>JAPJNL010000004.1:0-2400000 GCA_030035635.1 Penicillium parvum
TAAGCCCTAAGCCCTAAGCCCTAAGCCCTAAGCCCTAAGCCCTAAGCCCTAAGCCCTAAGCCCTAAGCCCTAAGCCCTAAGCCCTAAGCCCTAAAGCCCTAAAGCCCTTCCCCTCTAGAGCGAGGGTGGCAAGCCCGTAATGAAATCCATGCTTACCCACTATATTAGCCTCGATGCTGTTGGCATTGGCTGCAAAAGTCCGTAGGGTTTATGGCGATGGATCGCGTTCTTCTGGCACACTTGACACTCTCCGACGTACTTCCTGATATCCGCAGCCATACGATGCCAGTAATACCGCTGCTTGATAGATTTCTCTGTACGCCGGCGTGCGAAGTGCCCAGCTTAGGGATCATGGTGGTTAATCCGCAGGATTTCCTAGGTAACCGTAGGGATTCTTGGGACATAGACACGGTTCTTAAACCTGAGTAGACCATCTTTAGTCTTACTCCATTCTGCAACGCTCGGCGACTGCCTCGTACTATCCGGCCCAGCTTCCTGTAGCTTCTGCTGCGCAAATGAGTCCGTCGACTACATACGTCGCAGGAAAACCACCAGCGAGTCGTCAAGTTCCGGGGAGTACGCCGTCTCGCTAGCCAGCGCCATCATGGCCTGGTAACGCGGCACTAAGAGTTCCGGACCTCTTATATCGCCGTCGGCGCGATGCCCTGGCTGCTCAACTCCGTAGGGAGATTAAGCCTCTAAGATCTTAGTACGAGCCTTTTCATCAAGGACTCCTTAGAGCATCATCCCGGCCACTATAGGCTCAGGATCTTCGATGCTTCTACGCAGTTTCTCCTGTAATGTCGGTAGAAACGAGTTCCTAAGGAGCTCCCCTTCTTTTGGTGCGTAGTCTAGTCTTCTGCTTAGGGCGTCCGCAGGATTTCTCTTTCCTAGGATATGTTTAATCACAAAATCGTAGGCAGCTAACACCTCCGCCTAGCGCGTCTGCTGGCGGGATAGCTCCTTCGTGGTCATGAAATACCGTAGGTTTGCGTGGTTAGAACGGACCACCACTGGGTACTTGCTGCCTTCTAAGAAATGCCTCCAACGTTTAAAGGATTCCACGATAGCTAGCAACTCAGAATCATGGGTTTAGTAGCGCGTTTCTGCGTCTACTAGCTTACGAGACCAGAAAGCCACTGGGTGATACTTACCATCGTCTTATTCCTGTGACAAGATTCCTGAAATTGCAAAACCTGAAGCGTCCGGCTAGACGCGGATTCTCCGCTCGGGGTCAAAGTGTATAAGTAGCGGAGCTTCTGTGAATCTGCGCTTAATTTCCTAGAAGGCTTCTTTTGCTCTTTCTGTAAAGACAAAGGTGTCAGTCCGTAGGTTTTGGCGTTTTCGAGGGCCATTTTTGTCCGTAATAGCGTCGGCTTCCTCCCCCTCCTTGCGGGTTTTCGTCAGATCTGAAAGGGGGGCGAGAATGCCAGAAAAATTCTCGATAAACATGCGGTAAAAGCTCGCGAAGCCGTTAAATTACAGTACATGGCGGATACACTTAGGTTCAGGCTAGTCGATAACGGTGGCAACGCGCTCGGGATCTATACTCACTCCTTCGGAGGAGACGATAAATCTAAGGAATTCGAGTCGATCTGTGAAGAATTCGCATTTTTCCGCATTAGCGTACAGTCCGTACTGGCGAAGCCGCTATAGGACTTCCCGTACATGCTGGACATGCTGCTCTCGGTCGTTAGAGTAGATCAGGATGTCATTAAGGTAGACCACCACGAAACAGTCCACAAAATCGCTGAGGGCTTTGTTGATGTAGGCTTAGAAAGTCGCCGGGGCGTTTGTAAGTCCGAAGGGCATCATAGTGTATTCGAAATGGCCGTATCGAGTGCGGAAGGCTATTTTCTACTTATCTCCTTTGCGAATGCGGATTCTATGATACGCGTCGGTCAGGTCTAGCTTAGTGAAGACTTTTGCGCCAGACAATCGGCTAATTGTTTCATGGATCAAGGGAAGAGGGTATCGGTTCTTGATGGTGATGTTATTGAGTCCACGGTAATCCACACAAAGCCGCAGCTTTCCATTCTTCTTAGGTGCGAATAGGATCGGGGCTCCTGCGGGACTCTTCGAAAGCCGAATGCGGCCTTTCTTAAGGTTATAGTCGAGGTACTCTCGTAGAACAGCGAGTTCCTTGTTAGATAGTGGATAGATTGGACGATAAGGTGGTTCTTTTCCATCAATCAATTCAATTGTATGATCGTGGGCAGCATGAGGCGGAACTTCCGTGGCTTGCTCCACGTCGAAGACGTCGGAGTAGTCTAAATATTCCTGCGGAATAGCTCCAATCTCCGCAGCTACTACATAGACAGCTACTGTATTGCCATACAGAATGTCTGCTATTAACTAGGGATTTAGATAGAATAGCGCGCCACCTTAAATATCCTCGTCATCCGTAAAGTCCTGCGCTAAAAGCTCCTCGATTTCCACTTCCTGCGCTGCCTCATCTCGGTAGTACCACTTAGCCCTAGGCCAGTCGGGTACTAGATTCGAGGTTCTAAGCCAGTCGATGCCGAGGATTATATCATACCCACTCATATCCACCGCCTCTGCCGAGATTTCGTGGGTTCTCGCTATTCCCGCGGAATCCGCCATTTCCACAGCGAACTGTCGATTTCCGTAAGAGCGGACGCTATATCCGTCCATTGCCATAACATTTCGGGCTAGTTAGTCCTCGTCAGGTAGGTTTTGTTTTACCCACACTTGATTCACGAAGGACTTCTCAGCGCCGCAGTCAATCAACACCCAAGCGGCGGTTTTACCCTCTCCCGTGTGGACCTGGGCCTCACAGGTGAGCATCAGAGGGTTTTCCCGCTTGGTATCGATCCCCAGCGCAGCAGCGGCACACTGCACTGGCGAGGCTAGTTTTTTGAGCTTTTGTTGTCCTTGTACTCGGTCCTTTGGCGCTTCCTCTAGGGGCAATCGAAGGATTGATGACCGCCCTCCCCGCAGTAGAAGCAGAGGCCCTTCTCTCGGCGCCTCTCTTTTTCCGCAGGGTCCAAAGGGCCACGAGGTTTAAGAGGTTCTTCAGCACGAGAGCGTTTCGCTCTTGACCAGCCGCCACGGCCACCACGATGTCTAAATTGATCATTCCGTCGGGGGTTGGCTGTTTTGTCGCCCTAGGAAGCGGGATTGACAACCTCCTTGTGGAATTTCTTGAGGACCTGGCGCCGTTGCGGCATGTTGCTTTCGACCATCTGGTAGTGGTCAACCAGAGCGTGAAGGGTTTCGCACCTCTTACTAGCTTCGTATCGAAGGCTTTCTTCATACACCTCCTTAAGGAGTTGATGCGGAAATTCCGCCATCAAGAAGGATTCTGGCGGAGTTTCCTTCAACCGCTGGTACAGAGACTCGAAGTAGTTGAAAAAGCTACGGACGTCCTGCTCTTTTCGCTGGCGGGCGTCCGTGTACAGCCGATGAGCCTCCCCTTCTAGATGCTAGGGGTCTCTAAGGCGGAGTTTAAGGAAGTCTATGAACTCGTGCCACTTCGGGTTTCTTTCGTGCCTACGGAGAATGTCATCTCTCCAGCTAAAATAGCTCTACAGACAGGTGTGGCTGAGTTTCTGTGCCATTACTTTAATATATTCCTCTAGATCGTCGAACTAGGCTGAATTCGCTTCGAAAAAGGTGCGGAAGCCCATCCGGAAAGCATCTAGTTCCTTCCAATCTTTGCCAGTGTACGGCTTAATACTATCCGGCGGCTTCGGTGCCGTCGGTATCTTCTTAAGTCGCTTCATGCGTTCCTCAGACATTAGCTTCTCCCGCAGGGGCAACATAAGGTAGCGATCGGCAACCTCTTCGGAAGAATTAGAGGAGTCACCAGCTTCTCGTCGATGATCGGCATCCCTGACGGCCTGCGCTCCCTGGTTGGCGGAGGACGCGCCTCCGTGCGGAGCTGGCTGCTCCACGGGCGCAGAGTTTTCAGGAAAAGGGGTAGGAGGGTGCTCCTCCTCCTAGAGTTCCTGGCGGAGCTGAGCAGTCCGCTCGCGAAGGGCTTTAAGGCGCTGCAGTTTCTCGAGTTGGGCTTGCTCCTGAAGCAGGAGGTCATCCATAGACGCGTCCACAGCGCTCTCGGTAGCCGGCTACTGCTGAGTGCTTTCGGCTATGTCCGCAGTAGCTTGCCGTGCCTCCTTAGGGGCTAATTCGTCGTCATCATCAAGTTCTTCGATCCGACCGGGCGCAGTTATTTCCTGCGGAGTTTGGCTTGAATCCGGCGGACCTGCTTGTCGTAGACGAGCTTCCCGGCTGCCCTGTTGGCTAGCCGTGCCAGGATTGTTCGAGTTCGAACGAAGATTGCGCATTTTCTTCAATAACAAGGGAAAAGTGTTCGCTCTTGAACGAAGCTTCACAGCAGGGAACTGGTATCCCGGTAGAGAGAGATCAGAATTGTAAGAACCGCAGCTCCAGGTTTACTACCTTAGGGAATAGAGCAGTATACTGTGAAGTCCGTAAGGGGAAGGTCAACTGGTAAAGGGCCGGTCCTGTAGTATTATAGAACTGATCTCTGATTCTCGTAGAGAATCAGATATCCAGGACTATATATTAATTCCTGCGGAGTTCCGGGCGGTGACTGCGGACTCCGCGGCAGAATCCTTTGGGCCGACGATTTCCCGGCCGATTCTCAACTTCAGTATATACAGGCTCTAACAATTACCTACGTAAGCGATAGTCGAGCTTCGGAACTATATATGTCACTATTAAGCATTATTGACGTGAATTCTTCCACCAAAATTTTCATAGCAGAAAAATAAAATATGGATTCCGTATCCATAGAAATAACGTACGAATTGCGTCTTGCCACATTGATGCATGCCGCGTATAAACCAAGTTCGATGGCATCCAAACTCTAGATTTCCAAATTTCACGAAATGTCGAGTTGCAATGCAAGATCGAACTATCGCGTCGCAATTATTGGCGCCGGCGATGTCGGCACTGCAGCCGCCAATGCGCTTATTCTTCATTCTGCCACAAGTGAACTGCTAATAGTTGATATAAATGCAACCCTGAAAAATGCCCAGGTTAGCGATCTTTCCGATGTCAGCTACGTCTATGGTAGCAAGACACGCGTACGAGCCGCCACCCACCAGGAGGCAGGACAAAGCGACATTGTGCTTATCGCTATTGGATCAAAGTATTACGCAGGTAGGGAAGAATGACATCTGGAAATGCTATTTAGACCAAGATCTCATGGTCATTATAGGTGAAACGAGCGTTCAGAAAACCTACCAAAAGCTCTCGATTATCAAGAGCGTTATTAACTCAATGAAACCATTTGGGTCAAACACGATTCTGCTCGTCGTGGCAAACCCTATCGATCTCTTCACATACTTCATTCGTGATATTTCTGGTTTACCCGCAACCCGGGTGATAGGTTCGGGAACATGGCTCGATTCTATTCGAATTTCGAACTTATTGGCGGAAAAAGCAGGGGTGAGCGCAAAATACTGACCTATGAATGTGGCATAGCTGACTCTGATAGACCGCGGCCAGCTCGATAAACCTCCCCATCCTGGGCGTCCACGGAAATTCACAAGTTGTGGCATGGTCTGCTGCAACAATAGATGATACCCCTCTCGATAAAGCACTCCCACCGACTTCTCTTAATCGCAACGACGTTTATAATGAGTGCGACAACAGAAAACAGAGAATGATCCGTGGGAAGGGGAAAATGTCTCTTGGAATTGGATCTCTGATCGCCCGTATTTGCCAGGCTATCATGTCAGACAATGGCAAAGTTTGTCTCATCAGCCATTTCCAGCACAACTGGGGTTGCTGCTTCAGCTTACCCGCTGTCCTGGGTAAAACAGGGATCATCAAGACCCTTGAGATACCATTAAGCTCCTCAGAGTTGGATGCTTTAGAAGGATCGGTAAAGGAATTGAAAGCCCAACTTGCAAAGATCTACGAGGAAAAGCAGGAGTTCTGAATGAAGCGCGCTTGAACTATCAATCATGCATGAAATATCGGAACACGTCTGTTCATTGAAGGAAAGTTGTAGATAAATTTGACGTCTGTTGCATGTAATCAGAGTCTTCGTAAATTGAGTTCATTTTTCAAAAACTATCTTCATTCAGGATGTTGTATATTGGCGTATGCCTATTTTTGGCTCTTTCCCGACGCGACGGCATTCCTCACTGCGAGAAAGCTATCAGGGCTGACAGAAATCGAATCAATGCCGGAATTGACCAAGAAGGTGGCAAATTCAGGATGATCGCTCGGCGCCTGTCCGCAGATGCCGATCTTGCAACCTTTTTCACGAGCCACATGGATGACCTGCGCAATCATCGACTTGACAGCCTCATCCTGCTCATTGAAAAGGCCTGCTAGCTCGGTTGAATCACGGTCAACCCCGAGGATCAACTGCGTCAGGTCATTGGAGCCGATCGAGAAGCCATCAAAGTGCCGAGCAAATTCAGTGGCTAAGATCACGTTGGACGGTATTTCACACATGACATAGACTTGGAGGCCATGCTCGCCCCGCTGGAGCCCGTGCTCAGCCATGACTTTAAGTACTTGTTCTGCTTCATGGACTGTACGGCAGAAAGGGATCATCACAATAGCGTTGGTGAACCCCATTTCTTCGCGCAGCCGTTTGATCGCGCGGCACTCCAAAGCGAAGCCTTCTTTATAGTGTGGTGAATAGTAACGTGAGGCGCCACGGAAGCCGAGCATTGGATTCTCCTCCCTTGGCTCAAATTCAGAGCCACCAATGAGGTCAGAGTACTCGTTTGTTTTGAAATCACTCAATCGGAGGACCGCCGGCTTAGGAAAGACGGTTGCACAGAGGGCCGCAAAACCACGCGATAGCTTTTCAATGAAATAGTCGGGCTTGTGATTGTATCCCGCCGTTAACTCCGCAATTTCCTCTTTGGCTTTATTGTCCTTGAGTCGATCGAAATGGACGAGTGCCATAGGATGGATCCGAATAGCGTTGCTGACAACGAATTCCATGCGGGCAAGACCAATTCCATCGACTGGAAGTCGCCACCAGCGATACGCCGCTTGTGGGTTCGCGAGGTTGATCATGATGTTCGTGTCTACTGGAGGTAGACTGCTCATTTCCAGCGTCCGAGTAGTGATGCTAGAGATACCCTCGTAGACGAAACCACGGTCACCTTCAGCACAAGAGACTGTCACGTCTTGGCCAGAGTGTAAAACGTAGGTTGCGTTTTCTGTTCCCACGGCAGCTGGAAGACCAAGCTCACGACTGACAATGGCAGCATGTGACGTGCGCCCGCCTTGATCCGTAATTATCGCCGTGGCCTGCTTCATGAGGGGACCCCAATCTGGATCTGTGGCCTTCGCTACCAAAATTGAACCAGGAACAAATTTGTCAAGGTTCTGTTTGCTTTCAATCAAGCAAATTCGGCCGGAGACTGCCGCATCTCCGATAGATAAACCGGACGCTAGAAGCCGGCCCTTTTTGCTGACCTCGTATGTCTTGAACACCCCAGTATCACGGCGCGAGTGAACGGTTTCTGTCCGAGCCTGAACGATGAACAGCTCATTTGTGAGGCCATCTTTGGCCCACTCTATGTCCATTGGACTTCCGTAGTGCTTCTCAATTGCACAAGCCAATCGGCTCAACTGGAGGATTTCCTGATCTTCGAGTGTAAACGCAGTTTGCTCTGCCCTCGAGGTTGGTACGTTGCGTGTTGGTATATCTCCTTTATTGTCATAAACCATCTTCATTGACTTGTCACCACGCTTTTTTTCTATGATAGGGTTGAGATTTGCGTCCCTTAATAGCGGTTTGAAGACTCGGTACTCGTCGGGGTTGACAGCGCCCTGTACTATATTCTCTCCCAGTCCCCAGGCTGCGTTAATGAGAACAGTTTTGTCGAAGCCACTCTCAGTATCAATGGAGAACATGATACCAGATCCGCTAGCGTCAGAGCGAACCATACGCTGGATCCCAATCGAGAGAGCGATACGCAGGTGATCGAAACCTTTAGCCTGACGATAGCCAAGGGCACGATCTGTGAAAAGCGAAGAATAGCAACGCTTACAAGCGTCTAGCAGTGCACCCACTCCTGATATATTCAGGTAAGACTCCTGTTGGCCGGCGAAACTCGCCTCGGGCAAGTCCTCTGCTGTCGCACTTGACCGAACAGCGACACTCAAGTTCTTGATCCCCGTTTTAGCCTCCATCTCGCGATAGAATTTCGTGATTCCATTCGCAATATTGGTGGGCCAGGTGCCTCGGAGAAACAAGTCACGCAGATCATGACCGGTGTCAGCCAGGGAGGCTTTTCCCGATTGCCATTCTGCGATCAACGAGGCCATCCTCTCTCGAATTCCATTGTTCTCCACATACTGCCAATAAGCGTGTGAAGTCGTCGCAAACCCCGTGGGTACGGCGACTCCTTGCGCCGCTAGACTACTGATCATCTCACCAATGGAGGCGTTTTTGCCGCCAACCATACTGACATCTTGTTGTTTCAAATCCTCGAAGTGAATTACCAAACGCGCAGCGTCGCCATTGCGACTATTGCTTCCAATTTGCGGCATTGGTGTATTCAGAGATAGGAACGTTTTGTCCCCTTTTGTTAACCAGAGTCAGTAGATTAAACTTAAAAGCTAGTTTCAATTTTAATTACCTCAAGATCAGCAGATTGCGTTTGGAATTGGATTCTGAAGCCGGTCAATCGAATGTAGATCTGTTTTCTGGTTTGAAAAGATGCTTCCAGAATTAGTAGGTCGGTCAAAACATATTCATTAAATTAATGTTGGATGGGCTGCGCCAGTGATCAGAAGTTCTATCCTGAATACATCATATAGGGTCACAAGGCTAACGTGTGGGTCAGCCACTCGGCCAGTCATTCAAGCAAGCCCCGGATGTTAGACCCGAGGAGACGCCCCCCTAAATGAAATAATGGAGCGTTATGCATCAAATGAGAATCTCCACCAATAGCTATGAACTTGATCGTGTGACACGGGAAAAGATAAGCTCTCCAATGAAATATCCAACGAGCACGGCGAAAAAAAGAACCCAAAATTCATAGTCATTACCGCAATCATCCTTCAAGGTAGGCCAGAAGAGCTTCATTGTGCATTCAATTGCGTGACTCAAACCCACTTGCGAGCAATCTTGATAGCAGTTTCAACAGCCTCGGCACCGGTGCACATAGGGAGAACCATGTCGTAGCCAAAGACGTCATGAACTTTCTTAGCCCATCTAGGCAAGACATCATTATAGAAGCCACGCGATCTCAGCGTCAAACGGCTGGCCTGATCTGCCCGAGCTTTTACAAGCTCGGGATGGCAGTAACCTTGAGTAACCACGCTCTAGCCGGAGAGGAAGTGGAGGTAGTGTCGGTCCTTAGGATCCCAAACATTGACACCCTGAGCGCGGGCGAATACAACGGGAAGGGGCTCGTAGTTGTGGGCGACATATTGATCCTCTTCGACGATAGCAGCATCGGTTGAACAGGAACGAAACTTCGACGCACCGTTGCTGTCCCGGGGAGACATTTCTATATACAGAGAAAATGTTTCAGAGTGCACTGTGCAAGTGTGCTGAATTATTTAGGGAAGATTAGAATAAGGAAGCAGAGCGTAAGAAATGGAAATGACAGTTTTAATATAGGACCGATGCTTACAGTCCTCCAAAGTGGCGGCGTAGACATTTTCGAGATGAAAATTGGGATAGTGTTGGAGCAAATGTTGTCCGTTCCCTCATGTTCGACCTATCGGATCTACGTTGCCAGAGTCCATCAATCCCATATGCAACAAAAAAGTTCTCTGCCGATGCGTGATTAAATCGTCAGCGGGAGGTCTTTTCGTGACGTCAATGTCGGTCATTGCTCGGAGCTGGCGGGGAGTATGTACATGCCGTGAATCTGACGATATCGGCGTAGGTTAGGGAAGGACGGAGAGTGGAGAAGCACCCTGGTGGTAAAACGGAAAACCGGAATAGCACGGCAGACAGCGCAGCCAAATCTCTAGTGTTTATTGACACACCGGAGTGAACTATTTAGCTTGAAAAAAGAAATAACACACACTGGACGAAGGGGTGCTAAATGCATAAGCATGACCCATAATTTCAGTAACCCCCTAACAGCAAGCCTTTTGACCTTGTCTGGAGCGTGGCATATAACTTCCCGGCTGCACTTTCTCTTCATAAGAGATACAGTTCATGAACAAGCATCGTGACAGACAACACTATGGCTGACTCCAGAAGCCAAGGGCCCATAACGGTGGCTGAGATCAAAGAGATCGCGAAGACGAAAATACCTAAACACGTCAGAGATAATTTTATTATAGCAATATTCGAAATCAGACTACCTATATACTCTCACGAACTGTTTCCTAAACCCTGACTTGCAACACACTAGTCTATATATGGGTTAGCGGTAGATCCCCCGCTTCCAAGAATAGATTTTGTATTTTACATGACGTTGGTAGGACCTGTCATGGTGTATTTTATATGAAATTGCTATACGCCTGCTACGTCTTGTGTCCCTCCTTCCCTGCCGTCCAAGTTTGAGTGATTTCAGCTTGGGCCACGTATCATGGCACCGAGATCCCTCAAAGCTACATCTTATCTGTGATATGATAGAGAGCACAACTGGTTATCCACCTACGCGAAAGCCTACCGATTCGAGACGACGATCACTGCACGTGCGGCGCTCAAGAAACAGTCACTCACGTCCTGGTGGACTGTCCAATCCTAAGGGAAGCGCGCAGGGAACTAAGGAGTGAGGTCGGGGACGCGTTTAACAGTGTGTCGAGTCTGCTAGGAGGCTCAAGAGAAGGTGAGAGTGGTAAACCAGACAGCGTCTCGCGGGCTAGGACGGTCGAGGCCGTGCTAGACTTCGCCGAGGCGTCACAACGGTTTTGAAGTCGCGCGCAACGAGGGCAGCGTAACAGCACGAACGGCAGTTAGGCCACGGCAGGCCTTGACGAGGCTCTAAGTTCGTTTTCAGGAAGTGGTACACCCTACATGTACGTACATGGATATACATAGTTGTTGTAGCCTGCATATCGCTTCGGCGAGGCGTCAGGGTAAATGAAGACTACCTACCTACCTACCGCTGTACCTCTGGGGATTCAAAGGTTATGTGTCGAAGATGTGGAAGGATCCTCGATCATCCACAACATCCTAAAATGTAACCACTTCTACGAAAAGGCATTATGAGGGAGAAAGATGCCGGAAAGTTGCCGAGAACGCTGCCAAACAGCTCAATATAGAATACCCTATGCAAGATCCAGTATTTATAATATCTTAGGTGAAGGCTCTAAAGAATTGACCATTAATATGATTCGCCTAGGGCCATCGATCCTCCCATAAGACCAAGGTTTTTCCCAACGAAAAATGGGAACTATTCTAGTTCTTCACCATTTCTAGTCACCATGGCTAGCGTCTTCCCTGTTGAAACTTTTCTTTGGGTGTCTCTTTCAATGATCAACTCACTATTATTCTTAAAAATTAACCAGATATGACAATAATAGCACTTTTTGGTCTTCAGAAATTGGACAATACGACTTTATACTGCCAACTTAGCCAATGAAAAAGCTCAAAATACTACTGCTTGTCAATGGCTATTTTCTCAGCTATAGAACATATCATCTGTTTACCAGCCTATTATTATTTTTAGTAGGGAAATGTCATTCTTAACCTTTGAACAAGAGCTTGCTTATGTGAACAGATCAGCTACGCTTGCCTCCTTTAAATTTGAGACCAAAACAAAAAAAAACCCGCAATTTTTGAGTTCATTGAACAGATAATAGTCAACTACTCTGGATATTGTTGAGACAGAGGTGAGTTCACCAGCAAATTATCCACTGGCCTTTACCTTGCACTTCGAGAGAGTGAGCTCGAAGGAGTTGAGTAGTTTCGGTTTTGCAAAATAAACAGCCCATTTCTTGTAAATCAATAAAGAGCAGACTTTGAATCAGATGCTCAGATGTCCAGATGGCACGAAATGTTCAACTTTTAGTTGTTAAACGAAATGATTTAAATCCCCATTGATGGAATGGCAGAGCCGCCAATCACCTCGCTTCGGTTCAGAGTGTCTTGGTTCTGTTTTGGAGTAGAAATTGTGGGCATCTCGAAAGCTTACCCACATCAAAAGCAGTCGCCAGTGGTTAGTTATTTTCAATAACAACTAGGGTTATAGATGTTCATCGATGCTCGGAAGCCCCTAATCAGGTACAGAAAGTCAAGAAAGCATATCTATCTTCCTGTTGCACGCATGTTAGTCTCACAGTCATCCCCGAAACGGTATTCTTCGATTTCGTTAATAAAACAGCCTAAAGTGGCAATGGTTACCGTTAAACTTCATCCCATTAAAACAGTGTAAGCAAACGTCCATTCAATAGATGTGATAATGAGATGGGCAATATATTAAAAAAGAAACGGAAATGAATGGTAGAACAATTGTTGAGAATATCGCAAGCAGTTCATTTGAAACTAAACAGTCACCAGCGATAGTAATGTTCAACCTCGTTAAAATTATGAAAGCTCTTGGAAATTACACTAATTTTATGATCGTGGTAAAAGGTAAAATACTTTTCTCGAGGGCCACCTTGATCTGCTCCAGGAGTGCTTCTGGGGTACTCCTAGAGTGCTCCTTCTTTGCTCTGGCCTGCTCCTAGAGCATGAATATGGTCAAGTTGCAATGCCACCACAGGTGCGTTGCAACAGACCTTATTCTCTGGTTGGCCTTCTCCCCTGACGGCCGGCGGCTGGCATCCGGCTCCGAGGATGAGACTGTGTGGCTCTGGGATGCAGGAACTGGGTGCGCTGTAGCAGATATTTAGGATGGAAAGGAATAGTCGGTAATCTGAAATTTCTAACGACGGCTCTCACATAGGCACTGTACAATATCAGTCTTCGATACATTAATATCCTGCCCAGGTCTGACAATCATATCTCTAACTCGCCCGGGAAGAATCTCATGCTAGATGGCCACTGGATTATCCTTCATGGCAAATAGGCCCTCTGGATCGACCCTGAGGCTCGGCCTACTTGTTTTAAGGTGAGAGGTAGTACTCTTACTCTAGGACGCGAATCTAGACGGGTTTCATTCATGACTTTCACTACGAACTAGCCATCTATAGGAATTCTCTACCTTTCTTTCCTTTTCCTTTTACAGTAATCTCTTGATAAAAGCTGGGCTACGGAGAACTGGACAATTTATTTTTCTCTCTTCCTCTAACTTGCTAGCAAACTCTGCCAGGTGGATTTTAACTACATTCTATGTCTAGCTGTTGACTGCTACTGACTCATTAGCTGTGGATACGTTCTCTTTCCCATTTTCACTCAGTAAATAACTACCATAGGGGTCAAAGGTCTAGCAACACTTCCCGCCCTGCCGACCCCATCAAGTTACGTATTCCAGTAGAGCACTGTGGGATTTCTTCTTGCGATTTTAATATGCTAAGCAAGACTAAAGAGATTTTGTAGCAAATTACTAATAGTTATTAGTACATCGCTGGTCAAGTCATCTACAACTTATAGCTTCATCCCCTTTCCAAATACCCAGGCTCTTTGCTTTGGCATGCTTTTCGATTTCCCTTCCTCTAAAATGATGTGCGGGGAGCTTCCACATCGAATCAAGGCCTGGCATGAGCAATATGGGGAAATTGTCCGTGTACCACCAGACGAGCTATCCTTTACAGACCCTGACGCCTGGCGCGAGACTTATATGAAAGGTCGAGAATTCGCTCGACCGTCTCAGTACAAGGACCAGCCTTCTGGAAAGACAGCCACCAACTTGATCGCATGCTCGGAAAAAGAGCATGCCTGGCTGCGCAAAATCCTTGCTCCTGACTTTTCGGAAAGATACGTGGTAGAACAGAAGCCCTTCATCCAGTCCTATGTGGATAAGCTGATTTCCAACCTGGATGGTCGTCTTCAAAGTGATAGGGCTTCAATACTGGATGTCGTGGAATGGATCAATTACCTTGCTTTCGACGTGATCGGCGACCTCAACGGGGGATCATCTTTCGGATATCTAGATGGTCTGACTTACCACGTGGGTCCAAGCAGTGAGCCAGTTCAAGAGGCAGCAATTGTTGTCGGCTCGCTGAAGTTTTATCCGCTATATACTCGTTCCTGATGGCAATCACGCCGCCCTCAGCACTGCAGGCGGTCATGAACATGTGTTTGTGCTCGAATCGCCATCACCGATAACCAGCCGTCCCGATCTAGTCGGGGTAATGATGACTTCAAAATCTATGACACAGGAAGAGATGGAGGTGAACGTCATGATAATTTTCGCTGCAAGAAGCGAATCAATCACGACAGTTCTGACAGGAGCGATCAAAGGCGGAGTTCTCCGTATTCAGAGCCACGGCCCTCGAAATGCTTATTTCATGACGTTCCTTCCAGAGGTTACTCAGCGCCTGTCCCCGGCATCACCATCCAAGATGCCTCCGAATCAGTCGTCACGCGCTGACGATACATCTGAGGATGAATCCTCACAACCAGTCGCACGCGGAAGACGTCATAAATGAACGGTGCAGACAGTGTATGAGGATGGAGATGAGTGGTCGACCAAGCACTCGGCAAGACCGCCACGAAACCTTCGATCTCGGAATGGTCGTAACGCGGCCCGAAGAAAGCCCAGGAGGCGCTTGCCATGGTCATCGGACGAGGTGGATTTTCTGTTAAAGTTAAGAAGGGATAAGGAACGACCGTGGTCAGAGGTAACGAGGTTATTTTTAGACCGATATCCGGGAAGAAATCCTGGTTCTATCCAAGTATTCTAGAGTACGACCCTCAAAAAGGCAAGACGGAACAGGGTTACATGAGATGTGGACTAAAACGCAGCATATGTTCAAGTGTCTCCATCAAGCAACTCACAGTTAATATATAGTACGGCACTGTAAAAGAAAGGCTTTATGAGATAAACACGTGCGGACTGTAAAAAATGACCCGTGAAACAACTTATTGCAGAATTCTACTTCAATAAACCCCGAGCCAGCTGGTTCTGGTAGTTAGTCTAAAAGGGCGACACTCTCTCATATCCACACATTCCACTAACAAAACCATATTCATGGTCATTCCTGCATTCAGGAAGCTATTAAATCTCTTTCGCAAAAGACTCCATGTGCAAAGGGTCTCCCGCCAATTCATCACTCTCCATAGCCCTTTAGAAAAGCATCGTGGCAACCGCACCAACGGTCCCACCACGTTGTAAGAAAGTCTTAGAGGTAGGAGGCCACTCACTCGCATCATGCAACATTTTTTCCACGTTTGCTTCGTTTAGGATCATACGTCCTTAGAGACTGGTGGCAATATGGTCGCAGAGGTTCTTAAGTCCATTCCTCATAGACTTATTAGTCTTCAGATTATGCTGCAGTGCAGGAGGACGTAATCCAGTGCGCCGGGCCCGCGTTGTGGCGAGTTAGCGATATAATGAAGCGAATGAACATTAAGGCATTTATCCATGATCTTGCCTACTCTCTAAAATCCCAGTGACTCCCTTTACCACTAGTCGAATTAGCTTTAGTTACGCCTCGAATTAGTACTTCGAAGCCTTGTTAAACCGTTATAAGCGGCACCGCTACCTTCTAGATAATCCGCAACTGTAGTAATGGGACATGCAGTGTAGATTATGCTATCGACCTAAGCAGCCAGGGTGAAGCCTTTTGCCTATAATTCGCGTAAACAAAAGTATTATCCGAGGGGAAGGGCGCAGTGGTCTCACCTCTGTTAGGTCTCCAACAGCGACGATGTCAAGACGTTCTCCTTAGGACTAGAATTCTCACAGGTATGTACCCCTTTCCATGTTTCTTACGGCAGCCCAAACGGAATAACCGTTCCCAAGCAATTGTCAGACTATCCATGTACCTAGGAACCCATTTGCACCTATCACAAGAATAACGGGCGAGGAATACCTGACAACGGGAATATGTGTACTAAAACGAATCACAAATTCCCGACGGGCCTGTGTAATTTTTGATGGCCAGATTTATTCTAGTCCCTATAATGGATTTTTATAAAATTCTGCGAGGAACTAGGACGGCCTTTAGCTTAATCCGACCTTTTTGTTTGAACCCTGAGTCCGTCCTTCTCCTTAATCACCCCCATCAACAACAGAAGTGAACGAGGTGACCTGCGAAAGATAGTATATTTTGAGCCTAGAAAGCATCGAGTACCCTAGCTGCCTTGTCAAAGAGCTTGCGTCAGCGTAATCCGGGGTGGAGCGCAAATAAAATCGTCTTAGAGCAGTACATTAGAGGACATGTCGCGACAGCGTATTATTGGCCTCTTTCTCCTAGGGAAAGCCTGAATCTCGTTTAGATATACCAAAGGTAGGCTTACTCCGTTTATACGAGTCATGATTTTCGATCAAACATGGAGCCTCGTCCTAGGCATCCCGATCTAAGAGCCGCCGCGGATGCAGGGTGCAGTTGCATCCGCTTGTCTTCAAGATCTAAGGAAATAGTACGTTTTAGAGTCCTAAGAAACCGTACGAGTTGCGAAAATGGAGATCAAGTTACAGCCAGCTAGCTAATACAGATGTTGAGATTAAACTGGCTCGAGATATCGGATTAGAGACAACGATTCCATTTCTAGCGATTTGGTAAGTGTGATACAATTTCCATTGGGAACACCATTATTCAAAGTAAGATTTACGACCCAATCGCAAGACGTACACACAAAACGAAACGAATGCAGGGTACTCTTAAGGCTTCAAGACAACGTGTCCACCCCACCCATTCAACTTTCCGGCCGCCTCCAAAGACTGCTCAATCCCCTCAAGACTAAACTCTTCGGTGTGAGTTACACCTGACTTTTCACCAAGGGGAAGTAATCCTGACTCCATCATCTTAATCATCTGCAGCACATGCTTTCGGTCATACATGAACCGTCCCTGAATCCGAATACTCTTAAACATGATCTCCAAGTACGGGAACTCCAGGTTTCCACTGTTGCCACCCATGACCACACATCGACCAAACGCTCGCAGCGCCCGAATACCCGCGGCTAACATGGAAGAACCCTGAACTGCAGGTGGCGAGAGATCGAGATGTACATCCGCCCCATCTGGTTTTCCAGCAGCTTCACGGAATAGGTCGGTATTCTTCGCCGCATCGTCTGTCAGCTGAACGGTCCTTAGTCTCCCCGTGCAATGGATATTCTTTAGATTCTCCAAAGCAGCGTTATTTCGCCCCACGGCGATTACAGTTGCGCCCATCGCAAGCGCAATGTTCACGGCGGCCCCACCATACCGGCCCGTGGCGGGGCCAATAATGACCACCTCGCCGGGTTTAACGTCAACTTCCGACAGCCCCCCAAATGGGACGAGACACACGGGCATGAGACAAAGATCGTTGATGCTATACCCTAATTTTCTGAGGAGGAGTTCCTCATTGAGCGGATACAGATTTTCGAGCGGAAATCTTGCGTACTCGGCATACGTCCCGTTCCGCCAAACCCCATCCATAAGTTTCTGCGCAGCCGGGTATCCACCGCCATGGATACCGTAGAGGATGGAAACGGACGGGTTATCCCGTGCACGGATGGTGATATCACAGAAAACGAGTTGACCCGGAGTGAGAGCGACGGAATCCGGACCCACTTCGTGAATTCTACCGATTGCGGTGTTCCCCGGTGTCATCGGTAGGGAGAGCGGATAGGGACGTTTGTTGGTGATTACATCCCCCATGTAAGGGACGATGTCTACCGCAAGGATGCGGACGATCGCGTCACCGCTTGATGCAACGGGGCGAGGAACAGTTTCGAGTGTCAGCGGCTCGTCGCGCGCATGGAGGACTAGGGCTTTGTGGGTCGACATCTTCCTGTCGTTTGAACTTGTGGTGGATTTCAAAAAATTGTTCAACCTGTCTTATTGGTGGAATATATTTTCTAGGAACCTCGTAGGATGTTATATAGATTTTGGAATACCAATGGTTTTAGAGGGAAGATTCTTAACCCCGCAAAGTCCGGCACTTTGACGTTCATAAAATGTCTACGTCATAGTTCTACGTTAAGACCTTGAAGCAGAAAAAACGTCCAGCTAATCTACGCGCAACTTCTACTCTAACCCCTGATAATCCTTTATATTTTTTAATTATTTAATATAATTCTTTGTAAAGATATGATCTACTTTCAGGGTAGAAGCCTGTCAATCAGGTAGAAGAACAGTACCAGGTGTCAATGAACGGCAAGACTGTTTCTTGGAAGTCGGAATCTGACTTCCAAGAGGCTTTAATAAATACACAAAGCGGGGTAAAACTCTATAAAGGAAGAAAGGGGGTGGCTGTATAACGCCCTCGGAGCTCTAGATTCCATCATGCCTTGAGGTGCCTGAGGCGTAAAGCTTGGGAATAGCTTCATGTTAGAACACCGTGACAATCAGGTCCGCCAAAATTGTTGTCAACTTTGACGCACCATTACACAACGATGGTTATATATATAGAGTTGAGATGCTACAGTGGTTTGAAGGATCGGTATTACTGCCTGTATGCAAAATTTAGGATCAAAATGTTTTGATTTTTTGTCGAGGCCGAGTCGTAGAAAAGCCAAAGGTGAAAATCAAGGCTACCACGCTCTCTGTGTTTATTGAAGTTATCCACGAAATGATTTGGAACAAATGAGCACTTCAACGGGTTCTCCTCCCTTGATGTCAGGATTAACCTGCTCCCGGAAGTCCAGAGCCCCCATCCACGGCCCCATACCAAGCTTCATATCGGTAACAGCGACTATAGCCTTATAGCGGTCTTCCATACTTTTTTCACCGCGAGCTGTGTTTTCCCTATTCGAAATGTGGCATCTGGAAGCAGTTCACTTAGGTCGCGTTCGGTTGGAGGGGTTGGAAGACCAAGCTGGCGAAGTTTTGATACACGATCTCGTCGCGGAAGTGGCTCAGGCAAAACACGAATAGACAAGCATGTCTTTTAGAATGGACCATCCAAGTAGCTTTTTGGACATGGACATCCTAGGTGTGCGGGTCTATCCTCGCCAAATACTAAGCAGTGTTGGCCGATAACCGCAAAGGTTGCCACGTCCCGCGAGCCTGACAGGATGTCAATCCATTTATTAAACCGCGTTATAGCGATACGATGGCTCCAGTTACCATCCAAAAAGGGCCAACAGGCTTGGAGATCGCCTGCTGGGTCGACCCCCGTGTGTTCGAGCTTCAGAATTGAGTTCACCAATATAGATCGGACCTTGCCATCAGTCAGGACTGCCTCGTCGGGTACTTGGAGTTGGAAATCAGTGAAGTTGATGGAACTATAGCGAGTCCAGCATGATTGAATGCATTTTGGGTCTCCAATCTGATGCTCGCAGTATGCTGATCCGTCTAGATGAAGCTCTCTTATCTGTGACAAGCGCAAAGCATCCCAAAGTGTCACTTGCTGAGCATTCCCCGTGCACGCACTGATCTCTAACCCAATCCGAAGCTTTAGAAGTGGCCAGATATCGGTCCCAGGATCGCGACACGCCTCGATGAGCGCTGACTTCATTGTCCGCATCGGATTCCGCTTGTATTTCACGACCAGTCCCAAGTTGACGTATTGGCCCCTAATAAGCTGAATTTCTCGGCCTTTCACGGTGTAGAACTCGTTGCAAGCCCCGGAAAATTGGAGTTAGTGATAGATATATCGCTGGATTTGGCATATTTGCGATTCGCACGCGGGGTTGATAGCCAGTCTGACTGTGTTGACTGTGTTGGTACCGATCAGAATTCGTGATGTGCTGCTCAGCAGAATAGGCTCCTCTTAAGTGATGTAATCAGGGATTTCCTTCGTCCAATGACACTCTACTTCACTCAAAGAAGCATCAGATTGCTCGTCTCGCGGAAGAGGGACGATATATCCCCTTTCTGTGCGGATGATCGGATCTGCGTCGGCTGTTCCTTCCACTAGCCAGACTGGCCCCCAAAGCTCCTAAAGATCTTGAACCGTAAGAGACACCTTCAATCCAGTCTGCTGTGATGGCTCTCGATTCTCCCCAGAACCCAAGCAGGTCCACCGACGAAATCTTTTAGACATGCTAGTTCCCGGGGTCTGAAAGAATATTCGAATCTAACGGGAATAACATCCATCGACTTATCCCATATACTAAGGTCAAATCGACAAACATGTGAGCCTGAAAACGACACAAGGCCAATTGGCAGTATTGTGCTCAATAACTGGACATAGGGCAACCAATCGAAATGCGAAAGGCAACGTTGATATTGATTCAATGCGCGCCCAAGAAATTTTTGAAGCATTTGTACAAGGGCCTCTTGAGCATATTGGGGCCAGGGCTCTTCAGGGCTAGTCAAATCGAGTGAGTTCAGAAGTGAGTTTATCTCACTTAACGATAGATGGACAGCGTTTGCAACATCTGGTCGCAATGAGTCCTCAACCAGAATGGATAACATGCTGCCACAGAACCCAGGTTGCATAGGGCATCTCTGCATTTTCTGAGAGTTACCAGGCATTCGTCAAGACCTCCGTTCTGCTCTATAGGACCCGAATGGATACCGCAGGTTTCCGCCGTGTTCAACTCAAGCATATCGAGCCTCTCATAATAAGCAGTCGCATTCAGAATGTGATCCAAAGCCCTAGGATGAGTGATATCGGGACGCATCTCATGATTGTCGCTTTGCTCAGGGTCTGTGATGTCGGTCTGCGTTGAAATTATCGAGATATCTGTTGGATCCTCTCTCTGAGGGTCCCAATTTGAGCTTTGAGATTGGTGACGCTCGATTTGGTAATCATTGCCATCCCTTTGTAGCTCGGACAGATCTGTTGTCCTTGTGTTCGTTGGCTCCAGTCTGCATCGCTTGGATTGTGAGTTCTCGTGGGTGTCAGTGGCGTCCTTAGCGTCCGGTGGTAATGTAGGATCGCCTGAGCCGTCTCCCTGTTTATGCTGAAGACCATAGTCATTTTTCTCGGTCTCAGGTCGCGGCCTTTTCTCAGGTACTTCTATCTTCTGAGTCTCCCTGGCCGCGTTCGCATTCCCCATGCCGTCAGTTGTCTGCGGCGAATTCTCTTCTTCTGGGTGAATGGACGACGATGGATCGGTGCCGTTGCTCGTTGTCGTGCCTTTGTTCCTTTGCTCATTCATATCAGGGGTCTCGCAGTGATCGGCAACACACTTGTAGAATTCGTCCCAGGATTCTGTTGATGCACCGCAAAGTGTACAGACAGGTGGGCATGGATGCTGTTTTGTACCAGCCTCGATTTCCTGACTGGACGCCTCTCGCGCGTGATGCTCGCGGAAGTGAGATACAAGACTCTCGTGCGTACGCCAGACGCTACCCCGGGCAGTCTCACAGTCTGGTACAGCACAATGATACACGAACCGAGAACAGCGGGTTGTTATATGTCGCATGAAGTCCCGACTGATTGTTGTAGAGTATTCGTTGCATGTCGGACAGCGGTATTCTGATTGATTGTACGTGCTCGGCCTTGACATCCGCTGGTTAGAGCAGCTTTCCCTTGAAGGTCGTTTTGAGGATGGCGGCGTATGCTGAAGGCAAAGTTCAACTTGCCTGGATGCAATTCGCAGTGCTATCTTCAGGTTCAGCAACTCAGAAAAATACAACGAGGGTATTTCTCGTAGAATCGCTTCCATGTGCGTGGACGTTCCAGGAAGCGAATGGTTGATGTCAGGAGAGGGAACCACTTCGGATCATGGCGCGTACAAGTCGGGCGCGTAGATCGGAGTGGGAAATTTTAGACTAGACGATCGGATTGTGAGAATCTTTGGGGATGCTCCAGTTGTGTGGATTTGGTATAAAACATACAGTGGGAAGTCCAGTCATTCCAAGCTGCAAGTCGGGAGCGCCCCACGGCAGCTCAGGTTTGTCATGAGTTACCTCTGCTGTGACGCTGCTTGATCTGGTCTCACTCGAAAGATCATTCGAAATCTCCGTAGGGATTGGAGTAGACACAGTAGATGTCGAGTAAGAGTGAGGCGGAGGGAAGTTGCCATGAGTATCCAATGTTGGAGGAACTGGGTTGAATTCAGAATCCTCCATGATCGACTGCGGCATAGCCAATCCAGCCCATTGTGGCATAGACTCATCCTCTGGATAGAATGGTCCATCCCCCAGAAGTGGAGAGTCATCTGATCCATCGCGGCGAAAAGTATAGAATGACATGAGGATAGTGGCCAGAGATCAGTTTTCTGGCCTCGAAAACACACAAATTTGGGGGGCTAACACGCTTTTCTTATATAAAGTATTGCCAGTAAGCATATCACTCGACCTGGTGCATAGCAGGGGTCGCAGCTGCGTGTTGCGACGAGATTGGCCTATCGCGATAACGCGGGCGCCTTGGCTGCTGATCCAAGCTTGATATTCCCCAGTAAGATATTTAAGAGGCCGCCCATGGAGGCGCAGCAAAGCCGACGTCACCGAGCTGACCTTCTCTAAGCCACCCCGCGGCTATGCATGACAAGAAAACATTGGGCTTGGAGATCTCTATAGGCGAGCAATTCAAATCTAATACACAGTCTTAGGAACACCCGGAGTTGTCCAGCAGATTTTATCCATGATACCCTCCGCTTCGAACACTTTAACTAGGTCCTTACCATACTCAGTAAAATGCTCCCAGGATTCGAAGTGCATTGGCACCATGACGTCCGCACCGATGTCCCGAGTCAATTGCACGGCCTGCTTACCATCCATGGTGATCTGAATCGGACCGATAGGGAAATGGAAGGTAGCATTGCCTAAGTTCAGGACAGCAGTCATGACGTGCCACCGATCCCCGATCTTCTTCAACTCGTCAATGTACACAGTGTCACCGGAGAAGTAGATGGCGTTCGGCTTGCCACTTGCCTCGTGTACACCGAAAGAAGCCGTCTCGATGATGAATCCAGTGACCTCCCCGATGGGGAAGTGCTTACAAGGAGTGCCGGTGATGCGGAATTCTCTGCCGCCGATGATCGCCGTCACCGTTTGCCAAGGCCGCAGGCCGACCACGCCCGGCCGCGGCTGCAGGTTGCGTGCCCCGTCCATAGTGGTGAACACCCGACGTCCGTCTAGTAGCTTTCGACCCTCAGAATCGAGGTTGTCTAGGTGGTCTTCATGGCTGAGGAGGACAGCATCGATCGGAGGCAAATCGTGAAGCTTCATGGCCGGGGCCTCGGAAATCGTGAGCTTGTTGGGCGGAGGGACCGCGTCTAGCCCGAAGTCTTCCTTAAGTCGCGCTTTAGACCAATCGAGATGAGATAGATAGCTGCCGACGTCCCCGAAATAAGGATCAGTCAGGAAGTTGATGCCATCGACGTTCAGGATGGCTGTCGCCGTCGTGATATGGGTGACGGTGAGGCTGGTCTTTGTCGACGATACCATTGTTATGGACAGTAAGATGGAAAAGCAGGGGATCGATTGAACAAGATTCGAATACTTAGTAGTATTTAAAAGATTGAAACTGGATGTGCGAATACCTCCCATTTAAATATTTCCTAGGGCTTGGACGGAACCTTTCGCCTGGCTCACCCAGGTGGCTTGCCTACGCAGCTGACAAATACGATCAAGACACTAAGTTAAGCGATCTAAGCGATCTAGTCGAGGGAAACGAAGTTCACCCAAGGATGCTGGAACCACTGCTAATTATCTAACTACGACAACTTATCAGTGGACTAGAACTCCCTCAGGGTACTTCCGCGACATTGCTGCTGATTTGGTTGCTCTATGTACGCTCAGTCCGGTTGTTAGGGGTATGATCTACTTTCAGGGTAGAAGCCTGTCAATCAGGTAGAAGAAAAGTACCAGGTGTCAATGAACGGCAAGACTGTTTCTTGGAAGTCGGAATCTGACTTCCAAGAGGCTTTAATAAATACACAAAGCGGGGTAAAACTCTATGAAGGAAAAGGGGGTGGCTGTATAACGCCCTTGGAGCTCTGGATTCCATCATGCCTGGAGGTGCCTGAGGCATCAAAGCTTGGGAATAGCTTCATGTTGGAACACCGTGACACCGGTGCTCATTAATCCCCCTCCCCCCCCTAGCTCCCCGCTGCTCTTTATATATATATATATATATATATATTTTGACCATTACTATACGGAAGTTCAAATGAATATATTCATTAGTTATTAATGAAGGTCCTAGCACAAAGAGGGAAAGGAAGAGGAAGAGGTGGGGTGCTAGAGGTGTCCCTATAGAGGAAGATATAGGATGTGACAAATAAAGCATGCTAGAATGCGAACAGGCTAGAATATAAACGGGACCATATGGGCGGTGGTGAGTAATGATAGAATGGGAGGATGAGGCACTAACAATTATAAACAAAAATTTCGAGCTGCTTGTGAATTTTATAGAGATTCAAGACCATGAAAAATACCGCTACATACTTTTTATCAGACCTATTGAATGAAAAGCCTAAGAGATGATATCTTATTTAATTCTTATACTTCTGTGAGGACCTGGGACCGAAGAGAGCGTGTCACTTCATCCTTTGTTGACTCCCTTTGTTTCCTAGTTATATTTACTAGATCCTCTCTGTCTATCATTTCTCCCTTTCTCTAGCCTCAAGTTTCTCGTTGAAATGTGCTCTTTTGATTAAGAACTGGCGCCTCACACGAGTTCCAAGAGCTAGACACAACTTTGCATACGCTAAATGGAGTTCCAATTCAAAATGTTAACTAGAAGGAATTCGGTTCGGCACTAGTACAGACGTGCACCAATGACCTCGGGAATAGAAAACTGAAAGACATGCCATTCTGTGAACTATAGTTCGAACTAACATAACAGAACTCTAGTCCAAACAAGCGGCCTTAAAAAGACTGCAGAAAAGCAAGATACCGCTTGCTCAGTATTTTAGGACACTCCTCCGCCAACTGGTGACCAAACTTGAACTCAGTATACTCAACATTCTCCGCAACTCTCTCCATCTGCCTCCTCACCTCCTTCCCAATGAAAGACTCAGCTCCAATAGCCAGAACCGGAATCGTCAGTTTCCTCTTCGCGGACTCATAGTTTTGTTTCAGGCTCTCAGGCTCTCGAAAGTAGGCGCACATGCCCCTAATACCTCCCGGCTGTGCGAATTTTGACGCATACTCCTCAACAGCATCGTCATCTATATGGCTGGGATCATATGTCTCGCCCTTCAGGAACCAGCTGAAATATTCTTTTTCTCTTCCAGAAATCAAGAACTCAGGGACGTCGGGAACATGATAGAATCCCACTTGCCACAAATGCGGACCCGCATGAGTAGGATGTGGTTTCGCCCATTCCTCTAGTCCGAAACCAGGCAGCATCATCTCCTGAAACGTCAGACTGATTACTCGGTCTGGATGTCGCACTGCAACTTGATACCCGGCTGCGCCACCCCAATCTTCGCCTATCATGTGAAATTTGTCGTGCCCCAGTGCTGTCATCAGCTCTGCCATATCGTCGGCTACTGTACCCATGTCATATCCCAATGGTGGACGTGAGCTATCACCGAAACCGCGTAGGTCTGGTACCACAATCTTGTAGAATGGTGTTAGGTGGGGGATGACTTTGCGCCAGTAATAACTCGTTTTAGGGATCTTTGTATCTTTTGTTAGCACCATAGACCACTTTATGTTTCGCAGTACGCATACACCATGCTGCAGTAAAACTGGCGGGCCTGTTCCTGCGGTATAATAGTGGATTCCTACACCAGTGGAGAGGTGCTGGCGGCCGTGCTCTACTTCGTTTCCGTTGTGATCGAGTATCTTTTTGCCCATGTTGAGCTTTCTTGAGAAGAGGTCCAGGTCGAGAATTGAATGACAAGAAATGGCCAAAGAATTAGGATTCTGAGGTCGATGACCACAGCATTACATAGAGCTTCGGCATTCGGTACTGCCTACCCATGGATATGGTAGCGCCGTGAATTCCTCCCCAACAGTTATTTCAAGCTCAGATCTTTGAGTCCTAGGCCCTGATAACTATCACTACTTGGATTGCCTCGAGCTGCCCGTTCTGGATATTGTCTGATCACTTTTTGAGGTCCGCCTTGCCCGAGTTGGAAGCCGGTCTCATCGAAGTTATAGATATTGTACGACGGGATATTTCGCATCGCAATCTCGGGGCGATCGAACCACGCGGTTTGTAACCGATATCTGATGATATGAGGCGTTTTTTTTTGTCGAGTGGTTTTGCTTAACAAGTTGTAGTGGCTTTGGTAGTAGACCTCGCCACGACCCGCGGGTGACCCTGACCATGCAGGTTTTAGGGTCGTAAGGCTAGACCCTGAAATAGGGTCAGGGTAGGGTCGTAAAAGTCACGAACCTACCCTCAGGGTCGTCAAACAAGGCAAACTTGGTCAAGTCACGCCGAGCATAAGTTATGTAGATTTTGGCTGTATTTTTCAGTATCTCACTTACAGCATTCAGAGGTGTAGTTTCTTAATTTGGCAATGTAGAATGGATTAAATCAAAATAAATCAAACTAATGAATCAACCGAGAACATGGTATGATCATTTAATTACATGTTAAACGTTTCATACCCATCTAGCAACCTTGAATGCTTGCGGACTCTGCCTGACACTCGGTGCTGTGTCTCTGGCAGAGGTATTTCCTCCGGCTCTTGACCATCGTCTTCTTCATCGTCTCTTATTGATGATAACGATGATGATTTCTTTCGTCCGATGTAGCTCTTTTTAGATGTTTTGGGGGGGGGAATATAGGTAGTGTTCAAGTTCTGCGGAATGCAGGTGCAACTACCTTACATATTCAAAATATATTTCCGCATCCTAAACAAGAAAGGCGTAAAAGAATTATGCAATCCAGGGTAGTCAGGGTCGTAGTCAGGGTGACCCTGAGGGTCGGTCCGGGTCGTGGCGAGGTCTATTCGGTAGTCGCTTGAAAAACCGGTATACCCACGTGTTGCCAACTCGTGCAGCGCGTTCGCCGTCGGGTGTATTGCGACATAGAATCTGATTTGCGCAGTCCTCGATCATCTTCGGAGTAGGTGAGATGCCGTAGTCATCAAGTTGATAGATCCACTCGATAACTGCCTTTTCTTGAGACTCAATAAGTGTTAGATGGCTGGCCGTTGATGCGACCGCGAAGCCGCCGGTAGGGAACGCCATATACACGAGCCAACGCCGAGATATTCTGTTTTTGGACGCGTTTTGCTGCTGCGCAGGCTTCCTGTATTCGATTCTCGATATCTTGAGATGTAGAAGGTATGGTGGTTGATGCTGAATAGGCTGCGGCAAAACCGCTATTGCGGTTTTCGGTTACCACTTTGAAAACCAAAACCAAACTCGCACCTTTGCGGTTAACCGTAGTATAACCACGGTTTTACTACTCAAAAACCGCACTAGCATAATTCTCGCTTCTTTACCCTTTTATGGCCTACCACCTGACATTTATGTCGCTGACTCACCCTTAATTCTTTACCAGAAATACACTCGTTTTGGTCATAACAGTACTCCTCCACACTTTCTCCCTTTCTATATGCGAAATAATAAGAAATGCTAATGTATATAAACATAAAGTTGTTTCTAAGTTAATCTATTAGGTAGATCAGGCACTTAGATATGGTGGTTGTCTGTAAGTTTGAAAACGTTGATCCATGTTACCGTCGGGGAGATATATATTTAATAAAGCAAGATATGCTGCAAAATCTTTGTCGCGCATATCAGAATATCTACATTTAATTAATAGCACATCTCGCGTATTTAAAATGCTATCCGAAGCTCATTCTAGTGTGTCTTCAATCTATCTTAGGTTTTAATTTATATATTCCTTTAGAAAAGAGAGTGAATTCAGGCTTTCTTCTTATAGACTCGCGGACTTAGTGACATTTTCCCTCCGCATCTGCGATTTCTTAGGGAGTCTGCGGCCTTCACTGTCTTCTACTGTTTTTTGTGGGTTTTTGCGGTCATGTTGCGGTCATGTTGCGGTGAACCCGCAAGATAACCGCCCTAATACATACTAGTGCCTAATAATATCCAATTAACATATAGTATAGTGTCGATCTTTAGTTGTTTGCTTCTGCTTATGACCTACCATATTCTACACGGTGGCAGATGCGACTGATCGATCCCCCAAGATGATTCTGTAGAGATGAACGAAATACCCGAATCTTGCGGCTCGATACACCCGGCCATAGCGGGGGCCCACCGACTCGGACAAAACTCCACACTACTCCACAACCTGTCGGTCGTCCGGTATTATTGAGGAGGCATTGTCATCAGATCGTTTACCAGTAAAGGATGCTATAGCAGTCATCACGGCATACACAACCTGGTTCTTACAAATCGGGAGGTACAGACGCGGTTGGTGAAACTGCGGTATCACTACCGCGCCTGCACGCCGATTCTGACTGTCGAGTCAAAGACTACATACATATATTAGTAGCACATACTCCCTATATCCCTTCAGAGCAGACGGGCTGAAGCGGGGGTGTTCCTATCCTGACGGAAATCAGTTAAAGCTTGTTTTAAGTTTAATTAAGCAATTGCCACCCTAGTAATAGCACAATCCCCCAGGGCCCCCGCATATAATTTAGGCTAAAAGATCGAGCGTTGCGATCAAACGCCTAGCCACGCAAGGAGAAAGAACATCATGCTATAATGATATCCTTAGCGTTGACCAGTACAAAGATTAGTTTAGGTTACTTACCACCCTGCTAGTCGGCTTCCAGATTGTAGGTGCTATAGTCGGGAGGAAGTCCAATAATGTTTGCTATTACACATTTACACATTCCGTAGTATACAGAACGCATAGGGCGCCATCTGTCGCTGGCCAGCAATCTAAAGGCACTGGCTACCAGCCAGTTAGGTTTACATAATACTATCTCAATAGATAAATAGTGGACATTGACCTTCCTGTCTCTAACCAAAATGTTACTGAGGAATTAGCCGTATGATAGAATTCCGTTTACTTCATTAGAATTAAGGGCCCGTGAAGCCCTAGTCCTATTTTCGCAGGATCCTCCTCAGCATTCATTTGTGTTGCTGAGTAGATAGCTCCTTACTGGTTGCCACCAACATGAATAAGGCGGGTAATGCGCAGATTAGAGCCATGCGCATACGCCACAACCAAGGTAATCCGGTCCCTCGGCAGTGTCAGAAAGTTATACCCCGACGCATGTTTGCGCTTCCGGCATATTTCCTTTTTTTTTGCCTCCAATAATTAGGAAGAATAACGACATCCACGTTTTTGGGATCACTGCGGCGATTTCGTCGGTTAATTACGCACAGACATTCCCGCTTAGCCGGAAATCATCCGATAAGGGACCTGGCTCCATGTTTGAGACCGCCTGGAAATTGAAGTGCGGGGGAAGTCCTCAAGATATGATATAAGAGGATCAAGCGACCAGGTTTCACTTCCGGCTTATCCTTACCTCAGTTGTATATCAATGCACAAAGCAAGCATGTGGTTTCGATTGATTCGGAAGGCCACAGTACTGTGCTCGCTGCTCCTTCTTCCCCAAGTTGGGGCAGAGCCGCCAGACTCTGGATCCAATCCAAATAGGATCTGGGAGACTTCAGCAGCATCAAGCTACTCCGACAATTATCCGATCGGAAATGGACGTCTCGGTGCTATGGTAGGTGGGAGTGCGTCCTCAGAGGCCATCCAGGTGAACGAGGACTCATACTGGTCGGGGCGCTTGCTACATCGGGTCAATCCCGATGCATATCAGACTGTGAAGCAGATGCAGACGCTGCTCACTGGAGGACTTTTGCAGGATGCCACGAACATAGCAGGTTATGGTTACCAAGGCACTCCTGTCTCGACGCAACATTACGGGAATATGGGTTTTCTGACTTTGTCCATGAATCACACCAAATCCGTCACTGGCTACCAACGGTGGCTTGACCTTGAAGAAGGAGCCGCCGGTATGTATTACGTGAGTGAGGGCGTTGAGTACTCTCGAGAGTATATCGCAAGCAACCCAGACGATGTCATCGCCATACAAATTAAAGCCAGCCAACCTGGGTCCGTTAGCTTCACAATTCATTTGGATCGCGGATCTTCTCTCAATAGGTGGGAAGTCTATAGTGAGCCCCTCGACAACGACACCATCCTTATCGGCGGCAGCTCAGACGGCGTGACTGGCATTGACTGGTCCGCTGGCGCTCGAGTGGTAAGCTCTGGCGGCTCAGTCTACACGGTTGGAGATTATGTCTTTTGTTCCGCAGCAGACGAGGCAACCATTTATTTCACTACCTGGACGACTTTCCGCAAGGCTGATCCCCGCGATGCGGTGCTCTCGGTCCTCACTAAGGCTGCTAGCAAGAGTTACAGTTCGGTCCGCAAGACTCATGTTGCCGATTACCAGAAATATATGTCCAGAGTTGCAGTAAATCTTGGGAACTCAACGACTGCACAGAAAGCAATGACCACCTCCCAACGAATGGCTGCGTTCAGTACCACGGCATTTGATCCCGAGTTGGCGGCGCTATATTTCCAGTTCGGGCGGTACGCATTGATCGCAACCTCGAGGCCAGGAACTCTTCCCCCCAATCTGCAGGGGATATGGAATCAAGACATGGACCCCGAGTGGGGCTCAAAATATACTATCAACATCAATTTGGGTCCGCAGTCCTTTCCTATGCTTTTCTTCTCAGGTACTACCCGATTCTAACAGGGCATAGAGATGAACTATTGGCCGAGTTTGACAACCAGTAAGAACATTAGTTCCCAAAGCTTGTTCTGAGTTCTTCGTGCTGATGGAACGGAAATAAAAGATCTAGCGGACCTGACGACTCCCCTCCATGATCTCCTGAATGAAATCGGCCAACAGGGCAGTGTTGTCGCAAAGCAGATGTATCACGCTTCGGGGATTGTCGCTCACCACAATACTGACTTGTGGGGAGACTCTGCACCGCAAGATAATTGGCTCTCTTCAACCTGTTGGCCGATGGGGGCCACTTGGCTGGTCACTCATCTCATGGAACATTATCGGTTCACCGGGGACCGTGTCACCCTTAAGTCGAACTACGACCTCCTCCGGAAAGCCGTTCTCTTTGCTCTTGATTTTGTAACTCCCTACCGAGGGTATATGGTTACCAACCCCAGTCTCTCGCCGGAGAACCTCTATTACATTCCTGATTCGACAGCGCAGGTTGCAATTACGTACGGCCCAACGATCGATAACTCGCTATTGTGGGAATTACTAGGGGAACTGGTTGATGCTCAGAGAGAGCTTGGCATAAATGACAAGAATCTTACGGACTCGGCGACAGCTCTCAGGAGCAAATTACCCCCTTTGCGCATGAATCAGTACGGCGGTCTTGCAGAATGGATCCATGACTACAATGAGGTTTGCCTCCCCTCGGAACGGATGCGCCATCTTTATACCTGGATTTTAATTCTCTTTATCTACAGACTGATCCTGGCCATCGACACTGGTCCATGCTCTGGGGAATGTACCCAGGTTCACAGATTACAGCTTCCAATCAAACCACTTTCAACTGGGCAGTTTCGAGCATCTACCGTCGTCTACAGTATGTTCAAATCAAGTTCTAATCATTGTCTTTCCTCTATATATAGTCAATGTGACTAACTGAGGTCACTTGAACAGACATGGCAGCGGTTCTACTGCTTGGTCTCGCGCTTGGTCGATAGCTCTCTCCGCACGTGCTTTCCTGCCCGATCTAGTACAGTCGAACTTGGCTCAGCAGTTGGCAAACTACACCATTGGGTCCTCTTTCCTGGCGACCGGTCCTCCCGCACCCTTCCAAGTTGATGGGACTTTCGGAGGTCCTGCTGGCATGGTAGAAGCTTTCCTCCAGAGCCATGAGACGGTGCTCGTGGGCAATAACGGCACACTTATTGCGGCTCAAACTGGGGACGCCAATAAAATCCACCTCATTCGACTTCTCCCGACACTCCCTTCAGTTTGGGCTGCGAACGGAGGAGGCTCTGTATCTGGTTTGGTAGCTCGTGGTGCCTTTGAGGTCGATATGGCTTGGTCGAGCGATGGAAAGCTGATAGAGGCTACTATTACGTCCAACTTAGGTAACCAAGCATATGTGACCCTGGGTAATTCGCCGATTGGGACAGCAAACGCCACCAAGATCACAGTGAACGGCGTGGGATCCGGTGGGTTTGTGCTATTACCGGCAAAAAAAGGAAACAAGTTCACAGTGTCGCCTGCATCAAACTGACAGTCATGTCTGTTGGAAATCAAATCGTCTTTTGTTTATTAAACAATATTTGAACATTCGGCGACAGCACGCAAAGCCTATGAGATTACCCCTTGGCGAAGAAAACTGAACAGTAGATCCGAGCTCTTTAATGCATCATGAAAAATGTTGGCGGTACCGCCTGGCCTGTGTGGCCACCGTCTCTCGCGTAGGGTTTTCTGCCCGGCTTTGCTCTCTCCTTTCTATTCAAAGACGCCACATTGTCTACATTAGGAGGACTCAGAGGAGTAAGCCACGTAGGCCATATATAGGAACAAATGTGACAGTAGCGGATGCACTGACTTAATTGATTCGAAGTAAACACAAATGATGCCTTCGCGTCCTGTTTGAGAACACTAATGCTCAACAATAATGTTTCTGTCCTGAAGGCATCGCTCGTCATGTCCAAGTGGGCGCGACTTCATTCTAGAAAGGTGTTCGTAGGAGCTGATGTCATACCGTGGTCTGCCGTCCTGATCGCGAGCTCTCCTGAAATCACGCATGAGAGAATTAGGAGTAGCGTGGTTATCGCGTCTTTCCCAGACTCTAGTGGTACCAAATCGGACCTGTTCAAGGTCGATGATCATGGCTCGCTTGCCATCCCATATAAAGTTGTCCAATCTATCATCCGTGTACTCGACCCCATATGATGTCAAAGCTTTCAATGCATCCTCAAGACTCTTTTTTAAAGCTTCATCATCACTTTCAGGAAATTTATTGCGCGCGAGATCAGACAAATTGCTGCCAGCGATAGTCAAGAGAACAACTGCTGTGGATCCGCCGTAAATCGCTTCGCCATAAAAAGTTGGAATTATAGTCCTCTGGACTGGCCTTAAAATGATCCTCACGCCATTGTGTGGACTAGGTCCGTGTCCACAGCATGGGTCTCCTCAACATGAGTCACACCATCCTTCCCAAGATACATCTGCTCTCCAATCTCTGCAAGACTAGCACCTTGCTTACGCAAAGCCTCCAAACGCAAAGCCTCCTCAGCCTGCTCATCTCGTTCCTCCTGGGACATCTCTGGAGCCCAAAAGACAAAGAAGAAGATATAAGCCCAGACAGCGCCAAGGAAGATTCCAATGACCTTTCCATAATCGAAGCGTGGGGTTCCGTCCGGTAGGGGTGGCAGTGGGTAACGCGCACCGATGGTGGCCTGAATAGTAGCCGAGGCGGATGACGCGAGGTTGCCGAGTTGGTATGTGAATCCAATGATCAGAGAGCTAAGAGCTGGGGGCGACAATTCAAGCAGGAAGATAGGGATAGGACCCCAGACACCCATGACACTGAACTGCTCAAAAAAAGCAGCAGCAGCAAGAGACATGTTGTGCGGCATGGTGTAAGCTGGGACCAAGGCACCGCCAATAACACAACTGATCATCATTGTCAAGCGCCGACCCAGGAAAGTACTAACATAACCGAAGAAACAGCCACCGACAATCGCTCCAACCTGGCCCACGACAGTGATGATAGTGGTGTCGGTGGCGCTCATACCAAGCTGGTCCTTAAGGAAAGTGGGGTAGAAATCCTGACTACCGTGAGAAACGGCGTTGAATCCGGACATCATGACAATCATGAAAATGAACAGGAACCAATTCTCCTTGATGGCCCTCCCGGAGTCCCTTAACCAAGCCCGCAAACCGAGCGCATTTCCGCCATGCCCACCAGCCTGAGCATTTGCGCGAGCTTCGCGCTCGGCTTTCATGACCTGGAAATGGTTTGTCTCAGGGAGACACAACCGGAAGATGATCAACAATACTGGTGGACAGGCGCCGAACCAGAACAAACTTCTCCAGCCGTGGGTTGTGGTGGGGACGAGTGCTCGGTAGAATGCGGCAGCGAGAAGGTAACCGAAAGAGTAGCCCATTTCATATAGTCCTGAGAGCATACCGCGTGCTTCGTAGGGGAGATCCTCAAGGGCAGTGGCAGCTGCGGAACCGAAGAGTCCTAGACATGGTCAGCTGAAGGAATGGGTCGATTGTAAACACGGTTTTCATTCTTACCTCCCATTGCGATTCCATAGAGAGCGCGAACGGCGATGAATTGATTGAGAGTTTTGCAGAAACCCGAACCGAGTTCCAGACCGATGAATAGAACCAAGTTAATTATCATAGGATATTTCCGACCGTAACGATCTGCGAAAACGCCGAAGATAAGGGCGCCAACCGAGCGGAGCATCAGAGTCACGGTGATACCCTCCGAGATGTCAGTTTTCTCTTGCAAGGTCCCCACGATAGGAAGACTCACCCACGAAACGGCCGAGTATGTGGTGTTGAAGTCAGCGGCGATTTCAGTAATACATAGCGAGACGGTGAAGAAATCGAATGCATCCCAAGTCCAGCCGAGAAACCCAATGATGAACATAAGCCATTGGTGCAGCGTCAGGTCACTCAGTACGGCAATGGGACTCCTGAGCTTGACCTATTCCACTGCGTTAGATGCTGGAGATCGAGGTCTATGGGTAGAATAATCACCTTCGGAGGCGCAAGACTGGTGAAGCGGGAAGGGATATAACGAAGGATCTGGGAGGGTGAATAGAACCACCCGGCTGCCATATGATTCCTCATGGTGTAGACGTCGCGCACCTAGCGAGCTATGTTGCTATGCGGCAGTCCTGAATTACAACAGAAATTGAGACAATATGGATGTAACTAAATGGTCTAAGGGTCCGACTATATAATCATCGATTATCGGGGGACCTGGCCGACCCCGCGAAGCTCAAGACCAAGTCTCCCTGTGCCTAAACGGGCAGTTAAGGGATTCAAATGTTCCCCCGCATCTAAGCCAAAAGCTTAATCCAAACTCAATTTTTTGGGTCTTTCGAATCATTACAAGGTCTAGTACGGAGGTAGGTTTTCGAAATCAGACCCGAACTTTCCTTGATTCAACTTAAAAGAAGCCTTGCCCTATACATGAGTCAGATTAGCCAAGCTCGAGCGGCCGAATAGAGGTCAGAGAGAAAACCTCCGCCTGGTGTTGTGGTGGTTCACTTTGAGGTTATCATCATTGTACCAAATGCAAACTAGGTTTACACAACAATGATTTGCTCGGAGATAGATCTAAAAGCCACGAGAAATGCGGGGTTAGCTTCCTATGTTGGGGTATGCACAGCACGCACTCCAGGGTTGGTTGGTGGAATGGACTACATACAGCCGAAAGACATGGATTGTCCATCGGATCCGAATTTAGCTTGAGTTTAGGCTTGGAGTAATCCCGGGCTACTTGCTACCTACCCAGGTATGGCGTGGTGTGCTCAGACATAGCGGTCGAGGTCTTCTCCAGCTCTCGGCTCGCCTCTTGGGTCTGCATTACCCCTTTTTAACTCTTTGTGAAAAACATAAGTCTCTTTCATAGATGAATCCTGCCAATCTATGAACAAGTTAGAATAGAATCGCTTCATATCCCCGTTTAATTAACTTCACCACCTCTTCACATATAGCACATGCAGAGTCCATGTCAATACGGTGGACGGTTAATTATAGTTTGTGGGTTACCGGCGCCATGTGGAGTCAGTCGGCCGTCTCCGAGGAAAGTGGCTACTGCACTGTTACTTGACGACTCGTAAGTAGTTCAAAACCTTTCGTCTAGAGCCTTTGACTCCTAAAGGGTATCGAGGCTCTCATCGTGCTTAGTTGATTCAGTCTGCGCGGATCGTTGTTTGGTCATCACTCCTCGCTTTCAAAGACCTTTGCCATCCGGTCATGATAATGTAGTCTGTGCAACATCCTAGGGACGCCGTACATATTCGCACTCTAGTAGGCGTCATCGTAAAACCTAGGTAGGATGAAAGCATGGTTTGGAATGAACGGGTATCGTTAGCCATACTACAACAGATTGGAGTTCATTTTTCAGTCATGTCACTAAGACTGTTGAAGCGATTTAAGACAAAAGTCACAGAATGGTATCACGGAAAGGACAATGTGATAAGTTGAATACATGAAATCTGACGCTGTATACTTATAACAAGAAGGGACCCTTATGCACAACAATGAATTTCCTTCTCGTTTCCTCGTTGGAAGAGGTCGCAGTCGTGCGTGAATGCCTTATAGTGGTAACTCGATACTCAACACCCACAAAAATAGGGTGGAGCGCATGCGGGACATGTGCCTGCAGGTCCAGCAACTGTGAGCGTGGTCGCCGTGGGGACATTGCAGGAGATAACACCAGTACTCGGCGAAGGCTGTGTCACGAACTCTGTGTTCTTGGTAATGGTACTCTAGAAGCAGCATCAGCTCGAACATCCTTATACGAGTAATCAGATTGAATCCGCTCACGGTGCATGTAATTGGAGCATATGTAGTCACGATTGTGCACTGGCATTCGGTTCGGAAGCTCCAGTACTTGGCGCAATTACTCTGAACACAGTTATTGCAGCCAAAGCACGTGCCTTGACCCCATCCAGTCCCAGAAGCAGGCCCAGATACATCAGCTTGGGCAGCGATGTAAAGCTTCGTTCCGCAGCCAATATGGTCACAGGCTGAGAGAGGCACCGTGCATGAAGCGCTTGTTTCCGAAGCGGTACAGTAGGAGTTGAAAGGGAACGATCCGGGGGCACGGTTCGTGGGAGGAGCAGTGCCGATGTAGAGATGGGCTGCAGTGTAAGTGTTGCCGCCCGATAGGGTTGGGTAGGTGACAGTGATGGTAGTCGCGGTAATGTCCGCACACACTGGGCCCAAGTTCACGTACCCATTTTGGGAGCCGGTGCCAAAGTCGACGCAATTGTGTGTAGCAAGGTCCCTGGTGCGAAGGTGAGGGGAGGGTGAGGCTTGAACAGCGGTGATGACCAAAATGGCACCCAGTATGGCACTGATACGAACCATGCTTGCTAGGAGTAGGATCAAGGTAGGCTTGAAGATGGAGGATTTCAAGAAGATGTCGAGTAAAGATGAACTATATCGTTCACGAATGACAACGACTTTGAGGAGCCGGTGTGGCACAATTTATATTCATGAGGCGTGGCGGATAAGGAGACGTCGGCAACGATGTCTTCTAAGTCAAAGACGTTAGAGTTATTCTCTCGGATTCCAGATCTGTATGTCAAGATTCGCGCCGAGACTTACAGAATGGACTCGTCCGCTGAAAAGCAAGCAGAAGTAAGCGAGTTTCTAATCATGTTTTGGACGTGTACGAACCAACCAACAAGACTTGTGATGGCTTGAGTGGTGTGATCATAGGTGACTTTCGATATTAGAATTATCTTCAATTGCCTATTTTTTTTACAGGGTTCGTTACATACGATTATGCGAGGTAAATGGAACCTTTGCTTCCTTATTGGTCTTCTTTCGGCGGTTCAGCCTTGTCAAACTGAGAACTCGTCCGCCTCGACAGAAGGGAAAGTGTGATCCTCATCTGGCAAAAGGTTCAATCCCAGCTCTAGTTCACTTCTTGAGGTTCTATTTCCGCAGACAGTATGTGCTCCTTGGTTCAGAACAACAGTAATTGTCCGACTATCGCACACGATGTTGAGTATGAGCTCTCTGCCATGCTCTATAGTTTGGATAATGACCAAGAAGGCAATCGACGGTTATACAACAAGGACGTGAAGGGAGTCAAAACCAAGATCACCGATGTGGCTCGATCTGGGCTAAGATGGATGACATAACAACCGTCGTTCGTTCTAACGCCAGTGATCGGTTCTTTTGACCTTAGATAACAAAGATCCCTACACACTGTGGGCGTTATTCGGATAGAACAGCATGTCGACAGGTGGCTTGAATCTTGAGAGGAAGTCGTCTAGGCTATTCCCTACGTATACGCTCTAGAGGCTTAACGAATTGGTCTTTCAAATCTACCTGCATTACCGTTCGTTTCTGACTCTCATCATGCATCAACCTCAATCCTGGTACAGGCAGTTTCTGGTCTAAGATCTCATAGTGACACCCGATGCAATCAGGCTATAGGTCCTTAAAGACCGTCGGGCGAAACATTGAATGAGGCTTTGCATTATTCTTGGTTGTAAGCGATACATATACGCGATCCCTCTACTACTGAAAGGTCTCCCTCACCCCGACTGCCGGCCGAATTGAAAATATTCAACTCATTGTGAACAGAGGCAGTATATGCCAATAACTGGGAATTGCTGATGGGCAGGAGTCATGAGGTAAGCCTTAGGTTAGGCAATTCCAAACGAGTGGCGTACCCGCAGAACCAGCCTATGGGTCATGCTCGGGTTCCAAAGCTTTGATCTCTCTCCACGTTCACGGTGTGGCTTTCATCGCCACAAGTAGGAAACTTTATCTACAAAATGCGATCAATCTGCGACGGCGCCAATTGCCGTCACGATTTCTTGACATTCGGTTTATGTGGAAGAGCGAACAGGTAGAGGGGCCCTTGGCGCTCGGCTATGCATCGATCGATGCATCTCTGTATCAACCTGTTTGCCGCTGAGATCATACCGCATCACTATGCCTCTGAGTCGATATTTTTCCCAACAACTAAGACCCGTAACATGTCATCTCAACGTCATCAACGGGAATCAAAATGACTACACCAGAGTTCAGAAGTCTGGATTCAATGCGTGAGCTGAAGAAGATGCCATCTCTGTGCAATCTGCGGGCTAGAGCTTTGGACCAACAGCACAATTGAATGGCGCAAGTTCGGCTAGGGACACTCGTGCAATCAATCATAAGCTACTTTCGCAAAGACCTGTCCCATCGACCGTATGCTGCAATTCAAGAGAAGACAAATGGCGAACCGAATCTCATCTTTAGATGGATTGTGGCTGGCTGCGTACGGTGCAAGACGTCGAATTTCGTACAGCTACCAAAGCTTCCCTTGCGTCGACATGCAAAGGAGACTGGTACATACACTGCCAGAGCAAGGGCAAATGTTTCACCAGTTCGACTTGCAAGGCAAAGTTTTTGCAGTGACAGGAGGAGCACGAGGGTTAGGTTTGGCCATGGCGGAAGCTCTGGCAGATGCTGGAGGGGAAGGTACCTCATCCACAGTCTCGCTTCGTGAAGGGCCTTAACACATTCTTCCAGTGCATTGCATGGATCGTCTTCCTCGAGAAGAGCATGAATTTCATGAAGTTCGAAAGCTGATAGACCCAGCATCCAGCGGCTCGCTTCAGTATCGACATCTGGATGTCCAAGATGTGAACCAGGTGGAGCGGTCTATGAACGAGACTGCGTCAAGGCACGACCGACTTGATGGACTTGTTGCTGCTTCTGCAACCAATCATGTTGAGAATGCCTTTGAATATCGACCACCACATATTAGCGACCTGATGCGCGTCAACTACAATGGCGTCTTTCATACAGCGGCCGCGGCAGCGCGGCAAATGAGGCAGAGGAAATGCAAAGGATCCGTCCTCCTCGTGGCCGGTATGGGCGACTCGACTGCGAACGGAGACGAGAGCTCAGCCGTATATGATTCCTCCAAGGCCTCAATCGTTCAGCTCACCAGGTGCCTCGCAATGGAATGGGGTAAGGCAGATTCACATCAACAGGGTGGCATTCGTGTAAATTGCCTCTATCCTGGACACGTTGTCACCCCCATTGCCGAACAGACTCTTAACAAATCACCCAAGATAAAAGAAAAGTGGGAACAGTCCAATATGCTCGGTCGACTTTCACGGCCGGAAGAATATCGAGGGGCCGCCCTCTTCTTGCTGAGTGATGCCAGCAGTTTCATGACTGGTAGCTCAGTAGTGGTGGACGGGGGACATACTGTAAGGTAGACTGCCGTCGAGAAGGTGAAGAACGTCAAGGCCAGGTGAAGGGATATTTGTGGGTTGTGGGAGCTGCCAGCAGACAGGGAGAGATTCGTCTAGAATGGAATTCCTCATTGAACTGTTGCCTGAAATTCGAGGCCAGCTTCTTATCTCCCTCTAGCAACGACACACACGTCAGGTTCTTCACTTTCCCTTTCCCCTTCACGTAACTCTCTCTGGCGACAGCACTGCCCGTTCGCTCAGAGCTGATACGGCCATCTCATCGAACTCTCTTGTGCCGCTTCCTGGTAAGTGTACGATTCCCCGCCCCTTCTTGCAGCTCACTCCGAAGTACTCTCCATTCAATGAGAACCGTGCAGAACTTTGTTGTCCAGATTGACAGGGCTCGATGTGGGGATAGGGGAAATCTGGATGTTCAGAGCAACACACTCCACATTTCGTCACCCGCAGTCCACGCGCCGGAATGTTGATCTACCGAGCACTGGGGCAATCAGAAAGTCGAAGACCCCACGGGGAGACTTCGGCTATTCTCTCACCTCCACAATCCGGGTCAATATGCACCGAAATCGCGGAGGTGGCGCCCTCGACACTCTCAGGGTAACGGCAGGTTCGGCAATGGCTGCGGGATGGCTTCTCTTCTGTCGCAGCATATAACAGGGACTTTTTTCCGGGCTCCGCAAGGTAACTTGCGCTGTACGTTTCGCGAAGATGAAGGTGATCGCCTCTCTCCTGCTGGCACCGCTAGCAGCGGTTGCAGCTCGTGTGCCATACCAAGAATACATTCTGGCCCCGTCCTCGCGAGACCTTGTTCCGCAATCAGTCTACCAGGTCAATGGTTCAGTCATCAATCCGAAGGGCCTGACGGGGTCATCTGCCAGATCGACCACTTTCGACGGCGTGTCGTCGGTGACCTACGATTTTGGGAAGAATGTGGCCGGTCTCATCTCTTTTGAACTTGAGTCAACCTCATCTTCATCCGCCTTTTTGGGCATTACCTTTACCGAATCCAGCCTGTGGATCAGCAGCGAGGCATGCGATGCCACTGCTGATGCTGGTCTCGACTCCCCGTTGTGGTTTCCAGTCGGCCAAGGGGGCCCTGGCACCTACACCGCAGAGGAGAAGCATCTCCGGGGTGCCTTTCGCTATCTGACGGTTGTCAGCAACACAACTGCGACGGTCGCACTGCGCTCGCTCCACATCCACTTCACTGCGGCACCAATGCAGGATCTTCAGGGCTACAGCGGATGGTTCCACTCCAACGATGAACTGATCAACAAGATCTGGTATGCCGGTGCATACACGGACCAGCTCTGCACAATTGACCCGGCCCATGGCAACGCTCTTGTCCATCTGGGCAGCATTTCATCAACGGAAACAATCACGCTGCCACAGACTGATAGCTGGTGGAACAACTTCACTATCACCAACGGAAGCAGCACCATCACCGATGGCGCCAAGCGCGACCGGCTCGTGTGGCCTGGTGACATGTCAATTGCCCTTGAGAGTATCGCAGTCAGCACCGGCGATCTATACAGCATCCGAATGGGCTTGGAGTCTTTGTACGCATTGCAGCAGCCAAATGGCCGGCTACCATATGCCGGAAAGCCATTCAGTAACATGAATATCGTGAGTTACACTTATCATCTACACAGTCTCATTGGAACGTCCTATCTCTATCGCTTTTCCGGTGATAAGAGCTGGTTGTCACACCACTGGGGTCAATACGTGAAGGGACTGCAATGGGCACTGTCAAGTGTTGACAGCACCGGCTTGGCGAACGTTACAGCCAGCGCGGACTGGCTGCGGTTTGGCATGGGTGGTCATGTAAGCCCTTCTCCGTGTTTCGCCAGCCATCATCTGCTAATACGTAGTAGAACATTGAGGCGAATGCGATCCTCTACTTCGTGCTTCAAGATGCCCAGCGGCTAGCGCGGGACCTAAATGACACTGCTTTCACTGCGCAATGGGCTCGCACTGCAGCTGGAATCAAGTCTGCCGCCAACCAGTTGTTGTGGGATGATCAAGCTGGGTTGTATCGGGACAACCAGACCACAACGCTTCACCCACAAGATGGGAACTCCTGGGCAGTGAAAGCCAACTTGACGCTATCTGACAAGCAGAACACGGCCATTTCCAACGCTCTTCACGCTCGTTGGGGCAAGTATGGCGCACCCGCTCCCGAGGCCGGTGCGACGATCTCGCCTTTCATCGGTGGATTCGAGTTACAAGCACACTACGTGGCCGATCAGCCGGAGACGGCTCTCGCTTTAATTCGCCAGCAGTGGGGTTTTATGTTGAACGATCCTCGGATGACCCAGTCCACGTTCATTGAAGGGTATTCCACAGATGGTGCACTTCATTACGCGCCGTACACCAATGATGCGCGCATCTCACATGCCCACGGCTGGTCGACCGGCCCAACCTCTGCTCTCACTACCTATGCGGCAGGTATTCAGTTGATGGGCCCAGCTGGTTTAACCTGGTCGATTGCTCCTCGCCCAGGTAATTTGACCACTGTGGATGCTGGTCTGTCGACATCCCGGGGCGTTTTGTCGGTTGCCTTCAAGCGTGACTCGACCGGTGCATATAAACAGTTTATTTTCAATACCCCCTCTTCTACGAGTGGAGATGTCATTCTGCCTGGAACGAGTGGTACCTTGGTCTCAAGGACTGGACAGCAGGTCAAGCTAGTAAATGGGGCTGCGAGAGGTCTGCACGGGGGCACTTGGCAGCTCAAGAGCCGGTAGGCTTGTACACAACCACAAAGATAGGATGTCTAAGCTCGACCTATGAGTCATCAGATGGTGTATGTCGAATTGTACAGAAAACTTCCTATTAACTGTGCCAAAGACGATCATGCGCTCAGAGTCAACTCAGGAGCGCTGCTGCCTAGGCTTGAAGTGACTGCCTAACCACATTTAGATTGTGTTCAAACACACTTCCCTCATTTTGCCGGTCGAAGATGGTAATACCGTAGATCAACAATGACCGCCTCGTCTTGAGGCGAAATTAGCCTCGTTGGATCCATGGGATTGACGAAAGCTTGGCAAAAGAGCCGCCTCCAAATGAGTCACCAGCACATCTTTTAAGTTTCCGAGGGTTCCTTTTCCTTCTCTCTTTTTGTGAAGGATAAAACTACCTAGGTACACTCTGATTGATTACCAAGAAGCTGCCGAATTGGTCTGATGTTCTTTTCCAATATCCTGCTTTCAGTGTAATTCATCTGGCTTGCCAGGTCATTCTGCTAGATTGGCGTTAGATCCTTTTCATCTATGATATCAATCTTCAACAATGAACTTTACATTAGTAAAGTGTGTTGTCGTCAAAACTGTCTGAATTATTGTTGGTGTGGCAGCGGATGCCGAGACTAGACTGCCACGCATGGGTTCCAAAGACGATCCAGACAACGTGAGATTACTATGTTTGCTGTCAGCAGGGATCCTCTCCGTTCGATAGACTTGGAGATGCACTAGCAATTAATTAAGCAGTCTATGTCTCCAGCAAACCACAGGCCGCTGTAGGTATTCAACACAACTAACATCGACTCCGACTCCGATACCTTGAAGAATCATCAAGACGACTCGAGACTACACCCAGCTTGGCTCTTTTAGAATTCTAGCAAAATTAGCAGCAAGGGTATCCACGTAAGAAAGCACCATGGGCCATCCCAGCATAGTCGGTGTAACTCGATCACCAGCTCACACATAAAAACGGAGCCGCAGCGCTTTGACTGTCAAATGACAGACAGCGCAGAAGAATGAGGCGAGCGTCTGTTACAAACCAACCGCTTCACGATTCAATCAACTTCCTTTCTTTTTTTGTTCGAGGGCCAACACATCTGCGCCCGTCGTGGGAGCTCTTGATTGGTTTGCTCGTGGCTTCACCTGCAGCGCTGTGATTCCGCTGCGCATCCCCGAGCTCATACTTAAATCGTGTCTCTGATCCCCTCCCGTCTCACCCACTGCGCCTTTCTTTCTGAGTTGTTTCTCTCTTTCTTCTCTTTGTTTCTCTCACTTTTCGATTCTCTTCTAGATCATCTCCTATCACCTTCTCCTCTCCCTTTGTTGACTCTCCAGATCGACCCGTCCAAGCTCAGCCCCACAGCCAACCCCACTCTATCTCGGAGAGCTCGTCAGCTCCACCATGGCTGAACCAACGGCTGATACAGCAGATTCCAAGCACGAGGTTGAGCCATCTTTGGAGAATGCCAACGGCTCTGCCCAGCCAACTGCTCCTGAGGTGGCTGTGAAGGATACTGTCACCTCTGCTGCTCCACCGGTGGAAAATGCAGCCAAGGTTGCGGCATGCAAGAAACACACCGACGCGAAATCAGGCAGCCCGAAGAAGAAGAAGAAGAAGAAGCAGAACAAGAAAAGAAAGAAGCAGGAAGATACAGAAGAGAGCTCCTCTGGGTCCAGTTCCTCAGATTCCTCGTCAAGCGAGTCTGACAGTGAACATGCCGACTCGGAATCCGTCACCAGTGAATCCGAGACTGACAAGCGCAAACGCCACCGTCTCAAGACCAAATCGCGATCGAAGCGTTCGTTGAAGGACAAGAAGCGCCGTAAGAAGCGCAAGGGTCGATCACGCAAAGCGACCGCGACAGACTCTTCTACCGACACCAGTGATGAGTCTGACACTGATTCGGACTCCTCTGAGGATTCTGATGACTCGTTGGACGAAAAGACGCTGCGCAAACTCGTCACCAAACTGAAGCTTAAGAAACGAGCCAAACGGCTGCGAGACCAGACCGCTGACGAGCTGGGAACCAACGATCCTCTGGGAGAGAATCGTCGTGACAAGCGATCCAAAAAGAAAAAGCCGGCATCCAAGGTGGCTTTCAAGCGCGTCGACCAACGTAGGTTCCCTCTTTGTCCTTGTCGCTTGACTTGGTGCTAAGTACACAATATAGTCTGGGATAGTACCATCCACAATTACAAGCTCACTGAGACGGTCGACGACCCCGATGCAAACGAGTGGGACCAATATATATTCACTGTGCGTCGCAAGTTCAACTGGGAGAACAAATACCTTGATACGGTGGTGGACATCAAGAGCAAACACCTGCGTGAAGCTCTCGCCAAAGTCATGGACGGGGTGAAGGGTGTCAGCCTGGTGCAGGAGCCTGCCGTGGTGGATCCCAACATGCTGTTCCTGTATCTCGAAGAGACCCGGCAGTACATGAAGGACCTGAAGCGACAGTCACGCAGTGAGAAGAAGAAGAAGGCACGGAAGAACGCCGCGACAAAAGCATCACACCTCAAAGTGCTGATCAAGTACCTCGACACTGACTACGCCGATACCAAGAAAACGCTCTATCCCCTGCTGGAGGCCGATACAATCACCTTTGACCTGCTTTGGGCCCTCTTCAAGCCGAACACTATCGCGTACACTCCAACCTATGGTAACGCAGATGAGCCACGGGCATTCAAAATTGAGTATGCCATCAAGGAGTCATCCTTTATGAGGGGCCAATGGTACAGCGTCGAAGGTCGATACCTGGAATACGACGGCAAAGACTTCGGTTTTGGCAACATGTCTGCCGAGGTTGAATCGTTCAAAGGAGCTCGCAAAATCACCAGCCTGGCCTGCTACCCATTGCAATACCATCGAGACTCGGAGGCTCTGCGGGCTCGTTTGGTTGAACGTGGCAAGCGTTTCGTCGCCTTGCGCGGCATGAACTATCGTTTTCACAAGGGTATGGCCTTCTACAAGAAGAAGCGCTCGTTCATCAAGGTCAACATCAATGGACGAGTCATGATCGACCCTGCCATCCACCGTCGCATTAACCCAAATTACCCCATCAGCACTGTTCGTCCCAAGGATCCAGACATCCTTGACGCTTCTGAACTCGGAATGAGTGACGCAGAAGATGATGACAGCGACGCATGCTGCTGTGGAGAGTCTGACTCCGACAGCAACAACGGCTGCTCATCTGACACGCCTAGAACAGTGTACAAGGTTATCGAGGGTGAAGATGGCAGTGCGCATGTCGTGGAAGTTGAGGTTGACGAGAATGGACAGGAGATCCAGAAGGAGAAGATGGACCGCATTGAGGGCGACGCGGCAGAGAAAGCGCGGGAGTTCACTGAAGAGGAGCTGCTCATTGCCAGCCCGGTAGTCCTGGGCTTTGCCTTCAGCGAGAAGCTGTGGCTCGAGTTCACCATCTCGGGTATCAGCGACATCGAATGGGATGCAGACGCCTTCGACTCGCTGGTGCTGCCCGGCAACCAGAAATCCATCGTCAAGGCACTGGTCGAGTCTCACACCTTCCATGCTGCGGAAAATATCGACGACGTGATTCAAGGCAAGGGCAAGGGTCTGGTCGCAGTCCTCCATGGTCCGCCTGGTACTGGGAAGACCCTGACAGCGGAGGGCATTGCTGAACTCCTCCGCCGCCCGCTGTACATGGTCAGCGCTGGCGAACTGGGAACCGACTCTCGCACTCTAGAAGGCGAGCTGAACAAGATACTGGACATCGCTCACTCCTGGGGAGCTGTCCTGCTGCTGGACGAAGCAGATATCTTCCTGGAGAAACGCACTATCCACGACATCCACCGCAATGCCTTGGTCAGCATCTTCCTGCGCTTGCTGGAATACTTCCAGGGAATCCTGTTCTTGACTACCAACCGCGTCGAGACATTCGACGATGCCTTCCAGTCTCGTATCCATGTCGCACTGCGCTACGGCGACCTCACGACCAAGGCCAAGCGCAGCATTTGGAAGATGTTCCTGGAGCGTGTGCGTGCCATCGAAGGGGTCCGCACAGCGACATTCTCCGAGGAAGATTACGACATGCTGTCGCGACACACATTGAACGGGCGTCAGGTATATCTTGCCATCAATTCGCTTCAAAAATTTCGTACACTGACTGTGACAGATCAAAAATTCGGTTCGCACTGCACAAGCCCTGGCCGTCAATGAGAAATCGCCTCTCTCGATGGACCATATCAAGCGTGTTTTGGAGGTGGCGGAGACATTTGACCATGATTTGCGAGGAGGAACGGGCTATTTGGACGCGATGCGAAGCTATACTTGATTCAATCTGGGAGAGTCGGTGAAAGGCGACGGCGATATTTTCCGCGTTTCTTTTCGGTGCAGGTCTGGTCCGGGCAACGAATTCAGCTGGCTTCCATCTTCAAAGTATCCGAAAATCAAGTATGCCTACCACGGAGCTTGCCAGAAAACCAAGTCTTGAGTATACAATTTACAGATTCACAGCCGTGTAGACCGATATTAATTATGGCAGGGATATCGATCTAGAAATACAGGATGGGACGCAGGAAGGCCCGGTATGTTATACATGAGGTTTTTTAAGGGTTGGCCTTGACGAAGTCAACACCCTTCTGGATGTTCTTCTTCAGGTCAACCAAGCAGGCGTCAAGGAGCTTCTGCTCGTACTCGTTGACGGGGCCAACCTCGTGGATCTTCTCGACACCGTTGGGGCCGAGCTCGACACGGGAGGCGAAGAAGTCAATGCCCTGGTCCTTGAACAGAGGAGAGTCGACGAAGGTGGGCTCGATGATGCCCTTCTCGCCCTGAGCGGCACGGAGGAGGGACTCGGCGAAGCGGGCACCGGCCATGGCCATGGAGAGAGTGGCAGAGCCAGCACCGTCCTTGGCCTTGACGACCTCGTCACCACCGAACTGGATGCGGTTGACCAGGGCGTCGCGGGCCTCACCGGCGATGGAGGGGTGGCCGGACTGGGACAGCAGAGGAACGATGGTGACACCGGAGTGACCACCGACGACGGGGACCTTCTCGACGGAGGGGTCGGTGTTCTGGACCTGGGAGATGAAGCGCGAGGCACGGACGACGTCAAGGGTGGTGACACCGAACAGACGCTTGGGGTTGTAGACACCGCGGGCCTTGTAGACCTCGGAGACGATGGGGACGGTAGAGTTGACCTGCAGACGCTGTCAGAACCGACTCTCTGTGAGTTCTTTGACCTGCATTGGTGGGCATACCGGGTTGGAGATGACCAGGATGTTGGCCTCGGGGGATGCCTCGGCAGCGGCCTTGGCGAGGTCGCGGACGATGGAGGCGTTGGTGTTGAAGAGGTCGTCACGGGTCATACCGGGCTTGCGGGGGACACCGGCAGGGATGAGGACAACCTCGGAGCCCTTGAGAGCATCACGAAGACCCTCGGGGGTGGGGTTGTAGCCGTTGACGGTGCTGTTGGTATTGATGTGGCTCAGATCGGCAGCGACACCTAGCATTCAACCATCAGACTCTGCTTCCATAGTAACAGGGCGAGAGACACGAGATACCAGGGCCACCACGGATATCGTAGAGGGCGAGCTCAGTAACACGGGGGTTGAGCTTCATCAGCAGCGATAGAGGCTGGCCAATGCCACCGGCGGCACCGAGGACGGCGACCTTGGAGGCCTTGGGGAAACGGGACCATTAGCGCAAAGCGATCATAAACAAGGTCAAATTGAAAATACCTGGCTGGCCGAGGCCGAGAAGGCGCGCTTCTGGAAGAGGTTGAAGGACTGGCGAGCAGCAAACATGGTGAGCTCAACGATGTGATGAAATTAGAGATTGGGGATGGGGAGGAAAGGAAGAGAAGAGGAGAAGAGGAAGAACGGAAGGGAAGGACGAAAAGAGTGGGAGTTTCCGGTGAGTCTCGTCTCCACAGCAGCAACTTCCGACCTCCCCGATGCTCGGCCCATCTCGCTATTTACTATGGCTTGTGATACCTTTGGGCAATTGTATTGAGATCTAGAGGCATATGTCAATTGCAATTGATCTAGATTAATCCACTTAGCAATGTCAATGCTGGATAATTCAATTGCAGGTAGATGTACACTACTACACCCGAAGCACATAGCTACCAATCGCCCTAAACGCCGTCGCTGATGAGAAGTCAACCCAAAACAACAGATCAAGTCCCAGTGTAAGACTCATACAAATACACTTCATCTCAAAAAGTGCAGCACTGCCCAGCAGAAGAGGAAGAAGATCACCACGCCGCCCCAGAAAATCCATTTGTCCTGGCGCGCGCGCCGTTCCACCATTCGAATCGTATCGCCACTCACTCCCAATGTGTTGGCCACACTGTATAGCCGGCGCTGAGTGCCTTTAAGGACCTCCCGCTGTTGGCCAAGGTCTGCCAGAACGGCGCGGCCCCGGTCCAAGAAGTCATCAAGCTGGTTGTGGGTATTGGAGAAGAATGACTGCTCGCGGAGCGCATGACTTTCGCGGTTGTAATTCGATGGGCCTGCGCCAAAGCTGAGTCCGGATGAAGGTGCAAATGCTGAGGTCGTCTGGGGAAGCGCGGACTGGGCATAGGGGTTCTCGGGTGTGGCCGCGTGATGCGGTCGGCGGCCTAGGAGCTCATTGCGATTGGTGACAGATTGCTACAGCAGTCAGCTCATGAAGCATGTGTCCCCGTCAGTTTGAACATACTGCATCCTCGCGCTCTTTGCGCAGCCGGTCGAATTGTGTTCGGTAATCGGCAAGCTCGCTGCGAAAGTTCTTGACTCGTTCGAAGGCCTTCTCCTGCTTTTCGGGGATGAGCTCCTTCTTTGAAAGGGCCGAGTAATCATCAACAGTGCGGGATAGTGAGGCTAATGAGGCAGCGATCTGGCCTATGGGAAGATCAGTCATGGTCTAACGCGCGTTGGAGGACCGAACGCACCTTGAAGAGCGGGCGAAGAGGTGGTAGGGGACTGGGAGAATGTGTCTAGATCTCGGCGGATCGCAGATGACTGCTTCAGAGCAGAGTTGAAGAGGGAATTCTGTTTCGAATGAGTGGCATCCGGGGCAGCAGTCGGAGATCAGTCCATACCATGATGACGATGGAGCTAGTGGCACCTGCCACATCAGATTGACAGGCTCAGCACTCAGTAGTCACAGCCAAAACTCATTCGATCTGAGAACAACCAGAAGTCGATTCAGTCTTCAAAAAATTCAGGACTCAGAGACTCTTGCTTTTCCCGCTTGAACTCACATCGCGAAGGCCAGTTGGTGTTTTGGCCGCTCACCGCCTTCAGGCACAATTTACTATCAACAGGATCAAGCCTTTGAATTTGGACACTCTTTCTACCATGGCACAACTCGTACCACTTTCATTATTATCCAGAGCTTGCTGGGAATTACACGATGCTGATGATTGACATACGTAGATGTGACACTCAATATGGTATCGTTGAGGCTACTGGTACAGTACAGCATCCCCCTCCTTCTCCTCATGAAGGGATAGGGCAATCAGAATCTCAGAAGAGCTGGGATGGTATATGAAACAAATGAAACTCGAGCAACCAGAGTCATCCAAGCAGAATCACCTTGAGTCACTTATTACTTATTTTGGCGGGTACTTGTTCTGCAGGAACCACCTAAACACAAGATCAGCATGTTGCTCATCGGGCACACCTGGCCGTTCTGATGCCGTTGCGGGCTATCCACTCACTTGCTGACATAGTAGTCCACCACACTGAAGGCACCAACAGCACCAGACCAAAGTCCGATTGTCTCCCACGAGAGTTTGCCCTCGGCGTGCTTGCGGTAAGCACCGAAGCCCAGGCCAGCCCCGATCATGGCGTAAACAAGGGCGTTGCCGATATAGACCGGGTTGTCGGTGTTGGCCCGCAGGCTGCTGCTCTTGGCCTTGCGGGACTTGGCCTGCTTTTGGGCCTCCTCTTGTGCGCGCTTGCGTTCGGCCTCCTCGTCCTCACGCTCTATCCGCTCTGCCTGGGTAGTGGTCTGGACCTCCTGGTTGAGAAAGTTCGGGTCAACAGAGCTGACGTGGGGTTGGTCGACGTCGATTAGTGAAACGGTGCTCTCGGACTCGTCATGGTAGACGCCGCCCACGTAGGGAGCACGGCTATGTTCAGGTTAGCACGCGGTACAACTGAACCGTTCTGTATCTTCCAAACTCACGCCTAGGATCATTTGTTAGCTGGTCACTCCTTTTCACATGGCTGAGTGCACTTACTTCCTCGGGCGATTGCTTGGGGCCACTGGCAGCAGCATCGGCGTAAGACATGGTGATGGTAGGAGAGTAGCTGAAGATGGAAATTCTATGAGAAAAGACGGTCAGACAGCTGCCACGAGCAGATGCAAAGGTCATCACTTACCAGAAAGGTACTGTCGCGAGATCGGTCAGTAGAGAGAGTTGAGAGGGGGATGAGGTTTTGTAGCGAGGGAATCCTTGGAAGCTCGGTGATGACATCACGTCATTGATTTTGGGTGGAGTCTGGGCATCGAGCACACCACTCAAACATAGTGTTTATTTCTATTTATGTCAATCAAAAAATGGAAATGTATGATCTAAGTAGTACTAAGAGTCATTTAAAATCATTTGATCAAGTTTTATGCTTATCGTCGAGCTGTTGAACCTGTGCAAGTGTCCTCAATGGTGATCGCTGGGTTCAGCCGCTGACGTTATTTCCGCCGGAGCTTTCTAGACGACAATCAGGAAAGACCGTTACTATAGGACTTGGATTGTCGATGGTTTGCTCTATGCCCGGTAAAAGTTATAGGGTGCGTTTAAAGAGATATTCTTGCCTTATCGCCGCTTTTCCAACTTGTCGCACGCTCAATTTGTCTTCATTTCTATTTACCGTCCGCCAAATATATAACCAGTGGAGATGAGATCCGCTGCTTGATACCCTTGACTGAATAGCCCCCTACAGATCACTTGCGCATAGAGTCTAAAATACCAGACGATAAGACTTAGGACTGTCCTCTATCCTGTAAATCAAGTAGCGTCTGGCAAGTCATAGCCATACAACCATTCATCCCCGAACCCACAAGGCTCTGTTCAATCATCCACTATCAAGACTTTGGTCCAGTCAAAGGTAAACCCAAGTTCCTTGGGCTCACCCGAAGAGAGAATGTCGAGAAGTCCACGCTCCTGTAGGTCTTAACAGAATTCTTTCTTCAAGCGGTTTTCTCCTGTGAGAGGATCTTGATCTATGTCGTCGCAGCTATCGCCGTTATCTGATTCATTGTTTGTTGGCTCCGCGTCGGTTCCCTCTTTGGCACTCTCTTCGGCGAGAAGCCTCTCTGTGTGCGCAGCCAGTTCTTTCACGGTGGCATATCGATAATGCCAACACTTGCCGATGATATCGTCAATCAGAGGCTCACCATCGAGCTCCGGAAACACCATATCCCGCATTAAATCTAATGTCTTAGGTCCATGCTCGCGAGGATCCTCAGTAAGACACCGGTCGTCATAGACGGGGAAGCCATAATTGATTAAATAGAACAGGGATCCAAGGGCAAACTGCTCCGTTCGAGGGCCCCGGGTACCAAAGCTTCCAGGTCGTCCGTGCTTGCCTCGTTGCTGTTGTGTAGCCTTGCATACGGTGCCCCGGTAGCGTCGAGTTCTATACCGAACTCCGCTGTGCAGTCGAAGTCAGACAGCTTCAGTCGATTGCGATCAAGAAGGATATTTTCAGGCCGTAGGTCACCATGAGAAAGATTGAGCGATTCTAGAAAAGCGACGGCTCCAGCAAGCTCGTTCATCCATTTCTTTTGTAGAATACGTGGTTTTAACTTTTCCACCTTGGTCACCACACTTGTTTTTGGGTCCCGGATATGATTGTGTTGAATTCGAACCCAGAGAGTTCTGTCTAGTAACACAATCAGTAAAGATAGCCCTTATCTTCGAGTAATGACCGCACCTCTCATATACTCAAGGAAGATGCCGTTGTCTGAGCTATGAAAGCACTGCACCACAGAAGACCAGGGTTGGTGCTGCGAGAGAATCACATAAATTCTGAGCTCGTTAAGGAATTGCTCTCTCTCATCTTCCCCAGCCCTAGGAACCTTGACCACGATGCGAGGGTGAACTTTGTAGGCGAAGCCGACAGCCCCTTCCCAGATCCATTGAACACCAGCAAATCGTTTCTGGATATCCATCACAGATCATACGTGAATTGGTGCCAGAAAGGAGGTGAGTCAAGAAAGAAAAAGGAGACGCATGGAGGACAGGGGTATTCTCATTGCCCTGATGTATCCTGATTGGTTAGACTTACCGGTGCCTCCTTTCCACGTTCAATGCTCCTCGCCCGATCATTATGCCTACTGTGACCTCGAATGTTCATACGCGTAGCGTTGACAAAATCGAGGGCGTTCAGCACTTCAGCACGTGGCTGCTTGTGCTCAGGGTCAGAAATTCACGAAACAAGGAGCGAGCGGTGATTACTATTTACAATAAAATGTAAGGACAGACAGATGAAGCACACAGATAATAGAAAATCACAGAAGGAATGCACAGTAAGGAATGACAAGGAGATCCAGAACATGTGAAGCGTCCAATCTGTGTCAAGCCATCGGTTTGTGAACCAAGTTTCCATAGAGACCGCAAGCTCTCCCCCATGGTCAACGATTTATCTGGCCGGTGTTCACTTTCCGTCGATCTTCACGTAGGTGCCATTGGCGATGCAGTCAGGGCATGGTTCCTTTTTAGTGACTTTGCAGATGCGCTTTCTTTCCTTCTTTCTTTCTTTCTTTTTTTTTTTTTTTTTTTTTTTTTTTTTTTTTTTTTTTTTTGATAATTCCGCAGTTGTTGCAGCCATTGATTTCCATGACTGTTCCAGGGGACTCGACCCAATGCCTACATACATGCTCAATCGGGGCAAGCAACTGCTGACACATGGTTCCTCAAAGGCCTGTTAGATTGAGGTGTATGGAAGTCTTTCAGCAATGAGTAACTCACTCGAGGTAAAGATGTAGTATCAAATTCTGGAATGGAGTGCCGGAATTCGGAGAAGGTGTTGAGTAAGGATCCAACCTCCTGTGTGAAACAAGACAAGTGAGAGCTTAGTGTAGGAGTGTCTCGCAACTGTCAAGCTTTGGAGAGCTTTGGAGAGCTTTGGAGAGCTTTTGGGCTTGCTAGATAAAGAGAGACCGTGCTGATGTGATGTCCATTTGATCTCGCGGGATTTTCGATCTCTTTATACCTCTAGCAGCCTCATTGTAACTATAATAAGTGTCCAAAGACCTCTCAGTTGGGCATCTATGGTAATGCATGAAAATCCTGGAACACAAGTCGGAAATACTGTCGGAATATGTGAGCTACAGGCCTTGAGTGTGTCCAACGCAGCAATAAGAGAGAGAGCTAAGGCGAATAGATTAAGTAGTTCAAGTTCGCCAGCAAAGCATTACAAACCAAGTCAGACAAGAGCTGCACCAGGTTCACCATAATTCTCATGATTATCCTTCATCATTGGTCACAAATTGTCGAAGTTGGCATTCTCTGGCGTGAGTCCGTAGGGTTGGCGCATCCGCGCTTACAGGCATCCTATCAATTGACATGCGCAATGCCTTGTGACCTATATCGTTGGTGTTGTATAAGAAAGAGAGTATCTTGCTTCACTTTCAACAACCTTCCGACGAAATCTCGTTTTTGAACGTTCGAGGTTTCCACAATGATTCTTGTCGCTCAACACTTTTCATCATCTACATTATCTCACCATCTTGTCGACTCAATATTCACTTTCCATGTTTTCATCTGAAGCATGGCTCCTTTGTCTCTTGATAGCGCCTTGCAGAAGCTTGTTCAAGCTTCAAGAACTGCCGAGTGCCAAAATGGGGTAAAGAAGAGCGACTTGAGGAAGATCAAGGAAGCTGCTACATTGCTGAGGAATGGCTACCCACCCGAAGGCTCCAGAGGTGCAGCTCGACAGTCGGCGTATCTGGATTTCCTGCGCAAAACTCTACAGCTGAGTGGCCAATCCATGGTCATCCTTGCGTGATTGGCTTGGGACTATCGACTATTGCAATTGCGAAGGAAAGTGTACGCCTTGAATCTTCCATATGAAATCCAAAGGCGCTCTGAACTCGATAACCCCGTGCTGGCTAGCCAGTATTTACAGCCTGATCATCCCTCAGAAACTACTGAACCTCTGTATCAAGCCGATGGTAGGGCAGTTGACCAATTTTTAACCTCTAACGGCGTTTTGGAACCTCGAGAGCGCAATACGGGAAGCTTGCAAGCCATGCAACACATGTTCGGTAAGAAATTTCAATCCCAAGCGTTGAATCCGTGGGCTTACATGCAAAGGGCCATCTGAAGGAGGCACGTACACAGATCTGTCTGTAATTCAGTTCGAACCACTGCAAGAGCTAGGTAGGCATGGTCTTCAAAGCGAAGCAAATCACAGCCAAATAACTCGCGTGTAAGTCCCTCCGCAGCATCTTTTGTCACAATCCCAATCACCGTTGAAATGGCAGATCGACTGATCTTACGCCATCCCCGTGGCCGTCTTTAGCAACATGGAATGAAACCGCGGAAGTAGTTGTCATCTTTCGCAGCGATATACCCAACATCGACAACGCCTGATATTCTAAGGCGCCATATTTCTCGCCATGGTATGATGACCTTGAAACCCTGTTCCTCGATCCCCGCTCCATAGACATATTTGCCTGTTTCTTTTTCAAATATGCGGACGCAACCTCGATTCTGAACAAGATCCGCAACAATTGCAATTGTTTTCGGTGGGGGGAAGATCGCGCATGCCTTCGGTGGCTTCGTCCAGGTTATCTGAAGGCAGCTGTCACGTTGCACTTAAAGAGTTAGCTGCTTCGAGGATGAACGCTGAACGAATCATCCTCACTTCTTTCCTGCATTCTTCAAGAATCTCATCATCTGTTGTACTTTGAGTGCGGATTTTTTTGACTGTCGTATCCGTGGCTACTGAAACATGTTCAATGCCGACTCCTTGGAGTCGTGACCTTGAGGACATATTCTTGTGCGCTTCTGTCATGCGGGGAGTAAGTTCGTCCATGAGAACGATGGCTTTGGTGTATTAGCCTTCAGTCCACCCAGGGGACAGGATAGTATGACAATATTGAGAGGTAATCCGTTCCCATACCTTGTCCTTAAGTACAATGGGCAAGTGAACTAATCAAGGACCCGAGTCGACAACTTTCTCGTGTTCTTCCTTTCTCGAGTACGAGGAGTTCTGGTAAACAACAACAGCCACGATCATTCAAGTGTGTAGCACATTCGAGTCAAAACGAGTCTGTTGTAATGGGAAGATCAAATGGGTAAGCAGTCGAGTGAGAGACAGTGAAAGCAACAAAAACATATGCACATGATGACAATCCATACGCTGCCAGAGTACTTGCCTAATTGGGCAAGGCAACATAGAAGCAACGAGGTTAACAATGGGATATGCTAGCCGGACACCCCTAATAGCTTCTTCAAAATGGCCTGGTATTTGCAATATTTCGTGCAGTTCAGGTCGCTGGCACTATATCAGATACATCTTGTACCATCTGAAGGATATCGTTTTCTAGATCTCCCGTCTATAGCAAGTTGTCGAAGCAGTGGCGGTCAACCCGTTGCTAGACGTCTGGAAACTCAACTTTTATCCTGGAAGTCTACCTCTATCTGAATTCGGAGAAAATGAGTATTGTCTCGCGAACTAGCTCATCTGTCGTTCGAAAGTCCAGAGCTGTTGAGAGATGAGGATGCATTGATTCTAGAAATCACACAAAAATGGATTGAAGTTGCTAAAACCAAACAAAAAGGACCTATTATGGTCTAATAGGGCAAACGTTTTAATACAGATTACATGGTCGACGCCGCGTCCCTATCCTTACAGCAGCAGCTCCAGAGGGTTCTCAACAACCTTCTTAAGCTCCTTAATCCACTCACCACCAACAGCGCCATCAACCACCTTGTGGTCGAAGCTGCCAGTAACGACGATCTGGTCGTCCCACTCAGTGACGGTGCCCTCCTCGGTCTCAACGGGGACGGCCACCTTGCGGACGGTGCCGACAGCCAGAATACCGGCCTGGGGCGGGTTGATCACGGCGGTGAAGCGCTCAACGGCCGGGTTCATACCCATGTTGCTGATGGTGAAAGTACCACCCTGGTACTCCTCGGGCTTGAGCTTGTTGTCACGGGCACGCTTGCCCAGGTCGCGGACCTGGTTGGAGATGCTGGACAGACCCAGAGCCTGCACGTTCTTGACGACGGGAGTGATCAGACCGGAGGGAGTGGCCACGGCAACGCTGATGTCAGCGGTGTTGTGCTGGCGGATCACAGCCTGACCGTTCTCCTCGATCCAGCTGGAGTTGACCTGGGGCACCTTCATGAGGGCGGCAGCGCAGGCCTTGACGAGGAAGTCGTTGACAGAGAGCTTGTACTTGCCCTCAGCAGAGGCATTCAGAGCCTGGCGAAGCTTCATGAGCTTGGTGACGGACAGGGTGGTGGAGACGAAGTAGTGGGGATTCTCGTGCATTGACTGCTTGAGGCGGTTGGCGATAGTCTTGCGCATAGAGGTAATCGGGATGTCCTCGAAGGTGGGGCCGGCCGCGGCGCCAGAGCTGCTGGGCTGGTACTTTTCCACATCCTCCTTGGTGATCTGGCCGCCACGGCCAGTGCCCTTGAGAGCCTTGATCGGGACACCCTTCTCCAGAGCCAGGGCCTTGGCAGCAGGGCTGATTGAGGGCTCACGGTCCAAGCTGGGCTGCAGCTTCTCGCCCGAAGTCTCCGGCTCCTGAGCGGCAGGCTCCGGCGCGGGAGCTGGGGCTGACGGCTCAGCTCCCTTCGGTTCCTCCTTCTTCTCAGCGGCCGGGGCGGCCTTGTCACCACCAGCATCGGCCAGGGAGAACTCGGCAAAGGGGGCGACATCGGTACCTTCCTCAACTAGAACAGCAATGGGCTAGTTCATGCAAGTTAGACTCGGTCAAGTCCGCGGAGAAGCTCGGGAAAATTCTTACCGAACCAACGGCGACATCCTTCTCACCAGTCTCCTTCAGGATCTTCGCGAGAACGCCCTCCTCCTGGAACTCAAAGTCCATCTGTGCCTTGTCGGTCTCGATCTCCACGAGGACGTCACCGGGAGCCAGAGTGTCACCGGCCTTCTTCTGCCATGCGCCGATGTTTCCCGCGGACATTGTCGGCGAAAGGGCCGGCATGCTGATGATAGTGTGTGGAGGGAAAGCTGTAGGAACGCAAAAAAAAATCAATACTGAAGCACTTGTAGACAGAGAATCACAATTGAGACATACATTTGGAGGCATAGAAGCGGGAAAGAGCGGAGAGAGCAGGCATCTGAGATCTGCGTGCAATGGGCCGTCAGCATCATTTCATCGCATCCATATAGACTAACGGCACATACTGCATCACCTCCTGGAACTTGTAGGAAACCTGAGGCCGCCGCATCGAGGCGGCGCCTCGAGAGAGGAACATGGCACTCGGGGTGCGCATCCGGACAGCAGCAGCAACCATATTGAGCGGAATTGCTGGCGACTGCGTATAGATCAAAGGCCCTCAACACAAAAACAGACAAGCAAAAGATTCCGGCGCAAAGGTAGACGGTGGAGGACCGAGATATAGGGAGTTGGGGAAAGGAAGATGGCCTCTAAGCGTCAGGAACTTTTCTGTTGAGCTTCTGCGGTTCCCGGTGAGCGGCCTGTTCCGGGTCAGGTGACCTGACACCGCTGAGTCAGCCGCTTTATTCCCAATTCGGAGAAGACACGCATCGCTCTTGGATCAGTGTTGTATACACACCTCGTGCGATTTTTTGATGTTTTGATCCTTTTCGCGCTCGCTCCGCCCGGAGTCTTTGACAATGGCGGACGTGGACCCCGGCTCTGAGCCAAATCATCAACCCGCGGACTCGTCCGAGCCCGAGAAGGGCCCCGTCGATGCCACTACCGAAGCTCCCCCGGCCTTGACGTCGGACAAGCCGACTCTGCCCGAACAGACAGAACGGGAGGAAGTCAAAGAGGAAGAAGTGAAAGAGGAGAAAGTGAAAAGGGAGGAAGAACAGCAATCAGAACAAGTCGAGCAAGCTCAGCAGGAACAGGAGGACGAGCAAAAGCCAGAGGTTCCGCCGAAGGACGCGGAGGGAGCCCCCGATGAAGCCGACCAACAAAAGACAGAGGCGCCGCCCGAGATTCATGAACCAGAGCCGAGGGAAGATAATGTGCCCGATACTCGACTGCGATCTGATTCACGGTCTACGACAGCCACTTTCGGTACACAACGCTCCGGCGCAGTTAGCTCGACCGTCTTCATCGTCACAGCCCTCGACACAATTGGTACATCGCGGGAGGCTCGTAGAAGCAAAGAGCTAGAAGACTCAGTGCAGGTAGCGCTGTCGAATGTCAGGGCGATCGACGGACAACCTATTGACCCTGAGCTCATCTTCCGCCCGCTACACCTGGCCAGCAAATCCCTGAGTGTCCCCCTTCAGGTGACCGCATTGGACTGCATTGGCAAGCTCATCACCTATTCCTACTTCGCCTTTCCCTCTGCCGAATCCACCAACGATTCGGGATCCGAACAACCCCCTCTGATTGAGCGCGCCATCGATGCGATTTGCGATTGTTTTGAGAACGAAGCGACCCCCAATGAGATCCAGCAGCAAATCATCAAGTCCCTGCTGGCGGCGGTTCTGAACGACAAGATTGTCGTCCATGGAGCTGGCCTCCTGAAAGCCGTTCGCCAGATCTACAACATCTTTATATACTCCAAATCGAGTCAGAACCAGCAGATCGCTCAGGGTTCGCTCACTCAAATGGTCAGCACAGTGTTCGATCGAGTCCGAGTCCGGCTGGACCTGAAGGAACTGCGGACTCGTGAAGTTGAGAAAGGAACACCTGGTCTCGATGCTGGGGCCAGTGATCAGGGCCAGATCTCCGAAGCCGCTTCCGTGTCTGTGGCAGACCAGCCAGTCTCCAAGGAGCCCACTGCTGAGAAACTCACCCTGCAGAGCTTTGAGTCGCCAAAAGAGGTGACTACTGTCAATGACAATGCGCCAACGATGGTCACTCGCGCCAGATTGGCCCGAACCATGTCCCGATCAATCTCCGGCATACCTGAGGAGAGAGAGGACGATGGCTCCACCGAGGACGAAGTGGACGAGATATATGTGAAAGATGCTTTTCTTGTTTTCCGAGCATTGTGTAAGCTGAGCCACAAAGTCCTTGGCCATGACCAACAGCAGGACTTGAAGTCTCAGAACATGCGTTCTAAGCTGCTCTCGCTACACCTCATCCACTACCTCATCAACAACCACATCAATACCTTCACCTCTCCGCTTGCAGCAATCAAAAACAGCTCGACTAGCACGGAAGCTATGACACTCCTCCAGGCCGTGCGACCCCACCTCTGCTTAAGTTTGAGTCGCAATGGCGCCAGCGCGGTGCCGCATGTCTTCAAAGTTTGCTGCGAGATCTTCTGGCTGATGCTGAAGGACATGAGGGTTATGATGAAGAAAGAGTTGGAAGTTTTCTTGAAGGAGATTTATTTGGCAATCCTTGAGAAGCGCGCTGCTCCCTCCTTCCAGAAGCAGTACTTCATGGAAGTCCTAGAGAGATTGGGTGGCGATCCACGTGCATTGGTCGAAATCTACCTGAACTACGATTGTGACCGAACCGCACTGGAAAACATCTTCCAGAACGTCGTTGAACAGCTTTCCAGGTATGCCAGCGTCCCTGTGGTCACCTCACCGCCTCAGCAACAAGCCTACTTGGAGCACCACACCAAGATGTCCAGTGTTGGAGCCGAATGGCGTCAGCGTGGAACCCTGCCTCCTTCGCTCACGGCTGTCAACATCGCGCCGTCGCCACAACCGGCCATCCCAAGCATCCCATCCGATTATATTCTCAAGCAGCAGGCCCTCGAGTGCCTTGTCGAGATGCTTCGGTCGTTGGACAACTGGGGCTCACAACGTTTGGATGAGCAGCCGACTCAGCTGGCCGATGCGTCCAAATCAATGGACAACTCACGCGAGTCCATGGACACAAGCGTCATTGCGTCGCCGCGTCCTGAGGCCGTGGACACAGGGCGATCTACCCCTGCGCCCGAGGATGACCCGAACCAGATTGAAAAGGTGAAGCAGCGGAAGATCGCTTTGACGAATGCCATCCAGCAATTCAATTTCAAACCCAAGCGTGGTATCAAGCTGTTTCTTAAGGAGGGATTCATTCGCTCTGAGTCTCCAGAGGACATCGCCGGCTTCCTGTTGCGGAATGAACGGCTCGACAAGGCGATGCTGGGCGAGTACTTGGGCGAGGGTGAGCCAGAGAACATTGCGATCATGCACTCGTTTGTCGACCTCATGGATTTTGAGAAGCGACGCTTTGTTGATGCTCTCCGTTCATTCTTGCAACACTTCCGACTGCCCGGAGAGGCGCAGAAAATTGATCGCTTCATGCTGAAGTTTGCCGAACGGTACACCACCCAGAACCCGAATGCGTTTGCCAATGCGGACACCGCTTATGTCCTTGCGTACTCGGTGATCATGCTCAACACCGATCAGCACAGCGCCAAGCTTAAGGGCCCCCGAATGACGAAAGACGACTTCATCAAAAATAACCGGGGTATCAACGACAACCAGGACTTGCCGGCCGAGTATCTTGGGTCCATCTTCGATGAGATTGCGAACAACGAGATCGTACTTGATACTGAACGGGAACACGCAGCGAACATTGGTCTCCAGACTTCGGCTCCTGCCGGGCTGGCAACTCGCGCTGGTCAGGTCTTTGCAACCGTCGGCCGAGACATCCAGGGTGAGAAGTACGCACAGGCGTCTGAAGAAATGGCCAACAAGACCGAGCAACTGTATCGCTCTCTCATCCGAGCTCAGCGCAAGACAGCCATGCGCGATGCTCTCTCGCGATTCATCCCTGCCACCTCGGTTCGCCATGTTGGATCCATGTTCAACGTCACCTGGATGTCTTTCTTGTCTGGGCTCTCTGCTCCGATGCAAGACATTCACAACCTTGAAACAATTCGACTCTGCATGGAAGGCCTTAAACTGTCCATCCGGATCAGCTGCGCGTTTGATTTGGAAACACCGCGGGTGGCATTCGTGACGGCTCTCGCTAAGTTCACCAACCTTGGAAACGTGAGAGAAATGCAGGCCAAGAACGTGGAGGCTTTGAAAGCTCTACTCGACGTCGCCCTCACGGAGGGTAACCATCTGCGTAGTTCATGGCGAGAGATCTTGACCTGTGTCAGTCAGCTCGACCGATTACAGTTGCTGAGCGATGGCGTCGATGAGGGCTCCCTACCTGACGTCTCACGCGCGCCCACAACATCTGATGCTTCTCGAAAGTCAATGCAGAGCATGCGCCGACCTCGGCCTCGCTCCGTGGGCGGTCCAACAGCCTTCCGTGCGGATATCGCCATGGAGAGTCGATCCGCGGACATGGTCCGTGGGGTTGACAGAATATTCACCAACACTGCCAATTTGTCGCATGAAGCTATCATTGACTTCGTGCGGGCTTTGAGTGAGGTCAGCTGGCAGGAAATTCAGTCCTCTGGGCACAGTGACTCCCCTCGCACGTACAGCTTGCAAAAATTGGTCGAGATCAGTTACTATAATATGACCCGAGTGAGGATTGAGTGGTCGAAGATCTGGGAGGTCTTGGGCCAGCACTTCAACCAAGTCGGGTGCCACTCGAACACAACAGTAGTGTTCTTTGCTCTAGACTCACTTCGACAACTTTCGATGCGGTTCATGGAGATTGGTGAACTGCCTGGTTTCAAGTTCCAGAAGGACTTCCTCAAGCCATTTGAGCATGTGATGGCGAACAGCACGACGGCCGCCGTCAAGGACATGATCCTCCGGTGTTTGATTCAGATGATTCAGGCTCGGGGGGACAACATCCGTTCTGGTTGGAAGACGATGTTTGGTGTTTTCACAGTGGCTGCGCGAGAACCCTATGGTCAGTCTTTCTCTCCATATCCAGTCTGAGCATTACTAATAGTCGTCAACAGAGGGAATCGTGAACATGGCATTTGACCATGTCACCCAGATCTACAACGAACGGTTTGGCGTTGTGATCACCCAGGGTGCGTTTGCGGACCTTGTGGTCTGTTTGACGGAGTTCTCCAAGAACTCTAAGTTCCAGAAGAAGTCTTTGCAGGCCATTGAAACTCTCAAGTCCACCGTCACAAAGATGTTGCGCACACCGGAGTGCCCGCTCTCTCACCGCGGCGCGTCTTCTCCCAAGCTCCCGGAAGAGGGCACCAACCTGGCCAAGCAGCTCACCCGCCAGTCGCAAGAAGAGCAGTTTTGGTACCCGATTCTCATCGCGTTCCAGGACGTGCTGATGACTGGTGATGACTTGGAAGTCCGTTCTCGGTATGGATCCCAACTCCGGGTTTTCCTCAACTGGCAGTTCGCCGCTAACTTCAAGCCAGGGCACTTACCTACCTCTTCGAAACCCTCATCCGACACGGCGGCGATTTCCCGCGGGATTTCTGGGACGTCCTCTGGCGCCAGCTGCTCTGTCCGATCTTTGTGGTCCTGCAGTCCAAGTCTGAAATGTCCAAGGTGCCCAACCATGAAGATCTCTCGGTTTGGCTGTCGACCACGATGATCCAAGCGCTTCGGAACATGATCACTCTTTTCACCCACTACTTTGACTCGCTGGAGTACATGCTGAGCCGCTTCTTGGAGCTGCTTACTTTGTGCATCTGTCAGGAGAATGACACCATTGCTCGGATTGGGAGCAACTGCTTGCAGCAGCTGATCTTGCAGAATGTCACCAAATTCCGCGAGGAGCACTGGACCCAGATAGTCGGTGCTTTTGTGGAGCTCTTCGGCAAGACCACCGCGTACGAGCTGTTCACAGCGGCGGCCTCGATGACGAAATTGACCGAGGGGGCCAGCATCAATGGAGACGTTGCACAAACGTCAGAGGCTGCACCAGAATCCTCGAGTGGGCTGCCCGAGCCCTTGCAGGCCAATGGATCGCAAAGCACCGCATCGCTTCAGGACGAAAGTGACCCACCAGCCCAGAGTGATGCTCGCGCTGAACTCGAGGACTACCGACCCCAGGTGGATACGCAACAACAGCCGGCAGCTGTCACGGCGACGCGACGTCGCTTTTTCAACCGCATCATCACCAACTGCGTTCTGCAGCTGCTCATGATCGAGACGGTCCATGAGCTTTTCTCCAACGACAATGTCTACGCACAGATTCCTAGTCACGAGCTCCTCCGACTGATGGGTCTGCTGAAGAAGAGTTATCAATTCGCCAAGAAGTTCAATGAAGACAAGGAACTGCGTATGCAGCTCTGGCGCCAGGGCTTCATGAAGCAGCCTCCCAACCTACTCAAACAGGAGAGTGGCAGTGCGGCTACCTACGTACATATCCTCTTCCGCATGTATCATGATGAGCGTGCGGAGCGACAGAGCAGCCGCGCTGAAACCGAGGCCGCCCTCATTCCGTAAGTTTTTCTCCTATGTCGCCACTAGCCGGGCCCTTACTGACTGATGTCTTCTAGCCTCTGTGCCGATATCATTCGCAGCTTTGTCCGTCTCGATGAAGAGACGCAGCACCGCAACATCGTCGCATGGCGGCCGGTCGTGGTGGATGTCATCGACGGGTACAACAACTTTCCCTCGGAGGGCTTCGATAAGCATATCGAAACCTTCTACCCCTTGGCAGTCGAGCTGCTTAGCCGCGACCTCAATCCAGAGATCCGCGTTGCTCTTCAGTCCCTACTGCGCCGCATCGGCGAAGTCCGCCTGGGTGTGGCTCCGCCCAACCCGCTAGATGCTCCTATCAGTCCGCGCAGCTCCGTCTCTCAAAAGGCGTCGCGTCGCGATAGCCACCTCAGCTCTTGAATTGTTTCTGTATTTTGGGTATCTACTCGCCCGACGGTGTGATTTACGGGTTTACCCAGGCGTTTTATTCTTCTCTTTCTGTTCCATCCTGTGTCTCCCCTTTGGGCATTACATGTCACCCTTTCCTCTAGAGATGCATAGCTGTACTCATAAGACAAATTCATTCAATTTCGTACTTCCTGCACTGTCGGGACCTTGCCCGACGGGTAGTGTTTCAATAACCCGGCCATGTCCTCCTCGGTCATTTGAACCAGCTCGTCTAGGCTCCATGATTCACAGACGCCAGACATCCTGACCAAGTTGTTAGCCCATGGCATTGCCCTCCGAGTGTCAGACCTACCACTTCATTCTCTTGGGACCCTCGTCGGGATTCGGGGCCACCACCCGCAGCTTCTTTCGCAGCCTGCCCACGTTCTCGATCGCCGCTCCCATACTCCCTGGCAGAGTCTCCGCAATCTTCTTGCGCACAATGCTGGCCAACTTCGGGCCATTTCCATTGGTACTGACCATCACCTGCAGCGGACCATCGCGGTGCATACTTCCGAAGTAGAAGTCGCATTCAGGAGGGACATCGGCGATATTTGCCGGGATACGTTTCTCCTTGCAGAGCTTCCACACACGGGTAGACGCCTCAGGATCGTCAATGGCACACATCACCATGTCGGCCGTGTCGAGGTCGCATGGCTCGAAATTGCGATCGATATGCTTAACTTGTTTCTGGGCGACTCGATAGGCGACTTCCGCATTAAGGCCGGACGAGGGACAAACGACTGTCACGTTGGCATCGGCATTGAGTGCATGGAGAATTCGACCTGCGGCGACCTTCGTAGCAACCGTGCTGTCAGTGATATATCACGGGAATAGCTCCATGCTGTAGATCGAAGACGTACCTCTCCACCACCCACCACGACTACATGCTTATTCTTGACCTGCCAGGCGACAATCAATGATCCTCCCCCTTGAACTTCAGGAAATTGAGACATGATCCTGCCAAAATTCTTGACCGGTGAACAAGTCCGAGTTCAACATGCGAGCAGTTGGAGATAAGAGCGTGGGGCCTACGGTCATCCACACGGACCTTTTCTGCAGCTCCTCCACTTTCCACTTTTTTCTTTTTTTTCCCTCTTCTTCACGTTCTTCTTTCCTCATCCTCCTCTTTTCATCCTCTCAATCCCCTTTCTCGACTGCCATGCGGAATGTGCAGATCTTCTCGGGGACCTCTCATCCCGGTCTCGCAAACACCATCTGCGAACGGCTGGGCACTTCCCCGGCCAAAGCGGATCTAGGCAAATTCGCCAATGGTGAGACCAGTGTCAACATTGGCGTCTCGGTTCGCAATCAGGATGTCTACATTGTACAGAGTGGTAGCAGCAAGATCAATGACTCCGTGATGGAGCTTCTGATTATGATCTCTGCATGCAAGGGTGGCTCGGCCAAGTCGATTACTGGTAGGCTCTCTTGTCTCCCGCATCATCGAGTCGATCACTGACGATCGGTCCCTCAGCGGTCATGCCGTATGCTGCCCGTCTTGTTTGATTTCACAGGTGCATGCTGACCCAAACGAGATACTTTCCCTATTCCCGCCAGTCCAAGAAAAAGAGCCACCGTGGTGCTATTACCGCTCGCATGCTTGCCAACTTGCTCTCCATAGCGGGAGTGGACCATGTCATCACCATGGATTTGCACGTACGTCCTCAACTTGCTCTGGCTGCGCAATCGCCATTCGTTGGCGTTAACTCGTTTCAAAGGCTTCGCAGATGCAAGGCTTCTTCGGCAAGCCCGTCGATAACCTCTTCGCCGAACCGTTCATTGCTCGCTGGATCCGAATGAATGTGGAAGGCTGGAGAGACGCGGTGGTGGTGAGCAAAAATGCCGGTGGCACAAAGCGGGTGACCTCGCTGGCAGATACCCTGAAGTTGAACTTTGGCATTGTTACCACCGACCGGCGCCGTACAAGGATGCCGGTTACCATGACCGACAGCACCGTCTTCTTTGACGCCGTGGAGGATGAAGCACGTGTCCCTAAGGACCAGCAGCCCTTTGAGCTTCACCTGCAAAGTGCTCAAGCAACACCACCGATCCCTGAAATCCCCGAGGAGACCGAAATTGAGCCGGTCAACGCCGCCCAGAACCTTTTGCGACCCGAAACTCCTCCTTCGGCACGCCGACCATCAGAACTGGAGGCTGCTCATGAGTATACGGATGTACGGGTACGGGATGTGATTACTGGTCGTCTCGTTCAGGGCCAGCTGGTCGATGATGATTATCACCCCAACTCGGATTCCCAGTCGGGCGGTACCACTCCTGGCGCTGGTGGCAGTGGCAGCGCTGAGAACACCGAGGTGGTTCCAGACACTATGTTCAACTCGATGATCTCCAATGCCTCCTCGCTGCCCCCAGATCACGCGCTGGGCGGGTCTTTCGATGCTACAGAATCCGACGATGAAGGAAGTGTCGTTGGTCTCGCCCACGAGAGGACTATCACCTTGGTAGGCGAGGTGCGCGACCGACCAGTGTTCATCGTGGATGACATGATCGATAAAAGCGGGTCATGGATTGCTGCTGCCGAGACGGTGGTGAAGCGCGGCGGAGCTCGCAAGGTCTACTGCATTGCCACGCACGGCCTGTTTGGTGCAGATTCTCTGGACCAGATGGAGGCTTGTCCTTCCATTAACTATATCGTGGTGACCAACACCTTCCCCATCGAGCCGTCCATGCTGCGGCGGTCGAAGAAGTTGATTGTCATCGACATCTCGACTCTGCTGGCCGAGAGTATCCGGCGACACCACTACGGTGAAAGGTGCGTGCTTTTCTGACCCTGGTTACTACATTGACTAACTCATGTAGTGTCTCCGCCCTCTTCCACCTTAACGACTGAACGATGGCCAACGGCTGTGATGATACATCTTGACATTCCAGGGCGGCGTTTACTGATTCGCAGACTTCGATCTCTACGTTGAGACTTTATGACATGATACCTATTTCTTACCAATGGACTGATCCCAAAGCAGTCGCCACAGGCGGATACGTAGTTTACTCCCATTTTTCCATCCATTACCCAGCGATGCAGTCCACTCTGGGTACTGCAAGAGCATCTCGTGACCCACGAGGTGTTCTTAACGGAGCGTTGGCAGAACAGACATCGGATCCGATCTCTTTTGTTTGTCTCGTCCGCGAGCAAACAAGAGGATCGGACCTCGACGAGGAATGAAGGCACCGGTTTCCGTGGGTTTCACCCATACGTTTCATCGGTGGAACCGGTGCAAGAGAACATCTCGAACATGATTAGACCACTATTTCTCTTCAGCTAGCAAACAATCGAGTCCATCCATCAAGTGGCGATGCTTTCCGTGTCTAATTCCGTCCTGACATCATGATCTTCAAGACCATCTCAGCCTCAACGGCTACTGCGGCTCCCCGTCACGTCCCAGAAGTCCGGTTTACGTACTTTCTGGAAGCCGGGCCGTGAAGGATTGCATTCCAGACCGGGGCCGAGTTCGAGCAGCAAGCCGACCAGTCAACCCATTGGCGTTGACACATCTTCACGGGTCATGAGCCCTTTTTCCCCGTTGGGCGACGGTGGGCGCCCAGCTCCATCGGCGATGGTTGGGCCGGTTAACAATCTGGACACGCCTCGCTCCTTGACAAGCTTGACAGGCTTGACAGGTGGCGATTTACGTTGAAGCGGACCCTGGTCCTTTGTACGACGGCTGATCCACTGCAATTGTCCTGTTCAGCTGATCGTGATGTCTCAGTGAGGGTTGGACGAGTAGAAAACAAGTCACGAGAGGACATCCCAGCTCTTCAAAAAGAAAAAAAAAGGCGTTGATCAGAAACCTACTGAGAATAGTTGGTCTAGATCGTTAATATGTTTCTAGTTGGCCATTTCTATGAAGTCGAGGATAAACAATTGGGCCAGTCCCAGCCTCAATCTCAACTACTGCCGGGGAGTACTCCCGGTCGATCGTCATCTCGACAGGGATGAAGGGTTCGAGTTGATACATAACCCGGAATAGAGACCTCCTACAGCATGGGATTGAATGTTCTTCGCAGAGACTGGCTATACCAATGCCATGTGGAGCTCTGGTCCAAGCATACCGCTGTGATCTATCACTTTGACATTAATGAAGTACTCCGTACCGTACGAATGATCATCGTGATCAACACGAATTAATTAATCCTGGAAAAAAGAACAAAAGAACAGCCAGGATCGGACCCAACCCGAATTGCTGGGAATACCAAGTTGATCGGGTCAAGATCATCCCTCGATTGTAGATGTATGTGCGTGTATACCGACAATTCCAGTCCCAGCTATTCGGCTGCAGCGCGCCTAACAAGTGAGAATCCTCGTTCTATTTGGCAAGGTTTGAACTACTCGTCGAACTAACCCATCTTTCCCTCCAGACGGGACTGTTCGCTTCTTCCTACTGGTCTACACTTCGTTTTAGTCTGCTCCACTGGGCTCCTCTTGGTATCTAGTTCACACGAGTGCTCCGTAAGGAACCTCTCTTAAAATAATAGAAAATAGTAGTAAAAATCGACATGAAAATCAAATCATGAGCCTCTAACCTCCCCCTCCTTTCCCACCAGTCTCTATTCCCCGTCGTTCCGGATCATCGTCTGCCAATTGCATCCCTCCAATGGCCTGCGATCGCGATGGAAACAAACTATGCATCATGATTTCCCTGGGTGTACTACCGTGTTGGATCTTGGCTTCGCCTAATTTTCCATATACGCCTGCTCCATATGCGAACCATGCAAGATGAGGTTCGGGAGATCGATCTAGCTACAGAACCCACTTTACCCTTCACTTCCCTCGATATTTCTTTTTCATCCTATCTTTCCTGACCATCCTGGCTTAATTTCATCTTTATTTTCTTCTGTTGACTTGAAGACTTCTCAACCATCAACCGGGTACGTGCGTCATCGGCATTGTGCAGACCCATTCAAGCCTTTGGACGTGGACTGGCTCGATCCAGGATCTGTCTTCTGGACCTGGTCGTCTCTCAAGTTGATAGAGAAGGAGCCATCCATATATAATGGCCAGTTCCAGCGGCTCTTGACCATCCACCTCTCTTCATCTCATCCCATCTCATCTCGTCCTCTCTCGCGCTCTCCCTCCTCTCCTCATCCGCGTCTATCGCCTATCCCTTGAGCTTCTTTGCCATTGAGTTTCTCAATCACGTACTCTGGAATTCTTCTCCGGTGATCGACGTCACCTTCCATTCTCCCGGGCCTTGATCATTCTCCTAGTTCGGTAGGTGACAGATTCTCGGATCTATACAAGACGACAGCTGATTATCTTAGAATCGACCTCCCACCATGGCCAACCAGTGCTCCGGACATGTCTTCGCCATCGTGCAAGCCACCAATGGCAACATCTTGACCTGGCGCTGCTCCGACTGCAACTCGGGTCCCTTTGTCGCGATCTGGCGGTGCAAGATCTGTGGCCATTGTCGCTGCAATGCCTGCCACAATGCCAAGGCATAGTGAGTGGTCCTGTGATCTTTGATTTTGATTTCGACATGATACAGATTTCATGGTGTACAGCGGATTGATTGTGCGATGTCGCTAACTTCCACCAAGAGTCATTCGCATGGGCCTGAGCCTCTTGCATGAACCCGCGCAAGGGTATCCTCCCATTTCGATTCACTCCATGCAACGCCCTCACTTTCTTCATTTCTCTCTGCTTCTGCTGCTTCTCTCATCCGCCCGCTCTCCTGTCCTTCGTCGCTGCGTTTGGCGAACACCTCTATGCATTTGATCGGTTCCAAAAAGTCGGCTTCCAAAAGTTTCGATGGGTTAGGTCTTGCATCTGGATGGAGTTTTCTTTCCTTTTCCCATTGCCTAGATCTGCGTTCCTTTCGGTCATGCATTTTCTGGGATCTGTATTTTACTCTGGCGCCAGACTACATAATTAATCTTGTGGGCAATTGCAGTCTCTTTCTCGGTCAAGAGAGAAGTAGGATGTAAACAGTGCGTGCGATGACGATCCGGCTCTTAGCGAGGCACTGCGTAGAGCCATTACTCGCAGGCCACGCAATTGGTGTTGCGACTAGTCGATCGCTTTCTGACAAAAGAAGGTGGATGCAGGGTCTTCCTGGTGGGCTGGCTCCCTTGAGTGACGGAATGTAGGTATCGAGCTGTACCAATTGATCAATGAGAGGCATTCTTGACGGGAAGCCAGCCATGTCGAATCCTGCGACTATATTGCGCGCATCTGAAGACAAACTTGAAATCTGAACACGATCAACAGCAAAAAGAAATATTCCACAAAAAATCAAAGTAACGCGCCAAGCGAGGCCCCAAACCCCGCCAATGCAAGTGCGTGGATAAAGTGTCCGACACGAACACACACACGCACGGCGCCAGTTACGAGCAGCTAGCACCAATGGGGAAGAAGTGATGCATCCCGTCAGCATGTCGTCTTAGTCTTCCTATTCCAGATATAAGATTTGAGGCTAGTTCATGCTAGCGAGTGGGTGTCAAAGGAAAAGAATCTCCTGACCCCAGGGGCTTGGGTCTGGTAACTCTACGCAGTAAGATGTGAATCTCCACAGAACGCAAGGATCAGCTGGTGGTCTACCTGGCCTTTTTTTATTTTTGGAATGTGGAGGCTGAGCCTTCAGTCTATCAGGAGTCAGGTGTAGCTGCTTGCAACATGGAGATTGTTATTTGGTATTCGTGGTAGAAGTACAGTACTGCGTAGGTCGAGGCTGTCAAGTAACAAAGACAGTCTATGTGCATTAAGCTGTGAGGTTCCAGCGGTGTGGTTCGATATCTCCGTAGCAAAAGTACGATCGAGAAGGTCAAAAGACAAACGAGGTAAATGGTACACAACAGACATCGTGAATGTACCTGTGCACTGCGTTGCAGATTATCTACTTGATGATATGTCTGGACGATGCACTATGTACTACGTGTAGATGCTCTGGTCAAAGTTAGCGACTATCCAGCCTATCCACTCAGTGGTCAACTCACCTCAGTGATCTGGTTCACAGCCAGCCCTGGTTCAGCCATCTCTGCATCACACAGGAAGTCCAGCGGTAACCACACTAGGTGGCCCTTGATACGATCCAACTTCTGCCGCACCTCCGCCGCCGGCTGATACGGGTCGAACAGATGGCCCTGCTTCGACCCACGCGGAACGAATTTATCGTAGTCATCGAAGGTTTTGATATTGTCGTCCGGATCTGCGCGGAACAGCATCCGATACGTCTCCGTGTTGACGCTAGCTTGCTCCGTCCAGGTCTTCCAGACCGCATCGCTGAGAGGATCGGTGACGAACTCGTTCTCAGCGCCCTCAAGGATCTCATTAAGACAGACATCTGGGGCGCGTGCGTTCGGGTGGTCTGAGGCGTCGTAGTCCTGAGCGGGGAGAAGGCCTAGATGTTCGCGCCAGAGCTGGCGACGCAGAGTTGCAGCAAGACGGGCTGCACGGTATGGTTGGCCATTCATCTGGCTGTCGATCATGTCTTGATCTTCCATGACGATGGCGAGTTCGCTATCGTGGGAGCCGAGTTGGGACTGTGCTGAATGAGTAACGCAGACATGCAAGGCAGAGAAGAGGCTAGACTTACTCGGTCATTGATGTTGGCACTGCCGCAGATGACAGTGCGATCATCGACAATGCACACCTTCCCATGCACATACAGCTCCTCCTGTACAATATTGTCCTTCTCGGCTTCAGGGTCACCTTCCCAGGTCTCATCAGACATCTTGCCCCCATTCAACATGGTAGTATGAGCCACCGAGTCGCGGCTGGTATCGCCCTCGTTGGTCTTGCGTTGTTCAACCTGCTCCTCAAACTTCTCGAGCTTGCGCAGGTTCTCCTGTTTCTCAGTCGAGTCGGTTTCGTAGTTCTTCTCGTGTTTGTCACCTTCCTTGCCAATGGCCGGGTGCACACTTTCACCCATGATCGACTCGGCAATACCGCGCTGGATATCCTGGTAGTTCACGCCGGCCTTCTTCTCAAGTTCTTCCAGGGCTGGAGTCTTGTTAATTCGATCATAGGCGCGCAGTGCGAATACGAAGATTTGCTCTATTCGGCTGTCAGTCTTGCCAGTCACACACCCATTGAACTGGGCAAAACGTACGAGTGGGATCAACACCAGCTTTTCTGATTTGACCCATGATCGAGTGCTCGCCACGGCAGATCGACTTGTACTGGTAGTCCATGATAGCGCGGGTGCCAGTCGCTGCGGAGTCACGCAGGTCGCCAGCAAAGCCGGGGATAGCGGGGATGACGATGATTACACGGAACTTGCGGCCTTCCTTGCCCGCACGAACGCAGGCATCGACGATGGCGCGGCCGATGGTGTTGAAGATGGGACGCTGCTGGTCACCGGTAGCAGTGACTGAAGGGTCAGCGGTTGGTAATCATCATCCGAAGGGCAAACAGTAGACATACTGAAGAATTGATTTTCAATGTAGACAAAATGCTGAGCATTGCGAATGGTCTCGCAGTACGCATTCTGAATACTGTGCTCGTTCAGAATACCACTGCTCCAGTCATCACTGCTCCGCACAATCTGTGCACGCACAGAACCCTGCTTCCCACAGGGCTTCGTCGATAACGGGCTCAGCGGATGCTGGATGTACTCTCCGCAAGGATACTTGGGGCGCTGAACAGCAATGATATCCTCATTCTCGCCAGTACGCCCCTCCATCAACAGCCAGTCCACGTCATGGGACCGCTTGTACTTATCTCGCTTGACAAAGTTCCAGCGCAGGACAAAGTGTTCTGCGATATCGTAGACACAATCACCCACCAAGCCCATCGCGACGTCATGCCACGGCATTCTCCCGTACTCAGCCTTGCTGAGCTCATTGCTCTGCCAGTCCTCGACACTCTGGAAGTCCATAATGCGGTTGTTGTTGAAGTCTTGGCCGGGGAAGATGTCATCGCGCAAGCCGGCTGGGTGGACGTCAGCCAGGGGGTGTTGATTCGCGTCCCATCGGCCGAAGCAGAGGTCAATGCCTCCGATAAAAGCCAGAGCGTAGTCGATTACGATGAATTTCTCATGGTGTGCCTACTGCTGTCAGTTTTGCCTTGCGAGATTTTTGTGGGTGCATACCCAGTAGAGTGTCATGTCAGCTGCATTTTCAAACACATTGTGATCTGGATGGCGCAGCACGCGGATGTTGCCGTGACCAGGTGTGCCTTCAGGGCAGAGGTTCTGGAGGGCATGTTTCGTGTGTGCAGAGTTGCAAGTGAGAGCTTGATTGACCTAAACCCACTTAGATTTGGCGAATGAAGGATCTATTAGTGGTCTCACCTCCTTGTACACAATGACATAGATCTTGACACCCGCCTCAGCTCGACGCTTCAGAATCTGGTCTAGCCGCCATTCCTGGTGCTGGGCTGGAGGTCGACGCAGAAACAGCTCCGGAGAAAGCCACCAATCGGCGATGTAGATGGTCTCGGTCGCCTTCTCCAGAGCCTCCGAAACGGCCCAGAGGTAGTCCAGCGCATCAACATACCATTTGACGCGATTGCCCTCACGAATGGGTGCGAATGACCTGAACCGATGCGAGTCGGCAATCTCCGAGCGCTTGCGGTCTGTCTCCTGCTCGTGCGCTTCGTCATGGCGGTGATTGGGGTTGATGATGTTGAAGAATTTGCCGACCTTGTGTTTCAAATGCGTGGCTTGGGCCTTTGCATCGTGGAGATGGGATTCTGTAGGAATGTGGTCAGTGTCTGCGCGGGGGACAATTCGTTCAGTGGCTGGTAAGGGCGGACCTCGGAAGGACTCCTCGAGATGGTCAATCTCATGTTCGACCTTGTCCTTGAACTTGTGCATGTTGACAGCTGCATTCACGGACAGAAATTATTGGAGATGGAGAAATGAGGGGAAATCACCGAGATAAAAATAAAAATGAAAGACCGTTTGAGCATCTGCGGTGACATCATGCAGCCCTACGAAGATTTGTGTATAGGCCATGTATTCAACCCGAGACACTTGGCGACGATCTATACAAGGCTACAGCATTAATTCTGATACCCAGCGTATCCACGGGTACGACGATAGTTCCTGGCTCGTTCCAGTAAGAATCGATTTGAACCGCGCGGAGGGAGATTGGGATCCACCGTATTTTCCGTGGGAACCGAGTGAGATGATGATACTTCATCCGAGGCTGATATACACGTAGTCAGTGATCAGTAGCCTCAATTGCACTTCTCTCAATGATTGTTGATTTAATCAAGGCTACCAATCATCTTATATCGTGTATATTATTCCTAGTATATTCTAATCGAGTCGATCTGGGGGTGGAGTCGCTCTAGCAGATCGGCTGTGATATATATATCTACCGAGGCTCTGAATCACAGATGGATTGACTATCAGATATGCGTGATTCAGGGCACGTGGTACAGATAATGATATGTAGACCATGAATATTTAATAAGATAATGCGATTCTCTACCATGTACTCCAAGAAAAGTAAACCCTGGTTGAACCGGTGAACCTGTTCTCAGCCCATGACGTACGTGGTAAAAAGGAGCAGAGACGGTCTCGTCGAACTACAACATACCCTCACAACGAGGCAAAATTAGAAGCAGCTAATTGAGGAAATTGACTAGCTCTCAATCTGATATCCTTCGAATTGATTTTATGTTATTATGTTTCTGACTTGACGTTGAGTGCGGGCTATTGAAGCCGGCTGTTCTTCGCGTCATTAGTAGCAACCATCCAATAGTATATCCATAGCTGCGCAATTGACAGTATCTGATAGTAACTAATTGCTACTGTCTAGATTATTAACCACGATAATCCAATTCATCATTTATTGCAGTCTTGTCGCATTTTTGGCCTGTTGTTGTTTGTTTGGCGGAATGCTTACCTCATCATATCACGTGACCGGCCAAACAACGTTGTCTGAGGAACGGGCTGCTCTGTTTATCATCTCTTCTCTGTCAACTCGACTTGCACCACGCGGCCACCGCCAGCCCTGCGGACTTGCGACGACTCTTGTTTTGGTTATTGGTCTTTGGTGTTTGCTTTGCTTGTTCTCTGCTTCGGTCATTGCACCGAATGGTCCTCGTTGCCGTGTGTGCTGCTTCGACAACTCCCTCCACGACCCGTGCAGGCCCTGCCCATCGCCCTGGTGACGGGCCTCCTCCACTTCCAGATTGAGCCGACACCTCACCAGTATGCCCCCAGAATTAAGTGAGATATCTTCCTGCTCCCCCACCTATGTATCTTACCGGCCAGCCTGCTTATGACCCGACTCTAGTACGCGCCCCGTCGCAAGGTAGCGCTGTGTCGCAATCCACTCAGCAGATGGGCCCCCTTAGCCGTCCAGGGACTGCTGACCCCCTACGATCGCGATCCGAAACCATTTCGCGAGCCGGTCGTCGCCCTCGATCCCGAGGCTCAACAGCCAGCATCCATTCGAGTACGACTCAGCAAACACAAGACCAGCACCTCGATGGGTTCCCGCAGTTCATGCCTTCCCAAGTCGGTGCCGGTCAGGCCATGTTTAGCAACAACCCGGAGGATATGATTATGCGATTCGGTCCCCAGCTTTCCCACCAGACCAATGGCACGCCGATGGAGCAAAGTATGCGTGATACGCACTCTGTCGCTTCGCGAGGGGATGAATTTCCCGCACATGCCATGCATGGTCATAGTCTGTCGCACCACTCACTGCCGCCAGAGATGGCCTCAGGGCTTCCTGTTCCGCCGTACCAGTCTATGTATGACAGTGGCATTGAGAATCATATGGCAGATCACACCATGGAGGATCAGGAAGTGTCAGAGCCTGGTGGAAAGAAGAAGCGAGGGTCTAGCTCCACATTGGCCAATGACAACGAACTGCGGAAGCTCCTTCGCCAATATGAAGGCTACACCTTGAAGCAGATGGCGGCTGAGGTGATGAAGCATGAAGGGGCCGGCGGGAAGGCGGAGAAGGTGAAACAGGTATTTGCCATGATCTGGTAAGTTCAAAGCCCTCGACATGCAAATGCCCATCTCTAACGCGAAGTCAGGCTTCGCGAGAATTGCCGGAAGAGCAATGGTTCTGTACGAAGAGACCGAGTGTACTGCTGCTACGCTGAGAAGTGTGGAACAGAACGTGTGTCAGTCCTGAACCCAGCTTCTTTTGGCAAGCTGGTCCGCATCATCTTCCCGAATGTCCAGACTCGACGACTGGGCGTCCGTGGCGAGTCCAAGTATCACTATGTGGATTTGTCGGTCATCGAGGAAAAGCAACAAAGGCCTCAACCACTCAATCCCCAGGTTGCTCCTAACCCTCACATTCCGGCTGGCATGCCCGAAAGACCGACGAGCGCAATGCGATCTCGGAGGTACGATGACATGTCCCCGGTGCCTACGGCCAGTGCTGACGGTCGCTTCAGCGTCAGCATCCCTCAACCCACAGCAGACACGGCTGTCTTCCCCTCTCCCACCGCATCCTTTGCGCCAAGATTTCCCTCCAATTCACCTGTCGTTGGCTGCAGCTGCCAGACGCAGCCTTCATATTGCCCTGATGCTGCCATCACCACCGACAATGTCGCGCAGCAAGCTGGAAAGATGATCCACCAGATGCTGCAGTTCCCTACCGACGAAAGCCCCTCGATCGACAATGACTCTCTCGTGCTCCCTGACATTCGCCCTTACCTCCCCGCGAACACAGATCTCAAGGTTGCCGATGCCCTCGCTGCTCTGTACCGGTCTCACTGCATCTCGGTCATTGACAGTTTCCGATTTTGCAAGGAGCGCAATCTCCTGAAATACTTCTCTGCCTTTCATGGGACTTTGACCGTTCCTGTTCAAAAGTTGCTCACGCACCCTGGCCTTGCACCGTGGATCAAAGAATGCGACTGGTTGATGTATCAAAAGATGATTGCTTTTGTGGCGCCCCTTACTACCCAGGTCGTGCCCAAAGTCGTCCTCGATGCGTTCAGCTCCATCTCAAAGAAGCTCTGCACGCATATCATGGAGACATTCAAGGCCCAGCCATCACATGTTTCCATCGCACGTCTGATCCCTGCGCACATCTTCTGCAGTCTCCTGAAGCATATGCTTGATGTCAACCAAGCTGCCAATGCCGCCGCCGCTTGGCTCTGCCATCCCGACAATCGGAACCAGATGTGGTATGATTTCAAGACCCTCGTTGACCCCAAGGAGATGATCTCCAAGGCCAACATCCCCACCTGCGCTGAGCGCACGACCGCGCAAATTCTCAAACATGACACACGAGCACTTCTCACTCCATTGACTGAGCCTGATACATCGGCGGGTCTGCCATTCTATTCACGGCCAGATCTGGCAGAAGATCTCGAGACTCACTTGTTCCCTGTGGACACTGCGTCTGGGGAAGACTACAACTTCCCTGACAAGTGGGTGTCATTCATCTTGAATCTACCTGCAGTCTTCCCTCATCACCGCACACTGTGCATCATTCAAAAAGTCGATGCGCTGTGGGACAACATCCTCCACCGTCTCACTCTGGGTGGTGCAGCCAGCTTCAGTGCCTGGTGGATGACCAAGGTGTTCTTCCATGAGATGATGCTCTGGCAAGCGGAAAAAGGAGGTTTCATGCGATACACCCCCAGTTCATTGCAGAGCGCGGTCTTTGGTCCTGAGCAGACAGGACTGGGAAACTTCCAGCTCAAGCAAAACTCCTCCGCGGAGCACCCGTCTTATAACGGTGTCAATCAATCCCAGTCCAAACCGAATCCCAGTTCTTCCTCAGCAGACTCGGGCCATCTCCGGGACCAACCCATGGGCGAATCGAACAACGCCAAGCGTGCCTCCACCGACAAGGAGGTGGCTCTTGCGGACGCGGGGTTTCAACCTTCCAACAACGATGACAGTGCAATCGACCTGGAGGAGGACCCCATGTTGATGGCAGTGGGTAAATATGGAGACATGATGGCATCAGATCCCGCAGATGCCGAAGGCGATGTGGTTGTCATCTAGGTTCGCTTATTTCAGGGTTTGCTTCGGGTTGACTGGAGTCTGGTATATCCCACTTAGCGGGACTCTTGTTTTTTTCTTGTTCCTTTTCCTTTGTTGAGGATTTCCTTTGTTGGTGGGCGGCGTCCCTACGACTTGTTCTGCACGAAGAGATGAGCCACGAGCATGGGAAGTGACTAATTGAATCTTCCTTGCGAGATGCCCGATTGGGGCTTTTCATCATCATCCATACAGCATTTAATCGGCGCGGCGGATCCTCCTTCTTGGGCCTGGTTCTTGCTCCCTTCTTCCGCTTGTTCTTACCTTGGGCCTCTGTGAATCAGGGCTATCTGTGTACATACGCTTATACGTACTGATTTCGTGGCCGCAGCCCTTCGCGAGGCTGTTGTTGCTTAATGAAGGCTTTCACAGAAGACTCCGGACTCGAATGTAATATGTCTACCTACTATGTGTCTAGTATGGGAAGGTTGACTGTTCCAACCAGATTCACTCCTGCATTGCATTGTCTAACTTCGTTTTAGCCCTCGGAGACCGTCTCAGCCCAAATCATCTGTCTCTAGAATCATTGGCACAGCATGTCAATGGAATAATATTCATCCCTTAACGAAGATGTTAGTTTGAGGTTGTCAGCCTCGTAATGATCAACGTCCACGATCTCAATTAGGTTGCAAGGTCCGAAAGGTGGAGACCGTCGTCGATCGTTCTATGCCGAAAGGCGAAGAGGACGGGAGTCTATCAGGATGCGAGAAATTGATTGTGCTCAAATACGAAGACTATTGTGTTTCTAAAGAGCTGGGTTCTGACTTAAGTTTTTATTTCGAATGGAAATTGAGGTATAAGAATAGCATCGACTTTGCTCACATCTATTAAACTATTCACTATACAATTTCTGTTCTTGCCCAGGCAAAGAATATACCACTCCATAGAGAATCTCTTAACACTTATGCTCGGCTTGGATCGAGAGCCATGGGTCAATCTCCTTCACTTTCACACCATGGTAAGGCCTTTGTTTCTTCAGAAAGCGTCCTTCAATCCAGCACCGTGATGTTGTTCGACTGCGCAGTGCAGTTGATGGGAATAATGGGAATACCAATAGGCGGATAAGTACCACCAGGTGCAAAGGCAAGACTGCTGTAATTGTAGGTCGGGCTCAACATCATAATCTGGCCAACAGTGGTGTCAAATTTCTCCGCGAGGTCTTTGTACACACCCCAGGTGAAGGAGTATGGTTGTATGGTACATTGACTTGGATAGCATGCGGGACCTTGATGAATTGGCCAGTCGGCAAGGTCTCGTTGGCAGATGTGCCGTTCTCGTAATCCATCAAGGCCTCAGTGGTGATGTTTAGACGCGTCGCGATGCGGTCGTACGTGTCTTCACCGACGGTATAGTAAAGACATGGTCCGCCATAGATGCAGGTACGGGTAGTGTTGGTCTTTTTCAGGAGACAGGTCTCATTATCGAGGTTGCAGACTTGTGGTGGGATGAGGATTGATTCGCCCACGTTAAAGAGCATGGCCACGTCTGCCATTAGGTTCTGGCGACCGATGTCACAGACACCTCGTTTTGTGATGCGTGCGACATCGAAGATGGTGGTGCCTTGTTTGGTGATGGGGTAGAGGTAGGACGTGATGTTGAGTTTGCTCTGGTCGTAGGTCGAAGCTGCAACAACGGAGGTTGCCAGAGCGATGGCAGCCGTGACAGTGGTGATGTCAAGTCTCATGGCCGTAGCTTCGCTGATGAGAAGTTGAAGAGAGACAAATGAGGAAAGGACGGGCGAGTATGCAGAGAGCAGCTCGGGAGGGAGCGAGAGTTGATCAATGAAAATTAGAACGAGTGTAACTGGATTCGACCTAGGAGAATGAGTTTGAAGGCCCTTGGGACATGGAAAAGCGTAGCATCAGCCATCTTAAATAGCCCAGGTCGAAAACAGAGAGGTGTAGGTCAGGAGAGATTGGCAACGCTGACGACTGTCAATCTTAGTGAATATCATTACGTTGACTTGTCATGATCATGGTTTGATTGAGTGATCGGCCCCGCTGACCCAGTAGCTGTAAATCCGTTAACCTAGTGCTCGTCATCCATGTCGTTATCAAGCCAGGTACGCTGGAATTTGACACTTTTCAGGGACTATCGCCATGTTAAGTGACCTGTGCCTGACCCGCAGTGGAGGAAAGCTTAGTTGATTGTAGTCGTCAGCCAGAAAGATGATTTGACTAAGATGAAGGTAGACCAATATCGACAAAATTCATACAACACGTAGTAGAGGATTGGCTACGTGTCTCGGTGTTAATTCTCGCAGCCATCCCTTTTGGGTAATCTAGACCGAGTGGGTGGGAATCGGTACATCAACAAGATGAAAATTAATCGCCATAATAATGGCAGGGTATATTATTTATTATTTCTCCAAATGGACATGAAAACGAACAAGCTTTGATGTCTGTCCAGGGTTCAGGAACGGAAGCCCTAGTCCTCGCCAACCCAGACAACGAAGACTCCAAAACAGAGAGCTTAAAGGATAGATCCCAGCGCAACGCAGGGAAGACTAACAGCACCCTCAGATGGGGAGCTGGCGCAGCATGCTACATTTTGCTTGCAGCGCTGGTCGAGGATATCCTGGAGGGGAACGGCAATGAGGATAGGAACTGGAGGGTGATTAGCAAGAGAAATAACAGTGTCTCAATGCAATATTTACTTTGAACATCGAGCTTAGAGCACTGATCGAAGAGACCAAGGCCCTGGGCACCAGATCCAGAACCAAGGAGGTTGGAGAGGACACCGGCATTGACATCGGTGGTATCACCAGCGTATATGGCCTTGTTGCAACAGGAGAGTTGAGCCTGGTCGCCGCACTTGTCCTGGGCCTCCTGGACTGTCATATCGTGGGGTACGTGCCAGCGGACAGGATCGGTGTCTTGACCTCGGAGGCCGTTATGACTGCGAGCAAGAGCATTTTCGTGGGGTGCGGCAGTAGCCAGCGTTGAGATGGCGAGGACGAGAGATGTGACAGTGAACCGCATTGTGGCGAGGTATATGGTACTGAAATGGTACAATGAAGGAAAACAAAAAGAGGCTCAAATTAATTTCGTGAAGCTCTAGAGTTTGTCGAAGGAGTTATTGATGTTAAGTAGGACCATTCGTCCCATGCATTGGCATTTGAAGCCAGGAATGCTCGGTCGTTTGTTTAGTCCCAGTTTCTCAGGAATGATGCCTAGGGGGTCAATACCACATTGGCCCCCTAGAACGAACTTTCCACCTTAATTTTCACACACGAGTACCTTAATCTAAACGGCTAAGAGGGTGGTTTGGACTCTACGACGTGAGCTCTGTAACGTGTCCCTTTCCTTCTAGAATCCAAGAGTCTTAGTTCCTAAATCTACCATGGCTAAACCGAATAATTGGCTTGTTATATCTGGGAACGACCCTATTTTGCCCTGTCATTGTCGGAATGGCGTTAAGCTTCACTAAAGTTATTCAGACTTGCCAATGCCAGGAATGCCGGCCGCGATACAACGTGATCTACCTAGATAAATACCTAGGTAAGTAAAGCTCTCTTTTCTTATGTATGTATGTAACAATAGGCCAGAGTGAGGAGTCTGGGGTAGCGCATGAAGGGAGAGGCTCAAGAACGCGGCGCTTCCATCCCTTGTTTATGATTGATATTCTGTGTGCAATGTATCATTTACTATTTATTAGTTACCACCAAGTGTGAACTGGTTATGCTGCAAACATGAGAATAGTCTGATGTCTAGAAAGTCCATGAAATAAACGGAAAAATTCGCAGCGAGTCCTCGGTCACCATTTCGCAAAGTCACCCCCTCTTGGGTAATCGGGGCCGAGTGGATCAAACAACAAAAGTTGCCATGATCCAATGGCTTCTCGTCAAATGCTTTGGTGTTTCCTTCACAAGAGAATAGAGCAGACTGCGTGTGCTGCAACTGTCAACCTAAAGTTTAAAGCGGTTACTCGCGCTAACAACGGGTCCTCAGACATTGTATCAAATTTCTTGACGCGTCGTTTCTAGTTGTGGTCCTCATCGACTCACTGATCAAACACCACCTCTTTACCTGCTTCTCCTGAGTCTGTTCTGCATATTCCATCAGGCAGAATGCTCACCCAAAGATCTGACTTGCGCATTGTCCTATGTTCTGCTTCTATGTGATGTGAAGCCTGATTGACTTAGAAAATTCCTATGTCAATTACGGGTTCACTGCTCTTGCGCAAATGTTGCTTTCGATGCTATCGACAATCGTTTCAAGACATAGAATTTAGACAGCAACCTCCTTTGGCCATCGTCCCAGAGTAAACTGCGAATTGCACATGTTAGTCAACTCCCAGCTCTCCGCGCCCATCACAGCAGGCGTGTTCTCATCCTCTGCATCACCGGCCGCCCCTGCCACAAACATCGCTGCCATGAAATAATCTTCCGTAGCATGTGCATCTCGAAAGCGAGGATGTTTCATCAATCGAGTCATAGAACGACGCAACTGCAGCCCCGAGGTCTTGGTGATGACATCTTCCACACCCTGACGGAACTCCATAGCCCAGTCCTCAGGTGGCGTTTCCAACGCAAAATTGTCCCGGAACTTGAGCATTAGAGCCCACCTATTGCGGTACAGATCATGCACAGCACGTCCTGTTCCAATGAACAGGTAGTTCTCCTTCCGCAAGGGACGCAATGTAGCACCGATCTTCATATGGAAGTGCGGATCGTAGCGCGCATTGGCAGAGATCAGTGTCGTGGGTGGATAGCCATCAGGAAACATGCGAATGAGGATAAGATACACATCGTGGATCCAGTCGAAGGTCGTGATGCCCCCGATATTGTATCCTTCGCTGGCTAGCATTCCGATGCATCGGTTCGATGTCTCGAGGTCGGGATTCAGCTTGTAGTTGACGTATTTCGAGGGATGCACGTAGGCTACCGGGCTCTTGTCGAGATTCTGATTTGTCGCTATCTCGATTCTGTCGCCCATGCAGTCCCAATGAGCGCCCTGCAGCCGTTAGATGAGATGTGAAATGGAAATGGTAAGTTGAACAGCTCACCATAATGATGACTCCCTTGATGTTACGAGCGAGAGAGCTTCATCGCCGCACTTTCTCCAGTAGTCTGCGCTTTCAGACTCCACTCCCAACATCATGGTCGAGCCGTGAGAGAAGAAATGTACTGGCGTGAGACCTGTCTCTGTGAGCAAGGCTGAAATCAAGCAGTGTCAGAAAAAGATTGAACCTACCCATCTTGGCAAGTTTTCAGAATCAAGTTGGACACATAATGAGTCTTCAAATGTTCAGGCGAGTGTAATATAACATTCACTCAACCGGAGTCGACGAACTATACGCCTCAGTAGATCTCGGGTATGTTCCTCCACATCCCGAGGGGCGGCACTTCAAACTCGTTCCACGAAGCCGGGGGACCTTTGCTGTGTGCGTAATCCCACGGCATCTATAGACAATTTACCTCTCATGAGAACACATGAGGATCAACTGCCGACATCTAGACAAATCAAAAGCCCTGCAAAGGCACGTCCACGGCAAACCTAGGGGATCCTGACCGGTGGAGAACTGACTATCCGCAGCGGCCATCGCGCACATTTGGAATCTGCGGAGCAGAGCCTTTGATTTGCCAGCTTTGAAGGAGACGATGTGAGGACTTTCATGACTATTGAAATAGGACAAATCAGATTGTTGACTAGCAAGTCACGTCAAATTGTCGTGGGGAACAAACAGGGAGTTTGCGCGATGGCCGGCTGATCTTCACTAACAACGTCAAACTAGCGAGTTCCCCAGATTCTCGGCCACCCTCATTTTGTTCCTCTCTCACACCTTCTTCTCTTGCTCACTCTTCACCTCTTCGCCTTGATCTCTCATCTTGCTACCCTAGGCAAACAGCCGCATGTCTGCGCAACATGTTCGGTGACTCGCCTCCGACCCTCGATCAATTGAACAGCCCCCAGACCTCCGTCAAATCCAAGGACGGGGCCTATTTTCAATGATGCTTCTGCAAACGCCATTACAATCGGGCAGACCATTTGATCCGTCATGTTCGATCACATACCCGCGAGAAGCCTTACGTGTGCGACGTCTGTGACAAGGGTTTTGCACGACCGTCAGTGTTCCTGCCTCGACTGACGAGGATCCTCACTGATACATCCTTTAGAGACCTTCTGAAACTCCATGCCGCAGGACATGCCCATGACAGAGATCGAAAACGCAGGAGGAGCTCCTCCGTTGCAAAACAGAGCCGTGTTTCACAGGCATGCAAGACATGTGCATCCTCAAAGCTAAAATGCGATGAGGAAAAGCCATGTCGACGATGTCGCGAGCGCAACCTAAGTGTGACTGGCAGGAGATTCCACAGGACTCACCTCCAAGATCATCGCAACAGAACAAGTCCGAATTCCAAGCCACCGAGAATCACCTGCCAGTTGACTTGACATCTTCGGTCGCTTTCTCGCCCGTACCGACTCCTCTGGATGAATTCCCAGCGGCCAACAAAATGCTTGTGACGCGACATGGACCACAGGCAGACCCGATTCTTTCTCCAGAAGCGCCATCTGGCAACGATTCAATGGCGATCGAGTACGATGGTATGATGACAATCTGTTTTGCGTCTTGATTTGCAGCTCACACTAACAATCCACACAGTGTCGCCCACCGACCAAGAAAGCGGCATCTTCAGTTTCGATAGCACATTTCTTCCCCAACTTCATCCCCGACTCTTTAGTTTCCTCGCTGAGCCGATACAACGATCCCTTCGACCCGTCCAGTTTGATACCCGAATTCACGCACTACGGCGCATTGGAAAACCCAGCCTTCGACTTCAACCTGACGGATGGGGATTTTGGTCTGATTGATTTTCACAATTCGCGAAGCCTTCCTCCAGGGCCCCACGAAGATGATATCCAAGACCGGTTTGACATTGACAGCGGCATCGGGATTGGAGCCGAAGCCTACCACCGATCATCACTATCTGCATGGAAACCAGTGCAGCAAGATCGAGCGTTTGACGATCACGAAAACCTGTCAGTACCGCAAGTCATCGACAGCCCTGAGGCCAAGGTCACGTCCGATCGGCAGATCCTCTGCGAGCGCCTGTCATCGAGTAGCCGCGACTTGATCTTTGGCCTGGTATTGGAGATCAGCCGTGAGGGCAATATGAGCCGGATCATGAAGTCCTTCCCCAGCACAGAGCTTCTGGATGGATTGATCCAGCAGTATTTTGAGTACCAGAGTCACAGTGTGGACTCATTCATTCATATACTGACTTTCCGGCCCAATAGCGAACATGCGAGTCTTCTCGCTGCACTGTCTGCTGCTGCTGCGGTCCGTTCGCCGATTCCTACTATCAGGAATGTCGGGTATGCGTTGCTGGAGATAGTGCGATTATACATGCCGCTCAAGGTATGTCACTGGTGCGAACTTCTCGATCGGATTCTCATCTGTACAAGTATGAAAATGACAACAGTACGACAAGAGATCTGCGGACATCCCAAACTTATGCCCTGAACATTGATATTGGTATATGGAGTGGCAATCGGCGAAAGACTGAAATTGCCGGAGTTTCTCCCAGCCACTCATTACAATGCTTCGGCGTGCTTTGCGGTTCCGGCGCTCGGTATATTCCAACATCGCCCCTCTTGCGGAAGACACAGGTGATGCACTTGAACGCAAATGGCGAGACTGGATCGAGCAAGAGTCTTTCAAGAGGTCAGTCCTGCTATTTCCGCCACGAAGCTTCTACTCATTTCTACAGACTCGTTTATCACGTTTTTCTCCACGATGCCCAAACTGCAGTCACCCTCAACATCAACCCTCTGATATCATATGCCGACCTGGAGTTACCATTGCCAGCAGCACGTCCACTTTGGGAAGCCAAAACCGTCAGTGAATGGAAGGAGCTCTACCTGACCATCATGCCCCACCGACTACCATCTCTCGCCGATCTCCTTCGCGATATGTCACAGTTGTCGCATCTCCAGGATAAAATCGATACCCGAGTTGCGGCGCTCGTTGTCCTTCACGGTCTCTCAGCTTTGATCAACGAGTACCATCGGCTCAAATTCATCTCCACCAACAACTCCAAACATTGGCATGCTCTCGTGACAAACTCACGCCAACAAGAACTCGATCAGGCACTGCAACATTTCCAGATGGTGTGTTCTGAGTTGCAACTTCAATGTCGACCCGAGATTATCCTGGTTTGCGAAGTCGTCTCAATGCTCCTGCACATGTCTCTGGAAGAGCTACAACTTTTCGCAGGAAAGGAAGACAAAGAAGAAGCTCGCCGAGTCTACTACTCTGCACTAGAATGGATCAGCAGTCCCGATTCTCGACGGGCTGTATGGCACGCAGGACAAGCCATCCGTGCCGCCCTCCAAATGGCACCGGGCTCATTAACCGGCTTCTTAGCTATTGGAGTATACTACGCCAGTCTAGTTTTCTGGTCCTACTGCGTCGTCTAGAAAGCCAAGAATGCTCGTTTGACGGGTAGTCCTACTTCTCCACTCCCCAGCCAAGGACCAGCGGTGTTCCTCGACGCAGAAGAGGGGCCTGACGTCTCCAAGTTTGTTACGCTGGGAGTCGGTCTCCCGGCTCTGCAAAGCCTGACTGGACCGGCTTTTCTTGCGAATCCGGGAACTACGATGCATGTGGTGCAGAGAATACTCCGACCAGATACCCCAGAGCGCACACCGGCTCTAGTGCAGAGCCTGGCTCAGTTAATGGGAGATCTAGGACATTGTGTACATTCCGGGGGAGAAACGTAACTATCATTGTCTGTATTTATACGACTGTCTCGTGATACCCAGACCATGACTTGTTTCTTATGACATCTTCTCACGGATTCCAAACCAGTATTGCTATAGCGATGAGCGGGACGCTCTCCGTTGGTAAACGGGGTGCCACAACAAATGAATGTTCTTTCAACTCCGTGACTCGGAAAGCCAGAGACGCCCCAGGATTCAATCAACGGGTGGTGTATCCACCGTTGGCAAAAATGGTCTGTCCGGTAATCCAAGCACCATCGGTACACAGGAAGCGGATGATCGGAGCAATGTCCTCAATCATGGTGAGGCGGTTGCCCATGCCGTTTGATTTGTGGAATTCAACGGCTTCGGGGGATTCTTGGGGATAGAAGAAGGCTGTTGATAATGAATGAGGTTAGTCCTCTTGAGCAAGAAGTAGCAACAGGGCATTCGCAGGGAGGCTTACGTGTGTCCATTGGTCCCGGGGCGATATTGTTGACGCTGACTTTGCGAGACTGGAGCTCTTTGCAAACTCCACTGTGATATTGTTAGCCGAGTAATCCTGTCAAAACAGATGAGCACGTACCGAGTAAAGTGCTCAACTGGAGCTTTACTGCCAGCGTAGGAAGTATAGTAGCCAGTGAAGGCACCGAGGAGCGCAGTGACAATGGTGATGATCTTTCCGCCGTCTGTAACATGAGCAGCGGCTTCTTTGAGAACGAAGAACGCAGTCTTGGAGTTCACCCTAAGAACTTTTTGATAAGCAATGAAGCCTCACACAGTAATCGGCAAAAAAAGACATACGCAAACATCGTGTCATATTCCTCCTCGCTGATCTCCGTGATAGGCTTCTTCAGCACCTTGCCGACAGTGTTGACCACAATATCGACGTGGCCAAAGTCACGCAGGACTTCTTGGAAGAGCTTCGTCACCGCACCCGCGGAGGTCAAGTCACCCTGGTAGTAAAGAACCTTGATCGAAGGGTTCTTCTCCTTGAGTTTCGCCTCTAGCGTGGCTGCATCCTTCTGACCACCGGCAGAGTGATAGTGAAGGGCAAGATTGGCGCCCGCGCCAGCCAGCTCAAGAGCAGTCTGAGCTCCGAGGTTCTTCACGCCGCCGGTAACCAGCGCAACCTTCCCAGCAAGAGCCATTTTGAAGTAAACGAGGAAGTGGTCTTAATCGAGTCGTGATAATTGAGTGGTAGAAGATATAGCTTTCAGTAGGAAATTGAGTCCAGAGAGGTTCGCAGTATTTATATCCAACGTGTCCAACACCGCGGGGTCGAAGCAGTGACATAAATGATGATCAGACTGCACGTTCACGACGATGCGTTATCCACAACGGGAAAGAAGCGGGGCGGATCTGAGTGTACAACATCTGATTGGTGAATCCCTGTGGGTCCAGAGTCCGATGTGATATCCCATTTGGGAAGTCTCCATCGAGATTCCTCGATGCGGCTCTGTGATTCGCGGCGTCGTGACGTCCTTGACACGCTCCTTCGTCCCATCAACACTCCGATCATCACGAGCTTCCGAGAAAATGCCCGGGATTCGGATCTGGCAATGGTTCATCCGACACAAAAGTGGCCCCAGGGAAATAGTATGTTGCAGATCCATGCAAAAAAGCCGCGTTGCGATCAATCCAAACCACGATTCGACGGAGCAAGCCATTCAGACCCAATGATGTGAGCCCACCCCGAAGGGTAATGACTCGAACGAGGCCCTGCATATGAATGTTGTAGTTTTCATGACTGCCGAATATGGCTTCATAGCTTGCCATTTTCGCAATGGCTCCTATCAAAGCATCGTGTATAGTTCCGGGCAGTTGGCCTTCCAAACTGCGATTGATGGCTGATACAGCTTCATAGCGGAGAGCGAGAAGGTTGATGCTCATGCTGCCGGGGTGACACTGGAGAGATGCATAATGCGATGCAGCAAGAAGCATAATCACAGAGAATAAAGCGGGTTCGGTCATCACTAATGGAAACCAACTGGTTCTCAAGAGACCGCGATTTCCAGGGAGGTCAAGCTCGGGAATATCAACTGCCATGTGGATCAAGTCTTGGTATATGAATTAGTTCATCTGGCAGCTTCAAAATTTGTCGACTGAAAGACTTACAGTGATCGACAAGCAGCGGGGTCCAAGGCTGACTCGTGATGGGATATGATTGGAAAGGGTCAACGCGAAGTCCGCCTATCTGAGGCGATATTGAGATTCGATCGAGGGTAGAAGACGAGTGAGATTCAGGGCCAACATGACCCTCATCGCCATTCACATTTTGAGAGACCAACAAGGTCTTCTTCGGCTTCCGCAGTCCAAATCGTTTCCATTGATAACGCGTCACATGCGACCGGACCCCGCGTTCTTTGGCAAGTTCAAGGGCGTCCCTTGGCTTCTTGACGTTGATGAAGACAAAGTCCATCCCGTCATTGCATGATATGATTGTTTTGGCGTATCCGGCTGGCGGCCTTCAAGGCCTCTGGCGATTGTCAGAGTGAAGGCAAACATCCGCGGGATTGGCCGTGGAGATGATTCGGCGTCGGATTTACGCGTTCTCCGCTGCGCTCAATGAGAGCAACACAACCTCCAACCTCGATGATATTTCAAGCAAGAAAATTTCTGTTCCAGGAGGTCTCGCTCAAGAATATGGTTGAAATTCCATCAGTTAGACATTCGGCCTGGTCACTGTCACCTCAAGTTGAGGGAATTGCTGCACGCTATGCCGGCTTAAGCCTCCTGCGACAACCGTCTCTGCCTCCCAAGCTTCCTTCGAAGGTAATCCGTGTAGCACATTAATGTCATGACACCAAGTCCCATGTAAAACATCATTGAGAGAAATCTCCCATCACAAACTTTGTCGTCGTTCCAAAAGTTGCATGTAATAAGCGAGCCAAAGAGCAAGATGGAAAATGCTAGGAGGGATCTAGTTAATTAGCTCGGTAGTCCTGATATAGAGGCTGAACGCTCATCTCTCACTTGAAGTGGTGTCTACCAAATGGTAGGACGAGATATCTGACAACGATATTGTCAGGATAGGCGTCTGCCATCTCAACTAGGCGATTGGGAAACATGCTATCGTTTTACAGTTGTTGGCTGCAAGACGATGTTGACTTGGGGTTTTGGGGACTTAATTTCTCCATATTGATCAGTAAGAGTAGTAGGTAGGCTTGAACGATAAACCCGTCCACCAATTTCATGAAGGAATGAAAGGAAGCGAGGGCCGGTGGGGGATATTTAGGATCAGTGGACTCTCGGCATGTCTCACAAATTTCTATTACTAGTCTCCATTGGGCCTCTAGGGTGGGGACATTTGTCCATCTTGCCTCATCTTAGAAACAACGGTTTCTCGGATATCTTCGCAACAATGCTATGCCCTGGCTGGAGATTTATCGGCGTAGCTGCAAATCAGAGCTCTTCGGTCGCAATGGAGGAGCTTCATCTCTACCTAGACTAGCAATAGGTGTCCTCAAGCGCATTCTACATGGAGATACTCGATCGTTCTGATAACGTAAAGGAAGGGAGTGAGATTGAAGCTATGATGAGAAAGAGAGAAACAGAAAGCCAGAGATCTTTGGAGTGAAAGCGAGGAGATATCACTGGACCAGCATCACGATCACTTTTACCATTACGCTACTCTTTTTCCTCAACTCGCGGAGTGACACAAATCTTCTAGCTCACGTGTTTTTCGCTTCTGCCTTAGATTTGACTGATATTTCATTCCTAACCCCCAATTTCCCCATTTCGAAACGCAGCCCTATCATAGAGATCACGGAGGCGGAGCAATTATTAGGGGCGGCCCGGTTAGTGTTGATCCATTGATACCGATGATATTAATTCGGCAAATCCCACGAAGATCCTCATTCACTTCCGTACTTCTTGCAGCAACGGGAGTTTATCGGAAAGCCTGCCTTGACGTCGAACTCCTCGACCTGCGGAGTTTTAACGGAAAACTTAAGACATGGTTTGTTTGATTGGTTCCTCGTGTCCGAGAGCTTCATCCAACTACCAGGCACCGTACAGCAAGGCTACCGCAATGCAGATCAAAATTGTATACGATATTCCCATGTTTCACATTTGCCTATTCTATATGGCTAACGAGTATAAATAGTCATGTCAATTCGCCCTAAAGCTAGGCGTCGAGCGCACGATTCTTTGTGGAATTCGGTTACCAAGAGCATCATCATAATGAGACCATTTTTCTACCTCTTTCTTTCTGCTGCTCTCGCCGGACCAGCCCTCGGACGTGCGTTACATAAACGGGCGCCGCTTCAAAAGCAACAACCACCAGTAACGGCAAACAGCAGCGACCTATTGACGTGGTGGCATGGGACTGGGGAAATCAATTCGAACAGCCCAGTTGCAGATGGCAACGTTCGTCAATCAGGGATCTATTCGGTCCAAGTGAGCGTCGGGAAAAATGTCACGAATTCAAGCTCCTTCTACGATTCCTTCGTCTACGAGACTATTCCCGCAAATGGGATGTCGAACGAGTTGAAATATGCTACGAGTTACAATCAAACACAAGCCTGGAGCTCGTTCCTGTATTCTCGCGACGCAACCATTAAGATCACCCGCAATGGCCCCCAATCCGCGTCTGGCAACAAAGTCGTTATCCGCCCCACGAATCTGGAATTCCCGGTCACATACGATGGTGACAGCGTCTATATCTCTCTTCCATACAGCGTCAACGGATACCGCTTCTCGGTCGAATTTCAAGACGACCTGATACCACTCTCACCCAGCGGTGCTATGCAGCCTGCGCACGCACTGCTGATTTTTGCCAGCCCGTCTGAAGACGCGTCTCTTGTGCCAAAAGTCGACGAGTCCACTGCGGTTGTTGAGCCAGGTCGAGTTCTGGGCCTCAATACCACATCCGCGTCGACGGTCATCTTCTACCCAGGAGTGTACTATTTCACTGGAACGGATCATATGATCCTAAGCCCAACTGTCACTTGGGTTTATTTCGCACCGGGTGCGTATGTGAAAGGAGCTGTACAGTTCCGATCTACAGCACCGGAAGTCAAAGCAACGGGGCACGGAGTCCTCTCTGGAGAGCAGTACGTGTGGTACGCTGATCCGGACCAAGGATATCAAACTGCTTCAGGTGCCAACAACAACAACGGATTACGAATGTGGCGCGGGACTGTTGGAAATAGTGCTCAAACATTTGTGCTGAGTGGTGTTACTATGAGCTCTCCTCCGTTCAACAGTATGGACTGGAGTGGAAACGACTTGAATTTAGTCACTTGTTTGGTCAACGACTACAAACAGGTCGGCTCATTCTACGGACAAACCGACGGCTTGGAAATGTACCCTGGCTCGATCGTCCAGAACGTGTTTTACCACACCAATGACGATACCATCAAGATGTATTACTCGAACGTCTTGGCCCAAAACATCGTTGTGTGGAAGCTGAGCGTTGCTCCCGTGGTCCAATTTGGGTGGTCACCCAGAAACACATCAAACGTTACAATCGACCACATCGATGTGATTCATCAAGCGTACCAGGATGCAGCAAACAATCCCGGGCTTTTTGGATCAGAAAACAATTACCGCTTTGCTCCTTCTGGTCTCTCTCCTGATCATTATACGGCAAACAGCAACATGACGGTTCAAAACATCACCTGGTCAAACTTCCGAACAGAAGGACAGTCTGCTTGCCTCTTTCGAATCTACTCTTTGCAGAATTTGGACAACATCATCATCAGGAACGTGTCAATCGAGAAATTTGAGCCATCATCTCTCAATACAACTCAGAGCTGGCTGCCTGCATTCTACGACTACAACAACGGGAAACAGATCACGGTTGCGGACTTCGTGATCGATAACTTCGTGGTCGGAAACACAGCTATAAATGCTCACAATGCAGCAAGTGTCGGACAAATCGACGTTGACCCAGCCTATAGGGCGGGTGTGTCATATAAGTAAACTTGCACGAGAGATCGCAGGGATTGTTCAACCAACCTACTGGAGCACGATTTAGCTGGGGTTTGTGATTTCAACAATAGTCAGAAGTCCTCTGCTCGGCCTTAATGGAACTCGCAACAGCGTAAGCGAGAACCGCTCAGTGGTTCACTTTGACGGTTTCGATATGTGTTCCACAAAAGTGAAACCTGGGGAAATGTGAAGTCGAAGATGATTAGCTAGTGTCTTAGTTGATCTGAAGCTAAAAGTAATGCTATGTGAAGAGAAACTAGGAGCCAGTAACTGCTTCTGTGGATTCACAGCAATCGAGTTATTTGTTCTTCGTCAATCCTTAATCCTCAGAAAGGACGGGCTGGGTCGCGCAGTGAATCACACCTCCAGCTAGTGGAAGCCCAGTCACATGCACTGGCTGGACAACACGGTCAGGGCATAGCTTCTGGAACAATTCGAGAGCTTCTTGATCGCATTGCTCATCTCCAAATTGGGGGATGATCAGACCCCCATTGACGAAATAGAAATTGACATAGTTCGTTGCCGGTTCATCGTATGACAGACTCCCGAGGCTCTTGGGGTCTGGTTCATTGACTATGTGGATCTCGAAACGGCGGCCCTTCGCATCGACTGATTGAGCAAGAATTTCCTTTATCTCCTCATGAACGTCGAGCCATTGCTTAGACACACTAGGATGTGGCCGCGAGAGGACAACAACCCCAGGTCGGACAAAGTTGACTTCGGCGTCAACATGCACGTCGGTAACGTCGAGATCTTTGTGACCGGTAAACCAGATAATCTTCTCGACACCTAGCAGTCGACGCAACTCTGCTTCAATCATAGCCTTCGTAAAACCGGGGTTGCGATTCTCATTGATGATGCTGCTTTCTGAGGCCAAGAGTGTGCCTTCACCATCCACGACTAGCGCCCCTCCTTCCAAACAAATCGCGGATTCCACGGGAATCACCAGGGATGGTGAGGTGTCCGATTCGATGACTCTTTGGGCAAAACTCGCATTCTCTTGAAGCTGCTCGTCCGACATCACAGGCCAATCAAGCCCATCAGAAGCGCGGTCATGGTCACCGATGTCGCCTTTCCTTCCCCATTCACTGAACCGGAAGTTGATTGCAAAACGGCATTTGCGATCTCCTGCATCAGCTCCACATATAGAGACAGGCCCGGTATCGCGGACCCAGAGATGGTTTGTCTGGAAGGGGATGATCGATATGTTTGAGGTGATTCCAGGATATTTTGTACCCGCTTGGCTAACCATTGATCGTGCTTTGGGGACATCTTCGGGTCGTGTGTATAACTGGACGGGCTCGAACGCCGAAATTGCCGATGCCAAATTGGCAATGTCGGTGCATGCGCTTTCGTAGTACGCCGAAGCTATGGAGAACCTGGAAGGAAATCCAAGAATAGTGGCGGCATGACGAGAGGTCTCTGCAGGGTAGATGTATCTCCCTGTTCTCTGTGCCAAACGGGATGCCATCTTTTATCCCCACGAACAGTAGACAGTTTCAGGGAGGACGTCGAATAAACAGTACGACTCACGGCGTCACAAGGCTTGCACTGTGTGGTACTGTGTATGACGAGACAGAGTATGTTGACTGAAGCTCATGAATTGAAGAAGCTATGAAGTGGCTCAGATTTGAAGAGTGTGTACGGAATCTATAGGCAACCCGAGCCAAAGACACTGGGAGTCTCAGAGGTGGCGGACGTCTCTCCGTAGATCGACTCCCACGACGATCCCGAAACAGCTCGGGACGACCTGCCATTAGGGCCGAAGGCGGGGTCAGATGGTCTTGTAGACTCACAAAGAGACAGGAGTTGGAGTCTCTATGCGATGAGGTTATGGTGTGGGGCGAGACTTCTTGGAATGTGACACACTTTCTCCATTTACTTTCTCTTTTCGTATACAACGCATGGAGAACAATTCGCATTCACTCTGACCAAGATAGGCCCCCAACAATCATTGCATCATGCTTCACCTCGAGAAGTTCTTCACTTCTGTTGCCATAGTTACCGAAATCTCTTCAATGGTATGTCTCTTTGGCACCCAGCCTAGCACTTCCCGAGCACGTCGAGCCTTGCAGCGTGAGTTCGTTTCGTAGAAGAGCGCACAGGACTCCAGCTGTTGGTCTGCCTCTTCAGGAGACCAAGATACGACCCCTGCTGCCGCAAACCCTTGTCTTTGGACCTCCTCAGCCACAAATTTTGCAATCTGTCGCCATACATGCTCCCCATTCTCCGCAAAGTAATAGCTCTCGCGGTCCCATGTTGCAACATCCCCATCATCCAGGGCGTTCTCAACCAGAAGGAGGAAGATATCATTCAGGCCCTGAACGTGGACATTGAGTCAGCAACAGAGACCCCGACCTATCTGGAAGGCCTTTTCATGTTAAAGGGTATACTGAGCCAGGTTGGGTAGCTAAATACTGCGCTGGTTGCCACAGCGCCGACCACGACCGTAGATGCAGGACGCACAAACGATGGCAGCTTTGACGTTAGGACTTGCCGCATCCTGCTGGACTGCGTCAACATCTCGATGTGGCGCAGAGGCTGGCAGGGCTAGGATAGCATCGACGCCATCGAGATCGTCGTAGACAGTCTCTAGTATCATGGTTGAATTCTTTCCAGTATACTCCGTATATCCACTATACTCTTGGAGGAATCGCCAAATAAAGTTTCCAATAAAGTTTCCAATATCGAAAGGGAATCGAGCACAGGCCCCCGCTAAGCTTCTCCTAAGCTTCTCTTCCCCTCCTTCATCTCTCTCCGCTTCTCCCCCTGTTCATATCTCGACTCCGTACATATCTCCTCTTTGTGCACATAGCACGGTTCCTCAATATCATACCACCATGCCCCGCAAGAAGGCCCTCCTCATCGGAATCAACTACACTGGGTCCCCCAACCAGTTGAACGGCTGCATCAATGACGCCATGAATGTCCGCGAGTTCCTGGTCCGCGAACATGGTTTCTCCCCTGACCAGCGCGACATGGTGATCTTGACTGATGACCCGCGAAACCGGGGCACTCCATTCTTCCCTACTGGTGCCAATATGCTGGCTGCTTTCAAGTGGTTGGTGACTTGCAACAACCCTGGGGACTCACTGTGGTTGTCCTACTCAGGACATGGAAGTATGTCTTCTTTCCGGATCTTGCTAGCACGCTCTTTGACATAGGGATGTAAAGGTCAGGTCCGTGATCCTGATGGCGATCGAGAATCTGGGTACGACTGAATATCCTCTTGTGCCTGAGAATAATTCGAAGGCGTGCTGACAGACAGATCATAGATTCGACGACACTATCTGCCCCGTGGATTTCCAACACAATGGTCAGATTGACAGCGACACAGTAAGTGGTAACTGAGAAGACACGCCTTTTTGGAAATGACCCACGGACAACCAAAGCTGCACAAAGCGATCGTCTCTCCCTTGAACCCTCGATGCCGATTGACCATCCTCTTCGATTGCTGTCACTCCGGCTCAGCCGTGGAACTGCCCTACTTATTCCGGCCCGATGCTGAAGGCAGAGTGAACATTGTCGACAACGTAAAAGAGGGAATCTCGCTCGCAAAGGAGGCATCGGCCCTGCTGCAGGGTGGATTCTCCATGAAGAAAGCCCAGGACGTGCAGTCGCTGATCGGGCGCGGGACATCCCTCTTCCACAAACTCACAAACCCACAGGCGCCGGCTGATGAAGATGGGCTCGCCGATGAGAATTTTGTGGAGGATTGGCGCAATGAGGGCAAGGATGTTTGGATGTTCAGTGGCTGTGCTGATGATCAGACTTCTGCTGACACGAGTATGCAAGGCCTTGCGACAGGTAAACTACATGCCTTCCCACTATCGATTGAATGTGTATATTGATCTGTGTATAGGCGCAATGTCGTGGGCTTTCATCCACACCATGAGAGCCAATCCACGTCAGAGTTATGTCCAGGTACAAGCGCTCTGGAATCATTGCCTTCAGAGTGGATAGATACTAACCGTGTCGGATGATAGGTTCTTCAAAACACTCGAGCTATGCTGAAGAGCAAATACTCGCAAATCCCTCAACTCTCCGTCGGTGGAAAGTACGATTTGGACCAGCAAGTGTACATCTAAAGAAATGCACATTGCCAAGATTTTCTCAGGAATTTGTACAATCCATGACACATGACGTATGCCAAAGAGAATGTGATTGTTCTTGTCGACTTGAGTGTTGTTGGTGTTTTATTTTACACTTTAGCCCACGAGAGTCCCAGGTTCCGTTCCCCTTCCAATAGCCTTCAGCTATCTCACTTCTTTCTCTTCCGTTTCTCCTGAAGAAACATATAAAAAAAAAAAAAAAAAAAAAAAAAAAAAAAACAACGGCATGACATGGGGACAAGTCAGTCAACCTCGGATTCGGAGAAGCAATTTTCCTCGAGATGCTGCCAAGGAACTAGCAATAATCGTGTGCATGGAACGTCTGTAAACAAACACTTCTCAATTACAACCGTACCGAAGGCATCGAGCATTTACTTTCGCATATTTTCAAAATGATTGAAAGCTCTAGATGGGATCGGCCTTGCGACCGGACTTTACCTAGCCGCGACGAATGAAACCATCCATTTGCAAGACCGTCCCACCAGTGCCGCGTTCTCCTGGAAAACTCCGACGAAGAGTATGGGGCCTAGTGCACGAAGCTTTATATCACATATCGAGATGATACTCTGGATAGTATGGCATAAGCTTTGACGCCCGCATCATTCAGCTGCCCTTCGGACTTGTCTTGAAGTGGTCAGAGTGGACAAGCATGGAGGAAGCTGCCGCAATGCAAATGGCACGAGCTGCTGGGATGCCTGTTCCCAAGGTTCTATCTCTTGGAGAACATCCGAAGGCTTCTATAATCGCTTTTTCTCCATATTGATGGCAAGGCTCCCCGGTAATCTCGGGAACTCAGCCGATTCCCTGCTCGTCGAATCGGAAGATCCTTGGCTTTTTGAGCTAAAGGAATGTGTTACGTCCATGCGTGAATGGGTCTCCCCAGATTCTGAGCGGATCTGTTCTGCTATCGGTACGCCGATTCGAAGTGCCCGCGTACCGAATCATGTCATGGGCCGTTTTGCCAACCAAGTTGAATTCCACGATTTTCTCCTAAGCCCAGCGTCGGAACATGGCTTCGATACGACTTCTGAATATACCAAGGCTTAAGCAAACCAGATCCGCACATATCCCCATCGGATCACTTTCACTCACGGTGACTTCAAGGCGCATAATATCCTCATTGAGATGATGGCCATCTATCTGGTTTCCTTGACTGGGAATCGGCCGGTTGGTTGCCTGAATATTGGGAATTTACTACCGCAATGAGATTCGGAAGACAAAGCTGGTGGTTCCAGGTGGCCTCGTGGATCGGAGGAAATCAGTACAGTCGGGAATTGGCGTGTGATATTGCGTTAAACTCATTGACCGTCGACTCTTTTAATGTTTGGTAGTAAAGCTCATTGGATCAACTCCCTTCACAACAAGATTGAAGGCATATCGATAAACTCCCCTCGCTGGATGTTTTTCCAAGGCTTCGGGTTATCTCTCTTTGTTTCTCCATTATCCATAGAGAACTAAATGGAAATGCAAAAACATACAACAGCAGGGATTCGCTGGTGGTCACCCACCCAACTACTAACCTGCCGGCGTGTGGCTTAAGTACGGCTGAGCGGACGGGAAGCCCTGTTCTCCACACCCTATGGTCGTATGTACTGGTGACCCCATTAAGGTGGATCATATATGAGATAATGAGAAATCTGGATCGTCAGACGCGAACTTCAGAGGGAAAACAGAGAAAGGTCGGCTAGCTCTCTCGTCCTGCAGAGTTCTCTCTTTTACCTTCTTCAATAACTTCAATACTACAGTATTATCAGCTCTCTCTTCCTCCTTCCGTCTCTGCTGACAGTTTGTGTTGTTGTGGGGGGAGGTACCGTATTAGTACTGGAGATAGCAGATAGCCCATCGATTAGTTAGCTTATCTACAATCATGTCGATAAGATTCTCTCTGTTTGTTTTTTCAAGCTTCAGGAAAACATGAATTGCTCTCCCCAGGAGTCATGACTCTTTTCCAAGTGCCATTTCCCTCGGCATCAGCTGTTATTGGGTGGTTGATGGCTCGACTTTGATGAGCGAGGCCGTGCAATGTGCGCTCTTGCATGTCGTGTCCAAGTTCAATGCGACAAGCCAAACAGAGATTTGACTTGAAAGGCCCAGTCTGAGCAGTAGAAAGTTCTACATCCCTGGACACCTCCGACTAACTCAACCGACAACTAGATCTCCCCGCATTCCGGGGCACGTCGAGGTCTCCACGCCGCAGCCGATCACAAGTGCGGGGCATGTTGACATCGGAGTCGGCGCCGAGGCCGATGTATCAAAACTTTGAGGTCATGATGATCAGTTGGAGTGGGCTGGGTTTTTAAAAGCCAAAGGGGAACTGATTTGACGTTGTAACTTGACGACATTGTCATGAAGACCCAGCCATCATCGATCAACGCCAGTCTACAGTCATGGTCCTCAAATTGAAGCAGCCAAACCCCGCCAGGTCAGGCCCCGCATCAGTCGCCGACATTCCTGCAATTGTCCGCGGGGTCATTAATGACATTCGTGCGAACGGCGACAATGCAGTGAGGGCATACTCAGAGAAGTTCGACAAATGGAGCCCTGCAAGCTTCAAGCTCTCCCAACAGGAGATTCAAGACATCATCTCAACGGTGCCGCAACAAATCATCGATGATATCAAAGAGGTGCAAGGAAATGTCCGCACTTTCGCTATGGCTCAGAGGGCCTCGATCAAAGATTTCGAGATGGAGATTCGACCTGGTGTGCATTTGGGACAGAAAAATATTCCTATAAACTCGGTTGGCGCGTGAGTATTCCATTGCAGTTCAGTCTCATCAGTTCTCACTCTCGGTCTCTGACAGCTACATTCCCGGCGGTCGCTATCCCCTCCTTGCCTCGAGCCATATGACGATCCTCACAGCCAAATGCGCCGGTGTACCTCACGTCACTGCCTGTACGCCTCCCATCGCCGGAAAGATCCCCGCGAACACCATCGCCGCCATGCACTACGCCGGAGCAGACGACATCTACATCCTGGGTGGAGTGCAAGCTATCTCAGCTATGGCTGTAGGCACTCAGACAATGAAGAAGGTAGATTTCATCGCCGGTCCTGGAAACGCCTTTGTTGCCGAGGCCAAGCGTCAGCTCTTTGGAGAGGAGATCGGGATTGATCTACCTGCTGGGCCAACTGAGATCCTCATCGTTGCAGATGAACATGCCGATCCATTCATCGTCGCGACGGATCTGTTGTCACAAGCAGAGCACGGCTATGATTCCCCTGCTGTACTGATCACGAATTCTAAGAGTGTGGGTGAGAAGACCATTGACGAGGTGAACCGATTGTTGAAGATTCTACCTACCGCCGACGTAGCTGGTGTGTCCTGGGACCGTCTGGGTGAGGTGAATGTGGTGGAGAACTTGGACGAAGCATACAAGCTCTCAGACCAGTACGCCTACGAACACGTCCAGATCCTCACGCAAAAACCCCGCGAAGCTCTAGAGAAGATGTCCAACTACGGCGCAATTTTCCTAGGCGAGAAAACCTGCGTCTCTTATGGCGACAAGTGCATTGGCACCAACCACGTCCTCCCAACACGCGGTGCGGCAAGATACACAGGTGGACTGTGGGTGGGCAAGTACTTGAAGACCGTGACTTACCAGGAAGTGACCTCGCCTCAAGAAAGTGGCGAACTGGGAAGACTCTGTGGCAGGGCCGCTCGTGCAGAGAATTTTGAAGGACATGCTCGATCTGGCGATGCTCGAGCTCATCAGTATTTAGGTGATAGTTTTGAGTGGATCTGATTTGCCACCTGGAGATACATTGGCTTGCAAAATCTTCTGATCATATAAAAATAGCCTGAATGAAAATATTCTCTTCATCTGTATTGATAATTGATGGAGCTTAGACGCGGATTCTGATTTCCGCGTTGACTCAAAAGCCTTCTCGAGTGACGTGCAACTCCACTTGGACATTTTATCTGGTGCATCTTCGTGGGGCAACGGACATGACATTGAAAATTCTGTTTGTCATGCGAATGAAATAGTACAAATCCACTCAGGTCTGACTTTTCTCAAATCTCACTCAGACTCATGATACTTTCAGCAACGAGCAGGTGTCTTACGCCCTGAGCAGCAACACTATGGCACCAACACCCGTGGATACACGCCGTGCCAGCATCGACCTTCATTCAACTACAGATTCGGATCTTTCACAATGGACAACTCAGGACAGCGACCGAGGAGATAATGACATTGCCTCGCTTCATATACCTGACTCTCAGGATGTCACCGAGCTACACAAGATCTCCACCTCGAGAACCCGCCGTGACTCCCACATGGGTGAAGCGTTGGAGAATTTGGCAAGCACAATGTCTGCAGTTGAGCCACAATTCCACGACGATGACCAAGTCGAGCTCGGCACAGTGGCCTCTCGGCGTAGTGAAAGAAGTGCCACGCGCCGCTCAATCAGACACCACTCCCCACTGCGAATGCCCGATCTAGCAGAAGAGGCGGGCTCTCCGACGCGTGCAAAATACCAAGGCGTTCCTCCGGAAATTGGTAGCTTGACTGCAGAAGTTATCTTTGTGATTGTGTGCTCTGCAGGTCTACTGTTGTTCTCCTTCCTGCTCGGCGACATCACCGTGAACCAGGAAGAGTTCAAGCGCTCACTGGAGATCAGCAACAGTGAGCTTCCATGGCTCTTGGGCGCATATACCATGCCTTTGAGTCTTTCGGTGGTCATCTCGGGCTCACTGAGTGATCTGACTCCACCGAGGATGATAATGGTCGGAGCCTTCGCCTGGTTGACGATCTGGAACGTTGTTGGCGTGTTCTCCATCCAACCAAGTAGGGCAATCCTCTTCTACATCGTGCGTGCAATGCAAGGCCTTTCCATCGGTGTACTCGTCTCTGGGTCGATGAGCATCCTCGGCCGAGTATACAAGCCCGGTCTGCGTAAGAACCAAGTCTTCTCTGCCATGTCAGCCACTGCTCCGTTCGGTTTCTGGCTTGGTGCTATTCAAGGCGGTGCCCTCAAGGCCCATCTGTGCTGGATCTTTGGTTCTAATGCAGTACTGTCAGGCCTCTGTCTTGTCGCCGCATACCTGACAATTCCTCCGCTTCGTCCTGTCGCCGACATAGCTGGAACCGAAGCACCTACACTCCGACAATTCGACTTCCTAGGTGCAGGCTTCGCCGTGTCAGGCTGTATCTGTCTTCTCTTCGGCTTGACTCAAGGCTCAGTCATGGCATGGTCCCTATACACCTACTCCCTAGTTATAGTCGGTCTCCTTCTACTCATCGCCTTCTTCTTCGTGGAGCGCTGGGTCCAACGACCCCTAATACCAAACCGACTCTGGAAAACTAAAGGCTTTACACCACTAATGGTAGCCTATTTCCTCGGCTTCGGTGCATTCTCAGGCGCATGGCAATTCTACGCCGTCCAATTCTGGCTCCGCATCCAACACAACGCCCCTATAACGGTCGCGCTCTACCTCCTCCCCAACGCCATCATCGGCGTCCTCGCAACATGGGTAGTCAGCAAAACCCTCCACGTCATACCAGGCCACTTCATTTACCTCGCCGCGATGCTCGCCTTCGCCCTCGGACCCATATTCTTCCTCCCCCAAACAGCCGGCACAACATACTGGGCACTATCCTTCCCCGGTGTCGCCCTCGTCACCTTCGGTCCAGACCTCTCCTTCGCCGCAGCCTCAATCTACATCACCAGCAATGTCCGCCGCTCCTACCAAGGCAGCGCAGGTAGTCTCCTCGTGACGGTGCAGAACCTGAGTTCAGCAGTCATGACCTCGGTAGCGGATGCCATTGGGACTAAGGTGGATAGGGGTGTCTCCGGGGATATTGGGTTGGAGGGGCTCAGGGCTATTTGGTGGTTTGGCCTTGCTGCTGAGATCGTTGCGGCGCTGATTACGCTGGTTTGGGTGCGAATTCCGAAGGAGGAGGAGAAGGAGCATGTTACTTAGATGAGCGTTGAGCCTGATAGAGTATATTATTGCATTTAGCGAGCTATAAACTAATGATGAGAAGGATTGATGTAAATAAACTGTCTTTGTTATCAAATGTCTATCGCATAGCCTCTAATAGATTCGACTCACCATCCATCGGGCAGGTCTCGTTTGGTAAGTTACAAGTGTTCCTACAATACGATACACTTTTCTCCTGCAGGGCAGCATTAATAAGGCGGGCAGTGACTATTCTCATTGGCCATCTCATCGGATTTCCAGTTTAGCTCCGCCTAGCGTGTCAGCAATCTGCATTAGCGCATTCTCCCACGGTCATACTGAGCTTGTGAATAGCTTCAAAATCACTCATGACATCATTCACTCATCAAGACATTTATTCAGATATACCGAAAAATCAACTTCTCTCCCCGTTTCGCCCGCCACGCATTCGTAGCATTCATCAGCTCCGGACACCCCCTAACAACCCACTGCCACTTCTTCAAAAAGGCCTCCGTAACCTCCCAATTCCGAATATCCCACGGGTCCCCCCACACCAACAAACCCGCATCACCAGAGGAAGTCGTATCCCAGAAACCCATGATATCATGACAGAGCTGATCGTCGTCCCAGTTTTCGCCCGCTTGAATCAAGTTGTCGCGCATTTTGGGTAACGGGAAGAAATCCAGCCAGGGGTGATGCGGCACTGTTTTTTGCATTTTTGTCGGTCGGAGGCTGAGAGGGATAGTATCATTGTCCATCGGAGAAGACTGTTCTAGAGCTGTGGCTGTGTTGAAAGGTGATATAGCGTCGTCGTGCATGTCATCCATGCGAAACCCGATCAGTTGGAGATTATGTCCGCAGGCACGAAAGACATTGACTTTCGTCAGGGTCAAGAGATGGTCAGAGGCTGGATCACCGAGCATATAGCTCTGATAAGCAGACTCAGCGAACTGGTGCAGTAATGATTGGACAAGATGAGGGGGCAGGCAGCTGTTGTTCGCCCTGGGCGAAGACTCGTCCGAGGACGACACACTGTTCCTTGAACGAACAACTGCCGTTGACGGCGACGACGCTACCACGCTTTTCGGATGGACATCTTTGTTGGCCAGCATTCGCTGTCTCCGGCCTAGGAAACATCAGCATCCACTTCACACAAGTCAAACAAGTACAGAACATACGGTGGGCCCTTTGATTGATCCGATTCTGGCGACGCCGACGCTCAGCCGGGTCCGTCAGCCCCGTCCAATCGTCATCGGACTTAGGTTCGCCATTCTTCGAAGAGATGGACCGCGGTGTCCAAACTTGTGGGGAATCAGACATTGTCAATGTCAGCGCTAGGATGTCGCTAGGATGTCAGCTGGTAGAGGGAGGTCGAGGGTGACGGACAGGCGAAGGACTCGTTTTATGCGGGCCACAGACACCAACCTTCGAACGGCTGAGGGCTCCGCCAATCATCGGCTCGGCTTGGCGGGTCGGGCATCGGAGTTAAAGTCAGGGTTTTGTATTGTAATTACGGTAAGTTTCAACGATCAAGCAAATCATGTGACTCACAACGAGCCTCAAGGGCGTGAAGAGCGGTGGGAAGCGGCAGAATTTACATAGGAAGTTCCATGCCCCACTTCTCCACGGATCCACCCTGCAGCTGTCTCTGAATAGAAGATGGTTGTTTGATTTCCTATTTTGACAGTAAGAGAATTTTATAAGTAAACACAAATCACACGATAACCGAAAAATGAATAGCGGAATGTTGAATATCCACTGTATTCGATGCATATCTTGTTGCATAGTAGTACAAAAATCAAAGTTCTAGCAAAGAGAATCAAAGGTGAGATTCAAGATTCATCTCCACAATTTTACTCCTTGTTAAAACAAGGTAGCCAAGCATCCAAGGCAGAACTAAACAGACTGACTGCGAGATATAGTGGTGATGACTTGTCATCCATACCTCCCTGCTGGGAATCCAGATCTGAGCAGTGAACCTGACCGGGGAAAACCAAACCGAATGCGGTGCCTTCCTTAGGAGCAGTGTTGCACCTGCGCACATCCTGGACAATTTTGTGCTCTGGAGAACCATAGTTTGTGTCCTGACTGGCCACTGAAAATCCTCTCCAGGGGTCAAACTGGCCGTTGGTGAACATGACATGGCTAGGGTTCATATTCCAGCCACCGTACTTGTCCACCTGCGAAACATCCGGTTTGCCACGGAAAACCTTGGGGCTGAAAGTAAACTCCGCATCTTGCTCATCTCGAGCCGAAGTCCAATTGCTGTAGCGGCTCACGAGGGAGATGTTGGCTGGGCTGGAGCCCTGGAAGTCACCGAACGCGGTGTCAACGATCCAGTTCCACGCATTGTTGTCGGCAGTTTCGTCCGCTTCAACTTTGATGGTTTTACCACCGTTGCCGCCGCTATAACTTCCAGAGATGGCTGAGGACAAATAGTCCTTGTAGAGGAAAAGGCGCATTGCATAGATATAGGCTTCCAACGCGATAGCCGGACCGTAGACCTGAGAAAGTCCTTGTTTTTGTAGCTTGCCAGTCCCAGGGTTGCTCAGAATGGTTTCCTCGCGGGTGGTTCGGTTGGAAGCAGGGACAAAAGGAGCATAGTGTTCCATAAATCGACAGACGATATTGGTGGTTCCGTTGGGTCCAATGTATTGGAATGCATTGTTACCCTGGCCGAATGAGTCCTGTAGGGTGTTTGTAATGTCTGCCCTGGATAGGGTAGCAGCCTCCAAGATATTGTATGATGAGTTCAGGCCTTGTGCTGTTGCCGTCGCGACGAATACCAGCTTTCTCAGATTCTCAAATGCCCTTTTTCCGTGCTTGCCGTCCATAATATCATCGGAGTAATTGATTGCGGCAATCCAGTCGGACTTGCAAGGTTCTGGCAGGGAACGCTCAATTATGTTGAAGTATGCAGACCCATCAAGGCGGCTCTGGACAGGTGCAGACGCAGCCCAAGATGCAAAGAAGGTTTCAGGGTTGCGTTGGCGGATGAAAGCTGCCCTGGCACCAGGATAAGACCCGCCAATCCAGATCCAAGGCGTGTGTTCAGGAGTCAGAGGATAGGCGATACCAGAGGGACGGAAGTTCTGAGCAAAGTATACGACATCCTCGAGAGCTTGATCGATAGTCAGGTACTTGTAGCTCTCGGGGGCATTGACTGGCTCGTGCGTGCAATCGTCCCCGGCTTGACTGCAGCTATAGGGATCAGTAGCAGAGCCATTTTTGAAGGCCAGAGGGAATGGAAAACTATTGCCGAAATAGCGGTGCTCCCAGCCAATTGCCAGTCCACGGTGTCGCTTCACCAGCTGCATGATTGCGGTCTCGCCATCGAGTTCGGCTAACATTGAGGCTGCAGAGCCAGGGTCAAAGTATTGTTCTCCATTGTCGTATAGGAAAACCGGCCCTCCGGCATGGTAGTAGGTAGCATTGACGTAGTAACGGTTGTTGAACGTTCGGTGGTCCGATCCATTGAAATGGTCAATGGGCATCCGGAAGTAATGTGGGATGGCAGCTCCGGGGAGGGCAGATTTCCGTGCAAGAGGCGAACCGTCAACTCCAATGGCAGCTACCAAAAGAACGAGCATGAAAACAAAATACGGACTGCCTTGCATTGTGGAGAATGAATTTGCAATGACACTAAACATTAGGTAGTTCAATATCAAAACCAAAATGTTAGCCTACTTATACACAGATGGTTTGATACCCTGAGCATGTTCACAGATAGCTTCGCCGGACCAGTGCTGCCTGGTTGTGGGCCTGATCACAGTTTGTGAAGCAACGGAACACACAAATAACGAGACCATTATTCAAAAGCAATGGAGCTCCAAATATGCTATGGCAAAGAAAATCTCACAGGCACAATGCTGCCTAAAAGCGGAGCTAATATCGCATGTCGCGAGGCCATATCTATAGGCCAACGCTTGTTTCATCTCGTGAAAAGCGTAGCATTGTAGCAAAATCAAAGGTCGGCCGCCATTGATTTTACATAAAGTTACTGTCTCGGTGGGCAGCGCCGAGGATCCAAAGGGCATTCCATTGGGGAGGATGCCTTCGCAGTGCTTTCCTCTATAGATATCTGCCGTAGCAAGATTTTCCGTTGCCGTGACGCCTACCTAATCTGATCTTGATGTGAAAGGCGCTCTTAATTCTAGTGCGCAAACAGATGATCATGATCCCTTCGATAATTTTCATGCCGAGGTCTCATAGGCAACATCGTTCATGTTCCAATGTTCAGCGGCTGGGCGCTAATCTATATCACCCACGTTACGCATATTGCGCGGAATTGATTACTGCAGTCGAGAGCAATTGTCCACAGTGAGCTTTTATGGATATACGATCCTGCCAACAGTCGGCCAGGTCTCCCCTGGGTAATTAATTGAAGCGCCTCGTAGTTCACGCTCTAGAAACGTACGAGAGAGCCATCTTTACCAAATAAGGTACACCTTGCTTGCTGCCTATTCATGATAAAGACAATGTTCAAAAAGGTTTGCCCCTCAAAATCCACTGCGTGTATGCGTCTAGGGACGTTTTGTAGATCTATGGCCAAGAAGCGGCTGGCGGAGATCCACTTTGGTGAGATTGAACTGAAGTAATTAGAACCAGGGAGGGAACCAAATTGAGGCTGTGGCTGAGCAGAGAAATCATAAACATTCGGAGCGAATGGTTCGTCGATCCATGTGGCTCTACATGCGACCCGTTCAGTTTCACCTGCGGTTAAATCTCCGCTGATGAAAATGAAAGCCTTGCTGCCTTGGCCGGAATCCGTCGCGGTCGCGGTCCGGGTTGGATTTCGGCCCGATGACCGACGCCCGCCGAATGGATGTACTTCCGTCCGTGGATTCGTCATGCTCTTGAAGCCTCGGGTTTGGTGGTAGGGATGAAACAGCGTCTTTCGGGACAGACAACGGGGTAGTTATCTGGCAATTCTTTGACGTTAGTCTCGCACGCTTCCAAATTATCTTCCTTGAGAGATAGCTATCTCCGATTGATATGAATCCATCGAAAATGTGCATATCCAAAGGATCTATAACGAGGCAAATAAATTGGAATCTGAGGCCAGTTATTACAGTAGTCATGCTATAATGCATAGGAAGCTGGGAATCGAGAATATTGAGTCTATATGGTAGAAGAATCTCAAATATTGGCGTATCAAATTAGTTGTTCATTGCATCACAAGCATCAATGGTGGGTATCTCAGAGGAGGCGATGCACAATGCGGCCGATGTGGTCTCAGCTCCACCAAGAATGGAAAGAAGTCCGGTATCTCTGATAGCTATACAGAAAGTCAAGGTAGAATGGCCGGACGCATGGGTTTCCGGGCAGTCACAACAGTCACCGGCAAGTAAGCATGTGTCTTGTAATCACGAAGACTTGTGCGCATCTGGGCGAGAAAGACTTGAGCCTGTACAAAAGGCCATTCCAGGGTCGATGTAAGCAGTCGGAGCATGAAGCCTTCTATTCCTCCATCCAGGCGATATTGATTCCATCGCCCCAGTTCATGCAACTTTGGGTCGTCGCTCCATCTGCTTCTGTCAACTTGCTTTATTCAATTTGGAAAATGCGAGCAGCAATAGAAGAAAAAGGGATAATTATCGAGTAAACATACCCATTCATCGGCCACTGATAGCGGTGTTCCATCACTTCCTCAAATCCAGTAGCGCGTAAGCGCTCTGCGCTTTCTTCCCAAATGGTGAAGCTCTTGCCAGAACGTTCGCCAGCCCGAAGCACAGTTTCACCCCATGTTCGAAAAAAGTGATCGTGGGCCATAGTTTCATCATCTGCCACCGGAACAACTGAGTGTTCCACGATCTCAATATAGCCGCCCGGCTGCAATGCGCAAAGGCATTGCCGGAAGAACTCATTCCAATCCGGAATGCAGCCGAACAATTCGCGTATATGAATGAAATCAAATCGCTCCGGGGCATATGTCCAAGGCATCGTCATGTCGTCAATCTCGAATGTACAATTAGGTGGCACAAAGGTCGGTTGAATGGGCGAAAGGTCCACTCCTGTCACTCGGGCGTTGGGGTACTCATCAGCCATGTCGCTGCATCAGCCCAAGTCAGTACGACTAGCTATCGAATCTGAGGTTCACAATCAACATACATCGCCCATATACCCGTCCCAGTCCCCACATCGAGGATTTCCTGATCCGATTTAGAAGCTGACGTGGGGTGAGGAGATCGGTAAAAGTGCCAATGTACTCCGTACCTGAGGCTGATGCAGCGGAGCCAAATGTAGCTTGCCGTCGAGTGTCAGAAAATACATATGGTGAGCAATATCCTGCTGTTCATTTGCAATGTCGTCATTAGGCCCCTGCAGGAGTCAGAGCGGCCCATAGACAGAGTTCGAGATCAACCCCACATACCCAGTAAGCACCATCGCGAAAGGCATGATATCGTCTCCCATATTCATAGCGGTACTCAGTCATATACGACGTGAGCGTCTTGGTGTCATCTCTGAGGAGGGAGTCGTCGCCATAGGTCGAGTCGTGGTCATCATCCTGGTCGTCATCCTGCAGATACGAGGGTGGAACAGGGGCGACTACGCGAGTCGTGGAATCGGGTTCTGCGCCGGGTGGGTGTCGCGCTGGACTGACATCGCAGTCCTCAACATCCAGGGTCACGTTCATGGCCAGAGACCAGAGTCCGAGGAGGAGGCATTCTCTTCCTGCGGCCGTTGAAGAGGAGAAGCGATCGGAGTTTGCTGCTTGGGGGCCAGAATATCGGGCACGTGACTGGCTTGAAAGCGGCCTGTGATCCAAGGGGGAAGTTGAAATTTGTATATTGAACGTAAGCAATAGTTATTCAAACCTCTCGACCGCTCCCCCTCCAAAACAACCCGCATTTCCTTTGGCAACCTCAGATGCATTCCAGAATGGACCTTAACAATCCTGACCAGATGGCCCATCTTCGAAAATTTGCTTCTTTCGACGATATTGAAGGCCTTGCTTCTGTTTTCTCTGGTATACATTCAACCTCACTTGATAATGAAACGTTCAAAGCGAAAATCGTCCCCATTCTTAACGAGGCGATTCAAGACGACTCTTTCAGGGTTGTCGATTTCCTTCTTGACCACGGAGCTGCTATGCGCCCTCTATTTTTCCAAGAAGCGACCAAACGCACGTCGTACCGGGTTCTGGAATCATTCCTTAATCATGGGTTCGATATCAACACGCCGATTGACACAAACAATCCTCCGGCCATCGCGTGAGTATTTTTTTTCCCCTTTATACTGATGATATGCTGATAAATTACTGTTTATATCGTCCTTCCACGATATATATTTAACCATGTGGTTTCTTGTCCATGGAGCACACCCTAATCAACGATGTGACAGAAATGAAAGATTGTACGCCGCTTTCTATTGCTTTTCTGAACGCGGAATTTGAAATAATCCAACTTCTTCTTGACCACGGCGCTTCTCTGCGGCAAGGTCAGGTGATGCATTATGCTGCAATGCGAGAGCTAGATGACCGGCTGGAAGTCCTACGGTACCTGATTGCAAAAGGCACCGCCGTGAATGATATCATTTATCAAAATTGTGGAGATGAGTACTATTTTCATATGTACAGCGGGATAGCAACTCCTCTCCATTATGCCGCTGGGAAAGGATTACTTGATTCCGTCAAGGTCTTGGTCGATGGAGGTGCTTTACCCTTTATCAAGGATCCTTCTGGTCGGACTGCTGCTGAATGAGCTCAAATGAACCATCATATCAGCGTCGTGGAATTTTTATACTCATTATCTACTGGTGATGACTTCCGGCAGTTCGCGGATGCGCCAGGAAACCATTTTAGAACTGTTCGATTGGAGACGCTGCTTACGAAGACCGGCCTGAAACTAGTCTAGTTTTGAGCAAACCGGATTTTATGAAAATTGACTCGGAGGTTTCACTGTTACTGGCTATTGTCTCTTTACAAAAGTCTGTTATGGCATCCTTCTTAATTAGTGTCAATCTGTTCTTCCTATAAATCGGTCAACTTATTGACAGAGATGGGCGTCACTTCAGCCCTATGCCAGTGAAGAAATTCCGTAAAGCAGAGTGGCTATTAATTAGTCTAGTTGGCCTGAACCTAAAATTTTTTGGTTGTATGTCTGAGAAATTCAATTCATTTCTGCCTCACCATTACCAAGACAAAAATGAAAAGAGAATATAGAACCCGAAATCCCAGGCGGAGTACATCCCTAGACCTAGATTACCAGCATTCTCCGTTTGGAGAGTTGGAGAAACGTCGAGAGTCTTCTAGACCTCCATATCTACGCTATTAGACATCTCACTATCTGGCCGCAAAATAAAATATATTCGGACAGTGTAAGCTGGACATCATATTTTACTATAGCAGAACTGGCATACAAGGAAGTGGTGTATTTCTACTATCCGCCGAAGTTCAATATAGACCAGCTCACCTTCTAAAGGCCACACCGTTCTCCGAAGTTTTCCCCGGACTGAGGTGCGTCGTGGCCCAGCACTGGCTCCAGCTCATAGATAGGTGAAGCAGCTGGCTGGACTGCATGATCTGCGTTACTGTCGAAGCTGGCCATGCTGGGACCCTTCTCGCTCGAGTGTCCAGTCAACATGTGAAGCGAAGGGAAACAAAGACAAACAAACCCGCGGGGAAGACGCCGCGATGCCGTCACATGATGTGGGGATTTATCAACTTTCCTTTCCCATGATACTTTAAAGATGAGCTCAAGCGATTTGTTTCGCTTGTTTCTTACAGAATAGCTGCTTTCACCTGCTATTCATCACGTTGCCAGCAAGACACCCACTGCCGAAGATCAACCGAGTTCGGGGAATCCGACGCGGCGAATTCTCCGATGCCAAGCAGCATCTCCGCATATACGAAAGGCGAAGAGTCATCGTCGATTAGGCTTATATCAGACACTGTTCAACACTGTTTCCGTCTGCTTGAGCGCATACCATACACTCAATCAATCAGCCTGAGTTGTCACTGAGCACATACCATGTCATCAACCTGCGTGATTGAAGAACAGCCGCAGCATGCTAGCCACATTGCCTTGGAAGCTCTTCCGCGAAGCGAACAGCCAGTGAACGACACATTTGCAAATGACTCACCAGATGGGTTTCAAGCTTTGGAGAAATGGAACGCGCCGCGCATCAACATCTTTCGCTCCTTCGCAACATGGTGGAGTTTCCTGGTTATGGGTGCCAATGATGCTGCGTACGGTGTAAGTGTTGACACAATTGAATCTGGTACCAAAATTGAGCTGACTGTATGACAGGCCCTGATTCCATATGTGAGTTTCAGCTACACCATCACTGGCCGGGGGGTCTTGCTCACTGTGCCAGTTCGAATCATACTATAATCTCACATACACCGTCGTATCTCTCGTCTTTCTATCCCCTCTCGTGGGCTATACCCTTGCAGCCTTCCTCAACCACCGCATCCATTCGACCCTCGGTCAACGAGGCGTGGCCTTGATCGGACCAGGGTGCCATCTCATCGCCTACATCGTGAACTGCGTGCATCCGCCCTACCCCGTTCTCGTGGTCGCATTCATCTTTGCTGGGTTTGGCAATGGCCTCGAAGACGCCGCATGGAATGCCTGGATTGGGAACATGGCCAATGCCAATGAGCTGCTGGGTCTTTTGCACGGCGTGTATGGGGCTGGGGCTGTCCTGAGCCCGCTGATCGCGACTTCGATGATTGCAAGGGCTAATCTGCCATGGTACTTTTTCTACTATGTCATGGTGAGTATCCTGCCCTCATGTATGCTCAGTCTCTGACAAGATCATCAGGTGGGCTGTGCTGTCGTTGAGGTTGTAGCCTGCGGTGCATGTTTCTGGAAAGCCACTGGGGCCGCCTTCCGCGCCGCCAACCTACGTTCAAGCGAAGACAACAAGAAAGGTGGATTGAAAAGTGCCCTCTTCAAGCGGCCGTCTGCTCGAGTCACCTGGTTATGCTCTCTGTTCCTATTGGGGTATGTGGGTGTGGAGGTGGCGTTGGGTGGATGGATCGTCACATATATGATCCGCGTTCGACATGGAGGTGCCTTTGCCAGTGGTATGACTGCGACTGGCTTCTGGCTGGGCATTACTGTCGGACGAGTTGTGTTGGGGTTTGTGACACCTCGAGTTGGAGAGAAGATGGCTATCGCAGTGAGTCAAGCCCTTCTCACCAATGTCAATACATCATCTGACACTATGACCAGACGTACATCCTCTGCTCCATGGCATTTGGCCTGGTTCTATGGCTCGTCCCCCAATTCTATGCCTCCGCCGTCGCAGTCTCCCTGCAAGGCTTCTTCCTGGGTCCACTTTTCCCCGGCGCCGTGGTAATGGTGACCAAACTCCTCCCCCGACACCTACATGTCAGTTCAATCGGATTCACAGCCGCTTTTGGAGGCAGCGGTGCTGCAATTCTGCCCTTCGCCGTGGGTGCACTAGCCCAAGCAAAAGGCGTGCGCGTGTTACAGCCGTTCATCATTGCTCTGTCCGGGGCAATCTTTCTCGCCTGGCTGGGATTACCGCGGGTGTCCAAGGCACGACGGAATGAATAGGGAGCTGGCAATTAGCACTCGTGGCAGGGAAGTTTTTTCTTCACAAGCGTCGCGTAGTGACGCGTCTGGCATGTGAAAATCGGGACCGATCAGTCTTATCTGATCCGAGTCTCAATTAAACTCCCGATCGCGCTGCACCGATGTCATCAGCGTCGAGGGTGTTTCACGTGTTGTACGGAGTACGGAGTACATAGGGTGAAGTTGATTCACAAAATAGGTCACAGAGCGATGTTTTCTAAAACGTTTCATATGGCTCTCTGTCGTGAATACTTCACATAGTGTTCTTGATCATAAGCCGGCGACCCCGAGATCGGAGACGGGCCGACTGGTAGCCAACTGGTGTCCCTTACTATTATGTGTAGACTATAGACTTTATGCCTGGCAGTCATCATGGCTGTGCATACCGAGGTCAAATTCTACACATCCCTCGACCTCTCTTATATGTAGATTACTGCCATTCTCATTTCACTGTCCAAACTGATCGGGTTCCTCCGTGAAGTGCCGATCTCCGTGACGATCACCTCAGCCTCGCGTTGGGTGACACCGGGACTCGCTCGGCCGACACACTCGGTAAATCTGACCTCAGCAGTATACTGGATTTTATCGTGAGAAACGAGCGGGAAATTGAGTCTTTTATATAGTCCTAGCAGTACTCGGCGCATTCTCTGCCTCTTCACAGAAGAATTCTCGGTGTTCTTCGGAGAGCCGCGCTTTCCCGATCGGGCGGTGATCGCTGTGCCTCGGCACTTTCCTCTTTCGGACGCGACTTGGCCCTCGGCCTGGAACGTCACTTGGTCTTTCTTGGATGACTACCGGGGCCCCGTGGAGTGTTAATAACCTCGCTCCCCACGTTGTTCCTTCTTTTCTCAGTTGTAAACTCTCTATACACCCTCTCACCAACACCATGCCCTCCCCTCCGCCTGACTGGGTCAAGGCCCTCAAGCCTTCGGGCCCGCAGGGCTCCGAGTTGCTCGCTCAAGAGCGGGCGCAGTCCAACGTGAACGTCGAGAAGCTATCTGAGCTGCTCCACACCAAGGAGGTCTTGGAGCGCCAGCAGAAGATGCTGGAGATTCTCCAGCCAGAGAATGTCTTTGACAAGTCCCAGAACCACTCTCTTGGCCGTGTCGAGCGCTTGCAGCGGTCTCTAGGCAAGGCCAAGCGCCTGCAACAGCTGGCTGAGAAGTACCAATGGTCCATGGAGGAGCTGCACGCCGCGAATGAGTTGATCGGCGAGCCTACTCCCTACGGTTTGCACGCCAGTATGTTCTTGGTGAGTTGTCCCTTCAACAGTTGCGGAAAAGTTCCGTGACTAACCGGCCCTTCCCGCTAGGTGACTCTCCGCGAACAAGGAACCCCCGAGCAGCACAAGCTCTTCCTCGAGCGTGCCGAAAAGTACCAGATCATCGGTTGCTACGCTCAAACAGAGCTGGGCCACGGCTCTAACGTCCGTGGTCTCGAGACCACCGCCACCTGGAACCAGGAGGACAAGACCTTCACCATCAACTCTCCCACATTGACTGCCTCGAAATGGTGGATCGGCTCTCTGGGTCGCACTGCCAACCACGCTGTGGTCATGGCCCAACTGTACATCAATGGAAAGAACTTCGGTCCTCATCCGTTCGTGGTGCAGGTTCGTGATCTCCAGACTCACCAGCCTCTGGAGAACGTCTACGTGGGCGACATTGGCCCCAAGTTTGGTTACAAGTGAGTCAACTGCGCTGCGAGGGTTTGAATCATATTCTGACATCCTACAGCACCATGGACAACGGTTTCTTGCTGTTCAACAATGTCAAGATTCCCCACGTCAACATGCTGGCCCGCTTCTCCCGCATCGACAAGGACACTGGCAAATACATTCGTCCCGCACTTCCCTCTCTGGTCTACGGCACCTTGACTTGGGTGCGATCCAACATTGTCCTGCAGTCTGGTGGTGTACTGGCTCGCGGTGTAACCATCGCTACTCGGTACGCCGCTGTCCGGAGACAGTTCCAAGATCGTGACGCAGATGCCCAAGCTGGTGAGAACCAGGTGCTCAACTACAAGATGGTGCAAGTCCGTCTCTTGCCCCTGCTCGCATCCATGTATGCCCTTCACTTCACCGGTCGCGGTATGATGCGCCTCTACCAGGAGAACCAGAAGCGCATGAAGGCTGCTGCTTCTCCAGGCCAGGACTCGCGCGGCGCTGGTCCCGAGGAGCTTCGTGCCGGTGCCGACCTGCTCGCCGATCTGCACGCCACCTCCTGCGGTCTCAAGGCCCTTGCCAGTACCACTGCCGGTGAAGGTCTCGAGGTCTGCCGTCGTGCCTGCGGTGGCCACGGCTACAGCAGCTACAGCGGTATCGGGTCATGGTACGCCGACTACCTGCCCACCCTCACCTGGGAGGGTGACAACTACATGTTGACCCAGCAGGTCGCCCGGTACCTACTCAAGTCCGCCCGTGCTGTCCTGTCCGGCAAGTGTGCCGACAACGACACCAGCCGGATCCTCCGCAACTACCTCGACCGCCGCGACAAGGGCGCCTCATTCGACGTGCTCGAGGAGGACGCCGACATCGTGGCCGCCTTCGCCTGGCGCACTGCCCACCTAACCTTCGAGGCCCTGAAGCACCGTGACGCCGAGAAGCGCTCATGGAACAGCCTGCTGGTCGACTTCTGGCGACTGTCGACTGCTCACTCGCAGTACCTGGTCGTCAAGAACTTCTACGAAGCCGTCTCCTCCCCTCAACTCTCCCAAGCCTTGGACCTTGAGACCAAGACCATCATGCACTCCCTCTTCCGCCTGTACGCCCTGCACACCCTGGAGCGCGAAGCGGCCGAGTTCTTCTCCTCCGGCGCCGTGACCGTCCGCCAGATCACCCTCACCCGCACCACAGCCGTGATGAATCTCCTGGACGAGATCCGCCCCCACGCCGTGCGGCTGGTTGACGCCTGGGCCTTCCCAGACTGGCAATTGGACAGCAGTCTGGGCCGGTATGACGGCGAGGTGTACGAGGATCTGTTCCGCCGGGCTAGCCAGGAGAACCCGGTCAACGACCTGGTGTTTGACCCGTACCCGTGGAACGCGGCGCTGCTGAAGAATGAGCCGCCGAAGAGCAAGCTGTAAACTGCTGCCTTGGATATTTCTTGATTCCCGTCATGTGTATTTATTTACTTGGTATTTATGCGCGTTGGTTGGATTAGACTAGAGAATAGATCTCATAGATGTCCACTTTCCACCCCAGCCCGTAGATACATGGAGCGTAAAAATGTGTCCTTGCAGTACCGATCAAATTCCAGATAACCAAACATCTGATTGCCTGGCTAAAAACATAGATTTCTGGCGATGCAAAAATTGAAGCTAAGGTCCTGCCCGGGATCGAACCGGGATTAGCGGAATCAGAATCCGCTGTGATGACCATTACACTACAGAACCAACAGTATAACCATTTTTTCTCCTTTTTATTATATCAAGATAACAGATTTCATACTAATTCGTCAGAGGATAACAGTTTGCTGGTTATCAATATTCTTCCCTATGTCGTCAACGAAGCCAATTAAGGCGTTTGGAACACTTTGGAGTATTCATGAAGGCTGTTCAAATGGTTTTGACATTATTTTGTGATGATCGGAGGGCGTTAGGGCGATTTGATTCTGATATATATTTCTGTCGAGAATATGCTTCAAACCCATAACACCCACTAGGACGCTTTGCAGGATTCACTGAACATAAAAATGACAACAATTCAAGAATTGGAAATGTAGTTGTGATATATCAGGCTAGCGACCATCCAGAAAGTTCCAACTCAAACGCTCAACTTCTGCGGCCAACAACACCACCTAGAAACTGAAAGTAACGTTCAAAGGCAGATCCCGACTCGACGGACCAACCCAGACACCATACTCCCCACTCTGCAAAGACCACTGCTGAGCCTCAACGTCCCAGGCACTGAGATCCCGTCTGGTCAGTGAAAAGGTCACAGTTTCACCTTGACCCTTCGCAACAGAGACCTTCTCAAAGCCACGGAGTTGCCGAATCGGACCCCCGGGAACCCCAACATACAGCTGTGCCACCTCAGCACCGTCCATCTGACCAGTATTCTTTATCTGGACAGTCACTGTGACAAGCTCATCCCACAAACGAGGATTTCCTCCCTGCACAATATCCGCTTTGGGAGGATACTGCGAGGGCGATTGTCCCGTCTTTCGCACCCGCATACCCGAGTACTCAAAGGTCGTGTACGAAAGGCCAAATCCAAATGGGAACCGCGGCTCAATATCCTCCGCATCGAACGCGCGGTAATCGATGAACACACCCTCAGTAAAGTTAGACTGCGGGAAAAGCCCGTACTTGCCCTCAGGCAGTGACGGAGCCAGCAAAGACCCGTAGTCCTCTGGGCTTTGCGCCACGGTGTAAGGAAGCCGACCAGATGGATTCGCACGTCCGTAGAGAATATCCACCAAGGCGCGACCGCTATCTTGACCGGGCAAATGAGCAAATATCACAGCAGTGACGTTCTCGTTATCGACCCAGTCGTCCACGATCCTGATACCGGCATTGTGAATCACGACTACCGTATTCTTGCAGCTGCTAGCCACATTCGTTACCAGATTATCGCTGTACTCATCCGTCAAGGCCGTCCGATCGTGACCTTCTGTAGCGTAGCTGTTAATGAGCACCAGGCATACATCCGAAGTTGGGTCAACGGCAGGGTCTGCCGACAAAAAGTTCCACATAACAGACGAGCCATCGTCATATGCCTGCCGCTGAATCGCATCGATGGGACTGTCCACGTAGGCTGCCGAGTTGGCACCTGAGCCTCCACCCACATACTGAGTGCTGTTCTGATAGAGAGGGGGGTTTTCGTATGACGGGAGGTCAACGTTGAGATAAGCGGCTTCCACGGCGTCGTATCCGAAGACAGAGATGAGCTTGGGAGATTTGAGTGGCAGGGCATTTCTGATGTTTTTCACCAGGACGTGGCCTTCGATTGCGCCTTGGAGGAGAACTGATTTGGAGTCGGGGGATTTGCCGATTACGCGCTGGTGTGGAGCGCCCACGTCTGATGGCATGCCAATACCGGGGTCGGGGATGCCGGTTTCTTGGTTGAGTTGGTACCAGGTTGCCATGATCCTGCGGGTGTCAGTAAGTGAGATATCTGTCATAGAGATGCACTGACCGAGTAACCATATCATCCAGCCTGGACGCCTCCATAGAGCCATTGTTGATAGCATACAACAAGTTCTTCCCCCACATATCTGTCGATGGCATTATCATATCCAAACCAGCATTAGCAGCCGCGATTCCAGCATGCTGTGCGCCCCAATCGGTGACCACATAACCTAGAACAGTCATGATCAGTAGTGTTCGATCGAGATGGCACTGGGATCTCACCCTGGAAGCCAAGTTCCTTCTTCAACAAGCCATTTAATGTCTTGCTGTTCTGACAACCGTAGGAGTTATTGATACGCTGGTACGAGCACATGATAGATGCACTGCCAGCCAAGACGGCATCCTGGAAGGGCCAGAGGTACAACTCGTGCATCGTCTTGTCGTCGATATTCGAGGAGACAGCTTCAATGATCTCTCCAGTCTTATCCACCTCTCCCGGAGTGCGATTTGTTTCTTGCTCGTTTCCAATATAGTGCTATATTTTGTTAGTCAAAGTGAGTACCGGATGATGTGAAATATACCTTTGTGGACGTTCCCACGCCCGCGGACTGCACGCCTTGAACAGTTTCATAGACAAGTGCACCGCTGAGATACGGGTCATTTGAGAACCCTTCCCAGTTGCGTCCGCCCTCGACAACACGACCGAGCGGTCCCACCACAGGCCCGAGTAGTAGATTGACACCCTTTCTGCGAAACTCAGCGCCCATATGCGAGCCTCGCTGCCTAGCCAGGTCTTTGTTCCAGCTATCACCAACTGTTAGCAGGACTGAACATAGCAGGGTGAAAGTGAGCAGTACCTAGCTCCAACATGGAGACCACTTGGCCAACTGTTGACGTAGTCGGTTCCTCTCTGTTCCGTATCAGCACTGAATCAAGAACAGAAGCACCATTCTTACCAAGCCATTACCAGCATCCGAAACACAAAATCCAGGGAAACCAAGACGCGTGATGGGAGGGATGTTGCCCGAGCAGGAATTATTCACGGCCACACCGGCTGTCAGGTTTATCTTTTCGGCCTGGGTGAGTTTTCCAACGAATGTCTTTGCCTTCTTGTAAGCATGTGCCCAGTCCCCGGAGCCTGTGCCTTGCGCTGCGTGGATGTCAGAGCGAGTTGACGGATAAAGAAAGGGGAGAAACGTACGTGAAGGTTCGACTAGGGGAGACTGTCCATAGAAATACGTATCATCCGTGATATTCTGAGCGAATGATGTGCTCAGAGAGAGCGTGAGCAAAAGCCCAAGCATATACGCCCCGTGAACCATCTTGACGTCTGGTGCAACCACCTCTCCATTCCATCTGTCGTCCCCAGTCAATTTATAGCCCTGCGCAAGAGAAGTGGTCCCGAAGATTAGCCGAGTACCCCGGAACCTAAGGAGCAGAATCTAGAGTTTCCTGCTCGGACCTCCCGGACAACATTGCAGCGAGGTGATATTAGCCATGTGTTTGGCGGTAGTCGCACCAGAAGAGGCAAAGATGAGGGGAAGGCTGATCGGGATATCCCATGCCCGAGGTTGAATCTGCGGAAGCGTGTTATTGAGCAGGGGTCATGTTTGCAGGACGAGCGGAAGTAGTATTTCGCCATGTGGTGAGGAACGCGTTGGCCGTGGAGAGAAATACTCTGTGCTGATCGTTTCGTCGAGATGTCCGTAGCATGGTAGAGTGACAATGCGATGTCGTAGTGAAATAATAAATGAGTAGATCTGTGAAGTGAATCGAAGATACACAAAGTAGCATCGTCGTCAATGTTTACTCGAGGGCGGCATTTTCCGCTTCCCCGCTTCCCCGCAATCGGTAGGTGGTCCCGGTTTGCTTCGACATTGCAAACTCTTCGAGGCCCAGTGAGGAGATGATGCAGTAGGGAATTGTAAGTTGAATTGTGAATGTCCGGTGAACGGACAGACGGGGAGTTGGTGTTGTACGGTCCCTTGCACCATATGGCCGATTCTCTCTATCGCTCATCGCTCATCGCTCAGAACGATTCGGTATTTGCAGCTTTCGAGTAAAAAGATGAAACATGCGTGGTACACGGAGCTTTCAAGCAACTCTCAAGGGGCAACAAAATGAGGTGATTGCGAAGCTTGCTAAGACACCCAGCTAAGCAACGTGGAAGGCGACACAAAGAGGACATGAGTGCATCTGCTTGGCTGGGAAAGAAATTCTTCGAGAGCAAGAAGAGGCGACAATCGCTGAGCAGAAGATTTTCACGGCTATAGGTGATCATCAACGCCATGGAATGTTTTCGGTTGAACTGGGTAGTCGTTGATGTCTTGCCATCTTTGGCTTTGAGGTTAGTCTCTTAGTCAGTCTGAGATGAGAAAGTGGTTCCTCTTCAGAGTACGCAAAGACAGTACAAGGAAGAAATGTACCTCCGCTCAATACTCGACAAAGTAAACCGACGTGAGATCCTTCGATATGACGAGAATAAGACCGAATGAAGACCATCCGAAACGGTAATAACCCGGCGGTGCAATTATCATACTCAAGGACGCAATCTCAACAATTACCCGAGCCTCACCAGCAAAGCGCTGAGATGACCTCACCATCGTTCATCGCTTACTGCACGCAATGCCAATAAGAAAGTACAAGAGTATGGAGTGGTGATGCTGTGCTTTGACCTTCTCGCCCGCCACATCTTGATACGAACAGGGGTATCATCACCATACTGATCCTTCGGTAAGAAAATACACGCGTCGCTAGCATTAGCGTTGAGCATTAGCGTTGCACGATGGCGTTGAGGCTTGACGGGCCGTCGGGTAGACAAAGCTTCTTGCCGTTGGTGGTGAAACTTACGCTGATTTTCGATGTTCATTTGAGACGCTTGTGTTAATACAGATGCGGACCATTCGCTCCGAGGAGTTGGTGGTTGTAGAGTTGTAGAGTCCCAATTTGTTCTAGAATGACCACCATTGCTATACACCCTGCCGGACACAAGGCTCACTGCCATCAACCTCGATGTACTGGAGATAGCTAAACACCTCGTGGAACTCTAATCAGAGCCGCCGCCTCCAGACTTTGATCGGATATAGCCGTTCTGTTAGTTTCAGGAGCATCAGCCATCATCAACCTTGTTTGCACTAGATTTCCTAGAATCACACAGAAGCAGTACCTAGATCTCCGCCGGGCATCTTTCGGGCTCGGCTGAATCTTTCTATCGTTTCAAGTTTCATACCGATGACGATCTCGTGAAGCGGCTGAATTGTTGTATACCCGGTAGCATGACGTCGGCATGCCGATCGTGGTGCTGGATAACACCAGTTGTGTATCTAACATCGAGCCTTTTGTCAGCAGAATGGCACGAGAGACTCAACGGATACAGCAGAGCACAATAGACAGGAGCAATAGCATCATTTCGATAAAGCGGATGAATGGATGTGACCACCGATCCATCGAAGAGACTCAGACTTACCGGCTAAAACCAGGTCCATCTCGGTTAATAGCAGAACATCAACCGACTCACCCTCCCCCCAGAACTCCCCGACTGGCCAACAAACGTGGGCCCTCCACCAACCTGGGGAATCATCTCCAGTTCTCTCCATCATCTGTCTCATTCTCCACATTCCCGCAGCCGATCCCTTCTTTCCTCGGCGCATTGCCCCGGCCCAGGCAGTGGTGCCATGCATCCTCTCCATGCCGAAGGCCGTATCCCACGGGGATCGGGCTTGATTCGCGCGGGCGCGTGGATCCGGCTCCATGGCGAGACTTATAAAGCTGCCGACCCGGACGGAGAGGTATTCGGAATCAACTGAGTCGGGGTGAAGGTTGCCATCATGTACCGCATCTCGAATATCTACGGTATGGATCTTGTTAAAAATTGACCGAGTCTCTGGCTGATATGTACCTGGATAGTTCTCGCCGCGTTCGGCACCATCGGCGGTGCGCTCTTCGGCTTTGACGTGAGGTAGGAGCAACTTGATTCTTTAATCGGTCGGGCAGTGTTGACGGTCACAGCTCGATGAGTGCCTGGATCGGTGTCAAAACCTATACCGACTACTTTGGATCTCCAGACTCCAATCTCCAGGGTGGTGTATGTCCATGTCCATCGTCTCTGTGACTGATCACTGACGAACTAGATCACCGCATCCATGTCGGCCGGCTCCTTCGCCGGCTCCATCGCCGCAGGTTGGATCTCAGACTACCTCGGGCGTCGCGGCGCACTAATGGTCGCCTCGCTCGTCTGGATCATCGGCGCAATGGTGCAATGCAGCGCCCAAAACGTAACACACCTCGTCGCCGGCCGCGTAGTCAGCGGTCTCGCAGTCGGCATCACCTCCTCTCAAACCTGCGTCTATCTGTCTGAACTGGCGCCGGCCCGGATCCGCGGCCGCATTGTCGCTATCAACCAGTGGGCAATTGAATGGGGTATCCTGGTCATGTACCTGATCGCGTACGGCTGCGCGGTTGGTGTAGCCGGTCCGGCTGCTTTCCGTATTTGCTGGGGTATCCAGGCTGTCCCGGGATTGATTCTCTTCCTTGCTCTGTTCTTCTTCCCCGAGTCACCTCGTTGGCTTGCTGCGAAGGAACGCTGGGAAGAAGCATTGGATGTTTTGGCGATTCTTCACGGGAATGGAAACCGAAGTGACCCCGTCGTGCAGGTCGAGTTTGAGGAGGTGCAGGAGGCGGCGCGCATCGCGCACCAAGCAAAGGATGTCTCCTTCTTTGCGCTGTTTGGTCCGCGCGTGTGGAAGCGGACTGTTTGCGGGATGAGTGTGCAGATGTGGCAGCAGTTGCTGGGCGGAAATGTGGCCATGTACTATGTTGTGTACATCTTCGAGATGGCTGGGATGGTGAGTGCGAACAATCTCCTGGAAATATCCGTCGCTAACGAGTCATGTCAGACTGGAAACACGACTCTCTGGTCATCAGCAATCCAATACGTGATCTTCCTCGTCACGACCGGCATAATGCTGCCCATCATCGACCGCATCGGCCGACGAGTCCTCCTGCTCGTGGGCGCCATTTCCTGCATGATCATCCACTTTATCATTGCCGGTGTAATGGCCAGCAAAGGACATGCCGTTCCAGACGTGAACGGTAACACGAACCTGACCTGGGAAATCAAGGGCAGTGCCGGCATGGCCGTCATCGCATTCTCATACATCTTCACCGGCATCTACGGCTTCACCTGGGTACGTCCCCTACCCCCAACCTCCAAACACCCACCACCCAACCATTAACTAACCAATACACAGGCCCCCACAGCATGGGTCTACGCCTCCGAAGTGTTCCCCCTAAAATACCGCGCCAAGGGGGTCGGCCTCTCCGCCTCGGCAAACTGGATCTTCAACTTCGCACTGGCCTACTTCGTCGCGCCAGCCTTCCACAACATCCAATGGCGCACGTACATCATCTTCGGTGTGTTCTGCTGCGCCATGACCTTCCAGGTGTTTTTCATGTATCCCGAGACGGTTGGCCGGTCCTTGGAGGAGATTGATTTGGTCTTTGATACGGATGTGAAGCCTTGGCGGACGGATCAGATTCGGGATGTGTTTGGGGAAGAGGTTGAGAGGCATAAGGAGGAGAAGGGTGGGGGTGCGAGTCATGAGGAGGTTGTTTGATAAGCTTACTGGGTGCGTGGGATTTTTTTTTTGGTTGTTGTGGCTGGTCCTGGCATTGAGACGATACTACTTGACAGGATTGACAGAGAGATGAATATAGACATACAGGTCCGAGGTGATCTGTTCACTGATCAAGGCAACTGCCCGGGCTCCATATCAATCACGAGGAATGATGCGAACAGGTAGAAATTCACGCGGGTACTGAGGAGAGGACAAGGTCAAGTGACAGCCTGCCTCTGCGAAGAAAATCTAGAGTGATCATTCTCGTCACGATTCCCCACGTAGATGTGCGGACCACCAAGTAGCAGAGAGCCAGCCACATTAAGGTCTCTAGAGTCCACAAGCTTACTACAACCGGGCCGCAACCGCAGGCGGCTGGTATCTTTTGAGCCGCAAGAATAAATACATAAAGATACTGCTACCCGCTCATCTAGCAGAACTGCAGATTGAAGTAAAACGAACCCACACGGGTATTGATTATATAGCAAAGAAGACATCAGTCTAACATGGGTATTGGACCGTCAAACACAAATCCACAAGAATAGACTCAGAAAGGAAAGACATCTCGGCGAGCCGAGTAGACAAGCCGCAAATCATCACGGCATGACGGGGTATGTATAATCCTAAGGGGAAAAAGAACATTAAAAGGGAAGCATTGTCAGAGCAACGATCTACTTCTCCTCGCTGCTGGTGCCATCGTTCAGCTTCTCCGCGTTCTCGGCGTGCTGGGCGTCACGAGCAGCGTGCTTCTCCGGGTGGGCGAGGGCGCTGGCGCGGCGGACGGCCTCGTCCTCGACGTCGTCGAGGGTGCGAAGGAGTTCACCATTGGGGCCGTACATGTGCGGCTCGTTGCGGGCCAGGCTGACGCAGTCGAAGATGTTGGTCGTCTTGTGGAAGATGCGGTCCATCTCCTCCAGGGAACGCATGGTGGTCTCTGGGAAGCAGAAGTAGACGACGGGGACGATGGCGGCGTTACTAGGGAAGTCAGTATGGAGCTGGACGAAGGAGTCAGGGAACTTAGGGTGACTTACATGACAGCGAAGATAACGTAGGTCTTGTAGCCGATGTTGGCAAAGGCAACAGGGGTGATCATGACGACCATGAAGTTCCAGATCCAGTTGGACGAGGTGGACAAGGCGTTGGCCGGAGCACGGATCTTCAGCGGCACAATCTCAGCCGGGTACAGCCAGGTCATACCTAGCCAACCGATAGCGAAGCAGGTGTTGAAGACGAAAAGAAAGACAGTCTCCGCGATACCAGCCTGGGTGCCGACGGAGTTGCCCTTGTTGGCGGAACAGATGCTCTCGGTGATAGCCAGGACAACCATAGACAGGGACATGCCGACGGCACCCCAGATCATCAGGGTACGACGACCGAACTTCTCGACGGTGAACACGGCAATCCACGAGGCCAGGAAGTACTCGGTACCGTTGCAGGCGGCAATCAGACGGGAGAGGGTACCGCTGAGACCGACACGGCCCTCCAGAAGGGTCGGGATATAGTAAGTGATCAAGTTGATACCGGAGATCTGCTGGAACATCTGGTTGACGTAGGCCAGCATAGTACGGTGGAAGTGGCGGTCCGGGCCCATAGTGAACATGTCACGGAACGAACCCTTGGCCATCTCCAGGACGGTCGCCTTGATAGCGGTGAACTCGGTGTCGATGTAGACCTCGTCGGTGTTATCACCCATCAAGCAGGTCAGGACCTCGCGAGCCTCGTCCTCACGACCCTTCAGAATGAGCCAACGGGGGGACTCGGGGAGGAACATGACGAAGGCCAGAATGATACCGGCGAAGAAGATCTGGAAGGCAAGCGGGAATCGCCAGGCGACCTCGTTAGGATCGGCGAACATCAGACCGAAGTCGATCCAGTAACTGATAGTGATACCGCAGGTAATCATGGCACCCTCAATCATGACCATCTGACCACGACGGTGGGACTTGCAACACTCGGACTGCCAGGTGGGCACAGTGGAAGTGTTGATACCGTTACCGAAGCCCGTGACAAGACGACCGACGACCAGCTGAGCAAGCTCGTACGAGGTACACTGCAGGATAGCGCCGATACACATGATGAAGGAACCGAGGAAGATAGCCTTGCGACGACCGAGCATGTTACCGATCCAGATGGTGGGGATGGAACCGGCGAAACAGCCCAAGTTGTAAGCGGCGACAGTGATACCCTGGCGAGTGGATTGCGCCGAAGAGTCGTTGTGGACGGTATCGATGGTGGGGAAGTACTTGATGAAGGACTTGAGTGACAGCAGGCCGCCAGTCACACCCTGGTCGTAACCGAACAGCAGGAAGTCCATACCGGCCAGGACACCGATGGCGATCTGGAGCTTGGTGCCATTGAGGCCCAAGTAGCGCTTGCCAACCATCTTGGGGGTTTGAGATTTCACACGACGCGCAGTTCTCCGGGAGTAGTCTATATGTATAGGGAAAGGATACCTAGATCACCAACAGACCGACCGAACCAGCCGGAAAAAGATGAAAAGGACAAGGACGAAGGGACCCAAGACAACCGACGATCCAAGAAAGAGAGTGATCGAGAAACGATCACGTCCGGGGGAGTCGGACGGGTTTTAAAACGCCTCTCACGGCGCGCGTGCATCGGGGGGCCGTGACCCCCATTCGAAGGACCAGGATCACATACAGGCATAGAACTTCCTCTTCTCGTCGTTGCCGAGCCGCCAAAGTGAGCCAGAGAAATCAGAAAGGCAATCTGATTCGAAGAAGCACCTTGAATGGGGTCCACCAGGTGTCCCCCGAGTCCCTCGATGCCAGATGGGGGCTCCATGCGAGCGAAGTATACGGGCCGTGGTTGGTTCAGCGGTGGACGAGACCCGGGGGTGACTCCAGGTACTTAGCACGGACATGTGGTATTTTCTGTTTTTATTTTTTTTATTTTCTTATTTGCACTGGTTGAGCCAACGGGTCTTCTCAGGAACTTCTCTGTGAGAGAATCTTTGTTCGGATTGAGTTGGGGCGCGACCAGCCACGCGATATCGTGTTTGGTTGCCAATGAGAGCCGGCATCGGATTCGGGATCACCAGCTTCGGTTAGTTCTCTCTGACTTCTCTCCACAGAATCACTCAAACCCCCAGACTCGGCAGGCTCCCCGCCGATCCAAGAGCCTGTCAGGATTCAAGTTGCCTGTTGCGATGGAGCCCGGTGGAGTCTTGGTCATTCTCCCCGCGACTGTCCTCCGCGGTGGGAGAGAAACTCGGAGAGAAAATTGGGTCTGACCTGGAGTTCCCCAGGTGAACGAAAGTACCCTGAAAGAATCAATGGAACTGAACTCACGCGAGTCAGTCATTCTAGGTTCTGACCACTGGGACGATGAAAGAGAAAACAGGTATGGAGGCGATTATGATGCTGTAGAAAGTTAAATCTAACTACGTAGATGGAGTACAGAGTACACTGCTAAATAACAATTAAGAGTAGATTCAAAGCGTAGTAGTTATCTATTAAAGAGTACGGAGTACACTCCGTACTACTAGTAAGAGTAGAGTACAAATCACCGGGCAAATGTCGCCCGCCGAAATGAAACTTCGCCTGGGCACATTAAGATTTTGATGGACACGCCACTGCGAGGCTTCGTGTGCTCCGCCTGGCTTGGAGGTGCTTCGCGTGCTTCGCCTAACTTAATCTATACGCTTCGATTGAAAAGAGAAAGAGAGATGAATGTCCTTATATCTTATTCCGAGGGAATCTTCAATCATATGCGGAAACAGCTGGCTCCTGCTATAATGCCTGGTGACTTGAATCTGTTGTAGTTCTGTTATAGTCGCTACTATATTCCTATTTTACTGTGTAGGCAACCTCAGTAATAATAGCCGAGACAGAGGCCCTACCTAGGCGCTCCGTAGTAGGCACCCCTGAGGCTACTGACCTTCCTCTCCTATCTCTGGAGCCTCGGAGGCCCTGACCGTCTCACCGCGCGACCTTCTCCACTGAAAGCACTGGGTGAGCCAGTGACAATTCCTTCTAGCCGTGTCGCACTCAGCGATTATGTCATCGCTTTTGCTGTCTCCCCGCGGTTGTGTCCGAATCCTGGGGGATGGTCAGTCCGACTTACCGAAACAGGCAGTTCCGGTCTGTCTCCAGCCTCTGCCGCGTAGTCGCGTCCAGCTCTCATTCTGTTTCAACTGTGCCTTTCATCGCATGGCATGATGCACGCCATGCCATGCACCTCCGTCCACCCCTGCCAAACTTTTCCAACTCCGTACCCTCTAACTTTCCAACTCTTTTTGTCCCCCAATCGCGCCCGGAGGAATTAGATTGGAATTAGATTTCCGCCCTGCCAGGATCTCACCCTCTCCCGTGGTCACTTGCAACGCCTCCAAGGCGCCTCCCGCTCGCCACTGACCTCACCCGGCATGACTCAGAGCTAAGGAGACTTTTGGGTTCGGCCATGGCGTGGAGATCACGACGCTTGGGCGCTTGGACCCGTGGTGCACCCGCGGGGGCCCGACGTGTCGCATGGACATCGCCGAGGTGAACTTCCTGATCGGGTGGGTTGATGGATCGAGGTAAATGAAGGATGGAATCTGAGCGAGGGTTCTTGTGACTGTCTCGGTCGAGTCAGTGGTTTCAATCTAGATTGAACCCTTTCAATTCCATCTGATCATTTTTTGCTGGATGACCATAGGCGTTTGTAGGTGAACAGTGGAAGCGCTCAAAATCCAACTGTCAGATCGATAGCCTCATCGCCTGTATCCACGCGGATCTGTGACCAGTCTCTGTTTCACATCTCGCATGGCCACATACTGGTCCATGCCTCTCCCCAGACTGACGCGATCAATGATCAACCCTGTGGAGCAGATTCAGGTGCCCTCCTTGCTTGCCCTGGCCTATCTATAGCACTCAGGTGTAGATTCCATTGGCAGTGGGTGGCGGACGATGCAGGGATGGCATAAGATGCGGCTCTCCGACTGGCTGGATCGACAGGGCGTTGTCATTGTTCGTTGCGCCCGACCGGATTCCCTTTTGTGTTGAGGTCGCATGGTCTATGAATGTGAGATTAGTAGAGAGTCCAGGAATAGTGACTCGGGCGTTGAGGTTGCCTGCAAGGCGTACTCCATCTGTCTGTAAGACGTGTTCGCTCCACTCAGGGAGACTCAGCAGTTCATGGTGTACACCGCTGGAGGGGCGCATGAGGAAGCATCTGCCTGCAACTTTAGCCAAGGACAAATCCACTTCAGTCTACTTTAATTCATTCAGCCAGTCCTTGGAATTTCCACGCTGCATCCTCGCAGATGGCTGATCAAACAGAAATAAAAGACGCTGGGCGGACATCTTTAGGCTTTATTGCAGCACCTCGTTAGCTTGCCAAGTTCAACCAATATATCTCTCTCGACCAGGCACTGGCAGGCGCCCTCCGCCGATGTAGACGCTGTGCAATGCAAGAGATTGTACATACATCCTCTGTAACACCTACATGAACCTCTCACAGTTTATCCAGAGCACTATCTCACCGCTCTACCTGGTGCTCACTGCAAAGGCGGAGTCAGTTGACAAGAAATGATGTTGGGTGATTTGAGATGAGAGTCTCGGGTATTGTGATGCATTCCTCGGCAGACGCTGGCCCAGACTATCGGGATCTTTGATCTGCTTGGTTGTACGCCCGAGTTGGTGGTTCTCGTCCTTCTAACCCTGTTGAACGATTCTTGCCTTTATAAACGCAGCAAAGCAACAGAGTTTCTCTGTTGATTCTTGCCTTCTCAGAGGCAGCGAAGCAACGAAGTTCATGAGGAGGATTAGCCAGATTTGAGGATGCTCAGACGATGAGAAGCACCCGTGCCTCGACCTCTTCATTAAACTAGGAGCAGCCGCCGGTACCCGTAGTTTGTGAACCCCGACTTTGCACAAACTGAAGACTATTTCTGTGCCGCATACTTGAGGTGCCACCGACAAACGGCCTGTAGCTGCCGATAGGCACGCGTCCGAACTTCACGTGTCTTTGCACCATGCTATGAGATCAGCGATGAGGACATTGATGAGCACCATCATATACCCTCCACGCCGTCAACCACTACTGCGTAAAGGGGCTTGGTAAATGGTGTTGATTGCAGTTGCCCTTTCACATTATTCAAAACTCATTCTTCCTGCTCGTGGACCTGTGGGAGGACACGTGAAGGTTTTCACGCTCTTAATGGTTGGTTGTCATGGGACTGGTCATCCCTCGCTATGCCACACCCAGCAGACAACGGCAAACCATTATTCGCGTTGGACAAATCTCCGTGATGCGGAAACTCAAAGGTAGAGAAACATAAAGTTTGAGAGAGGCAGATTATCTTTGGAATGTAGGGACCCGATTCTCACAATGCCCGAGATGTTTACCCCTGAGCCATCCGAGAATATCAAGAGTACGGAGCAGCAATCATGTCGACTGTATCAGAGTCAACAAAGATCTCTGAAGATCTGCGATCTGGAGTCTTGATTCAACATGAAAGACGGTACTTTGTCGCACAAGCGTGTCGTGACGTGCGAGCACATACCACGCGCCATCAAGAATGTTGATGGAGAAAATGAGCCCAGCGCTCAAAGATCTACACCCCTTGTGCTCAAAGATGGGTTACAGCTGCTACGATGTTGCAGTTCTACAAAACTAAAGCTAAGCTCCTGCGACTCACCTCGAGTTACCTTCACCTCGTCTCCATCCAGTCGCTCAACTCCATCCGAATGTTTCCATCAACCTGACACAATTTTCACAGTCTCTGATCAGGGGCTGCGACAACTCACTGTGTAATGGCAGACAGGCCAGGGATGCGAGACTCGCAGGATCAATATACCGAAGCTTCAGACGACATCCCGCTCAAAGAATCCGGTGATGGCGATGCACTCGAGGACCAAGAACACGAGTACCCGCCAACAGCGAGACTGATACCTATCCTCATAGGCCTGTGCTTCCAGTCTTTTTGTATTGCATTGGTAAGCACCACAGTCCACAGATGCCGTGACAGAAGGTGACCGTGTCCAGGACAACACCATCCTTGCAACCGCCGTCCCCAAAATCACAGAACAGTTTAACTCCCTCGGAGATCTTTCCTGGTACGCGAGCGCGTATCTCCTCACGACATGTGCTGTCACGCTGCCGTTTGGCAAGATATACACATACTGCTCGACGAAGTGGACGTACATAGTCGCGCTAGCGTTGTTTGAGATTGGTTCCTTGGTGTGCGCTGTCACGCCAACGTCGAAGGGACTCATACTGGGCAGGGCTATCGCCGGCATTGGGTCTGGTGGGTTGTCGCCTGGTGCATTGTTGGTACTGGCCAACAGTCTACCTCTCCATCGCCGAGCTCTATACTTTGGAATCATTGGCAGCACCAGTGGCATAGCCACGGTGACGGGGCCACTGTAAGATTCCCCCCTTGGTGATATCGAATGACATGGCTGACACCGGATAGTATAGGTGGCCTACTGACCGACAGAGTCAGCTGGAGATGGTGCTTCTACATCAACATTCCATTCGGCGTCATCACCGGTCTCTTCATCTCCATATTCTTCAAGGACTCAAAGCCCCAAGTCAAGACCGAGCCCGGAACACTGAACAAGGTCAAGCGCATGGATCCGATCGGGATCCTGATGTTCATCCCTGCCATAATCTCGATCTTGCTGTCACTCCAATGGGGTGGAACCAAGTACAACTGGGCCAATGGCCGGATCATCGCGCTCTTCGTTCTCTTCGGCGTCTTCGGCTCGTTATGGTGTGCCGTCCAATTCTGGAAACAAGACGAGGCTACCGTCCCGCCACGACTGCTCAAGAATCGCAATGTGCTTGGCGCCGTGATCCACGCCATGTTCCTGGGCGGTTCATTCTTCGTGTTTGGCTACTACGTGAGTATCCTCATTCGCAATTCAATACCTCCTCTGACTCCCCAAGCTCCCAATCTGGTTCCAAGCCATCAAAGAAGTCTCCGCATCGGAATCAGGAATCGACAACCTCCCCATGGTCGTCTCAATGATCGTCTGCTCCGCACTGGGCGGACTCCTCGTAAATCTTCTGGGCTACTACACACCACTCATGTACGTCGGAAGCGGCCTCTTAACAATCGGCGCGGGTCTCTGCACAACACTCCAAGTCCACACCGGACCCGGTCTATGGATCGGATACCAGGTCATCCTCGGCGTGGGAGCAGGCGTCGGCTTCCAGCAGTGCATCAACGCCCTCCAGACCGTACTACCCTTGCAAGACATCCCCGTTGGAATCGCAATAATAACCTTCTCCCAAAGCCTCAGCGGCGCACTATTCATCTCCATCGCGCAGAACGTCTTCCAAAACCGACTCGTGGCAAGCTTGACCGAGTACGTGCCCAAGATTAACCCAGAATCGGTCATTGAAGCTGGGGCGGCTAACCTGTCACGATGGGTACCGCGAGATATCTTGCCTTCTGTGCTATATGCGTATAATATTGCCGTTACACAGACGTTTTATGTCTCTGTGGCGGCTGGGTTACTCTCGTTTGTGGGGGCGGGTCTTGTACAGTGGAAATCGATGAAACGGCCGCAAAAATCATGTGGAGAATAAAAGCGTTGGAGTTGGAGGCTTTTGTCCTTTAGCGTTGTGTGGATGTTGTGTACTCAAAGCAGAATTAAGAAGCGAGCGATTGATCAAACAACAGACGCAATCAACCGATAGAGCTATCTCTGAGGTAGAGTACTAACATCCAGTCCGACGGGCTGGCTTAGGTGGTAGCGAAGAAATAGTTCTACCGGCGCTGTCTCTTCAACCTCGAAGCTCCACGCTGGGGAATATTGGATATTTAGTCTCTCCCCATCGTACAAGGCTTGTATGATTCTACCGTGCTGTGGGCCCATATACGAGAAAACCAAGACCTACATCGAAACCTGTTAGGTCTGGAATATGATGATCAGGAAAGTTAGATCACTAACCGGATGAAGCTGAAATCTGCAGAAGGTCCTTCCATATGTTCGGACAGCCATCAGGTTCACGATAGCCTGCAGCTCATAGATAGTAAGGCCCCCGTCTAACCCAGTGGCGTAAACACCAGAGAGAAGTGAAACGGCCAAATGTGGCTTAGGAGGCAAGCCATGCTCATTGTATCGGTGCATTTTGTTTATATGCCACTCCCCGCCCCAAGAATTGTACGCGGGGAGACGAGAGAAATCGTTATTTCGGTCTGGCCAACGACGAATTAGTATTAATGCCCAATAGGTTGGAATCTCTAACTTACCCCCATCTCACATGGTGAACAAGATCGCGAGCATCACAAACCACACCCTCTCCTAACAAACCATCAAGTTCCAACTCAAGGTACCAATCAATATAGTCGGACAATTCTGAGGCACACTGAATGGGCCAAAGCTCCATCTCGGACCATCTTCTCAACTGGTCGCAATAGTTAGAAAACACGGTTTTAGATTCCCTCCATTTGACGTTGTCTGTTGATGTTCTTTCAAGAATGCATCATAGGCAGGAGGACGTGGATTCTGAGGGAACGAAGGTTGCATCTCATGAGGAATGCCCGCTTCGAACTCGTGTCGTCGGGCGTCAAATTCATGCACCAAGGGCTTGATTTTTGCCGGGTAGGGCCGGAAGAAGCGAGGTTCAAATGGAAGGTTCCCGTCATCTGTTAAAGCCACTTGAGACGCATGAATCCCGAGACTCTGGAGCTGATCAGGGCGAACGAGCCAGTTTTCATAGTCCTTGATTTGATCACATAGCTGCATGAGAGCGCCATGGCTTTTACGGTCAGCTGCTGCTTTCATGGTGAATCAAAAAGGTGGACGAGGATTGAAGCGTAAGGTGTAAAAGGGTAGGGAAGATATCACGAAAGTGAGATGAAGTAGTAGGACGGGAGTCGTGAGAAAAGCCCGACGTCACCTAGAAGCACTAAGCTCTTGTATGGAACGATAGAAAGAATGTCAGCATCATCCAAGCTAGAAATAGGGGGAAAACTACTATGTTCTCGAAACTACTGATCATGATGATAGCCGCAAAGTTCAAGTTCGGGATAGCGTTTTCCATTCCCACGTTATCGCGCAAAAACCAACTAGAAACGACAAGAATTCACTTTGTTTTAAAGGTAAAAAAAAGACAAAGACTTGAGCGCCGCGCACTCGAGCACCTTAGTTAGGAAGACATAATACTATAATACTACTGTTATAGTTTTCCAACACCGATTGTGTAAACTGTAGGGAATGTGAAGGCGACTATAAAGTGTTATAAGGAGGATATAGCAATAGCAGAAGCCGTAGCAGAAGTAATAGAAAAGCATTAGGAAAAACATTCTCTGAAATATGTATATACTCGAGATGGATAATCAACGACGGCGTTGTTCTCGCAGGTAGTAGTAGTATCCTGCGACAGCTAACCCCAACGTCCCCAGCAGCACCGCCGGGCGCACTGGCCACTCCTCCTGCACTCGCCCTACATACGTCTCCCCTTTGACACGATCCCTTCCACTCCCGGCCACCTCATAGTCCGCCCACCGTACCCTCGACAGCGCCCGCTGGTACTGCACCACCGTCCCTGGCCAGTTGTTCGTGATCCGTCCCGCCTTGTTCTTGTACCAGCTTCGGCACGACGGATCCGCAAAGCTCGTCCGCCCCAGCTGTTCTTGAATCTGTCGGTTGTACTCCCGCACCACCTCCCGCCGCGGCGTCACCACCAGCTCCTGCCCGGCTCCCCGCGCCCGCACCAACGCGTCCACCAAGACACTGAGATACCGTGCCTGTGTCTCGATCATCAAAATGATTGAGTTGTGGCCTACCCATTAGCATTGGTCTTCACTAACTTCGTGGAAGACTCACCCAGGTTAGTGTTCGGCCCGTATAGCATCCCGAAGTTCGGCACGTCCTCGACCCCGATCCCATAGTACGCCTCTCCCCCATTCTTCCAGATCTCCTGCAACGGCCGCCCGCCCTTGCCGTACACCTCAATCGGGTGCAAAAACTCCACGCTCTTGAAACCCGTCGCGCACACAATCAGGTCCACCTGCTGCATCTCCCCGTCATCTGTCTCGATCCCTGCCTCAGTCACTCGCGAGATCCTCCGCGTCTCCAGCACCACGTTCGCCCTTCCCAGTGCCTGGTAGTAATCGTCTGATATCAGCACCCGTTTGCACCCGGGCGCGTAGTCTGGTGTCAGCACACTCCAGAGATCAGGCCGGTCCGACAGCTGCTTCTTCATTGCCGCCACCGCCCACTTCACCATTTTCTGCGAATACGATGAGTCAGGCGCCACAATCGCCCGCCATGACATCTCCCGGATGTTCATCATCAGCGCTCGCTTGCACCACCGCAGAGGCGGTACGTACTTTAGCAGGGCCTGTTGGATGGCCCCCACCTGCACGTTCAACCGTGGAATGATCCAATTCGGAGTTCGCTGGTACACCGCCAGGTGCGCCGCCGACTTGGCCAGCTCCGGCACAATTTGCACTGCCGAAGCGCCTACATCATCAGTACGTCTTCTTATGATTGGCAGCAAACATACCATTTCCGATGACGGCAACTCGCTTCCCTGCCCAGTCGTAGCTCCAATCCCACCGAGCCGAGTGCATCAACTTGCCCCTAAAGTCATCCAGACCGGGAATATTAGGCCACTGGGGGTAGTTCAGCTGCCCGACAGCACTGACCAGAAAATCCGCCGCCAACTCATAAGACGGGATGAACTGACTGTCCTTATCACCGGTCACCGTGACCTGGACAGACCAGCGTTGTTTGTCATCGTCCCAGTGGGCCTCCCGCACCGTCGAGTTGAACCGGATGTACTTGTACAAGCTGTATTTCTCGGCCACGTGGATCAGGTATTCCTATTCCGTCAGTATTGCTCATGGTGAGATGCACGGGGAACTCACAGCAAGCTCTTCCTGGCCAGGATACTCTTGCGACCAGTCCGACTTTTGCTCAAAAGACAGGCTGTATAGCGAACTCCACACTAGTCGTGTCAGCGTTCCCGATAACCAGTAAGGAACCATTGCCTACCATCACAGGCACATCCTTTATGAATTAGCTCAGTTCCAGACACACTGTTTAGAGAATATACCCGGATACTTATTATCATTCCACGTCCCGCCCACTTGGCTCCCCTTCTCCAGGATGATAAATTTGCGGCAGGGCGTGCGGCGCAAGATTTCGATGGCCATGCAGAGTCCTATCTATGTGAGCTGTGCATCAACTAAGAAGAACAGGCCATGCTACCTGAGATTCCCGCCCCGATGATCACAACCGACGCCTGGGTGAAGTCGGTATTGCCAACGTGATCCGCTGGTTTATATTCTGCCATACTGACTAGTTAATAATTATCAAGGTTGAGAAAACCACAGGATGAAGCTCTGAAATTGCTAGCCGGGCTCGGTATAAATACCTCTGCTGAATGGAACCATGCAATGGGACCTCGGCCAGTCAGCCTGTGATGATTCAAAGCCAATATTAAGGTTGCTATTAGGACTTCGTATCCTTTACGAGTGCGACTCGCACAACTCGGCCTGGCCTTAATAGTCTACGTTTCAGCAACTCTCGATCAGTCAGATTGTATGGAACTAAAACTATCAAAAGATTAATTTTCCAATTTCTAGATTTGAAGCTCATCAACTCTAGGGTTGTTTATTTATATCCAATCAGTCCAGGATTTTATTTCAGAATTATTATAAAGCTTTGTATTTACAGTAGCATTTTGATACAAACCTCTGAAAACTAAGAAGCAAAGATTTAGGACGGTTCTAGCTTGACAATGCTCTTGAGTTTAGATAAAATGCTAACCTGAGTGCGAATGAAAGGGAAATCGAGAAGCCAGTGAAGGGAGGACAGGTTTGCTTGCCATCTGAAATGGACAGCCACATCCCCCAAATTCAAATATGCCGAGGCCTGTGCGAGTCGCAACTTGCCATGTCCTCTACCAACTAGCTCTGCTTTGACAAAATTCTCCTTTTCACGCAATATCTTATAGTTGCGTCTGCACATTAGACTGTATCAAGAAGCCCCATGCGTCGCATTGATTTCTTGAAATTTCTTGAAACCTCGCCAGATAGTCTCTACAAGGCACAGTGTGAGCCGTTGCGAGTCGCACTATGTTGAGACCTGCTTTTCTTGATCAGCACGTCTAGCTCACTGCATGCTGGCTCGAGGTGAGAGGTTATCTTGCATCCGCGATACAGAGACTGGTTTCGGCCTGAACAGCTTGCGAAGCGCCTTGGGGCGCGTCCTGTTTTGGAAGGGACCCCCGAGGAAGTGATTCGCCAATTTCATGGATTTATGGCACTGTTGGCTGGCATCTTCCCAACAGCGCGGCTGTTCTATTGTGAGGAAGGATGTATAAATCGAAGTCGAAGGGGTCAAGGCTCGAGCCTACACGCCCCGCGCAATCAAATCCGGGAATCTCCTCCCGGTGGGAGATTATACCCACGATGGAGGGTTCATGCGGTGATCTCGAATCCGGAGATACACTACGCCGGGCGATTTCCGAGGCTGCTCCCTCGTTGTCAGTGTTGATTATCGACTAGGTCCACGGTATAAACTGCCAGTCATGCTACAAGATGTCTTGGCAGTTTGCCTTTTGGTAAGATTTCTCTTGAACCTCTAGAGCTAATGGTTGGAATTTAGTATGGCCTCTTTTCCTAGAATTATGGGTTTGGCATAATGCTTCTCAGCTTGGTGACAACCGATCCAAATTTAGTGTCTCAAGCGACGAGAAGAGAAACGTAATTAAAACCTATATACGAAATGATATTTTCCATAAAGCTCCTTATACGCTTCGCTTTGATTTAGGGTCTTCCGGTACTATTTTCCGCGTTGTACAATTTCAAGTTGATCAGGATTCTAACATCAAGAAGTTAGGTAATGAATACAAATCATGATTTAATACCTCTCAAACGCCAGAAGCGCAGCCCAAAATTAAACTTCCACAGGAGTCCGCTGATATGTCATCTCGTAACTGAGGATAATTTTGAAAAAACTCTTCACGCATAGTCCACATCCTGATGTCCCGAATGTGCGTCCGAAAGGTCTGGGAGAAGGAGTATAATCCACTAGCAGCGTCGAATTCATACGCATAGCTGATCGGATAAGGCCAAATCAGCCGGAAGCAAGTCCCAAAGGTTTTAAAAAACCGATCCGTTAATATTTCGCAGTTTGAGACTACCAGACGCTCACGCAAACCGGGCCTGCGAATGATTAGTCCCTGAGAAAGTAAAAGCCTTAGCAAATATATATGCATACCACGCAAAATAATCAGCGGTAAGCTGATGAGGAAAGCTTAATTGGGTAGGCCTTTCCCGCAAATATCAGCTGATGTCCAAGCCTTTAGGTTGCCACATACCTAGGACGATACCATGCGGGAAGGCAGTCGAATAAATCCTCACAGATAACTGCCTAGAGTTGCCGAAAGTCAACAGACGTCTGGAGAACACGTAGGACGGCAGGCAAGCCGCTAATTTCCCAACATACTACAAGCATCGTATGGATGGTTGAAAGCATTGACAATCGCGTTAACAAGCCACTGTGCATGAATATAAACTCGTCAACCTGGCTGAGAAACCCCCATAACGGGCAGCAATACATCGTCGTGCCTCGTAATGTATGCCAGCCCTCGAGGACCCCGTGGATGATGGCATCGTCACTGCGTCGTCCATCCGTGCATATGTCGGCCATGCTGAGGTCGCGGGCTTCGAGTAGTAAGTTGTTTGTAAATTGTACGATGGTATAACTTGTGTCGTTGGACAGTTGCGGGGAGAAGGAGCAGGGGGTGCTGATCTCAAAGAGCCAGTCGTCAGGCCGTTGCCTCCGCATTTCCGCATCTGGCTGATCGTACAGTCGCTCCACCTGCAATGGTGCCTCTTCCGTCGTAGGCAAGCCGGCGTTCGTGTAGCAAGAAGGATCAGGTAGTGCTATTGACGACGGGGAACGGACACTGTGAGGCGGCACATTGATCTGCGCGCAGAGGGCGCAAGTTCCTGAAGTTCGTAATACATGAGAAACGTTGTGTCTTGGTTACGGGTGAAATCGCGTTTTTGTACCTGCGCGTGCGTCAACAAGGTCCCGAAGATCCTTGATTTGATTTCTCATATCTTCAAGTTCGTCTTTTTGTTTCTCTGCTTTCGCTCTCTTTGTTATCCTGTCCCTGTGACGCTTAGACTCACGTTGAGACTGGGTCAGCGTACGGCCTGACGACCAGGGCTTAGCCGCTGGAGTGCGAGAGAATTCCGACGTTGACATGGTGACGCTTTTGGCCGTGAAAAGTTTGACCTGGAGTTGATGGTATATAGCTGGTTGGTAGAGCTGTGGTCACAAGTGGTTGATATCATCTCAAGGATGACGATAGAACAATAAAAAGAGCATGCAAAAGTGGAAGAGAGGAAAGAGGCCAGGGTCAGGGGGAGAACAATGATGTTGGTGTACTACCCCGCATTGTCCAACCACTGGAGTAACTAGTTAACTAGTTAGTTACGGGGTACCGTCTTATGTAAATCCTAGCCAAACTCTGAATGGCTATCAGACTCCTCCAAGACCCCCAAGAAAGCGAATTAGGACGCTAGCTTATTGGCTGCCCGCAAAGAGCCACCGTCCAATCACTGGATGTCCCGCAACTGTCTGCAACTCCTCTTATGGTCACGGAAGATGGTTAATGCTTGCGGACAATAGTCTCACACGACTGGTTCTTGCTGCCTGATGAGCACGTAGTTGTGGTCATCCCCACCAAGGTCGTTCTGTTGTAGGTCGGTCGTACGCACATCTCACTGCAGCCTTTTTTTTTTTTTTTTTTTTTTCTCGAATTCTCCCTTTACACACTGAGCACAGTATACCAGTCTTGCAGGTTTTCAACCTTCGTTGCTTCATTTCTACTTTGCGATGGCAGACGTCCATGGCTCGGCTAAACTCTTATAATCGAATTCGTAGGTTGACAACAGGTTCAATTCAACATATTACGATTGGAGATACATCTGGGTTACGTAGATCACAATTTCCCCTGAGGTCTGAAACAGTTATGGCAGACGCTACCTTCGTAAGTGAGCAAGACGAAGTTCACAAACGTGCATGTGAAGGTGCGTCTCTTTCTTCCCCGTGCTTGATCATTTCACTGAGCTTGAATGCCATCGCACCAATAGGTGCAGTCGGATGCCCACTGAGCTGCTCGGGGAAGATACTCGCATCCATAACGCGCAGACCACTGACACCATGCAATCGACATTGTAAATCGACCACACTCGAGTCAGGAGTAGGGCCCATGCGCGCCGACCCAACTGGATGGTAAGGTGTAAAAGCCTTTTCCTTCATGAAGCGGACAAGCTCCTCATCGGAAATATTCTCAATGTCGGCGCTCGAGAAAGGCCACCAGTAAGAGAAGCATTTATCATCCACTGGAACGGCCTCAAATACTTTTTGGAGGGCTGGGCTTCGCATGATTTTAAGACAGACACGTAATCCGGTCAAGAGAACCTTTCGATCGTTGCCACTTTCGTCTGAAAGGTATCGCGGATCGATGATTGCTAGATCAAAAGATTTAGGTTAGTTCCGCCTTCCATCCAAACAGTAGCACAGTACTAACGTGGATCAAATGCGTCCCTGCTGCGAAGTGTTATAGTGCCACGGCTCCGGGGGCGAAGACAAATCGGGGCGAGGCTGAAGACGCTGCTGCCTGCAATTGGGCTCTCTTCGCCATGATGAATGAATGCCAATGGAGTTCCGATGATCTCAAGGTCCGGCGCATGAGGACCAGATGTGTTATCTTCTGGCCTGTTTGCGGTCCTGGTGCCAATATGGTCTTTCGACCTGATGAACGCGCCTGCCTCTGCAGCGTTGCTGGTCAGAGGGCCGCTCCCGAAAAGCTTCCACTGGAGAAATGCCGGAATTGCTTTGACATTGCTTGACAGATAATCAAGAGTTGTTCCTGCCTTTGCCTTGCAAATCACAGGAGTAGTACAAAGATGATCTTTCAGATTTTCTCCCACCGCAGGATTTTCGATAAGGACCGGGATGCCATGGCGATTCAGTTCACTGGCAGGGCCAATGCCGCTCAGCAGCAAGATTTGGGGGGTATTAACCACCCCCCCAGAAAGTATGACCTCTTTTCGGGCATGTACCTGAAACTTCTCCCCGCCAGATTTGGTCTGGAACTCGACGCCGATAGCCCTAGGTCGGTCCGCAGTGATGCGATCAAAGAGCACACGCGTAACGTAGGAATGACATGCAACGTAGAGGTTAGGCCGTCCCATGACGTCCGGTTGGAGATACGCCGTGGCGAACGAAGAGCGTTTGCCCTTAGGGTCGACGAATGTTTGGAACCGGGTGACGCCTAGGCAACCGTCCGCGGTATTGATATCGGCGATGGCAGGAATACCCGCCTCTTGACATGCAGGTAAAAATCCATTATCAACGATCTCGGATGACCATGCATACCCGGTGCACCATTCTCCCTGAGTCCCTCGCTTTCGGATATCAATTGCAGGGCCGGACGAGTTAGAGGTAAACCTCTCCATGCGTCTTAGGTATGGCAAAATATCACGATAAGCCCATCCCTCACATCCATGAACGGAAGCCCACTCATCGAAGTCGGACGGGGAGCAATGGTGATATATCATAGTACTGAGAGATGTGGATCCCCCAATCAAACGTCCACGAGGCCAGTATAGCTGTCGCGCTGCTAAGCCAGGTTGTTCCACTGTATAATAGTCCCAATCATGTTCTGTATGGAAGAGCTTCGGGAACATGAGAGGGACTTTAGACTCCAAAACTTTTGTGTTGTCTCCACCGGCTTCTAGCAGAAGGACAGAGACGTTTTTGTCCTCAGAGAGTTTGCTAGCGAGGACACAGCCGGCCGCGCCAGCCCCAACAATAACTGTTGCAGAGGATATATCAGCAACCCCCGAAACAGTTTTGGAGCCAACTATACATACCGTAATCATAGCCACAGAGCATACGTTGTGCTGTAGAATATGTTGCTGGTGGCCCCGTCCGAAGCTGCGGCGTGGCATACTGTCGTGGGTCAAATTGTGGATTTGCATGTCGTCGAAGCATGATGGTGTCATGGACAGACTCGTGTCAAAATGTACCATGTCTTGGCTTTTTAGTTTCAACGTAGGAACTACCCAAGCCGTCTACAAACGGTGACCTCGCCTTACTCTCTCTGCTTTTTGGCGTTCCTTGGCCTTCCACCAGTCAAAAGTTTCTGCATTTTTGGTGATATGATAAGTCCCTCCCCCGGGGCCACCGGTACCCACATCCGACCCACCAAATGATCGATCTGGTGGAAGTTGCACGACCATCGGACGTAGTTTCCATCCCCGGAGATTTATCATTTATGTGGTCCTGGAGGCGATCAACCCGAACGTCATGATCACTTCAGTGATGACTCGCGTCGGAGTGTGTGGAATGTCAGAGATGCCAACTAGGAAGGACACTGTCCAGCAAACATTCTAGAGATCATCTCTAGATCATCTTCACAGCCATTACAAGTCGGTGTGCGATTCGCACTCGCCGCGCACCGCCAGTTACGACGCGCATACAAAATCATGGGTCGAAGATCGCACCCGACGAAAGGCCGCGATCTTCACAGTAGAGGAATTTTGTTAGTACGCTAGCAGCACTATTCCACCTCTGTCAGGACTTTCGGTATCCTCCATGGGAAGACTCACGCATCACCTATGCCCTGAAAACCTTGCTATAGTTCAGTAAGAGGGACGAGACATAGCTGGATTTGGGCCTCCTTGATACAAACGATACAAATGATGGAATTTTTTGTGGCCAAAGCCCAAGACAAGATAGTGGCTACTCACAATGTCATAATAACGCGGTTGGTGCCCTGCCAATGCCGAGTGGACACGATCTTCTAATTGTCAACAAAATAGTAGAAAGCGATCTTTTTGACCGTCAATGAGGGGTTTTTTGTTCAGTCCGTATGGACGAGACTGCTTTTTCCCAAAATAAAAATAAAATAAAATACTGTAAATAAACCTCAACGATACATCGGATCGACCGTACGCACAAGTTGGCTAATTTAATTCCGGTTAAGAAAAGTAACCTCCGTAGACTGAAGTCGCTACTGCATGCGCGCTCATTCTCGAATCAAGTTTTTCTTTTATTCAGACTTAAAGGCTAGCTGAGTGTCCATTTTTCCCGAAAACGGCGCTGCAGTCGCCCTCTGAGCCTTCGGTGTCTTCGAGGTGTAAGAACGAATCAAGATCGTTCCTACAGGCATGATTGTCGTCGAAGAGACTGAAGTAAGTGAGGAAGTCCGGGTCCTGTTCCTTAGGTTGGTTCAAAGCTGCACCCGTAAGCATAGGCGGCGAGTTATCGGCAATATTATCCGAGGGTGAAAAAGACGACCCTTCATAATAAGCCGATTTCCCATCCGCTGCCCTGCACGGAGACTGAGACGGAACCAGAGTGGAAGAAGACGGAAGACAGTTAGGTGGGCCTCCTCTGTTCTGAGTCACGCAGATATCGGTTTGAACGGCAGCGTGCTTCAGAAGATATGTTGCAAAATCGGCGGACGGATGGAGGTCTTGCAGCTGCACTAGGGTTCGCATGCAGTGTTCGAATCCTTGTAATCCAGCTAGAGAAACGTCTTGATCTTTCGACCTGGTCTCCAGAAAGTGCGTAGCTCCAGCAGAAAGCAGAGCAGTGACAGCAGCAGATGGAAGGTATCGCGTAAGGTTGTTTTGATGCAGATTACTTGCGATTGTTGTTGTCTCGTGTGCGACCTGTCGAATCCTTCGTTTTGAAATTAGACGAAGTTCTGCATTCACCTCTGGGAAAAAGAGGGCCGGTGGGCGATATAAGACGCCCACTGCCGCGAGGTAAATCATTCGCAAAACTGCCCTATGAACACGCAGTTGGTTATCCAGGCCAAGATCTGTGCTTCTTGACCTGGGTGACTCAGTAAGTAGCTCAGCAGGCAATTGAATAAGCCAATCCCTCAGCTCCATATCACAGTGCTCGAATATCTTGTTATCGAACACCGTACATTTTGGTGTCAACATGGTTGTCGACTGGACAGACCCACCAACTTGGTTTCCGGCCACCCAGTAATGTGCTAACAGGATCTTATTGACGCATAGGGAGAGCTTTACCGTCTCGATGAAAAGCAAAGCCGAAAAGCGTTGCTTTGCGACGCTCTGAGACTGTTACAGTGTGAAGACCCGCTGCACATACCAGAGTTTTGCTGAAAAAAAATTTCTGGGCATCTCTTCGGCTTCGGAACCCTGCATTGTGAAAATGTTCTTCACCAGCGAAAGCTGTACCGGCGAACATAACACCCTGGAAGAGTAACAGTCCTACTCGATTTGCTCCGTCATTTAGAGCAACTGCGTGCAGGATGGCCTCTATATCCAACATTGGCATATACGGGTGCACATATTGGATGTAACATTTCAGAAGCTCATTTCTAAACTCATCCGCCGGGATTTCCAGTGCTTCCTTGGCTCTCAGATAGCAAATACTCTCGGACCGCAACCGATCTGGAAGTTCACAAATAAAGGCCGGAAGTGTGTATATAGGGCGGATGTTCGTCGGGCGTTGAGTCGCATAAGAGGCATCGGCCGGGTCATCCAACAGGAACACATCGATATCGTTCCGGCAATAGTTCATACGTCTCCGGTCGACGTAAGCGCTTGATTGATCTTGTGACATGTTAGCTTGCTGGTACAAAGGATGAACTGGCCACTAACAAAGCAGATGTGGAACGTGCTGCGCTTGTTCCAACTGTGTAGTGTGCTACACGTCCATGTGGGTAATGCTTGACTCGCCAATTTGTGCCGCCTCATCGGCCAAATTTCGATCACTTGCCAAGCTACCAGAGGGCGCACTAAGCGTTCTTCCGTGGTCATGATGGAACTTGGAGCGCTTCTAGTGTCTTGTACTTATTATATACGTAGTCATATATCTCGTTTAGGACGTTGCTAACTCACCTTCTTCTTTTCTTGTGGGAGACACAGCATGCTATCTTATTTAGGGGGCAGTTGGTACATGGAAGACCTTTTTGACCCTGTTCGCACCTTATCTTACGAATATGACAGAAGACACATGCCCGAGAAGCGCGGTTCTTTGGATTTCCAGTAGCAATTGTTGCTTGCGACGCGCGATTGCTGTTTCCTTGTTGGAAAACTCCTGCCATAGAGACTGAAGGTGTCATTTTCAAGAACGTGTCTAAGAAGGGTGTCTTAATGAATGAAATTTAGAGACATCTTCAGGGATAGTAAATTCTAAAGCGTCAACTTATATATAGAAGAGCCGGTTCCATAGAATTTGGCCTTCATGTGGCTTGAGTGATCCAAAGGACCACCTCAACTGAATTGCTCAAACTAGGCAGACGTGCGAGTCGCGCAGCTCGGTTGTGAGCATTGCCAGCTGGAATTTTTGGGGACCCAATTTTGTTAACTAGGGACATTGCAAACCTAACGACTTAGTTACATAATCAGGAGCGCTGCTAGTTAGTTAACTAACTAGTTAGTAACACCTTTCTCCATACAGCCATGAGCGTCTTCGATTGTGCTGTTGAATGCTTTGCCTGATGCTTTCATGTTGGAATATTTTATATAACGGTCCTTTCGGACCCAATGAAAACTGAAATATATTTGTGAGTAATAGACAGGGAAATGGCGCAAAGCTAGGAAGAGAGAAATCGGAAGTATTAGTGTGTTTCACGGACGCCGCAACCACCAACTGTTTGAGGGTCTCCAAGGATTACTAGGGAATGGCTAGACTTATGTGTTTCAAGCTCGGGTTCGGGAATCCGTGACCACTACGGTGAAGTTTCTTTAGGTTCAGCTTTTCCCCATTTGGTTTAGCGCACTGATTCAGACCTTGCGTATGGTATGTAACACTAAGTTATCGGAATACATGTCGTGACACCCTACCTTAAATCATCGGCATGCCATGGTCCCGTGGCCGAGGTAGTTTACAAGGTGTAACCGAGGCACCCGACCATGTGCTTATATGTAGCGACAGGTATATAGGCCTTGCTAGTTCATGGATATCAGTTTCAAACAATCTCGCGAGCAAGACCGACAATATGGCTAATGCGGGGATCGAACGGCGCGTGGACGTCCAAATTCCTTCCGCATCAGGGGACTTGATGTGCGGGTGGCTATATTCATCACAACACTTCACCGCATCCAAGCCTGGCCCGGCCATCGTCCTAGCCCATGGTTTAGGTGCAACGAAAGAACTGAAGCTCGACGTATATGCCGACAACTTTAACCAAATGGGTTACACATGTCTCGTTTTCGACTATCGCTACAGTGGAGGGTCCCCAGGTCTGCCAAGAGGACTGATCGACTGGTCTAAGCAACAAGATGACTGGAAATTCGCCATCAAATATGCGCGTCAGTTGGAGAATGTTGATCCCGAGCAAGTTGGCCTCTTTGGGACTTCTTTCAGCGGGGGACATGTTACTCAACTAGCTGCGGGCGATAAACGACTCAAAGCCGTGATCGCTCAATGCCCATTTAGCCATGGTTGGAAGAGCTCCCTCTGCACAGGAATTACTACGATTCCTAAACTTGCAGTCCTCGGAATCTTAGACTTTGTCTTCGGCACCGACACCAGCCCTGTCACCGTATCACTTGTCGGAAAGCCGGGAGAAGGTAAGTTGGATTATTGCAGTGCGATTGCTTGCATCAAACTAATTTATCTAAACAGTTGCTCTTATGAATGCCCCGGACGTGCTCACTGATTTCGTCCCACTTGTCCCTCCAGGACACAAAGTACGAGACAAAGTTCCTGCTCGTTTGGTATTAAAGCTCCCTTTTCTAAGGCCTGGCTCTTACGCGTCAGATATCCAATGTCCTATTCTCTTTGGCATATGTGGCAAGGATTCTGTCGCGCCTGCAGATGCCACATTGGCATATGCCAAGAAAGCCCCCAAAGGAGTGATCAAGTGGTATGAAGTAGGCCACTTTGAGGTTTATTATGGCGATGCATTTCAAACAGCTATCCATGATTATAGGGAATTCCTTCAAGAGAATTTACCAATCAAGGTCAAAGACTAGACTGTTGGAAGTCGACTTCACCTGCAGCTGCAAATGCAGCTGCATCGGCCAGTCCTTTGGCGGACGGCTACGGACATGGCCAACACACTCTCTCTTCGTTTGAAGATACTTTGTTTCAGATGCACTTCGGGGCTCTACAGCATGTGCGTTGAGCAAGGATATCATCGTTTTGTATACAATTCTTCATACTGAAGGATTGACCGCTTGCTCATGTCAAATACTTTGTTGATCCCTAGGATATCTAGTTCTTTGTAGTTTCCAATACTATCGATTGACAGTTGCCAATTCCAATTCTTCAATCTTCACCTTCTTCATTCAATATACCGTCATTACCTGTTGCTCCTCAACAGACTCAACCATGTCATAATTCACTGCATATATTACTGTAAAGGGTCACCTGTATTTCCACTATACATGAATTAAGAGCGCAAGGCTCTCTAATCTTGATATGTCTCTTCAATGATCACGTAGGTATTTCAGCCAAGCTTCCATAAGAAAAATAAGAGGTATCTACGAAAGCTACAGCGGACCAGAGCTTAACAGGTGCCGAGGAGTATCATAGCGGTATTGACGTTAGCTAATATGCGCGCGAATAGCGGTTATGCTACAGTATACGTCCCAGGCAGCAATATTGACATTTTATTAGAAGAGACACGATAGGACTAAAATTCTGAGGTTCCGTGTGCCCGGCCCTTCCTGGCGTCACCCTACTTTTTGCAAGTCCATGCTCCGCGAAGCTCTCAGATACTACCGAGGATCTGGTCCACTGTTTCTTCTATTCCAGATTCCCGGTCATAGATGCTTACCGTAGACAACCAATTGGCTTTCGATTGGTCGGTATTTAATACAGTCTCTTTTCATTGGCTCCTTTAGGCGGGTCGATAGCTAGGCTGTCCGTTGAACACCCCTTGCACGAGTGTGCGAATCGCACAGAATGTTTTAGTCGAAGTTTATTTCCTTTCTGCTCTATCAGACCTAACTATCAGAGGCGTGTAGCTCATCAGGTCGTCAGGTCAACCCCCTGAGCTGATGAGCTGATGAGCTACATGCCCATTTATCGGACCAGTAACAACGACGTAATGTTGCGTCATCCGATTTCTCCACAATTTACCCTTGATGCCGTTTGAGAAGTTCACCGGCTATCTAGGCCAACTGAGAGTAAAAAGAGGAAGAAAGGCAGAGAGTACAACTGTTACTGTACGGGTCATGGAATCTTTGTAGCCTTTTGAGGTTCCTGGGTTCGTCAACTTGGGCTCCGTATTGGTACACTTCGGTTCGTGGTCCCTCCTTCATTCACGTCTTGGACAGCCTGTAGGAATTTATTTACTGATTTGGCATAAAGCTTTCGCCGGTGAATAACCCCTGTTCTGTCCAGGAGTGTTGGTTGAACTGAGTGGCGATGATTTATCGCGAAGGAAATCCTGTTTCAACGTCCATGATCTCCACCGTATGTTTTTGTATCGTAAATGGGTCAACAGTGGTGCTGACCAGCACATTTGTCCAGCGAAGGATTTCTTTATCGTATCTCGTAATTACGAGCCAACGGACTCCTTGAGCTATCTATGAACGCCCGGATGCCTCGCCTGCCACAGCATAGAGCTTTAATAAATCCATTCTGCACTATTTCAGACTATATAACTAGCGGGGGAATTTCAACGGTCTACAATCACTCAAGGTCGCATTCCTCTAATCATGCGCAGTGAAGTACATACTAACCACGGTTAAGTGTACTCCGTATGCCCGAGCCGGCCGTAGCATTTTGCATTTCGCTCTGAATTCCAGTTTTGTCCGTTAGCCAAATACAATCTTCGCCCATGGTTGAAAAGGAATTCCGAATACGGATAAGCAAAATCCATATTCGTCTGCGCCCCTAGTGACAAGTCGAGTTCAATCGGCATTATCTGGGCCTCAAGGGGACTAAATAAAGTCAATAAATCAGGCATATTGCCTGGATCTTAGCACATTTGATTTTTGAACCTCGGCGTGTCATTAGAGGCATTGCCACATTCGATATCCTGCTGCCAGTGAATTGTCGAGTTTGACCCTGAGTTGATGCGAAGATTGTGTCTCCCATCCGGACGAACCAGGGGAACCCCACCAGCTATGTCCCTGGTATTGCGCAGTCCGCGATTTTCATGTCATGGACATAGCGAAAAAGTGGTCTGACCGTATTCAAGCTACCGGCAGCGATGCCAAGGCCGGTTTCAACGTTGGACCAGATAGAGTAATCTGAGTCGTAGCATCTGAAAAGAAGCCAAGGTTTAGACGGCCAGAACCATACAAACTCTTGCATTCAATTTGACTTACAAAGAAAATTGGTGTCTTTGTAACTCTGGAGATAAGGGACGCGGGCCACGACGGCAGCGTTTGCCCTAGTGATGGGTCAGCCGGAGTCCCAATGTTGGGAACAATGTCAAGCGTAAACGTACACACACCCCATGCCGAGGATCCGAGCCAGACCCTATTTGGTACGCCATCTCCTCGGCAGGTCTTTCAAAAGATGTCCGGCACAACCTACAAGAGTGAAGTCGCATATACATGCAATCGCGCTATAGAGGTATGCAACATTAATGACATAATTCTTATTGATGTAACTATTAGTGATATTGTTCCGGGAATCTCCAGCAGCGTCTGCAGGAGATTTCCTTCATTGTATCAGGAGATCCTGGCCATTTTCCATTTTTCCCTTCTTCACCTCTCTTGTTTCTTAGCAATGCAACCATCACATTTGGTCCTTCGTTGACTCTTATATAGATATTTCTTGCTTCTATGGAGAGTGTGTCCGTTGTCACAATCTACACAAAGGTCAAAAGGCAGATCTCCGATTCGGTCGATCCCATGGCACTGATCGCTAAGGGGCCCCACATCCCGTCGGCTACCCGAGAGCCAAAATGTTTAAATGGTTTTAAGGTCACGCCCGACAGTGATTGAGAGACAGATATTAACGGGGTTATATATTCGACACTATTTAGGGACAGAAGTACCCCGAGCTTAAGGCAAGTCAATACGGCAATGAGAATATGTTTTAGTACCCAAGGAGAATATGGTGCAAAGGGAAACATGTTACATGCGAGAGGCTTGGCTGCAGTATATCATCTGGGCTAGTGAGATGATGATAATTTGTGGAAGAAAATGCGGTTTCTAGGGTCGGGAGAGGCTTTTCTCCCCTGACAGGGACTGAAAGTGCGAAGAGAGCATACAAGCGAGATCAAGATGGGACCAGATGGTTCTATCACGCTGGCAAACTGGCCTCTTTGATGGAGGTAAAAGAGATCATAAAGCAGGAAGACAACAGAGGCAAAGATGAGAGGGAGGTAAAACTAGAGTTGTTTTTCTTGTGTGCTAGTTTATCTGATGGCATTTACGGGGAAGCGCGTACATATGCGTGTTTACTCGCCGAGTCGAATCTCTTCCTTCTCCCACCACGCGCTCTTCACCACCACCATCACATTACGCGCCCTGCTTTGGTTCCTTTCTTTTTTTCAAAGAAAAAACTTGTTGACACTCCTCCCTGTGGCCAAAATGGCCAGTGCTGGTGGCGAGCCTCCTCCCCCGCCTCGGGTAAGTTGCTCTGTTGTTCCACGACTACGCCCTCATCACAAAGCACAAACCTCTCCCATTCCTCCATCGCACCTCCCCACATCCACAACAAAACTTCGTGATGATGGCATCAGGATCTACGCTAACTCATGATAGCCGTGGTGCCATCTTTGCCGGCGGACCAGGCACCGCGCTGAAAACTGCGAGGTGGGCAGGAGGCTCACCACGCTGAACATGATGGCTGCTGCCATGGTATGTGGTAAATTATCTATGGTTGATCTAGTGCAAGGAGTTGACTCGAGGTGTGATGTAGCCCGGAGCTCTGTCGTTGGGCCGCCGTGGCCGTGGAACGCGGGCCGGCAAGGCCAAGAAGGGTATGTTGTTTATCCTCTCAATACCTTTATGGAGAAGGCTAACACTTACAAGCCAAAGAAGCCCGGCGCCAGCAGGGTAAGCTGAGCATCTGGAAGCCAGTCTCGTGGATCGATCAAATACTAATGTTATGCTGTCAATGCCGCCACCGCGTCTGCCCCGTCCGATGCCCCGTCCGCCTCCGTGGCTTCGTCGCTTCGTCGTCTGCCGTGGCTCCCGCCGTGCCTTCCTCCTCTGCCGCCATTGGTAAGTTCGATCCTCTTGCATTTCGGAAATCTATACCTACCCTTGAGTTGCGTTATCACCGAGCCTGCAGAGCCCCATTTGTCTACAGGGGGGCTCTGGAGGCTTGTGTTAAACGCTCCCCACAAACCTGCCACCCTCAACAGACGCTTGAATGATAAGAACATGTTCTAACGTATTGCATAGCCACCAAGACCGTTGATGCCGTGACCGCGTCCGATACTTCTCCTGCCCTGGGCACTGGTATGCCCGAGATCACAGCGCCCCTCTCCCGTGAGGAAACCCAGCTGTTAATTGAGGCCATGAATGTTGCTCTGGCCCAGATCATGGCTGCCCGTCTTCAGCGGATGGGTCCTCACGGGGAAGGGCGTAACCAGCAGCCGGGGCGGGGGGGGGGGGGGGGGGGGGGGGGGGGCTCCGCAGAAGACCTGGTGAAAAAGGAGAAGGACACGGAGTAAGCCACAGAAATGGCCGTATTTCGCTTGTTTGAAAATTCGTTATGTACTTTAGGATTCTCCACGGGCCATTGCCCTGATCATTCAACCAGCCCGGGATTCCGGGCCTCACCTTTCGAGGCACTTCTTATGATCCCTTCATAGAGTAGGCATGGGATGGTAGCCGGCTTGAGATGTGTGATACAGATAAGTCATCTGTCTAAATAGACATGGGGAGTGCTAACTTCCAGTTCCATGCGGCGACGCCTTGCACGCGAGGAACAATAATGTCCATACTAATTTCAGTTGCAGTGTTCAGATTGCATCCAGAGGTAGGTGCAAGCGCTCGATTAATAGCTCTTGTCCTCATACCGTGACGTTGGGATAATCTTGTGTTGTGCCTCTCTGATCGACGAGACTCTTTTGTTCTCCTCTCTGTTTATTTCTCCTTCCACGCTATTCCCTTCACTTGCTTTCTCTCCTACTGTGTGACAGTGGAGATCCCCCCATTGTGCTTCGCACCCCCCTTTTGGGGGTTGAGTCACCTTGACAGATCCATCAACCACCCAATCGACTCGCCGAGCTTTGAAGGTCCACCCTTTCAGCCATAAAATAGCGTTCTGAAGGGTGCCAACCTGCACCGGGAAGGGCCAGACAAGTCGCGACAGAGGAGATATAAGATGATCGCGGTAAGTCTGAGGCCAAGGATCACGGAAAAGGAGACTATGAGGCGAACAGTAGCTAAGCTGGAGTCGAAGATCACCCCGCGCGTCAAGTCTTACCCCAATGCTCTTGAGGCCCTTCTTCAATTCAGTGCGCTCACAAGCTCTCACAAGCTCTCCAAAGCTCGCAAACTCTTTGCAAGCCTCCTAATTGAGTCACCCGTCAGATCAGCCGTTAAAAGTGACGTGTCTTCCCCGTGATGGAAGATCAACGAACGCATCATCGCCACAATGCTATGTCTGGCTGGCACCCGACCCAGCTCATGGACCGATTGGATCCAACCTCCACTACTCTCCCGACTGCCTCCGAGACGGTCATTCTTGCTGCTTAAATATACCCTGGGAGAGATTGACGGCGAGCGGGTCCAATGGGGAGACGTTGCGGGGACTCCGAATTCGAAGTCTTCGGTGAACAATTTTGAGGATCACGTTCTCCTGTTTTGGGCATTCATCGACTCCATTGACGCCATATTATACAAAGGCTGAGCCGAGGTAGATTCTGTCGAGATTCTACACTAAGATTGATGACCTTTGTTGATGTCGACACATGGGTACATCGGATTGTATCATTTGCAGTCCATCCTATGACCACCGGCCCGGTGTCAATTGACTGGCGATCAGCATCCGACCCGAGTATATTCTCAACCTCTTCGAAGTCTGGACCACGATTTACACATGTGAGTCATGGCCAAGGGTGCTGGCTTATCGAAAATGCTCAACCCGACGATTTCATGTGTCGGATGAAATCGGGCATTAAAGTTCAGATTATCAACGTTGAGATGTTATCGCGCTTACACTGTACATCCAAGAACACCGTTGCTCAACAATGTGATTCACGATAATTCATGATGCAGTCTAGATTCTGCGTTGTAGGGAGCAGTATTTCATAAGGTATAAAGTCCCTTGTTTTCGTCTCCTTGAAGGCCACCATCACATCAAAGACATTCTCCAGTATAGACAGAGGCCTAGCCTTATTTACAGAAATTGGCAGTCAAAACAAACTACTTGTTCATCATGAGTTTTCAAAGAAGCACCTATCATCTTTCCCTTGTCTCTCCTTGTCCCCTTCGAAATGCAGTCATCAGCAGTTGCACGCTTTCCTGTCGCCAGCCACGTGAAAGCCACATTCGTCGCCATGCAACAGCAACCAAAACTGGTCAGAAGTCCTCTTGGACACACCCGGTGTAGGTTGGCCCATTGCCAATTTCCCTTCCGGTGACTGACAACAATGTCAACCTGCAGATACACACGAGAGCAGATCCTTGCCGTGCGCACAGCTCATCGCCAAGCACGAAATTGGCAAGACAAAGTCGCACTCGGAACAGTGCGAGCCCTGCGCTGGGGCATGGATGCTGTCACCTGCTATCGGGCTCAACCCACAACAGAGAAGGGGCTTACAACTCCCTACGCCATGAGCGAGGAGAAGTGGATCACACGATTCATCTTCCTCGAGAGTGTCGCTGGCGTTCCAGGCATGGTAGCCGGCATGCTGCGCCATCTCAAGAGTATCCGGCGAATGCGAAGGGACTACGGATGGTGAGGAACACCATCCTCTCGAATCTTCCACCTTCTGCTAACCTCTTCTAGGATAGAAACTCTCCTCGAAGAAGCCTACAACGAACGAATGCACCTCCTCACCTTCCTCAAACTCGCCGAACCCGGCCCCCTCATGCGCTTCATGGTCCTCGGCGCGCAATGGGTTTTCTTTAGCGGTTTCTCCATCGCATACCTCATCTCACCACAAATCTGCCACCGATTCGTCGGATACCTCGAAGAAGAGGCCGTCATCACATACTCAAAGGCCATCAAGGATTTGGACAATGGACATCTCCCTCAATGGGAGAACCTGGAAGCTCCTAAGATGGCGATCAAGTACTGGCAGATGCCGGAGGGCCAGCGGTGCATGCGGTCATTGCTGCTGTATGTGCGGGCTGATGAGGCTAATCACCGTGATGTCAATCATACGCTGGGAAGCTTGAATCAAGAGACTGATCCTAATCCCTTCTCGGCGAAGTTTAAGGCTCAGATGGCTCAAATGAGACAATTGAAGAAGGCGGAGCCGTCGGCTAGCACAGTGCGGTGACTGTGATTCGGAGATATGGAGTGGATGTTACATGTTGGGAGTTTCATAGATCATAGGTATGCAGTAATATTATACTGCATCACTTCCTGTTGTGGAGTAACTTACTAGGAAGGTGGGCCGAGGGACTTCCTTAGCTACCACTTCTCCTATCTACCATCATGATGCTCCCTCTGCTAACCCAACCTCACTCGTGGCAAGAAAAGCCCCGTTACTTCATTCATATCAGATGATCAATCTATCTGACTTAACAATTGTGACAACTCAGTCCGGTCTTTCGCTCAGAAGTCCGATACGTCATCCGGATGTCATCTGCAAGCTATAGACTGATGATAACATGTTTCGCTCGCAGGCACATATAAGAACACAGGCCGTCTACAAGCTGAACTCAAGCAATTTGAATCAATAACAGAGTCCACCTTTCATCACACACAATGCCGCCAAAGAAAATCCTCATCGTCCTCAGCGACGCCAACTCCTTCCCTCTCAAAAAGACCAGCGGACCCGACGAGGGCAAAGTAGTCGACCAACCTTCGGGTTTCTTCCTACACGAACTCGCAAAGCCACTTCAGAAACTCCTCAACGCAGGCCACGAAGTCACCTTCGCCTCACCAAAAGGCCAAGAACCAACCCCCGATCCAAACAGCGAGAGCTTCCTCGCCTACGCAGGAAACTTCTACGAGCGCAAGCGACAGAATGAGCTGATCGAGCGCATGAAGCGGGAGAATGGGTTCAGCCGACCTCGTCCATTCAACACCATCAGCGATGACGAGCTGTCCAGCTTCGCGGGTGTATTCATTCCCGGCGGACACGCGCCTCTGCGTGACCTCGGTGCAGACCCAGATCTTGGTCGGATCCTGCGGTATTTCCACAAGGAGAACAAGCCCACTGCTGCGATTTGCCATGGTCCCTATGCGCTGCTGAGTACCAAGCAAGCTGGAGATGGAAAGTTCGTTTACGACGGGTATAAGATTACATCGTGGAGCGATGCGGAGGAGAAGATGATGGAGACTATGTGGGGAGGCGAGATTGAGAAGGTCGAGTCTGCGCTGAAGAATGAAGGCGCGAAGATGATTGAGGGTGCGCCTGAGAAGGTTGGCGGGACGACGCTGCACCGTGAGTTGGTGACAGGTGGTAATCCATTGGCGGCGAATGCTTTGGGTGATCGATTCTTGAGGATGATCAGTGTGTAATAGCAGCTTCGATGTCTACAATAGCCAACAATTCTGTCAATGAAGAATCCATGCCACTATCATGCGATTGTCAAAAATATAGTGACGCGGATCTGTCGATCACCAAGTTTGGCCGCTGTGCTGTTTCCGCCAATGAAGACCCATCATCAATTAATTTAAGATGTAAACCTCTAAAGCAAGCTTGAAATGTAGAAGAGCTTGAATAGTGATGCATATCCTTTGCAAAATACCTGCAGAAGGTCTGAAGGTCTGGTCATGATATTCTTGATTTGGAGCCTCATCGACGTCATGCTGACGAAGAATTCCAATATAGATGCAAACGACAAGAACTCGTTAAATAGCAAGAGCCCAGGGAATCTGACCAATTTGTTTGTTACGATTCGAGTTCTTGTGGAATCTTTCATCTTTAACTTTCCAACTCTCCAATTTCTCAACGCCTCGTTCATCCAAGATGCAGAAAGAAACCGAGAGGACTGCCCGCGGGCCCCAATCACAATTCCAACAGGGTCAGTTCCACACTGAACTATCAAATTCGAAACTAACATCTCTCAGGCCACCAAGTCCCGGTTCAGCACCACGAGCGACCGGGCCTCCAGTCAGAATTGGAGAACCCCAAGCCTACCAACACCCAGCTCCCAACTGAGGACAATGGATACCAGACATACAAACCCGCAGGCAAATTGACCGGCAAGAAGGCCATCATCACAGGCGGCGACTCGGGTATTGGCCGTGCCACGGCGATCCTGTTCGCGATGGAGGGCGCCTCGAGCTTGATTACCTACTTGCCGCAGGAACAGAAGGATGCAGATGAGACCAAGCGCAGAGTCGAGGAACTGGGTCAAAAATGCTACCTGCTCGCGACTGACCTGCGAGGCAAGGAGAACTGCAAGAAGGTGGTTGACACCGCGTTGAAAGAGATGGGCGGAATCAATATCCTCGTCAACAATGCCGGGACGCAGAATATGATCGAGGATATCAAGGATTTGGAAGAGTAAGTGGTGCTCTTGGATGATGTTGGAAGCCATACTCACACCTTGCAGAGATCAATGGGAGGAAACATATGAAACCAACATCCACTCCGTCTTCTACCTCTCGAAATACACCCTCCCCCATCTCAAAAACGGCGACACAATCATTAACTGCGCCTCGATCAACGCATACATCGGACGTCCCGATCTGCTCGACTACACATCCACCAAAGGCGCTCTCGTCTCATTCACTCGTGGCCTATCGAACCAGCAGGTCGGAAAGGGGATTCGTGTGAACGCCGTGTGTCCTGGACCAGGTAAAAAGCGAAATCCCAGAATGACCGTACGATGACTGACGTCAGCTAGTGTGGACACCTCTTATTCCCGCGACGATGAACAGCTCTGCCATGGAACAATTCAGCGGTACACCGATGGGCCGACCCGGACAGCCTAGTGAGATTGCGACGTGCTTCGTGTTCCTTGCTAGCCAAGACAGCAGCCTCATCTCGGGTCAGTGCTTGCACCCGAACGGAGGAGTTGTTGTAAATGGCTAGACGGGTGAAGATGAGTTATGAGCGAGAAGGAAAATTCAATCTCTATGGAAATTGTAAATTGCATCGAATATCATGATTTTCGTACGAATCTGAAAATAACAGCTTGAGACTGGTCGTTGAAACAAACTCCGAGGCCCTGTTCAGATGCCAAACCGGAAATGGAAAGGAGCTCCACTATTCTTCCTTTGAGCTCAAACGCTGGAGGCGCTGCTTTCTGCGCAAGGAGATAGCGATTTCGACGGCGAATTCCGCGCAGTTTCCCGGACTGTTCCACGCTTCTAACGTATTGATGACCAGGCTTTGGAGGACGTCTATATCAGGGACAAGAACGTTCAACACCGAGCAGTTCCACGCCATAGTGAGGACCAAAACAGAGCCCAAACAACTATACAGTGTGCAGTGTCAGCAACTTGGACAGTACAGCTCGTGAACCGTTCCGGCCAACGAAAGAGAGATCCATGGTAGTTACTAACCATTGCGTGGCCAAGTACGCGTAAGGCGAGGGCAACGCCGTCGAGAGGAACTCAACAGACGCATATAAGTAAGCGCGGCAGCTCGAAAGACAAGCCTGGCAGTTCCTGTATACATCTTCCGACAGCTCTGTTCCAATACCCATTGACGTCGCGTAAATCAAAAATGGACGGTAAATGAGCTGTTTAGCCGACCAATATCGTAATCGGAGCAAGCACCCGTGTAGGTCGCCCATTGCCTGTGATTCTAGGCAAGGCCTGATAGCGTCTGGTAACATATCGAACCAACATTGTAACTGAGAGTCAAGCTCTGGACATACTTTTGAAAAGGACTTGCTTGGGGGCTGTGGCATTTGCGTGTCAGGATAAACCGTCGTCGGTGAAGGCGCTGGGTAAGTAGGCGCTTCGTCCGTAAATATAGACAATGATGAATGCGGTTAAGCAAGCACCTTATGGAGAGGTTGGCCAAGTAACGCTGCATATCCACTTGTGCCGGGCTGCAGTTTGGGAAGGGCATTTTGTCTATCAATGGTTCAATGCCACTTCTTGGGTGGTCAAACTCTGCCAGATTATCGCTGCGATACGTCAATAAAAACAAATAAAGACAGGGAACAAACGAAAGCTAGGAGTAAGTGATGCATACATACCACTCTATTACAAAGCAAGACCAACAAATGCGTCGAATACCCTCCAACTCATGTGTGTTCACGCTCTCCAAGCTACCGCATTCTGTTAGCCACGAATCAGATATGTAACGAAATATAGATCGTACCGGATTAGACTTTGTTGGACACATGTTGACGCCATGTGGATGAGCCGCCAACTCTGAAGGGGCCTCATCAGGTATAAAAAGTATAAAGCAGCCAGTACTAGCCCGCGAACCAACTGGATGTTGTGGCCGAAAGAGTCTGCCCAAGCTGCCATGAGGATGTGGAAAGCGGTATCAAAGTAGCCAAAACCAGGTTTCTCGCATTCGGCTACGTCTCGCTTCGCCGGCTCTGAAGCAATCGCCCCCAGTGCGAATGCAATGAGACACACTGCGGTCTCTTCATCGCGTCGAAAGTCGTTCCCCAAGACTTTCTCGTATAGATTCATGAATGCTTCGCGATCCAGAAGCGGGTGGTATGGGTGGACCAGGGCAAAAAAGCGTTCCAAGAGATGTTCTGTCACTGGGCGAGTAACGCATGGTATACCGTGACATTCCGATGGCCTGGATGAAAATGGCTCAATACACAAGGAGGCTCGGTGTGCCTCCAAGCGGAAGAAACTGTCTGGTGGAAAGTTGCCAACTAGAACGCGCACCTGCGGGAGAGCAAGAAGACTGCTCGTCGTCGCCTGTGGCCAAAGGGTATATTGAAAAGTGGACTACTGGAATTAAATGCTGGAGTGGAATCAAGTTCTCCATTGTTGATAGGAGCATCCGTCGCTGGAACATGAACCTGGTCATCCGGGTTACTTGGATCACGGTTCGCCGATTGTGACTCCCGATGCGTGCTGGTTAGATCGATTGGAGAGTCAGGATTTTCCTCTCCGGACGCAGGCTTCTTGACAGATCTACAATCATTTTGGATTGCGCCTCAAGCATGGATTCAACTGCATCTAGTCGTGTTCCATAATCACCCCTATCACTGCGTCAGCAAAACTTATCCTCATCGGGGTAAGTAGCAGACCTTTGTTTTTGCTGGACTTGATAAACACATTCCGTTCGCATATGCTCGCAGTTGGAGCAACTTGGAAGTTTGCCATCACACTTTCGTTTCCTACGAGAGATTCAGTGATCGTTCATCGAAGCACTGCGCATTATCGCCGGACAACGATCAGCAAAAAGGATACACTTACCGATGCCGGCAGAATTTGCAAGCAATGGTTACCCGTCTAGTAGACATAACAACGGAGCTTGAGTGTGATACTTGAACTGATAATAGCTTGAGGTTTGTCGTAACGCCTCAAAGATTTTCCGGACCGGCGCACGTGCGGGGTATTTACGAATGAAAGCTGAGAGCCAACGTAGTATGGAAGTGCACGATCACACGCCACGGTGAAACCCTTCCGAAACATTCCCCGAGCATTTCTTATACGGTGTTATCCTTTACTTGCTTACACGAAGACCTATTAACTAGGTACCTTAGCGAATGCCCTTGTATGACTAAAAGCACCCGCTCCCTGTGCTTCCATTATAGTTAGTTAGTCGGACTTTCGTGTTATGTAACGAGAATTAAAAAGGGCCACATCCTAACAACAGAACACCCTATCCTCCAGGACAGAGCACATTTGTATTCAGGGCATAGGCTAATGAGCAGCAAGTCGCCCGGAAAGTAGGTGGGCGAGAAAGCTTGTGTTACGCGATGCTATCTGGTCACTGTTAGTAGAGCGGAATACTCACCTGATTCCCAAGTCTCGTCAACGATCTGTCTCGCAACCGTACTGTTGCCTAGTCCGTCAGGCCTTACACAGGCTCGGTCTGTAGAGGGTATCGAGGGGAACAATGCCAGGTAGAGCGCCAAGTAGGTCACTACCGAAGTAGCTCCCCTACTTGTAGGATGGTTTGTCGAGCAAGATGAATCGTGAATGCGATAAACACAAGAGGTATCTAAGTATGAACTGTAGGTCCCAGTAACTTAGATTGATTGATCGCGAAGTGCTAAGTACAGAAATGAGTGTCCTTATATATTCTCCTGAGATCCCCTACTTGTCCTCCTACTCCGGGGGTAGGTCTGGGAGTAGTTATATACTGCGCCGTCTACTCCTGGAGTCGCCGTTGTAGTAGCCAGTGAGGTTGTGATCACGTGTTTCTCATGGTCTCCTTGCGAGGCAGACTTCCCTGCACGTGATATCGGAACTAATGCATAGCTCCTGGGTTTGACTGGTCCTCGTTGCCCCTCAACAACTGGCTGTTGCAGGGTTCGTAACAGCTTGGTGGTGCAAAGCAACACTAGGCTCGTGGATGGACGCATACTGTATCCCACTCTTGTTCGTCCGAAGAAATTTCACGCTGCCAACTTGCTCCCCTGGCATGTCAAGTTTAATCAGCCGTCGCACGGTTGGCTTGCCTACACTTTATCCCTATTATTGCTAGGGACGGAGTCGGCCACGTGATCAAGAATCCCCAGCAGATGGCATTCGTAGATCTTAGTATACGTCCCTGGAGCTAGGCTTGGGGACTGCAAGCGACAAATACGTTGCTAACATGGGAAGTTGTACCTACGGACATTTTGGACGATATCTCCGATCAGGAAGTGCCTTCTTCTGAATATCGTCCGCCAAAAACTGACGAATTTCTCCGATCATCTCCGATGCAACTACGTCGCCGGAGATCCAAACTCAGCACGAGTGATTGTCGACCATTACACATACATAATAATCCTGATGAGGATGATGACCATAATACACTGAGCAGGAAACCCCGTCTTTCTCGGGACGTTGGACGAAGGCAGCTAGCATCGGCAGGCCAAACGTCCACCGCAGCTGAACCAAGTTCCTTTTCCGAGGAGAACCATCGTCGTTACTGCACACTGAAGTGTCTACGCGGATTGGTACATGGAGGAGAGCTAGATCAGACTTGTCCCAATGTTCGTGATCATGGTCAGGGAACAACGCGTCATGTTATCAATTCAAAAACTTTCGTCTGTAGATTGCAACGCCAGCTCTCTGAGACTGTCAATCCAGATTGTGAGACCATCGGAATCCACGGCTCTCGAGGCGCTCTGTTGAAAGTGACTCTGTCATCACACGGATACACTGTGCCCACGAAGTGCACCGTGCCGGAGTTCCGTGATCACCTCCGACATGAAACAGCTGTATACGACAGACTTCGTCCAATCCAGGGCATATACATCCCTCTCCACCTCGGCAGCATTGACTTGGCCCATCCCTATAGTTACGACGGGATTGCTTATCTCGAACACATGATGCTGTTGAGCCCAAGCGGACAATCTCTGGACCTAGCACTCGGGGAATTGGACCGAACTTGTCGTCTCGATTCCAAATTGACGGAGTAGCACGAAATCTAGGGTGAACTGAAGCCGATCACTCTATCCCTATTACTCGACTCAGGATCTTTCCAAATTTCTGCGGAACGGTTCGTGGTTTTTCCGTCGGCCGTCCAAACATGTCTCTCCAACGCGTACGGACTGGCAGTCTCTTCTGAACTTCATTGACGCTCGGTTTATCTCCGCTATAATTACTGAGGTCACTATCTCATCAATTATGTCCGCATTGGAGACTTTACGTCAGCACATTTGAGAGCACTGGCAACTTTGCTAATATCTACCCTCAGGCGCTTCCACTATTCACAATGGAGAAATACCAGTGGTCTTCTACAAAGTCAGGCCTGTTGTTTCTAGGAACATGTCTCCCCAGTCTCCTCAGCATTCCACTAGCCAAATATGGCCAAGGCCTCAATCCCCGGAAAACAGTTGCCATCGTACTTATCCTTGCCTTATTTCCATTTGCTGCACTCCCTTTGATTGAGAAGCCATCTTCCGCTCACCAGATCTGCTTCGTTGCGTTGGTCGCCTGCATCGGTCTATTCATGACCACATCCCAGTCGCAGGTCATGGTTGAGATGTCTGATGCCGTGCGTCAAATCGAGCGCAAGAATGGAATTGACGCGCGCAAGAAAAGCGGTATGGGCACTGGATACGCACTCTGTAGTGTTTCCATTGCTCTAGGCCAATTCTTGGGCCCTCTTATTGCTGGTTTTGCGAAGTTGGGGTTGTGATGGGAAGGTATGTCGTTGATTTTGGGTGGAAAGTCGGCATTTGTTGGACTGGCGTCTCTGCTGTTTTATGCGTGAATCTGTCTGTGTCTAGTACGGGTGTATAGAGTCAATACGGCCAACATGACTTATATTGCCATCGTTGATGATGTTATCACTAGGGATATCCTGAAGATGTTTATGCGCTGACTCTCCCTGCCATGCGGGAGACTTGGTACCCCCGTAGCTCTCTCCATCCAACTGCGTACTAGCATTGCTCCGCACTTTCAGTCTCCCATCACTCCCGCAAAGATTAGTGATAATGTACATGCCTCGGGGTCTATTACTCGCTATGACATAGTAGGCCGCATTCACTATCAGAATCACCTATAGACGTCTAATCCACGAAGCTCCGTACGGATGACTATCTAAATAAAGTACTATAGACGATCGACCAGAAGGTATTGTGTAGCAGTGATCGCTCTTTGCAGCTAAGCAACACCTATTCGGCCTCCACGGCCTTCGAGCAAGTGAAACACCTCCTATAGGAAGAAGGGGTTACCTCTCTCCATTCAATCTCATTTCTTACCTTACCCCTAGTACGGTATGTCTGATAATGCCAAAGGTCCACTCAGAGAGTTGGCAGATTGAGACACGCTAGGCATGAACTGGGAGGCAGCGGCGGCACATGAAAGACGAGAATGTATCGTTAAAGTTGAACTGCAAACAATCGCGAATTATCTAGAGCGGATTGAAGGGACCATAGGCTCTAGAGGCGAAACGCAACAAGACTCCCTTGTGTCGGCTATGAAAATCTGACGGCATTGGCATTACGCGAATGCCTTGAAATATCTTCATTACGTTAGTTGATAAAATAAATCAATAGGAAGCTTCTCCGTCTCATGACACTTCGGATAAACTACCCTAGCCCATCAAAATCAACCAGCTCTTCAGTTCTGAACAGAAACTCGTCGAAGTCAAACGGAATATCCTGAAACATATTATCAAAACAGCAACCTGCACCATCCGTGAGTGGATCGCCCAAACTCTGCAAGGGTAGACAAGTTTTTTGAGAAATCTTCGCTGAAAGGGCCTCGAAAGTCCAAACGCATTGCTGAACATATGTGCTTAGATGGATGTGCGCACGAAGTGCCGCCAGAACATCTTGCCAAGATTGAGAGACCGAGACGGTGAATAAATCGGATCCAACCATTGCTGCGAGGAAAATCACACCGGCGATGTGGAGATAGTATACTCGGGTCCACCAAGGGAGGATGCCCATAGGTTGACTGGGATCCAATGTTTCGACAACTAGGGATGTGACCCCCTGGGCAGCATCGACGCACATTCTGGCACATTCCTTGAGGAGCCTCTCATTTAGGCTTGAGGAGTTGATGAAATTTGATTGAGGGACTGTTTTCATCGAATAGAAGCGGGCGAGTAGTGGTCTGTAGAGATAGATACGAGCATGTAGGAGCCTATGAGACAGATTTGTATGAGCATGGCAGAAATGTGAGTAGGGAGTAAAGGCAGAGGTTTACCGAAGATGCAGCAAATATCGCTCCATTCGAGATGTTTCGTCTTTCAGATATTTGACGTTTCGTAACTGTAGATCGTTTGGGAGGCTAGCCTCCCATTTGTTAAGGCAAGCGTCAAGGTGGACTGCCGCAGTGTGGTATTCTTCCTGCTGATCTAGTCGTGGCACGGCCGTCCTGGCCGCGAGTATACTTCTGGTTTGTATCTGCGCCAGTTGAATCTGGTTGCCAATCTCGTGCAGCTCCAGTCTCAGATGGGAAAGATGGGCAGGTTCACCTTCCTGCTTACAGCAATTCATCGATGAGGGGACGAGCGCTAGTGCTGATGTCTTTCCGAGTGACCAGGAGACGCATCTGCCTCAGTCAGTTCCATTTCCCCATATATGAAGACTTGTTGGTCAGAGGGCGTACCGATCTAAAGCAACACAGCTTGCCCAAGCCTTACGTTTCAGCCGTACCTCATCACTGACGACCTTTGCAGGAGGAGTTTCAGGCGAATGACAACACATTGTTTGGGCAATGCGCATTGCCAGCCCCGCGGTCATCCACGTTTTTTGTTGATTGTTGGTGCAGTGGAGGTATCTGTTCATAAGCATCAGGCATTGCACCCGCTCAAGTGATCCAGGTTCCCAAAGAATCGACTCGGCAGGGAGCAGAGCCCAGGCACGCCGAAAGTACATGGTTCCCTCATTATTCCGATGGTCCAGGGGAATGCATTCTTGTCTTTGCACGGCGAGAGCAAACAGCAGATTGAGGATGCTGAGCCGAACGTGAAGGACGGTACGCAGGCACTCCTCTGATGCGGAAAATAAAGTTTCGTAATATTGGAGGAACTGGTTGCGATCCAATATCGGTTCAGCGGGATCTATGTACTGGAAGTAGATCTCCACTAGGCGATCTGCATGTGCTCGGGAAGGCAATTCAGTGGAGGTGGAAAATGTGGAGCACCGTGCGGGTAGATCCAGATCTCCAAACAGGGGCGCATCGACAAATGGGACAAGGTATGAGGTGGCTGGTGGGATGAAGCCTGCTCTCTCATCTATCGTGGCGGCTACCTGGCCGGCAAATCGTCCATGAGCCGCGTAGTACGTGCGGTTGTGGTTCGGGTCCTGGTCCGAACCCCGGCCGTCACCCACCGGGTTCGGAACGGGACATGGTGGCTCAAGGGTGGCGGGGGTCAAGACAGGTGATATCGACGATGTCTCGTAAGAATTGGCGGGCGAAGATGGGGGTGAAGCGAGGACGGGAACACGCTGAAGTTCGACTTGTCGTGGGGCGATCTCGCACGCGATTTCGCTGACAGCGCTAGGGCGATTGTAGTTACACTCTCTTCTGCCCGTCTGACACCTGGCGCATGCTGCTCGATGCTCATATTAGCTTGACTCTCAGATGAAGTCGCTTCCATATATGAGACGTAGAATACCTGGGTGATTGCCGTCACATTTGGCCTTTCTGGAGCGGCAAGCTTGACAAGCCTTGGAGACTTTCAATCGTTGCCTTCGAATGACCCGCGCGTCGGGTCGTGTCGGCTGTACCATTTTTATTTGGGGAGGGGGGTGGGGGTTTCAACTGTATATAGTAAGAATCTTGTCAGTGTCTCATGAAGATAAATAGAGACAGTCGTCTGAGATGCATACACCCAGACCAGGTGGGGTTAAGGAAGATAAGTACAGTAACTAAGACTATAGTTTAATAGTCATCCGCAGTCTGGAATGAACAGGCAGAAGACCTAAAGCGGATAGGGGGCCGATCGTAGGCTATCCTATCAGAATCTCATCCGTCAAGTGATACCCCACTGGCTCCACTACGGTAGGATTTATGATTGAACGATAAAATCCACTCTCCACCGCAAAATCCAATAGAAAACTGGTCCGTTCATGCCCACTTTGGCTTCCCGCACCAATGGCAATGCGATCCGGAGGGAATTACCATCTACTGTAGAATTACTAACTATAGGGTTCCTACATACAGAAGATACTCCGGTCTCCGCGAAGAAAAGGAAAAAAGGTATATAGCATCATGATACCCCCCCCCGGGTCAATAAGTTCAATCTTGAGAGATTGCATGCTATCACGGCAGCCGGAAATTTTCAAGTCATCATGTCCCCCGAGACCAAGACCACAATCACCGCTGGGCCAGGCGAGGTCGAGAAAATACCCATATATGACGGCCAGGGCACGGAAGAGGATCCATTTGTGGTGGAATTCCAAAAAGATGACCCAGGCAACCCGATGAACTGGGGCGCGTTTCGAAAATGGTTCATCACATCCATCGCGACGATCTCCGTCTTTGCCGTCACGTTGACCTCCTCCGCCTACGCAGTTTCCGCCAACGAGGTCTTTCAAGACTTCGCCGACATCAGCTCCGAGGTCTTCACCCTCGGTCTATCCCTCTTCGTGCTGGGTTTTGCAATCGGTCCTGCGCTGTGGGGTCCTCTGTAAGTATCCATTTCCCGGAAAACATTCTCGTCGACGTCTTCCACCCCGCGTTCTCTTGCTGATGATATTGGCTCCCAGGTCCGAACTATACGGAAGACAAAAGCTGTGGATCATCACTCACGTTGCCATGGTCGCTTTCCTGGGCGGATCCGCGGGGAGTAAGAACGTTGCCACGCTCCTGATACTACGATTCTTTGCCGGCACATTCGGTGCATCTCCTCTCGTGAATTCCGGCGGCACCATTGCCGATCTCTTCCTTCCAGCCCAGCGAGGCCTCGCTCTCACAGTGTACTGCGTTGCGCCATTCCTTGGGCCCGTGCTCGGCCCAGTGATGGGTGGCTTCATCTCTGAGAACGTCGGGTGGAGGTGGGTACAGGGCGTGTGTACCATATTCATCGGCGTTGTCGGTATCTTGGGTGTCATCTTCATTCCCGAGACCTACGGTCCCGTTCTGCTGCAACAACGGGCGAGTCATCTGTCCAAGACGAATGGCAAGATTTACATCAGTGTTTTGGAGAAAAGCCAGGGCAAGAAGAAACCGTCAGAGGTCTTCAAGCGAGCCCTGTTTCGACCCTGGATTTTCCTGTTTCTGGAACCAATCGTCCTGATCGCCTCCGTGTACATGGCCATCATCTACGGCACGGTCTACATGTTTATGGGCGCCATGCCGATCGTATACAGTGAAGAGCGCGGCTGGAGCGAAGGTATCGGCGGTCTTTCATTCCTCGGCATTACCGTGGGAATCGTTTTCGGTCTGATTTACGCAATCTGGGACAACAACAGCCGGTACATGAAACTAGCTTTGTCCAAATCTGCGACTCCTGAATCTCGCCTACCACCAGCTATTGTTGGCGCGATCGCCCTGCCGATTGGAATGTTCGCCTTTGCCTGGACCAACTTCCCTAGTATTCACTGGTCCGTCAGTATCATTCTGTCCTCTCCCTTCGGATTTGGCTGTGTGCTGGTCCTCCTGCCAATCTTGAATTATCTGATCGACTCCTACACGATTTACGCTGCCTCTGTGCTGGCCGCCGCCGCTATCTTCCGCTCTGTCATCGGTGCCGTGTTCCCTCTCTTCACAACGCAGATGTACCACAACTTGGGAATCCACTGGGCGTCCAGCGTTCCAGCTTTCATGACACTGGTGTGCATGCCGTTTCCACTGATCATGTATCGCTATGGCGTGCAAGTGCGCATGAAGTGTAAGTATTCGTTCGAGGCGGCGGAAACCATGAAGAAAATGCAGATGCAGCAGGCGCAGGCCAATCAAGCGAAGGAGGAGGAGAAGAACAGTGCCTCGGAATAAGAAGTATTTGATAGCGGGCAATGCTTCTGCGATGAAGTCAGCACCAAGAGATTTGGCGTCCGCCATGTGTCGGAGAGAAGGTAAACTGGACGCGGGGAAAAGAGACGCGCCTTTGGTTGACGCAACTTATTATTCGTAATTAACAGAATGCAAAGTCGAAGTACTGGACTGTTAATGGAATCTATTATCTGCCTTCCTGAATTTGGTGAAAATCGAAATGGTAGCCCCAAGAGCTCTGGACTCATAAACTCCCAAGTCCGCCGTAGGGTTCAGCCTTACCCTATGGCAGGAATCAACTTCCTGTTATAGACAGGTGATACAAGACTGTTGCAAATTTCGACGAACTGCAGCTTCGACCAGTTTTGCTACTATGTGATACTCTGGAACCTGATGAGTTGAAGTCGATGAAATATTGTATACCATGTAGTTAGAATGTAAAGAATGATTGAACACGACAAACTTTAGATCAACGAAACAAAAACATCACTTGCTGGTTCGCGGTGCGTGAACTGAAAATCTACACAAGAAAAACGAAGCGAGAAAACCTCCATCTTCAAAATCAAATATAAGATGAATTAGGCCGTAATGATCATGCGTTGGCCATGAAAACTCCTCCTTCGCCCATATTCAGATTTACGCGAACTTCGCATGTGGGCTGCGGTCCACAACGTCCGCCGCCAAAAGAGTCAAACTCGGGCTTTGCATGATGTTGAAGATAGACAATTCTGCTGCAGCGCGACTGAAGAGCATATTGCGCACTTCGACAGCCACGAGCGAGTCGACTCCTTGCTGCGACGGCGACTGACTCAAGTCGACATCCTCAACGGGGACCAGGAACATATCGGCCAGCATTGCAGCAATTGCAGCCCCAACGACCCGAATGGCCTCATCTCGTGACTTGCAAGCAGCAATTTGGATGGCGAGAGAGTCGGTGCCATCCTGCTCCTGTTCCTGTTCAGTGGCAGCGGGCGGGCGGTATTTCAGCGGCAAGACCCGCATGTCACGACCCAGGTCACCATCAACATCCCAGTGAGAGCCAGGACCGGAGTTTATGCCTCCGACAATGAATTGAGGGTCGTAGGGTGATGTGATAGCCGACTCGAGCGAGGAAAGGACATGATCTTCGTCAATGACTCTGCGCCCGGCTTTGAGAAGAGATCTGCGTAGGGTCTCAGCTGAGCTGGCCTCGGCGACATATCCAACAGCATTCACGACGGAGAGATCGATTGAAACGGCAGGAAGGCCGCAATGCTTGACTCGCCAGTTTGCCAGAGCGTCCTCGTAGGCACCCGCGGCTGAGTATGCGGATTGACTGGCATAGCCGAGGATTCCATTGATAGAAGAGAAAAGGACGAAGAAGTCGACATCGCCAGGCAAATTGAACTGGTTGTGTAGATTCCATGCGCCGGAAACCTTACTCTGAATAGTGGATTTCCAGTCATCCAGCGTCATTTTTTCCACAAACGCGTCCTATCCATGGAAAAGCATTAGCTTGGGAAGATAGAGTAGGACTTGGCAACTTGAACTTACCCTTAGGACAAAGGCAGCATGAATGACACCCCGAATTGTTGGCAGTCCCTCCTGGGCACATTTGTCGATGGCTCGGGCCAAATCATCCTCATTGGCAACATCGCAGCTGATGGGCAAGACGCGATGGCACCCCGCCTCGCGAAGCTCATGAGCGAGGGCTGCGGTCTTCTCACTTGTAGCAGCACTACGTGAAAGCAGGACAAGATTCCTCGCTCCATGGGTAACCATCCAATACGCCACGGACCGCGCGAGACCGCCACTGCCGCCCACAATCAAGTAGGAAACATTGCCAGAAAGCTTTGCGATCCCTTTTCGTGGCAAGACGGGAACCATTTCATCCCGACTGACTGACAAAACGGCTTTGCCCAAGTAGCGATCCGCCTGTAGCAGCTGGGTCTTCTTGGAGATCTCACCTAATGTGTAGACGTCGATAGGATGCACGGGTGTCATGACCTTAGCTTTGACGAGGTGCATCACCTCATTCAGGCATTTGTGAACCTGTGATTGCCGGTATTTCAACAGATTCGGGATGTCTACAGTCGAGAAGGAGATGCCGCGAGAGAAAGGACGCATTTCCAGAAGACTGTTATCTTCTGAATCTCGCCTGTCAATTTCGATGAAGTGTCCAAGAGGTGCGACGAGGTTCAAGCTCTCCTGGAGAAGCGATCCCGCCAGTGAATTCAGGACAACGTCGACTCCACGACCATTAGTGGCAGAGCGAGTTGCAGCGCCAAAAGATGAGTCCCTGCAGCTGAAAATGTGATCCGCGGGTATGCCATACTTCAACATCATCAAGCTCCGCTCGCTGGGGCCGTCGACCGTGGCGAATATCTCTGCCCCAAGATGCTGCGCAATCATTATCGCCGCTTGTCCGACTGCTCCAGCTGCATCGTGAATGAGGGCAGATTGGGAATGCTGTAGCCGTGCCATCTCCATAAGAGAGATGTATGCTGTGAGAAAGGCTACAGGGATCGATGCCGCCTCATGGAAGCTCATATCGCCAGGTATGTGCATCGCAAAGGTCCAGTCGACAACCGCGCGGCTCGAAAACGAGAGACGATTTGACACGCAAAGAATACGATCACCGACCGCAAAGCCCTGAGAGGCCGCTTCACTTCCGACTTGGGTGATGATGCCGGCACATTCGAGCCCAAGTATAGGTTGCTCCTTGCCGCCAGAGGTGGCGCCGTAAGCTCTGGGGTCAATTTCAATTGACCTGGAAGGCAGGGCTCCACAGTCGTCAAAAGCAAGATCATCGTCACCAAAAGCCAGAGATTCGCGGTTAAAGCGTAAGGGGCGATCTGCCTGATGGAATGGTTCAAGAGAGATCGTCTCCTCTTTATCGACCACCGAGGCGTCTAGGGAAAGTGCCTCGTCTCTTTTCGCGTCATGGTAGATTCGCGGGATCAGAATCCCACCATCTCTCTCAGCAAATTCCAGCTCTGATGGGCCCTTCTCGGTAAGCTGATCATCCCTAACAATGACGAAGGTCTCACGAAGTACCTGTGCGATCGCAGATGCACCAGTGTCAGACCATCGTGATCCCTTGGGATCCAAGTCTAACGTGACGAATTTGCGACCGACGTATTCGTTGCGGAGGGAACGTATAAATCCTGAAGCCAGGCCTAGCTCAGGCCTTTCGCAATCAACAGCGCCGCCACGTGTGACCCAAAGAAGCCCCTGACAACCAGTGCTCATCGTCCGGATTCCCTCCAAGGAAGGTGAGTCGAGATCGTACAAAATTGGCTCATCCAGCTCGCCAAGGAAGACGACAATCTTATCAGCGTACAGTTCAAGACTCGTCGCGCTTGACTCCAGATCGTGTACGGCCAGGTGTTCGCTATCTTCTGAATCTGTGAAGGCGGCCATTGAATCTTCAAGGCCATTGAGCCAGGACGTTGGGAGATTGCCGCATTTCTGACTTGTGACAATAACGAACTTGCTGATGGAGACCTTCGGAGGAAGTTGTTTTGGCACATTCGTCATTATTGTCACCGAGGTCCAGGCCTCGCCGTCACAGTCAGGCAGCTCGAGTTTGGCAGCAGTGAATCCAGCGGTCTGAAGATGGTGATTCCAGATCCCTGTATCAGGGCCTGCCTTTACCTGTTCCTCGAGCTCGTCACTCGACCACTGTGCAGTAAGCAACCCTTTGACAAACTGAATTTCGATTTGATTCTTCACATGGACCATCAAAAGAAGAGCCCCTCCAGGTTTGAGAAGGCGACGAACGTTGCCTAATATGATGGAAAGGGAGTTGGTGCTTTGAATGACATGGGAAGCGATGATGATGTCGTAGGTGCCATTTTTAAAACCTTGGGCGGATGGATCGTGCTGTATATCAAGTTCATCGAAAGACATCAAGTCACCCCAAGAGGAGAAGGCTTTCCTTGCAATCTCAAGGAACGATGGTGAATCGTCCGTGAAATGATAGGACGAGGCATTTGGACCGCCTGACTCGATTGTGCCCAAGGCTTCCAGGGCATACTTCGTCATGGCGCCAGTACCTCCTCCAATCTCGAGGATCCGGGCACGAGGGTTTTTGTGTGCGAGATGTCGAACTAAGCTTGAGAGCTGAGGCCCTATTCGCTTTACCTTGGGCATCTCGCTGTAGAAACGAGACAGCAGGTCGTCCTCTGACAATAGTTCAAGCGGCGTCGTCTGGCCCCGCAGGATGGCTACCAACTGAGCACCCACACGCTGAACTATCTCACCAACAACTCCATGCTCGGAAATACGTTTGATGTGGCATTTCCTGTCCGAGTCCGAGGTAGAGACCCATTTGGCACTGCCAGTGCATAATTGCCCTGATGCCGCGCCCTGTACCGTGGCCTTCATCCACGAATAGTACTCGGCATGATGAGGTTGCATTTGGTCCACATCTGAGGGAGCCAAAGCAAGAAGCGCATCTTGGAGGAAGTAAACGCAAACACGCCAAAGTTCTTTGGTGTATTCAACTTCGGTGGAGTCAATATTGCACACCAGTTGCCTCTTGACCGAATCTAGCGTTGCAGGTGAAGCGTTCGAAATGTCAAGAGACCAGGCGATCTTGCTGTAAAACTCTTTCTCCCAGGATTCGCGTTGTTCAAGCGACACATTTCGACCCAGTGACTGGTAAGAAAATCCGTTCATTTCAAGCACTGTTTCCCCAGAGTGAGTGTCCGCAACCAGTACGTCTGCCACCATTCCGAGGCTATCACATCGAATGAGTGAGGACTGGGCCTTGAAGAGATGCCCTGGATTGTGGCTAATCTTGCTGGATACCCAGAAGCTCTCAACAGACCGGGGTACCTTGGCAGCAGTTTCACGGCTTGCAATCCCTGGAAGAGCAGAGTATGGGGCAGTGATTATTGAGTCCAAAGTGACAGGGTGCAGAACATTGTCTCGGGGAAGGTCTTTAGGTAGCGAAGTGTCTGGAACCGCGATGGTCACCACACTGTGCATTTCCGAGCCAGACTGGATGATACTTTTGATGTTTTGGAACATCGGGCCGTGAGCAATCCCCAAGGCTTTCAAATTGGTGAATAAATCAGCGGGAATCACGCGTCGCGTATAGCCTTGTTTGTCTTCCAACACTGGCCGAGTGCAAGAGGCTTCAAAGTCGACAGAGATCAGCCCTTTAGCGTGTTGAACCCACCGATTATCCAGTGTGACTGTCCATACTTCGAAATGGTGTGACCCACGAGCAGCAACATTTCTCGCGTTAACTGGGCGAATCGTCGTCTGAATCTCAATCCCGTCGGAACCTTCCGGGATCATAAGAGCTTGTAGAAAATCGACGTCTCTTAGTTGATAACCGGAGATTTCCTTCGCCTTATTCGTGGGTCCAGTGACTGAGAGCTGTCGGATTGCCTCAATCGCCAAACATATGTACCCTGCAGCTGGATAGACAATATTTGACTGGATAGCATGGTCCCTGGTCCATGGTGACTCGGATATCCGAAGGACGTGTCGCCATGATGGCGTGAGTGGGTTTGATCCCTCAACGAGCGACCCGAGAAGATCGTGTGGAGGCTTTGACCTTTCGCGAAGTGCTCTGTTCAATCTCGGCTCAACCCAGTGTCTGACTTGGTGATTCCAAGGGTAGGATGGCAGATCAGTCAAAACAGTCACGCGCGGTGATCGGCCATACGGAAAGTTAACCCCTCCCATATCAACGGGATATCCTTCTTGCAGCAGGCTAGCAGCGAGCGCTTGCATAGTATCTCTCGCGCTGGCCTTCCGAACAAGCGTGCCGTAGTATGGCAGCTGCAAATCTTTGAACTCGGGCAGCGCAAGAATCTGCTGTATGGGGCCTCCCAGAGCTGTATGGGGACCCACCTCAACGACGACATCCACGTTGGAGCCAGACACCCCCGACTCGCCTAGTACCATGTCGGTGAAGGCGGCAGTAAATTGGACAGGGCGTAACAAGCTCTCAACCCAGTGCTCAGGACGCGCTATGTCGTCGAGAACGGTGATCCGGCCTCCAGTCACTGGAGATGAGAAGGCTATCTCTTTTAGGGCATCTGGAGCCTTGGTTTCTTGTCCTATGCGGTCAAGGGCTTCGCAATAGACATTCGCAATTGGAGCCATATGATGGGAGTGCCATGCAGTGTCCACCTTCAGTCGACGAGCAAAAACGCCGTTCGCGTTAGCGAGATCTTCCAATTCCATCACCGCGGAGAGATCTCCCGAAACAGTTATGCTTGATGGGCTGTTGACACACGCAATGACGGCCTTGCCAGATTTCAGCATATTCAGGTACGACACAGTATCTTCCAACCCGAGTCCGACAGCAATCATACCGCCCTTCACTGGACCTTGGAGACTCTTGTCAGAGGCAAGAACAGCACGATAATACGAGAAAGCCATGGCAGCCCGGTAGCTGAGTGCCCCGGCAGTGTAAGCGGCAGCAATCTCTCCGCTGGAATGGCTTGTCACCGCGACAGGCACAACATTCCAGGCACGCAGAAGACGGACGAGCGAAATCTGCAGTGCAACACATATGGGAGTACTCAGGCCAACTTCGTTGATGCGAGTAGTGTCGGCATCGCGTGAAAGCTCCTCTATCAGCGACCAGTTGGCACCAAACTGCTTGAGATACTCTTCGGCCTCTTCAAGCGAGGCCTTGTATACGGGATAGGCATCGATGAGCTCTCTGCCCATGGCATGCCATTGCGCACCCTGGCCCGTAAAGACCATACCAATTCGAGGGGGGCGTGAGCTGCGCGTGGGCTTGAATTTGGGCGACCGGAGGGCTTGGGAGACCGCGCTCGTACCCTCGGTAATAGAAACTGGATATGCTGCCGTCCATGGAAACCGAGTACGGCGTTGGCCTAGTGTGTAAGCGAGACTTTCGAGGAAGTCTTTCGGATCTGAGTGAGGTGACTGGTCCTGTTCCAAAAAGTCCGCCAGACTTGAGATTATTCTCTGACAAGCCTGCTCATCCTTCCCACTCAAGACCAGAACTTTCGGGCCATTAAGATTGCTCTGTGCATGGAATTTGAGCTGCATGATTTTTTCGCTTCGGTTTGAGGTGTCCTGAAACTCATTGCAATCTCCTCTGGTGTGTCCAATTGAGTATCTGGTGGTGCTGGCGACATCCGAGACCCACGGGGCGCTGCCTTCCATAATGATATGGGCATTACTGCCTCCATATCCAAAGTTATTGATCGAAGCGCGCCGTACTGGGCCTGACGGCCATTGCTCCACTTCTCGGACCAATTTGAGATTCCATTCTTCCAAGGCCAGCTTTGGGTTCGGCTTCTCAAAGTTGATAGACGGCGGAATGACACCCTTTTCAAGGGCAAGTGCCGTTTTGATTATGCTTGCTAGCCCACTTGCCGCTTCAGTGTGGCCAACATTCGTCTTGATCGACCCGATAAGCAACGGTTCCCCGTCAGATGCAAAGACTGACGCAATCGCGCGTGCCTCGACGGTATCTCCGGCCTGTGTACCAGTACCATGGGCTTCGAAGTACTGTGTATCTCGTGGATCGAGGCCTGCTTTCCGATAGCACCCACGCACCAGAGCTTCCTGTGCATCTAGGCTTGGGGATGTGATGGTCTCGGTTTTGCCGTCTTGGTTGAGCATAGACTCACGGATCACGGCCCTGATTGGGTCACCCATTGCCAGGGCATCTCTCAGGCGCTTTACGATCACAGTTGCCACGCCTTCACCACGGCCATATCCACTGGCGCGTGAGTCGAAGGCATACGACTTTCCGTCGCCAGATAGGAACCTTGAGCATCATTAGTACCAATGTAAGAATATAGACCGATGATCAGGCTTACTCACCCTGCAGACCCCAGCGCCTTGAACATATCAGGATTGAGAGTGAGATTGGCCCCACCCACAATTGACATGTCGGCCTCTCCGGTTCTCAGACTTTGGACAGCTTGATGCATCGCGGTCATTCCTGAAGAACAGGCTGTCTCTATTGTCATGCTCGCTCCCCGTAAATCAAAGAAGTGTGAGATCCGATTAGACATCATTGGGACACCGGTTCCCGTTGCCATCAATCGAGGGAGGTTATCGGCATCTCGGAGTAAACCATCTCTGTAATCATGCACAAACACTCCGATGAACACGGACGTGTTCGACCCCGCGATTTCAGCTAGCGGCAGACCGGCTGATTCGCTCGATCAGCTTCTTAAACGACCTAGGCATGGAAGAGCTAAGTGTTAGTACTCACCATTTTCCAGGGCCTCGTAAGCGGACTCTAGCTGTAGGCGGTATTGGGGATCCATTGACTGGGATATGATCAGTACTGGATCGAACCAAACATACTAGGCTCTAGGACTGGACACTCACAGCGGCTGTCTCTCCTGAGTAGCCAAAAAAGGCAGCATCGAACAGTCCAACATCTTCTTGCAGAAAATGTGCCCCTTTGACGTGCGTCTAGATATGGCGGGGATCAGCATGGTTTCTGGTGAAGCTTCTCGGAGCTCTGGGCGCCTTACTGTATTTAGTCGCTCGTTGTTTGGATTGTAAATCCCCTCTGGATGGAACCTAGACTCTGGGAAAGGCGACCAGCCGCTTCTTCCCTCGATCAACATGCGCCAGAGACGATCGGTATTCACTGCATCTCCGGCAAACTTGGCGCTCATTCCTATGATGGCAATGGGCTCGCTGGCCCAGCCACTGTTGAACATCTCGCCAGCGCTTCCCATCTTGTCTCGTATTGATTCAGACAGACGGGCTGAAAACCGAGACGTTTGTGTCGGAAATATCTAGCCCGACTGGTTTAAGGACCCGGAATGGGTTTGGAGACGTGGATGGCCTCCATATAGACTCTGGCCTGTTTTGTTGGAAACATTGGGGCCATGTATACCTTTCGGGATCGGAGTAGTAGATCGGAGTGATGCATGATTGCAGCAACGTGGGTCTCAAAGGTGTCCTCATCAGGCCGGAGTAAATCTGACTCCTCCTTCACACAACGCGGAGAAATGGAGAATCAATTACTCCGCATGTCCTGCTCAAGTCCGTGTCCCACTGGTCTGGTACCTCGAGCAATCTCTCGTGTTCGGACCCTCTAGACTGCCCAGACTGTGAGATTGCAATGGCACTGGCCAACGACGACGGTGTTTCTCCGGAACATTCCTTGGGAAGTTGTAAAAGCTGGTCATGTCATGTCTTTCGACTTGCAAGGACAGCACTCAATCGTCAGGTGCATACAGTGGTGTTCAACATTGCCACAAGAGCGCTCGAGCACGTCTGTGACCTCGAACCGGTGCCAAATTAACTATGGCCATGTCGACTGCCAAGACGCTCCTCTTGTTCGGGCCTGGGGTCATGTCCCTGGATGAGACCTACTTCAACCGCATCCTTGCATTCGTGAAAGAGGACAGCAACAGTTGGTGGGCTGTCAACGCCATCGAGGATATTGAGAGTGGTTGGGAACTTCTCTCTAAATCAATTCCAAAGTTGCAGTGTACACCTGGCAGAGACCACGCTCGCAGACTGGCGGACTGGCTTCGGACCGGCGTCTTGAGTCCACAATCTAGAGTGTCCGATCTTCCCAACGCCATCCTGGGCCCCCTTGTGATTATCGCACAACTCGTGGAATATCTACAACATGCCGAGTCCTCATCACAATCGTCGCCCGGATCTGGACATGGGTTTCATCTGCCTCCCCATGCGCAAACAGAGACTGTCGGTTGCTGTCTCGGCGTGTTCAGTGCCCTTGTGGTCTCCTCCAGCTCCACTTGGGCCCAATTTCGTCACAACGCTGCGGCCGTTCTCCGCACGGTTTTTGTACTAGGAGCCTTGTCCGATGCGCAAGATACATCTGATTTCACCGGGCCTTCTATTTCGCTGATAGCCTTTTGGCGAGGAGGGCAATCGTTGGCCGACCTGAAGAATGTTTTGGGGAAATTCCCTGATGTAAGTTTCCTCTGCCTCACCCTCCCTGCGGACTTTGGGGATGAACCTAACATACTGTGAAAACAAGGCATATATCTCTGTCCTTTACGACGACAATCGAGCCACTGTGACAACCTCTGCTCGGACTGCTTCGGCATTGAAGAGTCATCTTCAAACTGCTGGCATAACCGCCAATGAAACCGAGTTCCATGGACGCTTTCATGCCGGATCACTCTACGAGAAAGACCTCGAGGAATTCTTCACTTTCTGCAAAAAGCACCCCCTGTTCCAGCTCCCCGACGCCTCTTGCCTTATTCTGCCAACGAGAGTCAATTCAGTATCAGTCATGGCGGGCATCGAAAGCATGCTGGAAGCAGCATCGCGTGCCTTTCTCGTGGAGCAGTTCGACTGGATCAGAAGCTTTCGCGCGGCAGTCTCCAGTTCCTTGCAAGACAGAAGTTCGAGGGTGGTTGAGTTTGGCCCGGAGCGATGTGTACCCCCGACACTCTTGCGAAGGTTGAATAGCCAAGTCGTCCACTTCAATTTCGAGGACAGACCCGCTAGCTCCAATAGTGCTCTGACACCAGACGTCGCTGGGAATGACGTGGCTGTTATTGGTATGTCATGCCATGTGGCGGGAGCTCAGGACCTCGAACAATACTGGAAGATCTTGTTGGAAGGAAAATCGCAACACAGGGATCTCATTCCTAATCCTCGCTTCGCCATGAATACAGTTTTCCGCCCTGGAGATGACGACCAGAGGAAATGGTACGGGAACTTCATTGATGATTATGATGCTTTCGACCACAAGTTCTTCAAAAAGTCTCCCCGCGAAGTGCTTCATATGGACCCCCAGCAAAGACTCATTCTTCAGATTGCCTATCAGGCCGTGGCACAGTCCGGCTACTATCATAGACATGATGCAGACCGCCGAATTGGTTGCTACATTGGCTGTGTTGCCAATGACTACGAAAATAACATTTCCCACACTACACCTACCGCCTTCTCGGCCACGGGCGCTCTCCGCAGCTACATTTCTGGCAAAGTCAGTCATTATTTTGGTTGGACAGGTCCAGCAATGATGATTGATACGGCTTGCTCGGCTTCAACCGTCGCTATTGACCTAGCCTGTCGAGCTATCTTGAGCGGAGACTGTTCAGCGGCATTGGCTGGTGGAACCAACTTCTACAGTACACCGATGTTCTTTCAAAATCTTGCTGCTGGATCTTTCCTCAGCCCTACAGGCCAGTGCAAACCTTTCGATGCAAACGCCGACGGATACTGCCGGGGTGAGGCGATTGGTGCTGTCTTCCTCAAGCGATTGACCCATGCCATCGCCGACGGTGATCAAATTCTCGGCGTCATCTCAGCAACCGCTATCAATCAGAACCAGAATGACACGCCTATCTTTGTCCCGAACCCAGTCTCATTAACAAATGTGTTCCAAACAGTGGTCAATAAAGCCGGATTACATATCAAAGATGTCTCAGTTATTGAGGCTCATGGAACAGGGACTCCAGTGGGCGACCCAGCTGAGTACGCCAGCATACGCCAGATCTTTGGTGGCCCTACCCGTGCGGGGCTGAAGCCTTTGCAGATAGGCTCCGTCAAGGGACTCATTGGTCATACTGAAGGTGCATCTGGAGTGGTAGCGCTGATCAAAATGTTGCTGATGATGCAGGAAAGCCGTATACCGCCACAGGCCAGCTTTACCTCAATCAGTCCTTCTATCAAAGCGACACCGTCTGACAATATGGAGATCACAACTGAGCCTCTTCCTTGGGATGAGGGTCTGAAGGTGGCACTGATTAACAACTATGGTGCAGCTGGGTCGAATGCCTCGATGGTTGTGAAGCAGGCACCCAGACCGGCTCTTGAAACCGGAAATCGGAAATCGCAGAGTCAAGCATTGACTTCTCCAACTTCTCCGTTCAAATGTCCGATCTATATTTCCGGTCTCGATGACAAAGCTATCAGGGCATATTCTGAACGATTGCGCCAATTTATCAAGAAGCAGCCCCTATCCAAAGACCGTCTTGGAATCGAGAACTTGGCCTTTAATATCAATCGACAGTCCAACTGGTCACTTGGTCGAAGTCTCATTCTCAGTGCTAATTCCATTGCTGAGCTTGATCAAAAGTTACTTTCCACCGAGACGGCCGACACACCCCGTGAGCGTCCAGTGATTCTATGCTTTGGAGGGCAGGTCTCCAAGTCTGTGGGGCTAGATCGTGAATTGTTTGAAAAGGCTACAGTCTTGCGACGTCATCTTGATCAGTGCGACAATGTTTGCAAAGCCATTGGCGCAGGAAGTATCTACCCCCGGATCTTCGACCGCGAAGCCATTCAAGATCCGTCAGTGTTACAGCCACTTTTGTTCTCCATGCAGTATTCATCTGCCATGAGCTGGATCGACTGTGGCATTAAGCCTGTAGCCCTCGTTGGCCACTCCTTTGGCGAACTCACTGCGCTGTGCGTATCGGGAGTACTCACCCTTGAAGATGCACTCAAGATGATCAAGGGAAGGTCCAATATCATCAGTCAGGCGTGGGGTCCCGAGAAAGGATCGATGATTGCCGTCGAAGCTGATCAAAAAGAAGTTGAAGACTTGCTCTCGTCCTCAAACCTGCGCGTCGCTGGAAGCAAAGAAAATGACATTGCGACTATTTCCTGCTTCAACGGGCCGAGAAGCTTTACTCTCGGTGGGTCATCCGCTGCCATCGATGCTGTTGAACATACTATCTCCACTCGCGGGATTGCCATCAAGCACAAGAGGTTGGATGTGACCAATGCCTTCCATTCGGTACTAGTTGAGCACTTGAGGCCGGAACTGGAGGCACTGGGCCACAAAATAAGTTTCGAGCAACCCAAGATTCACCTCGAACGAGCAACTGAGGAGAGACAAACCGGTCCAATTTCAGCTGCGTACGTTGCCGAACATATGCGGCAACCAGTTTACTTCAATCAAGCAGTCCAAAGACTCGCAAAGCAGCATTCCGAAGCAGTTTGGCTAGAGGCTGGCTCTAACTCGACCATAACGACCATGGCAAGCAAAGCCTTGGGCTTGCCCAAAAAATCGACCTTCCAGGCAGTGAATGTGACTGGCACTGCCAACGGGCTACAGCAACTTGCCGATACTACCCTCAACCTATGGAAAGCTGGGATACGTGTTACTTTCTGGCCACACTCTTTTGCGCAGACATCTGAATACGCGCCCATCATTCTCCCACCTTATCAATTCGAGAAACAGCGGCACTGGCTCGAGTTTAAGGCGCCTCCAAAACCTGTCATTGTCGAAGTACCTACACCCCACAATGCTGGCGCTGAGATGGATGCTCCACCGATGGGCATCTTTATCTTCCTTGGCTACAACGACAACCGCAAAGACAGTGGCCGATTCCGCATCAATACGGGGGTCAAGCAATACATGGATGTTGTCTCTGAATATACCATCGCGATAGTCGGCCAAGCATGTCCGCCGACATTCGTGATCGATATTGCAATCCAGGCCATCTCGAGCATTCATCCGGAGCTGGAAGAGAGCAAGAGTCTGCATCCCCGGATCTTCAATATTTCCAACCAAACTCCAATACTCGCGAGAACGTCCAAGACCGTGTTTCTTGACTTTGAAAAACTTGGTAGCGATACTATGGGGTGGAACTTCAAGGTCAGCAGTGGAAATGGTGGTGAAGATGATGTTGTCCATATGCTTGGACAACTTTATTTCCAGCCTGGTGATGACGCCCACTCCACCCTCGAGTTTGACCGACTTGAGCGTCTCATACCCCACGATCGTTGCCTCCGCGCCTTGGAAAGCTGTGATGACGCCGACGAAATAATTCAGGGGCGCAGTATCTACAATGTTTTGTCCCGCGTTTTCGAATACGGCGGGAGGTTCCGGGGCCTGCAAAAGCTGGTCGGGCGATCTAGCGAGTCAATCGGTAGGATTGTACGACACCGACCCCGCGAATCCTGGCTAGACTCTGCGCTCAGCGAGACATTCACCCAAGTCGGTAGCATATGGGTCAATTGCATGGCACAAGCTCGCCAGAATCTTGATGATCACGTCTACATGCTCTCTGGAATTGAGCAGTGGATGAAGTCAACAAGCACGCTGAGAACACATGAAAAAGGCTCTCACGACAAGCACCCAAGTGAATGGCACGTACTGGCGCAACATAGTACGGAGGGGGATGCTTTCATAACGGATGTTTTTGTCTTTGATGCGACATCTGGATCGCTGGAGGAAGTCATACTAGGGATCAGATATTGTCCGGTATCGGGGTGAGTGTAATCGCTGCCAAACCTGATTACCAGCAATTGAGCTGACGGCATACAGAAGTACATTCAGATATCCTATTCCTTCGGTACCAGGTGTGCCAGTGACAACTACTCGTCCTTTGCCTGCTTCACAAATGCCGAGCAAAAGTCTTGCGACTCTGCAGGAACACACGATCAATTCTTCCACTGAGCCAAAAACGGAGTTGTTCACGTCCAATAAGACACTGAAGAGGAATACCAAAGCTGATCTCTGGGTTAAGCTTCTTCCTGTTCTCGCCGATGTTTCTGGGCTTGAAGAAGATGAGATCAATGAGTCTGACACACTTGCAGATATTGGTATCGATTCCTTGATGGGAATGGAAATGGCCCGCGAAGTTGAGAAGACTTTCAACTGCACATTGGAGCAGTCTGAGCTCATGAGTATCTTCGACATTCCGGGAATTCTGAGTTTCCTCCAGTCAACTCTTGGTCTTGATGAGAGTGATGGTGTCTCTGAGACTTCGAATTCCGCGCTGCAAAAGACGCCGACATCTAGCAACGAAGCAATCCCGTCTACACCAAACTCAATAGAAGACTACGTGGATCTTGCCCAAGAGCAGGGTGACCTTAGCAAAGGTCTACAACTGCCTCCATCCGCCGTTCTGAGAGCTTTCCATGAAACAAAGGAGAAGACGGACGACTATCTAAAGAGTTGGAATTGCGCTGGCTACCTGAATGGAGTTTCTCAGAAGCAGACCAGGCTGTGTCTGGTGCTTACAAGCAAGGCATTCAAGCAGCTTGGCTGCGACCTCGAGACAGCAAAGCCCGGGGAAGTGCTTCAGCCAGTCCCTTTCGTCTCTCGTCACAATCGCTTCCATGAGTACCTTTATAAGATGCTCGAAGAAGCGAGGATCATTGACATCGACGACGGTACAATCACACGCACGGCCATTCCGCTTCCAACACAGAGTGCAGAGGCGATTCTGGACGATTTGATGCGGTATCACCCAGACGACGGTTCCTCCCACCAGCTGACATACAATGTCGGCTCGCGAATGGCAGACGTTTTGTCAGGAAAAGCTGATGGCCCCCAGTTGATCTTTGGAGATTCGAAGAATCGCGAGCTGGTCGCTGCTTTCTATGGCGAGCTGCCTTTTAACAGGCTGTACTTCCAGCTGATGGCCGAGTTTCTCACCCGTCTCACCGTGGATTTGAGGCTGTCTTCTCGGAATCAGGAACCCCTCAAAATCCTTGAGATGGGCGCCGGAACTGGCGGAACGACAAAGGTGCTTGTTCCCGCGCTAGCAGAGCTCGGAATCCCGATTGAATACACTTTCACCGATCTTTCGCCATCTCTGGTAGCTCAGGCCAAGAAGAAGTTCAAACAATACCCTTTCATGAAGTTTGCTGTTCACGACATCGAACAGCCACCTGCCGATCCGCAACTGATAGGCTCGCAACACATCGTCATCGCAAGCAATGCTGTACACGCCACCCATTCACTACAAGGATCAGCACAGAACATTCGGAAATTCCTTCGTCCAGATGGATTCCTGATGTTGCTGGAGATGAACAGCACACTCCACTGGGTTGATGTGGTTTGGGGCACCTTGGAGGGCTGGTGGTTATTCGATGATGGTCGGACGCACGCCGTCGTCAACGAGCGGCGGTGGGAGAAGGATCTTCTCAGTGCAGGCTACAAATATGTCGCATGGACTGATGGGAAGCTGCCAGAGGTGCGCGTCCAAAGGATCCTCATCGCGCTGGCCGGTGATGTCGAGCAGGATACCGACCGTTTGGCCCCTGCCCAGATTAATCTGCCAGCCCCTTTGGACAATCACGACACACTCTCTGATGAGGAGCTGAAGATCAGGAAGCAGACGGCAGATGAATATGTGAGAAGCGCGATAGAAGGATTCTCTATACCCTCTCACTTTGAGGGGGTCAATCTGACAACCTCTGCCAAATACGTCCTAGTCACAGGTGCAACTGGCAGCCTGGGCAGCCACATTGCTGCACACTTGGCTAGTCTGTCCTCAATTGAAGGTGTCTACTGCCTGAATCGGCCGGGAAAGACAAGATCCAAGGATTCCGCCGCCCGTGATCCTCTACGCCGCCAAATCCATGCCTTCGAGTCTAAGAACATCACACTGGATGCTACTGCACTCGCCAAGTTGAAGGTGATTGAGACTGACTCATCGAGAGCACAGCTGGGCCTTGAAAAGGAACAGTATGAAGATCTCGTTACCCATGTCACGCATATCATTCATAACGCTTTTCCTGTCAACGGTATGCTTTCACTCAAGCAAAATGAGCCTCAGTTCACAATGATGCGCAACCTCGTCGATTTGGCAACTGGTATCTCAGCCCGCCGCAACACTACGGACTTCAAGGTCACTTTCCAGTTCATTTCATCCCTCTCGGCGGTCGGCAAGTTCCCATCAACACATCCAGGTGAGATCCAGGTACCAGAGGAACAGCTAGATATCGACAGCGCGCTTCCGAATGGATATGGCGGAGCCAAAGTTATCTGCGAACGGATTCTCTTCGAGACCTTGGGTCAGCATCCAGATCACTTCCGCGCAATGACTGTGCGACTGGGCCAGCTGTCTGGGTCTATGAAGACCGGCTACTGGAACCACATGGAAGTGCTCGGTTTCCTGTTCAAATCAGCCCAGACCTTGCGCAGCCTCCCAGCAGTGAGAGGCGTCCTGTCATGGTTGCCTCTCGAGCAGGCTTGTGCAACTCTTGCGGATCTCCTTCTTCGCGATGCACCAGAATGCCACCCCATTTATCACGTTGACAACCCAGTCCTCAAGCAATGGGAGGAGCTGGTCCCCGTGCTTGCCGAGGAGCTCGGCATCCCGCAGAAAAACGTGGTCCCCCTTGATGAATGGCTCAGGCGGGTGCAGGCATATCCTGGTGAGAACCCATGGGACAACCCGGCCGCGAAAGCGATCGACTTTTTCGAACACAAATTTGAGCACATGTCTTGCGGAGGAGTTACCATGGCCACGAAAAATACTCTGGAACATTCGGCGACGTTGAGGGCGGTGCAGCCGGTTCGTGATGAAGTGGTGAGGAAGTATTTCCGATTCTGGAAAGAAACTGGATTTTTACGTTGAATTTGGCCTTTTTGAGATGCCTCTTTTCCTTCAAGACGTTGTCAATTTGCTCTTTCGAAGTCTTTGTCTTGGACAGATCTTTCTTTTCATTTGAGTGCATAGAGGATTTTTATGCTGCTGGTAATATTGCACCCCATACTTCAAATCCGACGATACTCTTATGTATTTGCTAGGGCCCTTGACAGTGCCCGGTCTGCTGTGATAGCGATATTTGAAGTGGTAAAATGATGAGTTCATCTCATAAACAATGCGCTGACAAAGTAATATATACTAGGCCCCTTCATCCACTTTCAGGACTATCCACAGACTTTGTCGAAGTTGAAACGTGCCCTCCATTTGGTAGTACTCGAAGTCAGACGCTGAAGACCGTACAACCTTAGGTTTCTAGATGCCTCCCACTTCGACCCAGCCCCCTACTGATTGCCAAATGCGCGCCTTGGTTTCTCCGGTTCACCAAGGCAGCAGAGGACAACATGGGCCCTAACGGGGAGGCGCGAGCCCAGTGAACATAGCTATAGGAAGTCGGCGCTCTGTTGGAGACGTAGAATGTGGCGCAAATGCGGCCACGATTGGGCCAGCAGCGACTTGCGCACAGGATCTACGAGCAAGCGAGGGGAATCTTAAGACAGAAAGGCAAATTTGGTATTGTCTGAGAAAGAAAGAGAAACACTATTTGGAAACAAAATTCCCTTATATCTGGCCAGAAAGCAGGAAACCTCTCTCCTGCAGGAAAAAAGAACGAGAAGACACATCCAGGAGACACAAGTCCACGCGGGAACGCCCCTCTGGACATATGCAGGAACCGAGATCGGGTCAACACAATCTCTATCACAAAGTTGTGATGTCGGATTGTGACTTGATGATTGGAATCACTCCAAGTAATTATCGTCGATTGGGCGCCCAAATCATTTCTGGTATGTGATTCGTGCGTAGCGGTCGGAGGGGGCATACCGTCGCTGCCAGATAGAAATTGTGGTGATACCTGGGGCTTCCTTGAGGTTGACGAGTATGCAAAGCTGGACGGGCAAGTCCGGATTCTTCCAGCCAATCCAGTCTTGCGTCAAAGAGCAGCTAACCACTAGACTCCGAGTTCCCGACCTCCATCCATGACGACTGTGGGAAGAAGAGAGCCAGACTCCGCAGCACCCATCTGACTCGGCAGAGATACCCCCAGGTGTGTATATCGAGGAGAGTGGATTGGATCAAGTGGCAGTGCATAGTATGTCCGTAGTCCGCAGTTCGTAGTTGACAATCTCTTTGAGTTGGTCAACGACGCCTGTGATTCTGACAATACTACTTAGTGCTTACTGAGGAATATCTTTGGAGACGTCCGGAGTCAACTCTCAAAATGTTGGACCTAACGCATTTCGGGCCCCAGATTTTTCGAGATTCTGCAGCTAAGATAGTCTGGAACTCCGGATTCCGCTCCTGAGACCTGCCGGCATCATAAGTTGGTCCGAAACTCCGTTCGTAAAGCGGACCGTTCTGCTAACATGCCACATCACAGAAACTCCGGGTTTTTTGACCTGGTAGTTTAGATACACCACGAAGATCTTGGATCAAGTCGAGACCGTTGCACCCGACGATCCATAGCAGCGGGAGCAGTTGAGACTTGACTTCTTAGCTTGTTGAGAACTATTACTATAAACTCACCCGCCTGCGTCCCGAGATAAACAAAAACTTCTTAGACCATCGCATTCAATCGATATTCATTATGACTCGAACCGGCAAGCGGTCCATCGAAGTAGCCATTGTCGGCGCTGGTACGACCGGCCTCGCACTGGCTCTTGGGCTGCTGAGACGTGGGGTGGATTTCACAATCTACGAGCGCGTGGAGAAGTTTGAAGAGCTCGGCGTTGGCATTATCTTCACTCCCAACGCCGAGCGCGCCATGGAGGCTCTAGATCCCCGCGTTTTACAAAGTTTCGTCAATGTGGCAACGCACGCTTCCGGAGGGACTTTCAGTTTCGTCGACGGGTTCCGTGAACAAGGCGAAGATCCGCACACGTCTGTCGAGGACCAGTTTTTCCAGCTTTATGTGAAGGAAGGCTACAAGGCATGTCGGCGATGTGATTTTGTGGATCAAATTGCCCAGTATATACCACTGGAGAATGTTCGATTTGGAAAGCGGCTGGAGGGCGTCGAAACAGACGATAAGTCGGGGAAGGCGATCCTGACATTTCGAGATGGGGAAAAGGTGGAGGCAGATGTCGGTGTGTCAATCTTCGAATCTTTTGTAGCTTTTCCTTCCTCGACGAGACTGATCATGTAGTAATCGGGTGTGATGGCATCCGCTCTCGTGTGCGCGCGTCCATGTTCGGATCTGGGCCATCCAGTCCACGAGCCCAGTACTCACACCAGCTGGGATTTCGGAGCATGGTGCCCTTAAACAAGGCAGTCGCTGCCATAGGTCAGGAAAAGGCAAGCAGGGTACTCCTGCATACTGGACCAGGTGCCTTTCTTCTGAGCGTACCCCTTGCCGGAGTCGGTGCAATGCACATTGAGGCATTCATCATGGACAAGAACGAGTGGCCAGAATTCAAAGCAGACAGTGACAGCAAGCGATACGTGCTTCCAGCCACATTGGACGAGGCAACCGACGCATACGCCGGATTTGGCCCGACTGTTCGGACCCTTATCTCTTTGCTCCCGAAGAAGCTCGACAAATGGGCTGTATTTGACATGCTAGATGCCCCCGTCCCCACATACGCTCGAAGCTGCATCTGTCTCGCGGGTGACTCCGCACATGCTTCTACGCCAAACCATGGAGGCGGCGCTGGTGCAGGTATGGAAGATGCGCTGGTCCTGGCAGAGGTCCTAGCCGTGTTGGCGAACCGATCCAGCGTCGATGACTCTGTAGTCTCAGACGCGCTTGCGGTATATAGCGAGGTGCGCTATGAGCGATCACAGTGGCTGGTTCAGAGCAGCAGACGAATCGTCGAGCGCTTTACGTGGAAGGATCGCGAATATGGGACGGATGTTGAAGAGATCGGTCGGGATATCATCGATCGAAGTCACAAGCTGTGGGACTATGACACCGATGGCATGATCCAGGAGACACTGCAGATGCTGGAAAAGCGATTGAGTTGAACAGTTTGCAAGCTCTCCACACAGGGGAATGCATCAATGTATGGCAACAGTAAATCAATCACCTCCTTACCTCTTCTCCGCCAGTAAAAGATAACTTCATTTTATTTGGAGCTTTGTGTACTCTCAGATGTGAATTCACAAACAGAAGATGACTATCTGAAGCACCAGCAGGCTTGTGTGTTCTAACTATGTCCTCGTTCCTCCACAAACAACTTCATTTGTAGATCCTGTTGCTGAGCAATTTCTGTTCATTTCAACATCCAGAGTAGGGTGCGCACGCAGTCAGCCTCGAGTGTTGGGTCGTAGGATTCGAGTGGGTGATAGAATTTGGCAAATCAATTGGTTCAGTTGATTGCAAATCTATCCCGGAGAACGCTGTTGAGAGCGTTTCATAGACCTAGGGCCTGGTACACTGGCGTGTTGTGACGCGTCTATTGTTGATCGTCTCTTTTTCCTAAGTCATACAAAGGCGTGAGGAGAAGCTGGGCAGTCACCGAACCTGGCTTATCAGCCAGCCCTGTGTGGTGACAAACCACCTCCCAGGTCGACCTTAAATTTTGACAGAAATTCCCGAGCCAGATTGTTGACATCGCTGAGATATCCCAAAGCTACAAGTAAACAGTTAACGCCGCGGTATGCCGTTTGATCTGTGCTAGTGGGATGAGGCGCGAAGGCGTTGAGGAACCTGACAAGCAGCATTAATGCATTCGGAAGGAAGGGATGCATCTGGCAAGCAGTCAGCAAATGGGAATATACATCAAATTTAGATGCTTCTGAATTTGAGGGCTTCAGCTCGTTCTTGCTGCAGGACTGGACTCCTCACCTTGAAGAAAGCAATCCGAGGTGCGTTCTGAAGGATCGCAACCGCGTCAAGGCTGACTTGATACGCAAGCTGCTTATATTTCAGAGCTTGCATCTCGTCTTCGATCGTTCGGTGCGGCTTTGCTTCGGCTATTTCACTAAGCGAAACATACGCACTGCACGCCAAGATTCTATTGAGGGCAGCCATGGGGTCACATTTTGTCGTCGAAGGTACGCCAGTGTTATTCATCGGTGATATCGGCCTCGTACACGTTACAGCGGCCGCTACTGCAGCGAGCGACTCGTGTCGCATCCAGAAGTCTCGTGATTCCGACTCGGTTGCAGAAAGAGGAATGCATTGAGAAAGACGGCAGTGTGCCATGCATCGCCCAAGGAGGTTCGCCAAGATGACACATTTAGCAAATGGAGGAAGGGCCGCGCAGCTATCGGTGTTGCTCATGGTCTCGAGGAGGAAACCCATTTGTGTAGGCTGATTGCCAGTTTGGAAATCTTCCTCCGGCATTGGCAATCGAGTGCAAATCTAGGATTAGAAGTCAACAGGCCGAATCAATATTATAGAGGCAGATAGACTTACTATTTCTTCATGTAGCATCGTGGGGCGATCGTTTAGCATGCTGGCCAACCGGTCAAGTACAAATGCTGCCCAGAGTGTCCGTCGTTTTTCTTCCGTCTTTACCCAAGTCTCGTCTGGCAATAGTTGACGAACAGGTGAGGCACTTGAGGAACAGGAATTCGAAGGCCCACTGGCTGGGTCATTGCCATCACACAAGTCGAGTTCAGCTAAGCGCGATAGCTGCAGCAGCCGGAATGTGCGGTCTGCTGTGAGTTGAGCCAGATGCTCAGGCTTTCGGAGAAACTCGTAATGGGCGAGCAAAAGCCACGCCTGGATGCGCTCGTGCTCAATTCTACCATGCTGATCCCCAGTACGAGTCATCCACGGCAAGCCAGTATCACCGACGCTTTGTACCTCAAGCATGCGACGAGTTCTGGCGTAAAGAGCATCTGCGAGCATGCAGAATTGCGATGACATTGCCGCAGCGACGGTTCGCATTGCTGAGCGTAGGCAACAACGGGCAGGGGAAACACTGTCATCGCTAGCCCACGCAAAATAACATTGTTTGTGGATCATGGGAGCAATTGGGTGTACTCGCTCGAAGTATAAAAGATCCCTGTTGGTTGTTCAGAACCGATGTCAGTTTTCTGCTTTCATGAAACTGGTGATGGGACTTACAGATCCGCTCGCATGAGATCAGACATGTCGAGTTCTCCATTCCCCCCAGACATTGAGATGATAGTCTGGACTGTTGAAATGGGCGTCATTGGGAGACTTATATTGCTTCCATCGGCCGCGACATCTCCATTTCTCAACCCAGGCATTTCCTTGCGACTGTCGTCATCCAATCCAAATGGCTGATTGAGTTCTTGAGGCATTTCACCCCAGGCGAAATCTGTCATTGGTAATGTTTCCATATTCATCCCTAGATTAAGGCTTTCGTACAATCCCAATTCTTCCGAAGTTGCTCGCTCTGGGCTCACTTCGTTAGACTCCAGCGAAAGGTCCACCTCGAAGATGCCATCCCGGTTAGTCAATCGTTGCTCAAGCATCGCTGGAGAAAAAACGATTTCTGTCAGCAAGCAACGTCAAACCGCGAGTTTAGACTTGTCTTACCAACTCTCGACCGCAATTCTTCTAGCTGGCCCTTTTTCGGTCCTCTTGGAGACCTCTTGCTAACAACAATGCACTTTCTGCCGGTGTCGGCACAGATACCGCACTGAGGGCGTACTCGATCACAGCGTGCCTTTCGTCTGCGGCATTCTTCACAGGCGAGCCCCAATTGTTGCCTCGACATTGTGTATATTCGGTGGAACTACCTGGTCATAGATCAACTGCATTCAAGTCCTTTCTTCAGGAACTGGACATCCGCGGGCTAACCCTACCATATATAGGTAACTCGCTCCAGTGCGTGCATTGAGCTTGTGGCCAGATGTGTCTTAGGCTGTAATCGTGGAATGTACCAAGAAGATGTCTGGTGGATACCTCCACGGCGCCTCCGTCGAGCCACCGTTGTAGGCGTCAGCCTGTAGGGGATGGCGGTCGATGGCAGCGGACATCATAAAGATCCGACTGCGCACCCGTGTTTGGCCTCTTCGTGAGTCTCAGTTCGTATCAGTCAGAGGCTTGGCCCAGCCTCCAAGGGTGTCGTCGTCGCCACGGCTCGTATGCCACAACCCACTAGTTTTCTCACGCAAGTGGCGCTAAGTCGCCAACTTGCTGGATCATTCGCTATGCAAAGAATGGGCTGCATGCAGTCTAATAACAGTGGCCAATAAGAACAAGAGAATAAGATTCGTGTCTGCAAGATTTTAGCGCATTATGCAAGATACCCATGCATGGGATTTTGGTAAGCATGCACGACACCGGAAGTATTCCTGAGCATTCACAAGCTTGGTGGCATGTCAGACAATCCGCCCAAGACAAAGTAAGAGGCCAAGAGCGAGATAAGCCTGAAGCCACTTCCGCATCAGAGAGACGAAATCGACCGTCGGGGACTCTTGGAGTGTCAATCCCAGAGCACGGCTGTTTCATGGCCAGTAGGATCTTTGCTGTTTGCTTCAACGCTTTTTCCTTGGCTTCTCCGGGACTAGACCCTGCAGACACGATTCGGGGGGAGTCTCGAAGAGCCTCGCCTCGTGCAGTCTCTCGAGCGGCACGGACCTTGCCGAGGTGGGGCCCGCTGTTCAAGGCCCTTTTGCTGCTGACCGGTGGTAGATCCTTGCCGACTTGCACTAGTACCACGCCGGGAGTTTCCCCACGTGGGCCCTGGCATGCCGAGGCCGCTGAAACGATATATCTAACTGGGGTGGCGTAAGCACGTCTTAAGAGAAGAGCGAGGGGGCCAGTTGCCAAGGCGACATTCTGCGGCAGAAGGCGCGCTCTATTTTGAGTCGAGGCAACTTTCCGTTTGAGTGCAACTCAAGTCGAGTCTGCGTCCCGAATTTTACATCCAATCCTACTAGCGATGTCTCGTCCATTTTCGCAATGCTTACTAGAACTCCTTGTCACCAGTACGTTCACTGTCTATGGGTTTGCAGTTTATTGTTTGATCACCAACCTGTAATATCCGATTTTTTGGCCCACATCTCGTGCCTAAGACCTTGATTATCCGCTTCGTAGCACTCGTATTCTCTGCAGTCTTAGCTGTTCGCCTTGGAAACCTTGGCACCTCACTGTTGCATTCTTAACACGAAGAATCGACGAGCGTCCTTGGCAAATTAGGTAAAACTAAAGCCACAAATCAACGAGCGCAACGTTGTTCTGACCATATTCTGAAAAGATTAGTTAACTGATTCTCTAAGCCACGCTGACTACTAGGATGAATGCTGGGCGCATATTCCCTACCCGCGAGAGGAACACACCCACTAATGACAGGTTAGCGTTGTATTGGAACTACCCGAGAAGTCTACCCATTGATGGACTGTCTTCCGTCCGGTTTAGACTCTCCGCCAAGTACAGGAAAGCCTTAAAGTCCATCTTCTTAAAGATCTTCAGGATGGAGATTTCACCTGACCTCTTCTCTCTCAAATCAGCCCTCGGCACTTCTTTGGACTAATAGAACTTTCTGAGATCTAATAACAGTACCCAGTCGCGGAGACACCTATACAGCCCTGAGCTGAAAGTCGTCAGGCATGCGTTTCTAGCAATCTGGGGCAATGGGCCTCGCGACCGGAAAATTGCCCATTCCATTCGTTATCTCGCTTCACCTCGTGTGAGTTCAGTAGTGTGAATAGGGCCGTCGGGCGTATCCGGACTGGGAAATGCTCCTTTTATTGCCTTCAAATTAGCGTGAGCCCAAGTGCTACAAGTGCAGAAGTTGTAGTCGCGGAAGAGAAGTGCCTTGCAGAACTGGTGCAAACTCTCATACCTCGTTTAAACTCTCAAGCAAGCTAGAGCGCAAATGTCTTTATGTAGAATCGTCTTGTCGGACTTTTCACTTACAAACGCATTCAACGCTCAGCGAACGAACGACGCGTCGAAAGGTTGTTTTGTACCATAGCCGTTCACGAAAAACTAGGCACAGTGGAGCCGCTTACGGCTAACCATCTTCGATCCGAAGTTTTCTCCAGCTATGGTCTCGATCAATGGCACGAGCCCACAGCGGAGATTTCCAGCGCCTTCTCGTATTCATGAGTCTAAAGTCTCATCTTCGGAGTTTTCTTCATGTTTGACGTATCGGAGTACGGAGTTATGATTGCGTCTGGTTCATGGGCAAGAAAGAGACCAACTTAAAAGCAAACGTATCCATCAGACGGACGAGATTATCCACAATTTAACCATTATCCCTCGTAATGATTGCTGCTGGCTCCTTTGCAACCTGTCTCCTGGCATCGGTCGGGGGAAACTCGAGCGGCGTGGCCTTTCCAGGTCAAGCCAACTACGCCGCCCTGGTTGGTCCGTATAACCTCGATCTCCTCACGACACCTGCGGCCATTGTCTTTCCCCAAAATGCGACACAGGTAGCAGCGGCCGTCAAATGCGCCGTGGATGCAGGTATCAAGGTTCAAGCGAAAAGTGGGGGTCATAGCTATGGCAATTTTGGATGCACGACCGGCGAGCTTTCCGTGAACTTGGAGAACCTCAAGCATTTCAGTATGGATAATACCACATGGACTGCCACTTTTGGTCCTGGAAACCGTCTTGGCCAAGTCACAGAGCTCATGTACAACAATGGAGGACGACAGACCCCTCACGGAGAGACGTTCGACGTCGGTTTGGGCGGGCACGCCACCGTTGGAGGCGCAGGAGCTGCGTCGCGCCAATTGGGCCTGCTCGTTGATTTTGTGGAGGAGGTAGAGGTGGTGCTCGCCAACGCATCCATTGTTCGGGCGTCTACCTCGGAAAATGAAGATCTCTTTTTCGCCGTCCGTGGTGCCGGCTCAAGCGTTGGCATCGTGACCGACCTCACCATTCGTACTGTGCCGGCACCTCCAATGACAATCAGCTATACATACGTCTGGCCAAGACAGAGCGTGTCACTTCAAGTGGATATCTTTATGAGCTGGCAGAATCTCCTCGCTGGGGGATCCTTAACACGGCAAATGTCGTACGGATTGACCGTCACCGCTAGCAGCATGGTTGTATCGGGTGTATACTTTGGCAGTGAAGCGGATTTCGCATCGCTGAATCTCACCAAACACTTCCCAACGCCCCCGCTAGTGGCAGAAACACAGGCCTACACAAGCTTTCTCGAGGTATCCAAGTCCCTAGACGCGGCAGTCAGCTCCGCCGGTATCGCGTCTCCATCGCACTTTTACGCCAAATCTCTGGTCTTCACCGAGCAGACCCTTATCCCTGAAGAAACCGCTTATTGCTTCTTCAATTACCTAGCCGACACCAAGAACGGTACTGAACTGTATGCCGTCAACTTTGACGGCCTCGGTGGCGCAGTGGGCGACATCTCGCCATCGGACGCAGCCTATCCTCATCGCGACGCGCTTTACTTCATGTTCTCATTCGCGCGAACGAGCGGCAACCTGACGGACACGACGATCCAATTCTTGAATGGACTGAGCCAAGTGCTAAAAAGTGGGAATCCCGGCGCGTATTACGGTCAGTACGCAGGGAATGTGGATCCAAGGGAGTCAACCAAGGAAGCCCTGTCTGCGTATTATGGACAGAATCTGGATCGCCTCAAGCGTATCAAGAAGGAAGTGGACCCAACTGATGTTTTCCATAATCAGCAGAGTGTACCTGTTTGTTGAATGTCTTGATTACCGGTATATAGTCATTCTCGAAATCGCCTTGACCAGTACACACTGACCATCTTTCCTGGGGCCACGCCAAGCCTTAACGCGGATCATCTATTAGGCCCATCCCGTCAAGTTGCGGTCCGGTGCGATCTCCCGCAACTTTGTATGCCTTCCAGCCCCCCACCGCTTTCACCGGTGGGTGCACCACCCCGTAATGTCCAATTTGGGGCCTTTCACACGATTAATCAACGCAGTGGTGTTGTATCCAGAAAAAAAGGCCATTTCTGTTGAGATGACTCGGCCTGTTCTGCCTTACGGCCTTACTCTTATGGCATCAGCGCTCCGTTTGTAGTCTCTCCTTTTTCTACAGCGTTTACCGCTGTTTTCTGTCTTTTCCTTCTTCACCTCTCTGAATAGCTTCAATAGAAGAGTTTTCTTTCCATCTACAGCAGTATATGCCTTTAGCTTCTGAGCGCGTCACTCCTCAACACATAGACAGCCATCAATTACCGCTTGAAGGCAGACGATATTAAGTACATCTTCGAACACGCGGAAGTTGATATGATCATTGCCGATGTGCAGTACGCACCTCTGCTCGACAAGTTCCGTGAAGCCCACCGGGACGTGCCTATCCTCGTGGACACAGACACCGGCTACGAAGAAGGGCCATACGATCAAGCTGTCCTCGAAGGGCGGAAGATCGATCACAGTCTCGGCAACCGTGGCTGGGCGGGTCTGGAATCCCAGACACCCAACGAGGACGGAATGTTAGCTCTCTCGTATACGAGCGGGACAACCTCACGGCCAAAGGGCGTAGTATATACTCACCGCAGTGCCTACATGGCTGCTATGGGTAACATTGTCGAGTCGCAGCTCAACCAGAGCCCGGATCGATGCGGTTATCTCTGGGTGCTCCCAATGTTCCATGCCATGGGTATGTTGCTGACTCCCGGCTGTTGTGTTCCCGTAATTAAACAGTTCATCGTTTTCTAGGCTGGACTTTCCCGTGGGCAATCACTGCGGTCAGGGGAACTCATTACTGTCTGCGAAAGATCGACTACCCGCAGTTATGGCACATGCTACACAACGAACCAATTACCCATTTCTGCGCGGCTCCCACAGTCAACACCCTGCTTTGTCATTCAAACAAGGCAACGCGCCTTCCGAGGAAGGTGCAGGTCACGGTCGCTGCTAGCCCACCATCGAGTGTTTTATTCGAGAAAATGACCAGTCTGAACCTCCATCCGGTTCATGCGTATGGACTCACGGAGACATACGGCCCGGTCAGCATGGCTTACTTTCTCCCGGAGTGGAACAGCCTACCCGCTAGTGAAAGATATAGCAAGATGGCTCGTCAAGGGCACGGTGTCATTACAGGGCTACCCGTCCGAGTCATCAAGCCGGACCGAGGGAATGAACTCATCGATGTTGCGCGAGATGGGAGCGAGATTGGAGAGATTATTCTACAGGGAAACCTCTGTGCAAAGGGCTACTACAAGGATCCTGAAGCCACTGAGAAGTTATTTGCAGGAGGTTGGATGCACACCGGAGACCTAGCCGTGTGGCATGAGGACGGCGCTATTCAGATCCTCGACCGGGCGAAAGACATCATCATCAGTGGTAAGTCCTATGCACCCCGCCTTAGAACTCCTCAACTTTTTCCACCGGAAACTTCTTACTAACTGGTGCTCTGCTTAGGCGGCGAAAACATTTCCTCGGTTGCGGTGGAAAACATTCTGATGAAGCATCCCGCCGTGGTTGAGGCTGCGGTCATCGGAGTACCCGATGAACAATGGGGCGAGACTCCCAAGGCTTTCATCACTCGCAACCCGAGCTCGAATGTGAAAGGCGCGGAGATACTCACGTGGGCGAAAGAAAGCTCAGATATGGGCCGGTTCATGGTGCCACGTGAGGTGGAACTCATCGACGAGCTCCCAAAAACCAGCACTGGCAAGATCCAAAAGAAGGTTTTGCGAGAGATTGAGGATAAGCGCCGAAAGCGGAGCGCTAACTTGTAGTCTCGTTGCCATAGGAATAGATTTTCTTTGATTTGTTTACCCACTACTGCGGCTATAAGCTGTCGGTTGACGTCCATAGTTACACTGAAAAAGTCGTAAATGGATTGTGTCCAGTTATTAATTGGTGTTGTGAAGAACCCTTAGGCGCAGATTGTATTATGCGCCCAGTCGGTTCTCCCGCGCTTAGGTCGACCCAACTTTGACCGCAATTCCTGTCGTGGCTTATTGGCGTGTGGGCCCCGTGGGGGAAACGGAGCACATGGCGGTAAACGGGCCGCAACTAAACCGCAGAATTCCTCGCATATCTGGATGCGGGCTGCGGGCCGCATATCGCCGCATTTGCCGTTCCCTGATGCTGTAGTCTGGGTCGACGTGCCTCAGGATCCATTGCGAACTAACCGAGCTAAATCGAATGTACGCCAGTCAAATTTCATATTTAGTCGAAGGTTGCGGGCCATCAGAACACCGTCGCCAAGATTCAAGCATAACTGACCATGGAGTCGGAAATCCTGTTCGAGCCATCTTCAATTTCGTGCGAAGGCGCCCGATACCGCAAGCAGAGGTCACGGATCGCCTGCAGCCGCTGTCGAGAACGCAAGGTCCGTTGTGACGCCGCGCTCCTGGGATTGCCTTGCACAAACTGCAGCCTCGACCAAATTTCTTGCAAAATACAACCACATCAGAAAAGAAGCCGGTAGGTCCAGAATTCTCCACTCACGTCAATCTAGATGCTAACCCTGCCAAAAAAGGAACTATGGAACTTACAACCCTCTGCCGCAAGCTCAATCCCCGTTGCCTGACTACATTCAGCCCTTCCCAACCCACATCTCGTGTGACGACCTGGCCTACATTCGGACCAAAGGTGCCTGCGCCTACCCAGCCCAGTTGTCTGGGATAAGCTCTGGGCTGGCTTCTTTCAACTTGTCCATCCAATCCTTCCCATTCTCGATCGCAACAAAATTTTGCGCGCACTTCAATTGGACGGAGGGGTGCCTCAGATCAGCCTCCTGCTTTTTCATAGCATCATGCTGGTTGCGCGACTGTTTCTGGACGCTCACGAACGTCGAACCACCAAACCCGCTACACTTCGATCTATGTTTGACAGGGCGCGTGTGCTCTATGATCTTGGATGGGAAACGGACCAACTTACGACCATGCAATCTTTACTTTTGATGAGTCATTATCCCCGTCAAATCGATGATTGCAAGGGCCAAATCCACCTGATCTCGCAAGCTATTTCTCTGGCTTATGTCCTGGGACTGCATCGAGACCCTGCGAGCATTTCGGACTCTCCGCGTGAAGTAAGCCTGCGTAAGCAACTGTGGTGGAGCATCTACATCCGCGAACGCATTTTGAGCCTTGACCACGGTTCACCGTGGATTATCGACGAACCTGATTATAACGTGCCGATGTTGATGGTGGATGACCTTACTGAGGTTCCTTTGCCACCATCTCACAAGCAATCAAAGCGAGCCAGTCCTCATCATCGGGCAACTCAACAACGCCAACTAGCCCTCATTTTCATCGAGAAGGCAAAGTTGTCGGTCATCCTCGGCCGTCTCGTCCCAATCTCGACAGGCCCCACCGGGCCTGCTGCACCATGTGTCGGGAATGGTTGGCCGCGGGCACAGTGTGCGGCGCCGAATGGGGAGACACTTGACAGGATCAGCCGTGATTTGGATCGCTGGGTTGCCGACTTGCCCATCGAGCTTACCTGTATGCGTGACAACCATGCGACAAAAGAGAATGGCAGTATGACGATGCTGCGTAATCACTACTCTGCCGTGTTGCTACTCTATCATGTTGCATGTAACCAATTGTCTGCGCTCCGCTGGCTGCGGCTATCCTCATCCCCCGGTGACGCCCCGGAGTATGCGATCAAGAACCTATGGTCAGCCACACGACCAATCATCAGCCACGTCGAAGACCTTCTGGATAATCAACAATTGCGTTTTGTTCAGCTCAGCGGGCCGTCCATTATCCGTCCTCTTCTACTATGCATCCTACTCAACCAGCACACGCCATCCTGGATGAATCCTTTCCTTGATAAGGAGCGTATCCCCTTGCTATTCAGTAAAGTTGGGGATACCGACTCCTATTTTGCACGGGGTGCCTCTTACCTACAATTCGGCATCGACTGGTCTCCCACCCCACCACCTCCCGACACGCCAGTCAGAGTCGCTCAACCTGACGTGGACTCAATACCACATGATATATTCGACGATATCTTGAACAGCGTTCCTACGGACTTTGGGGATTTGCCAGTCGATATGCCTCTGTCCGATTTATTGATCGATTCTATGTAGGGTTCGAAAGGAAACAACCGAATAACTTTATCTCTACTCCCTTCACAGATAAAATTTTACATTGGTTTTGTAGACCGTTCTAGAAGATGTGGCTCAGGCTATAGTACTCGACATGAGGGCAAGCTGAACCTAAAACTAAGTTTTGAGACTCCGAGTTTGGCTTGACGGCATGGAAGAGGTACTGCGCAGCATCTGTGTGGCCTTTGAAACCGGGCTCCCTGACAAAACCAGCTCGAAACTGCCCACGCCACTTCCATTTTCTCGAGCGCTTATGACCTCATATCGATTCTGAGGGCTCCAGAAGACAGAAGCTATTCCATATTAATTTTGAGGTATGCTGGTTGAAATCTAGGTGGGCCGTTCAGGCCGCACAATACGTCTGTCCCATTGATGACATCCTGAAAAGGTCAGCGCGACATCCACACAGTTCCACCACAAGGCTTACCTCTCCAAGGATTGCGATCATTCGGGCCGCTCGCGCATCCTGGGCCCAGTTGGTAGAGGGCATTCCCTACGGCGCGTCAGTCAAGGGTCATCAGGCCAGAAAAATTGTTGATACCTCCACCCAAATGTTGACGAGATCGCTCATCAGTAGCCGTGTCTGGATCGGGGCGCCATCGAGTGATAGGAACCAATCTTCGATAAGATGCCACATTCGTCGCTTGCGACGAGCAGCGGACTGTGACCCGTTAGTAGCGAGTATGCGTGATGTGATGTCTTGAGGGGGGCTGGAGCGCACTTGGTGCTGGACCAGAGGGCAATGGTCCATGGTTGAGATGTCGAAGTGAGTGTGTGATATTTGAGTATTGTGTGATGTGTGGAGCGTCCTGTGGACCTTTGATGGTAGGGATTACTGGTGGACGTTGGCCGGCGAAAGAGGAGAAGGGAAAAGATAGGAAGAAGGGATGCGGTGGAGGAGAAGTGTTTGTGTAGTTTCCTCAACTGAACTTTGCACAACACGAATAGCAACAAACCTGCTTGCGATCTCGACTGGACTGCCCAAACGTAGTTCATCGTGAGCCCCCGTGCAAGACACTGCTATGCCCTGACGCAGACCAACTATATGCCTCCTTGAACTTGCAATCCCTTCTATAATCGATTCTAAAGCAACGGATATTTGATAGCATTTGGGGGTGCCGCCGATACTGTATCCACGAAGCCTTCAGGGAGGTTGTGAGCGTGAAAATGTAACAGCCGCTCGTACCTCTACCCACATTGGATCTAGCCGAAGCAATTGTTCCACGAAACGACTCGGCATCCGGTTCGGAGCTCTTAGAAAAAGTCAGTGCATCCTTCAAACTATCGTTGAGAGACTGTACCTCGCCGAACATCGTAATTGCTCGCGCTGCACACGAGTCTTGAGCCCAGGTGGCCATGGGCACCCACTTTGGCACGTTAGTCAAGGATCATGCCGTGAAAACAAGTGTCCCTGCCTTGATCCACAGATGGACCAACTCCCTCATCATTTGCCTTACTGGGAGAGGCACTTCATCTATGCCGTGGAACCAGTCGCTAACCTCCTCCCACACGTCGAATTCCTGGAGGATGGCAGTCTAGGATCGCGTCAGCAACGAGTACACAGAGATTTTGTCCAGAGAGGGGTTCAACGCACGAATTGTCAGCCATAATTTAGTGAGAGTGTATGAAGCGTCAGATGTGGAAAGATCTGTGGGTTGTCAAGATATGTGATAGGAGGAAGATTGTGGGTGGAGAGAGTTGTTTAGGAGAGGGAGAAGAACATGAATTATGTCGTATGCTGAAGTAGAGGATCCACCGGAAGTAGTGATACCATGAGCTAACCCTGCGCCCTTCGATAAGGTCCTACGAAGGTCAGTGCATCTTCCAAACTATTGTTGAGAGGCGGGAATCACCTCACCAAGCATTACGGGTTATACGTGCCGCTCGTGAATTCTGGCCCTAGTTCACTGTTGACATTCGCTGCGAGACATCGCCAAGGAGAATGGCGTAAAACAGGCGTTCGTGCATGAATCTAGATGCGAACCAACCTCCGCATCATCTGGCGGATAGGCAGGTCTACCTCATCAACGAAGATCACTCAGTCATTTATCAACAGTCGAATCCGATGTTCACGATCTAGTGCCCGGCTGAGGCTGTACTAGCAGCCACGTGCACGAAGTAAGCAAGGCGGAGAGAGTAGCAAAGAAGCTTTAGAATTTGTATCTTGACTAGGATAGTGGATGGGATCTTTCAGTGCGGTTATGTCCAAGTGACATGCCTACGACCTGCGACGAGGACCTAAAAAAAACGTTAGTGCATCCTTCACATTCTCATTGAGTGAAGCGACTCACGTGGCCAAAGCTAGCGATGTTATGTGCGACCTGCACATCCTAGGCCAAACTGGCATTTGGCATTCCCTTCTCCACGTTAGTAAAGGGTCGTTTCATAGGAAGTCAAGTGTTCTCACCACGATCCATAGTCTGCAACATTCGCGCATAAACTGCCGAATCTGGAGGGGCACGTCGATCAGAGAGACGAAGTGGTGGTCTATTTCAGACCACATGTGTCTTTCGCGGCCAATGGCAGACTGGGATCGCGTCAGCAACGAGTACACAGAGATGCTGTCAGAGGTCTAGAGGGGGTTAAAACGCACGAGACGATCTGCCATGTTTGAGTGGTGATGAATGGAATTTCAGATTGAGAAAGATGAGTGGCTTGATGAATGTAGCGTCTGGTTTGGAAAGATTGGTGGTTGGGAGTTGTGGTAGGAGGAAGATCGTGGGTGTGAAAAGTTGTTTGGGTAAGGGAGAAGGGGATGTGGGGGAAAACGTGTTTGCTCAGGCTTCATCTGAAGTCGTCTGCGGAACTGGATAGGCAAAGCTCACTTCGACCGCGACTATGCTCCCTAAGTTTAGTCCCCCGTGTAAGCCCCTATGTAAAGGCACTGTTGTTGCCCGACGAAGACCAGCTATATGCTTCTCTAACCTTGCTGTACTCTCTAAAGCTGATGCATGGCGGACTGAGCGGCGGCGTGTACGAATGCAGGAGGGAGGGAATAGCAGATAGAAGCTTGAAAACATGTATTCTAGCGTTAAGGCAGGGTGTTAAGGTAGTTGGCAGAATCGTTTCATGGTTTCAAGTTCAAGTAATCCGTCTTCGGCCATTTAAGAGGTCCTGAGAAAGTCAGTGCATCCTCCACGCCATGGCTGAGTGACGCGACTTACCTCGCCATACATTGTGTGTCTGCGAGAGAGCGTTGCTAATGGCGGCTCACTCGGGGCCAGAAGACGGTTCTGCGTCCAGCGAGGACATCCTAGAAAAGTTAGCACGACATCCACACAATCGCGTGACAAGGCTTACCTCTCCGAACGTCGCGATCATAAAGGCGGCTCGCGCGTCCTGCGCCATGTTTACGGTTGGCATGTTCTGCGGCGTCTTAATGAAGGGTCCTCACGTCAATAAGACTGCCCGTACCTCAATCCACAGGCATAGGAGCTCCCGCATTGGCTGACGGATTAGGAGGGGTACCTCTTGCACAGAGGCGAAGAAGTGGTCGATGCACTCCCACATGAAGAGCTCACGGAGAATCGGAGTCTGAATCGCGTTAGCAGCGAGCAGACAGCGATGTTGTCCAGAGCAGGGTAAAACGCACGAGACGGTCAGCCATACTGGTGTGTTGTGTGGTGTTGTGTGGAATATCGTGGGTGTGGAAAGTTGCTTGGGATAGGGAGAAGGGAACATGGAAGAAGACGCGTTTGCTCAGGCTTCGTCTCCTGCGGAACTCGATGGGCAAAGCTCACTTCGGCCTCCGCTCTGCTCCTCAAACCTAGTCCATCTTAAGCTCCTGTAATGACACTGCTATGCGCTGGAGCAGACCAGCTATATACCTCCCTTACCTTACTCTAACCTTGCTATGCCCTCTAGAATTGATGCTGAAATAACGTATATCTGATAGGGTTTGGCGTGCCGATGATACTGTATCCACGAAGCCATCTGGGAGGCTCTGATTGAGGTGAGGATCACAGAATTATGGCAGCGTTCGTACCAAGATCAACATTCGCACACATTCTCGCATAAATTGGCGTACGCGAAGGGGAAACTCGTCTAGAAACACAAATGATTCGTTTATCAAAGACCACATTTTCTCCTCGTGGTGGGTGAGGGACTCAGTCGGTGTGAGCAAGAGGTACGTGGAGATGATGTCTAGAGGGAGTGGAGCACTCTGGGTTGCGTGGCAGAGAGCAGGCATCCAACCGCCCAGTCGAGAGTTGACAAACAATTCTTTCAGAGGTGCGTCATGAGCTTTGATGTCCGGTGCCCCCCAGATAGAGGACAATGGTTCATGGAGTTAGAGCGCCAGACAAGACGCCGTGACAAAGTTGCCAGTTCAGCGGACATGCTGGAAATGGGCGTCGAGATACGCGGGAGAGCAGGAAGACAGTTGAAGAAGGGTCTATGAGAAAAGGAGAATCGTTGTCACATAAAAGTGGATGGCGCGACGTAGCTGGCCAAGCAGCATCAGGCTTCCAGCTCGAGATGGAAGCTTTGAAACAATCGGACGCTCGTTGCGCATTTCGGTCTGGTCGGGTCATCGTCGCCAGTGAGGTCAGTCACCGTTTCACTTCTTCATCTGGTGCATTGTCAGCCAAGAGCCCACTTGCCACGGCATCCCAGGCGCATTCTTATCTTCGGCAATCGTTCGTACCTGTATCCATTCTGATTGCCTCCCATTGGTTGCGAGATGGGTAGACCAACGTCACTTCATGGTCTTTCCCTCCAGCCACCACAGACAATGTCCCCCCAGAAGATATGCATCAGGCTGGCCTGCGCCTCGGCGACCTCCACGTGGTGCGCGCCATGGTCCAGTCAAAATAACTCTTGCCGCATCACCTTTGTCAGCCGACACAGGAAGCCATCATCCACACATTCGGCGCAAGAGATCGGATCCTTGTAATCGAGAATGTGGCAGGCCAGGTTCCCAAAACGGGAGATGTGGCCACATGGCAACCACAGACAATGTCCAAGGCTATCCATGGATGAAGCCAGTAAGGGCATGGGTTGCGTAGTTCGTGTGGGGGCGGTGGAGGGTGCGAGGCCTTCCATTCAGAGACAATGATGCATGATGATCGATGATCGATGAAGAGAGACAGGTAGCTGTTAATATTTATATAGAGGTCTAAATGGAACATTTGAACGGAGCATTGAATTTGTCTCCGAGGCTGTTGTTGGGCTTGCCCGCAAAGTCTGCGATTGCTTCCAGCATGTCAAGTGCAATCATACTCAGCTCCCACACATAGGAACCAAGATGTCTTTCATTTCTTGGTGCTCCATTTCCAGTCTCGGAAGGTTATCGGCCGTGCAAACCCAGCAGAGATAGAGGCAGTATATATATTCACGGAGTTGAAAAGAAGACGAAGATCTGGGGGCTGAAGTGGGCTTTTATATGGCTCTTCATTGTTTGCTCATCACGGCGAGTGCCGGTTTGGGTTGAGGTAATTCAGTCTATATGCTCCTCTTGAGCGTTTGAATAGCTTTAACGAGACTGTCGTCATTGGAGACTTGTGGGCAGCAAATTCCCGATGCTTTTGAGGGAGAGCTTTTGATATCGTGCAATGGCTCTGAAGAATCCACCGAGAGTGGCCAGATTATGGCATGGATGCATAGCAAAACACCCCCTCCAAATATGGAACTGATAGACGAGAACACAGAAGAGGTCAGGCTCTGTCAGTTGTTCTAGAGGGGTATTCGACGGTGTCTACTGCAGAGATCGCTCGATTAGCAGGACCTCGGAAGGATATGGCTCAGGTATACGTTGCCTGTTGAGGGAGAGGCTTGCACTTGGTATACAAGACGTCATCACGACTAGGAGTCCAGTCGAGTTCGAATAACCTGGTTTGCCGGAGCTTGCCAGCTTGGAGCTTGAACTGCCAGACACTGACCAGAGCAGTGAACAAACTGAGAAGGCTGAGAACCAGAGGCAAGCAAGGCTACTTCCTGACTGCTGGGACACGTCCACCAAACAATCATCACGTCTTTCGCTACACCCTCGTTGGACCTGCAGACCTTTCTATACATTCGACCGAGCTGGACTGAACTCGCTGCAGTCTTCGACCACGGTGATTACGCTGAGTCCATGCACTGAGAGAAGATCACACACTCATACCTACCACACATCGCTGACCTCAACTCTGAACAAGGACATGACGGCTACGCTCGAAGTGACGGGACGACCGCGAGCTCCAGCACGACGATTGGCCAGCTGGCACAATTTCGTAGCAAGAACGCGTCCACGAACCAGGCTCCCCTCTCAAACTCAGCCGCAAACCGATGCAGTCGAGAGATGTCGAACACGGGCGTCTGTGGTGGGAGTGTACGTTGCGGGCCTTCCAGACTGATTCAAGGGTACATGGTGACCTGGGGAGGTGAGCGGTCACCTGGCATAAGACCCGCCTCCATTGAGCAGGCTGCGACTTCTGGCGTTGCCCATAGTCGTATGGGCAAGCAAGTAGACGGTTTGAGCTATCCTCATACCACCAGGGATCTTCGCTGTGTCTCAATCAACAGTCAGCAGGTGAAGACGACCGACGCGACGAGGACATCAATGTCCACAACAACCCTTCAATTTCCGAACTATTCAAATTTGAAACAAGAGTCTGTCAACACCAACTGCCCAATTCAATCCAACAACCGGGTCGCGGTCAACATCGCAAGACACACGTGGTAGACACATTGTCATCTTTCCTCTGAAGCCAAGACAGCCCATCTTGGAGGTCCATCGGGCAAAATATCCATCATGTTGCGAAGCGTTACAAGTTCCAACGGCTCGTTCTACCGTTCCAGCTCCAGTCTCGAGTCTCGACCTCGAGTTCGAGAAGGCTCGCTCAAAAATGGGGCGAAACGTGACCCACATGTACCAGCCTTGGGACAGCGAGCGTGGACGAACATGTCCAGACCCAGGGAATCTAACAGAAACAGAAAGTCGTCCAGTTGAGATAGAAAATCCTTCATAGCAGTGACTGACCGACTGACCTTGGATGCCAGGTCAACCTGGTCGAGACACGAATACTCGCAAATGGAATATATCTCCGCAACACGAAAGACGGAGATACATATCCTCCGTACCACGACAGCATCATTGTGATCATCAGGACACGCATAAGCGAGCTTGGCTGGCCAATGTCTCGACCGAATCAGGGGATGGTCTAGTCGGTCACTACGGCTGCATGCATGAGACCCACGTTAGATCGTATTAGATCGTATTGCGGACGGGGATGACAGCGAGCCTCATGGGTTACAGAGAGAGAACATGTCATTGAGCTGTGAGGTGTGTGGTTCCTTGCAAGCTACGAGGATAGATGTTGATACAGATACTGGAGTTGGGATCCATGACTGGCCAGTAGAGTTCACGATTACCTTCTGGGCTCTCGAGTACATTATTCGTTGCATGAGCTACGTCCATTTCTCTCTAGCCGTACCTGAAAGCCTCGAGTCGAATCGAACAACGTATGCGGCGTTAAACCAGAAAGACTTCAACGTCACTGCGTATGTAGTTTCGACAGACATGTGCAAATGAGCGCATACCTCTTCCACTATCGGGACGATATGGCTTCTTCAACACGACATAGCGTAAACTTCATCACCATACTGTTCCGACTTCCCACTATGTCATTGCCTTCTCTGAGCCTGGATACCCTCGACCAGAGCACATGACGGTTCTGACCCGGCTTCGGAGATGGTGGCTGCGCTAACATTCCCACGCCACCCACGCCGTTCCGACACATCTCGAGCAAAGACCCGAGCGGCAGACCTTTCCCAGGAATCTACAACACAGTACTCCGTACGGAGTATAAACAAGCAGGGACCACACTCAAACAGGGACAAGCACGACGAGACCCTATCCTTGATCCTCACACTTGACCTTCAACCGTAGTCTACAGCGTACATACTACTTTGTACGCCACCAATTAAGTTGGGCGGCGCCACAAGAACGAGTGTTAGCAATGCCACGCTACGCCACCGCCCACAGCGCCAGGGCTCAGGAGGGAGTAATCTCCGGATATTAAATTATATTGGATCGACGGTGGAACCATGGTGGGTGCTAGCTTGTGATCACCTGTTAATGTCTTGGAAGACAAAGGGATTGAAGGCAAATTGGCCGTGTTGTTAGTATGTTGAAAATAACCTCAGAGAAAAGCTACGGATTAGCACTGATGCTGTGCTTTGATGCTTGTTTGGTGGCCGATGCACTCTAAAGCTTGCCTCGCGCATTGTGAGAACAGACCTCCCCGTACCTGTGAGGTCATTCCAGCCCGTGATATTGTCCGCACTGAGACGTTTACAGACCAGCCAGTGGCAGTATTTTGCACAGACAAGCATGGACAGGTGGAGGAGTGGAGGAGTCGCACGGTCTGTTCAGTCCCTGTTCTGCTCGCATGATATGGTCCATGCGCAGAGCCGCCCATGGAAGGAGAGTATGTAGAGTTGTTCTTTTTTAGGAACTGGTTGACTTCCTCCGTACTCCGTACTCTGTAGGTGTTATTTCCCCTGAGGTTGAACCGTTATTGGGTCTTCACTAATGACGGTAGTCTATCACTAGTGAGGCGCCGTTCAGGTTGTTGTGTCCAGTGTTGCTATCCCATGACGCCATTAACCCGGGGGTCGAGGAAATAAGGATGGGCGAATCGTACATTCCTGATTCCGAGCCGTCGGGGCATGAGAGCCAGTCAGAGGCGACGATGAAAACTGGAGTACCCCGTGGAGGCGGAGTCAATGGACCCGATGATTCTGGGGTCTTCATGTGTTATTCGTAGTTATAAGGGAGGATGAGAGGGAAGACCGAGGAGTCGGAGGATGTTCCTGCAGCCACCAGCCCAATCGAGTAGAAATGCGCCCCGGAGAGCCCGTGCCTTTTGGCAAAGATCGGCAATGCAGGTCTCACTCGATCCACCGAGATCCACCGGAGGTATGTATGTGCCAATCACATGGTTGGTGACCCACTTATTTTGGGGGTCCGGGGAAGCACTATTCCCCAAATAGAATTAAAGCCGAGGCCCCTCATAATTGCTGTCCGGTTCATCCAAACTTCTCGAAAGTCAATTTGTGAGAACCTCGTTGACTGTGGAGAAGCTCTCCCCGCTCTACGCTCAACTCAGTTTAGGGTTGCATTTGCCGCATCTCCCAATCTTCCTCTCTCCACTCTTTTATTGCCTCCTCGCCCAATGGCACCAGCGCGAATCATGTGAAAAATTGAGGATGAAAAAGCTTTGCGGGTCTTTCCTTGGTTCTCGAGCAATCGACTCGCTACGACAATACAACCGTGAGCTGTCTGCCTCGGACCAGGCCAATGCGAGTGCTCTCAAGCCACGGGATGAGTCAAAGACCTGATCGACTGGTCCCTCGACTACTACGATACTCTTTACTGGTGACGGCATCCACTCCTCTCCGCCCATCACATGGCTCATTTCGGTCCCTGCCTCGGTGTCGATCCACTCCCGTTACCCCCGTTCACCGAGGAAAGCTCCTCATCTCCCGTCTAGCAAGTGCCCACGATCCACTGACGGTGGAGATACCCCAAACGATGGCTCCCCACGGCGATCACCGGGGCTCTCGCCGAAATAAAGACCTGGCGCGACCCAGTCTGCGCTCCTTTTTCCCTCTTGTCAGGCTCCTCCTCCTTCTCGCGGCTCTTGCTTCCCCAGACTCCCGAGACGAAGCCAATTTGGACGGACAAGACAAGTACATTGAGCCACCGGAAGAGAAAAATCAAAGAAAATGCGTTTCATTCCTGTCTTCGCGACTGCCCTGCTGGCAGTCTCGAATGTGGCCGGGGCTTCGCCCGCGGCCACCTCGGCAGCAGCAGCTGCCCCGACGGAGAACACCGCCGTGGCGGCCAACACTGCCAACAATGACAATGGTAATGTGGTGAACGGCGTCGCAGATGCTGTCTCTTCTGCCGCGGCGGCTCCGGATCCAGCTCCCACGACTACGCAGGCCGCTGTGAACCAGAACGCCCCCCAGCAGGACACGTCTGCTACGCCTGCTCCTGCTCCTGCCGCCAACACGGCCGACGCCAACACGGCTAATGTTAACACAGCCAACACGGCCGCCGACCCCAACACGGCCACCGCCAATACTGCCGATTCTATCGCCAATGCAGTAAACAGTGTCGTCGGCGGAAACAATGCCAACACTGCGAACACTGCGAACACGGCCGCAAACACTGCCGACCCCGTGAACAGTGCCGCTGCCGCTGTCAGCAGCGCTGCCAACGCCGGTGCTGCTCCCTCCAGCTCCCCTGCCGAGACCAGCGCGGCTCCCGCTTCGACTCCCGCCAGCTCTGGCAGCACCAGCTCCGGCTCTACCTCCAGCTCTGGCTCCCTCGAGTCTGCTCTGAGCGGCCTTCTCGGTGGCTCTGGCGGCCTTGGTAGTCTCGGCTCTCTGGGTACTGATCTTGATCAGCTGCTCAAGGGTCTGACTGGTTAGTACTACGTTTTTGTGTGATATATGATATCTCCAGCTAATTCGTTCTAGGCCTCCTTAACCCCGACTTCCTGAACGAGGTTGAAGAGACCTTCAAGTACCTGTCCACCTCGCTGGCTCCCCCCGTGGATACCAACATTCGTGTCCTCCTGAACGACGAGAACACTCAGAACATCGCCAACCTGCTCACCAACGCCAACAAGCTGCTCAACGCCAAGAACACCGCGGCTCTGTCCAACCTGCTCAGCAAGGCCGACACTCTGCTCAGCGACAAGAACCTCAACTCCATCCAGACCCTGTTGGACAACCTCCCCAAGGTCAACGACTTGGTCGTCAAGGCGGACGGCCTGCTCAGCACCCAGAACGTCCAGGAGATCGAGAGCCTGGTCAAGAATGGCAACTCTCTCTTGACCCCATCGTTCATCAAGAAGACCGACTCGCTGATCAACTCTGCCTCGGACCTCCTGACCCCGCAGACCAGCGACGCTCTCAAGACCCTCCTGAACGCCGTGGTCCCTCTGATGCCGCAGCTGAAGTCTTTCCTGACCCCGGCCACCTTCAAGGAGCTGGAGAACCTGCTGTCCAACGGCAATGCCCTGCTCACCCCGCACTTCGTCTCGGAGACCCAGAGCCTGGTCGCTGGTGCTTCTGGCCTCCTGACCCCGAAGACCGCCAACGCTCTCAAGACCCTGCTGGACGCTGTTGTCCCGTTGATGCCGCAGCTGAAGAAGCTCCTGACGGACCAGACCCTCAACGAGCTCCAGAACCTGCTCACCAACGGCAACGCCCTGCTGACCCCCAACTTCGTCACCGAGACCAAGGGCCTGATCAACGGTGCCTCTGGCCTCCTGACCCCGGCCACCGTCGATGCTCTCCACACCCTGCTGAGCAAGCAATCCCTGGACGAGATCACCAGCCTGCTCTCCAACGCCAACAACCTGCTCACCCCGAGCGTGGTCAACACCCTGAAGCAGCTGCTCTCGGCCCTGCCTCCGCTCCTGCCCGAGCTGAAGTCCTTCCTGACCCCGCAGACCTTCTCGGAGCTGGAGAACCTGCTCACCAACGGCAACGCCCTGCTCTCCGACTCCTTCGTCAACGAGACCAAGTCCCTCGTCTCGAACGCAGACATGCTCCTCACCCCCGACCTGGTCAAGGGCCTGAAGAGCATCCTGAACGAGGTCATCCCCCTGCTCCCGCAGATCAAGGGTCTCCTCTCCGCCGAGACCATCCACGAGATCACCTCTCTGCTCACCAACGCCAACGACCTCCTCACTCCGATGATGGTCAACCAGACCCACTCCCTGATCACTGGTGCCGACGACCTGCTGACACCGTACGTGATCGGCGGTCTGTCCGACCTGCTGAACGGCCTCGTCCCCGTCGTCCCAGAAATCAAGAAGGAATTCCTGAACGAGACCACCCTCGAGAACCTGGGCTTCCTGCTGGGCAACGGCACCGACCTGCTGAACACGCAATTCGTCTCCGAAACCGGCACACTGGTCAGCGACGCCTCCGAGCTGCTGGCCCCACAAACAGTCAGCGGCCTGAAGGAACTCCTCGGCAAGCTGGGCAAGAGCATGCCGGAGCTCGAGTCCCTGATTACACCGGACAGCATCCAGCGTATTGGCACACTGCTCATGAACGCGGAGGACCTGCTCAGCAAGCAGTTTGTCAACGAGACGACGACGCTGATCAAGGATGTTTCTGGGTTCATGCCGCTGTTGGAGGGATTACTCAAGTCGTTGTAGAGGAGAGAAGTGGTGTGGGGTAGTTAATGTCTTTTCTTGATGATGCTTATATCATGGATTATTCAATGATTCAGATGATTGAATATGATTAATGTGGTTTTAATGATATCATTTGCCTTGGGATTTGTGTAGTTATGGACTGGTCGAGGGTGTAGTTGTTGATGTTTGATGTATGAGTAGTGGATATCTGTCGGGGAGGACATGTTGCGAGTTATTATGGCTATGGCATTCTCGAGTCCGTATTGGTAGATGGGAGAAGATAATCAAGGTAATTGAATTCGTGTTGCGGAAGACTAACATCCTCAGTGTCAGGTCAAATAAAGCATCATTTCACGACGACATCCCGCAGGGTGTAGAAAGAACTAGATGGCCAGGAATACTCCGTACCCCTGAGCGACGAATCACTCGGATCACTTCTGAGCCTTCTTGTCATTCTTCTCCTTGCCCTCCTTGCTCTTCTTCTTCTTTTCCTTCTTAGAAGTCTTCCCATCCTCAGACTTGGTCTTCTCCGCGACCTTCAGGTCCTGCTTAGACACGGACTTGACAGTGTCATCAGCCTTGACCGGTTTCTTGTCGTCCACGCCCTCCAGAAGCAGCTTAGCCTCATCCTTCTTCTTGGTCTTCTTGACCTTCTGATCCTTCGACTCAGCCTTGATCTCGACCTTAACATCGGCCTCGACAGCATTCTCGCCCTTCACAGTCTGGGTAACCTGCTCAGCCTCCTTCTTACTGGCAGCAACACCAGCAGCCTTAGCCTTGTTCTTGCCAGCCTTCTCCTTCTTGACCCTCTTCTCCATGATGCGGGCAAGGCGAGCGCGAAGTCTAGCTTCCTCGGCGGAATCGACGTCGCTGCTGAGATCTATCATGCATCAGCTAAGCCCATCGTGTTCAGAAAGGAAGCACATGCCAGCATCGACACCAACGTCCTTGGTAGCCGGCTTGGAGTCATCCTTCTTTTCCTGTATGGCCACGTCCTTCTTCTCCTGCTTGGGCTCGTCCTTCTCGGACTTGGCACCCTTCTTCTTTTTCTTGGGCTCCTTCTCCTCGTCGTTGGAGTCACCAGAGCGCTTCTTGGTTGCCATGTCGGTGTTGACACCTGGAAGGTGTTAGTCACTAGTATCAGCAGTGTGGTGATAGACATACCAGTCTTGACGCTGGTATCCTTGGCAGCAGTCTCCTTCACATCTTTCTTCTCAGACTGCTTCAGACCAGTCTTGGTCTCCTTGGCCTTGTCCTTGTCATTGGACTTGGTGGCACCCTTCGCTGCGGCGGGGGGACTCTCCTCGAATTGCAGGTGCATGCGGGGAGCAGGGACAGGGACGAAGGTGTACTTCTTGGGCTGTACGGACATCAGTGAGCAGGCTCAGCACAATCTGGGATGTACATACCTCGCCAGTGCCCGAGGCTGCCTTGGCAGAATCCTTGGTCTGTTAGTGTATGTCTGATGTGAGTAACGCGTGGGGAATTACCTCAGACTGTTTGGTCTCAGCTGGGTTGGCGCCCTTCTTGGGCTTGGGAGTCTTGTAGCGGAGCATGGTGCTCGACTGGTGATAGATGGAACGAAAGGGAACAGGTATGAAGAACGCGTTGAGAGAAGATGGGTAAGGATGAGAGAAAGTGTGGGGTGGATTGTGGAGGGTCAGTTGTTGACAGTCGGCGCGACGGGGTCACGGGTCACGGGTGGTTGGCGGGCTAAGCGAGGATATTTGGATATCATTTTGCAGGCTGGGGCTGCTATGCAATTTGGGTGAGTATCGCAGTCTCCTTAATGGTTGCTGTGTTTCTGGATGAGGCTAGCCTGCCCTATTTCTTCCTGTTTAGGATCATACTGACAATGACGACGCATACAGATTGCGATTGTTTGTTGAGTCGATTGGTTGCATCTGCATTTGTCTCTTGTCTAGACAAATGGCAGTATTACATGATTGTTATACTCTCCCCGACATGCACAATTGCCCTCCTCGTTCCTGATATGCTCTCTGTGTCCAAATTCAAGATCCCCTTATATTGCCTACTAACCCTCAACTGCCTGCAGGCTCTTGCCCACCTCATAATCAACACCCATCGCGAAGTTTCAATTTCAAACCACACCACCGCCCCCGGCTGGACCTTGTCCCTCTTCTCATGGGTGCCGAAGAGCCAGTCAGGATGCATCGACCGGAAAGTATCAATCTCCTTGTTCGACGCACGCAACATACCAGTTGCTCCCTGGTACAAAAGAGTCGGTAAATATTTTGCCTCCGGTGTCTGAACTATTGAGGAGATGAGCAGGCCGTCCCGGAATGTTGAGGTTCAGCGAGACCTCTCCCATGGCTGACGACTTCGTCAACGCCAGGAAGACTTCCATGTCGTTGAGCTCATCACAGTGTGTGCACAACACAGCTTGAGAATGTACATCAATTGAGCGGGACCTACGGAGTTGTACGTGAGTCTTTCTTCATATACGTCATGATCGCCAACCGAACTCGGGAGTCGACTCGTAGCCGTTCTCCACGCGCGTCAAATACCAGTCGAAGAAAGTCAAGAGCACAGCACATGCTTCCTTATTACCCCGACTATCACACAGAAGTCACCTGTGAGGTGAGTCCATTTTCAAGCATCATCAAATAGCGCCCAAGTCATATATTATATAAGATCAAGTCCCGTAATATACGTAGAGAGCTTGATGCTGGTCATATCAGGATTCCTGTCATTTTATTGTTCTTTAGTGAATTGTGGACTATGCAATCGGACTACATTCACACGCTTTTACATGATTATTATGATACAGCGCATATTTTCACGTTTCGAATGGCAAGACCCAAGACTGAATAAAACACCATCGGTGACTCTTGTTGAGGCTTGTGATGGGTGGGTCTTATGTGGATCTTCATCGTCAAGGCCACGAATAACAAAGCACGCCAAGACCAAATAAAGTAGAGGCTCAAATCGGTCAGGAACGAGTGAAGCAAAACTTCCAGAATGAAAGTTCAACACCAAGGGCCGGAGAGTGCAGCGGTTGTCTATGTTGAGCCCTGGAGGGTCCATAGGTGTCCCACGGGGTAACTAACGCTCTTAGCCACGTTGATGTGGCCAGGGGTGTTAGTTTTTTGTTTTGTTTTTCCTCATGGCTTTTCGAGGTTATATTGTTCATTTTCTTTGGCACTTCTCTTCGTGCGCAGAGGGTTGCTCGAATATCTTCCCAAACTCTCCGTGATTTTCGCCCACAGCATGTACCTGACGAGACCATGGAAGAAATCTCCTCCGTGCTCTCACCCAGGTTGATTCTGCAGTACAGCATCCTTTACAGCGCGAGCTTTCCCAACGATGGCTCCAGCTGCTATCACCCACTGGACAATGGCCAAATGTGAGTTCCCTGCCGCACTGAGGCATCGCTCTACCAATGCTGTCTCTCAATGCACTGACTCGTGTCATAGCTCTCTCCCCCTTCCGAGAACCACCAATCACTATGCAACACTCAGTGTCGGTTTTGCCATGAGAGTTTACATTGACGATCGAATACCCGTGAACCGAGAATTCAGCAGCATCACCCAGCAAGTCGACACTTCCAGCATGGCTTCTCTTCAACACATCGAGTCCTCATCGAACGGCAGTTGTTGCAAGTGAAGGATAGACAGTTCCGCTTCAGCACAAACTAACCACTACCTCATTCATTGCTATACCAAAAGGATGAATGACTTGAGCGAGGAGAGGAACTTTCCCTCCACATGCCGATGATCACGAGACTCGATTGCGGCTGAGAATAAGGTTGTCTTGGCATTTGCTGATCATCAACATCGGGTACCTGCATTCTATGTCTTTGTATATCAAGGACCGTTTGTTGATGCATATGACTTTGTCATATTGTTTGCGGTGTGTCTATATCAGCGTCGCTCCTTTAAAAGGAGATCCTTGACGCTGCTTCCCGTCGTTCTTTTCTTTCTCTTCGCCACCTTGTGCTTTGATGGTATCAATACGACTCACTCGATTGATTGATCATCTTCATCGTGCCTTCCCCTATCTATGAAGTGCGTTATTAATTACTGTTGCATGAAAGCCTTTTAGGATTTGATGCGTGGTAAGTTCGACCGAGTTCTTCTCGCACGGAGTCAAGGGAGACAACCATTCAAGAAGGAATAGTGCCAGCTGACGGCGATAAAGAAAGCTTCATAGGTTGTCCTTGACATCAAACCCTTATCGTTCCACCCACTTTTCCGTTATTGTCCCTATCACATTGGTCACTCGTTCTGTCGTGAAAGCCGTCACGATGGCGACTAGCGGCAACTACCCCACCGCCCCGATCGAGATCGAAGACGAAGACAAAGTGACTGTCGTAGACCTCACTGTCGATGACCTCGAAATCACTATGAAATGTCTATCTTACCGGCGTGATGCACTTTTGAATATCCGGTACAGACAACCTGAGCAGAGCCAGCCCCTGGTGCCAGCTTCTTCTCTTCCCACTGGATCTACCTCTGTCCCGATTGGATTGCCTCCATTAGATTCCCTTTCACTGGACCCGGAAATGCCCGCGACAGACACAACGATGGCAGCGAACGAGCCGCCTGTTGATGACAGCCAACACGGACTGTCCGGAGAAGATGGAGGAGATTCTCACACTTCAAGGCATGAAGATGTACTTGGCGATGCAACTTCGGCCGTGATGACCACAAACGCTGGAATGGCCAACTCTACTGGCGCCCAGTCCACGTCTCCCTCCAAACTAGGAAGAATGGCATTAACCCGACGAAGCAAAGGTGCCAGGTCAAGTATATTACCCACCACAAAGCGGTGGACCTATGCCAGGCCTGAGGACATCCTATTGTTTCAGTTGAAGAAACAGAGGAGGTCATGGGGTAAGGTCGCTACTGAGTGGAACGAAACTACTGGTCACTGCCACACGCAGAGAACTCTGGAACATCGGTGGCACCACCTGCGGAAGTCTATCGGTGAACCTCCCCAGGACTTGCTGGTGGAATATGATTATGCACAAGCTTCTCACGCTTTAACCCACCAAGAACCACGTGGAGTCCATGCAACACTTACCCCGATGACGACGAACACCAGGATGGCCAATCACGCCGAGGCTCGCTCCACGCTCCCTGTCAATATGACAGGAATAGTATCAACCCGGTGGAGCCAAGAGTTACTCTACCCAAAGCAATGGACTGATGCCGGGCCTGAGGACATCCTATTGACCCAGTTCAAGGAATTAGGCGCGAGTAGGAGTGAGATCACTGCTAAGTGGAACGAAGTTACCGGCCGCTGCGACACGGAGCGCGGGCTGGACGTCCGGAGGACGAGGATACTGAGGTCTATTGGTCAACCTCCCCAGCACTTGATTGATAAGGTTGTTAAATCATTCTGGTGCCAGGATAAGTGTCTTCAGTTTCGTTGTGGTTCAACTTCTGTTGCTGATTTGGTTTAGGGGTTTCTGGTATGAGCGAAAGCAACGGTGAGTCAGGGTCTTCTGGGGCAAGCGAGAGCAACGATGGTTCAGGGTCTTCTGGGCCGAGCGAAACCAGCGGTGACTCAGGGTCTTCTATAGCGCATGAAACCAGCAGATTGCTGGATTGGCCCTACTGCTTTGTGGGCATCGTGGGGTGTTGATGGGCAGAAAGAGATGATCAGCGAGGATTTGGATCCGATATGATGGACTTGACGGAATGAGGGATACATGGATGCAATTGTTAGGGTCCGTGAGAGTGGATCTGCTTTGGATATGAAGGGAACTCACAATAGAAGCAAGCCAAGGGAGTGAAAACACCATGAAGATGTTCCAGATTGTCAACGTGTGACTGCATTGTTGTTTCTAAATCATGAAAATGTTTACACAGAAAACACGCAGCGCTCGAAAGAGCGGGAACGCCACGAAGATATTCCGAATTGTCAACGTGTAACTGTGTATTGCTATCCGGAGACCATGAAGATGTCTGTCTCCTCGATAAAGGAAAGCTACAGGGTATTGACGGAGACAGACATGTATGAAAAATTCACTAAAGCGGGAGTTCAAGTACCATGTCAATGCCTACATGACAAGGAAAGCTACAGAGGTATTGACAGAGTCAGACCCATACGAACAAATTCAATGAAACGAGCGTTCAAGTACCATGTCAATGTCTACGTACAAGGAAACCTACAGTGGCATCAACCGAAGACAAGCATGTATGAACAATTCATTCAAGAGAGTAGCACCAGCATCCTCATTCCATAATCAGACACCTGAAACGCCCAAACCAGGTATCCATCCATCCACCCATCATAAATCATGAAGCCGAGATCAAGATCGGCCAGGATCAAGATCAGATCAAGGTCAAAGAACACTCAGTTCACGTCTCCCACCAGTACGCATCCCCATCCCATGACCACCACTCCAATCCGACGAGGAAGAATCACCGCGTGCCCGTGAGCCGCTGGTACTAGTGCTCGCACCAACGCTGATCCCAGCCGTGGTCAGAGACTCCGTATCATCAAAGGCAGGCGTGCCTCCCACCATGACAGGGCGGATCTTAGCACCCACGAAACCGCGTCTGTCACGACCTGTTCGTCCACGGCCCAGCCAGTTGTGTTTCAGGGCTTTGCTGAGGACTTCGACTTTTTCCTGAGCGGCGTCGTCGGTCTGCACGCTGGCGAGGACGCTGACGCATTGGAGCATGCGGCCGACTGTTTCTGTGATCACGTGCGAGGAGTCGGTGGAGCCGGCGCGGTGGATGATAGTTGGTCGTTGATTTGAGGTTTGTGGCGACGAGATGGATGAGAAGATCATTGGGTCTGGGTTCGAGGAGGTGTTGGATGCTGCGCGGCTGCGCGAGTCACTGCTGGGAGGGCGGGGATGGTTGGCGAGGGCGCTCGTCGAGTCAGAGGAGTAGCTGTCTGCAACGCCTGTGTTGAGTAGTGTGGAAGACTGCGAGTTGTAGCTGCCGAGCCCTGCATCAAGCGAGGCTGCTGTGCCAGGACGACCGCCAGCACCCGCGCTCTTAGCCGTGACGCTCAACGTCGGGAAGCCGGTGTTGATGGTGTCCAGACTGAGACGGGAGAAGGTATTCTTCAGAGTCTCGTAGCGGTTAAGAATGATTCGGTCTCGGAAAGCGATCAACACCAGATTCCGCACATCAAGCGTGCCACCAGCGGGCAGAGCGCCCCAGAACTCTCGCGCCTCGAGGCCTGTCATCAAGGACCCGCATCCCTTGAACTCAAGGTCTAACGGAAGAAAAACTGCCTGGATGAATGGCAAAATCGTACCGAACGTTAACAACCATATCTGCACCAGATGAGGAACGAGCTTTTCATCCGGAATGCCCACGAGCGAGCTGTGATTGAGGGTTGCAAAGCCTGTCTCGAGAAGCTCTTGCAGGTCATTGATAATCGACGTTGGCGCCCGCTTGTGAACACAGCGTTGCAAATGTACCAGAACAAGCTTGTTGAGATCCTCTATAGCAATGCGCACATCCTCGCCATCAAAAATGACCAGCAGTTTCGCCTTCAAGAAGTCCCATGCATCCTCAGGCGACATGTTATTCAGTCCAAAGCCCTGTAGGGTTTCTCGCAACACAGCCTCGCCCAAAACACCTGCCGAGCCGTTCAGAGAGGTCGGTCCTGGAAATGCACCAGGCGCGGCACTTCCAGCAGAGTTGGCCAGCCATTCCATCTGCTCGGACTCGGCGAGTGCTTTCTCCTCTTTCTTCTTTTCGCGCAGAGCTCGTCCTCCATGAAGCAGATCCAATCCGCTGACGGATTTCCCGAATGTCGCACCAGGTGCTGGAGACGCGGGACTGGTGAAAGAATAGAGAGATTGCGGGGCATTAGGATCTGCCGGGCGCGAGTTGCTAGAGGCAGATGAAAGAGGTAGGTTGTAATGATCATCTCGGTCTTTAAGCTTGAGTTTCTGCCGGGACAGAAAGTGGTGCTTGTGTTTGTCCTTGTCCTTATCCTTTTCTTTCTCCGGCGGTGCAGGAGGTCGATCTGCGGGAACGACTGTACTGACAGAGGCATTCGAAAGATTGTACATCGAGGAATTGTTGGACGGCAAATCAGCCAAGCTGGTAGTAGAAGCGCTGACCATGCGCGATAGCCCACTGATCTTGCTCGGTGAAGGAAGTCCCCGGTCTCGACCAAACGGATCCTTGTCTCGACTAATACCAATATGCTTCGGTTTTGAGAAGAGCTTCTTCTTCTTCTGCTTTTCCGGCGGCTGTTCAGACGGCTGGGACCCTGCCCGCGGGAAGACCACATTCGCTGCTGTTGTCGCGACGTTGCCTGCTGCCGGCGGAGGGAGAGACGGGGAGGGTTGTTGATTGATTCGTAACGGAGGCGGGGCCAGCGGAGGGGAAGCACTGCCACTTCGTCGGATAGTTCTGGGCGCTTCCTCCAGTGGACTGACCACCGTCTGAGGGCGCTTAGTCTGCTGCATGGCCGTCTGGGCAGCGATGCGGGAGGCCGAGACCGGGGGCATCTGGTCCGACGAGGCGGTAGGCAAAGACGGTTCAAAGAAGCCTTGGGAGTGATGTCTTGGCCTGTGTCTTTGTAGTTCGAGGGAAGGGCCCCGGCCCGATGGGCGACGGCCGCCTGAGGCGTCCTGCGGCATAGCGCGAGCGGCGTGTTGGGGAGAGGTTGTCGCCGAGGCAGAGCGCGGTTGAGGAGAGAAGTAGCCCGCGGCTGGGGGCTGCGTATTGACGGGGGTGATGGGAGCCGTGGAGACGGTAGTCACGTTGGAGGAGGCATCACTGCCGGAGGATCCGGGGCGATTCAATTCGTCTTCGTCTGAATCGTCCTCGTCGTCATCTTCGTCGTCGGACACGGGCGGTGGGGGCTGGGGATGACTGTAATTGGGGGGAGGCGCTCGCGAGGAACGCCCCGGGGAAGGATGAGAGCGCAGGGCTGAGTTCATGGCGTGTGCTGAAACATCCCGACAAACAAAGTGAGAGGGAGTTTCACGGTTGTGGCAGTGTTGGAGACGAGTTGGTTGTCTGGAGCTCACCCCTTCGGGTTTAGTCAACATCCGCTGATCTTTCTCCCCGCCACTTCTGAATCTTTACTCTGCTCTCCTCTACGGCTACACTTGTCTGTCTCTATTTCTCTCTCTACTACGTACATTGCAATCATGGCTGCCCAGCAGATCAACCTCCAGGCTGTCTACACCGCTCCCGACGCCACGCAGACCTTCCAGCATGAGATCCCGGATGAGACCAACGCCGATCCTCTTGCAGCCAAACAAGCCCACCTCAAAGCGCTGCAGACCCTCGTCCCCAAATTGCAGAACGAGGTCAATGTGTTCCTGACCGAGCGGATGGAGGAAGACAAGAAGGCGCAGGGTGCAATCTCCGAGAAAGAAGCCAAGGAAGAGGAGAACTACGGCGAGGAAGTGGTGGAGGAAGATGCATGAATTGCAGAAAGACACTATGCGCTACACTGGGTATCAAAAGGGCTCTGGAAAATGAGCTCCGACATGGAATGGACAACCGACAAAAACCCACGGATGCTCATGCATAATATACTACCTGGAGACTCGATTGGAGCATCCCAGGTGGACGACGGTGTTGCTGGACGAGTTAGAGGGTGGTCAAAGACAGGGGGGCGAGACCTACTCGGGAAAGACATTGATCACACTTCCTCCCAACCGCTTATGACATACACCACAGATCCGCTCCTCGGTGACAGTAACGTGGCGCGCTCGTGTGCCGCCTCCCACAGCACCTTCGCCGAGCAAGAGCCGGGCCTGAATCTGCATGTCGCGCTCCTTCCGCAATTGCGCCACGATGCGGGCCTCGTTGAAGACGGAGTTGGCTGCACGCATACGGCCTTTGAAATAGAACTCGAGTTCTTGCACGGGCAGTGTGGCAGGAATCAGTGACAGGGCTGCATCTGCCGGCAACCGAGATCCATGCTTTGCGAGGAGGGCCAGTGCGGGGCCGTTCTGAGGTTCGTAGCCGTGGGGCGGTGTCAAATAGAGCGAGAGCAAAGTGAGGTATATTGACTTGTCGTTGTCTTCGTCCTCGGGCTGGGGCGGTTCCGTCAAATGTACATGGTTGCAATATCTGGCTGGTTAGCAAAAGGTTGGAAGACAACACAGGACTACTCACTCTTCTGCTTTGTCATGGTCATGAAGCTTGAACACGTAGATCTCCAGCACCTGTCGATGCTGGCCCATCTTGCTGAAAACGATAGCACGGGCCTCGTAGAAGTCCGGATCTATCGAGATTAGCGACGCCATATATGAACGGGTGCTGGACATACCCTCACGATCCAGCCGGTCCAACGTCTTCGCTGGCGAGTACTGTTCACTCTCCTTGAGCATAGCCAGAAACTTCTCTTTGCACACCGCATCAGTCTTGTCGGCAGTGATCTGGTCGAGATATAGCATCAAGAGATGCTGATGCAGGTCCGGCGCCAGATCATTCCATTCATGAATGACGTGCTCCAAATAACGAACAGCGAGCTTGGAATCAATCTTCTCCAGGAAGGCGAGGACCCGATGCCGAGGCAATGTCTCTGCATTTTCAGTCTCGGCCAGGAAGATCTCCATGCCAAGCTCGTGGTTCTCACGAAGTGGCCATTCTGCGAATTCGATGATCAGGTCGATTTGATCAGGCGAGAGATTCTGGAGATATGCAACAGTACGAGTAGGACCGCTCAGGAGTCCAGAGTCTTCGTGTCCAAAGCGATGGAGAAGCTCCAAGGCCTGGCGATGTAGTTTCTTGCCGTAGAGAAAGTCTATCAAGTCGTTATAGCGCCCAGTCCCTTCGAGGCGTTCCATAACCACATCCGGGTCACAGAAATTGGCAATTCGAAATAGAGACCCGGCAAGCGACGGCGTTGCGTACATGTGTGCACGGAAAAGGGTTGTATCAACCAGTTTAGCTTTATTTCGAATAGCCTCGAGGAAATTCTCGGGGGCAGGAAAATCGAGCAGCTTCAGCACAGACTCGCTGGCCTCGTCTGTGGCTTCCGTAGGCGCAGGAACCTTGAGAGAGCCATCCGGTCCGAGGAACCGCTGGAACCGTCGGCGAACATCAGCCAAGTATCCTTGCAGCTCACGAACTGCGGCTTTTAGGTCTTTATCTTTGGCCTTCTCTTTGTCCTTGTCTTTGTCTTCACCGCGGACACTGCTGGCATCACTGCCTTCTTCTGTTCTCCGTAGGAGAGACCGGACAGAAGCAGCATAGAGCGAATTCTGTGCGCCGTCCTTCGCTGCATCTGAAGACCCATCACCTTGCGACCCATTGACACCATCTGGCCCGTTCTGCTCAGGTACAGCAGATAGATCTCCGGCAATCAAACGGGGGTAGAGACGGATAACAGTCTCCGGCGGAGCTGCCACTTCGGTGAACATATCCAACGAGTCGCGGTACTTGTGCAAGGCGAACAGACTCTGGGCTTTTTCCAGCTGAGCAGCGCGTAGTCGGCCAGGTTTGTCTCGCAGAAGAGCATCTTCAAGCATGCCCAGCATGCTGATTGCCTCATCTAGGTACCCCTTCTCGACCAGCGAGTCAATCTGAGTATCGTAGCTCAGAGCCTCCATGCGCCAGATCGTCCTGTCACTGGCAACAAGGAAGCCTTTGCCTGCATGAGCGAGACTAATATTCGGTTGCGGAATATGCAGGATGCTGGCCGAGGGTAACGGAATAGACTGCAGCAATGAAAGAGTCTCTGGGTTCCTCACTTCCAGCACACCCTTGGCCGTGTCGTGCAACGCAAGCAGAAACGGATACGAATACCCAATCTCCACCGGCGCATGGCTCCAGGGGATCTGCCGCCTGCCAAGGGGTTGTCCATCCACATCGATGAAATGCGTATTGATATCCTTGGCGAGGAGTATTTGCCCCTCGCGCAGTCTCGTCGCAAGCGGTCGCGGTACCATACCACCCATACCGATATAGCTCATACTCGCGGCGCCAACCCCTGTAAACCGACCCGAATCCTCCATGCTCCCAGGGCCCGCCAACTCCGAGACCTGACCAGTCTCAATATCGACCATCACAAAGCCGGAGCTCAGCCCAACAACCATCCGCGTAGCAGAGACCCAAGTCAGCGTTTTGACTGCGCTAACCAAGCTCAACTCTGTGGTATTCGGTTCAAGCTCCATATCGCGCCACACCCACATGACAATCTTCCTCTTAACAGCGACAGCCAATCTCGATACAATAGCGGGGACATTTGTATCCGGATCATTGACAACATTCGACGTAATCGCAAACACCGAGGCGCCCTTCGTCTGCGCAAGCTGCTCATGGAGTTCATAAGACTGCGAGTCATGAAGAGAAACATATCCCCCCGAAAGCGAAACCAGCACTTTAGCCTCCTTCACCAGGGCCAACTGCTCAATCTTGTACCTAGAGAACTTCTCCAGCTCGCGGAGCAGCTCGGTGTGCCCGTCGTCGGTGATGCGGTAGATGCGGAGAGAGCCATTGTTGAGGCCGGCGAGTAATCGGTCGCCGTAGGCGAGGACGGAGTCGATCTTGGACTTGTCGCGCGGCTTGAGCTCGACCAGTGGCCGCGCGGTGAATGCGGATAACATCACACCTGAGAAGACGGGTCAATTCATGTCCTCGAGGCTCTGGTCTGCCGCTGCTTCTTGAGCGAGGGACATGTGACGTCGCCGCTGAGTCAGCTCAGCCCTTCAAGGGAGCTCCACTGGGTAACTGGGAAGGCTTCCTGTTTGGATGCTTTACACTACTGATCATTTCTAATCAATCATGATACTAAATAGAAACCTACGAGCCCGCAGTGAAAGAAAACTCATTTGGTATCTGATGTGAGTGCGTCTCAGAATAAGAATAAGAATGCAGTCCCTAACCCGGCCATTTCAGTAACGCCATCCGATGCATGGGCACTCAGTGCTTGCCCTTTTCCTCAGCCGGGAACTCCTGGTGCTTGGCCGAGGTACCCTTGCCACGCCAGGTCGACACGGCGGGGATATCAGCCTTGAATCGTTGCTCCTCGGTGCCGTAGGCACGCGGGGTGAGTTTGATGAGAGTGTGCAGCGGGACCTCCATCCAGGGACTCTGCTCCTGCGGGACGTTCATGAAGTAGGCATAGATGCAGCGCAGGACGGCCTGGTGCGTGACGATGATGACGTTCTCGCTGCGTTCGAGTTCCATGATGATGGGTTCCAGGCGGATGACGACGTCGCGGTAGGACTCGCCGCCACGGTAGCGGTAGTTGTACTTGTCTTCGTCGCGGGCGGCGAAGTCCTCAGGGTAGCGCTCGGCGATTTGCTCGTAGGTCAGACCATCGCAGACACCCGAGTCGAGCTCGTCCAGGGCCTTCCACTCCAGCTTTTCGTAGCCGGTCTCCTCCTTCAGGTAGCGAGCAGACTGGATGGTGCGGCGGAGAGTAGAGGTCCAGATCACGACCTTAGCATTTTCCGGGACTCCCGACTTGCGGAGGAGTTCAGGCAGGGCGCGAGCGTACGCCTCGCCACGTTCCGAGATGTTGGAGTCGCCACCGATCTTGCCGGACAAGTTGTACTCGGATTCTCCGTGCTGTAAATGAGATTAGTCTAGTGTTTATCTAAAGTCAGACAGTGATCATACTCGTGACAGCCAGATGGAGCGGGGCTTGATATGCAGGTTCTGGATGTAGTAGACCAGGCGGCTGGAGAGGTAATCCTTGATCTGGTTGATGATGACGGTCGAGCCGACGTTGATGAGCTTGACATAGGTGTATTTCTTTTCGCCATCGTCGATGGTTTCGTAGGCCTTTTCGTAGTTGCGAATGCGGTTGCGGAAGTCAACCGCAGCCAGCTCAGGATCTTGGCCCTGATAGTCGGGAGAGGTAGTCTTGACTTCGAGGATGTTGGTCATGATGAGATCCTCGTCATCGCAGATGGACTCCACGAAGAGAGTCTCAATATCGGCCTCTCGGCATTTCTCGTAGATCCACTTGCGGCGTTCTTTGGTCGAGTTTGTTGCGTCCAGGATAGCGACTACGCCTTTGCCGGTCTCGAACCAGCGAAGCATATCAGTCATGGCAGCCTCTGCTGCGGCTCGGCGCATGCGTTCACCTTCTTCATTGTGGGGATCGAAGAAGGTCGCAGCTGGCTGGGGTGTATTGTGGCGGCGGTAGCTACCAACATTGAAGACACGGGCAGGAATACCAACCCAGGCCAGATAGCGCATGGCTGGTGATGAGTTAGCATCGTATTTGATGACATGGATGTCACACGTACCTTTGCCGGCGATGAGACTCTTGCCTCGGGCCGGGAGGCCCACCATCACCACGCATATCTTAGATTCGTCGGACTGTTGAGGTAGACGACCCAGGTTAATCCACGTCATGATGTCGGGATGAAAGAGGAAGAGTGATGGAAAGGAAGAAAGGAAGTTGGGAAGAAAAAGAAGAAATTAAGAGTAAACAACGAGTCATCACGCTCTTTGCTCGTAATTCAATACTTGGTACGCGACGATGCGATACAGCGGCGACTCATAGTGAAGCCCGCCATATGTAGCGACTCGTAATGCGGCGACCATACGCCGACGACTCATAGTCAAGTCAATCAAAATTGGCGGAGGCGTATCGCACGACAATACGCCAACGACCATACGACCGTTGCCTTGTGGCTGTCCTCACGAGACACATGTCCACATCAGGCCACTGCATGAGCATAGCAGTTCGCAGGTATATAGCGCATATTTGCCAGTTGCCCAGCGTTGCCCGTGCTTGCTCTTAGCTTAACCCGGGCTAGTTTATAGACTCAATGAAGTCCGATGGCAGACAGCCGAGGCAGAGGGGCAATGCAGTTCCCCGCCATAGACCTGGAGATGATCCGAATGGGGAAAAGAGGGGCAAGCGACAAAGGCATGAACGATAGGAACTAAGAGACGGGACTACTCACACTAGCAATGAACACCTTGTGCTGCTGCTGGCTCCGTATCACGCTTCCAGTCGACATTCTTGTTGAATTCAGTTCGGGAAGATTAGGGAGAGTGCCGACCCGAGGCCGGAGGGGAAGGACAGAACAGTCTCAATCCACATGCAGTGGAAGAGTATGTAAAGAACGTAGATGACTGCAAGCAAGGAATATGCACGAGAATAATCACAGCAGCATTCAGGAAAAGAAAAAGAAAGACTGGAAAGCTCAAAAAGTGGAAATCTGGAAGTCTCGCAATGCGGTGAGTCTGGATTTCTCCGGCTCCACCAAACGTCATTCCGATCCCGCGAGATTTTATTAACTAGTAGATCTTTTGAGTATAACTAGTATAAAAGGGTGTTTTGAATGATTGCCCTAACTTTTCATGGTATATTCCTCTGTGATAACTCCAGCCTCTACCCATATCATCTGTATCATATTATCTTCTTTATGCCTCCATTGGCACATTCTCCCGCTTGCGCTCCTCAGTCCTGTTGTTGGCACGCCGCACTCGAAGCCGGCCTCCCCAGGGTCCTTGCTGACCATTGAGTTTGTCCATGGTCTGCTGGGATTCATCCTCAGAACCCAAGTCCACAAAGCAATAGTAGTGGTCACCAGGTTCAAAGCGCTTGGCAGGATGCGGGGCAAACAACTTGCTAACATTCTCACTGATAACAGGTTAGCAACAGCCACGAGAAATACTGACCATACATACACATTGTATCCCTGGAAGAAGGTCTTGAGACTTCTCTCGAGGGTGTCATGGTCCGGCAAGCGAGGCAATCCGCCAACATACACCCGTTTCGAAGAGTCACTGTGCAACTTGGCAAAGCTGGGCTTGTCCTGGTGGCGCCAGCGATCCATAGCAAAGTGGTCTGGGTTGCGCTCCACAGTTTTGGCAACTCCAGGCTTGATCTTGACCGGTCTGCCTCGCATATCACGACCATCCAACTCGGTCATGGCCTGCTCAGCCTGTTCCTTGGTTTGGAGGTCGACAAAGCAGTAGGACGGGTTTCGGCCAGTAAAAGGGTCAATGGCAATGTCGATGCGCTCGCTATCAGTCATTCAGTCGGCGACAATGCTCATAAGCCCTCGACACTTGCGTACATGGAAAACCCGGCTGCTGTGAACAGTGCCTCCACATCCTCCGACTTGGCTGTGTAGGGCATGTTGCCCACATAGAGACGGCGGCCCTCTGAGATTGCTTCGGGGACATGGGGTCCTGGGCGGCTGAAGGCAGTTCGAGTGGTGCTGGTTCGTGGGGAGGGCGAAGCCTGCGGGCTTTCGCCTTTCATGCGCCAGTTGGGGGAGTTGAAGGCACGGCCATTTGTGCGGACATTTTGGTAGGGAGATCGAGGAGCTGTCCTGTCAGTATCGGGTGATCTTGTAGTAGTAGACGCACTCTGTCCCTCGCTAGTAAACTCGGTGTCGGCCATGATCTAGAAGATGTCAACTCCCACCGAGAAAACCATTGCCCACACACGATGCTTACTATATTGAGTCGTCTCCTCGTCAAGGCTTGAAGATTTCACAAACTGCAAAATTCGGCGTGCTGGAAACCGCAGTTCTTCCATCTTTTTTGTTTGCGTTTGCAGCGTTTGCACGTGTGGGACGGTGAGCTCCACCGGTGAATATTTAATTCTTAGCTTCGTCCAAAATTTTCTTCCTTTCTTCTCCTCCAGAAGAAATTGGAGATTTCTCACAATGCCAGATAGTGGCAAGTAACCATGAACAAGCCCAGCATGGGCAGTTCTTCCATTGGCTCCAGCTTGGTCCTTACTCGGGTCTGAGTTCATAGCGACCTCACCAGCCAACTTCCCCTTCCCCAGCCCAGTCGAGGATTGCTCTCTACAATCCCCGACAGCACCAAAATGAAACTCTTCCTCATCCGCCACGCAGAATGCGAGCATAATGTGGGCCGAGCATTGTACGTGAGCGGACAGAGCCCCAGATCCCAGACTAACCATACCAAAGAAGCCCCGGCCACTCCGGCCTCACAGCCAACGGGCAAGACCAGGCCCTGCGACTCGCTCGGTATTTCCGCGATCGTCCCGTCAGCTTTACTCGCGTGTTCTCGTCGGATCTCGACCGTGCCACCGATACTGCGAGGGTGATGTGCCAGTACCAGCTGGGAAGCGGGCCTGCGCTGGAGCCGATCCAGCTCCCTGCGCTGCGCGAGCAGTGTTTTGGATGTGGATCGCAGTCCGTGTCGACGGCGAATGCTGAGTCGATGGCGTCGATGAAGCTGCGTGTCAACGGGTTTCTGCGGGACTATATCCTGCCGCTTATGGCTGATCAGAGCCAGGGAAACGGCCAGGTCGTCGCTGTCGTGGCGCACGGAGTAATCCTGCAGGTTGTTTGGTCGTGTCTCGCCGACCTCTTCGGCCTGCAGGCGTTCCATCTGTCGCGGACCATCGGCCGCAATGAGGGCGACTACATGCAGCCCGTGTGGTCCAACGCGGGGATCATGGAGCTGGACATCCGGCCGAGTGACCGTCCCCCAGAGGAACTGGTGGCGAGAAACGGCGTGTTCACAAGCGTGGACCCGCCATGGATCACCAAGTCGACGCCGCCAACTCTGCCGGGATGGAGTCCGCCATTGAAGGGATGGTCCGTGACGATCCTCTCCGTGGACAGCACGATGCACCTCGCGGGGAATGCCCTTGCGCAGACCATCCCCGAGGTGAGGCCGTACTCGACGCAGCAGTCGATGGACGATTTCTATCGGCTGACGGGGACTGTCTGGTAAGTTCAGTTTTATTTCTTTTTCATTCACTCCAATGATGAGGCATGATTTCACACAGACCTGTTCTGAATCATATTGAGGACAAACAATCAGTCCAACTGCTATCTGATGGAGCTTTGCGATCTGCGATCTGCGTTCTTCTTCGTGGTCGTTGCTAATGGAAGACAGACTAAATTCGAGATAGATAGACTAGACAATGGATATTGAACGTTATGAGCAAGTCACAAACTAAGAGGAATGGTGGAAGCAGGTAGGGCAGCAGATGATCCACGGCTGCGTTTTAGGACCGAAGCTCCAAGGCTGCTAGCCTTAGGCCTTCTGTTGTTACAAAATGAACCTCAAAGCTAACGAGCGTTCCCTTCACGTTGAAATCGACCAATTAAAAAACGAAAACGCCAAAAACGTGAAGGGAACGAGCTTTGAGGATCTTGTAACAACAGCCATCCTGGCTCTTACCCTGAAGACAGTTGACGGGAAGGCTTGACTATAGACACGCCTTGGTTGGCAAAGCCAATGCAGCGGACAGCGGACTTGTAATGCAAAGAGAGATGACAATTCGAAAAATCATCCGGTGGTTGACGCTCTAAATTTGAGTATTCCGCGGGAAGTTCACCTGGACTCTAGATGAGCTTTCCCGCACGACTATCAACATGCTCACTACCAATCTAACAGGCAGTGAAATCGTCGAGGACAAAGGGACATCAACGTATACCTCATACTAGTGTTGCCAACGACCGCAAGATGAGGCTCGATTCCTGGATACTTCTGGAGGCGCTGCGAGATATCCACCCGATAGCAAAGGGAAGATCCCATGTTATATATTCATATCACACACTGATCTACAAACATACACCCAGCCCAGAACACCAAACCATCATAAATCATAAGAATCCCAAAATCAAGAATTATACCCCAAATCCACGCCCACCACCTCCTCCTTCTCATACAAAATCTCCGGGCTCACATCCCGTCCCAGCAAAAACCTCTTCACAAAATACCCAATCTGCCTAAGCCCATACCTAGCATGAAAAAGACTAGGCACCGAAAAAACCTGATCCAACTCCTCCAGCGTCTTCCCCTTCGTCTCCGGCATAAACAACAGCACCAACCACCACCCGACAATATTCCACCCGGCATACCACGCAAACGCGCCCTGGGCACTAAACGCATTCCGCAGACTCGGCCACGTAACCCCGAGCACGAAATTAAAGAACCAGGTTGTCGCAGTAGCAAGCGCCATACCGTACGAGCGGACGTAGAGCGGGTACGCCTCAGCGGAGTAAGTGAACGGCACCGGCCCCTCGCCGGGGGAGTAGACGATTCCGAAGATGAAGGTTCCCAGTGCGATGCAGCCTGTTCGGGCTGCGTGGGCAGTGGGCGGGATGTAGAAGGAGAAGCCGGTGAAGAACATTGCGAGCGACATTAGGGGGAAGGTTGTTAGGAGGAGGTTGCGGCGGCCGAAGGTGTCGATTGTGTAGATTGCGGGGATGGCGAAGAGCCAGTTTATTACGCCCCAGGCGAGGGAGGCGGAGAGGGCGGAGGCGTGGGAGAATTTTGCTTCCTGGTTTATTTGTTAGTGTGATCTTGATATTGAGGGTACTTTAAGAGGGGCAGGTATTGGGTGGTGGTGGCTAGGTTGGATGTCTTACTAGGAATATTTCGGAGGAGTAGTATGCAATGATGTTTACGCCGCACATCTGTCAACAGTTAGGTTGATTCCCATACTCCTTCGGTATCACTCACCTGCTGCATAAACATGACAATCTCCGAAGCAATCATCGCCCTCCGGTTGCGCGGCACCATAATCATCTCCAGCAGCTTATTCTGCCCCAGTTTCATACTATTCTCCGCCTCCAGCAGGGTATGCATGTAGTACAGATCACGGGCCGCCTGGATCTTATGGTGGCGCAGGGTACAAATGGACTGATACGCGCGGTAATACTGCTTCTTACTCATATACCAGCGCGGCGACTCAGGACAAGCAAAGACGAAGCAGCACACCACCAACGCAGGGAACATGGCCGACGCCATCATAAGCCGCCAGTTGAGACCGACGATGCCGGCCGTGTCAGCGACCTGGTAGAAGATCAGGTCCGCAGCATAGCCGAGCATGATCCCAAAGGCCGTCCACATCTGCCACTGCATGACGAGGGCACCACGGATCGCCGGCGGTGCAGTTTCAGCAGCGTACACAGGCACAGTAGCTGATTTGGGACCGATGCCGAAGCCTAGAGCGAATCTCGCCACAAACATCGCCCACCATGTTGACACGAAGCCTTGCCAGAGACAGGCGATGGCGGAGAAGCAGCAAGTGATAAAGATTGTGCCTCTGCGGCCAAACCAGTGGTTGAATGGGACGGTGAGCCAGCAGCCGACGAGGGCGCAGCAGAGGTATGGCGCGGCGTTTATCAGGCCGACGAGCCAGGTACTCCGGGAATCTTCGCCGGCAATGCCGAACTGGTATTTATACCAGATCTGGGCGCCGTTGACGACGGTTTCATCTGGAGTTGGGTTGTTAGCATCAAATGGTATCAAGAACCAGGGCCATGGACACACCCATCCCCTGCACGGCGGCCGACAGCGAACACAACGCAATCACCGCATACATAGTCCAAGGCTGCGACCAGCGATTGGCAAACTCCTTTCTGAGGACCTCCCTCTCGGCATTCGTCAGTCCAACCACATTCTCATACCTCTCCGGCGACTGGGCCAGCACCGCACCAAGCTCAAACGCACGAATATCTGAGTCATCGCCGATTTCATGTGCGATGGCGAAATTGCGACCCTGCTTGCGCAGCTCGGTGTGACTGAACCCGGCGAGCGGGTTGGAGAGTTTAGCGTTGAGATTGCGACGGGCGCGCTCGGCGGCTGTGCCGAAGGTGCGCTGGGGGATGAACTTGTCGCGGGGGCGGTCGTCGATGTTTTCTTCTTGTTCGAACATACCGGATGAATGGGATGGTTTGGACATGATGGATATTCGCTGAGAGGGTGCCCAAGTGGTTTTATGGAGATACTAGGTATGAGTGTGATGTATAGGAATGGCAGCAAAAGCAAGCTAACAAAGAAAGACTCGAGCAAACATGGACTCGACGGTGGGTCACGTCAAAGAAAAGAGTGCATTTAGTGCTGACCGACCTGACCCTGACCTTGATGGCTTTGATGATTGATGATTGATCCTCTTATGGGGCTGCTGGGGCCAAATCGTTCTTGCTCAGTGGTTGGACCCTTGACGATGCAGGTATATCTGTATATCTGTGTGAATGAGGCTGGGGCTGAGTCGGGCAATCAACCTGAAGTGGTGGCTTGGTTGCCCGGTAATCTAACATACCATAGTTAGCACTATATCATAGTATTAATTAGTGAGTTGGTGAGTTGTTGGATTGTCCCCAGTTGATGAGGGAGACTAGGGAGTGATATGACGATCCCCCAGTCTCAGACTTCGACGGCTCCACTGTCTTTTGACGATCTTCGTATTTGGTAAATGCTGTATGCGTGATTATAATTGAGTTGATGATTGTCATTAAAGAAGTTAGCGGCTAGATCCTTCTGAATATCCCCGGTAAATTCTCGTCTCTCGTCCATGGTGTCCCAGGGTGAGGCCACGCGTGAACCATCGATATCCAGGAATCCCAAGTGAACGATTGGAGAACCGACAACGTGGAGTCCCAACTCCACGGTTCTGAGGAGAGAAAAGAATCAAAAGGATCGAAAGGATCAAAAGAAGCATCTACATCGCCTCATCCCCAGACCGCCTCAAACTCAAACTCTCGTCTCTCCTTCCCCTCATGCGTGAATCACTTATCATCTCCATGCTCCATCTTCATCTTCTTCCTCCTCAGCATCCCTCACATCCTCAGGGCACAATGCCACCAGCCAGGGCCATCACACCGCTCCCACCATGACCAACCTGGAGCAGCCACCCGAGTCCCTCTTCGGCTCGGGCCAAGGCAACGAAACCCTCGGCATCTGCGTCGTGATCTTCATGGCCATCGCCCTCTACAACGCCCTCGAGCTGGGCGTGCTCATCCCCCTCAGCTTCCGTCGCTACCGCAGCCTCTACTTCTGGTCCCTGCTCACCTCCTCCATCCTGGGCGTCATCCCCGCCACACTCGGCCCAGGCCTCCAATTCTTCCACCTCGAGCCGCTCTGGCTGGCAATGCTCTTATCCAACTTTGGCTTCGCGATGATGGTCCCGAATCAATCCATCGTCCTCTATTCCCGTCTCCACCTCGTCTCCCAAAACAGACTCATCCTCCGCACCGTCCGCTGGGCCATCATCGTCAGCATCTTCGGCATCGTCATCCCAGTCATCGTAACAAACATCGCCTCCAGCTACCGCCCCAACAACTCAAACTGGGTCCGCGCCTTCGCCGTCATCGAACGCCTCCAACTAACCTGGTTCGCGGCACAAGAAACCCTCATCTCATCCGTGTACATCTACGACACCATCCGCCTAATCCAGCTCAGTCCAGCCGGCGATAAACGACGACACAAGATCCTGTACGAACTACTCGCCATCAACGTCACTTGCATCGTCATGGACTTGGCGCTAGTCATCCTGGAGTACCTGGGGTACTACTTCACGCAGGTGATTCTCAAAGCGGCCGTGTATAGTGTCAAGCTGAAGCTGGAGTTTGCGGTGCTGGGCATGTTGGTGTCGATTGTGCATTTGCATGGTACTGAGGCGTCGGTTTGGGGGGCTGATTATACCACGTCTACATTTTCATAGCTGTATATCAAGCATAATGTGTCTCTTCTTTTACTGTATATTAGCAACCATATCTAAATATACCCGATCTATAAAGTACTCATCCGCCGTCGGCTCGAGTAGTCCGTCCCGCAGACGCGGTCCGCCGTCGGGTCATATCCGACTTCCGATCTATACTCCTCTCCTACTATTACTACTGCTACCATTTATACTACATGAGATACTATCTAGATGCACATCCGAAATGCGGGGAAGACATACCCCCAGTCCAACTCCCATTCCTATATAACAAAGCACATCCCATCCACACCACCCATTCTATACAATCCCACTCTACACACCCATCCTATATCCCATATCTCCCCCTCCGTTCAAAATGCTCGGCAAAATCGCCCTCGAAGAAGCCTTCGCCCTCCCCCGCTTCCGCGAAAAAACCCGCTGGTGGGCCAGCCTCTTCGCCACAGACGTCGACAAGCACGTCGCCGAGATCACCGACGTGGACCGCATCCGGCTGGACTTTGCCGAGAAGCACGGCGTGGGCCTGCAGATTCTCTCATATACCGCGCCGGGGGTGCAGGATATTTGGGACCCCAAGGAGGCACAGGCGCTTGCGGTGGAGATTAATGATTATATTGCGGAGAAGGTGAAGGCGTATCCGGATCGGTTTGCTGCGTTTGCGTATGTCCCCTTCCTCTCCCTCCCTCACTTCTCTATACTATCATGAAATGATGAATGCATGCTAAATGGTAATATAGCACGCTGTCAATGCACAACCCCGCCGAAGCAGCCGCCGAACTCCGCCGCTGCGTAACGCAGCACGGTTTCCTCGGTGCACTGGTAAACGACACGCAACGCGCCGGACCCGACGGCGACGACATGATCTTCTACGACAACGACAGCTGGGACATTTTCTGGTCCACGTGCGAGGAACTCGACGTGCCACTGTACCTGCACCCACGCAATCCAACCGGCACAATCTACGAGAAACTCTGGGCAGACCGGAAATGGCTGGTTGGCCCACCATTGTCCTTTGCGCAGGGGGTGAGTCTTCACGTGCTGGGGATGGTAACGAACGGGGTGTTCGACCGACACCCCAAACTCCAAGTAATCCTGGGCCATCTGGGTGAGCACATCCCCTTCGACATGTGGCGGATAAACCACTGGTTCGAGGATCGGAAGAAGATGCTGGGGTTGCGGGAAACATGCAAGAAGACGATCCGTGAGTACTTTGCCCAAAATTTGTGGATTACCACGAGCGGGCATTTCAGTACCACTACGCTGAATTTTTGTTTGGCGGAGGTTGGGGTGGATCGTATCTTATTCTCGATTGATTATCCGTTTGAGACGTTCCAGGATGCTTGTACCTGGTTTGATGGGGCGGAGATGGCGGAGGGGACGAGGTTGAGCATTGGGAGGGAGAATGCGAAGAGGTTGTTTAAGCTGGGACAGTATAAGGATTGTGATGCTTAGGACCTGGGTATCTAATACCTAGGTAGTTGGTATGTTTCGTGGATTGAGTATGGAGTGTTCTGTTCATCATACATCGTGTCTCGTTATCGTGCCGCATCCCATGCATAGCCTGCTCTCATGCAACCACCGATCAGTATGACCAGAACGTCAAATAACCACCGACAAGTCCTGCGCAAAGATATCCAGCGCCCCATTCACAGCCCCCACAATCTCACCAAAGTACTTCACCCGAATCTCATTCAGAACCTCCCGGTACGCAGCATAGCTCTCATTCACCCGCGACAGAATCGCCCAGATAGCATGCAGATACCGCGTCAGCTGCAACCGGTCCTCCTCCAGCCTCTCCTCGACGAGGATCTGGGCGTTCCGCAGAACCAGGAACTTATCGTGCACCCATTTGTCGTACAGCTCAGCGAACTGCACGAGCAGTCTTTGCTCCGCGGCGCGCGGTTTCTTCAGATGGCTGCACGAACACATTAGCAACACTCTCCAAAATAAGGAAGTAAACATCCAGAGTGGTAGGTATACTCACGCAGCCACCACACACGCCATATTCCGATACCGCACCACCGCACTCACATTCTCATCCCTCATCTTCCCCAACACAAACCTAACGGGCTTCGTCGCTCCCAGCAACTCCTCGACAACCCCATCCGCCCAAGCCGCATACCCCAGCAAAATAACAGCCGTCTCCTGCGCTTTCGCCGTCATGCCCGGAGAAAGAAACTCCTCCTCAGAAGAGAAGAGGGTCCGCTCCAGCCGGACAGTCATATTGGTGAGGGAAATGAACCGCTCGCGGGTTGAAGCGTGGAGGTGCGGGTCGGAGAGGTACTCTTTCAGTTTCTCCATTGCTTGTGCTTTCACCTCGTCTAGAGGGCGTGTGTCGGTGTCCTCGATGAAGGGGTCGACTTTTTCAGTGCGGATTTGCTGGTGCATTGCGGCGCGGAAGGCTTCGCGGTAGGCGATTTCGTCTTCGATGTAGGCGGCCAGGTCGGCTTCGTTGTAGTCGGGGAAGGGTTCTGTGTCGCTGGTTGTGTTTGATGTGAAGCTTGTGGGCTGGGTTATGTTCATGCTCATGTTTTCTGTGAGTTGGGTGCTTGTGCTGGTGAAAGAACTGTTGAGGAAGGTGTTGGCTGTTGGCGTGGTGTCTGTGGCGCTGGGGATGGTGGAAGTGCTGCTGTCAGTGTTGAAGGAGGAGGTCTGCTCGTGAGCAGGGCACTCGCAGGGGCGTTGGGTCTCTGTGATTTCATTGCTGGATACTCTGTTGTCGGCGGTTTGGTCGTGCGTTGTGGGTTTTGTGCTGGGGGAAGCAGCGTCCGGCGAGGTGCTGCTCTCCGAGTCCGAGTCGAGAGAAAGCGAGAGTTGAGAGCGGACGGCTACAAGCAGCGTGTAGGGCTCTGGAACTTGCGCCATGACGTGAAGTAAGAACGTGAAGACGTGAAGCAAGAAGGTTGATGATGTTGGGAAGAAAGTGAAGATGAAGGTACAGGAAGAGTTGATTGGGTGAGTGAAGTTATCTGAGTCGAGCACGTTACGCTACCATCTTGACTACCTGATGTACCACCCCTCAATCCAAAAACGCGAGCAACAAACGCTTCCGACAATCGAGGCATGGCCTTGCTTCCCCTTGACACCTCCTGAATAACGAGACAAGCCGTGGCAAGGAACAAAACGCTCCAGAGCCACAAACCTGCCTCTCAGCAGATGAGAAGAGTATGAAGACAAGAATCGTTCTTCGCACCTTGACTGATTGACGTGTCATTGACAGGAGCACGGCAACTCAAAGTGGTGCGATGGTCAATCGGTCTTTACAGAGGCTGCAGGTATGGCGTCGTCATCTTCGTCGTCCGGTAAAGGAACGTCCATGACTCTCTCGCCAGCTCTCTCTAGGGTCCGCCTACTCCAGGACCGAACACCTTTGTAGACCGCCTGGTTCGATGTTAGTCAAGTACAGGACAGCGTGATCCCAACGTACCCAGAGAAAACTGCCAATCCCGATCAGGATAACCAGCCAGTTTATAGAGCGGACACGATCTCGTCCTGTGGTTCGGCCGGCCATCATGCCTGACCCGCGAGTGCCCCAGAACGGCGAGAAGCCCCAGATGGCTCTGAAGAATGACAGCAGCCCGAGGGAGGCGAGTCCCTTGAAGAGATGGGCCAGCCACGAAGCCGATCCGCTGTCCAGTTCCTCGTCCAACTCTGCGTAGACATCTTCCAGAGGACCGAGGTAGAGATCAAGGATGGGGTCAGCAACGAAACCAAGGAGAAAAACAGTAAACAGAAGGATGCCAAGTGTAAGGAGGAGCTGTGTGGAAGCACTACTGATCCACCTCGCCCATGTCAAGCGCTGCAGACGATACTGGAACCCGCAGGTCGGACACTGCCAGAAATTCCTTGCGCCGTACCTCGGGTCAGCGTGTCGCCATGTCTGCAGACATCCCTCGTGCACATATCGCGAGGAGCCTTTGCATTTGCACGGGCGCAGGAGACGGCCAGCTTCCGGGTCTGGGGACTCATAAACCACGCGCGGTCTCTGGAGGAATTCCGAGGGCTGGAAGGTAGGCAGGACTGTTTCTAGACAGATGCGACAGACTCGAGGGGGGTAGTTATGCTGAGACTCAGGCCCTGGCGCTGACCCAGACCCCGAGTCTGGCTCACTGGTCGACTGCATGGAGAGCAAGAAAACCCATTGCTGGGCGAAGTGGAAGAAGAGAAAGGACCAGAAAGTGGGAAGTGGAAGAAAAGCACGAGTCGCGGCTAACCCGATTGGACTCACCGCCTGGCAGCTCACCAGCACCTGAGCTCCCGCGTCAAACGTCACCCGTCTGCCTACAGCTCCCTTCCTTCTTCTTCTTCTCATCATCCTCAATCCTCCGTGATATCGTGTGTGCAAAGCTCATTGTATCATGGCAGACCGCTACTCTTTCTCCCTGACCACCTTCTCGCCCAGGTACGGCTCTCCCAGGCCATTGAGATCCTAGCTAACCATCAACAGCGGCAAGCTGGTGCAGATTGGTAAGACATCGCAATCGAACGAGGTGTACGAGGTGTATACTGATGACGATAGAATATGCTCTGAATGCAGTCAACCAGGGTGTCACTGCCCTCGGCATCAAAGGTACGCTCTTCCTGAACAGCTCTCATCGTCATCATCATCTCTGACCTCGCAGCCACCAATGGAATTGTCCTCGCGACTGAAAAAAAGTCCTCCTCGCCGCTAATTGACCCGCCTTCCCTCTCCAAGATCTCCCTGATCACCCCGGACATTGGCATGGTCTACGCCGGCATGGGCCCCGATTACCGCGTGCTGGTGGACAAGGCACGCAAAGTATCCCACACAGGCTACAAGCGCATCTACAACGAATACCCTCCGACCCGGATATTGGTACAGGATGTGGCACGGGTCGTGCAAGAGGCCACACAGTCTGGTGGTGTACGGCCGTACGGTGTCAGTCTGCTGATTGCGGGTTGGGACGAGGGCGTGGAGCCAGAGGTGGAGGAGACCGAGAAAGAGAGCCCTGAGAAGTCCCGCGGCAAGACGGGCGGCATTCTCAAGGGCGGACCCAGCTTGTACCAGGTCGACCCCAGCGGCAGCTATTACCCATGGAAGGCGACGGCCATCGGCAAGCACGCGACAAGCGCCAAGACGTTCCTGGAGAAGCGGTACACCGAGGGGCTGGAGCTGGAGGATGCCATCCACATTGCGTTGTTGACTCTCAAGGAAACAATTGAGGGGGAGATGAACGGGGACACAATAGAGATTGGTATGTCTCGTCTTGTGTGGTGTGAGATCGGGTACTAACATTTGACAGGAATCGTGGGCCCGCCAGCCGACCACTTGCTTGGCTACGAAGGCGTGGAGGGCGCCCAAGGACCGCGGTTCAGGAAATTGACCAAGGAGCAGATTGAGGACTACCTGACCAACCTTTGAGCGCAGACTAGACTCATGATATTTCTTCAATGACATTTCTTTTGTGCTGCGAATGCTCACCGTATGAATTTCAATGATTGCAAGGACAACCACGGCGGATACTTGCAGCTTATTCGATATACCTTGTGTCGTATTTCCACTATATCCACGCCTAGTCCATGTCTGACTCGTACTAGTACTAGATAGCTAGCCAACATCACATTGTAGTAGAGAGGCCGTGACATCCCTGCCAGCTCTCTCAGTAAACCAGAAAAAGCAATTCCGGCCCGGTCAAACCTGCAACTAGCAAACCTTGCCTCGAAGGCGCCTGACGCTATTCGCACTATTGAGTCTTGACTCAAACTCCAGATCTACACGGCTCGAGCTTTCTACCCCGGGTTTCACTTTACTTTCACGTTGCCCCAGACAAAGTATCCCCTCTTTAACTACGGAGGACTCCGTGTTATATCCCTCCTTAACTATTTACTCCATACATTTCATATTAAAGGCGCGCACAGACTCGAGACAACCAACTTTGAATCTGCACGACAGGGGCTACTTGCACACCTGCATTGCATCTTGATCAATGATTGATGCCGATGCTGATGCTCGGGTCATTCTGTACGACTAGGCCACGACGACAAAACCAGACCACATCGCCATCGCCATCACCACATCACACACAACCCGGATATGTTCGCCTACCAGACGGGCTGAGCCCGACTCCTTTGTTCCTGTCTCCTCGCACCGTCAATGAATACCCGCCATGTCCGATCCACCCCAGGATCTCCTAGACGGCATCTCCGGCGCCCTCGCCGCAGAAGGCAACGTCCTCCAAATGACACTGGTAACCTTCATCGCACTGTCCTGCTACAACGTCGCCGAGCTAGTCGTCCTCGTGCCATCCACCTTCCGCCGCTGGCAAGGCCTCTACTTCTGGAGTCTGCTCGCATCCGGCTGCATCGGCGTCGTGCCGTATTCAATAGGCTTCCTGATGAAATTCTTCACACAAGCCGACTCCGTTCTCTCCGTGACGGTGTTGACAATCGGCTGGTGGACGATGGTAACGGGGCAAAGCGTGGTGCTGTACTCGCGACTGCATCTCGTCTTGCGAGACGAAAAGATCCTGCGCTGGATACTGCGGCTCATCGTGACGAACTTCTTCCTCCTGCATATACCGACGACGGTGCTGACCTACGGCGCTAATATCGTGCACAGCGGGGAGATGGCCTGGATCCGGGGGTACAATATCATGGAGAAGATCCAGTTAACGGGGTTCACGATGCAGGAGTCGCTTCTGTCGACGCTGTACGTGGTTGAAACGGTCAAGTTACTCCGACTCGGGGCGGATGCGACGACACGACCAGATGCGCGGTCAATCATGTACCAGCTCATTGGGATAAACTGCGCCATTATAGCGATGGATTTGTTGTTGTTGGGGCTGGAGTATGCGAATTTCTATGCGGTGCAGATCACGCTGAAGGGGTTTATATACTCGCTCAAATTGAAGCTGGAGTTTGCTGTGCTGGGGAGGCTGGTGGATTTGATTCAGGGATCCAGGCATCCGATCTCGATTGCTATTGCGGATACACTGCCGCTTTGTTCGGTTTCAAGGACGCCTGAGCCGGAGCGGACGGAGGAGCAGACTTGTGAAGCGGTGGGCAAGGAGTTTGCGCCGCCGGTTGGAGTGCAGGTGGTGGAGAGTCGGGTTTTTGTGGATAGTGGTGCAGGTCATGAGATTCGATGATAATGTGATTTTTCATCAGCATCTTCGTGCTGTATGGTATATTGTGCTCAATTGTCGAGTAAGGCCTCGTCCATCCACTGGTACTCCCCCTCTGAATCACCGTCCTCGTCCTGACTATCGGCAACCTCGTCCTCGGCCTTTCGTTTCCGACTCGGCGTCTGCTCAGGAAGAACCGGGGACTTTGGCTCGTCCAATTTATCGTCCACTTGACGTAGACCATCCTACACTAGTCAGAGAAGCAAAACACCAACCCCTGAGAAAAACATACCCTCTCAATCCGAAACGAAACAATCAACTCCGGCATCCGCACGGGCAAAGTCCTCCCAGCCCGCTTGGTAACCTCCGCAAACCTGGCATCCGGCAAATCGCGATACAGCACAATCCGCGCCTGCACATTCGTCTCCCATGCCCCACCCGCAATAACCGGGTGCAGAGTCGCTCTCGGCTGGCCCTTGATCTTCGTATGAGTCTGATTAACGACCAAGACGGCGATATTCCGCGCGGCCAGACGGGAAAGATGAGTAGCTAGTTCGCTGGCGACGTTCCATTTGCGATTGAGCAGCCACTGGAGCTGTGTCTTGTCTGTGATTTTGCCCTGGGTTAGACGGTCTTTCAGCTCCGCTGCGTTGGGGAAGTAGGATGGGAAGAGGGAGGAGATTGAGTCGATGATTAGGAGGGATGTTTCTTCTGGTGGGAAGGTCTTTGGTGGACGCATGAGGAGAGCTAGGAGATGGGGGAGGGTTGGTGCTCTGAAGTAGACCACGTTGTCGAGGTCTGGGGTTATGGATTTGAGTCTTTGGGCTGGGAGTGGCGAGCTCGTGTCTGTGTTGTTATTAGGTTGAACTCGGGTCATTGGAGGGTGCATACCAATCCAGACTACTTTCCCGCCATCACGGAGTGCATGAGATGTGACACTGAGACTGTCGAGGTCAGATATGTCCATGAAAGCAGAGATCTACTCACGCTAGAGACGTCTTCCCAACACCCGGCGGCCCAAATACCTCGGTGACCTGTCCGCGCAGGACACCAGGCCTCAGCTGGTCTAGCGACTCATCCAGCGCGGCATCCAGACGCGGCAATCCCGTACTAATCGATTCTCGTACTGCCGCCGAAGCATTCAGTGACTGCGACGCTGAGATCGAGATAACAGGCACTAGCACGATCAGCGAGGTTCTACCCTATGCGGGGACGCGCTTAGCCTACGCGTGTCTTGGCTGTCGAGACCGAGGAGGTCCTTGTTGATGCTCATCACGACTCAGTTGACATTATCAAGACAGCGTAATGACAGTACAATCGACAGATATATCAGTATCTTGACATTGACATCTGCCAGTTGGCACGTCGCGGTCGTGGGTGGATGATCGGTGGGTCCGAAGATGAACATCAAAATCGCATCTCGGCAGTTCCAACAAGTTGATACTACTTCCCTGCCATTCTATCACTCATGTTCGAACTGAGTACCTTAGAGAGCAACCCCCACGTCTTTTCACTTTCTATTCTGATCATCAGTCTCCTCCCCCTCTGGCGAATCCTCCATCCATCGCACCCCCACCCAAGAGGCTGCCGCCGTCTAGGTCTACCAAAGCACAAGAGCAATCTCGCCGACGAATTCGACCCAAAATACAGCCAAGAGCAGCCCAGCACCGTCAGTGAGGACGGAACTCCCAGCTGGCGCGTCAAAGCACTATTCACCTACCCGATCAAATCATGCCGCGGCATCGAGCTGCAATCATCAGAGGTCGTCTCCACAGGCCTCAAATATGACCGGCAATTCGTCTTTGCAGAACAAACACCCTCAGGATGGACCTGTCGCACCCTCCGCAACGCAGGCTACAACTGTCTCGCACTCGTCCAGCCCGAGATATGGGTTCCCGATCCCTCAAGACCAGACTACGACCCTTCTCTGCCGGAGATACAATCCCAAGGCGTGCTGGTCATTTCATATCCGCGATACATCCCACCGGGACTGTATGGCCTCCTAGTTCGAGCAGGAATGGCTCTTCACCTCCTCAATACCCGGGAATCCTTCACCATCCCACTCACACCACCCCAAGACCCAAACATCCCCCTCGTCCCCGTCAAAATCTGGAAAGACACCCTCCAAGCCCACAACTACGCCCCCTACCTCCCCCCAACCTTCCACAAATACATGTCCCAGCACCCAAAAACCTCACCCCTAACCCTCCTCGCGTCCTCGCCCTCCCACAAAAGAGCAATCTACCGCAACGCACCCACAAAGTCAACACTCGGCTTCCAACCCACAACCACCTTCGCAGACGCCTACCCAATCCACCTGCTCAATCTATCCAGCCACCGCGACGTAGCCTCAAAATGCTCTCCACCCCTCCCAAACCCAAGCATCCGCCGCTTCAGAGGCAACATAATAATCACCGGGCCGGGACCGTTCACCGAAGACGCCTGGAAACGCATCCGCATTGGGGAAACAGAAATCCACGCCGCGTGCCGGACCGTGCGGTGTAAACTGCCGAACGTGGATCCCGATTCTGGGGAGCGGCATGCCTCCGAGCCGGATGCGACGTTGAAGAGTTATAGACGGATTGATGTGGGTGATAGGGGGAATGCTTGTCTTGGGATGCAGCTTGTGCCGGCGGTGGAGGGGTTTGTGGTTAGTGTTGGGGATGGGGTAAATGTTTTGGAGGTGGGGGAGCATCGGTATATTAAGCTTTTGGAACCTGGGGAGAGGGTTGAGGGGGTTTGATGGATGGATGTTATACTACGTATTGTACGATTATTGAGTGGATTGTATGATATGCAGGCAAGATGTTATGTTCATGCTCCAGTATATCAGAAGGAGTTGAAGTGGATTGTATGATGTGCAGGATAAGATGTTGTTCCAGTATCGGTGTATCCCAAGTATATACCAACAATGTAAATGCCAGCAGTATCAACATCTAGGTAGAAGGCTCCATTTTCGACGCCTCCGCCGGCACAGCATCAACACGGCCATCCTCCGACACACTCGAGTTCCAAACCGGCACATCATCCGGTTCCTCAGGGATAAACAAGTTGAGCACGACGCCCGAGATAGCACAAACGGCAAACCCGTTCTCCATAACCAGGTCAACCGCATTCAACAGCCCCTCCAGGGCCCGATTATCCCCGCTATAAGAGAAGACATACGCCCACCAGTCCGGGACGAGGGTAATACCCATCCCCAGGGCAAAACTCGCCGTAAGAATAAACCGGTTTCGCCGGGTGAAGTCAACCGTCGAGATAATGCGGATACCCGAGATAGCGACGCTGCTGAACAAGAAGGCCGTCATGCCGCCCAGCACAGCGCTGGGGATGGCGACGAGGGCAGCGGCGAATTTGGAGAAGATACCCATGACAATCAGGAACAAGCAGCAGCAGTAGCCGGCTGTGCGGTTTGCGCATTTCGTCAGCGCAATGACGCCGTTGTTCTGGGCGAAGACGGACATCGGACTGATGGTCATTAGCCCGGCGAGGAGACAGGTTAACCCGTTGCCCAGGACGCCGCCCTGGATGCGGGAGTCGAAGGTTGCGCCCTCCACCTGGAGTCTGGAGACGTCGCAGGTGGCGGTGATGTCGCCGATGGACTCCATCATGATAACAACGTATAGTGCTAGCAGGGGTAGGATGAGGGGTGGGTAGATTGTCAGCGGGAAGGTGTGCACCCATGCGAACGAGGCGACAGGGGCAGCGGCAATGCCTGAAGACTCGAAGTAGTTGCATGCTGCGGCAACGATGGACCCGACCAGCAGGCCGACCACGACAGAGCAGGATTTCAGGATTGGCGGACCGAACCGCTCGCAGATGATGATCGTCACGAAGACCAGGAAGCCCAGCCCGATGAACTCGGGACTACCCCATGGCAGGGCGTGCGGCGCATCCGCACTGGGGCAGAGCATCCGCGCCGAGGGATCTGAACTACAGGACGCACCGCCGCCCCAATCCTGCATGGCAGATTTGATCAGCGAGGCGCCGATGAGGAGGACCGTTGGCCCGGTGATAAGGGGCGGGAACACGCGGGAGAGAATGCGGCTGCTCATGAAGGACAGGCCGATTTCGAGGAGGGAGCATAGACAAGATGTGCCGAGGAGGGCGCCGTATCCCTGTGGACAGGGGAGTCGGGTGCCGTCTGCAGCAACGGGGCAAAAGCCCGATCTGTACATCTGGGAGAATGCGCCCTGGGCAACGGTAATGGTTGCGAAGGATGTTCCTGGAGAAGTTAGTGGTGTGACTTCAATTGGGAGGATAGTATAGTCGTACCGACTACCGACAACAGCCCGGTCCCTATGAAGTACTTTGTGCCGTAGATACGGACACGGGTCATCTGCAGTGCACTGAGAATGCCCGAGACAATCAACGAGGTCGAAACGAGGTACTGGTACTCCTCGGCGCCGAAGTTGACGCCCCCCGAGCCGCCCAGTAGAATGGGCGGGGAAATCACTGCAAGGTCTCAGTATATCTTCAATATAATGCCCAGTGCTGGGACTCACCACCCGCCAACATCGCCAGGGCATGTTGCAATCCCAGGATCAGGGCCAGCACAACGGGGACGCGATCCTCGAGCCCGAAGAAGGGGGCCGTCTTCCGTGTCTGTTTGGTGAAGGGGATGCGGGGAGTAAAGAGGTAGGCATAGTCATAATCGCCCATGAGACCATCACTAGTTCTATCAGCATGGACCATCAATCTCAATTTTGTGTTGCTCCTACCGAGTCGTAAAGGTCTTCACAATCCGGTCCACTTTCTCCCGCAGCGTCCTCTTGGGCGAGTGGTCTGGCCCGATCTGATCAGGGCCGTCCATGGTGATATTGTCTGCTGAGTCTGGGTCCACCAGACATGGGATCAAGGCATATATACTGCGTTGTCCGACTGGGGGTATGGAGAAGAAAGTCCATGCGATAAGATCGGACCTGGCCTTGACTTATCGCAGGATTAGCAAGAGCATCGCCTAAGGTTGTTCGTGCTCTCGTGACTGCCAATTTCTTATCTGCCGTGGGGCGGAATCTCTGCGTCCAATCACAGTCAGCAGTGGCATGGTGGAGAGGGCCGAGAGAAAAGATAAGAAAGGAAGGTTGAGCCGCAGAGTATACAATGGTCTTGTATAGTACGGAGGATATCAATTGATGCGATAGAGGGAGTGTAGATAGAGTAGCGAGCGGTGGGTCAATTTAAAAGCAGTTCTACGCAGATTGATAGCTAGAGTGGATCAGAATACCATCCATTCGACGCTGGCCATCGTGATATCTGGGGTTTATCTCGGGGATCCATCGATTTGGCGGAGGTGCCCGAGGGCAGTGGAAGGCGCCGACGCTTATCTGCCACGCTCATAAAGTATACAAGGGCACCCCTCACGAAACTGACACTGACACCTGCACTGAATCATGACTCTCAGGTAGTCCGACCGTGACTGACTGCGGGGACACGCTCGCCCACTACGGAGTACCGAGATCAGACCTCAGTATTCTGACAGCCGCGGTCGCACGTTCAAACTATATCGGAGATCATCGAGAATAATCATCAAGCATCATCGGATTCATCGGAATTGTCGAAGATGTCTCATGGAGAACAATATCGAGTATTCGCCCCTCCACGTCGGTATGACGCTGTGGTGTACCAACCAGATAGTCCCTAGATTGCACGGTTTTCGTGGTGTTTGCCACTGTAGGGCTGGAGTGGCGCAGGGGTCAGCGCAGGGGCCTCCTTGTACAAAATACTTCGAGAATGCTTCGGCCCATGCGATGGCCACTCATCGTTGAGTGGATGTGGATGGGCCTGTGCCTGCATTAGTAGTCGGATTCGAGTAAGGAGTACCTTATGTAGCAAGGAGGAATTGATGTGATGGTCAGACTGAAGTAGTCCTGATGTTGTTGGGTGGTCACGTGGGGTCTGGACTAGTCCGAGTAGAGTAGTGAGTACATAGTAATTCAAAGTAGAGGTAGTTACACCCAGCACAGTACACTCAGCACTGAGTGCAACAGCAACTCAGGAACTGAGTAGTGATAAGTACCTAGGTACCTTTATCAGACACTGATCTCTGACTCTACTGAACTGCCAATAACAGCAGTCGAACAGTCCTAATCCTCCCGAAAACAGCGCTGAGTCAGCATTATCGCCTCAGGCCACAAAGCGTTGGGGCGACCCAACACAGTCGGAATTGAGAGCCACGCCACTCAAACTTTTGAGCAATTGATCTGCCCTCATTCACTTTCTTCATCTTTCGAATGCCGAGGGATCTTGTGATTTCTGCTGCTGTTCTCGTCTATCATTTGTCTACGTCCAGCTTCCCCATATCCGTTGACGATCAAAGTCCGGTTCTCCCCAACGTTGGTCCAAGTGGGCCTTCTATAAAAGAGCTCTCGTCCGCATACATCCATCCGTCCTCAACTCACTATCCACACATACACTTCACCATGTCGTCCAAGGTAGAGGCATCCCGCCCAAGGGCGATTGAAACCAAGAAGGTGCACATTGCCGACACCCAGATGACCCGCCACAACTGGTACAAGCATGTCAACTGGCTCAATGTCTTCCTCATTCTCGGCATCCCGTTCTATGGCTGCGTTCAGGCCCTCTGGGTGCCGCTGCAGTTGAAGACCGCCATCTGGGCTGTTGTCTACTACTTTTTCACCGGACTGGGCATCACTGCTGGTAAGTAATTTCATGAGCACTGTCTCTCGAATTGCCGCTGACTTGCTCAGGATATCACCGTCTCTGGGCTCATTGCTCCTACTCCGCCACTCTGCCTCTGCGCATCTGGCTGGCTTTGGTCGGTGGCGGCGCTGTTGAGGGCTCCATCCGCTGGTGGGCTCGCGGCCACCGTGCTCACCACCGTTACACCGACACCGACAAGGACCCTTACTCCGTCCGCAAGGGTTTCTGGTACTCCCACCTCGGCTGGATGGTCATGAAGCAGAACCCCAAGCGTATCGGCCGTACCGACATCTCCGACCTCAACGAGGACCCCGTCGTCCAGTGGCAGCATCGTCACTACCTCAAGGTCGTTCTCGGCATGGGTCTGATTGCCCCCATGCTCGTTGCCGGTCTCGGCTGGGGCGACTGGCTCGGAGGCTTCGTGTACGCCGGTATCCTGCGTATCTTCTTCGTTCAACAGGCCACTTTCTGCGTCAACTCGCTTGCCCACTGGCTCGGTGACCAGCCCTTCGACGACCGCAACTCTCCCCGTGACCACGCCATCACTGCTCTGGTCACCCTCGGCGAGGGCTACCACAACTTCCACCACGAGTTCCCCTCAGACTACCGCAACGCCATCGAGTGGCACCAGTACGACCCCACCAAGTGGACCATCTGGATCTGGAAGCAGCTGGGTCTGGCCTACGACCTCAAGCAGTTCCGTGCCAACGAGATCGAGAAGGGCCGTGTTCAGCAGCTCCAGAAGAAGATCGACCAGAAGCGTGCCAAGCTGGACTGGGGTACTCCCCTTGACCAGCTGCCTGTCTTGGAGTGGGACGACTATGTCGAACAGGCCAAGAACGGCCGTGGTCTCATCGCCATTGCCGGTGTTGTCCACGACGTGACCGACTTCATCAAGGACCACCCCGGTGGCAAGGCAATGATCAGCTCCGGCATTGGCAAGGACGCCACTGCCATGTTCAACGGTGGTATCTACTACCACTCCAACGCCGCCCACAACCTGCTGTCAACCATGCGTGTGGGTGTTATCCGCGGTGGCTGCGAGGTCGAGATCTGGAAGCGGGCACATAAGGAGAACTCCGAGTATGTTCGGGACGAGACTGGCCAGCGCATCATCCGGGCCGGCCAGCAGCCCACCAAGATTCCCGAGCCCATCCCCACTGCGGATGCTGCTTAAGCTCGATGACATGCCTTGCATTTGTGGGTCGGTGGCGTTGGGTTTCATTCTTGTCTCTCTTTCAAAAGCGACTGTCATAGATAATCTGTCATGAACTAGAAACGACTTTTCATTGATCTGTGTGCATTTGCAGAGTTGAAGCCGAGCAAGTTGTAGTTGTAGCCGTAGTTGTAGCCGTAGTTGTAGCCGTAGTTGTAGCCGTAGTTGTAGCCGTAGTTGTAGCCGTAGTTGTAGCCGTAGTTGTGTGTCAAGGGAGAAAATCAACATGCGGGGTGATCACCTGACCCATCCATTCCGAGCTCCATCCACCAACGCAGCTAATGTACTGCACCGCCAGCTCACTTGACTACATCTCATCGCCACACCGCATCGGACCCAACTTCCGCCGCCATTGCCTTCACCGCTCGCCATCACCTCCTCATCCTCCTCCTCGCTATCACCGTGGCGCCCTTCCTCCGCCTCCCCGCCCGCCTCTCTTCCGTGCTGGGTCACTTCCGCTACAACACACGCTACCTGACAACCTCCAGCATGGCTCCCGCTCACCTCCGGCGCCCGCCGCAGGCCCCACCCATCTTCACAGCGACTCCTCAATCGGTGGTAGCTGACGCCGAGCGGCTGATCAAGACCTCCCGCGGCGTCCAGGACAAGGTGGTTGCCGAGGTCAAGCCTGAAGCTGCCACCTTTGCCAATGTGGTGCGTCCGCTGGCTCAAGATGAGAATGTCATGGCGCTTGAGGCGCATATCCTGGGCTTCTACCAGGCTGTGTCGACGGACCAGAAGCTGCGGGATGCATCGTCCAAGGCTGAGGAGCTGATGGATGAGTTCTTCATTGAGACTGTGATGCGCGAGGATGTCTTCAAGCTTGTGGATGCTGTTTTGAACAAGAAGGAGAGCTTGGAACCGGAGTCGCAGCGTTTGCTGGAGAAGGAGCACAAGGACTTTGTCCGGAATGGACTGGGTCTCCCTGCTGGTCCGCAGCGGGCCCGGTTCAAGGAGATTAAGAAGCGGTTGAGCCAGTTGAGCATTGAGTTCCAGAAGAACCTGAACGAGGAGAATGGCGGTATCTGGTTCACGCCGGAGCAGCTGGACGGTGTTCCGGAGGATGTGCTGTCCGGGCTGAAGCGCGGCGAGGGCGAAAACGCCGGCAAGCTGTGGTTGACCTTCAAGTATCCGGACCTGTTCCCGACGATGAAGTATGCCACCAACCCCGAGACCCGTCGGCAGGTCATGGTCGCCAACGAGAATAAGTGCAACCAGAACGTGCCGCTGTTCCGTGAGGCGATCGTCCTGCGTGACGAGGCGGCTCGTCTGCTGGGCTATCCGAACCATGCTGCGTTCCGCATTGAGGACAAGATGGCCAAGACGCCGGAGACTGTGAACAAGTTCCTGGGTGATCTGCGTACTCGTCTGACGGCCGGCGGCAAGTCGGAGATCGAGACCCTGCTGAAGCTGAAGCAGGAGACTGACCCCAAGGCGGATGGTCGGTACTATCTGTGGGACCACCGGTTCTATGACCGACTGATGCTGGAGCGGGACTATTCCCTGGACCAGCAGCTCATTGCGGAGTACTTCCCGCTGCAGACTACCATCCAGGGCATGCTGAAGATCTTCGAGGAGCTGTTCGGCCTGGAGTTTGTCGAGATTGTCGGCGAGGACCGCGCTGCCGTTGCGCCCACCGGCAAGGGCGATGACATTGTCTGGCACGAGGATGTGCAAGTGTTTAGTGTGTGGAATGATGAGGGCGAGGGCAGCGGATTCGTCGGGTACTTGTACCTGGATCTGTTCCCGCGTGAGGGCAAGTATGGCCACGCTGCCAACTTTAACCTGCAGCCGGTATGTACACCAATTATCGGACTAGTGACTGCCTAGGTACTTACTGACTCTCCAGGGCTTCATCGATGCAAATGGCAACCGTCGGTTCCCCGCCACCGCGCTCGTGTGCAACTTCACCAAGCCCACCCCCAAGAAGCCCAGTCTGCTGAAGCACGACGAGGTGGTCACCCTCTTCCACGAGCTCGGCCACGGCATCCACGACCTCGTCTCCCGCACAATCTACTCCCGCTTCCACGGCACCAACACGGTCCGCGACTTCGTCGAAGCACCCAGCCAAATGCTGGAAAACTGGTGCTGGACCCCATCCCAGCTCCGTGCACTCAGCCGGCACTACTCCACCCTCTCCCCCGAATACCTCGCCGGCTGGCAAGAAGCACAGCAAGCCCGCAGCGGCGGCAAGACAGCCACCGGCCCACCACCGGAGCGCATCCCGGACGAGGTAATCAGCAACCTCATCCGCACGAAACACGTCAACGACGCACTCTTCAACCTCCGCCAACTCCACTTCGGCATCTTCGACATGACCGTCCACACACCCACCAGCCACGCCTCGATCGAATCCCTCCCCATCTCAGCAACCTACAACCAACTCCGCCGGCAAATAACCCAAATGGACGGGCCGGAAGCGCTGGGTCAAGGCGAAGAATGGGGCCACGGCGAGGCGACCTTCGGCCACCTGATCGGCGGGTACGACGCGGGCTACTACGGGTACCTCAGTTCGCAGGTGTACTCGACGGATATGTTCTACACGGTGTTCAAGGATGACCCGATGAATAAGGAGGCTGGACGGCGGTACCGGTATCAGGTTTTGGAGAAGGGGGGAAGTCAGGATGAGATGGAGACGTTGACGAAGTTCTTGGGACGGGAGCCGAAGACGGATGCGTTTTATCAGGATCTTGGGCTTGCATAACCTGGTGGAGGGTGACTTAGTCACCTTGCGCGTAGCAGATAGCTCAGAGTACTGCAAATATACAGTGATATAAGCTGTCGCGTCCGTATATCTCAACGATGATATACATAAGTACAGGTAAGACCACAACTTATGAGATGTAACTCCATCCAAGACTAAGGGTTCGACCAACACTAAGACATACCAGCTCGTCAATTATATCTAGGAAGAGCTCAATTAATCCCAATACAAAGCAATCAATTCAAATGAAGTAGATCTAGTTCTACCACCACATGAAGATGAGATGAGATGGATGAGGCGATAAGATAAGGAAGCCCACCGCTCATCTCCAATCCCACCTCATCTTCTCCATCAGACGTCCAAAAACCGCAGACCAATTGACTCCCACCTGCACCAGAGGCTCGGCGCTTGAGTACCTGACTCGTGAGTGCTCTATCGAGCTTGCAGCCAGATACTGACTGGGCTGGACATGCTAACGCGCAGTGCAGATCGGACTCGTCTCGTTCACCCGTCGCGAAGTTGAGACCCAAAGCCAGACACAGTCGTTCCGAGGTCCTCCACCGTCTATCCTTGTCAAACTTCAACCGGTGCAAGAGCCATACAAAAACCAAACCAATCAACAGACAACACTCTACCAGAGCAGTGGCCACCAGTGCAACAACCAAGCCAAGCCCAATCGACCATCCATCGCACCAAGAACCACCCACCCACCACAACCACCAAGGCTTACACACCAATCCACATCAGAGCTCTCATCCCACGAAAGAACTCACATACATCAACCCCAAAATGACAACGCAAACCTTACCACAAACCCAAACCCAACCCCAAAAGCGAAAGCTCCCAATCCAAACCCAACACTGCCGCTTCTGCAACCACCTCCTCCTCGCGACGACGCGTACACTCTCCGCCCTACCGCGGCGGGGTGAGGGCGCGCAGGATAAAGCTATTATCATTCCGCTTGAGGATGGGGATACAGAGGCCGAAGCAGAAGCAGAAGCTGAGGCCGACGCCGAGGAAGAAGAAGCAGAAGAAGCCGAGAGCGCATCCCACAAAGAAAATCAACCAGGCACGGCCACGAGCTCCTCCAACCCCAAATCCAAAGCAAAGACAAAAGCAAGGACGAAACACACAACCCTCCTCCTCTCAACCACCCTCCCCGACCGCCGACCAACGCTAATCCGCCGCGAAGACGGGATCGAGAAGCGGATTCTGCTGCGCTGTGGACGGTGTCGGGTTGTGGTGGGGTATTACCTGGATAAAGTGCATTGGGACACGAGGAAAGGGAAGGGTGGTGGTGGTGAGGAGGGTGGGAGTGAGGAAAGACCGCCAGCTGTGTATGTTCTTCCTGGGGCGGTGGTTGAGACGGAGGAGATGGGGGGTGAGGGTGGTGTTGGGGAGAGGGAGTGGAGGGGGTGGGATGTATAGCCTTCCTTCCTCTTCATAGAATAAATCTACAGTACGTGTACTTGTAGTATGCCCAGTTGAGAATTCAATGCATAAGATCATACACGAAGTAAAACAATCCACGCCGTCCCTCATCCGTCCAAACTGCCATAACATAAATCATAAGGGTATCACTCAATTGGCCAGGATCGTGCGCACAAGATCGGTGTAGTTGATCTCGCCGGAACTGGTATCAACAGCCTTGAGGAGCTCGTCGACTTCGTCGTCGGACATTTTCTCGCCAAGGTTGGTGAGGACTGTGTCACAGATTAGCGCAGTTCACTCATACTCACGCTGACGAGGCCGTCATCCAAACAAGAGAAGAGAGGAACATACTGTATCGCAACTGTCCAACCCCAATGAACCCAGACATATCCTTATCGAAAACCTGGAATCCACGACAATACTCCTCCGGCTCGCCGGGCTCGCGGAATCCGCCAGGGCGGTTGAGGACTTTCAGGAAGGAATCAAAGTCGACTGCGCAACACATTAGCACTCATCTCACCCAACAGACCGACACATCCCCAGAACTCATAAAAGAAGGGAGAGGGACGCACAGTCACTACCAACAGACTTTTCCAAATCGGCAATCTCAGCCAGCGTGGGATTCTGCCCGCAGGCGCGGAGGAGGTCGCCCAGCAGATCGCCCGAGACTCGACCGGTGCCGCGGCGGTCGAAGAGGGAGAAGGCTTCCTTGTAGTTGGTCGAGGCCTGGTCCTTGTGATTAGACATGGTGACGACGTGACGGATGGAGATAAACGTCAAGAGATGCGTGGGGAGAGTGGGAGATGTGAATGTCAAGTGTGAAGTTCAAGCTAGGGATACGAGGGATGGATGATGATGTGATCGCTGGGCGGAGGGGACGGTTTTCCGTGGGACAAGCCTGTGATTGTGCCCAGGAGGGAAATCCGTCAACATGGCATGCCACTCACCATGGTGTAGATGTAGGGGGATTCTGGCAATGAGGAGGGGTTGGAACTTGTTGATTTGAGGAGATTGGAATGAGAGAAGGGAAGTTGGGGAGTTTGGAGTGTGGGATCGGCGGCGGTGGTTGTTCGGGCAACGGTGGGCCTCTTTACAAACATCAGATTCAGTACATGGGTATACCCTCACAACAACTACTACTACTACATACACTGCCTATGTATAGCGAGTCTATGACTGCAGCTTCGCTATGCAACTGTCCAGCAGCCGCGCCGCTTCGCCCAGCAATTCCCACCGCGGATTCGCAAACGAGTCGCGCACCACCATCAACAACCCCAAACACTCATTCCGCCCCTTCATCCCCTCCAGTTCATTCGGTTCACGCACACCACCAACCCGCTGCAAGAAGGTCTGCATATCTCGCCGTCGATCAGCCAGCGTCGCCAGCACAGGCGGAGGCCGTAAGGGCCCATCCAGTGCAAACCCGTACGTCCAGACGACCAGCGCCGCAAAGTACATCACCCACGGGCGGTTGAGCAGGTAATCGTCGCGCGCGAGGTACTCCCCCGGCTGCATGCGGATATCCGAGAAACATGTAGACAGGAATTTCAGCGCGTAGAAGGTGGCATCGCGGGCCGCGGCCTTGGTCGCCCACCGACTGGTTTTATCCCGCGCGGCGCTGTAGTCGCGCGCTGTAATCGACCGTCCCATTAGGCGACCAGCGCCCGCGAAGATCTGGAGATCTGCAATGTCTACGTGGGAGGCCATGTGTGCCAGGCCGTGGAGGACATCGCGCGACTCGGACTCTGTCAGGGTTGAGGGGCCGAGGGCTTCGTCGAAGTCGCGGCGCCAGTTATCGTATGCGCGTAGCAGTGCTGTCCGCCATTTGTCACGGCCACCGAGGGTCTGGCCAACACCGAGTGAACTGACCTGCAGGTCTCGCTGGTTCAGGTGCCAGCTGACGCTCAGCAGGCCTGCCATGAGGATGATCCGGCCGAAGGCGTTGGTCCGCACGGGCTGGCCGTTCAGTGTGCGCTTCAGTCCGTCCAGGAACATGACCGGGCGGACTCCGTGAGACTGGAGACTTGATTGCACGCGAGCCACCTCAGCGGCGCTGGTAGCAGCCCACAGTGCTTCGTCACAAGGCAACGGCAGACGCAGCTCGTGAGCGACCATCTTGGCCGAGTGTCCGAACATGGTGGCATGCGTTGAGTCCAGCACAAACGCAGCAAACGCCACGCGGCGAGTTGCCTCGGCCTTGATCCAGTGCGACCACGACTCGTCTTCTTCTTTGGTCTCGGGTGTGTCAAACGAGGACCGCCCGATCAATGAGCTGCCTCGGCGCATAAGCGTCAAAGTCGTATCATGGTGAATATGTGCCCGCTCATGTAGTGCCCGCGTAGACAGCAGCTTCTCGTAGACCTCCAGAAGCAGTAAAGCCTGAAACACCCACAACCGCGCCGGCGGCCGGAAATCAGCATCCATAAAGATCTCCCAGCGCAAATGCCACGCAATAAAGCTGGCCAGCTCAGCAGCTGCCTCTGTAGCCGCCTGTCCATGAATCTTATCCAGAGTCGCAGCACCAATAGCCATAACCGCCAGGAGCAGAAGATTCGGCGTGCGATCAGCAGCAAACGTCGGCTGGTGCAGGATAGGAAGCTGAGCATGAAAATGGTACCAGTATGACCCGATATACGTCTGCATCATGCGCAAACTCAACACATGCCGATTATCATCCAAATCCCCATCCATCAGCGCATCCTTCCGCTTCGCATCCGCCGAATACGCCGCCTCGTTGAACCGCGTAGCCATCAAATGCAACAACTCCTGCCGCTTCTCTTCCGAGATAATCGCCGGCAGGGACCCCGAGTCCAGGATACTGGTCACACTCATGGGATGCTGGGGTATCACCGAGCAGAAATTATTATACGACGGCTCGTTCACGTAGAACTGGTTCTGCTGCACAAACGGCATCATCCCGTACCCCAGCGGCGCAAGCGGCTCGCTGAACAGCCATGCGGCAAAGTCATCCGCCATCGCGAACGGAGACCGGTTATATGTTTCACCACCGAAGATAGGATATGCATTCGACATCGAGTCGAAATCGAGCATGGTATCCGCCTGGCTGAACTCGCCCGAAAAGTCCGTATATCCCGAGACCGGCACCCCGGCCGTGTCGATGCCAGTCGACAGCGGGTAGGAGCTACTAGTGGGGGACTTAGAATTTGTCGGCGCCTCTAGGAAGGAATATTCTGCGGCTGTCATGGACGGCGACGAGGAGGAGGCCGGGACGATCGATTTGGGCGGGTCATCGTGGTTCTCTGTCGCGAAAGAGTCGCGCTTCTGCAGCTGCGAGCCGCGGGTGGTATGGCGCTCGCGATGGCGGATACAGAGATCCTGGCGGACGAAGGAGCGGTAGCAGTTTGGAAAGTCGCAGCGGAAGATCTGTTTCGGGGTGTCTGGGGATGTCAGTCACATGCAAGGGTGCTTCGCCTGCGAGGAGTATCTGTGAAGTGAGCGTACGGTTCAACTGGTGTCGGTAGAGATGCTCAGCGCGGGAGTAGCTTTTCCCACAGCCTTCGTGGGTGCATTCGAATTTGCGGTCTGAGGGCGCGCGACGACTGCGCCGGCGGCGCTTGGAGGGTTGTTCGTCTATCTGGGCCATGATGTCTGATTTAGCGGGGAGCACCATTGGGTGCCATAGCACGGCGATCGCTGCGGAATGCTGATCTGCCGTGCAGCACGTGGATGTAGGGACTAAATGAAGATTCGAGATGAGGGAATGAGGGAGGACAAAAGGAGTCCATGTCAGTCAAAGTCAAAGTGTTCCGGGGTGCGGAGATTCGGTGGGGTTGAGTTAAAGTTGAGGCAATGAGGCGGCTCGGTGTTCTCTTTGATTCTTGATGAGGCTACTTTACGATGAAAATAAGTGGTAGACGATGATAATAATAGGAAGTTCGAAGAGTAGTTGGCTTTGATTTCTAGTGTCATTAGGAGGCCAAAGTAGAATTGACCTTGTGGGAATCACAAGTTATATATAGTGAGGCGACAAGATAGACTACTACTTGGATCTATAACACTGGGCCTTCTAATTCCTTTCTGTCTCTGCTGATCTCCCTTGATACTTGCTTATTTAGACTAGCATTCTATCTCTGCTACTTTTATCATTCACCTTCTAATATCAGAACCATAAAGAGTAGTAACAACTACGCAGCATAAACGCTCCTAGAAGCATAGTTGCATTATTTGTTCTATAGTTCATGAATATGATCTTCTTTCATGAAGCAAGTCTTCCTTGGTCTAGTGGTCATGATTTCCGCTTGTCACTTCACGTGACTTCCTAATTAGGAAGTCAGTTACAAGCGCGGGAGACCGGGGTTCGATTCCCCGAGGGAGAGTTTTTTTTTTTCCCTGTCCGTTTAGGTCGATTATAGATGCTCCTTTTGTTCATTAAGCTACCTACGAGCGCTCTAGACTTTTGAATAGTTGACATAGTAATTGACTATGCTTTATCGCTTTTAGATCAACAATATGCCTTGAGCAACCCTAGCAGCCCGAGTCGTTTAACTGCCGAAACGCTATGCTACATACATCCTTCTATATCACAGACGTAATATTATCTTAGATATAATATAAGGTGAAAAGAATATAGCGTAATCTTACTAATTTCATCTCTATATGCCTCGAATTGAAGCGCATCATTGTAAAATACTTTCGACCACCAACTGTCCAGAGGTCTCTCGGGCATCTCTAGTTCCTCCTGTAGGGGCATCCTGAACTCCAGACTGTTCAAAAGCGTCTCGAGGTTGTCAAGATTCCACGATCTTCATCACTGAGTCGATTTCGTGACGGGGTATATGATGAAAGTCCATGAGGTGCGTCCTGAGATTATCTCGCCTGGTATAACGGCGAACACAGTCGGTTATAGGACATCCCAGCGACCTTAGGTATCATCTAGATGTCTTGTTGAGACTCAGGCCTCAGGCCCGCTGCTTCTGCCATATGTCTGGCCCGTTCGCATCGCCACGATAAGCATAAGCTTGATTGGACAAATGACATTATGTGAAGTGTCCTGAAGAGATCCGAACTAGTGAAGTGGGCCGTCACGACTGAACTGTCTAGATCTTGTTAGTAGGTGGTGTCTATGATCATCTATTTAGTAGGACTCACTTTTGGGTCTTGGTGAAACGTAACTCGACACAGGCCTTTAGGTCTTGGACGGTTGGTGGGCTCGCATGATCATCTTTGAACGTGATTTTCACGTCTTATAAGCAAGGAATTGCTTGCCAGTATAGCATGCAGAGCGAGTCAGATCTCCCACGCGAGAACAGACTGCATACTGGAGAACAAATGCGAGCACACCGATCATGTGTATGTCCCAGTCCCTAACACCACCGGAAAGGCAGTTCTAGAGATGTATTTCGACCATCTCGTGAAGTGCTGTGAACCCTAGCCAGCGCCGCTTCTAAAAGCGACCTCCCTCAAGTTGGCCGTCAGAGACCTTCTGACGGATGAACTCCTCGATTCTAGCGGAATCACGGCTGGTATATTAGGTGGTGAAATCTGGGTACTCAAATCAGAGAAGATCTAGGAGGAGTCGCCACTTCTTCCTGATCGTTAAAGCTTAGATCGCCTGTTTATCTATGATCCGGGGTTCTATCTGCTTAATATAAGCATTAAGGAACCCTATGATCTGGTCCCCGACTCCCCGTTAGGGCACATGTTCGCACTAAAAGATGTCAACCAAGAGATATGATAGCAGAGAAAAGACCATTTATAAGGGACAACCAAGGGACAACCAAGGGACAACCAAGGGATAACTAAGGGATAACTAAGGGATAACTAAGGCATAATTAAGGCATAATAAGAGAAAGTCGAGTGTATATAATAAAGGGAACGTAGGTGAAGATAGGTGAGGAGGAACTAGAGTCAGGAGGAAAAGACAGTGGTGCGAGGTCCTTAAGAAGTCAGGGGCAGCACATGACTTCCATAATGGGAAGGAACGCTCTCCGTTCACCCAAATACGGGTATGGCCCTCTAGAACATGCTATTCTTCGGTGCAACAGGCCAGATCGACACGCTCCTTATGACCTTTGGAATGAGGAAGGTTCTTAAAGATGCCGTTAGGTTTGCGATGAAGTACATCTCACTGTGAATCAGCTAGTATCGGTTCTTGCTCGCTAACCTGCCTTGAGGGTTTGAAGCGTATATATTCAATCAATGTACCGACAAGTCTATGGCAATCTGTCTAATAACCTGTGATGACTCTGTGGTGGATAGAGTTGACTCTAGGGCGATGTTTCACACCGCAGAATCATCTCGTCTTGTTTCTTCCCAAAAAGCAAATGCCAGCATCGTCCCAGTCCTCGCTGCCCACCCCCTTGCGCGTTATAAACAGCCCCGTCGGATCCCACTTCTGCTTGATGCTGTATAGCCGGGGATAATTCTCTCCCCAGAACGAAGCCTGAAAGTCAGGCTCATACGGGTTCGCCTCATTCATGTACGCTCCCATATGGTCTGCACCCTCGACAGCGCGCAGAATCGGGAGTTCCACGTCTGTCATATTCTTGAGGACCGCATTTTGCTGAGCGAAGGTTGCGTTGATAGGCCAGTCGCGAGAGAAGAGCATATGGGTAATAGTTTTTCTCCAGGCAGGATTGACTGCGCTGTCGACCTTGTTGCCATTCGATTCGACGTTGCCCCCTGCCACCACGTGGCCCAAGATTGCCTGGCCAGGACCAAGTGCAATTTTCTTCCACGCTTCGGTAAGTCTGTCTGGGCCATCCTTGGAAGCCAAGAGCTCCTTGGAAAACAGTCGTGAAGTGAGCACGGCGATGGAGCCGGTGCTGTCTGCTTTCCCCTCGAGCAGCACCTTTGAAAGGGCCGAGTATACAGACGGCAATGGAAAGGACGCATACTGCGTTCTGACACCAGGGATCGAATGCAGTGCCGACATTAGTGGGGCGTAAAGCTGATCAATTGTGGTGGTGTTTGTGTTGTTGGGGAACATGAGTAGGGCAGTCAAGGCTGAGACGGAGGTTGTCGCATTGAGAGGGTAATCTGGGACCGTGAAATAGTAACCAGAGCCATTGGCACCATTGAGGGCTGGCAGAGCTGCGTGGAATTGGCTGAAAGCGTCCCAGAAATGGGGATTGTTGGCAGAAGTCGAGATATTGAGTAAGCTCACGACAACCGGGACCTCAGGAAACGTCCGGACAGTGACTCGCACCACGACTCCAAATGTGCCTCCACCTCCGCCTCGCAGTGCCCAGAACAAGTCGGGATTCTGGTAGTCATTGGCAATGACAAAAGTTCCCTACGCACAGAGTCAGTTTGAATACCATCAGATTCATTTTCCCGTTACTCACGTTGGCCGTCACGACTTCGAACTCAAGGGCGTTATCCGAGGCAAGCCCATTCCACGCACCAAACGGCGAATGCCCTCCACCTTGAATATAGCCTCCAGCAGCACCCACCGTATGCGAGGAGCCACCGGTCACTATCCTATTGAATTTCGAGACTGCGGCATACAGCTCTGGCAAGGCTACCCCCGCTCCAATGGTGACTGCAGGGCCCTCGCTTTTGTTCTTCGGTGCCCCATTGGGGATGAAATCATCAACGACACGGATGTCTTTCATGGCGTGAGTCGAGATCTGCAACGAACCCGGGGCTGTGGAGCGGCCCAGGAAATCATGACCGGAATTCTTCACGACAAGCCGTAGGTGATGTCTGTTCGCAAACTGGACGGCCTTCTGTATCTGCTGTGCTGAGTGAACTTTTGCAGAGTACAGTGAGATGCGCCCTTGACCACAAGGGATCTGTCGAGAAGACGAAGCATAACAGCTCTGGTTTTGTTCCGGCCAAGCTTCCCAATTCTCCCATTGCACTGCGCCGGGTTCGGCAGCACGCCATAAGGAATCCGACCATTTCTCTTGAATCGCTCGGCAGGCATATTGGTCAAAGTCCCCGGCGTGGCAGACTTTCGCTACGGGTTGGACCGCAGTCAAGTGTCCTTGGATGGAGGCATTGAGAGCGGACCATTCTTGAGGAGAGGGCCAGCAGCTCTCATATGGCAGGCAACGACAATGCGGGAGATGCGGCGTGGCGAGAGCAAAAACAGAGTAAAAAAGAACAAGTAGTATGGCCATGGTCAAAGTCGAGTATAGATTGGTGGTTGGGTTGTGCTCGACATCTAATGGCTTTCATGCCTTTTTATAGTCTATATACTCGTATACTTCATCTACAAGAGGCTATTAGAGGTTAGATCATCTTGGAAGCCTTTTAGCGAAAACGAGTATTCCTGTTTCGGTAGTGCAGCCTTGATGCGATACGAGACCCACGTTATATGGTTGTCCGCGGCTGAGCAGTGAGCAGTGAGCATGGCTGAGCAGGGTCGTGTTATATGTCCCAATTTGGGATCGCTCTGACGTCGATGTGGATCACAGTTTACCAGCGTGGATCCTGTGGAGCATCGGGCACCGTATTCGCTTGTCGTCTGATATTGTAAACTATTGTGCACGTCGGTCTGAGGATCACAATCTCAGAGATTGTGGTAGCATGGCTCAACACGAACATAAACGGGACTAGTTAGACTGAGCCACCATTCTCTTGACTAGTTGGCACAAGATGCTCAGTGAAGGGCAGAACCAGGGAGAATAAGGGGAAAGCCAAGAAGTGGCAGAGGAAATCCTCTACTCCGTACATAGGCAGCTTTGTCCTGACATACATCACTCATCTCTCATACATCTACACCATCCACATAACCGACAATACCTGTCTATGATTCTCTACCTGGTCATCACACGCGTAACTAGGTTGCAGATCCTCGTACAATCCCTCAATATCACTCAACCAGACACTTCTGGCAGCCGGCGTGGACCGGCGGATCATAATTCATCACAAGACGACCGGGTTCGTGCCATCGTTCCACATATGGCGCGTCAAGAAGTATTAATGGACCCAACACCTGTTGTGCAAATGCTCCGGGGGGCTTCGTTTCTGTCCGGGCGGGACCCCCAAACCACAAGATGAGAAAAAAAATGTACAAGATGGAGGAGATTTCATCCGCTAAATCGGAACCGGGTCGCCTCGAGACGGCCCAGGCCATCGCGCGGGGCGACGTTGCGGCGGCGGTAAGAGTTGGTGAAGTCTGTCAAGTTAGATGTGAATTCTCGAGGGGAGTAATCAAGCTTACCTTGAAGGAGAACTCGAATCTTCCGAGTCTCACCGGAATGCACCTTGTCCGAGATGTTCTTCAAGAGTCGCTCGGCCTCACCAGGCTTTATAGAGCCAGGAGGCAGCATCTGCAAAGTGCTCTGCAGCCAGGCTCCCGTCTCATGAGGCAGCAGCTCAAACAGGGTCATCATGACCCCTGACGCATCAGGGAAACAGTCACCAGGGAAGGTAAACATCATGCCTGTCAGGACGCGCTGAGCCAGAAGCTGGCCTTGTGAGAGGAGGAGCCCTTTGACCGCCTCACGTACTTCAGGCGGGTTGCTGTAGGGCTCACCCTCTGGGCTGGTGAATCCCGAAACCATCGGCTTGTCAAATGCAAAGCTGAACAGGTCTCGGTAGTAGTGAAGCGTGGCGATGAGGGGGTCAACTTGTTGCAGGGTAAGGGCACTGAGAGCGGCGGAGAAGATGGGGACGGCCAGGGATGAGCTGATGCACTTCTTGGGGTAGTATCGAATGGCGTCAGAAGATAGCCGGAAGAAGTCCTCGATGACTGGAAGAGTTAGATAGAATAGAAGAGGGGGAAGGCGGGGGATGTCTTACCATCGGGAAGGTTCTCCGGCGGGAGGTCGTTCAAAATGCGGAGGAATGCAAGCGCTTGCTGCTCGTAGAACTGGAACACAGCATCACTCGTGGCTTGGTCGACGTATTCGGCACCGTCGGAGAACTCGCGCACCACTGCGTCGGTGGCCCAGAGGAAGCAACCCTCACGGGACGCTTCGAAGCCGTTGGCAATGCTCTGAGCCAGCGTTGGTAGCAGAGGAATCATGGCGGTGCGGTATGAAATAATCATGTAGCGCCAGCAGCGACACACGCGCTCCAGAATAGGCGTAGAAGACGTAAAGTTCATAACAATCGTGGTCATGATGGGCAGGATCTCGCCGCAGTATTTCACCGCCGGGTTCTCCTCGCCCGGCGCGACAATGGGAGTCACAACCTGGACGAAGATGGTGATCAACTGCAAGTGATCCGCCACTGCCCGCTGCCCTTCTTCGTCTTGGGCGTTATTGGCAAGGTTCATGATTCGTTGCATGATGGGATCACAGAACATTTTGAATGAGTCGTAGATCTTCTCGAGAGGCTGCACCGACACCACAGCCGCAACACCCTCGGTCACTTCCTCCTGGCTCGTCGGCTTCAGCTTGTCGAGCACAGACTCAAAGAAGGAATGCAGCTGGTCGATATGACCACCCAGGAGCTTCTGGCAGTCTGTACCCAGGAACTTGAACGCAAGCGCAGCGGCCTGAACCACTTCTTGGGATGAATGATGGAAGCCAGAAATGACGTAGTTCAACTGTGCTTCAAGAGTCTCGGGATGGAGGGCTGTCCATTCGGTATAACGAGCGAGGGCCATAATGGCCTGGAATCTGACCTTCTCCTGGTCAGGAATCTGCACGATCAGAGAGACCAGCTGCCCAAGCACAGTGCTCTCCTCGGGGTCGACCATGCGGCCCATGGCCCGGAGACCGAAAAGAGGAGCCTCCAGTTCCTGCCAATGCGGGACATGCTCGTGGCTCGCCTGAGAAGCGTATTTGCCCACCCACTGCTGAATCAACTGGTAGATCTTGCCCAGGCAGTCACTCACGCCAACGACAGCACAACAGTCCTTCAAGACATCACCCATTGAATGACGGAACTGGCGGAACTTCTCCTCTTGCTCACGGTCGCCTCCGAACAAGTCCGTTTCACCATCTTCGGGACTTGGAAACTCCAGATGCTTGACCATGATGTCCACCAGCTGCGAGAAAATATCCTGGAAATTCGTGCGGGCCTCGGCATACCGATCGAGCGTAATGTACTGCTTCAGTTCGTACCAGAAAATGAAGGTTAATGACACTGCGTCGCGCTCCCAATCACGCGCACAGCACTCGAGCACTGCCTCCACAAGACCTCGAAACTCAGTGGGTAGTCGCGCAATGAGAGCTGCCCACGCTTCGCCGGCCTCTGAAAACATTCTGGTGATACCCTTGAACGCTTCTAAGTCTTCGGCCTCAGCCGATTCCGCAATCTTGGGCCGCAGAGCCATCAAGCGCGGGTAGAGAGCCTGAATGATGGGAAGTGACTCGTTGACATCCCTGGTGTCGCGATACAGTGTGCAGATGCAGTCGACGCCCGCGTCAAAAGAAACGTCATTATCCAATGCCTTCAGGATCACGTCCATAAGTGGCGACTCGACGATCTTGGAGGCGGGGATCTCGCGGAGCCATGAGGTGATACAGTCTAGGAGACGCGGGTTGGTTGCGGCGGAAGCTATATCACAGATTAGCGGAGCATTTCATATCTCGGAGGGGCAGAGGCCGTACGCGAAGATTGGGCATACTGAATCATCAGCTGCATCACTTGCTCCGCATTATCCTCCAATAGCTCTTTTGTCCGATCGATAAGCTCGTCCTCCTGTGCAGCGTTAGCTTTGCCCGGAATCGTGCCCGGAATCGTGCCCGGAAAACATACGCTGAGGTTGATCTTGCGCCCCTCGGTCACTTCCTCCGGCAAGATCTTCAAAAACTCCAAGACGCAGTCCCCCGCACTGCTGCCCAATACAGATGTCACAGTTGCCAGCACATCCTTCCACGCGAGCATCTGAATCGCCAGGCTCGCTAAGCACACACATAACTGAGTCTGAATAGGGCGTGGGCCCGAGGCAAACGCCACGAGTAAGTTGAGCACGGAGTCGCGAAGGGCCACTATCGAGTCCGGGGGAAGTTGGTCCAAGTCGAAGACAATCTGCCATTGTTAGCATGCGCGTGCATCACCGGATCTCTATGCCTGTACCTTTCCCTTCAATGTGGTCGCAGCAAACAATTTGGCCTCCACCGGTACGTCGGGCGACTGTAATAGAGCATGGGTTGTTGTCCATGCCTCGACCTACGGACGTCAGTAAAGCAAACATCAATCGCAAACGAAGACATACAGATTTCTGGAACTTCTCCAGGAATTCATGAGCCTGGGCCTTCTCGGACCTGGGCACGTTCCCTTGCATTGTCGCGACGGCCGCCAGGACCGGGGCAAATGCCTGCCCACCTTCCTTGCTGGCCATATTGAGCGAGGGTATGACAGAAAAGCAGGCTCAGCAATGCAGAATGGGCATCGAATTGTAGAAGAAAAAGAAAGGTGTTGACGGGAGAGGCGAAGGTCAGGATCGCAAATGAGTGCGAGAAGGAGAAGGTGGGATGTTGGTGCCCGTGACTGGTAATGGTATTACCGTACACATCCCGTGAGTTCGGCGGGCGATGCCTTGGTGGATAGCGGCGAGTGCGGCAGAATGACTAAATTTGCTTTTACCGGGCAGAATCGTCATGTCTAGATGGAGTACTTTATGAATTCAATTACACAGGAAACAAGGCGGTTGTGACGCAAATTGATAATTGTCAAGTAATAGGCAAGGGAGAGAGCTATAGTCTTAGAGAAGCATTGGAGGGATACAAATTAGAGCTCCTGCGTAAGACTTCGTTTTTCCAGATCTGGAAAGCGGTATACAGGCCTTTGGGACATGGCACCATTCCATAAAGCGTAAGCGGTGCAGAGATTATCCGTTAACTTACTCATTTTATCCTCAATGCCACTATTATTCTCCATACACGGGCGCAGAGCTTGACTGAGAACGCGAGTTACCGCTTCCTTCATCACCGATCAGATCAATCCTCCCACCATGGCCGGCCGCAAGACATTGTTGGCTCCGATCCACTTCATCTTCAACCTGCTGCAGAAGCGTGAGACAGTCTCCATTTGGCTGTACGAGCAGCTGGCCTTCCGTCTCGAGGGGAAGATCAAGGTAAGCTTGGTTTCCCTTGCAAGCTGAATCTTCGACTGACTTTACGCGCAGGGCTTCGATGAGTTCATGAATTTGGTCATTGACGATGCTGTGGAAGTGCGCCTACCTACAAAGAACGCGGAGGAGAGCCGGCGGCCGCTGGGTATGTGCCTTGATCTACCTTGATCAACCGATAAATGCTAACTATCTGTTACAGGCCAGATCCTCCTCAAGGGCGACAACGTCTCCCTCATCCAAATCGTCCAGGCCGCTTAATTCACCTCCGCTGCAAATATCGACCATCACCCACCACGATCGCATCGATCAACCAGTCATGTTCGACGACGGGGATATCCTCGGTGAGCAATTGCTCTTGGAGAGACAGGGCAACTAGCACGGCGTTCAGTTTTATGGGTGTTACAAAACGGGATCTGTTTCTTTCTGCTCTTACCTAGGAATGGCATTTTGTTGCTCCATTTGGAATATCGCGTCAGAAAACTGTCATAATACCCTTTCCCATGACCCAATCGGCGGAACCCGGTGTCAAAGGCCATACCGGGCATGACGATTAGATCGATTCCTGATTCTGTGAAGCAGTTCCGTCGGCCGGGAACCTGTGTAGGTTGTAGAGAGGGGATCCCCCATTTGTCTGGCTGGAGTGACTCGAATTCGGTCATGGACTCGAGCGCCAGCATATCCATGATGGAGGCCTTGTCAACGGTGTGAATATACGGAATGTACACGTTTTTCCCATGCTGCAAAGCATCTTTCACGATCTGAGTGGTCGACAACTCTCCACTGGGCATCGACAGATACACCGCGATGCTCTTTGCATTTTGGTATTCGGCTAGCGACAGGAGCTTGGTGGTCGCAACTCCGGCTGCAGGTTGTCAGTCGCGTTAGTATACGGGGAAGGATTGAGACGGACATTGCTGATTGATTGAGGATGCTGATAGTTTGGACAATGTCTCGCGCATCCGCTTGCGCAGCTCGCGCTTGGCTGTCTGAAAAGCCATCATCGTTGCTTTGCGTCAAACCCCGCGGGAAGTTGTCTGGGAGAGGTTCATTCCAGCCGATAATGATAAGGGTGGATCGCATTGCTGAGCCTGTGTTGATCCCCACTTGAATGAAGGGATTCGAGTTCCCTTACCACAGAGCTCCAGATGATTTATCCTCTTCAACTCTCTGGTCGATAAATCAAGCAATCATGATTTGGGTCTGGACACTTTTGGTGACGCTCGGTGCGGCGTTGAACCTCGAGGAGCTGGTCGGCACTTGGACGACCAAGTCTCGCGATGTTATAACTGGCCCGGTATGTGGGCAAAACAGAGAGAAGAAGACAGAGACTAACAAATACAGGGCTTCTATGATCCGTTGAATGACCGACTGCTTGAACCAAATTTGACGGGCATCTCATACTCCTTCGACGCTAACGGACACTATGAGGAGGCTCTCTATCGCGCTTTGGCCAATCGTGAGTCTCGGTGGATCCGCTGTCTGATCTATAACTGACGATGATGTCTTGTAGCCACCGACCCTTCGTGTCCTGGAGGTATTATGCAATGGCAGCACGGATCATACGTGGTGACTCCAGAGGGTGCTTTGATTCTGCATCCCATTGCGGTAGATGGTCGCCAGTTATTGTCTGAGCCATGCAGACAGAGCGTGGGCAGTTACACCCGATACAACAACACCGAGCACTTCAAGGTATGTCTTGCGCAAACCTGGTATATATCGATTCTCACCATGTTAGGGTTATTCTGTCACCATAGACCGGTACCATGGTGTCCAGCGCCTTGACCTGACGCAGGCCAACGGCAAGATCATGCATCCCATGTACCTCGCATACCGGCCGCCGAAGATGCTTCCAACCACGACTCTCAACCCTATGCCGACAGGCTCCCATCAGAAGCGAGACATGTCTGCATCAGGAGTTCATCTAGTCATCAAGGAGGAGCTGATGAACCCGGACCGATGGTGGTGGTTTGGGGTCATGATGACCTCGCTGGGTGGAGCGGTCTTTTTCTTTTCATGATTTACATATTGATTTAATCTTGATGTGGTGTTGGATTGATACTGTGTCAACTTGGTGTCTTGTGTGAACCAGTGATCTTTGTAGAGGGGATATTGTTGCAGTAATGTACACGCCTATCTCTCAGTTCGATGAAGAGAGAGCCTTCTTGACCAGCTGGGTCACGTCGCCCCTGCTCACGGGCTTTCCGTCAAAAGCACCACCTTTAGAGAACAGAGCTTTGAATATAGGCCCCTCTGACAGTTTTGTGCCAGACTCCTTGAGAGTATTGATCGTCTCTGTAACGATGGCTTCCATTTCCTCAACGCTCATTGTCTTGATTTGACGGGCGTACTCCTCCAAGATAGCGACTTGTGCTTCCTCCTTTTCCTTCAAGTCTGCTCGGTTCTCTTCAGCAAATTGCTTGGCAGCCTCAGCGGCAGCTGCAGCGCGTTTGCGAATGAGCGACAAGAGCTGGATGTCTGTTTGAATGGGCGAGGCAGATTTGGCGGCGTTGTTGGTCTCGGAGATCAGGGCACGAAGGACATTCAGCCTGAAGGTTTAAAATTAGCTGACCAAAGCCACAACGAGCTGAATTCACAAAAGGAAAAAGGAGAAGAAGCTGTAGAGTCTCATACCTCGAAGTGTCCTTTGCGCGCATGGCAGTCTTCAGATCATTGCGCAACGTCGTCATGAGCGGCGGTAACACCGGCCCAGTGGAATTCCATCGCACTGAGCGCAATGGCACTCGAGCAGTGAATCGAACTGCGTGAAACATAGTGAAGGAAAGTTATTAAAGCACAATGGCTGGGGACAATAGGAAATGCTTGAGCATTGAATGAAGGCGGAAGATCATCTCGGGATGGCCCGTGCACTCAATTGTTGACTCGCGCTTTTCGCAGAGACCTTGGAACATCCTCTAGACATCCGCGTCTTCTTGGCCACCACTTTCTTTGGAGGAGCACCCTGTCTTTCTCTACAGTTGGAGCGGCAGCTTCTAATACCTGATTCCTCGGCGGGGGAGCTCTTCCCTTCCTCATATCTCTCCCAGCTGCAAAACTCCGCCATGTCGTATCCATCGTTGCCAACGAATCTCCCTCCGGCGACGCCCCAGAAACCCCTTCCTGGGGCTTATATGCAGACACCAGCAGTTGCTCGAAATGACAGCGTCTTCAGATCCCCGGCTGCAGCACCACAGCCGGTCTCTCCTCAAACCCCGTTGCCCAAGCTGCCTCCGGCGGCTTCGAAGACCCAGAGCCAGACATTGAGCACCGAGGAGCGTGGAGCGCGCACCATCAATGACACACTGTTTCAGGAATCGCGGTACCCGGACCTGGACAGCTACCTATCTCGTGAGTTCACCTGTCGCCAGATCCTATTGCAATGCTGACGTTGCTGTCTACAGAGGGCTTCTCTTCCGAATACGACATTCCCACATCGCAGTCATGGGCGCCATTCCAAAAAGTCAAAATGTACAATATTCCCGACCAGATCTTCGATCAGTACAATCGCGCACAGGTTTCGACGAGCATGGGTCTATTTGCCGAGCTGAATCACGCGTGGGTGGCGATCGATAACGCGCTGTACCTCTGGGATTTCACCCACCCGAACCCTCAATTGGTCGGATTCGAGGAGCAGTCCAACAGCATCAACGCTGTTAAGCTGGTCAAGCCGCGGCCGGGTGTGTTCTTGCCAGCGATCACTCATTTGCTGGTGGTAGCGACGACCAACGACGTGATCTTGCTCGGAATGGGCGTTGAGAATACCCCGAATGGCGGGCGGCAGGTTTCGCTTTATCAGACTGGCATGGTGGTTTCAATCCGGGGGCTCGATATCAACGTCTTTGCGTCGTCAGACTCCACTGGCCGTATCTTCTTTGGCGGCGTGTCCGACAACGACGTGTACGAACTTACCTACCAACAAGAGGAGCGGTGGTTCCAGGGTCGTTGCGCCAAAGTCAACCACACAAGCTCACGGCTATCGGCTTTCACCCCGTCTCTGAGCTTGACGAACCTGACCCAACGAGCTTCCGAGCATGTGGAGCAAATGGTGATTGACGACAGTCGAAGACTTCTCTATACCCTGTCCTCAGCATCTACGATCCGGGTGTTCCATATGAGGAATGATGGCTCGCTTGCCCTGTCGATTACCAAGCAAGCTCTGGACATTTACTCGAATATCGGACATATCATTGCATCTAACGAAACTCTTAACCCCAAGGTGAAGATCGTGTCGATTAGCCCTGTTCCTGCTGCTGAGGCGTCACGGTACCACCTAGTAGCGACGACTCAAACCGGCTACCGCATCTATCTCAGTGCCACCGGCTCCTACAGCTGGTCGCCAGCCCAGAACGGGACCAACCCACCGACGAGCATGCAGGCGCAGCATGTCAAAACACCTCCTGTCGACAACGTTGCAGACATGGGAATACCTCGGTTTCAGCAGACTGGCGGCAAGTTCCCTATCAAATCTCTGTCACCAACCCGCATGGCTGCGCGATTTCCCCCTGGTTATTTCTTTTGTTTCACTTGCCAGGACCAATCACAGAAAGCCGATACTCTGTTCATCTCTACACCCGACTCTGGCCGGATTGTCCGCTCGCAGGAGAATGTGATCTCTGGCAAGGCTGCCGAGACAGCCATCTGGCTGAGTCTGGGAGGCCGCGCTGAGGACATTGGGCTGTGCTCTGCGCCTCCACCAACAGGGTCTGGTGGCTTTGGCAACGAGTTGGCTATTCAGTTTGATCACCCGGCTGCTGAGGTGGCAATTCTCACAAACACTGGCATTCATGTTATCCGGCGACGTCGCCTTGTGGATATCTTTGCGGCCCTGGTGCGCGGTGGTGGGACTAGCGAAGAGGGACTGGACGGCGAAGTCAAGAATTTCATGCGGACGTATGGTCGTCCCGAGACACTTGCGACTGCTCTTGCCGTGGCTTGCGGCCAGGGCATGGAGATCTCCCCCGACCAGCGCCTTACCCCGATCAATGACCCGGATGTTTTGGAGTTTGCCCGCAGAGTTTTCATCGAGTATGGCGGCCGGCCAACAACAAACGATAACCTTGTGGCCGACAACGCGGGGTCGGCCATTGATAACGTGATTCTCTCGCCTCGTCACCTTGGTATCTCTTTGTACCTCGCGCGTCTGCTGCGGTCGATTTGGAAGAAGGAAATTGCCAAAGTGGGCCATGGGCCTAATGGTGCGATGACTGTATCTGCGTCGGTACCTGCTTCCAAGTTGCAGACTGTCCAACATGATCTCGCAGCGCTGCAGGAATTCTTCAAGACAAACAAGAGTTTCATCGAGGGCCTCAGCGGGCCTGAGGCTCTTGCGCGTGTGTCGAACCAGCAAGAGGAAACGGCTCTGCAGGGCGAACACCGTGCATTGCACTCTCTGGTTCAGCTATTGTCACACACCATCGAAGGCATCTCGTTTGTCTTGGTCTTATTTGACGAGAGAGTGGATGAGATCGTGGCAACCCTGCCTGACGAGTCGAAGCAGAAGTTCCTCAAACTCACCTTCGAGGAACTGTTCAGCACCAGCAAGGGCCATGACATTGCTAAGGAGCTGGTCAAGAGTATCGTCAACCTGAACATTGCCAAGGGCTCAAACGTTGAGACTGTTGCGGATGCACTGCGTCGGCGGTGCGGTAGCTTCTGCAGCGCCGAGGACGTGGTGATTTTCAAGGCACAAGAGCTGCTCAAGCGTGCCACAGAGGCTGGTGCTAACTCGGAGTTGGGCCGTAACTTGTTGAACGAGAGTTTGCATCTTTTCCAGCAAGTGGCAGACAGCCTTCCCATGGACTACTTGGTTTCAGCCGTTGACAACTTCATTGCCAACCAATTCTTTGCGGGTGAGTGAATTCTCATCTTTAGACCGGCATGTGCTAATTCGTACAGGTGCAATTCAATTGGCTCTCAACGTTGCAGGCCGCTCTGACAAGGCTAATATCGCGCTGTCATGGATTATGGATGGGCGTCCCGAACAGGTGCTTATGCCCGAATGCATGAAGGTGACAACTGCTGACGACTTGCAGGATCCCCGCAAGGACTACTTCTACTTCCGCAAGCAATGTTACGATTTGATTTCCAAGGTTGTCCTCGCTGTTGATAACCTTGCAGCATCAGATCCCGGGTTTATCGACGGCCAGTTGACCATCATTGCCAAACGCCAGAATGAGGCGTACGGCGTGATTGCCGATTCGACCGACGAAGTCTTCTTGACGAGCCTGTATGACTGGTACCTCGAGCAGGGCTGGAAAGACCGTCTCCTGCAAGAGCAGTCACCGTTTGTCGTCACCTATCTCGAGCGCAAATCCACGGATGACATTGCTCACGCGGACCTGCTCTGGAATTACTACGCCAAATCCAAGCGATTCTTCGAGGCAGCCAAGGTTCAGTTCCAGCTGGCTCAGAGTGCTTTCACCCTTCCCCTCAGCCGTCGCATTGAATACCTGGGCAATGCCCGCGCCAATGCGTCGGCTTTCACACAAAACGTGGGCCGTCAGTCCCGACAGCGCCTGCTGCAGGAAATTTCCAACCTTATCGACGTGGCCAACATCCAGGATGATCTGCTTCAGAGATTGAAGGATGACCCCCGCATTGCACCGGAGCGTAAAGCCGAAGTCCTGCGCGACGTGGACGGACCAGTCATGGATATCAGCACGGTGCGTTATCTTCTTCCTCGTCCACCCTCCCCTTATCTAACCCCTGTCCAGCTTTTCAACCAATACGCCGACTCGGCCAGCTACTACGACATCTGCCTGCAGATCTTCTATCTCGCCGACTACCGCAACGCCGCCGACATCAAATCCACTTGGCAACACTTGATCCAAGATCTCCACGACGCCACAGTGGAGAGCGGCACGTCCCCCCTCGAAGCCGTAATCGACAAGGTCCGCAGTCTTGGCAGCCGGCTCCGCCTGTCAGAGACCGTCTTCCCCATCCGCGAGCTGGTGCCTCTGCTGGAACGGTACTCCCTCGAGCACCAGCGATACCGCAGCTCACCGCACTGGGTGATAGATCTCTTCCTAAGCCTGGGCGTTCCACACGAATCGCTGTACGGCGTGCTGGAAGCAATCTACTACAACGACGAAGCGCCCTTCCACGGCTCCAACCGCCGCATCATCGGTGCAGACCTGCTCTACCTGCTGGAAGTGTGGCTGGCGGAGAGTTCCCGGCCCGGCGGGATCGTGTATGGATCGGAGGCGATGGCGGCACGGGTGTCGGAGGCGTTGGTGTTGGTGCGAGGGGGTGGGGGGTCGCAGGATGTTGTGGATAGGGCTCAGTATCTGCTGAGGACGATTGCCGAGCGGGTAGGGTAGGGTAAGTGATAGATTTGCGGGTTGAGATCTGAATCATGTTTGTACTCTAGCACTCGTTCGGGCGTTTGGTTGGTAATAATGACATCGCCTGTGATATTTGCATAGATGTCTTTTACGAAGTAGATGTAGATTCTTCCTCCTCAACTGGTGTATCGGTACCTAGCTATTTCATTTCTTTTACACTGAAGGTTTTGAGAGTATTTGTGAGAATCAGCTGAGCATGGCATTAAGTATATCAAACCGAAAGTCTAACAAACACCGAAATCTATCGAGTCCCAACAAACCGAACAACAAAAAACAGGAATCTTTTAAGGCCCTCTACTCCTCAAACTCGTCATACACAGGGATGGGCTTCTCGCCCAGCGCAATGAGCCGGAAGATATGGCGCGCTTTGGCGCCGTATTCCTCGTCGAGGTAGTCGACGATTGCGGAGTCTGGACACATATTAGCATGACCTGCATCTCCAAAGAACAATATAGCTGAAAGAACCTAATGGGAGAGGAGGAACTCACGAGTCGTAGCCCGATTATCAAACATAACAATCGTCCTGGGCTGCCAGCGCACCCTCGCCTGGAAATCATGACCCGTAATAATATGATTCATCAAGAAATCCAGCATCCACTTCGTCTCCGGCTCCTTCATCCCCTGGATCTTGGTCACAAACTCCGCATTCACGAAAAGACACTTCTCCCCCGTGACAGGGTGCACCCGTACAAGCGGATGCACCGTATCAACGGGGTCCTTCCGGACAAGCCCGCCAGTCAACTTGGTGTGATTGATCATCTTGGCGGACGAATGCACCACCTTCAGCGTGTCCAGGAAAGCGCGCAGCGTCGGCGAGAGCCGTTTATACGCCATGTCTGTTGCGGCGAAGACGGTGTCCCCGCCTACCTCTGGGCCTTGGAGAAGACCAAGCATGACATACCCCGGCGGCTGGATCTCGTAGCTGACGTCCTGGTGCCAGAGGGTGGTTGTCGTGCGCTGGGAGAGGAAGCGCTCGATTTCGTCCCTGTTTCCGTCGCGGTGGATCACATGGAAAGCAGGGTGGTTGCGGACAGTGCCCGAGACGGGCTGGTAGTTCGGTTTCCCGAAGTAGCGCATGAAGTCCTCCTGGGCTTGGGGGCCTGCGTCGATGAGGTCCTGGTCTGGGAAGGCGAGGACCTTCCGCTCTGAGATGAGGAGGGCGAGTTCATCTTTTGCGGTGTCGGAGAGCTGGCTTAGTTGGATGCCTTCTACTACTGAGCCGATGGAGGGTTGGATGTGGGTGATTTTTGTGTTTGGGGTGAGGAGGGTGCGTTTGCTGGGATCTTGGACGCGGAGGGCTGGGTCGTTGTATTCGAATGGGGGGAGGGGGTCGAACCAGATCGGATCCCAGGTTGGGAGGTACTCTGGGTAGGGAGTGTTGATTTTGGATTGCTTGTCGACGTCCACGTAGGGGATGTTAATGTCATAACTGATGGGGATTTCGGGCTTGTGGGTGTTTGCTTTGGAGCGGATGAGGGGGGCGGAGGAGGGCATTTTGCTAGGAGAGATGAATTGAGGTTTCAAAGGAATATGTTGTCATGTAGAAATGGAATGAATATGTGGTCACTTATATATCGTGCTATACAACCCGCTGATAACTGCCCCCGACTGCAGTCTGCATGATCGCTCAACACTAGCGCCGCCCTTCATCTCCGAGTGGACTCTTGCTGACGCGATGGTCTGTGTTCCCAGGGGAGAGGAAAGTTCGCTAGAACAGCGGTCAGCAAGATCCCAGAAAAAAACAGCACGATCGCGAATCCCGACGCACTCCGACCTGGTTAGTGCTGTTAGTGCTCATCAGATAGATACACCGCCCCGGGAGAAGGGAAGAGTGCAATGGGAGAGAAATTCCAGAATTCCAGAATGAGAAAGATCAGGTTGCCTCGGCGTTGACTCTCCGTGGGACACGAGCCAAGCCCCCATTGGCGTGTGCGCGAGCTAACAGGACACTAGGCAGGTCGATAAGGCAGATGCAGGCGGGATGGGAATTGCATTATCTGTCAGGATCAGTGCAGCAGCTCGATGGGGGTTTGCCCGGCCAATTGGCGAATCGGACATAGTTCATGAAGCGATGAACTGGTGGCAGAGCGAGCGAAGAACTCGAACTTGACCAGGGTCAATCTGAACCATCCCAGGCCCCCCTCTCCCAGCTCACCACCGATTGGCCCATGAGCAAAGATGCGGTCTGCTGTTCCCGCCATTGACCTCATCGTTCACTTCGGACACGTTGCACCGGAAGCTGCTCGGGTGCCCAGGACGCCGAGGGGAGGTGCGTCGTACGTGGTGGAGTGCTGAAGGACTCCGTAGAGGATGCAGGAAGATGTTAGGTAACGAGTGGGGACGCGATTGTTGCGAAGTGAGGCAATCAGAGGGCCAGATGATGGCATCTGGTGTTTCGATTGCCTTTAAGGTACTCGCTGAGCAAGTTGACAGGAGAAATGGGAGTTTGGCGGTGGTACTAGGTGACGGCAGTGAAGAGTCGAAGGTTGAGGTGGATCTCGTGCCCGACGAGGAGCGGGCCGCCCACCGTTTTCCAACAGCAACCGGTGGATAACTACTGCATTTGTGAGTCGACTCTTCTTCGTCTTATATCTTATAGTAGTAGTTCTTGATATCAGTGGACCGATCCACTAAGCTTAAATCGCAGAAAAAGCAAACATGGTCCCAGATCGCCGGTAGCCCCGCCATCACCTGACTATCTGCCAGGTACATCGTTTTGGCTTGCGCTCCCTTACATTCGAAGGTACCTCACACTCCCTCACAACACTCTCCTCCTACTACTATCACCTACCCCTACTACTATCAGTAGTAGATTGATACAATGACCCTCCCCACCAGCAAGCGCGACTGCGCTTACCTCCTTTTCTTCGCGTCTCACCTCCCCATCATCTTCCTCGTCGACACAGTCCCCCTGCAGCCAACCTGGCTCCAGACAGACTTGTCCGCAGGTCTACGCGAGTACTACGTCGCCACCTACCGGGACAAGTTCTTCGAGGCCCCGACGCCAGTCTGGTTCCAGGCATTCATCTGGATGGAACTGATGTACCACGTGCCGTTGAGCCTGTGGGCCGTGTGGGGATTGCTTCGTGGTGAGTACATACTCCAAGCCAGACAAAGTGACAACACTGTCAGGCTGTCAACTACTTCTCGAAAGATCGACAAAAGCAATTATGCTGATCAACAGACCACCCCCTCGTCCCGGTCCACCTCCTCGTCTTCGGCGTCCAGGCTTTCGTCACCTCCCTGACTTGTCTGGTGGAGGTCTGGTCCTGGACTGACCGGACTGTCGCCGAGAAATGGCAGATCACCTCACTCTATGGTCCCTACGTCGCTCTGGGTGGGTACATCCTGAACTCTTGCCCTTATCAGATCATCTCTAACTGACTCAGGCGCCTTTATGGTCTTGGACATGATCGTCCGATTGAGTCGTCGGCTTACGGCCAAGACCAAGCGTGAATAATCCCGCATCGCCTCCAAGGTACCTACAGGGTACCTACAAGGTACTCCGTACTACTAGCGTGCCGAAGTACGCAGTAAATAATGAGAATGGAACCTACAATCACCATATCGTACACATCGTCAGGTGCATGGTCGAAATCCCGCTAAATACAAGGCCATCCCACCCACCAACGCCTAGATTGAAATGCTGTGTTCGGTGCTTAAATGAGGAATCCCACCGCGCCATCTACGTCTCCGTTAGCCGCCTCCAGCGCCCGCTCGGCTTCCTCGCGTGAGAATCCCAGCTCGGTGATCTTGGCAACCGACTCGGCGGGCCAGCGTGATTGTGGCGCAGGACGGATGTTGATCTTCGGTGTGCTGGAGCTTGCGCTGGTACTGGACTCACCTCCCGCCTTCTGACCAGGGCCTGACGGCCCGGCTTGGTGAGTCACAGCACCAGTGCGAGCTCCAACCTCCGCCCCCTCAGCTCCCTTGACCGTCGGTTCGTCTTCAAACTCCTCGGTCAGGTGCTTGGGAATGTCCGCCTCGCCGAGGAACGGCACCGCCTGGTCCTGAATGACCAGCGCCCCGCGCTTGAGGTCGATACAAGCCTGGTGCCGCCGCAGCATGTCCAACCCGAGTAGCAGATCAATCTGCTTGCCTTCCATGACGGTGAATGAGCATGGCAGGAACATCTCCCCGATCTTGATCTGGGCTGAGTGCACCCGTCCGAGGATCGGTGCCGTGCCCACACCCTTGGCAATACCTCCATAGCGACGGTCCACCAGACGCATGATGTTGCAGGCGGTGGCGCACTCGGGCGACATGATAGTCACCTGGGCACCGGAGTCAACAAACGCATTCACACGGTGTCCGTTGACTTCGACCGGGATGTAGAGCATAGTAACGCGGCCGAACGCTGTAAGAAGACCAATTAGCGCGAGACAGAAAGCGATAGAGTGGACGCTGTACATTCAGGATGATGCTCCATCGCATTGTGCAAGTTCTCCGTGACGGCATTCTGCCGGATAATCTCCTCAATCTCCCGCTGGTTCTCCGGGTTGAACGGATCGGCATTCAGCATGGCGATCCGAGCTTCCTTCTCCCTCTCCAACTGCGCCTCCCGCTGCTGCTGCGAGATCAACACCTCCCGGAACCGCTGCGCATTATCAGCTGCCTCCGCCAGCTCCGGGTTCTGTCTCCGCACGGCCTCGCGGACGTGGGGGTCTCCGAGGATATGTAGCCTGATCGTTTCGGGGTCGGGCATGCCTGGGGTCGGGCGTGGTTGGAGCTGCTGCTGTCGTGAGGCCGGACCGGGTCCGGAAGTGGGACCAGAGGCCATCGAGCGGGGGGCAGGCTGTTGGGGACCGCTCCGCAGGGTAACGTGCACACCGAGCATATCGCCCTCGCCGATGCCGACCTGGTCGAGAGTCTGTGCGGGGTTCTGGAGGAGCTGGTTGTTGTAGACGAGCTGTTGGGCTTCAGGCGGGATGGAGGTTTCGCTTTCCACGATGGCTTTGAGGAGTTCGACGGACATGTCGCCGCCTACTTCGAGGTTGATGATGTCCGAGTCCGCCTGCTCGGGGCGGATCACACTGACGGTGATACGCCTATGCGGTCAGTTTGGTATCTCGCTGCCTGGGTAGATCCACTTACATGATTACGAGGCAGGGGAAGATGGAGAGGAGTCAAGAGTGAGAAGCTGCAGCAGGACAGCAGCAGGTGAAATCAAAATATCAGCAAGAGCAGCGGCAGCGAGATTAATAAGGGACAAAGTGTATGGTGGAAGGAGATGGAAGTGGCACTGCGGGACGCGCTGACTACAGGCCCCTTACATTTTGGGCGGTCCACCTCTTTCACCAACCTCCTCGTCTTTGATGACGCTACGACGAGTCGCGACTAGTCAACTCTCAAGCTGTTCTCGTTCTAGACTGCTGCAGGTCCACCCTTTGCCTTGCACCTTCACTAGGCAACTTGCATTACGCGGTGGATCCGAGGTTTCTCCCCGCAGTTAGCTCCGTCCTGATATCATCGCGGGCAATACAACGGTCCAAAGCAGTGCTGTTATCAGTCACATTTGACTCATGATACAAGCAGGGGAAGAACTGAATGAGCCAACTCGACACTAACCAGCTTATCATGCACTAAATCTCCGCTTCGTCGCCTACGTCGTGCTATTGCAGCGGGGCCAACGGGTCCGTGGCATCGTCCGAGACCCGACGCCTGCCCGCACTTGAATGAATATGGCAGCTGTTGCATGCGAGGTCTTGAATATGAGACTGGTCGTACTATCGACAGGAGCGAACGGTCACGCAAATCATCGGGAAGAGGTCTGCAGGCTACGACACAATTTCGATGACCATTCGAGGCTGGTGATATCACCCCGCACTAGTGCTCTCCAGTGTTTTGGCCGTGTGGAGGCTATTCACAACGGTACTAATCGTGCTGACGTGCTACGGGCTGGCCCGTACTGGTCACAGTCCCGTTGATCGACAGTGCCTCAACGGTGCGGATGCTGCTGATGACTGCAGAGGTCCTATATGAGACTGCCCCGGAGAGGACTGAGCTTGATTTGCTAGCGTGAATACCTCTCATAGTCCTGCGATGTTATTGGCTTGAGATGATGACTGCTCAGTTTGAACCGCCAGTGATGCCCAAGGACTTATGAAGGGTTTCACTCCAGCCGCGACGTCTTTCTGCGGGCTAAGCATGGATATGCTGCACTCATCCCAATCCAGTTATCGCAAGTTCACCAGATACAGTCTGTCAGCTAATACACTAACAAGGACGATGGCAGAACCTTCAACACTAACCATTTACATGCAATCTATCTACATGACTACTACTCAATCCGCTGCGCACTCGAAACATCAGGCACACCCCGCCCCTCCGTAATCTTACCCTCGATGATCTCGTCAATAGGAATCTCCGCAAGTCGAGAAACCACGTGGTGCAAGGTAGGCAGCGCATCCCAGCCGAGCCCGTCAATCTCGACCTTGGCATTCTTGGTCCGCCGCACACGCGTCACCTTGGACGGCACGACCTTGGACTCCTGTGCATGCGGCACAAAGACGGGGTACTCCGCTTCCGCCTCGCCCTTGACGTCTCTGCCCACCTTGGGGATGTACCGGTACACCAGGATACCGTCATCACCCTCCCCGCCAATCGTACCCTTGTCAACGCCGGGGTCCTGGTCTTGCAGATCCTCCAGCTCAAAGTACCCCCACACTGCACCCTGCCAGCTCGTCTGCAGACGGTACGAGCTGTTCCGCTCATGCACGTCAATAGCTGTGTACAGCTTCGGCATGCCGAGCTCCTCACGTCCCGAGACAATGGGGTCTGCGAGATTCTCGAATAGGATTGGCATGTAGGTGCCTTTGAGGACCTCTCCATTGGATTTCTTGTACTGCACACCATGGATGTACAGCCCGATGTGTCGATAGCCACCCCCACCCAGCCAGTCCATGCCGTTCAACGTAGTCTGGGAGAAACTAGCGCGGGCGACAGTGCTGGGCGAGATGAAGCTGTATCTATCTGAAGGAAACAGATTCTGCAGCAGTGTGCGGCTGGTCTTGAATTTGATCGAGGCTGTCATGAAAGTCGACTCGAGTGACTTGAGAGCTCGGTCTCGACCCATGTAGTCCTGGCGCGGCCCAGGCATTGGCCCGAACACGATCGGCTGACGCCAGTACATATGCGGGTTCTTGGACCACAGGTACTTTCGAAGAACTTGCGTGGAGTGGTCGAACTCGTCGTGGCCATAGATATAGGTGATCATGCCAAAGGCTGCGGGGTCAGCACATAAAACAGCAGTATGATTGGGGAGACGTACCCTTCTCCGGCGAAATCAGCTGGCTCGACTCACGAGTCATCTGCTGAATAGTCGTAGCACGCTCATGGCGCGCCTTCTCATACAACTTCAACCGCTCAGGCACCTCATCAACAGTAACGCCCCGGCCCAGCATGACCGCCAGCGAAACCGCATCCTCAATAGCCATCGCACCACCGGACGCACGATACGGCAAGAAAGGATGCACCGCATCACCCAGCACAGCCAACCGGCCATTCACCCAGCTCGGCAGGGTATCCATATCCAGCAGCGGCCACAGCTTCAACGTGGCCGGGTCAGCCTTCCCCAGCAACTTCCGAACCTGCGGATTGAAATCCTTAAACACCTCCAGCAGGGTCTTCTTCCCAATATTCTGGTTATACGACTCGCCAGCCGCGTCAACAGTCGTCATCGAGTCAGGGTGAATACAGATGAAATTGAGTAGCTCGTTCTTCGCGCACGGGTAGATCACCACGCGCCGCTCAGACGAGTCCCACATATCGACTGCGCCGAAGTCCTGCGCGATATTGGCTGTTTCGGGGTCGTCGAGTGCTTGTTGGCGGGTTATCTGGAAACGGAAGGCGTTTTTGCCTGAGCTGAATGGCTTGGTGTCCTGGCATAGCTTGGACCGGGTCATTGAGTGGACGCCGTCTGCTCCGATCAGGACGTCGCCTGTGATGATCTCGCCATTCTCTAGAGTCACTGTTGCCTTGTGCGGGTCGATATCCACGATCTTGCTGGCTGTGTGCAGGATGGCGGGTGTACCCCGGCCTTCGCCCTGAGCAGCGGCCTTGAGGCCTTCGTGGAAGTGGGCACGGTGAACGAGGAGCCAGCGCTTGAGAGTCAGTCTGGAACAGGAAGGATGGAGGTGACAAGACATACGTGTCGCCACATATCAGCATGCGCCTTGAAATTGGTAATACGCACCGGTTCTCCGGCGGGTGTGTACTCACGAAGCTGGGCTATTAGCGGTGCTTCACAGACGAACAGGAAGAGCTCACCAACTCAGCCTCAACTGCTCCAAACTTGGTCGCATCGATCCCGAGCCGACGCAAGACGCCGTTTGCATTGGGGGAGAGGTGGATGGCAGCTCCGATTTCGTTGGCGAAGCGCGAGCGCTCGAATAGCTTATGGTGTCAGCAAGATCTATACCAGCTTTAAGAGATTAGAACGAACTTCAATACGGTGGCCTTGCTGTCTCAGGGCAATTGCAGCAGTCAGGCCACCGATTCCAGCGCCAACTATCAGGACACGCAGTCCTGTCTCCGCGTTGCTGTTGCCGTGGAGGTCTTTCGTCATTTTGTAGTATACTCCGTAGTCAACAGAATGCGCTCAAGTTCTCAAGGCAAGGGGACTAATATTTATGACTTCTGCAGTCTATCATTAACAATATGATCTGATTCTTGATTGTCATCTCCGTCTCGGAGTTTCACCCGGCGGGCGATGCGATGTCCTCGGGAGACCATTTCTGCTCCACGTTACGGAGATCTGCGTCAAGTTGCACGACAGTTGTATATGCGCCTATATACACAGGATAATGTCTGCCGGGTGGGACTTTCCTACCTAGGATGCTGCCGCTTTTATGAGGGCGCTCAGGTTCGGGATCACTGAGTATACGTCAGTGATCATACTCGGTTCGCTCACGTGACTGAAAACTTGGCGTTGGAATCCAGTACTCGGATACGGATTATGTAGATTGCCGATTGTTGTGTATGTTATGAGAACAGTATTGGTTGCGCTACTATATATATATTGGGTCCTGGGCCATGTCGGCTAACCGCGGACATAGTGGTCTCTTTGGCCTACGTGGGAGATCGGGTGACCCAGGCCGATATCTTTACACCTAGCGTGTGATGGGTTCCGTCGGGGTGAGAGAGTGAGGAAGGGAAATCATGACCCGGCGTATGACGAGCTCTATCGGGAGTGAGAGTTGAAGGAAAGGGAAATCGTGGCCTGGCGCGCGATGAGCTCTGTCGGGAGTGAGGGTGAAGGAAAGGGATGAGGATTGCCCTCCTTTTGCTCTCCTCTGAAGCCTTTCTCAGTTATGGCTGATCAGGTCAATGCATCTGAAGTTACTGAACAACTGACGACATCGAGTGGTGTCCACGTATCCAAGCTTCGTATGAAAACATAGATCTCTCAGGCCTTGGTCAACAGAAGCTTGGTACTCACAGAAAGTGACCTCTTTTGGGACTTGCTCAGGGATGTTACCATCAATGAGCCTGCCGATGTAAAATGGTACAGATGGGTTCTGCGCTTGTTGGACGAACCACCTTCTTGCACGTTTTGGGATCGAGAACATTTGGCTAACGATGAATCTGAACTCTCTCAAGAGTTCATCATCGGCGAGGTCAAGGCTGGGCATAATCCTCCAAAAGGTTGCTCTCCTCATTGTCAGCTCCAATCCGACTATGCCACAACTCCAGTAACCAAGGGCTCGCAGGACTGGATGGTCTCGGGGGTCCATGTGAGTGCGAACCCGAAACAGTGTCGCAGCATCAGCTTAAGTACCGCCTCTGTCACTGAACCAAACACAGCAAAAATGAATGCTTCCGACAATCCTTACGGTCACCATCTCTGCGGGATGTGGGGACATGGACTTGAACCAATCGTTGGATGAACAAAAAGGGTCAAGCTTGTGGCCACGGGCCATTCCCGCCGTGCCGAGCCCAAAATGCGCGAACCATACGATATTTCTGAGCCCCACAGCATTTCCGGGTGAGAGAAGCGGCGCTGAGAAATCTTCCCCTGATGGCTCGGAAAAGGACCTTCAGTGGCCCCGTGAGGCATGGTGCCAGCCTACCCACCCTAGCGAAACCACTACTAAGCCTGAATTTTGGAACATATCCCTGTCGCTGCTTAGCTTTTGTCAAAAGCCCGACAAGGGTTCCGGAAATGTGGCCGTCATGACAAACCCAACTTTGCCTTTGGAGGGAGAGAGGAAAGGAGCGTTTTGGCGGGAGCAAGTCGGTGGTTCCAGTTCAGAGAGTGAATTATTTATCTGGGATCCCCATGATCCTCGTCATCACCTCTGTCTCATTATCTCAGTCTCACCTTTGTCTCCGACCTACCCTCACACTCAGGACTTTCTACGCACGCGGGTTTCTGCTTCCAAAGATCTTCTGCCATGGTTTCATCATCTTCCCGCCCCGAAGAAGTAGAGGCCCAACCCTCCACTGGGGATACAGGAGATGCTAGCGAAAAGTTGTCCTCCCCCAAGCCTTCCAACGAGATCCCCAATGGGGGTCTCAGAGCTTGGCTCCAGGTCGTCGGATCCTTTCTGCTGTTCCTCAATACCTGGTGCGTTCCAATATTGTTGGAACTTCCTTGCCCTGTGTTGAGTCTTGCTGATCCTATGGCAGGGGTATCATCAACTCTTTCGGCGTGTTTCAAGCCTACTACAAGGATCATCTGCTGCAGCAGGTTTCCAATTCGGACATCTCGTGGATTGGATCCGTGCAGGCTTGTCTCCTTCTCATTATCGGCGTCGCCACCGGGCCACTTTTCGACATCGGCTTCTTTTACGTCCTCCTGGTCACTGGATCCTTCCTAGTCGTCTTCGGCATGTTCATGACCAGTCTTTGCACCGAATACTGGCAGGTGATGTTGGCTCAAGGCATTACCATCGGCTTAGGCAGCGGGTGCCTCTTTATCCCCAGTGTGGCCATCGTCTCCACTTACTTCACGACCAAGAAATCATTTGCCACGGGCATCGCTGCTTCGGGCAGCAGTCTCGGCGGTGTAATCTACCCCATAGTGTTTGCGCGCTTGCAGCCGCGCATCGGGTTCGGCTGGGCCACACGCGTCATCGCCTTTCTTATGTTAGGCATGATGTTGATTTGTATTGCAGTCATGCGCGTGCGTGTGTTGCCCCCTCAGAAACGTCAGCTGCTCGAGTTGCGAGCCTTCCGCGAGGTGCCTTTCACCATGTTCAACCTGGGAGAATTTTTTGGGTTCATGGGGCTGTATGTTCCTTTCTTCTACATCGCATCCTATGCCACCGGCCGAGCAGGAATGCCGACAGGCCTAGCATTTTACATGCTGCCCATCATGAATGCTGGTTCGGCTTTCGGGCGGATCATCCCAAACTTCTTGGCAGATAAAACCGGGCCGCTCAATATGCTTCTCCCCTGTGCAGTAATCTCCGCACTGCTGGCGTACTGCTGGATCGATATCGACAGCACCGCTGGAATCATTGTCTTCTGCATTCTCTACGGCTTCTTCTCGGGCACCTTTGTGTCCCTTCCACCCACAACGGTAGTGAGCTTGTCGCCGAGTCTGAACGTCGTTGGAACCCGGATGGGTATGAGTTTCTCATTCGCGGGGGTGGGTTTGCTCGTGGGCACTCCTGTGGCCGGCGCTATATTGCAAGCGCATGGGTGGCTGGGCACCCAGCTGTTCTGCGCCTGCTGCGTGACCGCAGCTGCCTTGGCCGTTACGGTTGCAAGGGTGTCAAAGGCCCCTGCATTGATGTCGAAAGCGTAGGAAGGAAGCACTAACCCACTCCCACGGAAGAGGGGTTTTGGAAAAATGGAAGGATATGATGTAGCTAGGAGTGGGGAATATCGGTTATGGCATAGAACCCTTGTATCTTCGAACTGGTCCATTTGGCACTGTCAACTATCCTCCTGTAGCCGTTAGGAATATGAAAAGATTAGATTCCAACTGTTGCGAACGCTCCTTCTAGTGACGCAAGTTTGAATCCGTCGGTGTAGACATTCCCGAGTACTATCATCGCTGCCATTGACACAGAATGAAGTGACTGGCAAGTCTGATATCCTGGCCCTTCGGAAGTTGACGCGTTAATCCGACAGGTATTCAAAACACGCAATTCGAGTCGTAGCGTATTGAGTGAGCTCTATCCCGGAGACCCCATTTTGCCACTCCGACTCGCGAACCAAGGAAGCCATCTGCTGCCTGGGTTGTGGAGGAGGGCCGGAATTAGAGGGACCGGAGTCGGGGATCCTGATCCCTCTTTTGCATATCCGCTCATACGTCCGCTAGCCGGAACCTTCTCATGAGTGGCCACGGAAATGGAATTGCAACCACCAGATCGCACGCAATATGAGTCGATTAGAAGTTTCCAGATCATCTCGTGTTCCCTTCTCGTTGATGTGCCTCTCGCACTTCGTGATTTCAGGGCTATATATTGGAGAGCAACACGCGGCAGAACGGCACAGACGAATGAAAATAACAAGAAGTCGCCTTTTCAGCCAGACACACAGATTCCTTTTTCCTCTCCCATCATTTCCCTGAAAGATCTTGTCTTATCGTGGAAATTCCAGCTTTCTACTTACCTCCCCCAAAATGACCGTCGGAATACCGTCGTGGCAGTCCATTGCCGAACAGAAAAAAGTGGCCCTGCAGGAATTACTCCCTGCAACGTATCGCCTTGAATCGGTTCCATCTACCGAGGAGCAGCCTAGTGTGGTTGAATTCATCCGACAATTTCTCTCACCAACAGAGCTGGAGATTACCGAAAAATACTCCGCTGATACCCTGTCGACGAAGCTCGCCATCGGGGCCCTATCCGCAACAGAGGTGACCAAAGCTTTCTGCCACCGGGCTACTATAGCTCATCAGCTGGTGCGAATCAAAGGAACGCCCCTCATTCTTGAACAACCGGCCTGGCTAACGAATCCATTGGACAACAGGTGAATTGCTTGAGTGAAGTTCTTTTCCCCCAGGCTCTCGCCCGGGCGGAGGAATTGGATGAATACCTGCAGACCCACGGCAAACCCATCGGTCCACTCCACGGCCTACCCATCACTCTCAAGGACCAGTTTCGCGTGGAGGGCGCAGAGACCTCCCTCGGATATGTGGCGTGGCTAGGAAACGCGGAAACCAAGGAGTCGGAATCCTGGGTAGTAAAGGCACTGAAGGATATGGGGGCAGTTATAATTGCCAAAACCAACGTTCCTACCAGTTTGATGGTGCGAGATCGTTGCCCAATTGTACAGCCCGAGACTAATGGAGTGCGATCCGGTAGGCCATTGAGACAAACAACAACATCGTGGGTTATACCACCAATCCATATAATCGATGCCTATCTTCCGGCGGGTCTTCTGGCGGTAAGTGAGCCAAGTCGATAGGCAGCGGCCTGCCTCCGTGGCGCTTTAATTGGAGAAACAAGACGCTAATATGTGGTCCGCCGCGGTGGGATTAAATAGGTGAAGCTGCTCTTTTAGCTCTGCGAGGGAGTATCCTTGGTCTCGGATCAGATGTCGGTAAGTTGCAACACTCGCAGTTGGGTGACTAGGCCCTTGGTTCACAATTTGACCTGTTTCTAATCCATGTCCAGGTGCGTCTATTCGTGTCCCTGCCTCATTCACCGGCATCATCGGGCTGAAGCCCTCTCACGGACGACTTCCCTACCTAAGAGTCGCCAACAGTGTAAGCTCGAGAGTGAAAACCCTCACCTTCGATGTGCAATTTCCAACTCACGTTTGTTTCGACGCGTAGATGGAAGGCCACGAGACGGTTCCTTCGGTAATCGGACCCATGGGGCACAGTATTTCAGACCTTCGCTGGTTGACGCAAAAGCTCTTGGAATGCTCCCCGTGGATGGTCGATCCAAAAGTCATCTGCCTACCATGGCGGCGCGAGATGGAGGAGATCGTGGAGGAGAGGAAGGTGACGAAGCGGTTGACCTTTGGCGTCTTACGAGAGGACGGTGTGGTCCGGCCACATCCCCCAGTGGCTCGGGCCATTGACCAGACGGTGCTTGCACTCGAGGCAGCGGGATACGAGGTCATTCAATTCTCTCCTCCATCTCATTCCGAGGCCTTTCACATTCTGGTGCGTCCGGTCTGGCTCTATCGCTCACTCTACGAATAACCCTCCCCCACTAACAGCCCAACCCAGTGGAACACGTTTGCGGCCGACGGCGGCATCGACATTCACCGCACCCTCGAACAGAGTGGCGAGCCCCCAGTCGCCCAACTTGCTGTCTCCTATGGCACACATCTAGGCCATCTGCCGGTGGGGTCAGTCAATGACCTCTGGACTACACAACGGCTACGCTATGATTACCAAGTACGATATCTGGAATACTGGAACTCAACTGCCAAGCACACGCGTACAGGCCTACCAGTCGACGCCATTATTGCTCCTGTGGCCCCCACGGCATCCTACAAGCCGTGCGAAGGGATGTACTTTGGCTATACCGGAGTGTACAACGTGCTGGACTTCAGTACTGTCGCCCTGCCAGTGACCCGGGTGGACGCTGCAGTGGATGTTCCGGTGGAGGCATACAGCCCTGTTAGTGACCTGGATTCCACAATTTGGCAGCAATGTGAGTAGATCCGTTATGTGGAGCACATTGCATCGGTGCGTGTGCAGATGAGTGTTAGCTGACTTGAAGCTCCCAGATATCCCAGAAACGTTTCAAGACATGCCAGTCGGTATTCAGGTGGTCTGCAGACGGTTGGAGGAGGAAAAGGTCCTTGCTATTGCAGAGGAGGTTCAAGCTTGTCTGAAGTCTTCACCGGCCAAGTAGCTGCTTACGGTCTCAGCCGTGGTCTCGTCAATGATGGATACCTTACTATTTTCGGATGATGGGTTGAACTGGACTATGAAATTAAATTTAGGTTTGATGTCTGTGCCGAACACTACAGATATGATCGACCACCTATCACGAATTGAGAAACATCTGATCGGCCGTAGCCTACCATTTATTCCAAGGTCCTAGTATCTCTAAGATTACTTCCTGATATATAGGTTGTTGAGCCTCTCTCGCCCCAAACGGTCCCATTTACTCAGGGCATTAAAGCTCTATGAGCTCTCCTCAGGCTACTACTCTATAAGATCTGTCCTAGACGCACTAAGATCGTCGTGCTACGAAACCCCTGTAAAAGCAGACTACACATGGCCTGGGACATACCGGCTAATCTCGCTGGTCAACAACTGTTGGCCAAGCTACTGTTGAGAAACAACAGGCAATGACGGTATTTTGAAGTAGAAGAACAGAAAATTTTAGATTCAAAGTGGTAACTTTCAATTTTGATGGTTGCTAAGGCACACAAATCAGAATACACTGGGGGTCATGAAGCTATTTAACACGAGGCAGCTGTCAACCTTTTACTATGAGGAATCTCATAGAATCGGCCTGTATCCCTGTTCAACTTGCATGCTGTATTCCCGGGTGGTGCTTCCGAAACAAAGTATCTTCAAACGCTGCTTGTGTGTTGGCCAACGTTCGTAGCCGTCGGCCAAAGAACTAGCCGATGCAGCAGCACTTTGCCGCTGCAGGCACGCCGACCAGAGGTTGCATTTGAGGTATCAAGTGTTGATGCCTTAAAGTCAACCTCAACAGCTACTAGAGGCGGTAATGGCCAGGTGACTCTCGCATTTTGCTGCATCATACAATCGAGGGTGGCAACAATCCACTGCGACAGCACGTCTGCGCTGCAGGCTATCGGAAATATTCCTAGAAAGTCAGGATATCGGATCTCTACAATATCCTCCAAGTGCCGCAGCGGAGGTGAAGGCAAAGCGTCGGCTCAACGCCGAAGAACGGGACAAGCGGAGGCGCCAGATCTACTAGGAGGAGAAGAAGCCGAAGCAATGAAGCAAAAGCAAGAGTTGTGTCGGAAGGAAGAACCTACCGGGGGGGGGGGGGGGGGGGGGGGGGGGGGGGGGGGAAGGAGAAGGCAAAAACAAAAACAAAAAGGTGGGGCGCCTGGTCAATCACGGGGCACGGAGGCCACTGCCCTCAACAAAACCTCCGCGCCAAGCCCGTCTCCCGCCCGTCCCCCGCCCGTCCCGGCCGGCGCCGCCATTCGGGCCGGTACGTTGGAATAGGGAGGAAATATGTTAGGAGTAGGTGCGGGGTATTAAGCTCTTCGAAAGTCTGGATCAAACGTGGTCATACCCCCACGTTTCAGACACATCGAGGATCATTGGAGCTTCGAAACTCGGGGTTCCATATTTGATCATCCGTGGTCTGGGCGGTCCCACCAGATACGCCCGCCTTGATCCCTACATAGGTCTTGGCAAACGGCTATACGAAATACGGCGAGTGCAGCTGTATTTGACGCCAGATCTAACAAATCCTATGTGGCGCACGGCCCCCTAGAATCTGGCACACTTGGCAAGTGGATTTCGAAGTCGTCAATCTCCTGCATAAGCATTGCTCCTTGCATTAGCGTTGGTCCCTGCATAAGCGTTGATCCTTGCATTAGCGTTGGCCCCTACATTAGCGTGGACGGTGGTGGCATTAGCAAACTAACATGTCGGTAGTCGGACCGCATTAGATCTCGGTATCCTGCCGAATCGAACTGCTCCTGCGATTGTCAGTTCTTTGCACCAGGGAAGATCTTTTCGAGTGAGGGTGGCATGTCCCTGAGAACGATAAGTGGCTTTGGCAAAGTACTTTCCCAACAGCGTTTGCACGTTGATGTACCATAGTAGACCTCCCAAACGCCCGAGTACACTCTGCTCAGTGGTCACTACTCGGACGGCCCAAAAAGGGCTCAAGCTCTTTTGGACGCCTGAAGCGTGAGGAAACATGAGGTGACTTGTAACTAACTACGGAGGTAAATAGTTAACCTACAATGTGACCTTCGCGGGGTTCCGGGAACGCAGTTCTCCGCCCCGCTGTGTTCAGAGGGGATCTCAAAGCTTTTGGGGGCCGCGTTTGTGGACCGTGATGGAATTCTGTGATGGCGCCATGCAGTCGATCAGCGTTTCTTGCTGCATTCTATCCAGTAACAGAAGAGTATCGCCACTCCCGGCCGAGGATTCTCCGGATTTTCGCGCAATTTTGACACACCAGTGCGATAATCAAGAACCGGCAAACGATACGTTTTGGTGGACGTTTTACAGGGATGAATGATACCAAAATCATATCGACAAGCCAAATTGGTTTAGGAATATAGACTAAGAGGATCTGGTTCTTTCTTTACGACCATCTCACGTTGTGCACTAACCGAAGAGCGCGACATTCAAAGAGGGTGGGGGGATACGTGAGGGAAGGGGAGATGATTTGCTGGCAATCTCAAGACCATGTACTGTGGGGGAAGCGAGTAATAAAATTTAGCACATTGATGAATACAATAATGCTTTCGTCAAGGCTTGAGGAAATTGTCAAGATTCGAAAGGCTCTCCGCAGATCGGCCACGTTCAAAGACGACAGACTGATGGAGAACTCAATTGGGTTAGCGTGGCAGAACTTCGAGCTACGGCAGAATTCCGGCTCATCAGAGACTCCACGGTCCACAAAATCTCGAACCCAACAGCAGAGTTATGCTTCTCAACTTCATGCAATTGGTTGACTACAAACAAGACTCGGTGGGGCCAGAGAGATGAAACTTCAGTCTTTGGAATTTATGCAGATCAAGTGGCCGGCCTACTCGAATTGCGAGTCTTCGGCGGTTGGCTAAGACGTCCAGGTATTCCATCATGGGCGGAGCATTTACCTAGTTTGGCTCTCGAATATAACCTTTCGGTCATGGTGGAATGATCATTGCCTATACTTACCGAGTTGGTATGAGGAGGATCTTAGAGCTGTCTATCGTTTTCTGCGGGATTCTAAATGATCAAGGATGTGGAACTCGACGAAAGTGAGACAACCTGTGAAGATGCATTGGCGCCCTTGGCTGGTGCTGTAATTGTTCCCTAGTGCCGACATACCCCATTAGATTAGGAATTTGTGACGCTGAAATGGTCAAAAAAAAGGTTTGTTTGTTCGGCGATAGTTGTAACGCTAAGCAAGATATCCAATCACTACCTCGCTTAGTTCGGGTCATTGACTCCTTCGCAGAAAAGCTTCACCTGCAGCAAGTGTGGCAAGTAGCCTCGAACGTGCTGTAGCCTGCGTTGAATCACGTTTCGGTGTTTCTATTTAACCTCATGATTGCCCGTGCAAGTCTAATAGTGACTGAGATCAAGAAGCAAGAAGCAATGCACACCTGTCCCGCGATTCTGTCTCACAACTTGCCATAATCGATGGGGTCCAGCGCTGTAGCTTCGATCACGAGCACGACATGACTGCTTCCAAGAAAAAGCGAGATAGTCAACAGCGTCACAACGCCATTCGTGCCTGCGATACTTGTAAAGAGAAGAAAACGCGGTGCAGTGGTACTCTTCCCTGTACGCGCTGTTGTCGACTGGCTATTCAATGCGAGTACAAATCCTCGTATTCCAGGGGATTGGCAACGCCACTGCCACGCCCTCTTGATCCTTCCCGCAGCCACCCCGTCGGCTTCGAAAACTATCAACCACCGCTTCAGCAGCAGCGATCTCCCGACCTGCGCATCCAGATCAATAGCTCTCGCTCGCATACCGAGGCTCACGATTCTGACGGTTCTGAGGCGGGGCCGACATCTGGGTTCCCCTTCCTCAATCGAGTCTGCGAGTACTTCAAAAGAGACTTATTGGCATCGAATCGATCTGCGATGCCTCCACTCTCCGCCACACCGAATCCCGAGGCTCCGGACGCATCATCCGTGTTCAGGTTTGGTGACAAGCCATATTCCGCGTACTATGTAGCAGACGCGGGACTTCCCACGTTCGAAAGAGCCATGGGTCTAGTGGCAATCTACTTCGACTACGCCGTTGTGACATATCGCTTTCTTCACCGTGGGCTGGTGGAACAATGGGTCCGCGAACTCTATGAAGGAGACCTGCGCGATTCCAACAACCTACCTGCGGGTCCCTTAGCGGCGAGAATGTGTCTAGTGTTCAGTACCTTTGCGATCGGAGCTCTGTACGATAGGCGAGGGCAAGCTGAGCAGGTGGACTCCGATGACCAAAGGTAACTTCTGCATTCTGAGATCAGCTTGGTCTACGCTGACACCCCACACAGCGAGCGATGGTTCGCCATGGCAAAGCTCCTGGCAGCTCTCGAGTCCGGACCACCACGCCTCGAAACTATCCAAGCCCGGCTCAACAAGTGCCTGTATCTCCTTGCTTCATCGCGAGTGAGCGAGTGTTGGTTTTCGTTTGGTCTAACCGTTCAGCTTGTCATGGCGCTTGGCCTCCATCGCGCCTCGTTGCTCTCCATGGACAGAGAAAGGACCTGTACCTACGTGGAGCAGGAGCTACGAAAACGCACCTTCTGGAGTGTCTATACATTGGATCGATATATCAGTGTAACCTTTGGCCGACCGCAAATCCTGCATGACGAGGACATCGATCAGGAACTTCCAGATGAAGTCGATGACGACGACCTTCTCATAGACGATCCGGCCTTCAGAAGCGGAAAACCACACGATATCATGGTCGCATCGGTGCTACATTACAGGTTTGTCTTTGTCCCTACCAACCATCAGTAAAAGGCTAATTTGTTCTTCCCAAGAAAGACTCACCCAAATTCTGGGAAACATCTCTCGCCATCTATATTCAGCCAAACCCTCATGTCAAAAAACCCCCTTGGAGCGTGCAGTGCTTCTAATTCTGGATTTGGATAGGTGGAAGGAGAATGTGCCCGAATTTCAAGACAATTGGCGTCCTCAAATTCTTCAAATGGCCTATTCCCACGCAGTAATTCACACCACCCGCTCGTTACTGTTCATGGATCTCAATGATGTCTCTCAGTCCGCGGTGCCGTCTGCTACAGTCGCCTCATATATTCAAAAGTGCACCGCGGCTGCAGAAGATATCATGACCATTGTTGATGAGTTGGCAAATCAGGGAAAATTGATCCAGGGCTTCTGGTTCACACATTACGCATGTTACTGTGCTGTCAATGTGATCTACATCTACATGATTCGACAGCACCAGTCCTCTGCAGTAGCCCATGTGGCTTCTCAGCAGATGCGTGACCCGAGTCGACTCCGCTATCTTTTCAGCCTTGCGGAAACCTGTCAGCAGCATTTAGGCCGGGTTACTTCGCACAGCAGTCCAAATCGGCGGTACGGGATTATTTTGGAGGAGTTGCGACTAGAGGTTCACCGTCAGATTGTATCCCATCTTCGGCCTTCTCAGCAAGTCGACTCGCCAGATGCCAAAGGCAATGCCTATCAGGGCCTGGCGACCGAATCCTTCACCGCTGATGATAGAAGGATTACTCATTTAAATCTCTCGCATCCCCCGTCACCATCGCCATTGAGGGACCTAGATATGACCGTTGGATCTGAACCAATCGATCAGCTTGTCAATATGGGAGATCAAACAGGATTCTTCGACAATATCGAGGCATCGACCTGGTGGGCACAGTTGGACTCATAGGTGCATGTCATTTTCCCCTCTTGGCTACATACCTCGTTGATGTGTGATCTAGACACACTGAAATCAGTTTGAAGAGCCGTCTATCTTCAAATTCTAACGCAAATCTGCCCAAAGCACTTTTTTTGCGATCTATGAGAAATGATGGAGTTTAATAATTAGGTCATTTGGGGAGTTACGGAACGGTTCCAGATTTCCCTTAGGAAAGAATAGATCAGGACGAGCACAAGGACCTCGTTGATTGCCTAACTTGATGCTGAACCAGTAAATTTAGCAGGGGCGCTTCCTGTTTCGAAATGTTTGAATTCACGCAAGTGCATCGTGACCAAGGCAATGATCAATGTCAACGGACCTTTCGCCTAACGAAATGCTATAACCGAAGAACCTTCTAAGGCTGGGGAAGTGCTTCGAATATCGGAACTGCTAGAATCAAGGTAAGAATCAAGGTAGTTTTAGTATTCTTTCTTAATGCCTTTCCTTGGGTCTGAATTCTGGAACCGTGTTCGATCGGTGACCTTGGGCTAGCGGCAGGGTGTGGCGAAAAGATGCCACATATTGTGCGAGGCCAATTCTCAAAGAGCCCTCGACAACGCTGCTATCCTAAAATAGCGATGAAAAGTGCCCTAGGGTGAGTGTGGGTGATATGGGTGAGAAGTTTGAGACCGGGGCGATGGAGGTGAGAGAGGGGTGAGAGGACCTGATCCGCCCTCCACTTGGGTCGTCGCGAGAAGGATAAATTTACACACTAGGGTCCCCTGAACGCCTTAGCAATGCTCTACCGATCCCGCAAGCACGATGTCCACAGAATTGAAGATCCAAAAAGCTCTTGAAGAGCGCATTCCACGTGCCGCGTTACGTGGATTCACGCGAGAGTACTAGGAAGAGCGAGAACATACGGACAATACCACCTCCTATCATGCATTTGCACCTATGACACTTCAAAGATATGAAGATGCCGCTTCGAACTGGGCTTTGTTAGTCTAGAATCAGCGGAGGCAGAGCATGCTCTAACATTCACTAGATGGAAACTTTCCCGCAACAAAGCAAGAGATGCGAATCTCTCCAAAGACAAGCCTAATCCCACTCCGTAATAACTCAAAAAATTCGCGGAATTCGATATTATAGCGGCAGAAAAACTTCTATCCCAAAAGACTACGTGTCATAAGTTTACTAGTTTCACATCGAAATGGGAGCGCGAGACTTTTCGGTCTCTTCTAGAGGAAGTCAAATAAGATATCCTTTATATAAAGCCTAGCGCTTTTCTCCTTCGGCGGATTGCTACTTATCTGTCTATAGTTTACAGTACCTAGGCTGAATTGACACTAAAATATAGTCTTCCCACATAGCCTAGAGAGTGGTTTATAGTGACGACAAAGGATACAGATATACTCTAGAGGCACCTTTTCGTCAACGACTATTATGACTATAAGCATAAAAGGGCGAGAGTACATACTAGGAGGCTCCTAGTAGGAGCTCTCTTGCTCTTTTTGCCGGATCTAGTGCAAGGGCTAGTGCAATAGTTTCGAGTCAAATGCTTCTCACAAGAGCAACAGATACCTATACTATAGGGTTTGTGTTGTCTTGCTTTGATTAACCTATGACCCTCATTAAGCTAATAAGTTCTCGCTCGCACATAAAATTTTAGGTCAAATAGAGCAGAGATAGTGGTGGCTTAAAGCGATGGGTAACAATTAATCCCAAGTTTCTTAAGGGATTCCGTTATCGTGATGATGCAACCTCGTAAGTCTTAGGATTACCTATGTATTCTGAATTCTATGCTAATAAGATGACTAAAGACCCAAGAACTGGTTTAACGAACATCCCATCCTTAGTATGAGTTTTGTATTCCAGGCTATTGTTCACGGTGTAGCCGACGGTGCCTTTAAAGGCTGCGATGCCGTGGAGCGAGTTCTTGCCACGAAACCTCCCAAAGGCAGAGAGTCATTGACTTTTGAATGGAATAAAAATGTGAAAAAACTCGCGTTCTTCAGGATGGTTACTCTTAAAGGGCCTCACGCGAGCAAAGGCTTGACCTTCGGTTCGTTGCATCACAACTTCACAAGCTTAGCACAAAGAGCCTTCTTTCGAAATAGGTTGCGGGTATATGGAATTCGAGGAGGTGTCGCCAATAAAATTGACCGTAAGTTATCCCCCTAGGAGGAGAACTTCTAGGAAAACCCAGACCTCCCACCTTATTAACCTTCTTTCTATTATCGTGTCTCCGAGTGCTGTGAGCATAATGCATAATTGATGGTAGTACGTCGTATGTGAGAGTGGAGGATAGTTAAGGGATCAAAGCTAAGCTTGGTGACTGGTGTAATGGGCCTTACCAGGGTTTAGACCTTGATCGAACTAACAAAACGTGATTTACACTTGCTGCTTTGAGATTTAGGATCAGTGAAGGGAAGATGAATCATCGATGCCCGTGCTAGTAAACCCCAATCTTGGGAGGGATCAGTAATTCAGAGCACGTATTCAGATTGACAATGTCCTCAGTGAGTTTGACTCTAATGCCCTCATAAAAGTGGTGTCAGCTGAGAAAGATACAGATGAAATAAGGTATGTAGAGCTACCTAGGTAACCAGGGAGTGCCCATGGACAGACCCTTCTCTATCCAACACGGTGGCCAGATGGTTTTAAGATACCTCAATCGGCTGAATCTCATTGGGCCCCAGTGTCGTCCATCTCATTATCAGGCTTTCGAAGCTGTCCGGAATCAAAAGACTGGCAGGCAGCTCAGGAGGGACAAGTTCAGGTGATGTTGCTTCGCCATCTTGAGCCGCCTCCGCTGTTGAGTGCCACAGTAGTGGCAGCTGAGCGTCATTCACCTCGTGCATGTCGCTATATGCCACCGTGGGAACATGTACGCTCGATTGAGCGCCGGCCACGGCTATGTCTGCTAGACTTGCTTTGCTCGACTGAGAATCAGAGAATTCACCAGAATCAATTGATGGCCGGGGCTGATTGAACTTCTCGACTTCTATCTCCTTCAGTCGGGCCGCATCGTCGAATGCTGCTTCCATCTCGGCGGCAAGTGCATTATCAGAGTCATCCGCATCATCCTCTGCTGGAGCTGGGTCAACTTGAACTGACTGCGAACGCTCCGAAACTTCTTCAGGTGGTGGGTTCCAGAAATGGTCCACTTCACTATCCTCATCCTCATTCGGAGTGGATTCTCTCTCGCATGAAGGTTGGACCTCGGAGGGTGGCGGAGATCCCATCTCCACGATCAAGTGAGGATCGAGATAGATAAATGGCTCTAGGCTGTTTTTTTGCGGCGACTTCTCTTCTTCCTTTGACTTGATACTTCTGTTTGGTGGATCACAGTATGCATCTGGTGTTATCGCCCCCGGATCGTTGGTTGGCCCTTGAGGCGGCTGTGATTGGACATTAGCATGCGCTCCACTTTGACGCTCTTGCATGCGCATTTCACGGAGCTTCGTGGCCACAGCTTTGAGTCGGAGCCCCTGAGAGTCAGCTTCGTGACGACGTCGCTCGCTTGATTGATCATGACTAGCGCCGGCGGAATGAATCGGCTCGTCAATCTCCAGCAACTTCTCATCACTCTCATCCTGATCATCGCTGGAGGATTCCCCGCCGCAGCGGCCATGAGGCTGGTTCTCGACCATGCGTCGGCGCTTGTCCTCGATGTGTTGCATGCGACGAGCGTCTACGATTCCAGTGAGTGAATTCTTCGCATTTCAAGGGTGTCGTCTGCCAAGAACTCACCTCGAATTTCCTGCGTCTTCAAAGCGTACCCCTCAATCTCCTCCTCCGTCAAGACACGCAACACAATGACATAGTCTGTCCGCTCCTCGTACCGCTCGTTTCCTGCCTCCAACGCGGCGGGGTCCACCAGTCGCCTGCCAAGTTTTGTCCACCGTGCACCAGGTGGGGTACCCTTCTTGTAAGCATCCTTGAGTGGAGCCACCCCCTCGCGCATAGGGTTGGGTTCCTCTGGGAAGCTCTCACGCGGAGGTTTCAGGATATCATTTGGCGCAGGCTCGGGCTCTTTGGGAGCCGGGGGGTCAACGGTGATGGGTTTCCTCACGTCTTCTTTGCTGTCCACAGGCGGGGAGTGTCGCGTTTCACTAGGGTCGCCATCTTCCAGCAGTCGTTGCGAGCGGTACGACCGGTGACGGGAGGGATCGCGTTGGAGATGCCTCGACGAATGGTTCTCGGCGCTGCTAGTATCCGTACTGCTGTGTATACTGCGATGTGGTTCTGCTAAAGGCTCACTTCGGTAGTTGCGAAGATCCTCGTCATCTGTGTAAACATCCGATCCGCTTTCTGGGTGTTCCTTAGCGCGCCTGCGCGATCGGCGATGGTGATTGTCTCTTGGCGCTAGGAGCGGCTTGTTTCGATCACTATCGGGTCGAATGCCGTCGTGGAGCTCCTGTGATGAACGGTGAGTTGAATCGTAGGCCCGCTCAGGAGCGCGCGGGCGTCGATGGTGACGTCTTGCAGTGTGATAGTCGTAGTCCGATATGTCAGAATGATCACTGTCTAAGGCAGCTGTGCCTAGAGCTGGGAGAACCTGCTCGCCAGAGGCATTGTGTGGTTGTGGAGAGCGATCGTCCCGGTGATGATGGTCACTACGGTGGCGCGGTCCGCGGTGATGGCGGCGGCGATGACCGTCACTGTATGAATCGTAGCCATCGTCGGATTCGTGAGTTAGTGCGACCAGCGCACGGTCGTGACAACTCGATCTGGACGCATCCCGATAGTCCTCCACTCCACAGGATGAGGCTCGAGGTCGTTCTTCGCGGTCGATCTTGTCGAGGCCCCAGGACGTTGGGGGATGACCATGATGCCTGCGGTCCTTGCGCATCAACGATCGGGGATTCTTCTCCATCACATTCATGCTGAGAGGCCGGTCAACGGACGACCTGCCTCGGGGGTGACGAGGCTTGACAGGGTAGTCACGGTCGAACTGTTCCCGAGGGGTGGTGTAGGAATAAGCGTCGTAGTCGTCAATATGGTCGCCCTTCCTGAGCCCATCATACACTGAATATCGTCGGTGTCCACTGGTTGGATGAACGTGGTACGCGCCATGGAGAGGCGAGTGGTGCTTAACATTGTCACGCGGATCTAGGCGACCAGTGTCGCTCGCATAGTCAGTGCTATACACCCGACGATGGGCTGTCCCATGATGCGTCGAAGCCGGCACCAAATATCGATCAGAGCTGGAAGGCAATGGGCTTGGCGAGCGGCCACGACCTGAGCTCATCACGGGATGAAGACGCCCAAAGGAAGGCACGGAGAGTCGGACGGGCGTGTCATATATGTCTGCTTCAGATGCCGTCTGGCTCCCGTATCTGGACAGCGGCTGAGGCTGGAGGGTGTATTCCGTCCGCTTCTTCGCCGCCTGGCCAGGGTCGCGGTACTTCTGGGAGGTAACGGGCTGAGCTTCGATTCGAGATGGATGACTCGGGTAGTGTCTTTGGGATGTGGAGTACCCGACATCAGAAGGATAGTAGCAGTCGTCATGCTCGTAGCTGCCTGTGGAAATTTCGTACGGGTCCACGGACGAGTCCAGCTGCACTATCCCGGTGGAAGCTCGGGCCCCGGCGTGATGCCGGCCGCCGCTGGGAGATAGAGTGCGATAGTAGCTGGAGGAGCCCATATTGATCGAAGGTGACGGCCAACGAAAGGGATAAATTGGAAATGTCGATGCCCTCGAAGGCCGCCCGATGTGGGCAGTTGGCTGCGGCGCTGCATGATGATGTCTGTGGTCTTTGCGTGCCATCCATTGAGGATTCTCTTCCATCACAGTAACACGAGGCTTACTGAAATCAGCGGAGCGAGAGATTATCTTTAGGGTATCCTCTTGGGCTGACTGAGGTGGCCTATGCGATCAAAGGTCAGTTTTTTCTGCTTATGTAGACCATGTGTTCTAATAACAGCGAGAAAAGACAGCATACTCAGCTTGCACCTCCTCGAAGGTTTCAAAAAACTGGAAAACATGTGGCCCGTGGACGCGCTGAAATTGTACGATCTCACTTGAATGGATATTCAGAACGCCATTTCGGATTCTTGAATGCCGGGTATTCTCAAGTCTCGATTTGCAGTCGTCGATCTTGTGGAATATCGCTCGTATAAGTGTATTGTATTCCTCGAGCTCGTTGTTCCTGCTGTCCCTGGGTGCTAGCGTCTGGTTGGAGACAGGCTGCATAGCCGCTTGCTGGAACCAACTGGAGTTATAAGTGGCTGCCGTGCTTGCTTGGTGCACCGCAGTGCTCGAAACCGCTTGCTCCTTTTTTTTCTCTGCCAGAAGTGTTTCTAACAGAGCGCGCTGCTCGTTAAGCATCGCAGGGACCTCATTGCTATTCGACGCTCAACAAAACGATCAAGACAAAAGGTCTGTAACAAAAGCTTACCTGCGTACTTGGCTCGCGAACATAATCACATTGAGCAAGAGGAGCATCGTCGACTTGAGCCTCTCCAGATTCCCTTTCAAAAGATCCACATTCGGCCCGTTGAGGACATTCTTTAGCTTAGTAGTCGTCTGTTGCCAGCGAGATTTCCCAGGGCAATCTGACGCGTTGATCATCTCTTGTATCTGTCGCAAGACATCTTCGCACTGTTTGAAAACCCGTTGCGCGGTGAGGTGAGCTTCCGGCGAGCAGAGTTTAGACTGTTCATCTTCTTTCAGGCTTTCCCCGAGTTCACGTAGGATGGCACAAGTAAGCGCGACGTCGCTTGAGAGGCTTTGGATAGATTGGTTGACGTTTTGGATTTGACGGTAGAATGTGAACAGCTTGACGGATAGTTTTGTGCCGAGGTCGGCGATTTGGATTATACTTGCTGCTATGCCGATGGCTTCGAGTCCAGACATGGTTGATACGAGCGTGTGCCTGGAAGATTGTAGAAAGGAGGGAGGTCTATATCTCCAGGATCAACAGGGTGGGGCAGTGCTTGAAGCCTCAGCCTCATTGCCCAGCCGACCAACACGAGGGCACTCCGGCTCTGGCTCCTAGGGCATAGCAAACAGGCAAACAGCCAGTGCGCTTGAGCTAACTTTTCTAGTTGCAACTCAATCGGTTCATTCAGATCAAACTGGTAACTGACAACATGGCACAAAGAGGTATCCGATATCATATCCAATCGCTAAGGCTCATGATAAAGTGGTGGACGGCTTGCCAGAAATAGCACGAGGCTAGTACCTGCCGAGCGACCTCCCGTTCACGCGGTTTGTGCGTAGTCTCCACGGTTGATCCGCAGGGGATCTATTACGCGGACCAGCCGCTGTGCGTGGGGAGGACCACGGCTATTATTGATCGTGCCATAGCGACGTAGTGTAAAATCGTAGCAGCGAGTAGTGGTAGGCGGTGGATCAGGCGGTGAAAAGCAAGAGGTATCAGTATATAGTACACGCAAGACCTGTGTACAGTCGCGACTGTTCGGTCTGAGTCCACCCTCCCACCGAGGGCTAGGCCGGTAAGCTTCACGATGAAGACGGAAACGATTCACCACGTTTTGGGCACTTTTGGACAACGGGTTCTCTGTCGTGGGTGGTGATGTGAGCGGAGGCATACGACACTCCTCGGTTGGATATCGTTAGTTGCCGTGGGACAGCATCAAAGCGTGCAGAGCGAAAGTCGAGTAACTATATTTTGTTTGAGGCGCAGCCAAAGGAGATAGACCGAGGACGAAGATCACGTATAAGTCATCTTTCGAATACAGGTAACTAACTCACGATTCCGAAGGATACAGTACGCTCATTACCGTGGTCCGTTAATGAGGTTCGAATTGACCGGATAATGTGATGTATGATTTAAATCTATGGATGGACGGTTTATTTGACAGGAATTGTGTGTGCTGATTCAGTAGTTGATGCCGTCATGCCGAAATAGGAAATAACCTGCAGTGGTTGAATAAACCGCTGTGCGCTAGTAACTCTGCGTTCGACAGTACTACAGGACGTAGGTGTCCAAGAAGTTGCTAACGAGACACAAACAGTTGATGGCCACGTGAAGGTGGATGTGTCTGGATGCCTACTTTGTAGAGCACTTGGCTCAAGGCAAGCCAACGGCGAGGCTGACTTGCCAATCCTGGGCTGAAATTTGATGGTACGTGCAGATGCCAAGAGACGGAGGTTTCAAGAAGATCGAGATGAACCAATAATGCTATACTAGAGCTCAGCTGAGAAGGTCAGTGTGGTCGGTAGTCGCGCGACGGAGGGTGATTCTCACACCCATTCTCACCCAGCTTCTCACCCCATCTATTGCGCACTCGCCCTTCTCACCCTAGGTCGCGCGACACTAAAGCGGCTCTCGCCCATTTCTCACCTCGGTGGCACCCACCCGACTACTAGCCGCAGACAAGCAGATTCCGCGAGGCTCGAGCATAGTCGTCGCTCAAGCCTCAGGAGTCAGTTCCTTCATTGTAGGCCCATGTACTTTAGGTTAATGGACTAATGAGAGGATTTTAAGAAGCGAGAACGGGACCTCCAGAAACACTTCGCTGTATGCTATGTGTTTGTAGCATGTGTAATATAAATCATATTGCATTGTGGTGATCAGTGGGTCTCGGACCCCGTTCTACTGATACAGGCCTAATCCTGACGCATGAGTAGTGCGTTTCAGGCGGACGAAATGAGGAAACAAAAATCATCAACAGGGGCTGGGCTCCGTAATTTAAACCTGTCTAGAACGGACACTGTGTGGCTATATGACCCACATATGGGTCGTTGAGACTGTCGTGGCGTTCCGGAGAGGCTCTAAAAGGACGTCCTCGTTATATCCGCTCCCTCCCCTTACGTCGGGTGTCGAGGGCAACCGCCCCAAGCCGTCGCCGCCGCCGTCCTCGTAGGTATCACGGGCGGCTCGCGGGAGCTAGGGGACCCCGGAGCCGGGGCGCCGGCCGAAGGGGTTGTCTGCTATAGACACCACAAGAGCATTGAAGCCGGGTGTGTCTTCGGGTTCGTAGGGATACGGTGGGCGTTGTGATATTCGGATCGAGCGTTTCTTGCGTGAAGGCGACCGCGGGTCGCGTGGTAGGGGGATTTGTTGAGATGGCTCGTGTCGGCCTGTACTGCCTTACCGCCTTATTTCTGTGGCTTCAAGCTCTTCGGTGCAGTCTCTCCTTTTTGTGCCCCAGCGTTCGCCGTTTCTGTTCTTCTTCCTCCACCTCTCTGAATACCTTCAATACAGAGCGAAATTTGGATTTGTATATCGGGTCGATTGAAGAGAGTGTTGGACATCCAGTTGCATTTTTGAAGTCGCGCAGGGTTGACTTGAGAGATTGTATAATAAACAGAACAATGGAAGTGAAAATATAATATATAATCACAAATGGTAGTTACTCTAAAGAACGAAAATGAAGCAAAGCCGTCAGGACCCCAGGTAGCCAAGCGAGGTACTACCCGAAGGGAAATTAGCCAAACTGTGAGTGAGACCGATGATATCCGTTGCCATCTGCTGAGCTTCACTCTGTTCGAAAATATCCGAATCATACATGACAGTGAGGCGATGTTCATTGTTGGGTGCCTTGGCGATTTCCGTCACCAGAGCATACGGCTGAAACATGCGGACCTGGGATTTGGCCATGACCAGCCAACGAGTGGAAAGCTCCTCGGCGGAGTTCGCGCTCGGCTCAAAAGGCTGATACAGGAATAGGCAGTTGTTCTTGGCGGTAGCGCGAGACAGATTGGCAGCGTCGTAGATCTCATTCAGACCGACGTTTCCATTCTCTGTGATGGCCCAGAACGTGTCCTGAGTTGCCTCCAGGTAATCTTCAAGGGACTGTTGATAGTCGAGGTTGTAGCGCACGGGCAAGAAGTTCGCTAGAGTGCCGTTGACGGTCTGCGGGTCAACATCGGTCATGTCAACATTGCGTCCGCTGAGGAGATAGTCAAAGCTGAGGTCCGTTTGGCCGCTGGATTTTGCCAGCCAAATCTGATAGGCGGCTTGGAAAATAATTGGCACCGTGACGCCGTGAACTCGAGCGACCCCTTCAAGATTCCAAGGAACCATTTGACGGACAGACGCGTTGATTTTGGGATTTTGGGCAGCAGGCCATGAATATGTCTTGCCACGCATGACTTCCTTCCAGAATTCAAGAGATCTTTCGTGGTCGGAGTGGAAGATGTGGGTGGCAAAATCCTTGAATTGACCGTGAGGCGGAATTGGTGTGCCCTTGATGATGGAGGCAAAATGCTCATCGAATATGCGCAGCAAAGTGCCATCGTAGGCAGCATGATTCATTTTTATGACGACCTCCCACTTTTCGTCCGGATGTTCGAGGATAGCATATTTGATGAAGGGATTTCCGAACGAGAATCGAGCTTCCCAGAAGGCTTCCACAATTGATGACCGCTCGTCATCGTTTATACATGGTATGACCGAGAGGTCAAGGCTGTTGGACCTCAAGACAACTCCCGCCCATTCTGTCTCGTTCACACGCACCCAGGTTGTACGCAGGATGTCGTTGATCTCGGTCAACTTTCTGGTAGCTTCGACCCAGTCATCCCGCTTCACAGAGTCTGGCATAAGCCGGCCTGCCATCAGAACCCACATTTGCTCCGGGCGATCACCTTCTTCCAGGAACTGAACCTGGCCTGGTGGGCATGGATAAACTGAAAAACATTAGTATCGACTTGTTTATAGTCCAGACCTTGTAGTACTTACTGTATTCAACATCGTCGTCAATGCTGAGACCGCAGAATTTGATTGCGTCGAGGACACTGGCTGGCGGCTGATAAGATGGCTTGGTCGACGCCTGATCTTGCCGATCGTCCAGATGCATCAATATGGCCAAATCTTCCAGAACGGGGTTCCTCAAGATATCCTTCACGCTCAAGATATAGCCGGCTTTTCTGGCCAAACTGGTAGCACTGATTGCAGCGATAGAATCACCTCCAAGAGCCAAGAAGTTGGAATTTTTACCAACATCGGATGTTGATAGTCCAATGACGTTTGACCAAATCTCCTGGAGCACCTGCTCCGCCTTGGTTTCCACAGTAATAACTTCTTCCGCGATGCCAGTTCCCTCAAACGCATATTGACTCAAAGTGGCGGAGTCCAGCTTCTCGACCCACTTGGTGAGCAATTTGCGGTCTGTCTTTCGCGATGGCATCTTCGGGAAATCACCAACGGGAATGATGTACTTGGGGATCATGTAGTGAGCAAGGGTATTGAGCTTCGCACGAAGCTCACGTCCTACGTCTGCGTGATCCTCTGCGCTGAGAATATCGCAAGGTCCGTGGTTGAACACGCAGAATGACACCAACTGCTTGTTCCCCTTTATCGAAATGGCCAAAACTGCAGCGCCATGCACGAGGCCTGTCTTGAGAATAGCCTGCTCAATCTCTGCCAGCTCGATGCGATGTCCGTGGATCTTGACCTGGTTGTCTTTACGGCCCAGACATTCAAGCTCACCACCAGGGAGCCAGCGTGCCAGGTCGCCGGTTCGGTACATCCGAGCGGTCTCAAGAATATTCTCCAAAAAGTTGGCCCTTGTCAAGTCCTCACGATTGACATACCCGGCTGTTACCTGGGGGCCGGCGACACAAAGCTCACCAACAGCTCCATATGGCACCAAGCTCGTACCATCGGGGTGAAGAATGAAAGCCATCACAGTCGGGAACGGGGCGCCTATGTTACTCGATCGACCAGCAGGATCCACTTCCTTGGTGGTGATGACCATCGATGTCTCGGTGGGTCCATAAACGTTGAGAATCCGGTGGCCAGGACTCCATCGTGCAATGATGTCCGGCGTCAATGGCTCGCCGCCGACAATGAGTGTGTGGAATGAAGGAATCTCATCGGGATCCAGAAGTCTGGCCACTGTCGGAGTCAAGATCGCTTGATGGGCAGTCATCTCATTGATGACACCTGCCAAGTTGGACTGCATCTTGTCCGACGGCGCCATGCACAGAGTGCCTCCTGTACTCAATGTGTTGAAGATGTCTTGCACAGAGGCATCAAACACGTAGTTCGCAAATTGAGCTGTTCGCCACTCTCCAGCGTAGCGAGCCTCTGCAGCTGCCATGCTGGTGACAGCTGCGGTTGCCGCTCGATGAGGCACCATGACGCCTTTCGGAAGGCCGGTACTCCCAGACGTATAGATGATGTACGCGATTTCTTCGGGAGAAACGTGGATGTCCGGTGAAGTGTCTGGCATCGCCTGAATTTTGGAGCTGTCCACACGAACCGCCTTCAGGCCAGGAATCCCTTCGATTATGCCTTCAAATTCTTCATGAACAATAGCAAGTCTCGCATTCACATCTTGAGCAATGAACGCATTGCGCTCGACTGGGTTATCGGGGCTGAGCGGGACATATGCAGCGCCAGCTTTCATCACGCCCAAAATGGCAACAATTGTATCGATGGACTTCTCAAGAATCAGAGGAATTGATTCTCCGACTTGCACTCCTTGAAGAATCAAGAAATTAGCCAAGAGGTTCGCCCGATCATCCAACTGGCCGTAAGTGACTTGAGTTTGCGCATCCCAGTCGATAGCAACTGCATCAGGCCGTTCAAGGGCAAAGGTCTCAAAACGTTCGTATAGAAGAGACGGGACGGGCACTTGAAGGGTGTCCCGGTTTGAGACCGTATTGTAGAGAAACTGGATCTCATCGTCTCCCATGATCTGCAGATCAGAGACCAGTTGCGTCGGCGCTTCAATGAACTGCTGAACGATCCTGCTGTAGGATTCAAGAAGAAATATGACACGACGTGGCTCCATCTGAGATGACAGTCTCACAACCAGCTCGCCACCAACCTCTTCAATCTCAAGAGTCGTGAACTCGGATTGCCAAACTGGTCGGTCTCCATGGCGGCGGAAAACTTGAGCCACCTCCTCGGTATCCTCATCTTTGACAAGGATATTAACCAATGTGTCAAAATGGCCTGGACTCAGCTCAGCTGCAGTGAGAGCTTTGCGGATCCCATGCTGCGAAAACTCCAAGGACTGAAGGAAATTGTCTCGGACGGAGTGAGCCAGCTCAATCAATGTGTCTTCAGCGTTGATATTGGTCCTCTGAAGGACTGAGGTCATTGTCGGACCATCGATGCGATCGATGCCAGCGACGGGCACTTCACGACCTGAGAGGGTCGTCACAAAGGCCACGTCTGAGTGACGAATGTGGTGGGAGAGGAGGATACCCCATGCGGCGTAGAGAACGGAGCCAGCCGAAAGACCATTTTGTGTAAGAACTTGACGTCCGCGGGCCCAGGGAAGCCGGAGCTGGGAGACAGAGGCTTGGGTCTGGGGAACTGTGTTGAGGATACTAGGTTCGACACCTTTCAGATATTCACGCCAGTACGTATCCTGGTCAATGATTGAAGACTTTGCCAGGTAGCGTACAAAATTTTTGAAAGGGGGCCTGGGGCTCAGCGACAGTCCAAGATAGACTCGGGATACATCCTGGTAGAGGAACCGATGCGACCAGAAGTCAAACAAGGAATGGTGAGTTGTCACTACAAGTCGTTGGTCCAGGGTAACTGCAACGCGAATGAGGGGCCCATTGAGGGAAAACTTCTCTTTTTTGTCTTCTGCCAGGTACTCCTCGAGATTTTTGGAGACCTCAGTCCAAGGCAAAGTCATGTCCCTTCGCAAAACTTGCAGAAAGCCACGCCTATCAGGGACGAAGGAAGTCCGAAATATATCACTACCAGCGAAAACATTTCGGAATGCCTCTTGCAGTCTGGCCACGTCAAGATGGCTGATTTCCCAGACACGTTGATAGGTGTACATGCCCAGATCATCTTCAATTGATGCAAGGAGGCCCTCTTGCAATGGAGTCGCTGGGTAGGCATCCTCAATATTGACATCCTGTTGAAGTTCCTGGCGGAGGCGGGCATTTGAGACAAGGGAGAAAGGCTCCAGGCTTAACCCTGCGTTAGAATCTGGTATGACCCGTTTCGCAACGTCTTTCAAGGAGCTGTTGCCCAAGAGGTAGCTCAAGTCAATGGACAAGCCAAGTTTCCGTAGTTCATTGGTGGCCTTGATTGCTTCGATTGATGTGCCTCCGAGAGAAATGAACGAGGTGTCACGGTTGATAGTGCTCACGTTCAATGAGAGGATGTCCGCCCACACCCCGGCAACCTGCAGCTCCACGGGATCTTTGATTTCTTGCGCGTGTAATGATGAGAATGTGGCTGAGACCAAGCCTTCCCACCCGATCTCCAGTGCCCGAGTGCGAATGGTGCGGACATCTGTCTTGCCATTGGGATTCGCTGGTAGAGAAGACAGTTGCATCCACAAGGATGGGACCATAAAGGCAGGTAACTTTTCACTCGCAAGCTCTTGAACAGATATTACCAGCTCGGACCATGACTGCCCAGGGTGCGGCACGATCGCAGCGACAAGAACCAGTTTCTCGCGCATTTCAACGGCGACAACTGCACACTTGTCGACTCCTCGGTGCTGAGAGAGAACTCGCTCAACCTCCGCAGGATTAATTTTCTGTCCATTAATCTTGGCTTGGAAGTCAAGTCGTCCCAAAATCTCCACACCATCAGCATGCATTCGAGCTATGTCCCGGGTACGATAGATCACACCGGCACCGAAAGGGTTGGGAACAAAAGCACTGGAAGTTGCATCCGCGCTGGTGGCGTCGGGGGTAAGGTACCCCGATGCTAACTGAGGGCCAGCAAGGCACAATTCGCCAGCAACTCCCATCGGGGTCAACTCAGTAGTCCCAGGCTTCAAGATAAACACCTGCGTGGTATCGCTCGGGAGCCCTACAACCCCAGGATTGCTGTTGGGATAGAGACGCGATCCAAAATTCAACTGGGCGCATTCACTGAGTCCGTAGGTGTTGCGTAGTTCGACTGCGTCTGCCCAGGTGATGATCAGTTCCCGAGTGACCTTCTCACCCACTAAGATGATCCGTTTCAACGAGGGAACGTCCTGAGGTTTGATGACTGATAATGCAGATGGAGTGACTCCCAATGCTTCAACCTGCATAGAATGCACTGTTTCTGCCAGGTGCATTGTCAAACGCTGTTTGCTAGCAAGAAGCAAGATGCCTCCGTGGACTAGTGTGGAGAGCATGGTGCGTTGAGCGGCAGAGAATGTGGGATTGTAAAAGAGAAGCCACCTTTGGAGTCCTCCCAGTGAGTGATACTCCATTCCATTTGTAGCCGCTGCGTGCGTAATGACTGCACCCTTCGGCGCCCCAGTCGAGCCTGACGTGAAGATGATATAGCATTGGTCCCTTGGCTTAATGTCAAGATCAAGGTTGGAGGACAATCTCAGATCATCTGTTGAACCTGAAATGCCCTCGATCACCAATGCGCCTGGGTAGAGAGATGCGTGGTCATTGCTGGCCAAGACAATTTCTGCTGAGCACGTGTTCACAATTCCCTGATTCCTCTCTATAGGCCCTTCTGTGTCCAGGATGGTGTATGCTGCACCCGCTTTCAGGATGGCGAGGATCGCGATGACCAAGGAGGTAGACCGCTCGATGCAGACGGGTACGACCTTGCCTCTGACTTGATACGTGGCCAGCGCATGTGCAAGCCTGTTGGCGCGGCCGTTTAGTTCAGCGTAGGTGAGAGGGGCATCTTCTTCAAACTGAACTGCAGGAGCGTCTGGTGTCCGAGCTGCCTGTTCCTCAAATAACCTTGTAACGGTGCTAGGTTTGTGAGGACGTGCAAGAGAGCGAGCCATGCGCACTTGTTGCAATTGTTCGTCACGAGATCCAAGCTCAAGGTTCTGAAGGCATGTATGAGGAAGATAGAACTTGTCAAGAGCACTGTACAATGCATAAGAAAAGTGCTCAAGTAGCAGTTGGGCATCGCTTGATCGCGTGAGGGTCGAGTAACATAACGTCAAAGTAGCTGGACTGACTCCGTTGATAAAGAAGACGAGGGGAAAGCCTGTGCACTGTCCAGCCAGGGTTGGACCACTGCCATCAGACGAATAACGCAGAATCGACTCGACGTTACCACGAAGGTGTTGCGTGATCTTGCTATAGCCCAGGAAGGCATGAGCAGAGGCGGTTTGGTGGAAGTTGTTAATTCTGTCGGCCAAAGCAGCAAAAGCCTCTTCACCATCGACACTAACTCGAACGGGATAGGTATTGTCGAGATATCCGGCGCAAGATGCCGCGCCAGCAAAGCTAGCATCACGTTCCACAGCCGCGAAGAGAACTTCGTTGAGACCCGAGTGGCAGTGAAGCACGTACGCCCATAAAGTCTCAAAGATGAGCTTGCGTGGCAAGCCCGTAGCATGCTCCAGCTGAGCGAGACCAGGATGTGAGGTTTCATCAAGATGCAAAGTAACAATGCCACGCTCTTCAGAGCCTCCAACTTCTGAGAACTTTGTGCTCCAAGGGAGAGCACGGGGCGGCACAGCTCCACTGAGCTGGCTTTTCCAGAACTCGGCACTGACAGAGACGTTCTTGGTCTGTTCAAGAAAGCGATGGTAGGAAGTCAGTGGCGTAAGCTCGGGCACGGGAAGGTCGCAATACAGCCGGACCAAGTTCCGCTTGATGAGCTCCAGGGAGGTGCCGTCTACCAGGGCTCTTCGAGCATAAATGGTAAGACGAAGGCCACCGCTAGGATCCCTACGGACAACCAATTGAGCCAGATCCTCATGGGCAGATGGCTCCAGTTGGGACGAGCCAGATGAGGTAGCAGGGCTGGCTCTATCTGTATTCCACTGAATTTCCGAGGTTCGATACACCATGCGCTGGAAGGTCTGGCCGGAAACGGGATTTGTGTGAACGACAGTGCGTAAGCAGCAGTCTGTCAAGAGATGTTAGCAAGAAGCATCAATTCGGATTATGCGAGGGAAAACTCACGAAGAGAGCATAGTTGCTTCCAGGTTGAACGAATGCGAGCCACATCCGGAGCTGAGTGTTGAGGAAGAATCAGGCTGATGTGACACCATGGCATTTCATCAGACTCAAGGATCTGAGATTGCACCGGGGCAACTGGCCACTCCTCAAGGTCATACTCATCAAGGAGATGACCTATATCACGTAGAGCCTTCTCGTTCACGACCTCAGCCTGGCTGAACGGGTCGTGAGACAAGAGGTCCATCGTTTCATGGTGATGCTGAACGAGACTCATGGTTCAGATGGGACGAAATATGTCTAGGTGTAAAAGAAATTGTGTAAGTAAAAGCACTCTCTAATGATAGGATTCAGAGAACAATAACAGACTGGCTTCGGGTATGTACTTACCTCAGGCTATTCGTGCCCTGTGCAGAAGTTTCTCGACTTTATGCAATCAAAGAACGAGTGACTGCGGATCGAGCTGGCAACAGTGCTTCAAGAGATTGTTGAGGTCATTCAAACCTATACAACACAAAGATTTTGATACCGACTTCTTCACATACTCCAAAAACCTTTATATAGTCACCGATCTTGAAGGATTCCCATGTCCGCATTCCTCTAACCGGCTGCTCCATCGCTAGCCACTGGAACCTACTGGTGGTGTGCTTTCCGTCTCCTGCTATCTGCTACCTTTGGGGGCTTTTCCGGCTGTAGATTCGACGGGCCGTAATGGTCATAAGGGAAACAGCGATGATGTTCCAGTTCACGCCATCACCCGAAGGCCCAAGAGCACTTGACGTTAGTATTTCCGGGCCTGTGGCAATTTCCTTTCTGGGCAGCATAAGAGACGTCTGCATGTTACTATGGTCTGTCAATAAAGAAAGGTTTGCGTGACCATCAGCAGCTCTTCCGTATATCTTTTGCTACTATTTCTGCTATCCGGAATTAATATTCGAATTGGAATATTCAGCCCCAAATATTCCATGGATATACAAAGAAATTCACTTGTTTCCCACAGCACAATGCTTCTTGCAGACTGAAAACATTGAATAGTACGCTGTTGACTTGAACCGTTCTAGGCATCTTCTGTCGAGTCCGAAGGGTAGTCCGCAGTAGTCTGCAGCTTCATCCACGCCAAGAGTTACCATAGTCAAGGTTTCTGCGTCCGCTCTCGCAGGTCAGCCTAGGAGGGCGTTTAGTTACAGTGGGTTTACAGTCAATGCCAGCGAAACATAGTTCAGAGAATGTCAGAAAATCACGGCGTGCATTAGATCGCGCACCATCTCGGGCCTAAATGGAGTATAGATCCGTCAGGGTAGTAATGCGGAAAATATCAGGATCTGACTCTGCAGAGACTTTGCAGAGTACCCTGGCGACTATTGAGCCGTTACATGTCCGAACTTGTGGATTCTAAAGTATGCAAGGAAGGACAGTCAAACTCCGAGGCTCTGGAGTGGTGACAACCCTTTCAGTGGGCCACTCTCACCGACCTCACCCCTGTCTCTTTCCGGAAAGAATATGGCACATCCGAAGAATTTTGAGCCAGCAAATATTATTCAATGTTGACACTGAATTTCAAGAGGTTTCCTAAGTCACCACTTGTTTAAGGTTTCGGAGCGCTGAACTGAAACCTTGAAACATAATTAGAACAAACTTCTCGGCAGGACCCGTTCCCGTTCCTTCGAACCGTGGTGATCGGTCACTTGAAACATCCACAACTCGGAAAAAAATATACTTTTACATCCTACACGGAAATGTTGTAGTGCTTCGGAAATACCTGCACGCCACGATGCCCCGGACAGTCTCCGGTACTCAGGCAAAATGGCCTCGAGTCCGCAGATCAGGTCGGAGTCGAATTTTTCGCGCTCAGGGCATTGAATATCAATGGATACAAATGGACCTCAAGATCCCTCTGAGAAACGCAAGTATTCTCCTGACACTCATCTTTTTTACACATCAGCTCGTCTATACCTCCTCATTTAAGCAACCTTTCATCATGAATCACACCGAGCACCAAGATGCTACCGGCAACCAATGCTACCTACCGTACGTTGACTCGGCCACTGCCCCGGAAGATGTCAGCGCTGCCCTAAAGACTCTCCCCTTCGAACGCAACATCTTCAAGGTGTGTTGTATCTTATTTCACCCCAAGCCATGATAAAGAGAAAGTCTTAACAGTCACAGCTTCTGGCCAACGCCCCCACTTTCTTTCCTGCTTTCATGAAGCTTCTCACCTGTGCGTGGTCCCCAAACCGCAGTCTGCGCTCCACCGACTGGCAGCTCGTTGTCTTGCGCACCGCATCCCTTCATGATGCTCCCTATGAGTGGGACGTCAATGAGCCTGTGGGCCGAGTCTTTGGCTACACCGACGCCCATCTCGCCTCACTTCGGTCCGGGGACCTTTCCTCTAACGAGCTATTTACCGACCGCCAGCGGTTGATCAGCGCCATCGTTGAGGACCTATATTCGAAGAATCGTGTGCGGCCCGAACTAGTGGAGAAAGCAAAGGAGGTACTCGGTGATGAGGCCCTGATGGATCTTTTCTTCACGCAAGGTATCTATGCTTTCCTGGCGCGGACTATGAACAGTTGCAATATTGATTCTGATCCTCCGATCCCGGGTTTGGAGGAGCAGCTGCGGAAGTATAACGCTGCCATAATCGAGAAGGAAAGCCAGTATACAGATTAGCTGTATATTACAGCAACAGTCCTTTTGATAGACGAAATCAATAGTGGCTACAATTTGCGAACCTGGTTTCCTTTTGGATGATGCTATTTTCCTGATGTCAATTTCGTTTGTCCCAATATGGAAAGCGTAATCCAATGTGCCAACTCAGGGAAAGATGTTGACTGTATGACTAATAGTCATACTGCTCTGGGGATCTCCCGCTGCAGCAGCGGGAAGTTTCCTTTGATCACCCTATATGGGGGAGATCCCGGATGCTGCCCCTTTTTTTTTATTCCACTCTCCTGTCGCTCAGGTAGCATCAATATGATCATCCGCAGATATCACCTTGTGTCTTCATGTGGAGTGTCAGTTGTCAAAACGCTATAGGCAAAGAGCTCGAAACTTTATTTAAGAAGAGTGTACATATAGTACAGAAGTTAGAAACATTGGAAAGGCTGCAAAAACTTGGGACTTGGTAAATTTTGTCTGAAGTGTAAGTCATTTTCCAACAGGCGACAGAAGAAACGCAGGACGCTCCCTGGGTTGGTGCGGCTTGCAACCTCAGCTATTTAGGGGTAGGGGGGGGGGGGGGGGAGGGAAGGTTGTTGTTTGCTTGACGCATATCTATTTCCGATTGTTTACTGTTACATAGCTGCGGAAACAGCCTTGTTTACAGCGACCTGACTTGTAGCCTCCTGATTGACGCAACTTCACCTTCAGTTCACCATTCTGTTGGCGAATTGGGCTAAAAAAGTGATTCATAATATTGAATACACGATTCGAACGAAGCGTTTATACCAGGCGGCTGATTGTGACGAGATTGATAAGTCTCAAGAGCGCTTTGGCATGACTCAAAACGAGAAGCCTTATATCGATTATCCTCTACCCCCTAATCGAATGACACCATGAATAACCGTGAAGACCTTAGACCGATTAAAACTGCAGTACTGGCTTCGCATGCCCCACCACCGGTCCCTGCTTGCCCGTGATCCGAGACAAAACTTCGCGAACTCTCTCCTCCAAATCCTCACTTCCATTTCGCTCAATCGTATGGACAGGAGGTGATTCTAGTTGGCCCCTCTCAAACAACTCCCCGAACCAGGCAAGCAGTTGAACCTGAGCCTCCTCTGTATAAGCGCTCAAAGCTTGTGAGAGCCGAAAGTTGCGGAAGGTGATTTGTTTCCAAAAGATTAACTCCTGCGTGAGCGATATTTGTCCTGCTGCACCGCCCAGTGAACCGTAGTTGATAAAGGTACCACCAGTCGAGAGCAGGGCAGCCAGACGTTGTCCAGATTCCCCAAAGACGGAGTCCAGGGCAAGCATCACCCGTCTTCCCTCAACACGAGCAGCAGCGACACCTTCCTTTGCAAATTGAGACTCGGTGATAACGACGTGAGCACCTTGGTTCAGGAGGGTCCGGCGGATTGAGTTAACATCCTCCCTGTCTCGAATGACGCAAACGCTTGAGCATCCCTTGATACGTGCAAATTGCACGGCCATGCGGGCAATACATCCACTCGCTGCATTGATCGCCACAATATCACCGGGATGGAGGGATTTCGCGCTTTCCAACAACAAGAAAGCGGCGGAGCAGCCTGTCTTGAGGAGACATGCGGTGCTCGGCTCGATCCGATTAGAGATCTTCAGCAGCGACGAGGCAGGAACGACTGCCTCTGATCTCCATGTTCCCAGACCGTGTGCGCGAGGGATCACATGGTCCCCAACCTGCAGGCTGGAGACACCCTCCCCCATGCGTTCGACGCGTGCAACTCCATCGTATCCCGGAATGGGCTCCCCGGCATGAGTGTAGGACGGTTGTACAGGATAGCGGCCCGCGATAACCAATAAATCCTGAGGATTGATCGGAGCGGCCAAAAACTTAATCAAAACATCATTCGGAGAAAGAGGTCTATTCTCCAAGGAATCATGGCGGTGAAACCGAATGACCTCGGCAGGGTCCGTGGAATGATTATGGAATGTGATGGTCTGGGCAGACATGACGACGGTATCCCAAGGAGTCAAGAACAACAATTTAAAATGAATAACCGCGTCGTGGACAATCTTGGTGGGGAGATGTCAAGCTTTATATGGTAATCAATATTGCCATGCAACGCTCATGGTTTCCGGCAACATCCCGGCGATCTCGCCCCACAACATTTCCGGGCATTGATCCACAGCGTTCCCAGTCGCAAAGCTACCGGTGCATATGAAACAAGAGCTTGTTGGGACTCTATCAAAGGAGATCTGTTCAAGGGAAAGTTCTGTAGGAAGTATCTCCGGACTGCCACTAAACGTTCAGTGGTGTTTCAGTCTCCGTTCACCCCTCGACCACTTTTTCTTCACCGCCCACGCCGCCTACCTCCACCTTACCCGTGTATAGTATCAAGTTATAGTTTATTAAGATGAGCTAAGGCTGGCCGCTTATCTCTAGGCTTAGATCGGACTTAGTGAGCAAATCAGTGTTCAGTGTGCTTAGATCTATCTTAGTAAACTCATTAGTGTGCCTTTAGTTAGGGCGTTCAATAGTTAACTAGTTAAGCAAGAGGATTATACTGCGTATACTGGGGTGACGGCGAATTACCCCCCTAGGTTTAGCTCCGTCCTTTCGGGTTTAGCGTCATGAGTTCTCGTGCGTCGCCGTGCGTGGCTTCTATAAAGACACCCTCATCCCCCCTTCCAACTTCGCGCTCTTCGTCGCCTGCCCACTTCTCCTTTCTCCTCGTCTTCGTCCGTGCTCTGCCGGTGAGGCATTATTGCCATTGATCCGGATCACCGAGCTCCGCCACGCCCGGCTGTCCCTGGCGCTACTCGTCAGCTTTTGTGATCCCCGAGTGCAGTCTGCGCTGCTTTCGCTCGCCTAGCCCCGTTTCCTTTCAGCTCCCACTATTACGCTCGAGATGAGGCAATTTTGCCTTTGGTCCGCAGCGCCGACCTGCGGATCTGTCACCTCATATGACGATCGGTTGGTGAATTGTCGTACTTGGCGTATTTCCAGTACTTCGCACATCTCGACGCTCTCGCCCTTTGCTCTTTCGGGACAAGCACCACCGCGCAGCTGAGCTTCAAATCTGCCTTGTCGGAGGTACACGCTGAGTGAGGCTCCTGTCAATCGTCGCTAATTGTGTCGGCATTCAGGTCGGGCGAGCGGTTGCTAGGCCCACGGAAACCCACCAGGACCAAGATGAACATACTGAGCTTCGTCCTTGCCCGACGATTGTGAAAACATCACGGCGGCGATGTCGAGATCCCTCAACGACTTCATTCTGGAAGGCTGCAAGGCGACGTCGTCTGATCGCGTACAACATCCGGTTTACCTCGACCTACGCTGAATTTCGTGCGGCCCGTTCGCATTCCGAGTATCTACGCAGTTTCGACCCTTATTACCAAGTGCGCCTTGTCGCCGGAATCCTTGTTGGCTTCAAGGTCGATTGGCAGAGAGGACGTGATGGACAGATAGGAGACTGGGTCTACTCCTGCTGCACCAGGTCATATGGACGGAGGTCCTGTAGGGCATTGCCACCGTGCTGGTGTGGCCTGCGCGTTTCGTCTTCTCCGCTGGGCATAGAACGACTGGCAAGCCGAGCTCGATCAAGTCGTTGGCAATGACACTAGCACAGACGATACGCAGACGTGCAGTCCTCCTGAAATAGCAGCAGCGTTTTGCGCCAGGTGATTGGATTCGATGGATGAGTAAGGGAGTCATTCATGCGGCAGTTCTCTGCACTGCCTATCGGACATAGGCACGATTGGCAGATAGGTCTCGTCTGGATGCAATCCTGCCGGGACTTTTGCCGTCCAAGGTAACGACTTCGCTGTGCGCGTCCGCCTCTGCCTGCCCGTTGAACAAGGAGCAATTGGTCGGACGAGAGATATAAAGCCATGCTGCTCGCACGGTTTGCTCCGTGAATATAGTCAATAATCCAGTTGGTTATTTCATCTCAATTCGGTCCTCAGTCTTGTCCTACATCAACCATTTCGTATTTCTTCCCGTCCGTTCTCGCTCTAGTCATTGTGAGCTCTTTTGGAACCATGTCGTTGGGAGTCGTCGGTAGGAGATCTTCCGGAAACATTGCTGCCTTCGCTAACTTATATTGCGAAGCATCAGACCCTACTGAGCCATGGGAATGGCCTGAAGTGGTCGTGCGCGACTCCAAAAGTCATCCCGAGCTAGGCATGCAGGCCAATCCCATAGTGATTGGAGATGAGCCTGCTCCATTAGGCTCAGCGTCTAATCCTATCGTTATTAATGTTGACGAGGGCTGGTGTCACAGCGAGGCGGGCCAGCCCGATTCTGATGCTGACACCGAGATCATGACTACCCCAGAATTCTGGGAGAATTTGATCGAGGAAAGCTACCTGACCCCGTAAACGGGGATGCCGACGTTGATCCAACATCTGTTCCTGCGCGGACCAGACCTCCCCATTGCGACGACCCAGACATCCAAGTCCTCAATAAGTTAGTTACGGGATGTGCTCAATTGGATGAGAGAGCGAGGGTCCTCGCCGAGAGTATCCTCGGAGTGGGGGAGAATTGCCCTAGTCGTGAAATTGCAACTGGTGGTCACAGTGCAACATGTAAGAGAGGTAAGCATTAAGCAGTTGCCTTTCTAGCTTCTCTGTTGACGACTTTTAGAAAGCCTGCAAGACGAGAATCAAGGCAGAACCTTGAGCGTGGAGCCCATGATGTTGCACAATGTGACTGAGGCTTCCCTCACTGATAGCGATGCTATCATGCAGGGACCAGCAGATCCGACAGATAGGTTCTTACTCCCAAGGAACCGTCCTTTGCCTCCCCCGAAGCGCGACCAATCAGACACAAATCCCCGTTTGTCAAAGACGTCCCTGCTAGGCTTAGGCGATCGAAGCGTTTGATTTCTATTCGGCCCCGGCAATCGGAGCGTTTGATCAAAAGGGCTGGCAACTAACATCTCGGTGTTTTCTCTCCATGTTTCTTTTTGTGGCTTTTAGGTTGGTGCTCGTTGATTATGCCGTGCTTTGCAGTTCGTATTGCAGTGCTATTGGAGGGGATGGGTTTGATCTTGCCTGTCATTCGTTATTCCTCAGATTCCATAAGTTTGACTGCACGCGTCCCTACTACTAGGCTTGCTCTGCACTCGTACACCCTTGTCCAACTCAGCTATCTCGGGTGCAATCTCCTTCCGCACCATGACCTAAGGGTACCAAAGGTGCGCACTGATGATATATGTATGAAGTTGCTGAAGACACAACTATTACGGAACATGGATGTTGAAGTGTAAGCCCCTGCCTGGGCATGATGTTTCGTCAGAGCTAAGCGATCGATTGGTTCGATGAGGAGGAGCTTGATTCACTAGATTCACTAGACAACTTCCGATATTCCGCCTGTTGTGAAGATATCCAGACCATTGTCCCTAGTTTGTGGAGCTGGTTGTGGTGAAGGATGACTCAAAGATCACTCCTGGCCGTTTGGAGGCACACTGGCCCGTCCGCTTGGATAACGAAATCGCTTAAGCGTCGTTGCTCTAGGCGCTGCATCTGAGCCTCAACTTGCAACCGCTGCTGAGGACTCATCTGGTCCTGCCCAAGCGGCTTACCAGGCCTGGCAGGACCAGCAGTCGCCGGTAACGCAGTTTGAGGATCTTGAGGCGTTGTCGTAGGTTGGCTGCTTGCCGTGTTATCTGCGTTGGGTCACTCCTTAGATCCCTGCTTGCCAGTCTGGGCTTTGGCACCCTTCCCTGTCGCTCCAGTTGAGGCCTTTGCATTTGCTGCTTGCGTCGCGGCTTGGGCCTGCTGAGACATTTGCGGTTTCACCTGTGGCGCGGCTTGAGGTGCAGACGTGGCAGGCTGCTGGATCGACTGGTTCTGCGCAGATGCCGTATTTCCACCCATTGGGGCTCGGTTCTGAACATGTTGCATGTGGATTTGTCTCTGGCGATTTCGAAGGGTCTCGCGAATTTGGTGATCCGAGAGATGATTCGAGGGATATCCCAGCTTCTGGCGAGCCGTTGAAATATTCTGTGCTGTGATCGGACGCATTTTAGGTAGGTTCATAGGAGCTTGCGGCTGGTCAGACTTGGGATTTTGAGCGTTGCCCATCTGACCTTGAGGCCCTTGGAAGGGTTGTTCTGCGCCCTGGGCTTCCGCACCTTTCGCCTGAGCATTGAGGTCCTGGGTGAAACGAATTGGGCTTGCAAAAAGGGCCCACTGCTGGATACGTTCGAGACGTTGCTGCTCGAGACGATGCTGCTCGTGCTGCTCGCGATTTTGCTGCTCGAGACGTTGCAGCTCGAGAAGTTGCTGCTCGAGAGGATGCTGCTCGAAACGCTCGAGTTGTTGCTGCTCGAGACGCTCGAGACGTTGCTGCTCGAGACGTTGCTGCTCGAGACGTTGCTGCTCGAGACGTTGCTGCTCGAGAGGATGCTGCTCGAAACGCTCGAGTTGTTGCTGCTCGAGACGTTGCAGCTCGAGACGTTGGTGCTCGAGACGTTGGTGCTCGAGACGATGCTGCTCGAAACGCTCGAGTTGTTGCTGCTCGAGACGCTCGAGTTGTTGCTGCTCGAGACGTTGCTGCCCGAGACGAAGCTGCTCGAAACGCTCGCGTTGTTGCTGCTCGAGACGTTGCAGCTCGAGACGTTGCTGCTCGAGACGTTGCTGCTCGAGAGGATGCTGCTCGAAACGCTCGAGTTGTTGCTGCTCGAGACGTTGCAGCTCGAGACGTTGGTGCTCGAGACGTTGGTGCTCGAGACGATGCTGCTCGATACGCTCGCGTTGTTGCTGCTCGAGACGTTGCAGCTCGAGACGTTGCAGCTCGAGACGTTGCAGCTCGAGACGTTGCAGCTCGAGACGTTGCAGCTCGAGACGTTGCTGCTCGAGACGTTGCTGCTCGAGACGTTGCTGCTCGAGACGTTGCTGCTCGAGACGTTGCTGCTCGAGACGTTGCTGCTCGAGACGTTGCTGCTCGAGACGTTGCTGCTCGAGACGTTGCTGCTCGAGACGTTGCTGCTCAAGATGTTCCATAACCGTTGGGTGAGACAGAGGCCGAACCTGGGCGGACGGGATGCTGGGTGGGCTGACTGACTGGAAGAGAGAACGCGAAATAGAATCGTCGTTCCTACACTCGTGAGTTCGAAGTTGCCCGGGTTTACTGAAACTTTGTTTGCATAGGCCACATTGCAGGATAGGCCTTTTCTGCTTCGATGGAAACGTTTGGGTCTTAGTTTGAGCCATCTCGTGAGTTTGCGAAACATGTCTCTGTAACTCGCGTGGCGAGGGGAAGCCAAGAGCTGCCCTCAGACAACTGGGGTAAGAGCAAGAATATGGCAGAGTGTGCTTTCGTGTATGTGCCTCTCTTTCCTTCGGAGACGTAAAGCCATGGTGGAAATACGAGCAGCTCATTCGAGGGCACTTGTAGATTACCTCGCCGTAGAAGGAAGTAAACAATCTCCGGTCAATCTCGTCCCAAGATTCTCGGCGTGTCGTGTCTTCAAGGACAGCTCGGATCCTTGCAATTATGTCCGGGATGTCGAGCGCAATGTTTGAGGCTGCACCTTCACCGTAGGTTTCGACTTGACGTTCTGTGGCGACGAAAGCTTTCAGGAAATCCTCAAACCTGTTAAATGAACAAATGTCGAACTCCTGAAGGCAACTCAGCATGCTGCGAGTGGCCACTGGGATCTGAATATTTTCAGAACGAGGTCGATAATGCGAATCAATGAACCTTTCAAGATGACCAATTTGCATGCCCGTACACTGTTCTGGAACACCGCGGGCTAGGCCTGCTCGAAGATGAGAAGTCCAGTAACATGCAGCATAGTCGACAAAAGCATAGTATCCTATCTTGAGAAGATCTTCAACCGAAGATTCCGCTAGGACTGCTTCGAAGCCTGGGAGAGATAAATAGCCCAGACAGAGGCATGCAATCTTGAGTTCTTCGTGGCAGACATTGATGACATCATTCTCAATTAGATAACTGTTATAAAGCCGGTTAGATCGTGGAATAAAAGGTTTCTGACAGGTGCCTGGAGATAAACACTTACAACTTCGCCGTTGTATGCACAAGCTCAAGTGAGCCGTCGCTCCGTGTCTCAACAAGCGAGCCACAAAGATCTTTGGCGTTGACCATCCACTGTCGACCGTAGAAATCAACAGTCTCGCCTTCGATGTCGATTGCCACTGCAGCTTGGATTTCTCGCCATTCCAGAGGACGCTTAGCACACACCAGCCATGCCAACAACTGAAGCGCTTCACTCCCCGAGGTTTGTTCGAAAACAACGTCCAACACGCGAGAGTAACTATGTCAGAAATCATAAGACGATTAGACCAGTAGTCAAACTTCGGTTGATCGAACTCACGCTGCCTCAAGTCCCTCGGGTAGCCCTTTAACGTTCACTTCATTGTACAACTTCTCTCGCGAAATCTGAGAAAATAGGGCCGTCATTACAAGTTTAGCGAAAAGAAACATTCCTAACGAGTAGTCAGTGTATAGACATGGAAATTTGGCTGAGGGATTCTGCTCCCACCTGCTGCTCTTTCGACGACCATCTCATTCATACTGTTTGTGTCATCAGCGGAGATACTGAACTTTTCCTGAATCTTCCTTCCCCATGATTGTACGAAAGTCGTAATATCATGAAGGTTGTTACAGGATGTGATGGCAATTGTCGGAAGATCACGAAGAAATCTCGTGGTGATTGCATCGCGCTGTGAGATGAAAACACATCGTGGACGGCAGGATGTTGCTGCTGACTGAGTGGAAGCCTCTATTACAGAGCGAAACCACACAAGAATCTTTTTCTCTTCGCCCCATGCACATTCGTCCAGGCCATCCAAAATGATGTAAAGCCCCTGACAGTTCTTCAGAAGTGTCTCGAGCAGCTCTTTCGCCAACGGCTCCGACATTAGCATTTGTTCGCTCCTGGAAGACATCTTTTCGTGGATATAGGGTACCAGGTCCATATCATATTTTAGCAGCTGGGATATTAGTGCCCGCGCCAATGCAATGAATGTACTTCGGCCTTTATCACCATGTCGGCAATAGAACCAGATAGTGACATTTGGAGCTTTTTCACGACACTTATCGATGATCAGTGATGCGAGGACAGATTTTCCTGTCGTTAAAGATTAGCCCCGGGTTTAGAAAACACAATGGTCAATACCTACCTGCACCAGGGATCCCGTTTAGCCAAAGGAGAAGTGTGTCACTGGTCGCATCTTGCCATGGCTGAAACAAAGGATGGCAGAGAAGCCAAGAGCCTGCTTCTGGACTGTCGTTTCGGACTCGTGCGATGCTTTCATGATCGGTCTCCACGTCCACGTTACCCAGCCAAGCGTGCACAGCTCGATAATTCGACATCGCTTCGTCTCTTTGCTGCCTTTGGAATTCTTGTAAGGCCTTTTCTCCATTTGAAATAATTGTTTCGAGCTGTGTGAAGGTCACCCTCCCCTCTAGAAGGTCTTTATGCCTGTATAAATCTTCCACTATCGGCTGGAACCTTGTTTTGTAGGTAGCCCAAGTGGCTTGGAAGACTCTTTGCCACACTATCAATGGAAGTCAGATATTGTCAGGTATGGGCATAGAAGGGGTTGCATTTCACTCACTGGGCTTTCTGAAGTATCCTAGCGCATATTCGTGGAATTCAAGAATGTCATGGAAGATGGACTCGAGGGCTTGGCGCACGTAGGGTGTATTTTCCAGAAATCCTTGGCACTTATCTAGCAATGGTAGACTTTCCCCAATAATCTGGTAGGTTTCAAGAAGCTTGCTGAAGGCCTCGCTGAATGTATTGGCAACCTGAGAATGTCTGTTAGAGCATACATAATAGACAGACTATCTCCTGCATCTAGCTTACTTGCAGGACAAACTTCATAGGCCCCTGGACAGCTGAGTGAGCAAACATATTTCGTGAGTGAAACTGATATAATGGAAGATTACCCAGACGAATGCCAAAACGTCCGTAACATTGAGGAATACCTCGATGACCCTTCCATATTGATCCATAGCGTCAAGGAAACGACTCAACCGTGCCATGTTTCGGCCCCGTCTTTCAGAATCGTGTTTGCGTTGAATAGAAGCCAAAGCAAGTTTCAGGTCCGGTAGCGTAGTTATCTCGAATTCGGACGCCAGTTTTGGATCAACCTTGGTTTTGAAAATAGCCAACACATGCTGCAACGCAGATGACTGACTTGTCGACATGGCTACAAATAGCAGGTGCTTTGCGAAGATGGCATTTGAGAAGCTTAATCTCCAGGTCTGAGAAGTCGGTGATGGCTAAACATTTGGATCTTACTTCAAGTAATTTTGAGGGGTTGTTGGGCGCTAAAATGAGGCTGAGCACTTCCGTACGTTTGACTTGTAGAGTGGCGGTGAGGTTGGTGAAAGCCGTCTGCGCCCTGCTGGCCTGCGCCCCATGATCCATCTGCATCAGTCACATTCAGGGGAGCTGGCAACGGCGAGAAATTTTTCTCAGAATTCATGGCTGTCAGTCTTGATTCAAGTAGATCTGTGATGCTGCTACTTGCTAAGGAAGTCGCCTCCAAGATTCAACGATGGCCGATGATGCCTTCCAGCAACTTGTGCCACAGAAGCGGTCTCTAGACCAAGGCGAGCTTAGCACTCACTTGGAATCCAAGGCCCAGTGGTTTTCAGGCCATGCGAAGGAATTTTCGTGCTCAGAATCGTTCTTTAATTGTCAATCTACGGCTGTCCAAGAGGATGTGTCTGGAGTTAGTGAAGCGCGGTGGAGCTCTGCGACTGGTATCGGCAGTATCCCAGGCATTAATGAATCAGAAGCCATCGGAAACGACAAACCCGAAAGCGAAGACCAGGCTTACCAAGAACTATCCAGTCCTGGACCGGCTGAAGTTTGTTACGGCTGCGTATGTTGCACTCTAGCTTATCATACCAATGATAACTGACTTGTACTAGATTCCAGATGTTTCCGTTGAATTTCGAAAGAGCCTACCGGACCGCTCAGACTCAGCTTCTTCGAGTGACCATCCTTATATTCTCGAGGTACTTCCCGGACCCGACTACTTCGTGATTTGTGCATCATCCGCAGATGAGATGATTGGCTTCATAAACCTGAAGGCCTCTTGCACATTGAAAGATCTTCAACGTGTTGGCGAAATAAGACTTGAGATTGCATTGGACAGCTCTGAATGGGGGGTTCTGCAGCAAAGTTTTATGAGGCCATTTACAAGGACAGTGGAAGTCACTGTCTTCGGAATGCCCAGCATCGCTGAGGCCGTGGGTAAATGTTTATCAGCAGGAGATCTCTTTCTTCAATCTCCATTATATGATACTGGGGTTCAATATCAGAATCCGCATCTGTTGATTTTCTCGGATGTATCTGAGTGTGAATCCGAAAGCGAGGGTTGCCGGACAAGCAACGTGTCGATCGAGAATACTCCAACGAGTGGGGTGACAAGTCTTACTAAAGGCTTGTTCAATGTCATGAACGATTTGGATCAGCATGAACAACTCTGCCCCGTTAACGTTGACCCTAGGTTGACTGTGGAGCTACTGCGGTGAGTAGTATTCATAGATTATCATAAACACCGACGTTAATATTTTAACCTTTGAAATGAAGTCACCAAAGAGCAGGTGTCGATTTCATGGTGCACCGAGAAACGGGGAAGTTTCAACCCTCAAAGTCCCTCTGGTGCAAAGAAGCGGGTACTTCTGCGGGACCTTGGTTAGTATGCCCGAGTTTGAAGTTCTCAAAACATACTAACCAAGCTGCGATATGGAAGTTATCGACATGTCATCACAGGATCAAAAATGCCTGAACCTTTAGCTGGCCCCTTTGGCGGCATTCTTGCAGACGAGATGGGCCTGGGAAAGACGGTGACAACATTAGCGACAATACTCAGCACTCTCGGCGACGCAACGACCTGGTTGCTTTCGAAGCCCTCTGGGTCTTCGATGCGTCAGAGAAGTAAGGCGACGGTGATTGTTGTTCCCTCCGAAGGTAATTCAAAGCTAAACCCCAACCCTCGCGTGATCTAGACTGACCCTTCAAGTTCTCATGAATCAATGGTTCGACGAGATACAAACGTGAGAACCTCCCACTCACAGTCTTGCAGCTACTAATTGCGATATTGGGGATAGGCGAATCATACCAGGGACTGTCCTAGCTTGCAAATATCACGGCCAGGCGCGGGAATCTCAGAATGAAACCATTCAGCATATAGACATAATGCTGACGACCTATGCCACCGCTATGTCTGAGCTTAGACGACGAAAGGGTCTTCTTCACAGAACCGAATTTTACCGTTTGGTACTAGATGAGGGTACGCACAGCCGAGATCTTGCAATGAGAAACAACATTCGTTAACATACATCTTAGCTCACAATGTACGAAGAAGACACACACGACAATACGCTGCCGTCTCTGAAATCTCAGCAACTCGACGCTGGTGTCTAACGGGCACACCTATACAGAACAAGGTCGATGATTTGGGCGCCCTCGTATCATTCCTCAGAGTTCCGCTTCTCGACGATCCGGAGGTCTTCCGCGTCCATGTCACCAATCAAACATACAGCAATGTACTCAACCGATTCGATAATCTTCGCACATTGCTTCGATGCATTTGCCTCCGCAGGACTAAGGCCATCGGCTATCTAGACGATCCAACTGTTGATCTGCTCTACCTTGACTTTTCGCCTGCGGAGGCTCAGAGTTACAATGAGATTTTGAGGCATCACAGAGCAATGCTTGAGATGGCCGTCAGCCTTGAAGACAACGCAAACGCAAGTCAGCAGATTTTCAAGGCATTTCACGAATTGAGACTCTTTTGTAGCAACGGCACTCGCGAGGCAAAAGAGAGATCATGCATTGAATTTGAGACAATCGAGGAAAACCGGGATATCAAAGTTTGGCCACAAGATGATAAGGCGGAGCATACCTCTTGCGGAAGAAAGATTCACGACCCATGCGGCACGAACGGCCAGAACTCCTCTCGGTTCACCGAGGAATCATCCGATACACAGCCGACTTCAAAGATCACCTTGACAAATGGATTGGACCGTGAAACCATTCACAGCACTATGTGGCCTCGTAAGCTATGTGGTCTGTTAAAGAGGATTTTGGAGCAGCCACCAGACGAAAAATGGTGAACACCCATGTCTATAAATGCCCCTGCTCCGAGCTTTACTCACATGAATTCTAGTATCGTGTTCTCATTCTGGAAAGCGAGCCTAGATTTGGTGGGTACAATGTTACAGCATCATGATATTGCCTATCTACGAATCGACGGCTCGGTGTCCGGCGCCGAGCGACAGCGTGCCCTACGTGGCTTTGACAGCGTTTCGGAGCGGATTGTATTACTCATGACAATTGGGACGGGGGCTGTCGGGTGAGTCAGAATCGATAAATTTATTCTGAATGTTATAATTCAGTCCAAGAAGTTCTAAGTTCTCCTTAGACTGAACCTCACCAGTGCAACGAGAGTACATATTCTCGAACCGCAATGGAACCCTATGGTCGAACAACAAGCAATTGGCCGAGCCCTCCGTCTCGGACAGACCAAGAAGGTCGTAGTGAGTCGTTATATCATGAAAGGCACCATTGAAGAGGTATGCTCTGTCTCCTGTACACGTTGAAGAGTGGATAACTGACAAATCGACGACAAACAGCATGTTCTTTCTAGTCAGGACTACAAATTACAGGTCGCGCTCAAGAGCTTTGAGACGCATCGTGCTGATGGCTCAGTCGTGGAGAAGGCGAAACTTTTCAATGTGAGTCCTACGATTGAGTGATTATGTGCTACTTTTTAATACATTTTGACAGCAAATTATTCCCGAGCTTTGAAGAAATACATAATCCAGACCTATGAAGGAGACAGCACTGAGGGTATGGAGCGCATGAGCAAATATGCGATGCGAAAAGATATAGATGATAAGCAAGCAAATGGACCCTTCTGGCGTTTGGGCATTGACTTTATTCTACCATGGGAATAGGTGATTCTCCTGTACTCGCGATGCTGCCGATTTCTTCTGCATCACTTCTGTTTGGTATCTGGTGTTAGGATCACTCTGGATTTGATTTGAAGTAGTGGTTATGCATTTTAGGATAAGAAAAATTAGAGAAAAAGCCAATCCTTCATCCCGGATGGTCGGGACATACTTGACAGGGCCGTTGGCGATTGGTCAAGCCATTCAGTTAACGGGAATCGGTGGCAATAGGAGTGATGGTTGAAGTCGTTGCAGTCACGGTATGGTTAAAGCATGCTGCGTTTTCTCCATTCTTTAAGTGTTTGGTTCGTACACCTCGGTCCAACTTAGCTATCTCGGGTGCAATCTCCTTCCGCACCATGACCTAAGGGTACCAAAGGTGTGCACTGATGATATATGTATTAAGTTGCTGAAGACACAACTATTACGGAACATGGATGTTGAAGTGTAAGCCCCTGCCTGGGCATGATGTTTCGTCAGAGCTAAGCGATCGATTGGTTCGATGAGGAGGAGCTTGATTCACTAGATTCACTAGACAACTTCCGATATTCCGCCTGTTGTGAAGATATCCAGACCATTGTCCCTAGTTTGTGGAGCTGGTTGTGGTGAAGGATGACTCAAAGATCACTCCTGGCCATTTGGAGGCACACTGGCCCATCCGCTTGGATAACGAAATTCCTTGCACACATTGCATAGTTCATCCATCAATGCCTCTTGTCTCTGTTCTCCATCAAGCTGAGCAAGCTGAGGGTATTTTGAGGGGAAATCAATCGATTTCCATATTTCAATAAAACGCTCCCAGTGGATCTGACCTCGACCTAGATCTAAGTCGTTCCCAATGTTTCTATCCAGCAGGCGGAGATTGATCTCGTCAATCTTGTTGATAGCCTCTCTCACCGCCGGAGGCGGAACACTTCGTTGTCACCGGATTAAAAAAGGCGATGAGTGGGTTGTCCAAGAGAGCAAAATAGATAGTACGTAAGTGTGGGGTTGCTTGTTGGTGTGCCTCTCGATGATATTGGAATAGTTCTGGCTCTTGGCGATGAATCTCTTGGCTTAAGCCAGGACTGGCGCTTTCCACATCGCGCGCGTGGCCCTCTTCCACCCCAAGAATACGTTGTAGCTCTAGCTAGCGTGTTAGAAGATTTCCTCTCTTCCAGATTCTCCTTTCTGAGCTCACTTTTGAAGAATTTCCCTGCTTTGGCCTTTTCCTCGACATCCTGAAACCGGTCGGGATGGAGATCGGCGAGGCTTCGCCTGAGGACCATAGATGGGCTCTGGTGTTTAGACACTTGCCATATCCGCTATGTTTCTGATGCGTCGGCTGTAGTACAAGGTTTGAAATGCTCGGTGCGGACAACCTAGAGTAGCAGCAGACAAGATCGAGGTGAAATAAGATTCCCAGGCCACGGTTTTCCAGGCCATGATTTACGAGGCTATGGTTTTCCAGACAACGGCTTCTACAAAGTGAATTGTCAGTATTTGACTAGTACATACGACCATAGGGTGTGGAAAGCAGGGCTTCCCGTCCGCTCAGCCGTACTTAAACCACACGCCGGCAGGTTAGTAGCTGGGTGGGTGACCACCAGCGAATCCCTGCTGTTGTATGTTTTATTTTTATGTCTTTTTGATTCGTCGCGGGAATCTGCCCTTGCCACCCTACCCTTCACCCTGAGAGCCCTAAAGGACGTGTTCCCTCGGCTAAGCTTCCCCGGCTGTTGCTCTCTTCTTCTGCTTCCGGGCCCGCCCCCATCTTTGCCTTTTTCGATCCTTTCGATCCTGGTTCGAACTGACCCCGAAAAATTAGGTACAACCGTCGCAATCACCGCAGACGCCTCCGCGTGACGGCCCATGCCATAATGAACATACATCTAAGTCACATCCAATTATATGGCGGATCCACCAAACGCCACAGTTTGTGATACCACTAATCATAGGGTCTTGATTACTCCTGCCGTTAAAGAGGTATGCCTTTGATTGATAGGATTACACGGTTTACTCGCGCTTGCGAAGATCTTAATTTGACCATTATATAACAGAACGCGGCTACTTATCGGAATAATCTCACGACCGAAGAGCTGTAGAATCTTGGCATTTATCCTGTTGATTGGCCACCTTAGTCGCCTGATTTGAACCATATCGAACAAAGTTTGGGCCTGGATAAAGGACTAGATTGGTCATCGATATCTTATGCTACGTGGTGTAAATTGACTAAGGATCAGTTGCGTCAAGCAGTAAAGGCAGCATGAGATACACTCTCTGCCTCGTTTCTTGAAAAGCATATTAATTTGATTCAGGCACAGTTCAGGGATTACACTGTATTGATTGTGTTGGATTCTTTTTTTGGGGTTGGGGTTTCCTTCTTGAACACATTATATGGCATCGACTGCCCATCTAGTGATTAAGATATAGGAAGCCAAACTCTACGAAAAGAGGCAATCAGATTGTGGGACGCATTGGGGGCTGCTTCTTAGGGCTTTACCCCGCACACATACACTAGGGCGCTTTTTCTACTGTGCTTGCCATGAGCTCATGGAAAGTACTTTACTGTATGAGAATCGCGATAAGAGCATGAATCTACCTAAACCTCTATTAAACATGTAACGATCCACTAAGAAATGAAAACCTCCTTGTTTGTCTCGGTCCACTCTTCCAAGCTTGAGGCCCGCCCCGCGTACTTTTGAAGATTAGCGGCTGCCTGTTTGTACGTCTCTCCTTCAAACGGCTCAAATTCATCACCGCGAATACCCTGCGGTCTCAAGGACTTAACCAGCCTCCCAGCCACAAATTCTGGTACGCCAATCTTCAACAGATTTTCCACCCCTTCCTTCTCATCTAATTCGGTGACCTTGACATCTTTGCCAAGCGCCTTGCCAAATATGCCCACGGCGTCTCTCTGGGATACCAGCTTTGGTCCACAGAGAGGGATCGAGTTGCGTTCTTCGGCGCCCTCGGTCGTCTGCATCCCTTTCACAAGCAGCGTCCCTGCCACCCTACCAATGTCTTCGGGCGAAATCCAGTCGAGTTTAGAATCGGGATACGCGATTTTCACCTCTCCTTCGCGAATCATACCCGCCCACCAACTCGCATTGGTGCTAAAATATGCCGGCCGAATCGCTATGTAGCCGTCACTGCCAAAGACTTCGTCAAGGTTGATCTCGACCTGTGCATGGGCGTACGCGATGAAGTCTGTCGGTGTTATGTTTCTAATATCACCGTGGACACTAATGCTGCTCAGAAACACAACAAACTCAATACCGGAGGCCTTTAGAGCTTCGAGAGTTTGTCTCATGTGGTCTGTTGTGCCGTGCACAAGGTATATGAAGGCACGCTTGGCTCCAGTCGTTTGGACGGCAGCGTGAACAGTTTCAGGATTGGTGAGATCAGCTTGGACCCTTTCGAAGCCCGCTGCCTTTTCCTGCTCCAAAGTGAGGCCTGGAACGAGCTTCTGGGTGTCACGCAGAGCAAGGGCCACTTTTGCACCTTGTTGTTGTGCAAAACGAGCTGCGGCAGAGCCGACGTGGCCGGTGGGGCCAAATATAATAGTAGAGGTGGAAGCCATAGCGAAAGGTTTGTCAAGCTGTGAAGATCTGAGTAAGAGTAAAATGGAACGGTTGGGAATCGTTGTGAATAAATATTCGTTTCGACGATGTTATGCTTGTGCTGCGTCCTCGCTCTGGCCGGAGTTTCTTTGGCCGACGTCGGTATTCGGTCTTCTACATTGCCGTATTCTCGGGATGGGAAAGATCCCCGCACTCTCTACTGAGTAATCTGTCAAACTCGTTAACCTATATTTTCAGAAACTTCCACGGCGTAGAACTAAGAAAGTTTCTAACACGAGGGTTAACTACAGGGTCTGATTAGAAATTGGGACGGTCGGGGAAGATCGCAGGCGAAATTCCGAGCGCTTACAAAGCTTCTTTGCAACGCACAGGGACTTGGCATGTCGTTTGCGCCTTACTTCTATAGAAGCCAACCTGATTCAGCAGTGCTTCTCGTCGTCCTTAACGCAGCGTGGGTTTCACCTGTTTGAAGGATCCAATATGCCCATCCCAATTGTTCTTTGCGGCCGGCTAGAGAAAGTGGGTTGCATTGTGATCTCAGAGCTAGAACCTGACTATGAAGGTAAGAAAAGCTCGAAATCCCTACGTGGTTCCTTTCGCATCTCACAGGGTAATCAGTGACACATTTCATCATGAGCGTCGAGGACGGTATACGCGACCTCCCTCTTATCCTGTCTGGCTCCACCCCGGTCAATGACAAAAGCAGTCTGGGCTCGAAAAACTACTCGGCTCTTCCCAAGGCTGTTGTTCTAGGAGGCGGATACGATGATGAAGCTATCACTCGACTCCATGAGGCTGTTACCAGCTCGCCAGGAACAGTAAAGATACCTTGGTTGAAAGCGGATCCCAACAAGACGAAGGCAGGCCCCACTCCGGGTTCAGAGGAGTACTGCAGGGCGGCGGCTTCTCGAATGAAGCAGACACTTGGAACTGTACTGGAAAGAGAATATCTCGAATCAGGAGGGACGTTTTACTGGTGATAGGGCGAGGCGACTGTATATAGAGTGTGATAATGGAAAGATGAACTGTTGATAGGCTCGCGAGTCGCAACGCTCGATACAAGAAGTGCAGGAAGACTCCTGGTGATCTAGTAGATACCGTACGGGCTAGCTATCTAATGGGTCAATAGGCCATATAAGATAGAAATATAGGTAGATATCTGAGATACTATAGCAGATAGACCCCATATAGGATTATTTAGCACATGGGCCTTAGAAACGGGTGTTAAAGGTGGGTGTTAAAGGCTCTACAAATGTATTATACAGGTGTTTGAGAAGATAAATCGGTTGAGAAACAGAATACATTCGACGAGAATACTAAAGCTAAGGAAAAAAGGAAGGGAAGAGATACTCGAGAGTGCTAGAGGTGGAAAGGCCTTGTGAGGCTGTCATATAAGATCATATAACTAAAAGATCACGTAGCCTCTAAATTTCTAGAGGACTAGTTAAGCACTCTCTGAGGAGCCAAATCTGTGGAGAACAGAGTGCATTCGACGAGAATACCAAAGGTGAGGAAAAGAGAAGAAGAGAGAGAACTAGAGATCAAGAAGTTGGTTCTTTATTATCAATGACGAAAAGATGAGTCTCGTGTATTAAATGACAATAATTTTAACATTAATGATCGCCATTTTATTTATCAGTCGCTATCCGCCAAGATCTATCATCGTTTTTGACAAAATTTGCCATCACAGTGCGGCTGAGATCATCCATTGCCACTAGATTGTTGGCATGGCAAATTTTTTCCTTGGATTTCATTTTCCAACCCGGAGCACAAAAGTGCAATAGAAGATGATTTAAACAGGGGAACTCCGGCCGTCTTGTTTGTAAGATCGTAACTGCAAGGAATCCCGTCGTTATGACCATCAAAACCCCAGGGAAAGTAATCCACGCCCATCGAACCCTGATTTGGGTTTCTATTTGGTATGAAGTCCCATTTACAAAGCCCAAATCTTCATCCAAAGGCGTATTGTACGCAGAGCCAAGTTGAAAGATAGCTTCACCATCCTGACCAGTACCATAATATTGATGGACCATGGAGAATAGGTTATTCTGGCTCGCGCTTCCTGACTGGCGAACGGATATTGTCATCCCCGCAGCAATGTTTTCGAAAAGCTTGCTTACTGGAAAAGCGCCATGGGTTGCGTGAAGTCTGTCACATAAAGGTTATCGTACGTTTCACTAGTGCAATCGACACTCCCGAAACTGTTCATATTGAGCTTTGTGGCAAGCCAACTGCTCGACCCTGATTCAGACGATTCGCTCTCGACTAACCCTGATGTGGGGTTGACCGTAAAATCAGGTATTACCGCTCTGTAGTTTCCAGGCGGACGGAGTCTCAGAAGGTTGCCTGGTCTGTCGGCGGTAGGATCGGTCCATGTCTCCAAGTGAGATTCTCTGAGCTTGTCGCCCATCATATTTGCTGAAACATATTTCATGCACTCACTGCGCAGGTAAAGCCACTCAGGGGCGTGCTCAATTCTACTTAGTGATCAAAAAGCGGCGAGGGGTGAGCACTAGAACGGAAAGGGAAAGCCAAAGGGTTGCCAGACATTGTCCTATGTATATGAGTGGCGGACGAGTGGAAAACTCACCCGCACTAGCAAGAAAAACTCATCCGCACGGCATGTGCGGTCTCTGAACAGATAGTAATGTTAGACACAATGGAATAAGACAAGGACAATCTAGTTTCTCCTCCATTCGAGACAATTCTTTTGTAAAGCATTCAAAAAGGCATCCGCTTCCGAAGTATAGTAGAGTTTGAGGTCGGGTCTTCGGGTGTCCGAGAAGTCTTCAGGCGCCGAGGGCTGTCACATCGTGTCTGGACATGAATTGATTTGCTGAGGGTGAGATACAGTTTCTCTTCGGGATTTTGGACATCCGCAATTGTTCTCACCGGAATGTGTCGATCTCAGAGCTACCTGGGCCTATTTTCATACAGACCAACATGAGGTTGAGTGGATAGTAGATAGTTTCTAGCCTGCACTATGAACAAAGGAATGAAATGAAAGCAAGAGCTATAAAGAGCAAAATTCATCAGTTCAATCTATCATGATACGCGTATACTCAGAAATCCCGAAGAGTCTCATGTCCTCACCCACACAAGGCGTACGCTTCAAATGAGCCCCATCAATCAATAGCTCCTGTGCACCTCATCACTGCCACCATTCAGCCTTTTCGCAGACTTTTGCGAATAACCATACAGCTCCGCCCCATTGCTCGTCCGGCTATCCGAGAACACCGGCGTAGCCGGCGCAGGAGCCATCCGCTTCCTCTTCCTCCTCTCAACGACCGCCCACACAGAAGCAGCAATCGCAATGACACCGAGAGGAGCACCGACTCCAGCACCAACAGCTGTCACCTTTGAGCTGTTGTTTGAGGCAGTACGTCCGGTTTGCCCTGAAGCAGTCGAGTTCGAATTCGATGTCTCGATGTAGTTCGCAAGCGTGGCAACGCCGGCCATGAATGTGCCATTGTCGATGCTGAAGGGCTGCTGTGTCTGGTTGTTGATGGTACCGCAGACGAGGCTACCGTTCTTGATAGCCACCGAGCCGCAGCAGTAGGTCGAGTCGGATGTGGAGCCTTTATAGTGTGCGAGTACCGCGCCGCTGCTTGTTTGTAATCTATCTGAAGGTAGAGTCAGTATATGCGAGAAGAGCTGCTGCCATTATGCACTTGGTATCGCAGAACTTACCGCAGATTGATGGACAGCTCGGGCCCCATGTTTTGTCTGTGCAGCTTCCGCGAGAGAGCGTAAACGGTGCAACGACAGCAAGGCAGAGCCCGTTGGTCAAGCACAAGGAGTTTGGACCACAGCAGTGCGAGATCCCTCCATCAGTGTAGCATGGCGTATCGCGTCTTGCGAGGTCTCCGTTTGGAAAGTAGCATTCGCCGGCGGCGTTGACCAAGACGATCACGCTCAGGAAGACGACCTTCAAGGCAAGATTCCGGGACATCATCCCGGCCATTTTGGAAATGGAATTCTGAGAATCAAGTCCAGAAAACACATTTGGAGGGAATTTCTTTGATATTTAATGAGGGGTGGGGAAGTCGAGTAAGCGATGACAGACAAAGAAACTCGGTCTGGATTCGGAAGTAGTGTGGTCCAAGTAAGCCAAAAAGATAGGGTCGCTTTTTCTTTCATCGTTCCCATCGCTTTGCGAAACCCGATCATATTGGTCATTTGACAATATCTAGTGATGCACATGTCTTGGAGCATCGAGCAGCCTGTGCCGATATGGCCTCTTTCTTTGTTGCTGATTTGGTGGCATTTTTGGCGTGTTGTGATTGACTCGAATGCCTGGGCGTACTATAGTGGTGTTGAGAGTGATTATCCATCGGTGAAATGATTCAACGCACACACCCAGTATTTGTTCAGGGTATACAATATGCGTGCTCATTTTTGTTTCCTTAGGTGAGTAGTCGACTATACAATGCGATGACAAGGAACGACGTCACGCCGCGAGCCCTATCCGCGAGCATCCCGATACGACGATGTTCTCCAAAAGAAATTCGAATGCTCTTTCGACAGCCTTGACCCTGGTCTCAAGCCATGGCAGCGACGGCAGCCGAAGTAGCAGGATTGATCCAATTCGGCCCTACCACTGGCAAAGAAGCCCTGGGTGTGCTCAACAAGTGGATGGACAGTATAAACAAACAGCTCAAAGCTGGTATGGTAAAGAATATTATTGTGACTTCGCAAAACCCAAATTCATCAAAAGACTCTGGCGCCTACATCTGACCAGCCAGCCAGAGATCCAAATGGTGTTTAATGTGAAGAAGGACCATTGGCCCGTAATCTTTCAAAATGGCTTACCGGTTGCTCATGCCTGGCTCCGTGATAAAAAGGAGAGCGAGTATCAATGTTCGTGGATCCTGCTGTATTGGTCTTGCAAAGAGGCCCTGGGCAAGCAGGGAGGGGATGGATGCTTTCTAATGCAGATATGGAATTTTCGTCTCTTGGTGTCGTGTTGAATCGTCCCGCCGCACAGCTTGATCTTTGGGGGCTAGTTGTCATGGCATACTCCAATGGCTCTTGGTGCCAGATGTTGTCGAGCACGGATGGTGGATTCAGAGCCATTCTGCACGCAAAGAACTAAGTTCTCACCATCAACCAAAGCGAGCTCAATTCCCCCACGACCGGGAGTTTGGAGGCCAGAGAGCACCCGGTTGAAGATCGCGAGCCATCAGGGGTGGACGAAACGAGCCATCTGCTTGCAAATGGTCACTCCATGAGCTTTCAGGACGTTTTGTTGGGTTGGCCTTTGAATGGGGACTTCCACACAGAGCCACCTCAAGAGCTTGTTGAGGGTCGGTGGGACAAGCAATTGAAAAGGTCGTCCTAGACGCCTTTGCGTGCATGGCCTTAGGAAGAGGATTCGCGACGCAACGAACGAAGTGGGTGAGATTCCTTTGCCAACGTGACTATCAGCCAAATGGCGAGACCAGAGACTTTAGTGACCTAACCACTGGGCTCTGCGAAGTCAAAGGGCGCCATTTACGTGCCATCGTCCCCCGGGACAGTGCAGAAGGCGGTACCTGGGTGGAAGCACACCAAGTCATCCGAGATGGGATCGACGGGCCACAGCCAACTAAAACGGATGTCCACAATCTTGGCCCAGAACAGGCAAGAGGTATCGAGAGCCTGGGCTCGCTCATCGACGTGCAATTATGGCGCATGAAGTTACTTTTCTACGATGAGGCCGGCCTGGTCGACAATTTGAATCCTCGTGATGCACTGGATATGTTCAAGGAAAAAGGACAGCTTCTTGAAAGGGTGATAGCATTCTACGAGAAGGATCACGCATTTGAGCACAGCAAGAAAGGTGGTAGAACCGCCAAGAAATTGCGGAAGCTGTTGCACCAGCATCACATTGTCACAGCTATGGCGCGAATGCTGCTCTATCCGCAGAAGACTGATAAGAGGCTTAGCACAAGGAACACAGGGAGTTCTGTACTACTCACCTAGCGAGTGGTCTTTGAGTCGATTTTGAAGTCATGAATGTTTCCTCACTTGGGCATACGTACTTAATACTAGTCTTAATACTAGTCCAAATTAGGCTTAGCGTTATCTACCTGGCACGTGGAGCTCCACATGGCCGCCTCATGAGCTGCACCATACATACTGTTTAGTTTCCATCGTCTTCGGTGCCTTCGAACGAAGAGTCTCCTTCTCTCAGAAGTGGAAAATATGTTGTCGAATGCAGTGGCTACTCAACGATGCCACTATTCCTTTTTGGGATATCATGTGATTTTTGTTTACTGTAAAGCTCTGCCACCAGAGATAGAATAGCTGAATCAGACAACTATCGTTCATTGGATGCCACATATCACTGTCCACTTGCTTCCACAGTTATGAGCCCGGTTGGCATCTAGAATCGCCGTATTCTCCTTTCTGAGCCCATCTTGAAGCTATTCCCACCGCGAATAGCCTTCAATCAACCCTCAGAACGACCCCTGAATCAGTCGATTCGTCCCTTGGCCAACATCCGAAGAAGCATCGTCCAACAGTGATTCTTTATCATCCAATATGGAATCAGTTGTCCCCGTTTCGAAGCGCGAAAGGCTTCATTCGCCGGAGCAATGGCTCACTTGGTTGAGCTCCGTACGATCGCTGGCAAGTGATCTTAAGGTTTGGAAGCTGATTGATCCAGATATAGCCGATGATCAACTTGTTAAGCCGATCGAAGAGCCAACAGAGCCTCCGATGCCCTCAGAAGACGTCAACGAAGTGAATCAGTTGCAATACCGCACTTGGGGATATCAGATGGACTTGTTTAAGATCAGGCATGCGAATTACAAGGAGCAGCAAAGGGCCCTTGCACACGTTAATGCATTGATCAAAGCCACTGTCCACGAGGATCACCAGTATTCGCTGGAAGACAAGGATACTGCTCGGGAAAGACTGGTCTTCTTGAAGTCTCGCTTTGGTCGGTCGAACGATCGCTTTGAGACCATCAGAAAACAGTGGAAAGCGACCTCTCACCTTCCTCCAAAGCGTGGAACGGACATCGATAAGTGGTTGAGCGAATGGTTGAGATTGTATGATGTTGCACAATCTCTTAAGGTCCAAATCGTGTATGCCGATCGTGATTTCCTCGAGGCTGTGAAGGATATCAGCGGTATGCGAGTATGGTGGACAAGAAAGCATGAAAGCATTATCTCCAACGATAGAGAGGCGGATGTTCACGAACTGGTGGAGGAATTCAGGTCTCAGTACAGAGAATTTCATCCAAAAGCCTCACCTGCCGTCTCAACGTTATCTAATGCTGCTTTCTCTACGCTTCAAGGCCACTCGGATACTCCATACAACGATCGATCATGCCCCTGTGGCGCCAAAGGCAATCATAAACCGTGGAATTGCTGGACCATGAACGACCAGGCTCCTGGTCGACCGACGGACTTTCAACCACCGCAGAAGCGCAAGGAGAACGTGGAAAAGGTGTTGAGCAAGGATCCTGGATATCGTAACTGGATCAGTCAAAAGATCAAGGATCATCAAGGTAAAATAGGCCAAAAGGCCATCGAGCCAGCGCCTACCTCGTCGGCCAACAGTGCTTTCCAATCAGACCTTGCAAAGGAGTTCCAAACCAGCTTCTGTACGATGGCATTGAACACCTCTGTTAGTGGACTAAAGAACAGGTGGATCTTGGACAATGCCGCTTCGATGCATATCTGCAACGATCGATCGAAGTTCATCACATTTAAGCAAGTCGACCGACATGTGCAGACAGGAGATGCATCCACACACATCGAAGGAAGCGGAACTGTCGAGATCACAGGTTCGTATAAGGGTGAAGAGCGCGTTATTATAGTCAGTAACGTCTCTTATTGCCCCGGATTCCACACGAACCTAGTATCGTACGGTGCCCTGAAGCAGAAAGGAGCCAAGTGGGATGAGGATAACAGCTGCATTAAGGATAGCGAAGGACGTCCAGTGCTTGGTCTAACCTTCCTGCCTGATGTTAACTTGTGGCGGTTTGATCACTCCACCGATACTGAGTACGGGCATGCCTATGCTGTTCAACACTCGAAAAAGCCACTTGCGTCCACCGCATCGTTAGATGTATGGCATCGAAGGATGGGCCATGCTAGCCACAAGGTTGTACGAAAGGCAGCGGAGATGGTAAAGGGCATTGAGATCACAGATAGTTCACCGAGCAACGATATCTGTGAGACCTGTAAACTATCCTCTGCACCTCGTCAGATCTCCCGTCGACCTATAGGTCAAACCTTCGGCCGATTCGGTCAGATATCCTTCGACCTCATTCAAATGCCTGTAGGGTATAACCAACATCAGTGGATCACGCACTTCTATGTCGAAGGCATCCGCTTCCACTGGATGTACACCCATGCGATGAAGAGCGAGTGCCGTGATGCCGTCGAACGGTTTATCGCCCTTGTGAAGAACTGGTGGAACCTGCCGATCAAGGCCTTTCACTATGACAACGAGGTATCAGCTGGCCGTACCACAGAGGATTTCTTGACGACCAACGGCATCATTGTCTCCCATAGTGTTGCTGGACAACCGGAGCAAAACGGCCCTTCCGAGAGATCAGGGGGTGTAATCGTCCAAATGGCTCGCCAACTGCGTATTGAAGGCCGATTGCCGAACGAGCTTTGGCCAGAGATTGTTGCTGCCGCCGTATGGATCTTGAATCGCATCCCAACGTACAAGGATAGTCAGTGGATTGTTCCTTGGGACGAAGCACGAAAACACTTCGCTGGAGATCGAATGAAGCTATCAAACCTATCCAACCTGCGTATGTTCGGCTCCCTGGCTTACTGCCGCAGCAAGAACATCCCTCGTAAAGACAAGCTTAAGCCTCGTGCCGAGATAGGCTTCCTTGTCGGGTATATAGCTTCTAATGTCTGGAAAATCTGGTTCCCTGCGCGTGGAAAGGTCGAGGCAGTTCGTGATGCTATCTTCGATGAATCACGTCGATACAGAGAGGGTATGCAATTGTGGGAAGAAATCAGACTTCCACAACCTGAACCGACCGTTTTGAGTGATTACGAAGCACTGGATGTGCTTCGTACAACGCTAGGCATGCCCGCTACAGTGATGAACGATGTTGAGGATGATCGAGGGGATCATCGATCGAACGACGTCGTTGTGGAAAACTCTGCACCTACACCTTTAGAGGGGCACAGAAGCGAATTCCGGCTTGGCCAATCAGAAGCCACGAAAAACGCTCCTTACGAAGCGCTTTCTGAGGCGCAAAATGCCCCCCAAACGCCTCGTGTAACGAGATCTCCCTCTACGAATGCTCCCTCCACTGTTTTACCAGGCGCCTTCCCTGCTGGAGCGCCTCCGCCGACGCCCGTTACGCCTGCTGCAGCAGCTCAGGGGGTGGAAGCTCAGGGGGTGCAAGATGACCTGCCTGCAACAGCCGATATCGAACAACAGGTCGTTCAACGAACTGACCCTGATCCCTCGAGTTCTCCAAGCGTACAGACGATCGAGCCAATCGAAATCGACGCTAGCGATGATGATGACGCCTCACAACAGCTCCAACAGGAGATTCATACGATCACTCGCCGTAGCAGAGATGACGGCACAGATATCTCCAACATCATCGAAGGACCGCGCACCCGTCGACCACGCATCGATCACGATTTCCAAGCCCACGCAACTACTATCGCTGATGACCCCCCGGAATTGCTCAAAGCATTTGCGTTCGCTCTCTACACAGAAAACCCAATTCGACATCACCGTGATGATCTTCCACCGGAGCCGAGTGGATGGCACGAGATGCAGAAACATCCATACAAGCAAGGATTTGAAGAAGCTTGTAGGAAGGAGATTCAAGGCTTAGCAGACAAGGGCACGTTTGAGGTCATTGACCGCCCAAAGGACCTATCAAAGCAGGTCATACCGCTACGTTGGGTCTTCAAATATAAGTTCGACCAGGATGGCTATCTTACGAAGCTTAAGGCTCGTATCTGCGTCCGTGGAGACTTAGAAACGATCAGTGCTGAGGATAAGAGAGCTGCTACCTTAGCTGCTCGTACGGCACGTATGTTGTTTAGTCTCGTTGCAGCATTTGACCTTGACCTTAGACAACGCGATGCTGTCGGAGCATTTCTCAACAGCAATCTGCCCACGGAGACCTACACATCGATGCCACAAGGCTTCGAACTGCCACGCAAGTGTTGGAAGCTCAACAAGGCTTTATACGGCCTTCGAATCTCGCCCAAGCTATGGCAACAGGAAGCTTCCAAAGTCCTCACAAAGCTTGGCCTCACGCCTATTCCCGAGGACCCCTGTGTTTTCGTCAAACCAAGCGACTGCATCATCTTATGGTTCTACGTCGACGATATCTTGATCGCCAATCACCCTTCGAAGCGCGTCGAAGCAAGGAAGCTTGAACAACAACTTGAACAGCATTGGGAATTGACAGATCATGGAGATGCTGGCTGGTTCCTTGGCGTACGAATCTTAAGAGACAGGCAACGCAGGAGGCTTTGGCTATGCCAGGATTCCTACATCCAAAGCATCGCTATGCGGTACAACCTGACCTCACGAGGACCTGTGTTCACACCTCTGTCCACCGAGGATTTGAAGAAATACGAGGGCAACGCCGGCGCCCAGGAAACGAAGCTTTACCAAGGCAAAGTTGGATCTGCTCAATACGCCACCACGGCCACGCGGCCAGATGCATCTTTTGCTGTGTCGAAACTGTCACAATTTCTTACGAACCCTGGACCTGAGCATCTCCGAGCCATCGATCGATTGATATGCTACCTCTTGACAACATGCTACTACGCTATTGCTTACTGCGGTGCAGAAGAACTCCTATCCGCAGATATGAAGAGCGTCCAATTCGCTAGCGATGCCGCATACGCAGACATGCCCGACCGACGCAGTTCTGCAGGGTTCATCATACAGGTTTACGGAGGACCTGTTGATTGGAAGGCCGCTAAACAGCCAACTATCACAACATCTACGACCGAAGCAGAACTCCTTGCTCTCTCCGACTCGGCCAAATCGCTACAGTGGTGGAGGCGATTCATGAAGCGAATCGATTTCGTCCCTGACCACCGTTTATCGATACGCTGTGACAACCAACGAACGGTTGATTTGGTGTCTTCTAAAGACCTCAAGATCGCCACCAAGTTGCGCCATGTCGATATCAATGGCCAGTGGATTCGCCAGGAGATACAGGATGGTCGAATTGATGTTGAATGGACGCCCACAGCGCAGATGGTAGCCGATGGACTCACCAAGGCTCTCCCACGGCAGAAGCATGACAACTTCCTCAAGATGCTTCGAATGGAGGATATCAAGGACTTGATTAATCCATGAAGCGAATGAACAATGATCGTACGGTGCTTTCACGATCATTTGGAGGATATTGAAGCCTTATCCAGCCCTCCAACAGGGTATGGAGGACTGAGGGGGTGTGTCGAATGCAGTGGCTACTCAACGATGCCACTATTCCTTTTTGGGATATCATGTGATTTTTGTTTACTGTAAAGCTCTGCCACCAGAGATAGAATAGCTGAATCAGACAACTATCGTTCATTGGATGCCACATATCACTGTCCACTTGCTTCCACATATGTGAGAACTAGGGGTGAGGCAGACGCATTGGCGCTGCAATACTCGCATTATCTGGACAGTCGCCGTGGGAAATTGGAATAGATCACTCAAGCCCACTGAGGATGAAGTAGGGTTTGAATACCCTCTGAAAGCCTGCTCGCTTTACAGATCTCACAGAATAAATATGGAGCAGGTGTGAGATGGTAAAATTACGACTATTCACACTCCACCTCAGTTGGAGAAGCGGAGTCGGTCCGTTCAAGCTACTATATTATGTACATATATCCAGGCTGACTCAAACAAGAGCCAAATCCTCCTTCTTGCACGCATACACTGTCACAAATCTGGTCGAATGAACTGCTGGCAAAGGCATGCCGGTACTCAAAGTTGCAACCTCAGTTATCGTTGGGCCGGCACCATTGTCACTCTCTGCTGTACTGGTGGGTGTTGGTACAACCTCGTACACGGCAGTACTAGCGACGACGGTCTCTGTAATGACAGAGGTTGTCTGCTGACGTGCAGGGCAATCGGTGACTGTAGCCGGGCAAGCTGTCACCGTCACTGTGCGAGTCGTGAGGATTGTCTCCGTGGTGTACTGGTGACTGCTGCCCGTCGACTGAGACGGAAGCACAGGTGATCCGGTAATGATGGAGCCAGGAGCAGGAACAGTGGTTGTTGCTTCGACTGGGCACACAGTTGTCGAGACAAGCACCGTCTCAGTGGTCACGTAGGTGCTTCTTGCAGGGCAGTCTGTTACTGTCGCAGGGCAAGCAGTGATTGTGGACGTGCGCGTGGTGAAGACGGTCGAGGTTGTAAGAGTCGTTGATGATGAACTTGAAGTAAGTGGAATCGAGACAACCGCGGAGGACGACTGGAGAGGCGAAGAGCTGGGCGTCACAACAACAGGCACAGAGCTCGACAATCTGATGGGCCGACGCGAGATCGTGGACGTAGGACGCGGCGGCGGCATGGAAACCACTCTGAGAGACGAGGATGTCGTGGGGATTGGGATGGGCACACTCGATGATCGGATAGGTCTGCGCGAGATGGTAGTCGTAGGGCGTGGTCGGGGCATGGAAACCACCCTAAGGGACGAAGACGTGGTGGGAATGGGGCTGACCACGCTCGTAGAGCTGGAGATGGCTCCAAGGCTTGGATGAGGGACGGCCTCCGTCGATGAGGCGACGAGTAGAGACAGCAAAGCCTGCCATATCAGTTGCTTGACTGGAAAATCTCAGTAAAAGATCGTTGGTCATAGCCGTTTGAGGTTATCTCACCTTGCATTATGTATTAGTTTAGTTGTAAAGATTGACTGGGATAGAATGTAACGACTGCGCTTGGAACGAACGACAAGCTGAGCATCGAAAAGAATGGACCCAACAATGATTGGCAAAGAATGAATGGATTCGACAGCTCGAGTCTCGATTCTCGATCACAGGGGCATCTGGGCGTTGTTATAACGATTACCGTTCCTGAGGCATGGATGTCATTGCCGGGACTAAGAACGCCCGTCGGTCCAAATTGCCCAAGCTGCGTGGGCGGGGCCGTCAACCAAGCCAACTAAGTAATTCATAGGTTGGAATTCCCTGGATTATACTCTAATCACGAACTCATCTCGTATATCGTCACAGAGTTCAGATCTTGAAGTTGCGACTGGGTGCCACAATCGATAGTTCATCGTGGCGTTGGTCAGCACGGGTACCTGAATACAACATACATTCCGTGATTACTATTGAGCGAACATTGCGAGAGCGATCTCTAATCAACTTTTCTCATGATCCTAGCCAGTAGTTATCACCGCTTTGCCCAACCAGTTCTTACAGGACGCAATAGATTGCGGACAGAAAGCTCAGGCCGCAGTCGGCTGATGGAGAAGCATGGAGTTATGAAGTATACCCGGGACTATCAGCGGAACTTTGAATTCGCACTCATAGAAAGGACAAGACAAGTCATCAATAACTTCCAAGATGTATTGTGTTGGAGGATTCGTTGGCGCACAGTGTGAGGGAGTGGCTCGTGTAAAGAGATGGCCACTCATGGTGAAATTTGACGTCGATTCCCAACGAGTCTCTTGACCTATTTTGTCCGCCAGTTCAAGAACCTCCAACTTGTCGGTCCCGGAAACGCTTGAACCGTGTATTCTTGTGCTTCCCTCGTTGTTACATCCTAGGTAGCAATGTAATTGGACCCCAGCCCATTTCCCTATCCGTCAACTGCGAAGGACCACTTGTTCCGAAGTAGCCGTCGAATGCGGCAGATGACGAAGCGCTATCGCGGCCTCTAGCTCGTCTGAATAGATCAACCAGATGACCCACGTTACCTAAGTTGACGCTGTTTTCCCACTTTTGACATTTTTCGGGAAATTCGATCTGCTCCAAATCGACAACCGTCACCTTTCCTTCGTCGCAAACCAAGAAATTGTCCAGTCTTGGATCCCAATACTCGGCGCCACGGTCATGAAGCTCCCTAATAGCTTTCTCCAGTTGATATTTCAATGCTTCCTCTTCGATAGTTGACTCGCTGAGAGCGAGATCTTTGAGAGTGCTCCTTTCAACCTTTGAAAGAAAAAGCGCCAAATGCCCGTCGAAAGAGCCTTCACCAAAAAATTTCGGTATCACTGTCCCTTGAAGTTCGCTCAATTTCGTGTATGCTATTATCTCCTGCCCAAACTCTTCCTCCCATCCATCCTTCATCTGCTTGACGACGATTTCGTTTGGAAGTTCGGGTCGGGATGGACACTTTTCAATTTCCAAGAGATGTACTCTCCCAAGTTGATTTAGTGGCTTGACCTTTTTGGCTGTGATGCGCTCGTCCCCTAGAAAGGCCGTCTAACGTTGTGAGCTAGCCCAAGTCCCTCCACGCTTAGAGAATTTTGTCCTACCTGGCAAGGTCGTGTACTATGAATCGTAGCAGCCATGTCGTCAGAGACCGAAGGAGGAGATAGGAAGGGGTTCCCAAATGGCCAAAATAATCAAGGGGGAGAGGAAACAAAAGTTGGAGACCCACTTCTCATGGTTGGATATTGCAGGGGTATGGTGTTCAACACTCCCCTGTCGACCCTAACGATATCGATACCCTCCAATCTGGGAGCGTGGTCAATAGGCCTTTTTGGCATAGATAGATGCTGCTTGTATTCTCTATTATTCTGCGGAAAGTCATGGCCGACAGTGATGCCGGTGGAATTGCCGGCGGATACTAGATATTATCAGGTCGACTCCTTGATAGTCTCGGCGATATGGACAGTCTGGGTTATTTCTTTATTTTGTTCAACTTGGTTCTGATCTGGACTTCAGGCACGTTTAGATACCTCTTCCTCTGACAGGAACTGCGTCGTTACGCCACGTCGTCCCTCAAACATAAGGGACTATACATTCTGGGTACTCCCTCTAGCAGCATGAAACGATCTGCTCCAGCCCCTGAAGGCCCAACTAGGTGGGATGTGTACCCGTTTGATGCAGCGAATCGAGACTCGCCCAAGAGAACTCCACCGCACTCATCGGTATCTACGCGGGTTGCGCACTATGCTTCCATTTGGGTCGATAGTAAGGGTAATCTCAAACTCGACGAGTCTTGATTCATTCAGGAGCAGGGAGTGAGCCTCTTCACCGAGGAGGTTCGCCAGAAATTTCTCACGATCCTGAGTAAGAGTAACGGATTCCACCAGTCCATCGCTGAAGGTATGCTTATCAGCAATGCTATGATTACTCGCTTTTTATTGATATACCTAACAAAACTCTCTAGACACGATCAATCGTGTCGCGGTGTTAAACAGCGACGAGCGAATACACCCTGTTCCGCCACTGATGATGACCGCCAAGGGGACATTTGCGACCACTGCCCCTCTAATTCCTTTTTTAAAGGGAGTGTCCCTCTTCGTATTGGCGACACTGCGCAGGTTATTTCTTACTACGAGAAAGCCTTGAAAGACTTCCAGCAATTTAATTGTCGCGTGGTTGCAAAGGCATTCATCAAGGAAGTCGAGCCTTACAAGCAGACAAACCACCCGTACAAGGGCGGCCGACCTGGTACTGCGCGTAACCCCGAAAAGACGAAGCCGGCGTGGTGACCATCAGGTGTTATGCACACGGAATCTGCTCACTAACGAAAAGAGAGTACGTTGGCTTTATTTGACTCCTTGTGTATAATGGATCTCTTGGCTGACGATGATTTGCTAACGCCATCCTTATTGACGCAGAGACCATTGAAGAAAAGAGTATTGATATCTCAGGAAGCCGGCAATTGACCGCGAAGGAAGCAATTGACCATGAGGGAACCCTTTAATTGAACGCGGAGGAAGCCTTCAATGGACCATGAATGATGGCCTCAATTGACGAGGGATGGCCATTAAAGCAGAGACGCTTGACAAAACGCTATACCTAGCTTAGGCCGTGATTGAGGCCATCATTATAAATTTGTTCTACATGTGCAACTGAGAGCCACGACGGTCCAGTGGTTGGAACACGCAAGGTAGGTACTGGTAAGTATGTGCACCGAACCATGTTCAAGGCCGCCACGGTTCGACTCCCTTTTTTGTCGTTTCTTTTTCCCTTTCATCTTTTCGCTTTTTCTTTTCCCTCTACTAAATTTATTATATAGTACACTTCCTGCTTGTTATTTGATTGCTTTAGTGACGTTTGGTATAGGACATGACAACCCACTACTAAAGATGACACCCACTGCTAAAGATGACACCCACTGCTAAAGATGACACCCACTGCTAAAGATGACACCCACTGCTAAAGATGACACCCACTGCTAAAGATGACACCCACTGCTAAAGATGACACCCACTGCTAAAGATGACACCCACTGCTAAAGATGACACCCACTGCTAAAGATGACACCCACTACTGAAGACCAACCTCACTAGAAACTATATCAACTTGGCATAGATGGACCATGACACTGAACCTTAATACTGCTTGCGCTAAACCTGACTCAAGGCCTGATTTAGGCTGTGATCCAATTCTTGTTCAGCATATGCAACGCAGGGGCTCGGCAGTGCAGTGGTGGAAACACCCAGCGCTGGAACACGCAGGTAAGTCAATCGTGTACCCAGATGCGAGCATGTCGGTTCGATCCCTACCATTTCCTTTTTCCATCTTTGCATCTTTCCCTATGCTGATTTGCACTGTCTTTACTTTTCGCTCATTCCCTGATCCTTTCCCAGTCTTGTTTTGATGAAATTCAACATCTCGGTACAGACTAAGCTTTGGCAATGGCACGCTAATCCTGATTGAAGGCTCGATATGCAATATCATCTTTATTCTGCTCTGGATGTGCAACCTGGGATCACGGCGGTGCAGTGGTGGAAACACCCAGCGCTTGGAACACGCAGGTAAGTCTGGTAAGTATCGTGTACCCAATCGCGGCAAGCACCCCGGTTCGACTCCTACTTTTTCCTTTTGCATCTTTTTTTTTTTTTTTTTTTTTTTTTTTTTTTTTCGATCTTCCTGGCCTTCAAGTTTCCTGTCCTCCCAGCTTCCGACGTCCCGTCTCGTTTGAACCTCTATTTCTTTTCGAAGCAGCGAAGAAAGCCCAGTAATGTCAACTTACTTCCCGTAACTGATTCAGATGAAATATAAACCTCGGCACACGTGGACACATCCGCGCTCCCTGTTTGTTTTGCTCAATCTCATAGCTGCCTCAGATAAGATACAAAAGCTTGACACAATAGAGTTCGAGTTCCAGGAACCAGTGGACCCACTAAGTCGAAGGAAAGCCAAGAGAGAACTCATGGTTTACTATCCGAGCCAAAAAGTGAACCCAGCGACACCGGGGTGTAGCGGTGAACCCCTCGACACTAATTTCCAGTAGTGGGATTCCAATACACCAGCAGTGACGGACCCTGGGTTAACACGGTGCAATGTCTTTTTTCTTTTTCTTCCTTTCCTGCCTTCTTCCTATGAATATGATAACCTCCATACTTTTTATTTGCTTGATACCTCACAAAAGATTAGCAAAGATGGAGTTCGAGTCCGGGGTAATTACGCTAAGCTTTGTTGTGGCCTTGGCAGGGGTTAGGATCTAAAATTTTCTCTCAATATTAAACCCGAGGAAGTGTGGCGCAGTGGTGGACGCACTCAGCACTGGAATCCCTCCCGCCCCTATAGGTACGGAGAGCGGGGCCAGGATACCAAATTGCGAGGCGCTCATGACCAAGGGTTCGAAACTGGTGCATTTCTTTTTCCTTTTCTTTTTTGCTTTCCTGCTTTCTCCTTGTTGGTATGATAACCTCCATACTTTTGCTGCTGCGGGGGTCTGTGTAATACCCAACAAAGCTTGGCAAAGATGGAGCCGAGTCCGGAGATGATTACGCTAAGCTTTGTTGTGGCCTTGGGAGGGGTTAAGATCTAAGATTTACTCCAAATTTTCAACCCGAGGAGCTGTGGCGCAGTGGTGAAAGCACTCAGCATTGGAATCTTTGTTGCCCCGCTTCCTAACCAGGTAAGGGCGGGGCGGGGCCCGATACCCAATTGCGACGCGTCCAGTACCAAGTGTTCGAAACCGGTGCATGTCTCTTTTTTTCTTTTTTGTTCCTGCTTCTTCTCTCTGTTACTTGACGCTGTCAAGCTGTTGTATAATCATGCTCTGCTTTCTTATTCGCTTCGTTGTTTTTGACGCTACAAAGACTCAGTGCCTCGGAGACCAAAGCCCCCATTCTTAGGGAGCGAGCTTTTGAACAGCCTCCCATTTCTCGTGTTGATTGCTCCTATCCGACTTGAGAACAGTCAATATAAAGTGTCATGCATGTCTCCATGGTTCCGTGTCTTGGCATCCGCTGTGGGGCCGAAGAGCCTCATGTGGGTCGGTGCTCCTGAATGCCAAGAAACAGCATCGAGGGGCCAGAACATGTCCCACAACGACCAATATACGAATCAGACCACCTACAGCTTTTCTACCGTGTGTCACGGTAAGCAAAGCACCCGAAATATCGTATATCATCCATTGTCATATCTCATAAGGTGCTAGAAAGGTACAAAAGAAAAGCTGCGGCTATCGGAACCCGCCACTGGGAAAAAACCGCGGGCCGGCGTATCCATGCGCGATGATACTCTGTATATCGATGTTGCCATCACTGCGAGGGCTCCATAGTTTGACAAGGATAAAGCGGCCAGAGCTGGATGGGTCAGTATGAGATAAGGAGGAAGAGGAGACAGACATACGGAGGCGGGTCAAACTTGATGCTGACCATGCTCTTCTCCCGCTCGATGAAGAACCGTGCGTGTGGTTTCAGGACCTCCGTGCTGGACGCTGCACCGGATCCCGATGCTGCTGCCGCGGCCGAGGACTCCCCCGAACCGGGAGCTTGTCGACGCCCTGAAGTCGGGTCCGAATGCTGACGGCGCATGGACCCGGCCCGTCGCTGCAGTTCAGCGCGACGCTGGGAGGGATTGTTTATACTGGTGTCTTCGTTGTCCTCATCATCGCTGACGCTGTCTTCGCTGTCCGAACAAAGGAGATCGTCATCGGCCTCGATGCGCTCAAGCTCGGCAAAGGACGGCTCGTCGTCGTCATCTCGTTCGACGAACACGTTGTCCTCGGAATCTTCGTACTCGGTAGTCACACGGAACTCGGCCTGGGGATCGTTGGCATTTCGATTGGCGTTCTCGTTGTCATCCAAGGCAGAATTCGAGTCGGGGCCTAAGAGAACCGTTCGCTCAAGCGACTGGAGAGGAGACCGGAAGGCTGTGAGGTACTCTTGAGACGGCGGCATGCCCGATCGGCGATTGCGGCGACGGCGTCGTGAACTCGAGTACTGAATCTGATACTGCGCGGTGCGAGCAAGCAGCTCATCAGAGGTCATCGACACGAAGATCATGCCTTCTTGGATGCTGGACGGTGTCAGTATCAGCCATGGCAGCCCAGGTGACAACGTACGGAGAATCAAACCCCGATCGAGGAGCTTTAATAACAATCTTCTTCAAGCAGAACGGCGCCTCGTTCCTATGCCGCAGTACCAAATTGCAGCGATCAGACTTCGTGCAGTAAACCGACGAGTCGTTTCGCAGCACGTTCTCCGGGAACGAACTGTCCCCGTCCGGATCATAGATCCCTCCATCACAGCTCGCAATCTCCATCTTCAAAGCACCAGGCACCACCTGTCCATAATGCCCATAGTTGAAACCCCGGATGCCCTCACGGTTATCATCGGACTCCAGCTTCCGGCGTTTCTGCCTCCGACCATTCCGGTCGACCTGCGGCGGCTGCGACATGGCGGATGAAGTCGGGAGTGACTCGCTCAGATTGGATAGACTCCGGAGATCAGGCCGGAACGGACGACGTCGGATACTCCTGCTGCTCGATGGCCGGGCCTCCTGAGTTGAAGCCGGGCTGAGGGTAGATGGCGGGCGAAAGGGGCGGGTCTGCTCTATCCAAGCCCTGTGGGATCCGTCCGACGGCCACGGTACACGAGGTCGTAATTGTTCGAGTTGTCGTTCGAATACAGCGCGGGTCTGTACAAAGTTGGCACGGACACTGGCGTCCCCTCGCTCCTCGATTTCTCGATTGAGTGATTCCAAAGCACGTGTGGCATCAAGGTGCTGCTGTTCAAATTCTTCGTTCAGAACTTCCAGAGCACGTGCGGCGTCATCTGAGCTGATTCCCCGACCTCCAGATTCAACCAGGCGTCGCAGGTATGCCAGGCGTTCTCGTGCTGGCCCAACGGAGCCTGGACTCTCGAGGGCGGTATATTCGTTGTGGTGCTGAGTGTGTAAATCGATCAACCGTTGGAGAGTAGCTTGGGTTTCGGCTCTTAGTTCTACCAGGTTGTTACCAGAGTCGTGCTCGTTCTGGGCCAAGGTAGAATTGTTCCGGTCGTGGAGGTTACGGTTATCGATGAGGTCTTGGGTACGGGGCCAGGGAAGGCTGCGTCTCCCGTTAAGGTCGATGGGAGCACTGCCACTGGGTCGAGATGGTCGGCGAGATGAAGCGGGTGGATAGTCGTAGTTTCCTGACTGTTGTAATTGAACGATTAGTTGCATGGTTTGGGCAGGAACGGACGACATCATGAAACATACCATAGCGGCGGTTAGCCTGCACGGAGACCACTCGGATAATGACCTGCAAGATAAAGGCCAGTGGAGCAGTCTCACATTTAAGAATCAACAAAGCCCGAGCAGGGCCAGAAGTCACGACGGTTTATCGTAGGTCAAAGTGATGAACGGCGGCGTTCTAACGTTGGCTATCGCGCACGTGATTGGCGATTAAATCATCGTTGTGGGGAGAGCTGGAGCTGCTTCTTCTACTTCTTTACCTCTCAGCAGTCATGATGGCGGAAGCAGAGAACGGCCAGTCGATCAGTGCTGGTATGCCTTTCACCGGGCGAAATTGCAAGTCATCTACTGACTCATGAACAGACGAGATCGCGCTATACGACCGACAGATCCGACTCTGGGGAGTGCAGGCGCAAGAGAAGTGAGTACACCACAAGCCAGGAGGAACAGTGCTAACAGGCCCAGGATCCGATCAGCGAATATCCTCCTCATCACAGTGAAAGCGCTCGCCAACGAAGTAGCGAAGAACCTTGTCCTGGCCGGCATCGGCTCGCTCACAATCATCGACCATGAACCCGTCACAGAAGCCGATCTCGATGCGCAATTCTTCCTAGAGGACGCACACAAAGATGAGGAGATCATCAAGCAAGGCAAAAACGTGAGACCCTCTCTCCAATCCCCTCAAGGATTAGCATTGACCGTCCCAGCGCGCGGAGGTAGCAGGTCCTCAAATCCACCGGATGAACCCACGCGTGAAACTACACATCGACACATCCGACGTCCGCACAAAGCAACCAGACTTCTTCGCCCAATTCGACGTCACAATCGCCACAGAACTCGACTACGCAACTAACAACACCATCAACGCCGCCTGCCGCGTCGCGAACAAACCCTTCTACGCCGCTGGCCTACACGGCTTCTACGGCTACGTCTTCGCAGACCTCATTTCGCACGACTTCGTCATCGAGCGCGAGAAATCCAACGTCCCGAACCAGCAGCAAGAAACCCCGACACGGAGCATCGTCAGTGTAACAACCAAGAAAGAAGGCGACAAGACTATCGAACTAGTCACCAAACGCGAGACATACTCCCCACTCCTGCTGGCAAATACCTCCCCCCTCCCCGAAGAATTCACCCGGCTCCCCCGCCGCCGGAAGCAAGTCACCCCACTGCTCAGCTGTCTCCGCGCCCTGTGGGAATTCGAAGGCCTCTCCGGCGGCAGGAGACCAACCTTCTCCCACGCCGACCTGGAAAGCTTCACCAAGCTAGCGCGGGAAAAGCACCAAGAGCTCAAGCTAGACCTAGCCACGCTGGACAGCGTATTCCTGCGGACCTTTCTGCAGAATCTGGGCTGCGAGTTGAGTCCCGTTGCTGCGTTTTTGGGCGGTTCACTCGCGCAGGATGTGATTAATGTTCTCTCGGCGAGGGAACAGCCGTTGCAGAATATGCTGCTGTTCGATGGGGAGAAATCTGTCGGCCCTATTTATCCGCTTCATCCGTTCTTCCCGCCGGAGATGGGGATGGAGTCGCTTAGTGCTGTGCCGCCGGTTAATGATCCTATCCCGTTGAATCCGAATCCGAGTGTAAATGCGGGTGTGAGTGCGACTCCGAATGCACCTACGGATGGGACTGGGAATAGCGTACCTACTACCATCTCATGATTGCATACGACAGCCCTGTTGACACTGCAATCCAACTGGAACAATGGAGGACGGATTGATGGACATTGAGAACGGTGCATCGGATAAAGGTAGGTAGGTGGATGGATTGGTTTACGAGTCTCCTTGGTTCATTTCGCCCGTCACTGCCCTGACGGGCCATGTTCATGTCATGTGTATGATATCTGCAGAATGCATCGGATCGCGGTTGAGTGTCTATGACTACTAGAAGTATTTCTTGCTGTATTAGAAGAGGACTCTTGCTGGCACAGGAAGCGGTTCATCAATTGCTCTTGTCCTTCAGATGAAGGGCAATTCATTTTGAATAGTCTGTCCTAGAGTAGTACTTCAATTCAGCTTCTAGTAATATATCATATGTGCAATTAGCTAGAACAACTATACTCTACCCAAACGCCATCACAAAATGCGCGCAAGAAACCAGCAATGAACCAAACTGAAAAGTGAGATATCATGGATATCCAACCAGTCTCTCAACCCCTCTCAGCCTCCTTCCCCATCTCCTCATCACCCCCCTTCTTCGGCCCCATCGACGAGCCACCCGCCTCCTCCTCATCTTCACTAATCAAGCCCTGCAACTCAAAAGCCTCGGCGTCGTGGATACGCTGTGCCTCAGATGTGGAGCGCGCGCGGCCGTTCATGTAGTTCCCGTTTCCGTTCGCAGCGGCATATTTGGATCCGCCTTCTGCGTTTTCTGCGGTGTCTTCGTTTGGCCAGGCGTGGACGGCGTAGATGTGGAGGAGGACGTTGACGACTGGGGTTTTAGGTTAGTGGGGTGCGGTAAGTGGTGAGGGGCAAGTGAGGGGAGGTGACTTACAGAGGAAGAGGATGAAGGCGATGCTGTAGAGAATCAGGATGTAAGAAACGTGGGTGATGCCCGCGTCGTTGAGGAGCTGCATCTGCTCTTCTGTGGCGCCCATGAAGAGGAAGCCGGAGGCGTATAGCAACTGTGATGGTCAGTCGTGTCCTGAGTAAAGAGCTGTCTCGTTAAGATGGAACGTACAAATGGAGGAAGATACTGGAAGCTGTTCGGGTCTGCGCCGCTCATGCTAACGGCGGGCTTATCGCGCAGCACGAACGAGATCTCGATGATGCGGGTGAGACCAGCTGCCATCAGGGTGTACCCGAAGATCGAGTGGACCATAGTACTAATCATCAATGTCTGCGGGTGCCCAGACATCGCGTAGCCGGTCAACAGGATGACCAGGGCAGGAATAAGGTTCCGCTTTGGCCGGCCGTTGCGGCTGCGGCTCAACCACATGCCCAGCAAACCGGCACACCACCAGACAACGCCCATGGTGGTATGCTGGAGATCATTGTGGACCCATTCGCCGCCCCAGCGGTGCTCGGTGAAGGTATTGACACAGCCCCAGGCGGCGATGATCAAGGAATCGAAGAACTCCTGGCTCCGACCCGTCCGACGCAACCAGTACTGCCCAACCAACAAGAGAATAGTCAGACAAATACCGTACCCGATGAACGCAGAGCCCATAATAAAATGCGCCAGACACTGGCCAAGATGATCACCCTGGCAGAAGCCCATCGCAGCAATTCCACCAAAAAGCATCTGCGCCCAAGAGACAACAGGCATAATCTTCCCCAGCACACCGTGAGCCAGGACAAAGATCCAGCGAATACGCGCCTGGCCAGCCTTGACCAGGTGCAACTTTAGATAGGCGCCCAGCACGACCTGTGCGATCAGGAGGAGCATGAGCCAGTTTGCGAACGAGGCGTGGGCGTTCTTCCCGAATTGGCGGCCTCCGTGGGCGTGGCCCAGGAAGTAGGCCAGGACGGCGATGACGGTTCCGACGATTTGGACGGGGACGTGCCAGCGTGAGCGGACGATCTAATGTACAGCGATTAGAATGGATCCCCATCAGGAGCGGAGTTGAACATACACCCAGCACCATACCCATGGGAAAGATAATCCCGAATGCAACACCCATGAGAATCATATGAGTCCATAGCGTGGAGTCCTGGACAACTACAAGTCAGCAAAGGCCGAGTAGACTCAAACTCGTAGACAGGACACGTACGATCGGGTCCTCGGAGATGGCGGAGCCCTCGGGGACATTCTCATGGCCGCCGTGGGCTGCGGCCACAGCAACCAGCGTGAGCAGAGCCCAGGCGGACCCTTTTAGCTGTGTAGACATCGTGGAGGGAGTCGAGGTGGGATGAGGGGAGGAGAAGAAGGGGAAGAGAAAAGTGACGGGCGGCTGCCATCAAGCGGCGCCGATCTTGTGCCAATCCGGAGGTGCCGTTCTACACAGCACGCTTTCACTCCCTCTTTCTTTTCTTTCACAGATCAACTATCACTGTCGGCTGTCAGAAGAGTATTGCTTGATCTCTGGGAGATTATTCTCATCACCAGATTGACCTCGTCCTGACACTCAACAAGCGGAGCGAGAGATTATTCAGCGAAGTCCGTGATTGGCAGACGCGTATACAATGGCCGAGCGACGAGACCAGCGAATCGTAAGTGCATCACATCAAGCAAATACGAGTCCCTAACAAATAGTGCAGAAATCCCTCCGAGACTCAATCACCCAGCTGGAAACCCAGAAAACCCAGCTAGAAACCGAACTTACAGAACTCAAGTCCAAACTGAAGTACGCAGTACCCTGCACGTATCCACTTCCAGCTTATACTAACAATCGCAGACAAGATCCCTCCAAGACTGTCCAGCGACATATCCGGCTGTTGCACGAGTACAATGAGATCAAGGATGTGGCGCTGGGATTGATGGGACTCATTGCTGAGGCGAGGGGGGTGCGGTTGATTGAGGTGCAGAGGGAGTATGGGGTTAAGGAGCAGGATTGACCAGTACTTGGTTCTCTTTTCAGGGTTCACTGATGATTCTATGAGTTACGACTACGACTATGAATTACGACTGATGACCATGGTTCATTAATGTTCTATTCATTCCGTTGTTTTTTGGCTAGAGCCTAACCACCAACTCCTCGCAAATCTATAGGAGATGAGAAGCATGATACAATGAAAGGAGATCGGGTGAAGAGGGGAGGAATCGGAGATGGAGGATGAAAAGCGGGCATAAACACCGTAACAGAAATGGGTATGTATGCAAATACCAACAAGATGAAAAGAGGTGGGGGCAACAAGATGAGAAATTAATGAGTCTTGCCCAGACTCTGCAAGTTAACCAGCTCATAGTAACGGCCCTTATTCCGCAGAAGGTCGTGGTGCGTACCGCTCTCGACGATCTTGCCCTGGTCAAACACGTAGATGATGTCGGCCTTTTGGATCGTGCTGAGACGGTGCGCCACAGCGATGGTGGTACGGCCGCGGGCAGCAGAGTCCAGAGCCGCCTGTACGACTTTCTCGGACTCGGAGTCGAGTGCTGAGGTGGCTTCGTCGAGTAGGAGGATCTTGGGGTTGCGCAGAAGGGCGCGGGCGATGGCGACACGCTGCTTCTGGCCGCCAGATAGCATGCCGCCCTTGCTACCGACGACGGTGTTGAAGCCTTCACTGTAATGGGTTAGTACAGGAATCAGAGTGTTGTGTGGAAGGACTTACGGGAGAGACATGATAAAGTCGTAGATGTTGGCGTCCTTGCAGGCCTTGATCAACTCCTCCTCGGGGACATCGTCACCGTCAATACCGAGGAGAATGTTCTCCTTGATGGTACCCTGGTACAAAGTCGGCTCCTGGCTGACCAGCGCGAGATGGCTGCGGTAAGAATTGACGTTCAGATCGGCAATATTCCGGCCGTCAACGAAGACACCACCGGACAAGGCGTCGTAGAAGCGCTCCAGGAGAGCAATGGTCGTACTCTTGCCACATCCACTGGGTCCCACCAGAGCAATGTACTGTCCCGGCTTGACGCTGAGGTTCAACCCACGAAGCACAGGCTGCTCCGGCCGAGTCGGGTAGCGGAAGTGCACGTCCCGAAACTCGATCTCGCCGCGACATTCGTCAAAGTTCTCGCCCTCATTGGACCAGGTGTCAATCGCCGGGCGACGGTCAAAGAGCTTGCGGAACTCGTAGGCAGCGTTCTTGGCCTTGCCCATGTCGGGAGAGAAGGAGAAGACGGTTCCAGCAGACTGGGCGCCGAACAGAATCTCACTAAAACAGACGAAGAATCGGAACATGTCGTACTCGTGGTGGCCGAGCAAGGTACCACCGTACCAGAAACCGAGGGCGACACAGAAGAAGACCAGAGCTTGAGACGCGGCATACAAGAGAGACGACTTGGTCACTGAGATCAGACTGGCACGGCTCTGGGCCTCCAACTGGTCGTGGTAGACAGACCACACATCAGCCTCGCGAGTGAGAGAGGCCACGGTGCGGATGGCCGAGGTAGCCTCGCAGGCATAGCTGGCAGAGCCCTCGTAGGCGGTCTTGGACCGTCGCTGGAAGGCAGCCAGCATGTAGAAGCGGTAGAAACCACAACCAAGGAGGATTGGAACGACAGAGATACAGACCAGAGCCAGCTTCCAGCCAAAAGACAGCGAGATGACGATAGCTGCGATCAAGGTGGTCGAGGTCATCAAGATAGTTCCCAGAGTCTGTCCACTGATACCAGAGAGATGCTTGGTCTCGGTCGAGAGGAAAGAGGTCAGAGCACCAGTGCTGTTCTCCTCCTTGTCAAAGAAGTTGATATCCTGGCGAAGCATCGTCCGGAAAGCCTGGCTGCGGGCTTTGCGAATGAGACGCTCAGAACAGAAGGCGAACGCGATACCATGGGTTGAAAAGGTGATAAACTGGACGATACCAACAACCAGGAACATCAACGACCAGAAGTTGGCATCGGATCGCAGCTTGGCAAACTGAGACTGGGGCAGGGACAACGCGCTGATAGCCTTGGAGTAGAGGAAAGCCTGGGTCGGCTGGCCACCACCAGCGAGCATCGAGAACATCAAGCCCAGCACCAACCATTTCCACTCTTCCTTGTTGAAAGAGGCGATGAACTTGATCAGGGTCCAGAGGGAGTACTTGCGCCTAGGATCAGGGGCTTTCTTCGAGAGGACGACACTCGAAACCGACTTGTGGGTGTCGGCTCGACGGATGGACTCCTGGAACAGGCTAGACTCTTCATCCTCACCCTTGGGGAATCCCGATCCACTGGTGCCGGACTTGACACGAGAGAAATGCTTGTCGAGAGCTTCATCAGAGTCAGCGGCAGAGACCTCCGCCTCCTCGAGAGCATCGGCTTCTTTCTCCTCGTTGATGCGCTGAGCTTCCACAAGCTTGCAGTATGGACCACCTGTCTCGAGCAGGGCGTCGTGGGTACCCTGTTCGACAATCTGACCATTGACGAAGACGACGATGTTGTGCGCAGTTTTAATGGTAGAGAGACGGTGGGCAATCACGATGGTCGTACGGCCCTTGGCAGCACGGTCCAAAGCAGCCTGCACCACGCCCTCAGACTTTGTGTCCAAAGCAGAGGTGGCCTCATCCAGCAAGAGAATCTTCGGATCAGAGACGACAGCACGGGCAATGGCAATACGCTGCTTTTGGCCACCAGAGAGCAAGAAACCACGCTGACCAACGTTGGTCTCGTAGCCCTCGGGAAGAGTCATGATGAATTCGTGTGCATTGGCCATCTTGGCGGCATTCTCAATGAGTTCACGGATCTTCTCTTCAGACTCGTTCTCGAAGCGGGTGCCGATAAGACCGTGGCGGATGTTCTCGTAGATGGTGGTGCCGAACAGGACTGGCTCCTGGCTGACCAGGGAGATCTGCTGACGTAGCCAGCGCAGGTTGAGAGTCTGGATGTCGTGCCCGTCAAGGAAAATAGTGCCACCAACCGGGAGATAGAAACGCTCGACCAGACCCACGACAGTACTCTTACCAGATCCAGAGGGCCCGACCAGAGCGGTGGTCTTACCGGCGGGTATGTTCAGTGACACGTCGCTCATGACGGTGACCTCCGGGCGAGAGGGGTAGATGTGCTTGACGTTGCGAAGCTCAATGTCTCCCTCGACATGATCCAGGATCAGGCCGTCGTCGGTAGTGGGATCCACTGGTGAGACACGGTCAATCGTGCTGAAGATCTTGGCAGCCGCAGCCACAGCACTGGTGAACGCCTGGCCGTTGGGACTGACATTGCCCAGACTGAAAGAACCGATGAGGATGGCCATGAGAATGGTCAAGACCTGGCCGACAGTGACCTCGCGAGCAACAATGTACCGCGAGCCCATCCAGAAGCCCAGACCGTAGTTCAAGTACATGATACCAAACATGGCACCAACCATCATACCCAAAGCCATTTGTAGACGCATGCCCCACCGTTCGGCGACACGCAGGTGCGATTCGTACTGCTTGGCCAGCTTATCCTGCGTGCCAAAGGCTGTCGCATTGCGAATCGAGCTGATGACTTCCTCGGCCACTGTACCACCAGCGCCGTAGCTCTCCAGGGAGAGCTTGCTGAACTTGATGATGAACCGGGATCCGCCGCCCATGATGACGACCAGGGCCACGATGGTGGAGGTACAGATACCAGCCAGCCGGGCATACTTGATATAAGCCACGATGAAGGCAGTGACAAAGGTGGAGATGGCAGTCAGAGTCAGCCCGACTTTCTCAGAGATACCGTCCTGGATGAGGTTGGTGTCGGCGGTGATGCGGGTGGTCACCTCGCCCGCGCCCAGCTTGTCGTAGTAGCCGATGTTCTGGCGCAGAATAGCCTCAAGATAGTGTTCACGAATCTTTTGGGTGACGTGCTCGCCGGTATAGATGAAGCCGATGGTGCTGACGTAGACGGTCACGAACTCTCCGATGCCGAGGTAGACGAAGTAGAGGACGTTTTTGCAGAGATCGTGGTAGAATACACTGTAGGGAGTGTTGCCGTATTCGATGCCTTGGAACGAGGAGGTCAATGAACCAAAGAGAATCTATATACGTTAGCCACTGGTTAAGTTGCGATCACGATGGCAGTACTCACCGTAAACAGCGGCAGTGCGGCACCCGCAGCAATGGCACAGAGTGCGCTGACCAGGAGGATCAAAATATCCATCCTGTCGGCATACCGATACAACCCAAAGAACCCGATCTTGACCGCCGGCGCATCCAGCTGCTTCTTAAGAATGTCCTTTTCATGTTGCGGCAAATGCGCAAACAGCGCATCGTCGTCTAGCGAAAGCGCCGTCTTGCTCGCATTGTTGCTTGAACTCTCGCTCTCCTTGTTTGGTGAGAGTGTTGACCCCGAGTCGAAGGTCTGCTGGAGAGCATTTCCCGCTTTCTCGTTGGAAACCGTCTCGTTGTTGGCCATGGCCTCCTCCGGGACTTTTTCCACACCCTCCTCGGGCTGCTGCATGATGACAGAACGGGCGCGTGTCGCGAGTGTCGAGAACAGTCCGGCCCACTTTTTTCGATGAGTGAACTTTACTCCATGCAGGCTCAATAGCCAAGACTAGCGGAAAAGTGGTAATGAGAAAAGCGACGAGGTGAGAAGAGATTAAATGGGAGTGTAGGTCGTGGCGGTGGGCTAGAAAAAAAATCCACGATCGATGGGAAGGGGACGATCATAGGAAGGCGAAAACAGGATGCAACGAGGGACGGGGGATAATATACATATGTAGCACTGTCAATGAGTAGAAGAAGATAAGCGAAGAGAAACATCTAGACTGAGCATCAACGGGACCGGAGACTCCAGACTCCGGTCGTTAGTATGCCGGTTATGCCCATTGTCTACTACCTACACTATTCCTGTCATTATCCAGGGTCTGATAGGTCTATCAGATTCTTTCATAATGATTATAATCATTGTTCCTGACAAGGCCAGGCTGCTTCGTGGAACAATAAAAAGTATAGACACACAGTTCCTAGCAGTTCCTAGCACTATGTATGTATGACGAGCATACACTACTATGATCGACATGTTGAACATTCTCCACGCGATGATTTGTGCAGCTCAAGAGAGCGAATACGAAGTATACGGTGCCTGACTCACTTGACATGGATCCATAGACAATACTAACACTATTATGGAGTACAGACTTACGTAGTAGTAGTAGTCCTGTCGCTTAACGAGCATTAGGCATCCCAGAATGTCCATAGGCTACAGCCTACAGCGCATAACATCGGTGCACAATTTGGTTCGGTCCGTGCTCGATCATCGGCATCGGTGGATTCGGGCTCCGATCTGGTCTTCATTTACCAGATGCGGTAGCCGATTGATGCAATGAACAGGGTCCTCCATGAATCAATAAGCAGTGACCTGTTCCATAGCATCCAGGTAGACCTGAAATGGCGGTGGCGATAGATATTTCCAGTCAGGACAGGAGCATATCTATCATGCATCGATATACCCCGATGACATAGGAACCGCGTGCAACAAGAAATATGTCGGACGAATGCACGAACGGACCAATTTTCGACCGTACGGCTGAATCCCGTTTGCAGCCTCAGGCTTGCGTAATTTATGCCTCAGGCATAAACAAATTGAAAATTCCTGCCTCAGGACCACATCACCTGACCCTCCAAGCGAAGCCAAGCCCTGCCCGCGCACACAACCCACACTCACCCGAAGGTCGACAACTTCTCCCATCAAACCAGCTCGCCGTCGCGACCACCCTTCAAGATGCCGGTACGTCCATGCAGCCAACCCAGCCAACACGATCCATTCAATCCAGTCGACACCGAAATCCTCAGTCACAATTTTCAACGCATAACTAACCCCCAAATCCAACAGAGCCACAAGTCCTTCCGCACCAAGCAAAAGCTTGCCAAAGCTCAGCGTCAGAACCGTCCCATCCCCCAGTGGATTCGCCTGCGCACTGGCAACACCATCCGGTAATGCGCCGCCCTGACAGACCCGAAAAAGATACAATACGAAGGGGGAAAGAAGGAGATAAGGGAACATTGGCTGATGCATTCATAACAGGTACAACGCTAAGCGGCGACACTGGCGCAAGACCCGTCTGGGCATCTAAACACCTCCCAGACCTGTCTTGTCACCCTTTCTACGTCTGGATCCCTCCGCCGAGATTGTGTGTTTCTATGGAATCGATATTATGATGTGACGCCCTTGCCCGGAGGAAGAGAGAAAAAGCCAACTCCCGACTTGACTTGATGCGCTAGTGGGAATGGGACTACGTCAAGTCTGCACTGTCTCGAGAATTGTCGGATCGGTTTATTGATTTTTCGATTTCGATTCGGCCTCGTCTTTTCAGATTGTTGGGATGACGACAGAGACGGCGCGTTGAATACATGATGAGCTGGATGGAGTGTTTCTGGGTACTGGGACACGATTTCGCTGAGGATGGGATTCTGGCGGGAGGGGTTTTCCTTTTTCAAAAATTTGATGGAATCAATTGACGTCCCTTTTGTTTTGCATGTTGATCCCGTAGATGCGGTCATTGTCGGAGTAGACTCGTCAGATGGTTCAGGGGACGACTACACCCTCGCTTACAAGCGTTCTTAACTATGGGTGGAGCGAGCTGCACAGAGTAGAGGAAGCCATCACGCCGTATATCAGGCCTTTTCACATCACACCTTGTATTTCTCTTGTCGGTCTACGCATGCACAGGAGAACAATTGGCAAGTCCAAGAACGATACTTTTGAATCCAGACTCATCATTCCGAGCAGCGAGTCTAACCACCCACTACATCTTCAACTGCAGCAAGCAAGCACATCCGACCAACGCCTCAGCAAAGGGACCCAGACCCCGGCTCTACCTGATCCACGTTCAGATGACTACTAGAGAAAAAGCCAGTTCATTCATTCTCGGTCGGGGAATATGAAATCGTCAGAGATAAGAAAGTGTAAACACAGAGCAATTCGTGATGCGGGAGTTCAGCGGCTACAACCAGATCATTAGTCGGGTTCTGCTTCATGCTGGGGGATGAACCTACTCCTCAGCCCACTCGTTCTCACGACGAATCTGATCCTCCTCCTCGGGGGTGAAATCGTTCTGTATATTGAACGTCTTGCGGATTTCCTCAGGCGACTTGCCCTTGATCATGTTGGCCACGGTCTTGCAGCCGACATCGAGAAGAGCCTTGATGTCGAGGTAATTGGCAGCCTAGGGTGGTTAGTATTGGAAATAGACTGGGGAGTGCAGGCTGCTCGGACTACTTACGAGGATAATCTCGAAGAGCATTTCCTGATCGACCTGCATAAACTTCTGGTCCCACTCATCGATATCGGTAGTCTTGCGACGGGTATCATCGTCTTCGCCAGTGCTCGCCGGGTCGTTCTTGTGGTGCTCACACCACTCAATGACTTTCTTCAGAACAGCTTCGTTGACCTGTAAAAGCAGTCAATATGGCGTCTAGAGAAATGGTCGTAGAGGAACGCACATTGGGAATGGGAATCGCCTCGCCAGAGTCACCAAGATCCTCCAACATGTTCTTGATCAGGACGGATCGCTCAGCGACGGTGCGTTCTGTTCTGTGTTAGCCGCGCCCGTGGTCTGGGCTTGAGAGCTACATACCGACTGTCAGCTCAACACTGTCGGAGCTAATCAGGGTGACTTGGTTGGCCATCTTGATCACGTGTATAGCGAATTTGAAGCAGACTGGAGTCTTTGGCTAAGCGTCAGTCTTGCGAGGTGTTGGTAGACGTGGGGGCGAAACGAGCGGGGTTGTGAGCAGGAGAAGCTGGATGATACTGACAAGTTGGTGAAACGTCGAGATCTGTGTGGAAAGAGGAAAGTAGAGTTGAAAACTGTAAGAAAGGAGGTTGTTGGAGGAGAGAGGTTGATCGAAGAAGGTGATTGTGATGAAGACGGTTGAGGTGACGGGTGCAGGGGTTTAGTCAGGCGAGGCTCCGCGGCGAATTCCTTTTATGTTAAGCGCCCACGGTGGTGCCTGGTATATTCCTGCTAGTTAATTAACGAAGCTGTATTTCGTCATTTGAGTAATTGAAGGATTGTTCTGTACTATGCCATTCACTGGATATCTATCCATGGATTCCCTGCTAAGCGTCTTGCTGCATTCACCTACGCCTACCGGAAGCGCCATACAAGTCGCCCAAAAGAGCATAGTAGAGCCAGAACTGCTATGCTGGGACTAACAACTACGATGAACGTGATTTTACTATTCCAAAATGGACCTAGGAGTCTGCATGACAGGAGATACCACGTACAGACCAGTCTTTAAGCAGGGAGTCAGCTAGTATACTGTAGCTCAGGGCCAGGGCATATTATTCTGCCGCGCGCCGTGATATCATCGTCATAATAAGTCCAACGCGTGTTTTCTTTTTCTCACTATTCCCAACCCCTTCCACTCCTTTGCCTTCCTTCTTCTCTGCAGCATGTTCCTGGTGCTTCCTGACCATGTGGAGACGAACCTATTTACTGCTGCTCTTGATACGGGTTTACTTTGCGCTGTCCCCTAGCTATCTACATCCCGATGAGAACTTCCAGGGCCCGGAGGTCTTTGCTGGTATGTGCACTCGATAATCTCCATGGTCGCGCGATGTGCAGATGATGCGCTTAACTGCCGATTTTGGTTATTTGGCCTTTGGCCTTTGGTTTTTGGTCTTGATTACACGCGCTTGTCATTGCGCAACCTCCTGTTGACCTACATACCTACGCACCCTGATCAAGCTGACAACACATCAACAAACAGGTCGTATCTTCTCCTACCCCTCCAAACTCCCCTGGGAATTCACCTCCGACCATCCCATCCGCAGCGTCTTCCCACTATGGCCAACATACGAGGTGCCGATGAGCCTGCTGAAATGGTTCTACACGGAGATCGGGTCCGGCAACCCACCACCACAGCTGGTATACTATGCGCTCCGGGGAGGCATGTTCCTCCTGAGCTTTGTGCTGGAGGACTGGGCAGTGTATGAGCTGGTCCCGTCACCGCGGCACCGGCGGGCAACAGTTGTCCTGGTGGCCTCCAGCTATGTCACCTGGACATATCAGACGCACACCTTCTCCAACTCCCTCGAGACACTGTTGGTGGCCTGGGGGTTGGTGCTGATTCGGCGCATTGTCGAGAATAAGGTCCGTTCCGCTGCGACTGTGGGGAGTGTCAACTGACTGGTGTGTACAGCAGCGCTCGTCGTTCTTCTCCTACGCGGTGCTCTCGTTCATCGCGGTGGTCGGGGTCTTTAATCGCATTACCTTTCCTGCTTTTCTGCTGTTTCCAGGTCTGCAATTGTTGCCGTACTTCCAGCGGAAGTGAGTGTCCCCATACATACCTGCTAGACATATACTCACCAACTCCACAGACCAACAGCCCTCGCCGCCATCATCGGCTTCGGCCTCCTCTTCTCCAGTATAGCAATCTACATCGACACAACCTTCTACAAACCCACCGCATCCCTCCTCGAGATCCTCCGTTCACCCGTCATAACCCCCCTCAACAACCTCCTCTACAACACCGACCCAAGCAACCTAGCAATCCATGGCATCCACCCACACCACCAACACTTCGCCATCAACCTGCCCCAACTCCTCGGCCCAGCCTACATCACCATGCTCCTCTCCCTCTTCAGCTGGCCGCTAGTGCCAACCTGGCTGCGCAACGCCCGCGCCCTCTCCGCCCTCTCCGCAACAGCTCTCCTCTCCATCTTCCCCCACCAAGAACCACGCTTCCTCCTCCCAACCATCCCCCTCCTCCTCTCCTGCATGCGCATGCACCACTCCCGCCTCTTCCTAGCCACCTGGCTCCTCTTCAACGCAGCCATGGGCTTCCTAATGGGCGTCTACCACCAAGGCGGGATCGTCCCGACCCAACTAGCCATGCGCTCCATCGTGCACGCCAACACAGCCGCACAAGGCATAAAGACCCTCCCAGACACAAGCATCTTCTGGTGGAAGACCTACTCCCCGCCGCAATGGCTCCTCGGCGCATCAACAAACGAAACAGGCAAAATCACCACAATCGACCTAATGGGCATCCCGGGACTAGAAATGATGAATCATCTCGACCAATCCGTCCCAAGCTGTCCAACAACCTCACCCGTCTACCTCGTCGCCCCAATGTCCGCTACCTTCTTGGACGAGTACACGGCTCCGTCATCGTTTGCGGCGCCGCATACCCCGAATCTCCAGCTCTACCGGCTGTGGACGTATCGCAAGCATCTGAGCTTGGATGACCTTGATTTTGGGGATGATGGGGTTTTAAATACATTGAGGAGGGTTGTTGGGAGGCGGGGGTTGGCGGTTTGGTCTGTTAGACGGGCATGCAAATAGGTATTTTGTACGGGGTGTGATAAATATAATTGAAATCGGGTATCTCAACTCATTTAGATCATCCATGAAGTAGATGTGTATCTTCCAGTAAGAGGGCTGCCTTCCAAGTTTTTCGTTCCGAATTAATCTATGCTTGATATAGATACACAGACATGTATATCCCGCTTCCTACGCCAACGTGTACTCTATTTGAGGTCCAACTTGAAGTGTACTAGTCAAAATAGAAGTGTATGGTCACTAGACAACCCAAATGCTTATCCATCTATATTCGTGGTGGTAGCAATCAATCCCATGACCAAGATATATCCACCATAACAGGTGCCCGAGTCACGCAGACCCAAACAAAATTAACAACCCCACGACGACCCGAAAGCACTGACAAACCGTGGTCTTTGGCTTTTCGTTGAAGCTGTCTGCAGGAGAAGCATTTATGAAGTAGGAATGGTCTGAAAGACTGTTGAGTGGTTTTGTGGACCTCGGAATGGGAGCATGAAGTACTCCGTACCGAGGCAAGGTATACATACGCCTGCAATGTCTCGACTTCGAGGCTCAGCCATCCAAGAAGTCAACACCTTGGCATAATGAGATGATTTTCACCCCTCATCCAGGAAGATGGGCTCTACATAATTTCATCGAGATTTACATAGTATCTCAACTCAGCTCATGACGGTGACTTGCCCAAGACGGTTGATGCCATCATGACCCCGTGATAGACAAGATCGACGGTCACTTGTCACCAAAGTACTCCGTAGGTTTCGCATGATTCCCATGATCGACAAATACGCTGACTTTACCTATAGACCCAACTATGCCAAGAGACACACTACAATGCATCCAGCGAATCATTTTGCCATTAGTTAAGTACATGACAGTCGTTGGTAGAGATGAGACCGTCCAGCAAGAGCAAGAGACAGTCGCCAGAGGAATCGGAATCGGAATCATGGGAAATAAGGAGAAGGCTTCAGCCTATGATCAACTGCAGCATGCTTGGTATTCATCAGAACGTAAATGGAAAGAGAATCGTTTACTCCTCGTCGTCGTCCGGCTGGTCGAAGAGGAAATTGGCCGCCAGCTCTTCGTTCTTGTCGCAGGCGAAGTAGGCCTGGATGACGGAATCCCGGGGGAAGCCCAGACGGCAGAGCTGCGGATGTGAGAAAATGAAGAAGATAAAATGATTGCGGTGGTAGACTTACACGCTCAATGGCATCCCGCTCCTCCTCCGTGACTGAGATAGCTTGTGTGCCTGGCGGCAATGCGCCCTCTTCTTCCTCACCAAGGTCCTCGCTGAGCAACTGCAGGAATTGTTCCGAGTTCTGGCCGATCAATTGGGCAATGTGGGGGTTTCCGGCCGCAACCTGCTGCAAGATGGGTTCCAGCATTTGAGGCTGCTGCTGGACGAGCTGTCGGAGCTGCTGGAAATGCGGGTTGGAGCGCAGGAAGTCCAGGTTGGCAAGAGCATCGCCGCCACCACCACCAGCAGCTCCGCCGCGACGACCGCCACCCTCGCCGGCCTGGGCAGCCGCCTCGAACATGTTGAAACCCTCATCGCCAAGAGCCGGGGCCTGGGTAGCGGCCGGAGCAGGGGCAGTTCCCTCCGGCTGTTGTTGCTGGGGTGGTTGCGCTTGCGGTTCCGGTTGCTCGGGGATACCCTGGTATATCGTTAGAACCTGAAATGAGCCGGACCGAGGAAACCTACATTCAACAAGTATTCGATTGCACGATCCGGGTTGAAGAATGCAGCTCGCATAGCACGCTCCACATCGGGCCGTTCAAATCCCATAGACACAATGTGCGTCATAGCCTCCTCAGCCTGAGCACCCATAGTCAACGCAGAAGGATCACCGAAGGCGGTTTGACCGGCGGGAGCGCCGGCGGGAGAGGGAGTCGCAGGAGCGGCAGGAGCTGTGGTGGAAGGCGCCGGGGCTGCTGGCGCCGGGGCAGCGGGGGTTGATGCGGGAGCTCTGGCAGCCGGGGTAGAGGGAGCACGAGCGGGAGCGGGCTTGGGTCCCTTGGCTTGGTCAGTAGCTGCGCGTATCTGCGGTTGAAGCTTCGTACCTTTGCGGGCAGGCAGACTAGGAAGTCCTTCTCTTGGATGTTGTAGGACTCGACGGTCTTGTCATCCTGAAGAATCTTGCCTGCAATCAGTCAGCTCCGGTTTATCGACGAGCTTTGTTGTTGTCCAGCACGCACCAGAGTAGATGACCTTCATGCGCTCTGCATCATATTCGCCCTTCTCTTGAGCGATCTTGGCCTTGACCTCTCGCACCTGCAGGCAAGAATTGTTAGCCCCGCACCGGGTGGCGTGGCTCGTTGGGCCGCGATAGCATGGACACAACACGTACTGTTTCAGAGGGCTCGACCTCGATCACGAACTTCTCCTGCTTGAGATCCTGTGTGATAGGAAAGAGCAGTGTCAGCAAGGCGTCAGATCGCTGAGAAAGAATGTGCCCACCAACCTTGAAGGTGAGCTTCATCTTGCCGCCACTGACGAGGAAATCGGGATAAGGGCGGATGGAAGGTGATAAGGGATGGAGAGATGGAGACGGAGGACGGAGATTGGAGTCAGGACGTTGTCGAGAAGAAGAAGTCAAGAGGGGCGTCGAAGTAGTGACGATGATGCAGCAAACGAGAGCCTGAGGCGGGAGTTGCCTCACCGCCCCACTTTCGGTTGACGACTGGATGGAATGAATATCTTCCTCTTGGAATGTGATGAAGTCATGGTTTGAGAGCTTTGCTTTCAGTTGTGATCAAAGGTTCTCGCTGGGAAGAAATCCCTTGAAGTCATCCTACTCAGAATGACTGAATTGAAGGCCGCGAACTCGAAGCAGTCTGTTCTCACGATGGCAACCTTGGCGGAAGCTATACTCGACGTGCGTTGACGAACATTTGACTGGAGAGGAGCACGATCTGGCCAATGTTGTTCATTCATCTCAATTGATCATTGTTAGCCGATGAAGACAAATGGAGAGCTAGACAGCTCTTCCCAACAGCAGGAGCACAGCAACTCATTGAGATAGCTGGATGCCACAGCTTGCAACAGGTGATCAAGAATCAACAGCTCGTCCACAATCCCAAACGATGGAACGAACACATTCAGCGCTCGATTTCGCCTACAGGACTGTCAAGGAACCATTCTCACCAATTCCCTAATTCCGATTGCTATCTACTCTGGCCGACATCCCTCCCGCTCGCACTATTTGTGTACAGTATTCAGGAACAAGTCCAATTGACGCCACTCCTGAGGATCCTGCCTATCATGAAAATTTACAATTGCATGAGTGCCTCCATTGGCTCACAACACAATCATCCAGCGAACAGAGTGTTCAGGGGAACGCGGAACCTTCGCCTAGTCGATCGACATATCACATTCAGCCGCGACGGAGATCGGATGATGGTCCGCAGTCTTTAGGCTTGAGGATCTTCTACTTGACCCTGAATGTTGGATATATCAAACAGATAGTTCATGTTAGCGTCTTGATGGGCAACACCTGCTAATGGCATTGGTTTCGATTCGGCTCTTGTGTTTAGTCCCACCTCATAGATCGACATTCATAACAGTTGTTGGGCGCGACACACTGCATCGACTCCAGCTCAATACTCGTACACAGTAAGATTCATCGCATACTTGTATCTGCTCGACATCCCACTTCGATCTGATCTGCCAATTCCCAGACTCTAACCATCGTCCCGGGTCGATGGATCAGATCGATCATCCGGAAGTGACAGGTACATCTGCACCTCAAGATACTCTTGTAGCCATGCTGCTCGCTCCGAGCCGTCCTTGGGAACACAAATAAATATGAGCAGTTCCCTCTTGCATCTGATTTCTTCGAGTCTTGTTGGAGTGGCCAGACAGCTGCAGATACAGCACCCCTTCCATTCGTTCTAGTCTGCTCTGTTGCTCTGTGGCTCTACTTCGCTCACTTCCTCACTGTCCATCTCTACTATATCTGCAATCATGTTCTATATTCTGGCTGTGATGGCCACCCTCTCAACCTTGATCGTTGCCATCCTTAACGGCGTGGCTTATGCTACATTGCAATCCCTGCCCGACTCCACATCCACGATGGGACAGGCTCCTCTCAGCCTCAGTGTCATAACCTGTGTAGCCTTGATCATGCTCAGTCTGTTCCTGCACAAAGACGTTCGAGGTGATCAGCAGTGGCCGGAATGGAAGTTGGGATTGTTTTACTTCACCGGAGTATACCTTCTCATCGCAGCTGCGTCTTCTTCAGCGACGATGACCACCAACAATCTGCCTTCAGGGCTGGGGGCCTCTCGATCGATATTCTGGGCTCTCTCACTCCTTGCCCAGGGCCAGTATTTTGGCTTTTTGCTGGTCAACTCAAACCAAAAGACGCCCGCTCCGATATGGCCAAGCTCATACTCCCAAGAGCTGCCCCGATCTGATAGCCCCAGCACCATTACGCCGCCTCAAGCGGCCCTCGACCCATGCCCTCGAGCAGGTGGATTCGATAGAAGAAGGTCCTCTCTTCGCAAATTCCCTCGACGCTCGAATCGCTACTCCGGCGGGACATTGTGTCTACAAAACACCAACGAGCCCAAGTACAACTCCTTCGACACCAGCTCCTCGACCATCTCCTCTCCAGAGCCATCACCCACCCATGACCGCATGCCCGATGCATCCGCCGAACGAGACACACGTCCTCTCCTTCGAGGCAACGGCAGCATTCGCAGCATGCCCAGTCTCCGACACGAACGGGTCCAGCACTCACTGGACAGTCTCGTCCAAACCTCTCCCACGACATCGACCTTCCACCTTGACTCGCCATCAGCATCCACTCTCACCCTCCCAGAAGCGCGAGAGCAAAACATCCACCCTCTCTTCCGCTCCACCAGCCCCTCCCCCTCTCCCACCCCAACGCCGGGGACAATGGTGAAAGCCTCGCCGTCTGCAGGGCAGACCATCACGAAGAATACACTAACCCGCATGAGATCTAACCGCTCCCTGCGCACGCCCTCGCCATTGCCTGGGAGTGAGGAGTCTACATTTGCTCTGGCGCCTGTCCACACCGGACAGATCCTCCGCAGCCACAGCACCACGCAGTATGAGCAGAGATACGATCTGGACGAGTCCCCTGAGGAGAAGTGATGATATGATGATTGGCTGACTGTATAATGGGTTATGGATGTATAAATGTGTAATTAGATCTGATATGGCGTTTGTGAATACATGTGTTTTGATTGCTGTATTTGGTCTGTGTGCTACATAGACGTACTCGGTCTGTGACTTAGAATAAGGAAGATAGAGGAATGGAGAGTGTATCAGGTAGAGACATGGTAAATGAGGCAGAGTATGTGGTATACAGAGTGTCCCGCTGGCATTCACCGAGTATGGCCTTGCCGGATTCGTCCGCTGTCAGTGATGGCGACTCGGTGAATGGATAGATGAATATCCATTGACTGATAGTGAATACTAAACTAGTATTCTCAGTGAATGGATACCTAATCGAGTAGTACTACTACTCGTAGTCCAGTGAATGGCAGGTGGCCAGTACAAAAAAGCAGTAGACGCGCGGGAAAAATCACCGGCTCCAGCAACTTTCTTCCTTCAAACTCCCCTTCGATCGCTTCGGCCTCCAGTCTTCTCCTTCTTTTTTTCACCTTCTCCAGAAGAACGTTCTCTCTCTTTTTTCTCTTCGTCAACTTCGTTTCCTCCTGCGCCCTTGCATCCCGGGCGCACTTCCACCTCCGGGACCCAGTCAAATCCTGCGCCCCGAGTAGATCCTTTCTCCAACCCTCTCCCGTCCACCCTACTCTATTTTCACCTTTGACCTCACCTCATTCCGGCAAGGTGGTAAGTGATATCCATTTCTTCTGATCGCATTTGTTCTTGCTACTTCGTTCAATCTGCCTGTCTTGTTTCTGTTCTGTTTCTGTGTTGCGCGCTGGTCCCCCTGTCTACACTCCCGACTACTTCCTGGTGGATCGCGTGTCCCGGCTGTCCGTACTCATTCACCTGTCACTCATGAGCATCTGTCTGTTCATGATGATTGCCATGTTTACCTCTTCTTCCTTTTGATCGAGTTGATCTGCCTGCACGGTGAATACCCCCAAGTCATCTCCTCGCTGCCACTTTACTTTTCTCGCTTTCGCTCCAACACACGCTGTTTTTATCTGTTTCATCACCCCTTGGCCATCGCCCGCTTTTACTTCAAGTTGTTCTTCTATTTGTTTCATTTGAACATCTCTTTCATTTCGTGTTTCTGCTCACTTTACCCCCGCGTTCATGATCATATTGTGCTGACTCGACCTTACAGAACAATAGAGATGGTGGGTCGTCGAAAGTCCCGCGGTGCGGCTGCAAGCCCGGCTGCGCGCTCGACGCGTGCCTCCGGTAAGTCTCCTTTACATCAAAATTGACCTCACTCTAACTTTAATACAGAATCACTGCCGACGCCACGCGGACGCAGCAGCGGCCGTGGCCGAGGCCGAGGACGGGGTGCTCGTCGAGCAAGCATGCCCGAGCGGGTTGCTAGCCCGACTCCAGCACCGAGCGAGCCCGTGCGCTCGCACATCATCAAGTTCAAGATCCCGTCTCTTCAGGCGGCCGAGGCGGCCTCTGGCGAGAGAACCGAGGCTTGGGCCTCGTCCAGCACTCCATCTGGCTCTCAGCACCCAGAGACCCCTCGTGCTCGCCGCTCGAAGCGGGCAATCGCAGTTCCTGAGTCGTCGAGAACCACTCGACAGTCTGCGCGGCTGAAGCCCTCTGGGGAGTCATCCTCCAACGACACCCCCAGCAAGGTCGTCGACTCGCCGATTGACAGTCGCGACCATGATCATGGTTCTCCCACACAGCGTGATGACAGCCATGACAACGGCACGTCTCACCCTCAGGCTGGTAGCAACCAGTCTGACGAGGGCCATGATCATGCAATGGCCGACGCCGAACCAACGCAGGCCAGCACTCAGGAGTCTGCCGAGAGCCCTGCTTCAGCGGATCAGCCGAAGCAAGAGCAGTCTTCGCCGCGCTTGTCTCGCAAGCGCAAGTCCATCGAAATGGACGTCAGCAACGACAACCACTCTGACGCCCCGGAGACTGCCAGCAAGAAGCTGAAGCTTGAAGAGGATGAACCGACCCTCGCCAGCACCCTGCCAAATGGACATGAGACGGAATCCCAGCCAGTTTCGTCGTCAGATGAACCCGTCGAAAGTGTCGAATCCACCGTCGTGGCTGCTCGCGGAAGAGGCCGTGGCCGTGGTGGCTGGCGAGGTAGGGGACGGGGTCGAGGACGAGGTCGTGGACGCGGAGGACGAGGAGGAGTTCTTGGACCAGTGCGTGCTGGTGTGACCCGTGCTCGTGGACGCGGTCGTGCCGGTGCGACTACCACTGGTCGTGGTGGAGGCAAGAAGATTGAAGACGAGATCTGGGACAGTGAAAGCCGACGACGATCGCCCTCACCGATTTCATCTACGCAACCGATCAAGGACCGCCAGGCGCAGCTTGCAGCTTTGTTCAAGCGAGTTGGCCAAGCCCAGTCACTGGCACTCAGTGTTCTGGCGGATCAGAACCAGCAGAAACTCGCCAAAGATCCGAATGCGCACAAGCAATGTCCGGAATACCTGCAAGTCAAGAAAGAACTTGCCGAGCGTGAGCGCAAGGTCCTGCGGCAGATCAAAGCTGCCTACGAGTTGAAGGTTGCGAGTGAGAACCGAGTTCACGAAGGAAATGTCTTTGCGATTGAAGAACGAGCAAAGGTGAGCCTCATCCACTTTCTTGTGATGCAGTTTCTAACGATTACAGGCACAAATCGCCAATATCAAAGAGGAGATGTTCTATGCAGCCCAAGGCAAATACATGGAACTGGTCACGGGTCGGCGGGCCGCTGAAGACGATGAACATACAGAGGTTGGTACTTCGTCCTGGATGACTCTTCATTACTGACATCTGACATCTTCAGACTGATGGCTCTGACCCTGATGCCGAGGAACCTCAATACCTCTTCCGCATCGGCAAAGCCGGAATCAAAGAAGTCGAGCGTGGCTTCTTCGCTGAAGCTGTTCGCGAACTCGACGGTGCAGCGGCTTACATTCGTGGCCGCACAGAGTGGGATGACTTCATCATGAAATTCCGTTTGGGCGAAGACCTGAACCCGCAGATGCAAGCGATCGATTCTACGGTGGACCCGGTCACACAAGACCGTGTCGATCGATCCGTGGAGAGCCTGCTACAAGCAGCTCAGATGGTCCAGGACGAACTCAGCGGCAAGACCGCAGCAGCAGATGGCACAACCGCATTGGATCCGTCTCCAGTCGCCTTGTCAGTGCTAGCCGATACAGCACTCACCGACCACATCCCGTCTCAACTACCTCAAATGCGCACCGATCCCAACCTGCCACCCTCCACCTCCCACCGCAGTCTCCTTACCACTCCCTCTCAGGGACCACCGCCACAAGGAATGGCACATGGCCCTACCGACCCTCGGTCATTTCTCCTGCCTCGACCCTCACCAATCTCCTCACAACCGAGACTCCCAGGCCGCGGCCAACTCGGCCTACCTGATCCATTCGCCATGACTGGCCCACCCCAACTACCTCCTCCTCCAGGCTCGAACTTCCGAAGCCTGCCTCGACCAAATTACCAACTTCCTGGACCTCCGCCACCTCTTGCAGGTCCTCCAGGGCCGCCGGGACCGCCAGGCCCAGGCTCTCTCTACTTCCCACCTCCACACGGACATGGACACCCGTCTGGACCTCCACCCCGTCGATACTGACGGCACAAATGATCTGAGTGATTTCGAAGAGTCGATGGCACACACAACTGATTTGATTTTTCATTTGATTTTCCCGATGCGTCGGATGTATGTATTACTTGACTTCTCTGTTTGTTCTTCAGCGACGGCGTTCCCCTTATTCTTATAGGTGTGTGTGTGTTCGGGCGCCAGTCGATCCATTCGACTCTTGTTTACATCAGGTAGCATAATGCTATCGGGCACAGCCCTCGTATTGAAGACTCATCAAGTAAAATCATACATAATTGATCCTTTAGATGACTCTACGATCACTGTCAACATGAGGCAGAATGAGTCAACTGTAATGTACTGGTACTTATATTACCACACAATTTGAGCGTAGATGTAAGTACCAGTACATATGAGTCCTTGAGTCCCACCCAGCGGGGCAGCACCGCCGCACCCACCGATTGGCGCGAGCTTTTGCTCTTTTTCACTGCTTCATCCCACTTCTGCATTTAAGAGGCAGACTCTTCATTGCTCTGCACCTCTATCTCTCGTCTCTCAGCTCCCCAGCTCCCAGCGCTCAGCTCTAATTCTAGTCATTCTTTCTTCTCTGGCTCTGATTCCCCCGATTGACCGACACCATGGCTGTGCGTGCCCAATTTGAAAACTCCAACGAGTACGTCCACCTCTCACAAACCCACCAGACTCAAAATCAAAACCAGAGTCAAGGGCTTGAGAAGAATGAAGTAACTAACAAATTATAGAGTCGGCGTGTTCTCCCGCCTGACCAATTCCTACGCCATTGTTGCTGTCGGCGCCTCGGAGAATTTCTACAGGTGTGTCGCTGCACCTCCTACACCTACCATATTGCCAGATCGGAACTGATAAAGACAGTGTCTTCGAGGCTGAGTTGCAGGATGTAATCCCCATCTGCCACGCTACTATTGCCGGGACTCGGATCGTGGGTCGGTTAACCGTTGGGTAAGACACCACCACCACCACTACCACCACCAAAACCAGCATCCCACTCAACCAACCCACAAACAGAAAGCAAAAGCAAAAGCAAAGCTAACACAGATATCAGCAACCGCAAAGGCCTCCTCGTACCCACAACAACAACAGACCAAGAACTGCAACACCTCCGCAACACGCTGCCCGACAGCGTAAAAATCCAACGCATAGAAGAGCGCCTCTCCGCACTCGGCAACGTAATCTGCTGCAACGACCACGTCGCGCTCGTGCACCCGGACCTCGAGCGCGAAACAGAGGAAATCATTGCCGACACGCTGGGCGTGGAAGTCTTCCGGCAGACGGTGGCGGATAACGTGCTGACGGGGTCGTACATGGCTCTCTCGAACCAGGGCGGGATTGTGCATCCCAAGACGTCGGTGCGGGATCAAGATGAGCTTTCGTCGCTTTTGCAGGTGCCGCTTGTGGCGGGGAGTGTGAATCGGGGGAGTGCGGTTGTGGGCGCGGGCATGGTGGTTAATGATTGGCTTGCTGTTACGGGGTTGGATACGACGGCGACGGAGTTGAGTGTTATTGAGAGTGTGTTTAGGTTGGGGGAGATGGGGGCTGGTGGTGCTGGTGCTGGGGCTGGGGTGAATAAGGAGAGTATTGTGGAGAGCTTTTATTAGCTTTCTTTCTCTTTCTCTTCTTGGGTGCTCTGCTTCTGATGGTCGTTGGTGGAATGGATCTGGTTGTTTGGTGTTCGAGGTTCTTTTCATCCTGGTTGTTCTTGTTCTTGTTGGGCTGCATGTGCATACAGGATTAGTCCGGCAATGATGTTATGACCGATTGATAGATATCAGGTTGGTATCGACGTAGACCATATCATATGCTATGCTGTATGCCTCGACTAAACTATTGACTGACGAGGCGGACAATCCACCAACTTCCAATGCTACCCAGGATACAGTAATATGCCCAGAACTCCTGTGCCTATGAAGGGGTATTGACAATACAAAGTAGTAGCATAAAACAATCAAGAAGCGAAGCGAACTGCATCAGCAGAGCTGACTGTCCATGCTCAGTCCCATCCATACACCATACACCCACCATGCTAGCATGCCCATCACTCCATCTCCGCGCAGCCAGGCTCAAGTCGCTATACCCGGCCTTCAATCCCAATCTGCGGCGGATTCATCTCCATCTCCGTGTCCATGCCCCCATCGCGCGGGGACTCCTTCGGTGGTGGAGGGCTAGGCGGGACAGGGGGCGAGACACTTCCATTGTCATTCGCTTCTTCCGCTGGAGGTGCACCCGGCGGCGGGGGCGGGGGTGGAGGTGTAGATTTTTGTCGTTTAGACGGTGAACTACTCCCATCATCGCCATGACCATCACCATTGCCATGGCCATGTCCATGCTCTGGATCTAACGCATCATCCCGCTTCCGCTTCAGCGTGCCGCTGTCATCATCCATAGGCGAAGTAGCCGACGGCTCAGCTTCGTCGTCGCTCATTTTCACATCTTGGTCTGGGTCTTCGGCTGGGGTGGTGTCGGCCTTGGACCCGGGCTCGGTCCGTTTCTCGGCCTTGCGCTTCTCGCGCTCTTTGTGCTTGGCTGCTGCTTTGTCGAAGAAGGATTTGCAGTAGCTCTTTACGGTTTGTTGGTGTTTCTCGCTGATCTTGGTTGGGTCGTTCACGCGGTTTTTCTTGTAGTCGCCTTCGACGAGTTTTTTGGCGGTCTATTGATGTTAGATGTGGTCTGGAGCGGTGGTGAGTGACATACCTCTTTCGCAAACCGCTTGAGGTGGTCTTTTGGAATCTTGTGCTTGTATTGGTCGACGACGTGTTTGATATGTGGATGTAGCTACTCCTGTCAGCTTGATTCAATACTTCAGAGCGATGTACTCACCGTATTCTCGTAGAGTTTCTTCTGCTTCTCCAGCGAGAGCTTCTTCCACCAGTCATCATCTCTCTTCTTCTTCTCTGGCTGATCATTTGCTGGCTGTGGAGTCACAGGAGTCTCAGACTTAGACTTCTGCTCTGAAGGCGTCTTTTCTTGTGAGTTGATGATCCCATCGATGATACTCTGCAAAGCCACGTTGCGATTAACCACAGGCGTAGTGGCAGGGGCAGTCGGCCTGGTCCACGTTGTCTCGCCCGATGCCGAGTAGTAGTAAGTCCTGCCATCGGCCTCGGCTGTGAACCATCCTTCAGGCAGGGGCTGACGATTGCGACGGTTGTGGTTATGGTTGTGTCGGCTCCGGCCATGTCCGTGGTATTGAGAGTTGCGATCCCGTCGCGGTTGGGTAGGTGGCCCGCCACGACGAGCTTCGTATGCGGGCGAGGGAGACCGTGTGGCAGAGCGCTGACGCTCTTCACGACCAGACTCGCGACGCTCGAACTGGTTGACGGCTTGCTTCGCCTGCTCGCCCCGTTTCATGCGCGGAATGCGATATCCAACCTCCAGATTGGCCCAGCTTGCCAGCAGGGCAACCGCCTTCTTCTCCACGCGCTCATCGCCGCAGGTCGTCAGCGGCTGGATGTTTGTTTCAATCTTGGAGTCAATGATCTTGTTGCGTGTGAGACGCGGGAACTTGTCGAGAATATCCAGAATCTGCATCACCACGTTCTGGTCTTCCTTCCACATGCCCAGCTGCGAGTTCAGGATCTGGTAACCGTGCATTTTCACGACCCGGTTGCGCACTCGCTCATCCTCACAGCGTTGAATACGCCCGAGCAGCTTCACAGCAATCCACTTCTCCTGGCACTGCATGAGAGCCGCCATGACCTTGGTAACACCATCCTCGTCCAGCGACTTGGGCTGCACGCTGTCCACGTATTCCTCGTCATCCTCCTCAGTCTTCTTTTTCTTTGGCCGTCGTGCCACCACTGTATCCCATCCATCTGCATCGTCGATACCCAGAGCCTCGATCGTCGCATTCGACAGCTTGGTAGCCCGCTCGGTCTGGGTGCGTCCACCGATGAACCCAGTACAGTTAGGCTCGCCGCAGTAGCAGGGTTGAGGGTCTGCGCCGTATCGGTCGACATTGTAGTTGAAAACGAGTTCTTCGCCCGCCTGCACCGCTCGCTCGGCGAAGATGCCCATGCGCAGCTTCTCGCCCACCACCCACTTGTCGACATAGCAGTTAGGATTGCACGAGTGGTTGCAGAATCGCCCCAGATTCCCTCGCTTGGTCGCATCCACAAACTCGCCCTTGTTCAGCGACATAAAGTAGAAATGCTTGATGCCCTCCTCGTCGTACTGTCTCATCCGACGCCGGAATTGGGCCTCGCCCACCACCTCCCCAACATATTCAAATATCAGCTGGTGCGGCTCGAGGTTGGTCTCTGCGCGTAATCCAAACCCCTTCTTCTCCGTCTTGATGACTGCCACCTTTGCGTATTGTCTCTTCTGGAATCGTTGGTTCCGGCAGTCCGGGCCACAGCCGCAGTCGCCCACGCACTCGATCTTGGTCGCTCGGTTGATGCAGTCGGAATCTTCGCCACAGGCCAGATTCTGGCCGATTGCGGGGTCTACAAGTCATCATAAGCATCTTTTCCAGTGATTCCTCCCCGTCTGGCCTCAGAGCGCACGGCGCGGGTACCACCGCGCAGGTATGAGAACCGACTTACCCCACTCCTCGGCACAATCACACTCCATCGCATGTTCCGTGTATCCCATGTACTTGTTCGCGTACCAGCACGCCTCCATCTGCTCAAAGGTGGCCAGCGCATCGCCGGTGCTGTCGGGCAGGTGAGTCCAGAGCTGCGGTGGACGTGGCACGACCTTTTGCGAGGAGCTCCGCGACAGCTTGGGAGGCTGACCGGGTTCCTGCTTGAGGACGATATCACCGCCGACAGTCTCTTTCTCTGAATCTGGCTTCATTGTGGCCTCGGTGTCAGGTTCTTCCTTGATCGGTGACCGAGATGGAGAGTGGTCGTGGTCGATCTTGGAGTCGCCGTTGGGAGATGGCGAGTCCATCTTGGCTGGGGCTGCCTCGAGGATGAGAGAGTCCGCATGGCCATGGGCAGACATGACGACACGGACTACAAGAGAAGGTTGCGGAACGGGGAAAAGTTCAAGGGAGCCGGTTGACTTGGTTGAGATAATCCTAACGAGGCGCGCGCTCACCGCCCACACCCGCGATCGCCTCGCGTCTGCTCCGTAGGCGATCTGATCTTAGCAGTGAGAAGCGATTGAGCGATTGGGACACGTGAATTGATCAACTGAGGCTACCAATACTCTACTAGGTAGATGACTGTCATTGCCTGTGGCATCCTCACATGCTTTTTCCGCGCTATCCTCAGATGATCCTTAGACGACTCAACGGTCAACTATATCTTAGCGAGACTCGACAGTATCTCGACCACAGCACTTCTATGGCCAACTGTGCCATTGTCTTTGGAGAGGAACTCTCCACTACTTATAGAACGCGTGAGTGTATGGCATAAATCCGCCGAATATATCCCGATTGTTAGTCCCGGATTGGCTCGATATAACCAGGCCAGCCATGCCATGCCATGCAGAACCAGTCCACTGGTTCCCAAATCATAGGCTCTGCGAGGCCCATAGACGACAGTGCAGGTACCCTGGCCTAACGCGTCCAGCACCATCGGTAGTCATTGCCAAGCGAGAATGAGTGGATGGGGATGAAGGAGAGCGTGCATGCAGAAGAGGAGGATGAGCGGGAATCGATAGGATGGGAGGTTTTGTCTGCAGCAAACGGTGTCTGTGCGCGATCGTTCTGATACTTAATACTCTGATACGTATGATGATGATAGTATTCTATAGAGAACTCGAGTCATGATGAGAATTACATGATCATTGTGTAGGTACCTAGGTAGTCTAGCTACCTAACTACAGGGACAGAGCAAAAGTATTAACGCCCCAGCCTATGTACAACATTCTGCCCATCTTAATCCTCAATCAGTTACTTGATTTAAGCTTACCGACATAGCATTTCTTAGCTCTAGTTTTCAATCAGTAGATTCTATATAGCATTCTATATTATGCCACACATTTTTCCGAACGATTTTCATAACATACGGGTTGATAGGCCAACTATAGGGGGTGTTAATACTTCTGCTCTGTCACTGTTGTAGTAATATCTGCATACTAGCCCATCTGGATAAAAGGGATGCTAGTACTGTAAGGTCATAACTGTCATCTATAATACTGTCTACATCCTATAGTATTCCATAACTATACACTCTACCTACTATAAAATATCCATAGCTAGTACTATACTAGGAGACCACTACTATACACACTACTATCATGCTCTGTCTACACTATACACTGCGTTCATCTTATAGAATCTGTCCTCCGTAGTAACAGTAGAGGTAACTATCCAAGTGGACCAGCCTAACCCTCCCCGTCTAGCTTCAAACACAATCCTTTTCATCCACTCACATCCACTCGTTCTCTCTCATTTGGTCAAAATCCCATGAAAATCCCCCGAACCCCCCCAAATTCATGGTTTCCCACCGGAAAAAGCACTGCTTCCCGCAGGAGTCCCTTGGCTCTGGAACTGCCAGGGCCAACCGTTTGTTCCCAAGTTGTCAATCTTGCATCATTAGTTAGTATCGTTCTACCTAAGTAGTTCTAGGTAAATACCTAGGTACGATGTATGCGTACTATATACTATGTAGTACTAGCAGTATTTTTATCGAACCCTTCTGGAAGAGAGATGAAACACTAACTCTTCATACTCCCGTTCATCCTCTCTTCTCTTCTTCCCCTGCTTGTCCCTGCAGCTTTCCTCCGCTCTCTGCGCCATCCCGGCTGCTCACCTCGGGCCAATCTTTTCTCTTCCAGCCGGGATTTCGTGTATTTCGTGAATTTCCTGCTTTCATGGACGCGTTTTGTTGTGCTGTTCCTGCGGCTTCCTTTCTGCTCCTCCGTGGCGGGGACTTACACTCTTTCTATTTCTACTTTTAATCCCCTAAATTCAGGTGGCATGCGCTCTCAACTGTAATCTTCTCGGATATTTTTGTGGCCATTACTCTGGGAGGTTGTCTTGTTTTCCTTTGCGCTCTTCATGATCTGGACATGTCGAATCCACCCGATAGGCCATGGACCGAGGAGGAGAAGGTATACCCTCCAATTCCTATGCCAATTCCTCGCTAACACGGTCAAATCAGTATACACTGCTCACAGAGATCCTCAAGAAAGCGGGCATCCCCTCGAGCTATCTCGTTCGCATGATCAATGAGCTCCGCATCAGTCCCAGCTGGGGGGATATCCCCCTGCCCCAAGGTATTACCTCACGATCCCACGAGTATACACTATAGTATACACCGTCGATGACTCAATAGATACTAACCCAACGGACTGACAGGCCGCTCCCTCAATTCCTGCAAAATGGCCTTCTACAGCATGCAACATCAACACGCGCACCCGCCCGCCCCCACGGCTCCAACGTCCCGTCCAGAAACAACGCCCATGGATTCCTCCCTGCGCAAGCGACCGCTCTACCCAGCAGAGAGACCACTCGCCCCACGCGCAATTCAGCCTCGCCCACCCGCCAGCACAGCCTCGTACAGCAGCGAAAGCTCCGCCCAGCTCTCCCCGCGCCTCGACTCAACCGCAGCGGGTGAGCCCCCGCGCAAACGCGGCCGCCCAAGCAAAGCTGAGACGGAGCGTCGCAAGGCTGCGGCCGAAGCTCGTGGGGAGACATATCCTCCCCCGCGGAGGTCTGGCTCTGCTCGACTCAAGATCCCGCCGTCGCCTACCAGTCCCGCCGCGGGGCAGGCTATGACTCCATATCAACCGTCCAGCACACCGCAGTCGGCTCAATCGCACAGCCAGAGCTCAATGCAGTATGAACTGGGCACGAGCAGATCAATTGCGCCTGTGGCGGGTCTGCCAGGGTCGGATGAGCGACGCGAGATCCCCACGCGCAGCATGGGTCCTAGCATGCGGGAATTGCCCCGGCCGCAAGAATTGAACCATCCTTTGCCCTCACCACATGCGTTGCAACTTGGTCCCCCGGACTCGTTTCCCCGTCTGAATAGTCATCCCGGTGAGCGTGGCTCGTACGGGGCTATCCCGGCGGATCGATTCTCGCCGTCGGATAGCGGACGCCGGGACTCGGTGACTAGTCGAGGCGAGCCACCACCACCTCCTCCTCCACCGGGGACATATGAAGGGCGACCGAGTACGACGCCGGGTGAGAAACCGACCAGATAGACTGACTAGGGGCTATCGACTGTACCGATGACCAAGAGTGATCGCACGCCTCGACGTTCTCATGAATCCATGAACTGATGAACAATAGACAGCGTTCGTGTTGTGTTTATTGTTTCTGTGCACTGCCTGCACTGCACTGCAATTGCATTTTATTCTACTTTATTCTGTCATTTCATTCCATTCTATTTCTCCGCTGCATCGTTCCCCCAGCGACGTCACATTGACATTGACATTGACATGATTGACTTCTTGATTTCCTTCTCAATCTGCTGCCGCAAGCCATCACCTTGCCTGCCCAAGTCCACGCGCTACTCGCCATCAGCCATCTCTACACTCCACCCCTGATGTGTCCACGATCACGTTCAATGAAGATACGGCTCTCGCTCAGCCCGAATGATACGACCAGATGTTTCCTTCCGTCTTGCGTTGCGTCTTGCGTCCTGCGTCTGCATTGCGAGTTCTGACTATGCCTCAGCCATCCGCCATCCCAGTTGGCCTCCAGCTTCGCTTTTTGACTTCGATATTCGATATTGTTTTGCGATCTTCATACTACTGTCGTCACTTGCTTCACACTACAACTCTGTCCCTTCATATTGAGCCGACTTGCTTTGATTTCAATTTCAATTCCGCTTCAAGTCGCGCGACGAGAACAGACGAGACGAGCCATGCATCATGATGCCTTGCATGCCATGACGGCAGTCTCTAATCCATTCATCCACTATCCAATCCATGGATCTTTCCTTATTCACTTCACACTTTGCCTACGGTTCACTTCGAGTTGAATCCAGGCTCGGTTCTTGATTCTGTCATTCTGATGTCTGTTTCATGTTTCACTTTTGCTCTTGTGACATTCTGCCACGACTGATTGACATGTCTATCTTGTATTATTTAATGACTACTTACTTACTTTACTTACCTACAAGGTTGAGGTTCATGTGAACCTGATCAATTCATCTTTTACTTCTACTTCTACTTTACTCCTACCTCTTTTTTCAACCTGTGATCGTGTTGCATATACAATAGAGCTGATGTATGCTATGAATTACTTTATTTTTCCATTCCCCAATGGATCAAAGCAAGCAGGCATTATTATGTACGTAAACTGAATAGACTAAGAACAAGGAAACCTAGAACATACGCCGAAACAAGGCCGATTAAATTTAAATTCGATGTGCATGATTGAATTGATTGATCTCGCTAGACTGATTAGGAAGGATATGCGATGCGAAGTTTTACAATGAGATGCAGATGGGAACTGGCCAGTGGACGTGATGAGTGGATGATGACGGGATGAGGTATCTTCATCCGGCATGGGTTTTCCATCACGTCCATGATATGTATATGTACTTGACTGACTTGCACATGGGTGTATATAGCAGACAGATCTCACGAACGCTGCGCTCATTCCGTCCCCGGTTTGTGCACACGGTCAAGAAGTCGCTGCAGTCGTGCCCTGGAGCCTTCGCCTGGAGCAGAGTCCGATGCTGAGACGCCCGTCGCCTCGAGGGAGGATGCCTCCGGGCCAGGAATAGACTGGGAAGATAATGACGAAGACGGTGGATGCGACTCGCGGCGTTCGCGGACAGGGCTTTGCGGGACCTCGGAAGAATCTGAGGGCTGCTCCTGCGACGTCTCCCCCGAGCTACCCTCTTTCATCTGATCGATCTGCTCCCGGAGCATGCTAACAGCAGCGCCAAACGCAGACGGGCCTTTCTGCGGCGACGGCGAGAAGAGCTTCTTCTGCCCTATTTGCAGATCCAACGCCTTGTCTTTGACGAACTTCATCACTGCGTCTTTGCCCTCCACGCGCCGGGTCAGGTATACCTTTGGTCCGGTGCCTGGGTACGTCATGTTGGACTTGGACTTGATGCGCTCGAGTTCCTGGCGGTAGGCTGTTTCGTAGATGTCGAAGTCTGCGGCGCCGGGCGACTCGCTGACGATCTGTTTCGGTTCGGGGGACTGGGTGGCATCGATTGCCGGGTCCATGTCTCCTGTGTTTCCTGGCTCGGCGACTAGAGGCGCAGGGTCGCTGCCGATGTTGAATTCGCTTGGTTCCTGTGGCGAGGTGCCTGTGTATGTGGATGGTCCGATGAAGAGGTAGGGGAATTCTTCCTCTAATGGGTCTCGTGCATGGCCTCTTGTTCCTTCTAGACTGCGCTTGGTAGTCGCCGAGCTAGCCCGGGATAATGCAGGATGGGGAGATGCAGATGAGGACTGTGGTCTTGTTTCGGACACGCCTTCGGCTTTCGCGACTGACCTCCCGCTGCGTATAGACCCGGAATCTCTTCGCTCTGGTTCATAGACGCCGCTGTGCCATCGACTGCTGGCAGGACTGTGCTCTGGCCGGGAAGAGAAGCTTGTCGATGCGCTGTGCCCAGAGGGCTCTCCGCTCGGTTCATCTCGCCCGTGTGATCCCAGCATAGGATGTCTGGCCAGGATCTTCTTGATACCTCCTCGGAAGCCATGGCCGCTGTCGGCATTGGCATCGAGACCAACAGCAGGGAAATCATCACTCTCGTCCATCTCCATCGGCGGCTCTACGAAGTGCGCCTCGTGTTCGTCGCCCAGGATGCTCTGAATAGCGTGTCCTGTTTTTGACGGGTCCGCCAAACGGCGGAAGCTTTTCACGGCTTTCATCTGATTCGCAGTCAGTAAAATGTTGCCTACACCTCCGTCAAGACGTACCAAGGTCATGAGAGAGCCGATATTCTTGGTAATGGCCAGGTTCATTTCCTCTTCTGTGGGCGGTTCTACAATCTGTGCTGTGTTCTCCTCGTATGAAAGCAGAGGATCGGCTCCATTCGCCGTCACCCAGGGGTGCTCCTGTTATCGTGAGTATGGCAATATGGTTCACCAGGGCGAGACTTACTCGTAAGTCACGCATCTTGATCCGCTTCGCCGGATCTTTCTCCAAGATGCGGCTCATCAAGTCCTTGAAGTTCTCATCTTGTTCGTCCTCGCACACAACTGGGTCATTCCGGATGCTCTCGTACAGCTCGAAAATACTTTGTTGCTCGAATGGCAACTTCCCGTACCGCAGACAATACAGAGTTACTCCCATGGACCAGATATCAGCCGCCTTGCCAGACACATCGCCATGTCTCACAACGCAGAGCTCAGGTGGAAGAAAAGCCGGAGACCCAGCGGACTTGGCTGTGAACATGTCCGAGTTCTTCTCAAACATCTCCGACACGCCAAAGTCGACCACTTTGAGGACATCGTCGCTGGTCACGAGACAGTTGTCGGGCTTGATATCGCGATGGACAATTCCCTGCGCATGCAGATACTCAATACCCAATATTAAATCACGGAACCAGCAGCGACAGTGCTCGTCGTCGTAAGGATCAGCCCTCTCTTCCAAGCCAACCTTCATGACCACGCCTTTCTTGCACATCTCCATAACCATATATAATGAATCCTCGGTAGGATCGTCCAGCACTTCGATCAGCGATACCAAGTTATTATGGTTCAGTTTCTTCATGATCGCAATCTCCTCCTTGATCAGATAAAGCGGGTTCTGCGCATTCTCGGTATCGTCGCCGGACGGATGTCGATGAAGCGGCGAGTTGAATCCCGTGCCGGGCCGTCGTGGTCCTCGCGGTCGTCGCAGGAGATGCGATTGTGCACGTTTCCTCAGCCGGGACTTGGAAAACTCTTTCACTGCCTTAGAACACATTGGCTCTAGTCAGCACATTACCCTGTCTCTAGACTTTGATTCCCCCACACCCCGTGACGTTCAAGCTCAGGTCGGAAGCATCATACATATTCATTACCATATTGGTCCGAAGCCAGGTGAACGGCCCCGAACGATCCTCGCCCAATCTCCTGTCGAATCACATATTGGTTGATACGATGCTCGGCCGTGCCATCATCCTGGCTGGTCGTATACTCAGAGCGGGCGTCCAGCGTTTCCTAATGTCCGCAACCCGATCAGCCTGGGTCTGTCACGAACGGCATTGAGGAAACTGACCTTCACTGCCCGCCTAGCTCGGGGGTTTCGTCGTCGGTGTCGTTGGGGACTGTCGACCAAGGGAGCAGAACTAGACAGTGCAGAGATGGTATCAGCTCCATCCCAGCATGGAATTGCCCAATGGCTTATCCCGGACGTAGTGCTGGGAGCTTACGCGACTCTGGTGGGCCGCGGTGGTAGACCCACGCCCTCGAGAGAGTCGATCGAAGGCCGTGCAGAGACATCGGCCGGGTCGTCCATCAAGGAGTGCGTAGAGTGCGTGGGAGAAGAGTCTGAGGTGGTGTGGTGTGGGGTAGCAGAGGGGAAGGAGTATGAGAGCGGGGGGATAACGGGGATGATGCAGGCTGTCAGCCTTACGAGCAAGCTGCTGTACAGAAGATTGAGGAAACGGTAGTCGCTCGTAGAGTCGTTTGGCAATCCCCTTCTGGTATCGATATTCCCCCGATGGTCATCAGGCAACGCTGTTTCTTTATCGCCGTTGTTATCGGTATCAGGCCTTCACCGCCCGAGGCCGACTCCCCTGAACATCAACACGCCCTTGGACTTGGTCAACAGCCCACCATGACTGTCTATTCCTTCTACATCTTCGACCGCCACGGTAATTAGCTGAGACTAGTGTCCGGTAGATCATTGCTGACAGTGTCCAGCGGAATGCATCTACAAACGCCGGTGGCTCCCTCGGCCGACCTCCATTGTGGGCAAGTCACGTTCAGCTGAGACTCCGGGACAAGGCGCTGCCCCAACAGGACTCGGTCAGACAGTACGAGCTGGAGACGACGATGCAAAGTTGGTGTTTGGCACAGTATTCTCATTGCGGAATATGGTGCGCAAGTTGGGAGGTGAAGAAGACAAGTAAGACGGGACCAGTTGCATCTAGACGATCGAGTTGCTGACAGACAATCCCAACAGCTTCGTCTCCTACTCCACGAGCCAATACAAATTGCACTACTACGAGACGCCGACCAACATCAAATTTGTCATGTTGACCGACCTGAAGAGCCCAAGCATGCGCATCGCCCTGCAGCAGATCTACATCAATCTGTTTGTGGAATATGGTTCGTTATGCAGGATTGTCCTCTCGACCATATCTGACTATGCGGCAGTTGTCAAGAATCCCCTTTCTCCGGTCGAGCATCCCGGCGGCGTCGGCGTCAACAATGAACTTTTCGAGGAGTCTTTGGAACAGTTCGTGGTTCGTATCCCCGTGTCAGGCGAATCGCCCTATTTGTTGACTTGTTCCTGATTGGTAGCAGACTCGGGTCCTAGCGTGATTCAGGATGGCAGGCAGCTTGATGCTGCTGTCAATGCCAACCTGGCAGCATCAGGGTTATCCAATCGAGCATATGATACTGAACATCAAGCCAGCTAAGGAAGACAAGGGGTAACCGCTGTACCGCAATGGCGCCTCACGAATCATGGCTCTTGAGACCTGCACTTGCGGCGACAGCACCTCGCCTATCGAGTGCTCCATACCGCCCTTTCAATGTGGCTGAGACTCGATGGGTCTGGTCTCCCACGTGGCGCGCGCCAATCCTCGATAAGCGATAGGAGCCGGCAGCTTGCACATACTTCACTTTGTATCGACCAGGATCAGCCGCCACCAGATGCAGGCGAACAATTGCGGGAAGCGGGATAACCCGGGAGCCAAGAGCCAAGGCGAAAGACAATCATGTCAGACTAAAGTCATAGAAGGAGATCCATGTGCAAGAGCTATGGGACAAAGCTATGTGACGGACTCGGCAACTCTGCAAGCTAGCTCTCACAAAATTCAAACCGATCATCAAGACCGAAAGTAAAAGCGCAGCATCCACTTGAATGCCCAATAGCATAGCACGACACCACGCAGCCAAGAAATTGATAAGAATAATCAGGAATCGTGCATGGCAGCCGTGGCTTATCCGAGAGCTACTTGTCCAGCCAGCTATCCTCCGAAGCTACGAGTCTCGAGGATCAGGACTGAAACTGCACGCCAAGATCAATATCCGCATCGGCGAGACCATCTACACAAGCTCCAATTGCTCGTACAACAAGCTCATCAAACCCACCACACAGCAAGGTCCAACTTATGCACACCTCACACGTCACATATGTACGCAGCCACGGCCCGAGCTCCCATCCTGCTGCAATGCACCTGCACCACCTGCACGTCGAGCTCAGCTCATCCCGCTCATCTCGAGCGGACCGCAGCTTATCTCAGACTTCACAGTTACGAGATGCACATTGCCCAATCATGTCTGTTGGGATGTTACCGCCTGCATATAAACCTGGGTGAAGTGGACGGGGACAGGACGGTCACCGAACTGGCGGTCAGCACGGTCCAGCCTGCATGCACGCTCGGTCCAGTGGAAGCTTTATCTTGATCTGCTGCAGAGTGCAGTGGGCGCGTGTCACTCGCGCTTGTTTGGTGGGGTAAGGGTAACTGGGTGGCAGGGGTGGTGTGGTGATTACCAACAGTACTCCGTACTAACTAGTAGTTCTTGTGGTATATGGTATGTTCGTCTGGGTAGAAGTGCCTAGTCGAGTAGTGACAGGGAGTGTGATTATCTTGCAAGGTAACTTCCTCTTCAGTCAAGGCAGCACGGTAAAGTCGAAAAGATCGGGGAGAAATGGCAACTATATTGCCTAGCTGCAGAACTATATGCATCCAACACGCCTCTCTAGCCTTGCTTGATTGGCGAGGAGAAATGCCTCGTAGTCATCGTGCCATAGTGGGCTTTTCTTCTGTTCCACCCTGCATGTGCTCGGTAGTGAATCGGAGCCGAGGTCACTGTCATTTGTCACTGTTCTTTCCTTCGGACTGGTCAGCCATCATGCAATCCGGGGTAGCCCGCTAGTCCCAGTCCAAGATTCACGGAAACAAAGACCGGCATGTTAATCAATCATCGCAAAAGAGTATGGGCAGGTGTCAATCAAGCGGGCTCTACCGCGTCCCACTCCCACTCCCACTCCCCACCCTGTCGTGTGTGTTCAAAGAGACGGTGAACTCGTCACGAATCGAGTCCATCCATGAGCTACTCGTGTCGTCGTGATAGGTCCTGGTTATTGACGCAGTGCCTTCTTCGTGTCTGCTGTCCCTGTGTCCGGTTGCATATTCCCCGAGAGCCAGCAGATGACAGATGACGCGAGCTCCAGCACCTACTGGAGAGAGGAGCTACGTAGCTGTTGTACAGGTGGATGACTCCATCGCACAGAGGTCGACCCCACGCGGGCTCCACGAGCAGCCCAATGGGGAGATGTGCATGCGGTGACTCCAGTTGGTGGACGATCGGCCGGCAGTGTTTTGAAGAGGGTGGGATGTCGCGATACGATGAATCGCGGGGTATCATATATCTGATGCTGAACATTGATACTGGTAGGATCTAGCATGATCTAAAGCGGACCAGTATATTAAGCGCCTAGATGAATCGTTTCATAGATTATATACTATAGTACGCTATAGTATATGTTCTACTTCTATGCAAAAGAAACTCCTATATACTACTCTCTGATGCTGAGGGGTAGCGCCACACGAAGCACCCAGCGCATCGGCTCAGCTGCCAATGCGGGGCCTCGATCGAATCACAAAGTGGCAGGGAGGCCTGCACAGCCTCACGCCCTGACAAGACATCAAGAACGACACTCAAGTGCAAAGATGGTTTCACGACGTCACAGAACCTGCTACACATACGTTCTTATATTCCTATGGCAAGTCCTTCATAGAAGAAAAAGTGGACGTCATCGTAATTTCAATGAGAGTGGACTAAGTGCTTAACCATTCTTAGCTGCGTACACGGAACAGGCCCAGTTTCGGTTCCAAGGATCTTCCCAAGTATTCTACTGTTCGGGGGAGTCCTTCAGAGGAGTAGTGATGTGCAGAATTAAATCTCTCACTTTGCCCTTTGCCTCGGGTGCCGCCTGTTACAAAACTCTCCTAGGGTAGGAGGGCATGCGCCACCAGGAGGGTAAATAGGAATGGTATATTGTAAATTCATTTCATTCAGGAGTACCTACATAGGTAGGTATCAGGTCTCGTCAGAGAATACTACACAATCACCTAGTAAGAGTAGGAGTAGTAGATGAGTGTCGGAAACGTCAGTGTCCACATTTTTCTCGGTGGGCTCTTCTAAGAAGTGAGTAGTGTCAGCCTTAATAATCTCTTCAAGGTTCTCGTAATTAATCCAATTCCCCATACAAATGTGTTTCCCGTATTTCAACCGGTTTCCCCTGCTCCCCCCCCGTAGCATCGCCAATTTTATCCCTCTCGTCTGCCACTTTTTCTCTTTTCCTCCCTTTTCTCCTGCTCTCTTCTTCTCTCCTGCACATAGTTCGTATACTCAACCCCACGAGGGGTTCTTCCCATTGTCTCCCCCGTCGCCTTCGCTTCGGGCGTGCGCTCTGAGCGGTTATTGACTCGGTGCTGTCGTCACTTTCGTCCTCGTTGCCTCAGGCCGCCACTTCAGCCCACACCACTTTTTTTCGCCGCCGACGACCTCCCTCTTCCTCCTCTCTCTCCCCATCAGTATACCGCGGATTTTGGAGACAGGTTGCACTTGGCAGCTTTGAGCTTCGTGCGAGCTACGCTCGTCTCCCTCTTTCTTTCGGGGACGACGTGATCTACTCGATCTCTCCCCTTCACCTTGCCATACACATACTGCCCTCCAGGGCCCCGGCAATTTACCGCACATGACTCCAATTTCTCCCTCACCTGTCCCGTCCGCCGCCTCCTCAGCCGCTACTTCTCAACATTCGCATGACCGGGATGCAGAGCCTCCGGTAACACGCGCCCTGGCGGGCATGAATCTGTCCGCGCCGAACGGGGACCTCCTCCCCTCCCCGGCCTCCCCCGCCCCAAGCCAAAAGCCTCAAAAACCAAAGATGTCGACTCGCATCTCGCGCATGTTTTCCAGCACGGGGAAGCAGACACCCCCGGCCAAGGAAAGTGACTCGCATCGTGATCTATCCGACAGCAGTTTGGAAAGCGTTCAGCCTACAAACGGCAAGGACAAGACCGCCAACGGCAACGAGAGGGCGGAAAAGCCGTCTTCTAAACCGTCATCTCGTGCCAACTCCAGACCCCCCTCTATTCGCACACCATCCCGACAGCCATCGCTCAAGAGCGAGCCGATCGAGAAGGACACCAAGAAGAAGAACGCCGGTGGCAAAGACCAGAAAGATGGCGCCACTGCGCACAAGCGCTTTGAGCTCTTGCCTGAAAGCGCCGGCCACCACTCTCATCACCTCCGGAGTGCCAGACGACAGGAAAAGCTGACCGATCTCCTGCGGGATATGCTGGGCGGTGGAAGAAAGAAGGGCGACGATCAGGTTGACGAGCAGCAGCTCTCGCTGATGTCGACCTGGATCGACCAGTTCAAGAATGAGCGCGACAAGCTGGCTGCCGATAAAAAGGGCGGCCCGAACGCGACTGCGTCCCTGGTGGACAAATATGGCAAATGCCAGGAGATTGTCGGTCGTGGCGCTTTCGGTATCGTCCGCATTTCGCACAAGGTCGATCCCCAAGACTCCAAGTGCGAGCAGCTGTATGCAGTGAAGGAGTTCCGTCGTCGTCCTCAAGAAACGGCCAAAAAGTATCAGAAGCGGTTGACCTCGGAGTTTTGCATCTCATCTTCTCTCCGCCACCCTAACGTCATCCACACGCTCGATCTCCTGCAAGACGCCAAGGGCGATTACTGCGAAGTGATGGAGTACTGTGCGGGTGGTGACCTGTACACTCTCGTGCTTGCTGCGGGCAAGCTCGAAGTTGCAGAAGCCGACTGTTTCTTCAAGCAGCTCATGCGTGGCGTGGAGTACATGCACGAGATGGGCGTTGCTCACCGTGATCTCAAGCCCGAGAACCTGCTGTTGACCACCCACGGTGCGCTCAAGATCACCGACTTTGGCAATGGCGAGTGCTTCCGCATGGCTTGGGAGAAGGAAGCCCATATGACTGCCGGTCTGTGCGGGTCTGCCCCATACATCGCGCCCGAGGAATATACCGAGAAGGAGTTCGACCCACGAGCTGTGGATCTCTGGGCCACCGGTGTTATCTACATGGCCATGCGCACCGGACGACATCTCTGGCGCGTGGCCCGCAAGGACGAGGACGAGTTTTACCAGCGCTACTTGGAGGGCCGCAAACATGAGGATGGATACGCGCCCATCGAGACGCTGCACCGAGTAAGCATGAACCCTGCATGCGTCTTGCATGCTGTTTACTGATTTATGTCTCAAGGCTCGCTGCCGCAATGTGATCTACTCGATCCTCGACCCTAACCCCTCCCGCCGAATCAACGCCTCGCAGGTGCTCAAGTCCGAGTGGGTGCGGCAGATCAAGCTGTGCAAGGCCGGCGAGGAAGGTTTCTGAGACAGATCATGATCGGGTGCACAGTACCGATCTGGAAAGGGGGAGCCTGCCTCTGGGGTGGATTCTGAATGTCTCATCTCATACCATACCCCTATACGCATTCGAGGGTGGTTATCTGTCATAGACCCGTTCAAGAAAAAGGGGGACGTGACCTGAATGCTCCGAATAGAAGGAGAGGCCCTTTTGTTGACTATTTTCCGGCGCATTGTCATGTCATTGTTATATCCGTTTCAGCCCGTGTTCATCGCTTAGCTTGTGTTTGGTGTCATGTTTTCCACGTCAATGCAACGAAGAGTCATGACTTATTTCTTTCTTGCTACGGGTGGTTGGTGGCGTTGGTCTGGGTTTGTTGTACTCTATATGCTGGTGGTGCCAGTAGGATCTGGTGAGTGGGTTTGGAGTTGCTGTCGCTCGTTGATGACCTCGTATATACCCCGCGTTGTACATAGCGACGAATGATCATGACAATATCACTATGCCTCAGTCCCTCTATCCTCGACCACTCTAACATCTCATCCTAATCCTCTGCATCATCCATGATGATCTTGATACCGCTGCATGACATCAGTCGAGCACGGCCTCATCATCACAGGCAGATCTGGATTATCATTACATATGCCCGTGCTCGTGCTCGTGCACCGGCGGATTCCGAGTAAGCCGTACTAAGTAGCCAGTCTAACGTCTGCGATGATCGATCTTGTCATTTAGCGGACAAGATCGACACTTCGCGCCACTGCTGTCACCTACTTAGAAGATGCCAGTCACACTCAACACGAACAAACTCTCCTGTCCGCCTAGGGTAAGGACAGGACAAGTCATAGTCAACTCGGGGCACCATCCCATCACCGTTTCTGCTACTAACTAGGCACCTGCATTAAATCTCGGCAACGGATATCAACGGCCATACAGCCAGACAATGACACATCCCTCTCTTCTCAGGCACCTAACATGGAAAAAGTACTTAATCTGCCTCTGAAAACGTTATACAAATACCAATACCACTTCCATCAAACGTATAATAAATGCGACCCCGTTCAGCCCTAAGTGCTGCCAGCAGACACCTATAAATGACGTAGCCGCATCCGGAAAGATCTTAGTCATACACCTAACCAGGCCGGGGCGGTGCCAGCGGGCAGTATCCGCACCGCCACAGCGTAAGGCAGACTTCCTGGTCTGTCTGATGCCAGGACTACTTACTGCGTACTACTGCCTGTGACCGACGAGCTTGAGGCTGTCTTGAATTATCTGCTCTTCTTCTCAGTACGCGGTGCTAGCTGTGCCTACTCCCCGGACTCGATTCCACAGAGTTTCGTTTCTTTCATACACCGACTGGGCGGAAGCGACGAGTCATCATGTCGTGGGCTGGTATGTCCACTGTTCACTACTCCCCGGTCGGTCGGTCTTCGCTTGGAGCATCGCTAACACAGTACTGGTGCAGGGTTCAAGAAGAATGTCAACCGCGCCACGACGCAGGTGATGATGAAGACGGGTGAGTGTGGGATCTGTACCCCGCAGTGCGATGACGATATGCGGTCTACGCATTGAGAGGAGACAGGAAGGATACTGATCGATTCGATGGGCAGGTCATGTGGAGAGGACGAATGACCGCGACTATGAGATCGAGGAGCGGTATGGAGGCTCTTGTTTTATTCGGGTGGGTGACATGCTGATGGGAGCAGACGGTATCGGACGATGGAGGCGGCTGCGAATCGGCTGCAGAAGGAGGCGAAGGGGTATCTGGATTCTTTGCGAGGTGGGTATTCCTCGGATTTGGGACTTGTGGATGGATTGGATGGGAGCTGATGGATACAGCCATGACTGCGTCGCAAATGCGCATTGCTGAGACGATTGATGCTTTCTACGGTGATGCCGGCACCAAGGATGGTGTTAGCAGGAGCTATAAGCAAGCTGTTGAGGATCTGGACGCTGAGACGATCAAAGCACTCGACGGTCCATACCGGTATGTCAATGCAGATGGAGGATGATGAAAGAAGACTGGCTGATACATGCATGCAGAACCACCGTCCTCGACCCCATCTCCCGCTTCTGCGCCTACTTCCCCGACGTAAACGAATGCATCAAGAAACGCAACCACAAACTCCTCGACTACGACGCCATGCGCGCCAAGGTGAAGAAGCTCGTCGAGAAACCCGACAAGGACGCCACCAAACTGCCCCGCACAGAGAAGGAAGCCGAGATGGCCAAGCAAGCCTACGAGCAGCTGAACGACCAGCTCTTCACCGAACTGCCCCAGCTGATCGACCTGCGCGTGCCGTACCTCGATCCCAGCTTCGAGGCGCTGGTCAAGATCCAGCTCAGGTTCTGCGCGGAGGCGTACTCGCGCATGGCGCAGGTGCAGCAGTACCTTGATGCGGAGACGAGGGATCAGTATGCGCGCGGCGATCTGGATAATCGGGTTGAGGAGGTGTTGCAGGAGATTCGGGATTTGAGTATTGCTGGGACTGTCTAGTTCGCATTTGTTTTGTGGGTGCAACCTGGCTGTCTCTGTCTATCGGGCATGCCGTCTGCTCCTTTTGTTATTGCTTAGCCTGTACATGTTTGTGCTTCCTGGGATTCCGCGTCGTGGATGGAGTTCAATCGTGCATCAATCAATGGGTATCATCAGCTCGTCTATCACATGCAATGACTATAGTACAGTAAGTAACACATCTAAACCTTCGACCCCGTCGACGAGGGGCTTCCAGCAGGATCCTCCCAAGAAAACTCCTCCTCCAACAACCCCATCACCGGCCCCGCCGCCCTCTCAACAGCCGCCAACTCCCCCGCCCCCATTTCCGAAAGCACATACTCCGCCACAGCATCCTTCTCCCTCGTAACCGGACGCCCAATCCCAATCCCAACGCGGAGAACGGAGATATCCCGTTCAGATCTTGCGCTTGGAGTTTTTGTTGTATCGGCAGTATATAGACCCTTCCCGCGGAGGGATTGGAAGGTACTTATCAACCCACGATGACCACGCAGACTTGCAGCTTCGGGGCCGCCGCGCTTAATACGGATTTTGCCGAGTGGCGCTTCGAGTTCATCGTGGAGGATGACTAGGGTGGCGGGCAGTCCTGTGCTGGTTCTGCTGGTGTTGCCGGTGGTATTTTGTGGCGATATCCCAAGTCCCATCCCCATCCCCAAACTCCCAGCAAGAAGTTTATCCTGCGTCTCGAGCCATTTCTGGAACTGTTTCACCAGCTTCGGACCGGACTCGTTCATGTACGACGTGCTATGCCATGTTTTGTAGAAGGGCGCGAACTGTGTTTGTTTGGTGAGGAGGGGGAGTAGTGAGTCGAGGAGGAGGTGGCCTGCGCTGTGGCGGGTGGTGCGGTAGGGCTTTGGGTTGCCGAGGGAGGCGATGAAGAGGAGGCGGCGGGGGGCGGTCATGAGCTGGGCGGGAGGATTGTGTAATGCAGAGAGGTGATCGGGAGGAAGTAGCTGAGGAGAAGTTACTGCTGTACTGTAGTTGTAGGGTAAAAAGTATGTGAGTTGGAGTTTTGGAGATGAGAACCGTGAGTTTGGATCAGGAACGGGACTCGGGAGATCGTCTCGTGACTTGGTTCGGGGCGCCGTCGGTCTTTTCCTGATTAGGAAAGACTCTTGTTTCCCGTGCAGGGTGCGCGACCAAACTGTCGGGTTGCGCACGGACGGAGATTTACTAGGTGTTTCATGAGTTCAGAGCAAAATAGTAGGAGTACTGAGTAGTAGTTAGTAGGTGGAAGATGCTAATTACAGTCAAGGATAGTAATCTACTTAGGGCTTATCATATCTAGTCTTATGATGATAGTGTAGTATGGTTGAATGACATCTCTAGTTAGTACCATTTTAGACGTTGAAGTATAAGGATGCCCACAATTGACTTTATTGCATACCTAAAGGACTACTATGGATCAGAGCTAGGTCTACTCCGTACAGAGTCTCGACTTCTCTAGGGTACGTGCTTGATGACTACGTGCTCTCTAATAATATGAAGATTGACACGCACCTCCCACAATCAACTTAGTTGCCAACTCATCGTGGAGCCATCCTTAGTCTCGGGTCAGCCTCGCTCGAGTCATGATTCATCTTTATATAGATAGTTACTCTGACAGATACAGGAATAGCAGTAAATACTGACTCTTTAGTAGTATAGTAGTATAGATCTATCTATTCGTATTGCTCTATGTATTTACTTTCACTCTATTCCCATCACAATACCCCTGATACTCTTGACAAATACCCTTAGATGATCCACCTCAGCTCGAACTCCAGTGGACCAACGCATCGTTCGTGAAAGAGGTCTCCGCAACTCTCTTCCTCCCCCTGTCCATCTCCACCTTGTGGCCCAGGCTCCCGGGTTCAATTTCTCATCTATCACTTCTATCACTTCTATCACCTCGTCCCGACTGCCCGGTCTAGCTCATTTTTTGTCTTGCTACGACTCTGACGTACGTCCATCCGATCTGTCGGGTCCCACTATGTCCGTCGAATCTTTTATGTCGACTTAGATCTCGTCGCATTTCTCCTCTTCCACTTTCCTTGTTTCTGTTCTGCTGTCTGTGCTGCCTTGAATCGACCGTTGGGATCTGCTCTTTAAACTTCAACTGTTATAGCTCGGACCTCGTGTTACTATATGTGGTGTTGATCTGTACTTCTCACGTCCTCCTCACTTCTCACTCTCACCTCACTCTCTCTATTTCACCCCCATTCTCAGTCCGTCATGTCATGGACGACAAACCCATCCAGCCAGAGGAGGAAGACTCCACCTCCTATGCTCAGAACATGTCCGCCGACGACCCAGACCATGAATCACATAGCGACTCCGACAGCGAGGCATCAATGTAAGCACTACCCTCAAACTACTTCCCATTCTCAACTCTAACCCTACAGAAAATCAACCCGATCCTGCTCCTCCCATTCCCTCCACTACGTCCACGAAAACGGCCGCCGATACTGCGACGACTCCTACTTCATGCCAAACGACGAAACAGAACTCACCCGCCTAAACATCGTCCACCAAATCTACCTCATCCTCCTAGACGGCAACCTGACCGTAGCACCACTATCCACCCCCTCCCCACGCATCCTAGACATCGGCACCGGCCCCGGCGACTGGGCCATCGAAATGAGCGCCGCCCACCCAGAAGCAACAATCATCGCCACAGACCTGGGCGTCTTCGACTCCGGTCTAGGACACCTCTCCCTCCCAAACGTGGATTTCCAACTCGCAGATGCCCAGTCCCAATGGACATACCACGACCCGTTCGACCTCATCCATATCCGCGGGTTATCAGGCGCCTTCCAAGATTGGTCCGCCATCTACGCGCAGGCATTCACACACCTCAAACCAGGCGGGTACATCGAAGTCGCCGACGCCGATCCAGCAGGCGACACAATTTCCTTCCCGGAGGCAGAATCCTCCCTTCTACGCTTCTACGCGCGGGCCCTCCGCACAGCAGCCGCAGAAGCAGGCTACCCACGCGATCTGGGCCATCTCCGCGAAGAAGTTTTCTCCGCCGCGGGTTTCGTGGATGTCCGCGTGCTGGAACGCACAATTCCCATCGGGCTCTGGCCGGAGGATATCCAGGAGAAAACGCTGGGCAAAATGGCCCTCATTGCATTGTTGGAGGGGCTGGAGGCGTACGGGTTACGCTCGCTTACCCGCTCTGGGCGCTGGTCGCTGCAGCAGGCGCGGGAGTTGTGCGAGAAGGTAAAGGGCGAGTGTTTGGCTGCAGGGCGTTTGACGGCTAGGGTGCGGGTTGTTACGGGGCGCAAACCTGTTTCGAGTGCGAGGAAGAAGGAGGAGGTTTTGGCGAGGGCTATGGCTAGGGTTAGGGGGGTTAATGAGGGGACACAGGGTGGAGGAGGATAGTTGGTGATATTGTACTATATGCATTCATTGGGGTTGTTGGCCTGGATAAGAGCGGTGTTAGGTGAGTCGCCTAGACATTGCTCAAATTGCATTTCCCCATACAGGACGGATATCATATGAGAGATCAACCATGTGGCTCTTGTCATTCCTTGTTATAACTTGCGTGGTATTCTCGTAGACCTGACCCATACTTGTAGCCCTAACTTCTGGGAACAACATTCAGGGCGGAAATAGCACCTTGCTCACTCAGCTGCCACTCCCGTTGCCAGTGGATGGTACATGTGGCATGTCTTGAACTAATGTCTTGAAAGAATGAACCAAGGGATTGGGCTAGGGGCACTCGAGAGTCACTGTTCGATTGCTCTCGAGTCTCGCCTCATATCAAGTTTACGAAGTTCATAGTAGTATCTAATCTACCAGAGACGTAGAAGCAATTTATCAAGCAACTCAGTAGCTCAAGCGGTATCTTCTATGTAGAAATCTCAGGAAAGGTACGAATGGAAGTCCCAACGAGTAAGAATAGATTACTCTTTGTACAGTTCAACGACATATGTATATCCCAGCAAAAACAGCAAGCTTTTGTACGCAGACTCCAAACCCCATGCATGACATGAAACACAACTACAGCTGGAACTTGGTCCGCTGCTTCTCCATTCCACCCTTCCATTCCCACTCCTGCCCACTAGCCCGCTGAATCCCTTTGTCAACGCGACGCAGCTTCAGTGTGAACCGCGGACCCAGTTCCTGCAGACCTGTCCGAATCCCCTCTGCACCCTGTATCTCTTTTCCATCTGCGCCGACAACAGGCTTCTCGGTCTCTCGCTTCTCGCGGAAGATGTACCGATGGCGCCGGACGAAGATGTAGTCGCGCTGGTTGTGCAGTGTCACGACCTGTCGGCCCTCGAACTCGGGCTGAGGCGGGAAAAGCGTGCGGAATAGATGCGCCGTCAGCAGACCCAGCGGCGTGCGGAAGTTGTTCAAGATCAGCTCGGGCCAGTGGTCTGTTGCTCGGCCGTGGCCTGGTAGCCGCTTGCCCTCTACCCAGTTGCTGATTGTGAAGTGGAATGTTGGGCCAACGGGTAGATGGACGACCGTCAGCCCGCTGGGCTTCTTCTGGTCTTCTTGCAGGACAAGCAGGGTTGTATAGTTGCGGTTCGAGGCGAACTTGGAGATCTCGCGGATGGAGAATTTGTGCGAATAGCGATGCGCTGTGCGACGGATATACACGCTGTTTGGGAAGAGATCGGTCAGGATCTCGGCTTCGTGGTGGAGGGTTGAATTGATGCCTGTGGTGATGAGGATTTTCGGGCTCGGCGGAGCTTCGGAGGAGAATAGCGAGGGGAATTTGGCGGCGAGAGCTTCAGGTGCGAGGTTCAGGTTCGTACTCTTGGCTGAAGCTGTTGGACTCGTGGCTCGTTCGGCGGGTGTGGGTAGCGACGATTTCTTTCGCCCGCGACTTGCTTCATCTTTGTCTTCGGCGTCTTCGTCCTCGTCCTTGTCCTTGTCCTCGTCTTCGCTGTCGCTGGTAGCAATCATACTGTCGATAGACTCGGCATCAGACTGTTCAACCTCGCTCTCGTCTTCGCCGTCCTCCAGTGGCCGGTTCAGCTCGTCCTCTTCCTCCTTCTTGGCCCGCTTGATGCGCTCGACGTCCACACTCAGTCCCAGTCCATGCTCCTCGGCGTCGCTGTCGGCCTCGTCCCAGACACGTTTCCGGTCCAATGTCAAGGGTACATTGCGACGCAGACGCTGCTCTTTCAACTTGGGATTCTTGGCTTCTTCCTTCTTGAAAGCGTAACGCTCTGCTCGTCGCTCCGAATCCTTCGCTCTCTTGCGCTTGATGTGCAGCATCTGCCGGCGCAGCTTGTTGGCGGGCTTGTAGTCGAGCCCCACACCAGGAGGCGGCCTCCCTTGGCCTTTCAAGCCCATCTTGGAGGTGTTGAGAGTGTAATCGTAGAGAAGACTGGAGTATGTACTGAGCAGGTCTTTCCGAGAAATAAATTATCACGGATAATCGTTTCCCCGAGCTGGCGCTCGAACACGCGGATCATTCAGTGTTGATCGCCGATGATTATTATTGAATTCTAGAATCAAGTGAAAGGACAGCAGAGTCTCTACATCCCTTCCTTTGATCTTACTCATTGTCCCTGTGGTGCGTCCGAGGGGCTGTGTGGGTGGATGACTCAATTGCTGCCGCGCCTTACTCCCCGCTCTTTTCTCCCCCCTCCATCATTTCTCGCCAGGACTTTTACCTCCTCGCCCGCTCTCCAGAAGCAGTCCAATCGCAACCCCAAGATGGCCACCGTCACCACAAAGACCGGCCAGGCGGTCGACCGCCTGGTGCTGGACTCAATGCTCCGCCGCCGCATGTTCTACACCCCCTCCTTCGAGATCTATGGTGGCGTGTCTGGTCTGTATGACTATGGCCCACCTGGAACCGCCCTGCTCGCCAACCTGACCGATTTGTGGCGCAAACACTTCGTGCTGGAGGAGGACATGCTCGAGGTCGACTGCACCATGCTCACCCCTCATGAGATTCTCAAGACGAGTGGGCACGTGGACAAGTTCGCCGACTGGATGTGCAAGGATCCCAAGACTGGCGAGATCTTCCGTGCGGACCACCTGGTGGAGGAAGTTCTGGAGGCCCGGCTGAAGGGCGACAAGGAAGCGCGTGGACAGAAAGTCGAGGTCGACGCCGAGAAGGAAGCCAAGAAGAAGAAGAAGTCCAAGGAAACCAAGGCCGTCAAGCTGGACGACGCTGTGGTCAAGGAGTACGAGGAGATCCTGGCCCAGATCGACAACTATGACGGCGTCGAGCTTGAGCAGATCATCGCCAAGTACGACATTCGCAACCCCACTACCGACGGCAACCTGTTGCCGCCTGTTGCATTCAACCTCATGTTCCAGACCTCTATTGGACCCAGCAGCAACATGCCGGGTTACCTGCGGCCCGAGACTGCCCAGGGCCAGTTCTTGAACTTCCAGAAGCTGCTCGAGTTCAATCAGCAGTCCATGCCCTTCGCCTCTGCCTCGATTGGCAAGTCCTTCCGTAATGAGATCTCCCCGCGCGCTGGTCTGCTGCGTGTGCGAGAATTCCTCATGGCTGAGATTGAGCACTACGTCGACCCCGAGGGTGGAAAGAAGCACCCCCGCTTTGTCGAGGTCAAGGACATTGAGATGTCTCTGCTCGACCGCAACGTCCAGCTGTCTGGCAGCACTCAGGTCACCAAGATGACCATTGGCAAGGCTGTTGAGACCGGCCTGGTGGACAACGAGACCCTCGGTTACTTCCTGGCCCGTATCCAGCTCTTCCTGCTCAAGCTGGGTGTGGACTTTAACAAGCTGCGTTTCCGTCAGCACATGGCCAACGAGATGGCTCACTACGCAGCTGACTGCTGGGATGCCGAGCTGCTGACCAGCTACGGCTGGATCGAGTGTGTTGGCTGCGCTGACCGCAGTGCCTACGACCTGACTGTGCACAAGAACAAGACTGGTGCTCCGCTTGTGGTGCGCGAGACCCGCGCCGAGCCACTGCGGGTTGAGGAGTGGCAGATCGACCTCGAGAAGAAGAAGTTCGGTCCCCGCTTCAAGAAGGACAGCAAGACTGTCGAGGCGGCTGTAGAGGCTCTGTCCCAGGAGCTGCGCGAGAAGCTGGCTCTGGACCTGCAGCAAACCGGAAAGATCGAGATCGATGTTGAGGGTGTTGGCTCTGGCAAGGTTGAGCTGGACAAGGAGCTGATTAACATTGAGAAGCGCACCCGCGTTGAGAACGTCCGCGAGTACACTCCCAACGTCATTGAGCCGTCCTTCGGTATTGGCCGTATTCTCTACAGTATGATCGAGCACGTCTACTGGTCGCGTGCCGGTGACGAGGCCCGTGGTGTATGTTGAGCCAAGTCTGCATTAAATTGTCTGTTATACTGACTGCTATCAGGTCCTCTCTTTCCCTCCTGCCATCGCGCCCACCAAGGTTTTGCTGGTCCCGCTCTCGACCCACGCCTCTTTCAAGCCTCTGACCCAGCGCTTGTCCTTGAAGCTGCGCAAGCTAGGCGTTTCCAGCCGCGTGGACGACTCGTCCGCCAGTATCGGCAAGCGTTACGCCCGTAACGACGAGCTCGGCACACCCTTCGGTATCACTGTGGACTTCCAGTCCGTGAAGGATAACACCTTCACCCTGCGCGACCGCGACTCGACCAAGCAGGTCCGTGCCAGTGAGGACGAGATCCTGCAGGCTCTCAAGTCACTTGTGGATGGCGACGAGACCTGGGAGGATGTGGCTAAGCGGCTGCCAGAGTTTACTGGCCAGGAAGTGGAGTAGATATAGAGCGAGAGACAAAATATACACCTTTCTTCTTCGTCAACAATATTCGTATTCATACTTGCCCTAAAGGTCTAAACTTTAGTCCGCGATGAAACTCCGCGGGATGCCCGATTCGGCCTGCCCGCGCCAAGAATCCGGGGCTCCTCGTCATCCTCCAACCTGGAACTGTCCTCTTCTCAGCTCAAGCGTCCCATCCACAATGGCGCCCACCATCCATTCAGCCAAAATAACGCTGTCGTGCCCGCTCTTCGCAGCCGACTTTGACCCACGCAACAATGGCCGTCTGATCGTCGGCGGCGGAGGCGGCGAGGGCCGCAGCGGAGTCGGGAACAAGATCGTGAGTCGCTGTAGAGCTTGTCGCCTGCGCGAATTTTGCTAATGACAAGCGCAGTCTCTCCTAGATACCTCACGTCGAGACGAAATCACCGAAGCTGTCGAATTGAATCTGTCGCGCGATGAAGACTCGGTGACGTCGTTGGTTGCGGCGCCGCAGGCGACTGATGCGGAGGACTCGCTGGTTGTCCTTGCGGGGATTAATAGCTCTGTCGCGGAGCAGAAGAAGAATAATAACCAGCATATGCGCGCGTTCCGGTTCCAGGCACCGCGCAAGGTCCAGGCCTCGACTATCAGCACAAAAAGATCTGGGAAGGGAGCGCAAGCGGCGGCCGAAAAGAGTGAGAAGAAGGATGAGGTGGTTCCCGGGACAGCAACGCCATTGTCGCGTGCGTCGCTTTTCCGCTCAAAGGATGGGAAGTCGGGGGATACCTACCAGCGGGTGTTGAGACTGTCGCCTTGGAAGAAGCCGGCAGACGCTTCGGATGAAAGTGCAGATGTGAGAGTTGGAGCTATTACCACAGGTCTCGCTTCTTCCGGAGAGATTGTCTTCTTCCGCGCGGCAGAGACACCGAGCGATGCAGATGTCATTGGCCGCATTAGTCTCGGCAGTGGCGAGGAAGCAGAGGACGTGGACTTCGCCAGTCTCGAGAATGATCCTGATCAGACCAAGGATGCCCGTGGCCGGTTCCGCGTGGCATATACCAACGGAGTGGATGTGGTAGTTGGCGAGATCTCATCGTCTACTCGCTCTAATGCTGCACCGGATGTCCGCACTGTCTATACTATCCCTCTACCCAGCAGCGGTGCCCGCGCTGCTCGGCCCAAGTTCCGTGCGCTGCGGTTCTTGTCACCCACAGTCATCCTACTATTGCAGAATGCCCCAGAGCGCAGCGGTAGCGAACTTGTACTGCTGAGACTACCAACGACCAAGCAGGCGCAAGGCCCGGTTCTGCGCCGGCGCAAGCTACCCCGGAGTGTGAAGATCGGCCTCGGTCTCGATGTATGCCCGCTTGGTACAAACCCCGCCGGCCAACAGCAAACCATCATAGCGGCCAGTGGCAGTGACAACTCCATCTCGCTATGGACACTGGAATACGGACCCAACAAGGGCTACGGCCAAATCAGACCTTATACGACTCTCCGCGACGTGCACCCATTCTCCATGACAAAACTCTGCTTCTCACCATTCAACGCACCGCCCCACCCCGTCACACCAGAAGTCGGCCCTCAAAAAGTCAAGCTCGCCTCCGTCAGCATGGGCAACACAGTCGTCGTGCACACCCTCCCCCTCCTCCCCTTCCCAGCCTCCTCCCGCACCCCCCGCTACGTCCTGAGTCTACCCGGCCCCGCCGAGTTCTGGGAAGGCCTCTACTGGACCTTCATCATGCTGGCCTCTTTCTCCCTCGTCACTCTCGCCCTCCTCGCCTTCGCCGAGATCCGCGGCGCCACGCCGCCTTTCCTCGGTGCTATCAATTTGGTGCCTGAGGACTGGCGTGATTCAATTGCAAGCGAGTATATCCCGCCACCGCCGGGTAAGGGCTCGTACTTTGATACAGTTCTGGCCGGCGGGCGGTACAGCGCGGTTCCAACTGCACAGATCCACGAAGACCCGGTTGTACAACTGGAAAGTCTAAAAGAGATCCTCGACCGCGTCCACAGCGCCGGCGCTGCGCCAGCTGATCTCGAGACTGCGTCTCCGCAGACACTATCTGTGATCGTGCGCTGCAACAAAGACGACGGTACCGAGCCTGACAAGAGCGTGATCATCGAGACATTGGCGTCTCATACAGGCGAACAGGCTCCTTCAGAAGAAGACCGTCTTCGAGCTTGGCGAGAACTGAGCGTTGAAGACCAGGCAATGTGGAAAGAGCGTCTCGCTGCCGCTGGAAGGTGGACGGTGGACCAGGGCGAGGCTGTTCTAAAGGGCGTCTTCTTTAGCGAGGCTTGTGACCAGCTTGGAGATTTGGTGAGAGAGGAGTTGTGATTTGCTCGGCGTGCTTCTTTCTTGGGTTTGGGGTATATTCTAGATTTAGATGCCGTGATGCTGTCTTCATGTATGAATATGAATTGCTATACATATAGGGATTGGTATTTGGACGCCCTTCTGCCATTAGAAATAGAGTCTCTAAAGGCCCGGTGATCTGATCTCTGTCTTGTCAATAATGACTTGCTACTACATCCAACTGCGAATACTACGAAGAAACCAATCTGCACATCATTCGTATCGAACTAAGGCGTCTGTCATCATCATTCCATATATAAAGGCCAGATCACTCATCTTCATCTTCATCGTCATCGGTGAGTCTGCGCAGAAGCGTGATATTCAATACCATCACCACGAGCCCAAGAACAACCACCCCAATCAGTACCACACCAATCCAACCCAGCGCCATCGCCGCTGGCCCAACATGACCAGAAATCTCGCCATACGTGAGTGTCTCTGCCATGGATACCGTGGAACTGGCGTTGATATGCTGCCACAGTGCGGAGATCAACCCGAATGCGAAAGCGACTGTTGACGCGCCCAGGACCGCTTGTGTTAGGGGCATGGAGGGGAAGGGCTTTACTTCTATCTCTTCACCGTGGTCGTTTACCTCTTCGTGCCAGCTGGGGAATGTGCTGAGGATGACGACGCTAACCACGATCAAGACGAGGGAAATGAATCTGTGCCACGTATGGGAATTGTTAGTTCGTTCCTGCGGAGAGTTCTATCTGACCTCGGAGGATGAGGACGGACACATACATCAGCCCATCAAAGACGATCTTCTCTTTGAACTCGTTTGCGATGTAAATCAGGTTCAGCGGGTCGGGTGTATCTTGGTTGCTGGAGTTGGTAGTCTGCCTTACTATGCTCGCCAGTTTACTGGCGCTGGATAGGCACGTCTGCGCTTCGTTACTCTGCACCAGACAGAGTCCCATATATCCAGCCCGCACTTCGAGTATTGTCTGATTACTGGCTTTTGTGATATTGCGGATTGCGTCCGCGATGGTGGTGCTCACAAGAGCTGAGTCTGTTGGAACCGGGGAGCTGGGGGTCTTATACTGCAGCGACAGTAGATAGACATTGCTCAGATTGCTGGAGCTGCAGCCGGCGAGCAGGATTGCTGGCGCAAGTTGGCCAATTAGTCCGTAAATGGTGTAGAAAGACTGTCTTGCGCCTTACAGAAGAGTATGATTGAACCCACTGAAAATACCATCAAGACGTGGTGGTAGCCGACGCTAGAAAGGAGTCTCCCTGCGTCGAGGCGAGTTGTCAGCCTAGATCTTGAGTTCCTCCACTCGACGAGGATGGCTCTACCCCAGAGTCCTGAGAGGCTCATATTGTAGCTTGCAGTGTGAACGCGAAGGGACCTTGAGAGGAGCGGGTAGTATAGGGTATAGTGGGATGGAAAGAACCATTCCGCACAGTGTTCAAGGTAACAACGGTGTAATGAGGGGTGAGGATTTCTCAAGTTCGTGCTCATCAAAGAAGAGCTAGGACTTGCATCAAGACTAGCTTGATCTAGATTAGCGAGGCGATTTGTTTGCGGACTTGTTGGCAACTTCTGACTGGGATTATCAGGACAAATCTGGGACCTATCGCATTCGTGGTCTAATCTGACCAATTTCTGCATATTGTAGGGAGCTGTCATCCCAATGTCTTCTCTTTCAATTCCAATTGTTCTAAGTTATTCTTTGAAAGATGCCTCAACCACCTAATGCCTCATCTCCGAGATATCAAGGCAACTGTTTCCGGCCCTTGCCAGGAATTCTCGTCCCCTCGCCCTCCTTCTTGCCCCCCTCAGATAGATCCACTACTGAACTCTGCTGTATCTGAATTATCCTCGTAGCTGCTGCCCTGGTCAGACTCTGTTGAGCGTCTGGTTCTTATAGTAAAATAAAACCTGCGTGACCTGTACACAAAGGCAACACCCAAGACAGCAGCTGCAACAATTGAAATCCCAATCGTCAAGCCGACCTTGATCCCACTATCCAGTGAGCGCGTCCAGATCAGTGCCAGTGGAATCACAATCAACGTTGCTATCGGAATCAACCAAAGAAACCCCCTTCGAGCCCACCGAGGGACAGTGGTCAACGCCGCGGGCAGCTTCGGAAAAGCGCTCTTCCAAGTAGGCCGTGACCTGTGCAAGAACGGAATCCCTACAATGGCGCTGATTGCGAGGATAATCCCAATAGAGACGGCGGTCTGGATACCAGGATCCAGACGTCGAGTAAAAAGGATTCCAATCGGGAGAGCTGACACCGCTCCAACCAGAAGAATAAGGCTGATGATGAATCCCAGCCTTCTGTAAAGGTGCTTGGCTGTCCTTTGTCCCGTTCTGGCGGTCCATTTGAGAGATCTCACCGTGCCCAGAGCGAACGTGCTCCCTGCCCATTGAAGGATGAAGAGCAAGGGGAGCGAGCGCAGTTGGACTGGTTGGCCGTGTCTTTCGGCGTACTTTCTGATATCGTACTTGATGTCTGCCTTGAGTTCATTAAACGCTTGGCTGCGCATGACAAGTCGCATCGTGTAAGAGAAAGTCGTCGCCACGATGGCTACGACGAAGAAGTACCAGATAGGGACCGGGTTGGCAAAGGGTTGAACCTGCATGCCGAAGATTGATGCTGCAAACGATAAAGGTATGAAGATGAAGGCGAGCTCAGTCAGCCTCGTAACGGCGTGGGCTTCATCGATAGATCGTCGACTTTCCAGCAAGGACATGTTCGAAGTCAAAGATTCCGACGTCTTCTGAAGCCGCTCAGTCATCCGAGCGATATCCTCCAAGAGCCGTTTAAACTCCTGCCTGTCACTCAATGGAGTGTTTGCGGTTTGCTCTGAAGTGCACGAGGAATAGACTGTTTGGAAGAAACCGGCAACTCGCCTCAGAGACGTTTTAAGCTCCGGGAGTTCTCCTTGGGCACGGTTGATGAGCTGGCGCCATAAGATCAGGCGATCTTCCATTTTTGTTTCATCCACAACCTCGACATCTATTTCATCAAGGATACGGTAGAGTTGCTCGAGGAGGGTCGAAGTGTCCCGGTGAATGATTTGAAACAATATCGGGATGAAGTTGATAGCTCTAGCAGGGCCATCAAGTATATCACAGATTTCTCTTCGCGTTGATTTCGGTTGAGTAAGGTCGTTTATGAAGGCTTCTGTCGTATATTGCTCTTGAAACACTTTGTCCAAGTCGACGTCGAGTGCTTGACGAGGCGACATTTGCTCGATGATGACTCGCCTTGGGGGCTTTATGCGCTTCTCCTTGACGAAATCGGCATCTTTTCTCTTAATGAGCTTGGCCCTTTCTTTCGAGGGTCGTGCCAGGAACATTCGAGTCCGAGCCCGAAGACCAGGGGTCACGCCTCTTTCACTCGCACGCCGAGGCAAATTGTCTTCATCTGTTGGGAAGATGTCCGCAAATCCGTCTTCGGCCACGTCGCTGCCCTCGTCCCGATAGCTCCGCCGCGACACATTGTCGGCACCACCATCCTCATTTGTAGGATCCTTCCTCCGAGACCACTTCCGTTCGCTTATCTCGGGAAGAGGATCGAGAAGCGCGATTACTCCAGCGGCAGTCAGTAAAGCTATGAGCTGTGGTCCCAGTCGCGGAGAACAGCTCACCAAACTGGCAGTAACAGCCTGAGAGATTCCCAACCCATATCGTCGCTTTTTCCTCCCAGCCACATTCCCTCATCGTCCGTATCGTCTTCGTAGGATCCATCCGCAGACCCCACCCCGAGCGGAATATGTTGGTCACCGCACGAGAAATGATTCTCTCGCTCCGGGTTAAATACTCAGTGCCATCCGCAAGCAGGTCCACGAGATCACGGCTGGAAAAGTACGTCCGGGTCAGCCACGCAGGCCGAAACCATTTGATTGACACGTAAGACTTTGCCAGTGAGTCCGTTTTCCAAGTCCGTGCTGACCGTTGAGTATAGTTTGGGCCAGCATATCCGGAATTGAGCAGGTGCTCTTCGAAAAACTCTGGGTTAAGCCAGAATGTCGAACCCAGAGCATGTATCGTGTCCCTGGAGAGGTCTTCCACAATAATGAGACGATCTTTTACGCCTTCCGGAGGGCTGGCCAGAAGGGAAACGTCTTTACTATTGTCAATGTGCACTGGCGTGGTCTCTTTCTGATTCATGGGGTCGTAGAAGTCGTAGTAGATAATTGATGTCTTCTCGTAGCGGGAAGGTTTCAAGACGTTTCCGTTCTTGATGTGAACCAACACGTCTTTTGCATTGTCGAGGACTGTCTGGTATGTTATTGAAGAAGAGTCATTGACCTCGTCAGTCTCGCCTTTCCCCTGAGGGGTGGCTGCTCCGGGGGGCCGTGAGCGTCTCGATTCCGACATTTGAATAGTAGACGGGCCAAAGGGGGTGAGACCGACGATATCAAATCCAGTGAAGATTCAGGGGCCACATAATCTGCAAAATTTCAGTCTCTTTCGATCACTCGACAGCTCTGAGCAAGATCAAGGCGGGGCTGATGGATTCCTTCCCAGGCCTGGGCCAGGATGCATGGTGAGACTAGCCAACGTGGCTAGGCAAGCCACATGGTGTTTGATCCCACTCATCACTCAGGTTTGCTCATCCCCCATGCCACCTGAAATCACCTGAAATCAGGCGATGCTAGGAAAGGACTATTTTCATTTGGCGACAGGAAGTGACCGAATGGTCTGGTTCGAAGACCAACGCGTTAACCGAAAGCCCAGTCGACTTAATGCACATCATACGTAAATGGCCATGACGATTCCTTCCTCCTCACTGGTGAATACCAGCTGCCCCATGAACTCTCTGTGGCTCCGGCGGAGTGAAGCCAAGAGTCTCCGACGTGATGTATGGAGGTTGGGAAAGGTAAGTGTCAGCAAAGGCCCAGAAAGCGGCAGCAGCCCAGATAGGAAAGATTTTGTTGAGACTCAGGCCTTATTCTGCGTCACAAAAATGGCATCAGGGCTTCGTTTACTGTCTCTCTCCTTTTCCACAACGCCCAGCGTTTCTGATTTTCCCCTTCTTCACCTCTCTTGATAGCTTCACGCTTCTCACCTTCTGCTTCAGCAGATGCTCTTGTATGGCCCAACAGCTTCAGATTTCGTCACTCCTCAGCAGACTTAGTCGCCTTTGCACCCTAGGTGTTGGTGGGGTGTTAGAATTGACTACGCTCGCTATGGCTATGTGGCAAGTACATGCAGTCCCACCCTGAATAACTCATATATTATCTCGAATCTTGCCATATTCAGGCAGAGCCCATTTTCGCATCCATTTTGACTCGAGAATCTGCTTGGTAGTAGGGCGATTCTCAGGTCTGAAAGAGAGCATGGACCGTAGCATGTCAAAGAGAGCTTCCCTTTCCCTTGCATCAAATGACAGTATGCCACTATCTCGCCTGGGCTGTTGCACGCTATCTTCAAACCGATCATCCCAAGATCGGAAAGGGTTGCGGTTCACTGGCTTACCATCCTCAGTAAACCTCTGTCGTCGCGCCTCCCAGCTTCTCCACCATTCAAGAGGCAAGACGCCAAGGGCATCGACATGCTCACATGTCATGTCGTCCTCCGTCGTGAGAAAGCCTTCAAACAATGGCCGTTGAGCGATGATAGACCATATGGTGCAGGCGAGAGTCCAAATGTCTGATGAAAAAGATAGAGAATTGTTTGGTTCAAACCGCGCCTCCGGGGGACGGATAACAAGGGGTGTGCAAGATGCATATTTCCGTTCTCTTGAGGGGGAAAAGGCTTCACCAAAGTCTGTAAGCAAGATCCTGGTTTCCGAAAGTGTGATTTCCTCGCTTGCTCGCCCCAACCATACCGGCAAAATGCCGTGGGATGGAACACCAAGCAGAACTGGTTTGCCATCTAGACGAACAACTGGGTCGAGTTCCGGTGGCCCATATTTCTCGTATAATTTTTCAAGTGAGAGCTGGTCGAAATTTGCCGGAACTTTGAGAAGAATGTTGCCTAGGTGAAGATCTCCATGGACAAACCCCTGGGCATGCACGTAATCCACAACAAGAACGAGCTGCGCAGCCAGTGACCGGGCAACATCAAGTTGGAATAGACGGATCCATGAACCGTCTTTCACTCCGGAGAGGCTGGCACTTGCCGGCGCTGTAACGTAGCAAGCGTGATTGCCATTTGGGCCATGGATGTTGAACCTATCTAGAGTCATAGGAACCATCATCTTTCCCGGATGGTCGACTGGAGCACAATCAGGACGAGTGAGAGTGGATATGATGTCCACTTCCTTTGGATTCGCGTCTGCTGTGCACACTTTCACTGCAACGTATTTATTCGAGTGTTCGTCACGCGCTAGCCATGCGGTTGAATAGGACCCGTGTCCTAGCTTGTGAACAATGCGATATCGACCGTGAAAGTGATCTCCGATTTGAATGGGGTGATAGCCCCCCGGCCGGTAGTTCTCAAGTCTTTCGACTCCCTCAAGAAGCTCGTAGACGAAATGTGTGTCGGAATCTTCGTTGTTATATATCGAATTGAATGTGGATTGCTTCTGGTGAAGCAGTCGCATATGCAACTTACGGAGAGAAGAAATGACTGAGGGACATAAATAATGTGGCCGTAAAGACAACCGGAAGGCGCATGACAGCAATTGGCTCATCTCCGTATTCACGAGGAGAATTTGAGTAAAAGAAATTCGATAGGAGGTGTAAATATCTCACAATTGCTTGAGACGAAGGCTCATGGATGAACGTGACGCGCCACGCTAACCTGCTTTAATAAGGATGTCAAACAGAGCCGCTCACGAGTTGGGCACTGATCACCCTCGGCATATCGAATATCAACTTACAACTGACTATCCACCGTACTTTCTCGAGTCCATCGATTGTTCCATCTGAATCCGCTTGAGCAAAGGGTTGTTTTGATTTTTTTTTTCCTTTTTCCTTTATCTTTTTCGCATTTGACCACTATGAGCCAACAAAGTTCTTATGGTTCATGATATAGTTATAGAACACATTCTCATACGGCCTGGCGACGTACGGCTCGGTGCGAAGAAGCACTTTCTTGTTTTTGTTCGAGCAGCCTTTCACACTCCCAAGCAAATGCAAGTCATAGAGCGGCAGAGTTAATTCCAGCTCCAGCGGTCGACTGACTTCCAGATTGGCAGGGCTCACTAGGAGCGGATCGTGAATGTTGCCCTCGAGTTTGTATTCCTCTCTCAGAGCGAAGACTTCGCCCTCCACTGTGGTCGTGGAGGGATCGTATGGAGATTTGTGGCGCGCGACTTCGTCATCGGTGCCGAATTGACAGGTCTCCGCTCTCTCTGGATTCAAAATATGTCGGTCAGTCTCCATAAGCTCGTCGGTTGTTCCTGTGTCCGTTGTGGCGTGACGGGCGGTACTTAGGGCCCGGAGAGCCCAGGGCTTGTGAGTGATGGGAGGAGCGGTTTTGATGTACCAGGGTTTTAGACACTTGATACCATTCATATTCGCCGACGAGGCTAGGAAGTGTAGCAACGAGTTTTTGTGAAGTGGCCTGGATCTTGAATGTGGGGAAGACAACAAGGGCTGGCGGGGGCTTTATAAAGTATATAAAGCGCCGAGCTGAAGATTTGACGTCACGACCTAGACTGGTTAACTACCTACCAATAATCTCTTTTGTTTTGAAGCTAATATAGAACGGAACGGGAGATCCACCGAAATAAATTATCTCTAGTGAATAGAACCTTTCATCCAGCGCGTATGTTCGTTCAAATAGTTGCAGTTCTTCACCCAACTTCATATCGATGCGTGTTGTCTAGGCAAAGGCTAACCACCGAGTGCCTTATACAACTGCTCAACATCATCCCTCATCAGAAACTCCAGGTCCTCAATCTGTCGGCTGTAGAAGTCCTCATCTCCGCCCTCCATCGCCACCATGATTGAAGGAACCATGTCGAGGTATTCCTGCTTCGACATAGAAATGTGAGCATGGACAGCTGCACGCTTTGCCGACCACATCGCGTGGTACGCATTGGTAGAGCTGTCATTGTTCGCGTCACCAACGACATAGACACCACCAACGCTTGACTCCATGTTGGTGTTGACCTTGACCGACTTTCCGTCCATCTCCAAGTGCAGCTGTTTGTGAAGATCGGATGTTTGAGCAGTCGGTACGGAAATGAGCATCCCATTCGTCAACAAGGGGTTAGGGCTACCGCCGTTCAGGTGCAATCGATACTCATCATCCTTGGGTTCCATGTTGACCGTGGTACGTTCGATCCTGGTGATATCATTCTCCCGAATAGGGATCTTGTAGTTGTTCTTGATGACGGTTTCCCAGCCTGGCCAGCGTGCCTCGGCAGCCTCCTTGTCCTCTTTTGTAAGTGTTCCGCCGGTCACGATCGTGATGTCGCTGGTCAACTTTCTCATGTTCATAGCACCTCCAATGGCGCTCGCAAGCTTGCCATAAATGACCATTTTGCGATTCTTGTAATCGTGCCCATCGCACCATGGACACCAGAACACGCCTCTGCCAAAGGCCTCCGCAAAGCCCGGCTTGTCAGGTATTATATCCTTAATGCCGGTGGCTAGGATCACCTTCTTGGCTGTGAACTTTCCACCTCTGTCATCGTAGACTCGGAAGCCTTTCACGAGGGGAGCAATATAGGTGACCTTTGTCTTGCGCGTGGCCCAGTAGGAATAATCAGGGTACAACTCGTCGATTTGCCGACGAACCGCGGTTCGAAACTTCAGTGGCACCTGGCCTGATGCAGTCAGTCAGACTCCGTCTCCTCTTTTCGGCACATACAAAGGCATGATATTACCGTCTTGGCCTAGAACATCGTGCATATAACGTGTCTTCTCATTCCGATACTCTTCGGAGTCGTACAAGAGAGACGTCCGGGCGACTCGAGCGAGGGACATAGACGCAGCTAAACCGCCAGGTCCACCCCCAACGATGATAACATCGTAGTCCCAAGTAGTGGGGTTCCATTCATCCGGCGGGGTGTAGGCGGTTATATTGAACTCGGCATCGTCGATGTTGAGGTTCTGGGCGGGATCGCTAACTGCATCTTCGGTTTCTTCTGCAAGAACCTTCTGGGGGACAGAGAGGGCAGAAGCAAGAGGAAGAGCAAGAAGCCAAAACCGCCTGAAGGGAAAATTCAGGTACATGATGCAGCGGATGGTGGAGAGGAATTGATCATTGAGCAACTTGAGCCGGGACCGTATTTATGTTGCGAGATGACTGATATTCCGTCTCTTGATCGTCGTCAATACCTACCATGATGTCCTTACCTGACCGCTCGTCTGCTGTGATACCTCGATGCAGTGTGACATGGACTTGCGCATTCCCCACTGAGGCAGAGCGAGCAAGACATCTTCCCCCTCTTGCTGAACGCTTTGAATTTGTGACCCTGCATGATGTGGAGTCATGCAGCTTCTAGTAAACAGACGTACGCTAAGACAGTAGTTCGTCTGCCTCAGCTAGCCACACCCCACTGCCGATCTGATGAACAGACATCACGATAGACGCAGTTGTTAAGAAGTGATCACTTTTGTTCCTGAGCTTTGCTAGGACAAACCATGCATATTCTAATCACTTCCGAGAGACATAGGCTTTAGCTAGTGAGTAGGAGCCCGACTCGGCGGATTTCGTTGAGATAATCGGCCAATTCCAGAGCTGAAGATTAGAACATGTAGATCGATCAAGAGCTGCAGTGCGAGATTTTTGCCAGTTGTTGGTTCAGAAGTACCATGCGTCCGATAGAACCACATTAGGACTATATCCACTCTTTAGCTCTAAATGGTATGACGATCCTAGGAAGTTGATTCGTTAAAACAGTTAAAAAGCGGGCGAGTAGAGATCGTGGTCAATGCATCATACTCATCACCTCTCCACATGTTCATCACCGCCAGCTCCCGCTAAAGTGGAGATCTGTACTACACATGAAGGGACGAATCCAATGAACAGTCGTAATCAGAAAGTCCTACGGGTAAGAGATCAGCTTACATGGGATATATCCTGAAAATTCCTACTCCACGTTCCCTCCGATGCTGCTGGAGCAGAAGAGGTGTTGGTTTTCCATCAGGACTTCACTGGTGAGAAGCTGTAATTCAGGACAAGCACTGCTGGAGCGATCATGAAGCTACAAACAGAGCCTTATATATACCTTAGAACAATTTCACATCTAAACGACACCATAAAAACTATGTTCATGAAGACAAGTGTCAATTTACTCACAACTATGCAAAACTGTGAATTCAGTCCTCACTCAGATCCAACTTCACGTCCATCAAACACAAGCTCCCCTTCAACATTCGCAATATGATCCGAAAGATCAATTTCACACGGAACAAAAACACCCGATTCGTTGAGCAGCTCAGAACGAAGAATAGGCCTATGTTCTGGGCCTTTCGCGGAGAAAGTGATATTGCGTGCACTCTTGCTGAAATCCTTCCCGTTCCAGATGAAGCGCCCTATAAGTTATAACCACAAGTCAGATGTCTGTCCGTGCATATTGATGTCAGCTAGCTACAAGGCAAGGTCAAGCATACCGTCTTCGTTACCGAGGTATTTATCGAGAGGGATGTCGGTGGTGAGCCCGCTGCCTTCGTCGCTGTTGCATATTGCTGCTAGGAAGGTGGTTCCGGACTTCGTGACTATGTGCATATCGCATGAGCTCTTGTGGAAGGCCATGGTGGTAACTTCGATGATTGTTAGTGAATAGCTTATGGAGAAAAAGAGAGAATGTGGGCAAGGATCATCGAATCGCTTATAAGATTGAACGTGGCGACTTTGACTTTGCTCGGGCTGCTTTATTGATTATGACGTTATTGACCAGGTGGCAGCGAAGGAATCAGAGTATGTGCTGAACGCTATCACGACCTGGACTGGGTGTATTGATTTGTGCCTTTGGCCGTCTACTCAGTGGTTCTAAGGCTAGGTGCCTTCTTAAACGCAGCGGCAGCCCAGATAGGAAAGACTCGACATTATCGCGTATATAAGCGTCCACTATATGATGGAGATACTTCCTCTATATGACATGAACATAAGGCGATTTCGATTATATCATCTATCAGATGATTAGTTATACCACGCATCTACTCTATAGATATCACCAGCACAACTCAACAACCACCACTTCACAACGACCCTCACTCACCCTCCGAAACAGCAAATTTACTCAGTGCCCTCAACCTCGCCCCATAGAAATAAAGCAACCAAATCCCCACAATCCCAATAACACTCAACCCACCCAGCAAACTAACACCTCTGGCAACACCCAGATTCGCAAAAAGCGGATGCGCAAACAGCACACTCCCGCACGCCAGCGCACTGCGGAAGAAATCATTCGCCGCGAACAGACTCGCCGCGTACATCGGGTAACTGAGCGGGATGTACACGAAGATGCACTGCATGACGATGAAGACGGTCGCGCCGTAGATTGTTATCCCGATTGTGGGTGCGATCCAGTGCACGGAGGCGCGGGCTGTCCAGGCGAAGAGGAAGAGGCCGATTGTGGGACCGATTGAGGCCGGGAGCGCGGGGATGAGGCGGGTTTCTTGGGCGGGGAAGCCTGTTCTGGCGATGCGGGGGTTGAGGTAGAAGTATAGGTAGGAGATGTAGAGGGCTACGCCGAGGAGGCAGGAGACCAGGACGCAGAGGAAGACGAGGCCGATTTGGCCTAGGTTCATGTGGTAGTCGACTGGGTAGACGAGGGGGAAGACCTCGAAGAAGGAGTAGTAGATGCCGTAGATGATTGCGGTGTATATTTGGACGAAGAGCACGGCTGGGTCTTTGATGGTGATTTCGATGGGTTTGATGAGGGCATCGACGGCGATGGTGGAGACGTGCATGTTGCGCTGGTCGAGCTCGGATTGCGCCATGAAGCGGTTTGTGGAGTGGATTTTGCGGAGGCGGGCGGCGCGCCGGAGGAGGATGGTTGCGCTGCTTGTTTCGGGGAGGAAGAGGAACATTAGGATGAGGACTGGGGCGGAGGCCCAGATTGATTCGTAGAGGGACCAGCGCCAGCCTTTGGCGGGGACGGCGAAGCCGCTGAGTAGAGGGCCGAGGGCGGCTGTTGATGTTAGTTTGATATTCAAGCGCAAAAAGGGACAAAAGGTATTGACATACGTCCACAGTATGCAGCTGATACCCAAGCCATCATCGCATATGGCAGCGAAAGGAGACTATACATATCGCCGAGGGAAGCACCTCCAGAAGCAAGACATGGCGAGCCAAAGAACCCCTGCAAGAAACGCAGGACCATCAAGCCAGGAAAGTTACCCACGAGTGCCGTGGGAATGGAGATGATCACGAAGAGAAACATCGTCACGATGTAGACGGGGTTCCGTCCGATGGCTGGGATCTCACTCAATGGCGAGAAGACCAGAGGACCTGTGCCGTAGCCCAGAACGTAGAGGGACAGACCCAGCGTAGCGAGGAGAGTACTGACGCCGAATTCTTCCATGATACCTTCTGTTGAGGAGGTGTAGATTGCTGATGTTGTGTAGACCACGAAGGTATACAGACAGATCAGGATGGAGAGTAAAGCACGCTTGGTATTGGACCAGTTGTGGGGATTCTCTGGGTCGTCCGTGGTATACCAGTCGACGAGGATGGCGCCGTCTTTGGTCCGTTTGGGGACGATGGGGATGGACTGGATCTTTTCGATTTCATGGCGTCCGTCGGCCTCGAGGCGTGCGTCTGTGTTAGAGACGATGGTTGATGTCGAGGCTCGACTGATGGGTTCAGCTGATGTTGGCGCTTGCTGGGGCTTCTCGTCTGATTGGAATGGTCCCAGGACAGGCTCGTTCAGCAAATGCAGCCATGCCTCTGGTAGTTGGAAGCCTGGTTGTTCTTCGGGGTATTGGAAGTACTTGTTGTTGGTGAGAAGGCGGACGAGCTGCCCGAAGGGGGCATCTCGAAGGACAGACGTCATGTCTATATACCAGAGAGTATACTGAGTTTAACAAGCTGGTCAATGTCGATACTACTAGCTACGAGAAAGTTTAGCAGTTTATATAGTCTTCTTGTATACGGACTTGGTGATAACTACACCTCTTAACACCGAGCAGGATTATCAATCAGGCATCAAACCCAAAGATGTTCCAAAGCATTCGAATGGAATCAAAGCCAAGAAAGAATTACATATGAAAAGAATTCCATATGTATCAATTCGCTGTCAGATCAAAACCATGGAGCCTCGTCTGGATCAGGCTAGCCCATTACAAATCGGCGGCTCTGGTGTCATCGCCTTAGAAATCAGCAAACCCTCGCCAGCGGAACATGGAAACCGCCGGGGAACTCGCGCACGCCATTCCTGCGTGGCTTGCTCAATTACACCGAGCCCGAGTTTCTAGCAGTGGCATCTGTCCCGAATACGAGGATAAGCAGATTGGGTGAGTCAACTTGAAGTGTATCGCTCGGTGACAAGATCTTATTACCGTGATCACCTTAATTGCTATCTCCGAGATATCACAACTTTATCTCTCAGAGTGAGAATCATCGATGGAATCACTGTGCTTGAATACTTGATACGAGTAGATCTTGAAATTGTAACAAGTACTACTTTCAGACTCTACGAATAGTGTAGAACAAGTCATACGAACCATATCTCAATTCAGACTATTCGCTTTTCGTGCAGGACACATCGTACGTGTCCGATCGTCAACATCATGGGAAATCAAAGTGTCAGAGGGGAGCAGGAATCTTTTGTGCATGTCAAGGGATTATCATAGACGAGAAGAGGCAGAACGCAAAAAAGGAAATCGTCAACGCCGTATTACCTGCGCCCGAGTACTGTATGTGAAAACAGAAGACAAAGTTCAAGGGTGCTGGTGCTGGCCCATGCAGGTTCGTGATGTGAAAAAGAGGACGTTCTAACCGGAGGCACGTAAATGACCCATATGTGCGCAGGAAAAGATTCTCAAACTCCGAGCTGAAGGCGCGGTGATCAGCGGGGTTTTTACTGGCCGTTAGCCTTCTTCCACCGCAGGAGCTCTGCCAGACTGGCAAGACTGCAGCCGGTCTGGAGGAACTCGTGCGCCAGTAGCTCGTCGGCCGTGGCACGGCTGCGGACGTCAACGCACAGGCACACACTCAAGAAAGCCTTGAGTTCCTTGCTCAGCTTCTCGGGCTTCTTAAGGCGCGGCGTTCCGTTGGTCGCGATGAGGTACAGGGCCTTGAGGGGCTCCTCGTTCAGGTATGGTGGCTCGGACTCGATCATCTCAATCGCCATGATACCCAAGGACCAGCAGTCCACCTTCGGGCCGTACTCCTTCTGCTTGACAACCTCGGGGGCCATCCAGTAAGGCGTGCCGACCATGGTGGCACGCTTGCTCTTGGACTCGGTGAGCTTGGCACAGAAGCCGAAATCAGCTGGAAGGAGTCAGTCTCGTCTCGTCTCATTTGCACAAGGGTTCTACTTACTGATCTTGACGTGGCCGACGCGGTCGAGCAGAACGTTGTCACTCTTAATATCACGATGGATAATGTTTTGGCTGTGCAGGTGGGCCAGCCCCTTGCAAGTCTGCAACATGCTTGTTAGTACAAAACTGCATCAGACCACAGACCACAAGACGACATACCTCGGCACAAATAGTTGCAATCTGGTTCTCCGAAATCACCTGGTTGTTGTCGATGACATCTGTCAACGCACCACCTTCCATGAACTCCATGACCACCCAGAGCTCATTGCTCTGCTCCTGCAGGAACGAGTCCAGGAAGTTGACGATATTGGCATGCTGGCTGTCCTTCATAACGATAATCTCATTGACAATCAACTCCTTGCGAGGCTGACTGCGCAGGTCCATCTGCTTGATGGCCACCTGACATCTCGGGCCGTATTGCCGGTACAATTCACGAGCCACCGGTGATGTGGCCTGCTCCTTCACCCGTGCGACATACACTGAGCCGGAGGCACCCTGGCCAATCTTGCGCTGCTTGCTGTACGAGTCATTGGGGTTGTCCTTCGACACCACAGACCGCAAACGATCCATGACCTCGTTCTCGGTCATGGCCGACATACGGACCTCCTTCTGTCGCGGCTCGGGCTTCTTGGTCAAGGCAGCCTCTGCCTGACGAACACCATCAGGAACGCCTTGCTTGTTACCGTTCTGCTTGTTGGCGATGTTCAGCGGCTTCACTGCCTGTACAGGAGCCGGCAGGCGAGCAGGGGGCGGCCCTTGAGCCTGCTGGCCCTTAGAGCCGTTGTTCTGAGGGCGGCTGGACGAAGCCTGAGACCGAGGGTCATTGGAAGGATAGCCAGAGCCAGCAGAGCCTTGGTTCTGGCCTTGCGAACCACCGGGAGTTCGGGGCGGGCCTTGGCCGTAGGGGCTTTGCGAGGATGGAGGGGCGGGAGCAGGACGCTGTGCGGTCAATTGTCGAGGGTCCTGACCCTGGTTGCGAGCTGCAGCGCCCGGGGCCTGGGGAGCTGGGCGACTTGGCTTGTAGCGGTTGTTCATGGACGGGTCTTCCCCACCGTAGCCGCCAAGCTCTTGCTTGGCCAAGGGGGCGCGAGTCTTGGGGATAGAAGCGTTATACGCCTCATCCTCCTTGCGACGCTGTTCCTCCTCCACACGGCGGCGCTCCTGCTCCGCCATCTGCTTCATTTGCTCAAGTTGTTGCTGCTGTTCCATTGCACGGTCTGACTCCTTGCCCTGCGACTGACCTGGGGATGATGTTGCAGAGCGCAGCGAGCCGTCCTGCGAAACCTTCGATTGACCACTGTCGAGACGCTGCATGGGCCCCGGTGGAGGAGGACGCGGAGGAGCAATCGAGTTGCCCGTAGTATTGCCGAGCGGCTTAGCCTGAGCAGAAGCTGGGCCGCCCATTCCAGCGTAGTATTGCGGGTTCTGCTCCCGCATCTTGATATCAGAGTAGAACTCGAGGACCTCAATCACAGCTTGAGGATTCTTCTTGTAGTCTTCCTTGGTGATCGCCGAAGCTGTCAAAAGCTTCTCCCACTCCGGAGGCAATCCGACGAAAGCGCCAGTGTGAGGATCAAAGCCAACATGAACTCGGTGGCTGAAGTTGGTCGGGTTGCTGACACCGCCGATGCCGGGGCAGCGCTCATAGATCTTGTCGATCCAGTCGTAGATCTCATCGTCGGACTTGACTTCGCAGGTAATCGTCTTGGTCGGCACGTCACGGGAGAGCATGGCTGTTTTGGAGGCCGCATCTTTGGGGTTGGCCAGGCGGGTGATCTCGAATGCCATTCGGCAATCCTCCGAGCGTGCGACGCTGATGACATTGGACAACGGAAAGGTGAGGACGGTCTTGCCCGATTCATTCTTCATGAACTCGATTCTGGAGTCGCGCAGGATGAGAAATCGCTGGTTCCAGGTCGCGAGAAACTTGTCTTCCTTGCAACGCACGAAACCTTCCTTGACGATCGCGAGACTGTTTTGGCCGCCAGTCTGGCTCCTGGCCAGCGTGGGGCTGCTGGTGTTTGGAAACAGCGAGAGATTGCCGCCAGAGCTGGGTGTACTGGGCGAATTCAGGGTCATTTGGCTGAACGAGGTGGCCACGTTATTGTTGGTGGGAAGGGTCAATTTGGGACGATCGGTAGGGGGGCGGGGAGCCGGCCCCGGATTCATGAACTGATCCGGGGTGTACATGGTGCTGCGGGCTGTCAGTGACTGTGTCCAGGAAGAAGTCTGACTTCCAATCGCTTCGGAGAGGGATGGAGAGCGGAGTTGACCTACTTTCCGTATGAAGACGACATCTTGCCAGAGGTCCGTTCACGTCGCGGAGAAAGAAGCGAATGCGCGCCGAGACCTCCTGAGGCCCCTCTGAAAAGCTAGCGGCTCTGTGCACGAGAAGAGAAAGGGTCAGTTCTTGGGCACGTTCAGGATTCAGGGGAACCAATGAGTCCAGGGAGGGGGCCGTGGGACGGGAAGCGTGCAAAGGACTCCTGTCCAGGGGCGGGCAACAAGGAGGATCAACGATGATCCCAGGTGGGCGCTTACTTCGAGGAATCACGGAGCGGTCCTCGCACTGCGAGGATTGCTCGAATGAGAGAAAGCAAAGCGCGAGGATAATCTTGTGAAAATGCGAACTAAGTTGGGGAAGACGGTGGGGGGAGAGAAAGGGGAGAAGAGGTAAAAGGGGAGAAGGGGAGGAGGGGAAGAAAGGAAGCGGTTAGTTTTGGGGCGGGAGACAAGGCGATCCCCTGATCTCAGGCCATACTCATACACTACATACTCCCCTAACTACTATGTCTCGAGTCATTCTTCCCTGTTCACGAACTAATCAGACTAACACCACGCTGGTCTTGGATCTCAATCTACAGAAAACACAACTGTGCCAATCACGGCACGCTCTCACGACTGGGGATCCACGGTCCGTTCTGGAAGCCCTCGAACTACTACAATAATCAAACATCCCGCTATTCCTTCGATTCTAACAACAATGTCATCCTCATCCTCGGGCTGGTTCCATCAAGGAATCGAACTTGGCACTATCATCACTCGATCAACCGCTCCGCCGTCGAAGATTCTCGAGAAGCTCAAGGGTCTTTTTTTTAAAGGATGTGCTACATGAACACCCCTCGGTCCGAACACCTTATGATCTGGTATTCGGAGTACTACGTCTACTATCACTAGCTTATCGTCCTACCTTAAGCCTATACTTTAATGATATAGGTATACTGAGGAAGGTATGAGGGGTGTCCATATAGACAGGGGTTTCTATCTAGCACATCCCCTTTAAGCTGTTCATCATCACTCTTGGTGAGGTCACCTCTTGAATGCAGTGTTCGTCGAGTCCTACAACGATAAAATGGGTATCTCGGTGTATATACACTCGATCGAGTGCCGTCACTCTCCAAACGGATAGTTAAACTTCAACAGCCCATTCAGGCCGCCCACCCACCCTTCATGCGCCTCACCCCCCATACTTCTCCGCATGACGCTGGGCACGCCGCCCTGCCACTCATTCTTGCCATGCCTCATCTCTTCATTCCACACCCGGACTTCCATACCAGTCGCCATCCCTTGGCCTAGATTGACTCCGTCCAGACTGACTTCGAGTTCCCGCCCGCGGTTCTTCTCGTTCAGTCGGAGCGTGATGGGAGTACTGGACGGCAGTACCAAGGGTCGGAAGCTAAGACTGCGTGCGCAGATGGGGGTCAACAGGATGGAGGGGACCAGCGGGTGCACAATACTACCCCCGCTGCTCAGGCTGTAGGCGGTACTGCCGGTGGGCGTTGAGATGATGATCCCATCCACCACAGCTTCGGTCAAGAAGCGGCCGCCAACGAAGATGTCGACAACAGCCAGATGTGGTTCTTTACCGCGATGGATAAGCAGTTCGTTCATCACATACACTCCCTTGCCCTGGTCAGTTTTGCCCCGGATCGGAGTGGTCTCCTGGCCATCCGCAGTAAACAGGCCAACCTTCAGCCGGTTGCGCATCAAAATGGGAGCCCCACGAGTCGAGCCCATGGACTTTCCCCGGACTGAAGACCAACCAGTCGGACCCAACTGGACATCCTGCTTTTCCGTACTTGGGGACTCTTCCAACACGGGAGTGCGGTCCCCAGCCCCAGCCCCCGACATATAGACTTCTCGAAATGCCCGCTTGAATTCGGAGAACTTCCACTCGCTTAGGAAGCCCAATGTCCCCATGCTAAATGACAAGACTGGGGGAACGTTGGAGCAAGTCGCAAAAAGCGAGGATGCATGTAAGATGGTGCCATCTCCACCCAACGTCACGGTCAAATCGACAGTGTCATGAAACGCTGTTGGTTTATCTTTCAGGGATGCTGTGTAGACAGGGAATGGTAATGATGAATGTACTTCGGCGGCGGTCTTGGACTCGAGGATAACGGCGATAGACGGGTAGGTGGTGGAGATATGACTGGTAGCAACAAGCGTCAGCCACGTCCAACATGTTCATTGTGGAGAGACATACTTCACAAACTCGACAAGTGACTCGGTCACAGCTGGAGCGCAGTCCTTACGGACCAACAGAATGTTCCGTGGCGGCGCCGGCCATTCGAGAGACAGCAACTCGCCCTGAGATTCTGCATTCGAACAGTCAGTCTGCGAACCAACCCTCACATGCAAGCGCCGCACCTTGGTATTTGGGAATCAGCCGCCGGGGCAGCGCAGCAACATCGCGAATCTCGTGACGAATCGCGGATGAGGAGAAGCCGCGCCGCAAGGACAAGTCAGGGAATGTGCGACGAATGGCGCAGTGCATGTTGGAAGACCGGGTTAACCACGGTCATGAGTTGTAAAAGAGAGACTTGGGTAGTCACATCAGGGCAATAAATGTAGAGAGGGTGAGTATTAAACGCAAAGAGAGCGTTGGAGAATCGGAGAATCTCACCAACTCCGAGTAGTCGATCCAAGCCCCACCGCCCGAAGCTGAGGAGCTCTGACGTCGTCTGGTTCTTTGGCTGTCCACGAGACCAGCTTCTTTGTGAGTCGTAGATGGGGTATTCTCACCATTCGCTTGCTCCTCTTCATCCTTTCTTATACTCCGCTCAATCTCCATCTTCTCTCGTTGATTACCTACACCTTCACCTTCACGAGGAGGCTGAGAATTCACAGGCTCCAACCGAGGCCGCACTGTCGATCCCCCATCCGCCATTTCCCGCTGACCTCCCAGCCGGTCAGGGACTGCTCCAGTGCTCGCGACCACTCACTGGTTTCAAACCAGCATTTTCGATACTGATAAGAGTGGTCAGCATACTGGAAGCTCTTCACCATGGAGTCAAGCGAGGTTCGCCAACGCAAGCCACCCACCGCTGAAGAAGCGAGCGAGCTTCTGAAGCACTCGAGCAAACCACCGACCGAGCCGCGCCTTAAACATGGCGTCCCAATGCAGATACTTCGCTCGTTGTTGCTAGCGGCTTGGTTCAACTGCTGCTGCGTCGTCATCTTGGCCACCCAGCTAGTCGGCGCCCCGCTGTACCTGATCAACAAAGACTGGTATTACTCATATATGGCATACACAAAACAAAATTTCGGACTGGTGATCACAGCCCTCACCGATTGGGGCGCTCCGACTTTCTTTCGCGTCAGCGGAGATGCAAGCGTGCGAGGTCAGCTTCATGTGGCCGCAGATGGCATGCTGCAGACCAGCTTCCCGGAGCGCCTTGTCTTGATTGCCAACCACCAGGTGTATACAGACTGGATCTATCTTTGGTGGGTCGCGTATACCAACGCGATGCATGGACGCATCTACATCATCTTGAAAGAGTCGCTCAAGTATATTCCTGTCGTGGGGCAAGGGATGATGTTCTACGGCTTCATCTTCATGGCCCGCAAATGGCTTTCTGACAAGCCTCGGCTTCAGCATCGCCTGGAGAAGTTGAAGACGCGGCACACCGGGTCCAAGTCAGCTCACTCACAGTACGATCCCATGTGGCTGTTGATCTTCCCTGAGGGTACCAATCTGTCCATCAATACCAAGCGGCGGAGTGACGAATATGGGCAGAAGCAAGGTTATCCTCCATTCAAGCATGAGATCCTGCCCAGATCTACCGGCTTGTTCTTCTGTTTGCAGCAACTACGCGGGACCGTGGACTGGGTTTACGATTCTACCATTGCTTATGAGGGACCACCGTATGTTCTTATCCCCAATTTTCTCGGAACGAGATACTGACTGTCATCCCAGAAAGGGCAGCTATCCTGACAAGTACTTCACTCTTCGCTCGACTTATGGGCAAGGCCGACCGCCAACTTCAGTGAATATGCACTGGAGGCGGTTCGCTGTGTCTGAAATTCCTCTCGATGACCAGAAGGAGTTTGATGCTTGGCTGAGAGCTCGGTGGACTGAGAAGGACCAGCTCTTGGACCATTACTTCGAGACTGGTCGATTCCCATCCGAACTGGCTGGCACTATCGAGGCCAAACATGCGACTGAGGAACAGAAAAGGGCTGTCGATGCTGGCTATGTGGAGTCGTATGTTCGCTTGCATCACTGGATTGAACTTGGCCAGGTCTTCATGGTGCTAGCTGGACTTGCGTTCTTGTGCCGGTTTGTAGGCAGTTGGTTCCATTGATTGGAATGACACGATATGATTGATGATTGCTCTCGGGCCTGAAAATGATGAAAGATGACAGAGATACCTAGAGACATACTTCATTCTTGCCATTAGAATTCAAAGTGGCTAACTACTCTATCACTGCGTACTTGGTCTCGTAGTGAATGGCCCTGTATACTGTGGTCTTTTGATGTGGCGGATGTGGCGGTGCATTTCAGCCACTCCATTCACCAAATCTCAACCGGCCAGCACCGCGACCTGCGAACCTCCGAGCCACCTGCGCGTTTTGAAGCGACCTAGGGCTTCTCCAGCCTTTGTGATCGCTGTTGGTCTCCATTTCAATCAACAAGTGAATGGGTACTCTCACTTGATCATGAGCTGAAAGCCTCCCACGCTTCTCTCACTCAGTCGCATCTCTGTGACCCTCGCTTTCCTCTCTCCCTCTTGCCGGCGCAAGTCGCAGTCATGGCGTCTTTCGAGAACGGCCATACCAATGGCTTGAACGGTGACTCTCTACCTCTGGCAAGCTCTATGGCCTCCCTGCGCTTCTCCGACATCCCCGATGCCATCGATATTCCCGCCTCCAGTTTCGACAGCGAGGTCGAAGTCAGCTTGCTCGACCTCCCCGAAGACCCGACCGAGCTCTGCACGCTACTGGAGAATGAACGGGCTGCGAAGAATTTCTGGGTGATCATTGCTCTGGCCTACGCGAAGCGAAAGCAGATCGACCATGCCATCGACATTCTGAACAAGGGCTTGGCCTCCGTGGCCCACGGTGCTACCAAAGAAAAACTCGGGCTTCTCGGCTGGGTCTGCTGGCTGCTGATGCTGAAGAGTCGGCAGGCTCCACGAGTTGCGCCAGAGGGAGAACTTTATTCGGAAGCCAAAACAAAGGATCACTACCTGCAGTTGGCGACCTCGACATTGAACGAGGCATCTCGCCTCAACCCGGCTTACCCACCTCTGTTCCTGGCGCGCGGTGTACTGTGCCTGCTTCGCGCCTCGCTGTACCCGCCTCGGCCGGTTCGACCCGGGACCATTGACACTTCGGAGCGATTCGAATCCCTGCGACAAGCGTTGAAATGCTTCGATGAATCGTCCAAGGCATTCGGCGGTCGCAATGTCATGGCGATCTTGGGACGCGCTCGAGCGCAATACATGCTGGGAAATTACGCTGATGCCCTTGATGGATACCAGAAGGTCCTCATGAGGGTGCCTCACCTCACGGATCCCGACCCTCGCATTGGTCTTGGATGCTGCTTGTGGCAGCTGGGCTTTAAGGATCAGGCAAAGACTGCGTGGGAGAGATCGCTGGCCTTGGTATGCCACCGTACTGACAGGTCGCCTTGCGTTGCTAACCACTTTCTTACTCGCAGAACCCCGAGTCCAAGGTTGCGAACATCCTCCTCGCGGTGTACTACCTCTACGATAGCTCTCGCCGATCCACCGCTGATCCTCTGTTTGGCTCATTGTACAGAATGGCAATGACACAATACACCCAAAAGGCGTTCAAGCTGGACAAGGAATACCCGATGACATGCGCAGTATTCGGCAGCTACTTCCTTCTCCGCAAACAGTACCCGACCGTCGAGACCCTCGCTCGCAAGGCGATCGAACACACAGATGTCATGCCCATCGCTAGTGACGGCTGGTACCTTCTTGGGCGCAAGTCCCACTACGAGGGTGACACCGCGCGAGCCATAGAGTTCTACAACCGTTCCGACCAAGCGCGCGGTGGTGGTGACAAGGGCTATCTGCCTGCCAAGTTTGGTGCAGTGCAGATGCAGGTCACCAACAAGGATTTTGTCGGCGCCAAGTTCAAGCTGGAGAAGATCGTCCAGCAATCGAAGAACCCAGAGGCAATGATTCTTTTGGCAGCGTTGCATGCAGAAGATGTATTTGCTGCTCAGAGGTCTGGCAGCAAAGAGGACAAGTCCAACGAGGTAAAGCGGGCCATCACTCTCTTGGAGTCAGTGCGCGCGATGTGGAAAGACGAAAAGCAGAGGCTCACCCCAGACGAATCGGTTCTTGTCTATCTATCTCGTCTGTATGAGAGCACGAACCCCGATAAGAGCATGCAATGCCTCACCCAGCTAGAGGAACTCCAAATCGCCGGTATCCCTGAGGATGCTCGTCCAGAAGGAATTGAAAACGAGGACGACATGAAGGCTGCTCTCCGAGAAAGCCTTCCCCCTCAGCTGCTCAACAACATGGGTTGTTTCCTTTACCAGAATGAGAAAATTGCCCTGGCTCGCGGTATCTTCCAGTCTGCGCTCAACGCCTGCGTCCAGTCGCAGGAGAGAGAAGATGCGGCTGTCAACGATGCGCTTGTCACCACCATCAGCTACAACCTCGGACGGACATACGAGGCGGCAGACATGTGGGAGGAAGCCAAGAAGGTCTACGAGGGCCTGTTGGAGCGGCACAGCGACTATACCGAGGCCAGTGCGCGACTGACATACATCACACTGCGCCAGAGCCCCACGGACGAGGGTCCGAAAAGGATGGCCAAGCTTTACGAAACCGACTCCTCCAATCTCGAGGTTCGCGCACTGTTCGGCTGGTATCTCAGCAAATCCAAGAAGCGCGTATCCAACCTTGCCGAGGATCAGGAGCAGCGCCACTACAAGCACACCTTGCAGTACTACGACAAGCATGACCGGTATGCTTTGACCGGCATGGGCAATGTTCACCTCCTCGCAGCCCGTGACATGCGCCGCGATACCGACCAGGAGAAGGACAAGCGGCGCAAGATCTATCAACGCGCGGTCGAGTTCTTCGACAAGGCTTTGCAACTGGATCCGAGGAACGCTTACGCTGCCCAAGGTATTGCCATTGCTCTTGTGGATGACAAGAAGGACCACAGCGCAGCTGTGCAGATCTTCTCCAAAATCAGAGACACCCTCAAGGACCCAAGTGTCTATCTCAACTTGGGACATGTGTACGCCGAGCTCCGCCAGTTCACACGGTCGATTGAGCACTACGAAGCTGCGCTGGCCAAGGACCGCGCTCGCGACGTGCAGATCCTGGCCTGTCTCGGTCGAGTGTGGTGGCTGAAGGGCAAGCAGGAGATGAACATGGTGGCGATGAAGACCGCACTGGACTACGCACAGCGAGCACAGGCTGTCTCACCGGACCAACTCCACCTACAGTTCAACGTTGCCTTTGTGCAGAACCAGATCGCCTCCCTGGCATACAGCCTGCAGCCTACGCAGAAGACTCTACAAGATGTGCAAGAGGCAGCCGAGGGTCTCAAGGCAGCCATTGAAACCTTTGACCGGTTGTCGAAGGAGAAGAACCCGCCCTATCCCAGCCAAGCTTTGGAACAGCGTGCCAACATGGGTCGCACGATCAGCAAGCAGCTGGATCGGGCCATGCAGAGCCAGAAGGAGTACGAGGAGAAGAACGCCGCTAAATTGCAGCAGGCGCGGGAGGCCCGCGAAGCTGCCATCAAGAAGCGGGAGGAGGAGCTCCGCAAGGCTCAGGAAGTTGAGTTGGAGCGCAAGCGGAAGATTGCTGCTGAGCGGCAGCAAATGCTTGAAGAGGCGCAGCGGCAGGCGTTGCAGCGTGCTGAAGCTGAGCGTGCTCGTCAGGAGGCGGAGATGACTGATGATACTGAGAAAGGGGAGAAAGTCAAGCGGAAGAAGAAGACTTCCAAGCGCAAGAAGAAGGGTGATGATTTCATTGCTGCGGATGATGAGGGTGAGCAGGAGGAGCGGAGTGCTGAGCCGGAGAGTGAGGGTGAGACTGCGCCGAAGAAGCGCCGTCGTTTGGAGCGTCGGTCTGGTGGGAAGGCGAGTAGCAAGTTTAAGAGCAGTGAGCGGGTGGTTGATTCGGATGAGGATGAAGAGGAGCCTGCTGGTCGTGCTGGTGGTTCACCGGGTGAGGAGAAGGATGATTTGTTTGGTGATGAGGAGCCGATGCAGGAGGATGAGGAGGAACCTGCTGCCGCTGCACCACGTCGTCGCGATAAGGCCTCGCGTCGAATTGCGGATGACGACGATGATGAAGAAGAAGAGGAACCCGCTGCAGCTGAGAAGACCGGTGATAACGACGAGGACCTCTTTGGCGACGAAGAGCCCAAGGCAGCGGAAGCGGAGGATGCAGAGATGGAGGATTGAAGAATTGTTACATTATTTCATTATCTTCTAGGCGTCGGATGGCGGGCAAGATTACATCGATATTGCCGATACAGTTTGACAGGATTGAGTTGTGTAATTAGCCCCATTTTATGGACCTTGCTGTTTCTGATATCTTCGTGTGGACCTCCTTGTAGAGGGTAGGTCGAGGCCGCTGATGCACGGCTCACTACTCTCGATAGTCCAGTGCATTTGGAACACCGTGACTCAGGACAGCAACTGATGTTCATCCTCCGTGTATCTGAGACAGAATCTACTCAGCTCAGTCAGAGCTGTCTGCTGTACTCTTAAGGTTACGAGATTTTGTTCTCCAGCCGACCTCATCTGACGAGCTAATTTCCGGCCTTACAGTTCGAGTCTCACTATGATACTTGGATTCCTGCTGACGATGCATGTTGGTCATCGTCTTCGGTGTCTAATTTACGGTAATATTCCGAGCTGCATGTGTGTGCTGCAGAGTGATTAAGTGGATGCGCTCGCTATAGGGTAGCGCAGTGCACCGCAGTTTGGTATGGACATACGTCAGGGAATAGTAAATGTATGGAATAGAAAAGATTGTTGGAATGCTCCCGTTCTATGTTCTAGTAGTTAGTAGTAAGGTGCGCTTTCTCGCTCCCTTGATATGGTAGATTTGGAATGGTCAAGTGTCAACATAGGTAGTACGCGGCGTATACTTCGAGTCGGGCATTGCCGCGACACCCAAGAACCCAGACGAAGCGTTCGCCGAGAAAGCCAAGTCTTCTTTCGTCCTGCAATAGAAGAGTCACCACGCTACATTGCCCAGCAAGAAAAGTCTAGTCTTCCTGATTTCCCTCATCGCAAAGGGTTAGTTGCAGCCGCATACCGCACATGGAAGCAACAGAACACCCGAGTCAAGCAGATCAACCAATCCCAAGGGGACAAAAGAAAGCTATCGACAATGATCACACACTGAAACACGAAAATCAATACCTAGACAGGAACACGACTAGCAGGGAATCAAAGAGAAAGAGAGAAAAGTACTGACTTCATTGTCTGCCGGAGAGACCGCGAGTAGACCAGGTACCTGTAAACTGCCAGGTCCGGATACTACCTTTCCCTTTACTCCCCGACCCGGCGGTGTGAGAACAGTGGCAATCAGGAAAAGGTACCTCTTCTTGTGGGCTGGTGGAGCGCGAAATGGTCGCAGGTTGCATTCATGGCCTTGTGTGTCGGAGGCGGAGGGTTGAGACTCGGACATAAGGCTATCGTGGTGAACCTTGTTAACTTTATCCGGGTTAAGGTTTGGGTGCTGGAGCTTGGCGTTTGGAGCTTCGCCGTTTTGATACTATAGCTATGTTTGTAGGACTCTGTACAGACTTCTAGAGATGATCGAGATGATCATGCTTGATTCTTCTCCATCTCGATCTTCCAAACTGCCGGTCGAACGCGTATCCCTTTCCGGCCAACATCATGATATCACTCGCGGTGGCATCGTTGCGGCTCTGTCCTGGTTCACCGCCCGAATAGTCAGGGATCGTCAACAATCCTCTACTTTTTACTACCCTACCTCTTTCTTGATGTTTCTTCCCCTTCTCTTCTTCTGCAAACGCCACCACCGGGCCGGAACGGGCCAGGAGAGCTCCCCACACAAGCTACCAAGGTGATCCCTCCGGTCTTCCCCCATTGGGCTATCCACTGCTGTCTACTATCTGCTGCGACCAAGCCAGACCTGACACTCGAAAAAATCACTATGTCATCGACCCTGACGAGCTCCTGCTCCACGGCCATGTTGCCAGCTCGAAGTGGGACCTGATTTACTTCTGCTTCTGGCTCGTCTTGTCTACGGTGCCAGGTGGTGCTGGAGCACGTCAGTTCCATCCTCAATGGAACCTTTGAGATGGAACGGTACGGACTCAGGTACTTAAGAGTCTTCATTGTCCCCTGATTCCTGTCTCCTCTTCTTGTTCTCTTCCACCCCATTTCCCTTGTTTCGAACACCTCCCCTCGGTACGTGGCACTGATAATAGTTATGAACGAAGGGAAAGAAGCTGACCATATGATAGTTCCCTCCCAGCGCATCCCACAATGCGTTACTCCTACACTTGCGCCGCTCTTTTTGCTGCCACCGTCGTTGCGGTTCCTCTCCCCCAGAACAGCCTCGGGGATGCTCTCATCAACCTGAACGGCGGCGGTTCCAGCAACGTTCCTCGCGCCGACGCGGGCCTCGTGGGCGACATCGGTGCTGCTGGCAATGCGTTCGGCAATGGCGATGTCACCGGTGTGAAGAATGCCAAGCGCCAGGAACTCGTTGGTGACATTGGTGCTGCTGGCAATGCGTTCGGCAATGGCGATGTCACCGGGGTCAAGAACGCTAAGCGTCAACTGGTTGGCGACATTGGTGCCGCGGGCAAGGCCTTCGGTGATGGTGACGTTACCGGAGTGAAGAACGCTAAGCGTGAAGAAGAGGGTCTCGTCGGTGACATTGGTGCCGCTGGCAAGGCCTTCGGTGACGGAGATGTCACTGGAGTCAAGAACGCTAAGCGTCAGTTGGTTGGTGACGTTGGCGCCGCCGTCAAGGCTTTCGGAGACGGCGATGTTACCGGAGTGAAGAACGCTAAGCGTGAAGAAGAGGGTCTCGTCGGTGACATTGGTGCCGCTGGCAAGGCCTTCGGTGACGGAGACGTTACCGGTGTGAAGAATGCCAAACGTGAGGAGGACTGTGCTACATGCAGCAGCGGCAGCACTGGCACAGGGAGCACTGGCGACCAGTCTAGCTCTGGCCTTGTTGGCGACATCGGCGCGGCTGCCAACGCCTTCGGTGACGGCGACGTTACCGGTGTGAAGAACGCGAAGCGTGAGGGAGAGGTCTCTGACGTGAAGAACTACTCGAAGCGTTCTGGTTACACTGGCGATGTCCGCTACGTCAAGAGTGTCGGCCAGGACGGTGATGTGACCGCCATTGACAACTCCAAGCACTCTACGCAAGAGGCCTCTGGCTTGGTTGGCGACGTTGGCGGTGCTGTCAAGGCCTTCGGTGATGGCGATGTCACTGGTGTCAAGAACGCAAAGCGCAGCGATATTGGCGGTGCTGCCAGTGCCTTCGGGGATGGCGATGTCACTGGTGTCAAGAACGCAAAGCGCAGCGACATCGGCGGTGTTGCTAGTGCCTTCGGTGATGGCGATGTGACCGGTGTCAAGAACGCCAAGCGGGCTATCAATCTCAAGTCCGCTCAGCACTTGATTGACGCTTCCGATGCCACCGAGGAGCAGAAGACTGCCGCGAAGAAGATCATCGGTGACATTGGACTGGCTGTCATGATCCTGGGCAAGGGCGATGTCTCTGGTGTCAAGAACGCCGAGGTCAAGCACACCGACTCCCTCCTTGGTGACATCAATCTCCCTCTGGAGATCCTCAGCAACGGCCAGTTGATCGGAACCAAGCGCTCGGTTGAGGAGGAGGCCAACGCCGATGACCTGGTTGACCTGGGCCTCTTGACGGACGGCTACTACGACCACTACAACTACTACGGCGGTGGTGGGATTAACATCAAGCGTGAGGAGGCCAACGCCGATGACTTGGTTGACCTGGGCCTCTTGACGGACGGCTACTATAACTACTACGGTGGTGGTGGAATCAACATCAAGCGTGAGGAGGACAATGGCGTTGGCCCTGTTGAGGTTGGCAGCCCTGTTCTCGACGTCGAGAACCTGTGATTTGATTTGATCTCCAATGTCTGACGGCTGTCACTCCTCGATGACAGACTGACTTGATATAATTCCGTTGATCTTTTCTTTCCTTGTTCTGAAAAAGGCTGGCATTTATGTTCATGGGATACGGATTAATACGATATGTAATTGATAATTGACTGTCTCAATGGAACTATTCACCTTTCGATATCGCCTTCAATAGTCTCCAGGTAGATCAACGGCGACGGGACTATCTTCCACAACTCCAGGATTTCCAACTAGTCTCTCGATGGCGGGAATATGTCGGCCCAGGCTGTGGATCAGTAAAGACGATGTATCTGGGAAAAGGTCTGATCTCGCAGGAGTACGTATTGTTACCTGCCGTGCGGCTGGTTCGAAATCAGCCTGGCCGGGTGATATCGACGAGCTTAGTAGCACAGATCCATTGATTACCGATTTCCCCTGAGTAGTTGAAGGGATAGTTAACCATGGATCCTACTAGTAGTTACTTAGTACTCCGTACTAGCAACGTAGACAGACAGGGGCATTGCTCTGTGAGGTTAGCCGACCGTTACGTCCCACTGGCGATTGGCTTCTGTCAGGCGATTCATCAGATTCATTACCGGCACTCTGTTAGTATGTATCGGCTTGCGCATAGTCGAGTCAGAAATAGAAATGGCATTCGATTGAAATTAAATCAGGCCGATCTACGAACGACTCATCTTCGCATGACCTGAATCAAGACGCGTCGCCAAGCGATCCTGTAATTTCTGCAAGGCTTGCACTGCGCTGCATCTCGGGCCTGCGCTGTGGACTGTACCTGCATGGAAAACATCATACACAGATGCGTACTCTGTATGGCTGTGGTGACTGGATCAATCTGGAAACTTTGAATCCTCAGATCCCCGTTAATGGCATCATCTAATCACAGTGATTGAATTGACCCCGGGGGGTTGGTCCCCGGGGTCAATGTGTCAGTGTGTGTCCACCATCCCACGAACCTGCTGAAGAGTCCAGACGAAGGATACATGACATACGCCATAACACCTCCACTGCTGGTACGTTCAGGTTTTCAGCACGTTCGACCATGCCCATGACGATGGTAGTGGAGAGAGGGGAGCGAGAGAGACCTTAGGACCTTCTCAAAAGGTCAGGCCCAGAACCACGGGCACCGTATCAGAGCGGGCGAAATGACGGGAAAATGGACAATCCACCCGTGTCGAGGTTCTAGACGAGAAGATCGTCAGGAGTCCACCAGAGAAGAAGTCGGAGGCGCACCGGCGGGAAAAAAGGAAGGGAAATACACTTTGACTCTGAGACGCTGGCGTTGTTCTTGAGTTTTTGGTTTTTCCCTTGGGCTTCTCTCTTGTTTCGACTGCACTCTAATCTGCATTTCTCCACCTGGCGCTTTTGCTGCATACGAGGGAGAAGAGGTTCGGCAAAATAGCATGACGATGGTGGGATATTATCCTTCGTGGCATCCTGACTCCATCGACCTGGACTACTTAGCGTAGGGCTCGTCTCCACCGGTGGGAAATTCCCAGATTTAGTTAACCCTGACTCTTGCAGGACTTGGGATGTTGGTAAGTTACTACTGAGTTCTGACTGATGTTTGAACCAGAGAAATAAGAAGTTGGATCCCCCGCAGCTGTCATTCCAGTATCAATTCTATCAGTGTCGCCAGGATAGTGTCCAGCTGAGACAGATACGTCCGATGCCTTCCCCTTGCGTCTCGGTGAGTTCCGGGGATTGAACCTCTCTCGTTCCATCCTTGCACATAGATACATGGGTATATCCCGCACGAGACGAAGATGATAACGGCATCCTCCGATCGTGATATACTGATAGTTCGCTTGAACTGTTCCCGTGGTAGATTGCAGTGCGATCCTCTCCACCAGCGATCGTGACCAGCCCTGCCCTATTTAGTGAATCCTTAGTGCATGCTGAATAGCGCTAGTCCCGCCTGGAGCGAGGCAATTATGTATTCATTTCGAGACAAAAACCGTTGGAAGCCCGAAGGCACTAGCGACGCGGGGAACAACCAACTTGATATCTGGTCTTGTAGTATATATATCAGCTACACCACTGCGGAGATCCAGATTCGATATACTACTAGGCAATGGAACAATAAATAGATCCCACAACGATATCGTCATAGCTCAGCAATATAACTAAGAACAATCAAAAGGAGAATGGCAGAAGCAAACGATCGTATCGTGCCGATACTTACTGCACCAGGACAAGCGCCCCCCACTTGCGCCCAAACGTGTTCGAAGCCCCTGGCCACGAGGGTATCATACGAAGTACTGTATATACCAGATAAATGATTCTCTCTCTAATAGTATAGATCACGATCAATAGACAATAGAGCTAGAGAGGATCATAGTCAGATAAATAATCACCAATTCATCCGATACCCAAGATTAGCAGGTCAAGATTCGTGCAACGTGCCCCTGAGCTCGGCTCCACCAAGCTGCGAGATACAAATACACGAGATACGTATCGATACCATCCAGTCTGCTGGGTTGGACCGTTCTTATTATCGTCCTCTTCCCTCTCAACTACCAGACTCCTCTATTATCACTATCCTACCCCGTACACCTCTTACCTCTAACCTCCAACCTCCAACCTCTAACCATCGTCGTCGCGGTCATGAAACACGCCCAATCGCCGGTGCTTCAGTCTCATAGCACTTAAATTGCCGTGCTCGTGCTTCCCATGTATCCTCAACTCGCCCATTCCTCTCGCACGATGGCTGGCCACTGGGAGGAGGATGGTCACAGCGATCCCCCGTCCACCCGCTCGTCCAACGAGCCTCCAGAACATGCGGCCCATGTGCGCTCCAGGTCGACTGCCCTCGCCCATTCACACTCGCACAGCCCCAGGCGCCTCTCCGTCTTTAGCGGCCGCTCCAGATCCAACACGACCACTTCGACTTCTTCCCGTCGCTCGCCCGGCTCCTCTATGACTTCGGTCGATAGCCCCGTCCCCTCCCAGGACGAGCGAGCCCCCTCCGTCTTGGGCATGCGGCCCGAGAAGGAACGCTCTCGCTCGATTCTCTCTCGCGGCAGTCGAATGCTTCGTCGTCAGGGTAGCAAGATTAATGTCGTCGCCGAATTGGCCGAGGAGAATGAGCCCAATCGGGGGACCCGACCTGAAACTCCAAGCATGTTCCATCGTCGGGCCCGCCGGGTCGACCAACGTAAGTTTCAGATAGAGATATCGACAAGCTGTCCGCTCAATTGGACCCGATGGCTCATGTTTCATACAGACGATCGTTTGAAAAGCATCATCTCAGACCCATTCGACTTCCATCACCTGACTCATACGAGCCCGGCCCAATTCCAGTCTTTGGACCAGACCCGCGAGAACGATCTGGTCACGGAGTTCTCGGTCATTCGGGCATCCCAGCGACCCGAAGCTGTGCTCAAAGGAATTCGTGCCGACGACATCCACTTCCGCAATTTCTCGGCCGATGACTTGGCTGCCTCTGGCATTGCAACCACGGTTGATGAACCAGCTCCTCAGAGCCCGCCAGCGTCGCCAGCGGCATCAGGTTCGACTAGCCCGTCTGGCCATGCACGCAGGGAATCTCGCATTTATGAGAACTTCTCGCGGCCTGTCTCGAAATTCCCCCGTTCTTGTCCCGCTACACCTCCACCCCCAGTCGTCGCCGAAGTCCCCGATGACACTGCTGAACCGGCACCGCGCGCCATTGATGAGATTCTGGGCCTGACCTCGGAACAGACTTACCCAGACGAGTATAATGACTCTGCACAATACACACATCTTCAATTCACCCCCGAGCCCGCAGATGATACGGGCGCCCGAACCCCCTCCATGAGCAGTCATTATGACCTCGAGAACGTGCCGGAAGAGGAAGAGGCTACGCGATACTGGGATAGTCCCGATGCTAGCATTGGATGCGCGCATTCCCGTTCCGTTTCCCAAGCGAGTCAGCCTGCCATCAAGACTCGCACGTCAAGCCTTGCGGGTCCCAAAGCACCACTCTCGATATACGTCGCCGAGGAGCTGTCCAGGAAATTCTCCGAAGCTCTCGGGTCACCTACTCTCCCTCAAAACCTACCCGGCTCGTCGCCCCAGGCTCACGTCGAAGTCACTCCTCCGTCCGTGTCTAGTGCGCACCAATTCTCCTTTGAAGATGAAATGTACGATTCCTGGGACGCGGACATCGACTACTGCTATGAGCACGCCGCGGAATCCACCTCCAACTTTGACTGGTCGCGCACATCTCTGGAGGAGACACAGTACCCTCAAATCGGAGTCGCCTGCAGTGATGACCCGTGGCTGGGGTCTCCCAAGACTCGACACCTGCAGCCGAGTCCATTGAGCACATCCATGCTGCCCACCCTAGACCTGGACCCCAGTCCAGCACGGTCGTCCGTGATTCACTCCGCCGCTACTCCTTCGACAGCGGAATACGAGCGCGAGTTCATGGCCGGACGCGGGGGCGATTACTTCCAACCTGTCAGTTCCTCGATCCTACCATCCACGCTGGGGAAACAGATCAATCAGGAAACGCTGTACGAGGAATACTTGACAGCTGATGCAGAGTCAGACCGCCATTTCCCCTTTCCCCAAGGGATGATTGCCCAGTCAGAGAACAACCCCGTCTCCCCGCGGAGCAGCTTCTCCCCGATTAGCAAGTGCAACTCCCAGGAGAGCCTGATGCTCTCTCGTGCGGCGTCTATCGCCCGCAAGCACCGCTCCTCCGTCTCTACAACCAGCGTGCCGGAGTTGATCCACAGTCTCTGCAGCAGCCGCGAGTTAATGCCCACCGACCGGATGACCGCCGGCGAAGCCCTGGCAGCGGGCAGCCCGGCCTTGTCCTCGCACCACCGCCAGACCAAGAGTCTGGCTGAAGCACACTTGCTCCTCCAGGCGGGTGGCAACCCCAATCTCTCGACAGCAGACCTTGCCCTTCCCACTGCCATTTCCCATGACCGCGCCAAATCCGCCTCGGACGTGGATGCCCGGGCTGTCAAGACCGATGAATCCAAGCGACCGCCATTACCTCCCAAGAACCCCAACCGCAAGAAGAGCCGGGCGCCTTCTTACTCTTTGTTCCCAGCCGCCGCTCACTGAGCGTGTCTCACTATATGTTTCCGTCTGATCTGTTCACCGGAACGACAAAATGTTTGCATGTATTGCTATTCTCTCGCTTTCCTGGATAGATTACCTCCACGAGTCCACGACCTGTTTTCTTATTTTGCGTGTGATTATATGTTCGGTCGTTTGTCTTGCATTTCTCAGCGATTTGGTTTGGTGTCTGGAGGATCTGGAAAAGCCTGGAAGAGTGGGAGGATGGCAGGATGGGACATTCACTATACTTTCTTTGTGATCATAGATGTGAATATATGGTGTGAACCTGATTTATAAGAGTATCACTAACTAGCATATGTACGATAAGCCAAGGCAATTGTAGATCTTGAAGATGTAGATGTCGAAGTAAAGTATGGTGGAACGCATCACTGGCAGATCATCTGACCGCTATCTTATCATCCACCCAACTCCAACCAACTCAACTTCCTCCTTCAAGATCACCTCAACTCATGCAACCATGACATCTCCCCCCTCGCAGGCGCTGGCCAAGCGCTCCGAAGGCCAGCTCATGCCACCACCCCCACCCCCAAAACGCATCAAACGCCCCGCCACCGTCCTCGACGAAGACGTCTACACCAACGCCCTCTCCCACATCATCGCCCGCGACTTCTTCCCGGGCCTCCTAGAAACCCAAGCCAAGCAGGAATACCTCGACGCCCTCGAGTCGAAAGATAAAGAATGGATTACGAGCGCCAAGCAGAAATTAGCGGATGTCATGCGTACCCCGACGCCCGGCGCGAATGTACGGCGCAAGACGGACTCCGGGTCTGTGGCGGGGACGCCGTTGCATGTCCCTGGTCGGGCGGATGAGACGCCTCGTGGATGGGGAGGTGAGACGCCTGTGTCGCTTGCGTCGGCTGCTACGGAGACGAATAGGCAGGAGATGCCTGATGTGTCGAATATGGGATTGCTTGCCTTCCAGGCCAAGTACACCAGTGAAGACAACGAGTCGTTTAATAAGGTGCTGGATAAGCAGAATGCGAAGCGGAGGGAGAAACATGCCTGGCTTTGGAGCGAGAATAAGATTCCCTCTGCGAGACAGATCGCCCACCACCAGCGTGAGACGAGGCGCATCACGGCTCAGGGAGGGAATCCAGAGACGGGTCTGATCAAAAGAGACGAGTCAGCCCAGCCAGCCATCAAAACAGATCTCGATGCCCGGCCCGCCAAACCGGACGCCTGGAAATCGCGTCCAGATAACTCGCTCATGTTTCACCCCTCGTCGATCGAGGATACCCACGAGACGATCCAGCAAAAGGCCGAGGCAGCCTCGCGCGCAGGACCAAAGCGGACTCTATACCAAAACACACGACTCTTAGACGCTGATGCCGCGGCCGCGGCCGATGCAGCTACCGTCCCGCCTTCACCATCTATATCCGCCATCCAAGACGCCATCGCGGGCCGCCCGCGCCTCAGCGAGTCAGAGGCCGCATCCGCAGTCGCAGGCGGCGAGACACCCCGCGTAAACGGCTACGCCTTCGTCGACGAAGACGAGCCCGAGCCAGAACAGTCACACCCAGAACCATCCGACACCCTCGAAGCAGACTGGCGCCTCCTAGGATCCAGCGACGCAACCCCAAACCCCTTCCAGATCCGCGAAACCCGCAAACGCGAGGCCCTCCACCACCGCATGGTCGACCGCGTTGCGCGGACGAAGCGCGCTGAGAACGCGGCCCGCACCACGAAGACGCCTGTCACGTCTACCCCGCGCTTCGCGAGTAGTCCCCGGGTAGACTTCGGATTGCGGGGCACGCCTTCTGCGTCGGGGAACCAGGGGAAGATGTTGACGCCTGCGGCGCAGAAGTTGTTGAGTCGGGTTGGAAGTACGCCGCGGGCTTCTGCATCGGGTGCTGGATCGGGGGAGGGGTCGAGGAATATGTGGACGCCTACGCCGAGGCGGAAGTAATTGGCGTCGCTTTGATTTTTGATGGCTTATGACTATGATACCCTGCTAGAGGCGTTGATTTTGAGGTTGATGAATGTCCGATGATGGACATTGTGCATACTTTCTCAAGCGGAACAAAGGAGCAAGATTTGACATTACCACAAGAACATATGAAGTGTTTTGAGACAATGATCTGAGTGGCTGTTGGTAAAGTAGAGTTGACAAGTAAACATCCATCAACGATGATGATATTCGGAACGAACAGGAAGAGACTCCTACTCGGCCCGAGATTCGGTCCACTACTCCATACACTCACGACAACTTCATCCATATTTCAACAAAGCAGGATCAGTAAGTAAATTCAGGTTAAGAATGCTTTCATGACATACTGACATCCTCTAGTTATTGTTATCAACATACATTCTTGGTTCATGCTCGCTATGAGAACATCCTGAGCTTCACTGAATTCAGCTCAGACTGAACTACCTCAAACCGATATCAAACAGCATCATATCAATCCAAGATGAGCGTGGATACAGAGACCCGTCAAGGCAACGGACTGGCTCCATCATCAACACAGAGAGAGACAACTCAAGCATCTGGAGATACTCTTCCCAAGGACGCAACAGCGCAGAAAGATGCAGTGTCGACCACAGACAATACATCAAATGCACAGGACGAGAACAAACCATCGAATCAGACACCAACATCAGCATCAACACCAACATCACACTCCTCGTTCCTCGGATCTCTCTGGTCTCCTATCAGCTCGCTACAGAAGTCGATATTGGGCTATACTTCGACTCAGGACGACGCAACATCGAATGCATCTCCACAGAAGAATGAAGTACGAGAGGCCACAGTTTCAATGGAGCATCAAGCAAACTCGACATGGGAGATTCCGCCTAAAGGACCAGATCCTAAACAACCGCCATCATCGTCGACATCACCAGACTCAAAGACAACCACACTATCAAGCACAGATCTGTCATCAAATACAAGTTCACCACCAATCACAACCCTAAAACCAAATCCTACCCCCAGTCCGATTCTACCCCCCACAAACACACCCACCTACCTTCGCCTCGCAAAAAGCCGTCTAAGCGGCACGCGAACAAAACAACTTCTCCGCGCCGGATCCCGAGCCTACAATGACCCCCCGCCGCCGCCGGAACTGGGTGCTTGTTGTGGGAGTTCGTGTGATCCTTGTGTGAATGATTTGTGGAGGGAGGAGAGGAGTGTTTGGAGGGAGGTTTGGGGAGGCAGTGCTGTTGAGAACAGAGACAAGAGGGGGGAGCGGTTGGAGTGGTGAGTTTGGGAGATTGGTTGGGGTGGGTGGTTGGATGGGATATCGGTGTATATAGAGCATTTATAGATCTAGATGGAGTGTGGAGTGTTGACGCATGTATTAGATTGAAGAGTCGAAGAGAATCTGATGTACATTGTAGCATAGTCCAAGTCTATTGAAACACCCACCAAACTCCCCACATCCCAATGAGCATGTACACACTCCCCCAAATACCCAGTCGCGCTCCCACATTCAAATAGTACGCAGCACCCAGATAGCTACATGTAATGTCTCCGTTCGGATCACGCGTCCCATAAGAAGCATTCAGCCACGGACCGGTGGGACAGCCAAATCCCAGCGCCGTGGGACAGTCCTTGACAAGATTGTAGCAGATATCCTGGCACGGCAGGATCTCCTTGTACGGCCCCGGTTTGATCTTCGTGTCGATCAGTGGATTCCGAGATACGTTCGTCACAACGGATTGTCTGTATGGACTATCGGCTGGTAGGGAGGTGCCGTTGATAAAGTCTTGTCCGGCATTGCGTACCATCAGGTACGACGCGTCGCTGCTGAAGTCTGCGCAGCGGGGGATGCTGACGCTGCAGAGCCATTGCTTGTAGGATCGGGCGCAGTCGTCACATCCGACGGTCAGGGAGAACATTGATTCCGGCGTGGCGTTGCACTGGATTTGTTGGAGGGAGTAGTTGAAGTTCGTGTAGTATTTGGAGGCGTGGTTGTCGTAGATATCACGCAGCTCTGTAACTGTGAGGTTTGGGTTGGAGGGCACAGCGTACGCGACCTCCGAGCAGAATGTGAGATTGAACAACACGGCGCAATTGTCGTCTGTATCAGGTCAGCAAGATCCAGTGCTCGACGGAAAGTCAACGCACCTGCTTTGGTCGAAAAGTTCATTGGCTTCCACACCTTCCCACCCCCACCGACTACACCATTTCCTGGGAGAGTCGAGTTTCCTACCATGGCCAATATACCATTGTACGTCGAACTCCGGTTCAGTCCAGTGATGTAGAACTGCTCCTTTGGCTTGTTGCCTAACCCCCGAGAAGTCATGCCGACTTCAACCGAGTTGCTGATCTCTGGCGTCGAAGCTAGCGTATCCAGTGCGCAGAAAGACTTTTCCAGGCCAGCCAGCGCCGTGTTGTTGATGTTATGGGCGAACATGGTATACGGCGGCGTGATGTTCATCCACTGTTGGTAGTTTGGCGAGCCAGGCTCCGACTGTGTCAGATTGTTGGTGACCAACAGCGCTGCAGAGGTGTCTGCATCGACAAAGTATAGGAAAGGGTCGTCCTCGTCGACCCTGTGAAAGAACGCGTCAATGGAGGCTGCAATCTGGTACTTATAGATTCCCGAATACTCGGTCGTATTGGGCGCCGCAACTCCAATGAAAACGTCGCCGTCAGCCTCAATCTGGAGTCCAATATACCCCCCATCGGCGGTAGTACTGTTCTGGAGCGAACTGTCCTTCCCCGGACCAGGCTTCACCAGCTTCTCCGACAGGGAATAATATAGCTCCAGCTGAGGGAACGCGCCAGGCGAGGCGGTGCCATTCGCTTTCGGCTTGCTGCAGGTCGTCAATGACACGTAGACAGTCGTCGAGCGCTTCTCGAGATCGCGCTTCCGCAGCTCATGCTGAATCTGAGCTGAACTTTCCAAATCTCGCGCGCCGATATTCGCAGGCAGTCCTTTCCCGGGAGGACCATGCTTGCCATTCACCACCCCCTTCATGATATACCACCACTGCACTTCTCCAGCCTGGATAGGCCGCTCCTGGAACTCATTATTGGCGAGCGATGTGCCATCTTTGGGATAGTCTCGTCGCACTAGGTCCAGGGCGTTGGACTCTCCATCCTCATCGATGCTGTCCCGCAGCTCTAGACCATTGAAGGAGTCCAAGGCAAATGGCAGGCCTGCTCCATTGCTGACAATCGGCCCGCCAATCACACCCTCCTCTGTTTGAAGGCCATCCGTTGGGGCATCCGCGGCGCGGGCGATCGGTAGTCTAGCGAGAAAATAGAAGAAGACAGCGACATGGATGACCGTTGCAGTCAGGCCGTACTGCGGAGTGAGGTAGTGAAGTCGCATGGAAAGTCGAGGGAAGTCGAGCTGCCGACAGGTACATGGAGGTAGTTTGGGTGGTTTAGGGGATGAGCAGCGAGTGAACGTCAGGATCAAGGGCGAGCGGTGGATTGGAACACCAGCTGGAAGCCTCTTCCTGAAAGGCGCAAAATCATCTGCTGCATGGGCGCAAGTTGTTTGAGGAGAACAGTTGTGCTATCGGGAGATCCATCCTTATCGGTTTCCGCCTTGGTGCCTTACGCGCGTACTCAACACTATGTACTCGACATGATTTACATTTTTCTACTCGGGATAAGAAGTGATCGTACTGACATTGATTCATTGTTTTGTATCAGAAATATAAACTGTATGGAAATAAACTGTACTCATCGACAGAACGCTCACAGAGCCACCCGTCATTAGAATCACCATATCAACAAAATGAAATAATCACAAGCAAATCAAATAATGGACAAGCCAAAAGTAAATATGTCAAAAGAATCATACCAGCTTCTGCCAGCGAGCAAGGCACATGCTGACCACAACAATAGCCACCATCACTCCAATAATGCCAAAGAACCACCCGAGCCCAGAATCATACTTGCCCGGAACTTCGACGTTCATGCCGAAGAGACCGCAGATCAGGTTCATGGGGACAAGAATGGTGGCAATGAGTGTGACCTTGCTGAGGACCTTGTTGACGTGGTTGCCAAGGGCAATATTGGTGACGTTCAGCTGCGCCAGGTAGTTGGTGTGCGAGCGGCTGAGCATCTTCTCGAAGTGAGCCAGGTTGGACATCATGGTCACGACGTGATCCTGAATGTCACCCAGGTACAGTCCAATGTCACCACGAGGAGTCACCGAGTATTGCTCATTGCACCGCTTGGAGAACCCGCGAATGACGTCCGCTTTGCCGCCCAGAAGACGCATCAAACTCATCACCTTCTTCCGCAGGCCACCGATCCGGGGGAGGAACGACTCGAAATCGTCGACTCGGGCGATGAACACATGGTCTTCGATAGCTTCCGACTCAACCTCAATTTCGCGAATTACAGGGCCAAAACTGTCAACAATGTCGTCACTAGAACCGATTAGTATATGCATCACATTCATCGCAGCGGATCAAACTCACATCATCGCGTAACAAATCCAGTCACTGCTAAGAGAAACATAGTCACGCAGCTTTCCAATACGCTTGCGTACATTGGCAGCGTGCGGGTTCTCCATGAACGAAAAGGTGAGAACCCCATCCCGGAAGACCACCATGTAGAAGTTGACCGGCTCCAAGAACTCCTCGCTGGTCTTGTCCATCTGGTAGAAGGTGCGGAAACAGACAAAGTAGTACTGCTTGAACAGCTCGACCTTCTCGCGGGCTTCCTGGGTTTGAATATCCTCCGTTGTCAAAGGGTGAATTGAGAAGGCCCGCGAGATGGCACCAAGCTCATCATCTGTGGGGTTGACCACGTCCAGCCACCACACACCTCCCTCGGGACCAAGCTGGAACAGGTCCCGGAATGTGTCTCCTGGAAGTACCAGGTCTCCCAGTTCAGCGGCGTGCACCGTGCTCTGCGACTCGGACGAGAAGAACCCAAATCGAGTAGGTTCATTGGTGTTCTGCAGGGTCTCAACCAGATCCTTCTCGTTGACCATCTTCTCCGGCTCATCGGACGAATCAGACGAATCGGTCGAGTCATCCTTCTTGGACTCGTCCACATCAGCACCCTTGATGCTCTGGCGGAGGTCGTAGAAGATCCGAGGTCTCTTGCTCTGGGAGCTCAAACTGTGCTTGCGGCGGTTGCCAGCGGCGGCCTTGTATTGTTTGTTGAGCGCGACGAACTCTTCCAGTTCCTCATAGTCGATGACCGGAATGCGACCGGGCTCCTCGTAGTTGTGCACGCATGGTTCCTCGGGTGCGCAGACGGATGCATCACCGAGCTGTGGTCGGATGACACTGGCATTGCTGAAAGTCGGCCGTCGGGGCTGAGTGCCGCCCGAAACGGTGCGCTGCAGCATCGCCTCCAGATCAGGAGGACCATGGCTGTCCAGAGTGTTGGCACGCTCGCGGCGACGCGGATCAGCGAAAGCCTCAACGGAGTTGGGCGGAGATGATGACCGGGCGGACACGGACGACTTTCGGGAAACATTGGCGAGATCTTGGTGACCACAGCTGATGCGGCGCGGAGTGTGGAAGTTGGCAGTAGGGTCGACCGAGAAGCGGCGGCCCATCATATTGTTCATCTCATTGTCCGATCGATCATCGTCGACCACCGCTTGTTCGAAGTCTCGGAAGATCGGCGCAGCCTCCCGCAGAGCATCCTGCACCTGCAACAGATCAGGACGCTCTGGCTCCCCCATGTGCGTGTGCTGGATAGTTTCTTGGCGACTCAGAGGTTCCTCCCTTGGTGCCTCGATGCGTGGGGTGGTGGACATTTGGGGACGGTGATCGTCCAGCTCCGGAACCGGCGTGCTGTACCGGGTCAGGTACAGCTCCTTCTCGGAACGAGGCGACTCGGACATGGCGACTTCTCTTTGAAATAAATTGATGGAATTGGTTCAGAACGCCAGATTGGCTGTTTACCCCCGAGGGTTGTTTTTTCGAATCTTTGTTTTATCTGATGGTTGCTCTTGGCAGCACAACAGCAGCAGACGCAAGCCGGTGAGAGGTCCGTTTATGCGTGACGGCCCTCCATCAATGAGCCAGACCCTTCACGAGGGTCTGGCGTTCCCGACACACGTCTGGCTGCCACAGTTGAACGGTGGGAGTAGGGCCAGTTAGGGGGGTCTGGTGTCGCCCCCGCAGAAGACCCGGAACTTGGGGCCTGCAAGAGGGTGGAGGAGAGAGGACTGGGTGTAGCGAAGTCCCGCCAACTTGAATGGATGGATCGAAGGGGAGCGCGGATGCTCCAAGGCTGTTGAAGGGGGAGTGAGAGCGAAGTGTCGCTTAAACTGAGAAGCCTCACAGAATCTTCAACGGATGACGTTGAGCTGCGAGATTCTCAATTGAATGGGAGAGTCAAAGATAAAGAGGCCTCTCACTATATCGACAGCGAGGGGCTTCCGGTGTTGATTCCGAATGAGAAGAAGAAGAGAAAAAAATAATCCAGTAAGAAACCGGGCAGGAGAGAAGAGCGCGGGATGAGACGAGGTTGTGGCGAAGATTCTCCAAAGACGCTAAGATGCTTGCGGGTGTCGGCTCCTCTCGGCGTGGACACACCAATGAAACCCACACGTTTATTGATCTATTGAGATAGTCTGGCGACTGAATCATATATAGAAAAATTATTAGAGAAGAACTAAAATCAAGAAGAAGAATAGAATAAATAGGAGAGTCCCCTCTCCCTCTCTGCAGTCTTAGATCGATGTTTTAGTTCTCTACGGAGTATAGTGAAAATTTTCACTGGCGGGTCAAGGTTGCAGACGGCCGCCTCCGAGAGGCATCGAAGGAGTGAGTAGTATGTCGCATGTAGGATGGATGTAGCAGCGAATGTCTGTGAGGCATTTATCGCCAAATCCCCAACGGCATATCCTGGTCTCATGGCCAAGCTCAAAGTCTCTTCGATATGCTTTGGCCATGGCGTCCCATGATTCATTCGTCTAGTCTCTGGGTTTGCAGACTAGAGACAGACTGTCCGGCACATGTCTAAGAGCATTTCTTAGAGTCTATAGTGTCCAGACCTCTACCTAAGCCTTGGGTTAGCATGTACAAAGTACGCACTCTCACATCTAGGCGAGATTGGTGCCAGCTCGAGTTCGGTCAAGTAGGGAGACGCATGTGCAAGGACACACCGATAGAGATCTCAGACTCAGAGGTCATGAGCAGCGGACACGATCCTCAGAGAATAGCAATCCAATCGTCTTCAATCGTCATTGCTCAAGAGGACTAGAGGTGATCAGCTCCACTTCTTTCCCCGACGTCGGAACGAGGGGAAATTTTTGGTGCGCCAAGCATCGGCCGCATTCGAGTCATACTTCTCTTATCGGTGGACGGACTGACTCTACGACTACCGGGTTAGGTACTCGATTGTCACGATCACCTTGCTCACCTCCAGTTCAGGGTCCTGTCCTCCACAATGGCATCTTTCGTCATTCGAACCCCTTGCTCCTCAGCCAACATTGGCCCCGGCTTCGATGTGATCGGCCTGGCATTGTCCCTCCACCTCGAACTCCACGTCACGATCGATTCGTCCAAGACTTCCTCCCAGCTGCCATTGAACTGCGCCATCACCTATGAAGACCAAAGCAAGAGCACAGAGAAGATCTCCCTTGACCCGGAGGTCAACCTGATCACCCGTGTCGCCCTCTATGTCCTGCGATGTCACGATCAGCGCGCGTTCCCCGTCGAGACCAAGGTACACATCGTCAACCCCATTCCGCTGGGCCGGGGCTTGGGATCATCGGGTACTGCAGTTGTGGCCGGTGTGATGCTGGGCAATGAGGTTGGCAAGCTGGGATTGAGCAAGGAGCGATTGCTGGACTACTGTCTGATGATTGGTAAGTCGGGTTTCCCAGTGCAGAACGCTGCACGAGACAGAGATCGGACCCGCAAGAGGATAATTCGAGTCAATTGCATGCATGCATAGATCAGCGTGCTAATTCTATTCGTAGAGCGTCACCCGGACAACGTGGCTGCCTCGTTGTTCGGAGGCTTTGTGGGCACCTATCTCAACGAGCTGAAGCCTGAAGACGTTGCTCGGAAGGAGATTCCGCTCAGTGAAGTCCTGCCGGCACCTGCTGGTGGTGTGGACACCGGCTTTAGACCTCCGGAGCCACCGCTCGGTATTGGTCACTACAGGAAATTCAACTGGGCCCCAGAGATCAAGGCTATTGCCATAATCCCAGACTTTGTGGTGCCCACCGCCAATGCGCGCAACGTGCTTCCAGAGAAATATACGAGGGCCGACGTGGTGCGTACTTCCTCCGCTACATCTCCAGCCACGCATAACTGACAGATCACAGGTTTTCAACCTTCAACGCGCGGCCTTGCTGCCAGCGGCATTGGGAAGCTCCCCACCAGACCCTGATATGATCTTCCTGGCCATGCAGGATAAGGTGCACCAACCATACCGCAAGACACTGATCCCCGGCCTGACCGAGATTCTTCAATCCATGACCCCGGCCACCCAGCCAGGTCTGCTGGGTATCTGTCTCTCAGGTGCAGGACCTACCATCCTAGCTCTGGCAACCGATCGCTTCACCGAGATCGCAGACCGCATCATCGCACGGTTCGCCACCAACAACATTTCTTGCCAGTGGAAGCTGCTGGAGCCTGCTCAAGCGGGAACCACTGTGAGCCCCAACTAAATTTGGCATGGATATCCCTACGGCATCATTGGGCGATCGCCGTCTCGGTGTGCTGCCCATGACGCGCGCGACAACATAAGCGCACCAACCACTTGGGACCCTAGAAGCACGTCGCTGGAACGAGGAATATACTTCTTGCCGAGGGATGTCTGCAACGGGGATTTCCCTGCCTCGGAGCGTCATGGTTCATGTGCCCCGATGCAAGATGTTCCGTTTCACCGCTGCTTCCTGCCGTTCGGTTGCTGGATGCATGCGATCTGAGACGCGGGTGGCTTGACCTGTCAATCTGCTGGGATTTGAGCGAGCCACTTGTCTCAGGTTTCTAAGCATGTCTGATACGAGCGATGGTCCTGCATACTGCTATTTAGAGATACCTGGTAGACATAGACGAGTTATGAACAAATACGCATTATATCATCTACTGGACATAGTTCTAGTATCTATGAAGGGATGAGCAATGGCCAATGAGAGTGCCCAAGTCTGCTGAGTCATATGCTTGTTCGCGGGCAAACGACTAAGCCCGATCAGGCATGACAGTAGTAAGTACGAAGTTGGTCAAGTACAATCTTCAGGAAGCAGTTTTCGATGCGGAAGCGAGTGGTCGAGTTCGAGGAATCTGGTTCGAAATCCTGCAAGTCCGTCTTTGTTGAGTGATATCGATTCAGATAGCGGTCCTGACGACCTGCTGCAGCTATAATCCTCTCCAGTTGCAAAGGGACAGGTTTTGTTTTTTAAGACGCCTTCTTTTTATTGCTACAATTGATCAAAACATCATCAGATCATATTCAAAGTGACTGCTTTTCAAAAATAGAAAACATAGTAAAGTTCTGGCACTACATCCTGGATATCAATTGAACGAGGCCGAGGCGGAGGCGGTGGGCAGATGACAACATTGCGATAAGCCGCTCCCAGGATCGCCGAGTCGCGACGAGTCCCAACTTCGAAGGTATTCAGCTTTTCACCATGGATGAGCTCCTTGCACCTATCCAGAACCTGTTCGAGGGCCAGATTGTATGCCACTACTTCTCTTTCGGAGTGGCACTGCTCCGTGTTGATGCCTCAGCTAACTCCACCCGCAGGATTTCCATGGCCAGCGCCTAGCAGAGCTTCTCAGCACGGTCTTGCTGATTATCTCGGGGGTGAGTTGGTTCTTCCATTACATTGACTGATTATCGTGCTAATTCAATGTCTTCACAGGCCGTCAGCTTTATCGTCGGGTACATCTACAAGGACATCCACCTCACCCTTTGGATCGGCCTCGCTGGCACCTTCTTCACAGCTCTCGTCGTGATTCCCCCTTGGTCAATATACAATAAGAACCCGGAGAAGTGGCTTGGCTCAGATGGTGGAAAGACCGGCGCGCCCAGGGTGCTCGTCGATGGGGTCAAGGTGAATTGAAGCAGGTATGGGATCTAGGGCATACGGATATGGTTTGATCTACGGATAGCGTTCTGGGATACAATTGAAATGCTTTGAAATGATTCCATATTTTTATTTCATGGTAAATGAGTACCTGAACGCCGAAGCAAAAATAAAACCTGTGTTTCCCATCGTCCTGGTCGGGAGAGCACAGCCATAGCCATTGAGAATGCGAGCAACAGCTGCCAGTCCTGTGCACTATTCCATCCCCGTGTATCCGTGTAGTTATCTCTGTGTCGGCGCTTTACCGTCCATACTTCTGGAACTCCCAGTCTCGGTTGTCCAACGGGCACACTTGGCGGGTCTTCAGCCATCTTGAGATGCAGTGGAAGTGGAATGCATGCTAGACATAGGTTAGACAAGCCCCGACAAGCCTCAGTCATCATATCCACTCACGTTGCAGATACCCCAAGCGACTGTGCATTCCTCTGTTGTTGATGATCCTTGGTTGGCTTGACACTCAATGCCTGTTGGATGTTAGTATCCAGCGGAGACCACTCTACCAACCAAGCACATACACAAGTCCATAATGTGGTTTCGGCAGATGGCACAGTTGTCAACGACGATGTCCCAGGCCCAGAGGGCGACAGCGTTCCACTAGACGATCGTTCAGCCTCACGGTCACGATGGCTCCCAAGGTTGCCGCAATACCTTCTTGACCTCGAACTTCTTCTTCTCACTGCCAGATTCTTTGGACACAGTCTTGCCCTTGGAAGAGCTGGCAGCAGAAGAATCCTTCATCTCCACGTCCGTCATTGTGTTTCGTAGATGTATTCGACTTGATGGTGGATGGTTGGATGCGGGTCGATGGCCAGGAGAGAAAAGATCGAGGGGAGGACCTGGTGGGAAATAGCTGCAGGTCACAGTGACCTTGGAGGTCAGGAAGCAAAGATGACGGATACTAAGGAAAATGTAAAGAAGAATCAACCCAGCCTCAGAGCTCCGAAAGCAGATCCCCCGCTGGTTGCCTTGTGTTTGAAGCTGTGGCGGAGAGCCTTAGTCATAGCCCCGCTAACCTGGAAACCGCCCTTCGCGATGACTTCCTCTCTTCATCCCATCTCCTTCTTCTCTTATTACATCCCTAGAAATGACTTCCGTCGAGATTTTCACATTCCCTCCGCGAACTTAGAAAGGCACTTCTGTGCTGGTCTTTCTTTACATTCCTCCACTTCGTTCCTTTCTCTGCCCGGCTTTGACCTGTTCAATAACGACAGCTGCTGAGCAGTGAAGTCACCAACCATTTCCGTTATCTTTACCGCTCGTCGTCAACTTTCTAGCGTCTGCTGTTTTCTTTTCACAACTCCCAAAGGCTGCCTATTTTTCAAGCCACCGTCGCCATGTCGACACCCCATCCTCCTACTCCGCAGGGCGCCCGCAACAACCGCCGGCCTGCAAAGAAGAACAACACACCGTCTGCTCAGAAGAATGCGATGCTCAGAACCCCACCATCATCACCACCGAGAAACATGAGCCCAGGAGCTTTCGCGACTGACTCATCGAACCCGGCCCACTCCAAGAAGAAGCCTCCGCGCTCAGGCAAGAAACCAAACCAAGCGAACTCCGTGTCATCTGTGAATGGGCACCGTCATACGTCCTCTCAACCTAACAACAACACACCTCAGGTGAATGGAAGCGGGGCTTACGCAGGACCGACCTTTCATGCGTCACCCGCGCCTTCAGCACTGCCCATTCCTAGCTTCTTCTCCAAGTCGGTCCCTGAATCGGACCTCCCGCCAACTCTTGAGACCGACAGTGACAATGCGGAGATGGATGCAGATTTGGAGACAACTCCTTCAAAACCAAGGGCTCGCCCTCAGCCCATGAGCACCGAGCCGCAGGCGTCACCTCTTGACTTCCTGTTCAAAGCTGCCGTGCAGGCGAAAGCGAAGAGCACCAATACCCTGAATAGCCCTGAGGCGACGAACCACATCCGCTCTCCCCAGACTGATTCACGAGTTGTCCCTTCCAATCCAAATTCCACTCCGGGCGGTGTCTTTCCGTTCGAGATGGAGAACTCCCGGCCGTCACAAATTGGCCCTTCTTTCGCGCCGTCGTATCAGGACCGCATGAACGTGTTGCGCTCATCCAGTTCTCCGTCACAGTCCCCGGATATGACCGAAGAACAGCAGCGCATCAAGACGCAGGAGTTGAAGCACCTCCTCCTCAACCCGCGTCCTCAGAAACCACCATCTTCAGTTTCTCCACCTCACGATACGGCTGGGAATCATGGGTCTCGCCCCAACATCAATTCCAGTGTCCCGCACTATGCTACTCCGATGCGCACTACATCAGGGCCTCCGGCCACATTGTCTTCATACGGCTACTCGGGTCATTATCAACCAATGCCCAACGGCGCTGGTCGCCCCCCTGTCTCTCACCCCTACGCTAATGGGTCGCATCATCACCGCAACAATACCAATTCGCCGCTGAGACAGGGCGTTTCTTCAAATCAGCAGTCCGCCGGGTCCCCGTCGTCTCACTACAAGAATCCATACCCAGGCAATATGCCCACGCAGCAGCCAGGCTTTGTTTCTCCCCAGCCACAGTACAATTCTGCGGCGTTGAACATGCCTACAAATTCTCCATCACCCTCCAGGTCTGTGGATACCAAAAAGATGGAGGACGATCTTCGGCGGATTCTCAAACTCGATGCGGGCCAGACTCCAAGTATCCCCTCGAGTGGAATGCAGAGTCCTTTTGCTGCTTGATTTGATTGACATTGATGGCTTCAAGATGATGATCTGCGTATGATCATGTCTCCCGCATTTGCTTGCTTTCGATCATATGCTTTGCCTTTTCTTTGTTCAATGCATTCGGCTCATAGGGACATCCTGGACTGGTCCATGGTTCTCCCTCGGTGGCTTTTGGTTTTCATACTTTGCGACAAGGTGCTTGGTTTGATGGTGTTAGCGCGATACAGGGGTTCATGCGTCCAAGGTTCTCGGTACAGTGAGGTCTTTCATGGATTTCGATTGCATCGTTCGGAGTCGGAACTTTCCCCAGTGCTTGTCTCTGGTTTGTGTTCGGATGGCCCAGCCAAGGATGGCTTTATGGCATGCATTCGCTTTGCTTTCTTGCTTTGGGTTCTGAGTCTCGCTGGAGACTCTTCATTTTTTGGTTTCTGTTTTTGAATTCGCCTCTTGCGAGAGACGGTCGCTCACTCGCTTTGCTTCTCTTTTCCTTCGGTGCGGTGTCCTGGTCCGATGCACGAGTTGCGATGGGCTTCTGAGTACCGATCCAGTTGTTTTCTTGCAAACTTGTTCCCGGTCTACCTAGGTAGCCAGGGCGTAACGTTCTTTACCTTGACGGTGTGAATTCATACCATCCACTCGTTTCAATTGTTCAGTTCGTAGGTTCCCGGGACTACAGTAGTAGTAGGAGGTGCCGCCCTCTTGGCTGTAGCTATAGTTCGAAGTATAAGCTAGCTGGCCAATAATCCCCCGAGACTTTACCTAGGCCAACACCAATACTTGCCAACTGATTCAGGGCAGATGAAAGAGGTCCGACCCTATGTACAAACAGATATCCACCAAGCCACAGGACGGCAAATCACCGATGCATATCAGAAATAGTGGAGTGGCCGGCGTTCGAGAAACGGTGCTGGCCACGGGTGGTTTGGTCCGCAGCGCTGATCTTAATTAGAAATTGGACTGCTCCAGGGTCTAGGGTCCTCGGCAGTCTCGTAGTTTAATTTTCCTTGTTCTATACGCTGGGAATAATATTTTAAATGAGAGTAAGGTCTAGAGAATAAGGAGAATGACAATGGTATTATGAAGGACTATACTACCAGTCGTAGTGTCCCCCTTAATTATCCATCGCAACGCCATCAAAGTCACCGCCGAAGAGTGCTCCACTTGGAATTGTCTGGGCCACTTGACCAGTGTAGTGTGCTAATTTTATCCCTTTCACCTGCTCGTAGGGCCTGAGCAGTATTCATCGTTGAACTCTCGATGTTCATGACCTACCTAGGTACGGAGTACTTAGGAGAAGGTACTAAGGAGTATAGTCAGTTGTTGTAGGGCATCACTATGCATTTCGGAATCTGCCATACACGCAGACACATACTGTAGATACTCGTCGATCTTGTCTCGGACTGGATGGAGCTTAATTCACGTCTCTGTACGCCACGGTCTGGTGGCGGTGTCAGTGTCTATTTCCACATTGCCAAGGTGTTTCCTTAGAAGCCAGTCCTGTTTGAAGCATATCCCCGATCAAGGACAACTAAACGTGTAGTATAACAACAGCCATACGATTACTACCTACTCATAATCAGTCAAGCATGGTAGAACACGTAGTCAGGCATGCTGCGCACGGCGAAGAGGCGACATCATGATCTGCATGCCTGAGGAAGACCTGGATGCGGCCAGGGGGAGGAGAGAGAAGAGGAAGAGGAAGAGGAAAAACGGAGCCTGGAAAATGAAATCACGGGGGAAGTTCAACTTGGACTACTATCATATTTTCATCTTTTCATATTTTCCCTTCCTTCCTTTTAACTGCCCTCGACCCTTCTACGGATAGTACTTGACAACTTGTGATTCTGGAACTTCTTGGTCTTCTCTTCTCCCTTCGATTGCCTCTTTCCCTTTCCTCCTACCGCCTGTTCCCCGTCGCCAATGACCGCCCTCTTGTCCTCTTGTCTCCTCTGATCCCCTCCCCATCGCAGCCATGGCGAATGTGTCAGTATCCCATCCTCCTTTTCCTCATCTTGCCAGTAACTAAACTCCCCCCAGATTCGGTTCGGCATGGCGCTCCTTTTGGCATACCATGACCTCCTATGATCGCCATGCCTCCCACGATTCTCCCTACCGTACTGGTCGTCACGTCCCCCTCAGTCAAAGCCGCCATGAACCTCTCACCTCGATCGCGACGAGCGCGATTGAGTCTCGCCCTGATCTCTCGAGCCCTTACGATGACGAGCCAACCAAGGGGTTGGCCAACGCACAATCTGCCGAATGGAACGGGTCGCCGACCGAGTTGGGTTCCCCAAATCGCCCTTACTCACCGGGAATGAGATCGCTCGCTTCACAGAAACGCAGGTCGAACGACCAACCCGACGGCGCTCCCGAGATTCAAATGCAGAGCTTCCACGATGGGGCACCCCCACCCCCACCGGTCGCTCACTCTTGGAGAAAGATCGAGCGCTGGTTGGAACACAATTATGAAGAACTGTTGGACAATCTCGGCGAAGGGTGCACTCAGAATGATATCAATGAATTGGAACACGAGCTGGACTGCACCCTGCCATTGGAACTGCGGGAGTCGCTGATGATCCACGACGGTCAAGAACGTCCCGGTCTGCCAACAGGTGTCATCTTCAGTTCCATGCTACTGGACTGTGAGGAGATTGTTCAGGAACGGAAGAACTGGAAGACGGTCAATGATGAATTCCTCAGCGCCTCGATGATCAACGCGCCCCCTGTGTCAAGCTCAGCCGCAAGCTCTTCTGCTGCCGCCAGTTCCTCTCAGCAGGCCGGGTCTGGCACATGGCGCAATGACCTGCTCGAGCGCCAGGACTCTCAACCCCCCGGAGCCGTGCAGAAGGCATATGCCCACCCTGGTTGGATCCCGGTCACTCGTGACTGGGGCGGTAACCACCTCGCAATTGACCTGGCACCCGGTCCGGCTGGGAAATGGGGACAGGTGATCATCTTTGGTCGTGACTACGACTGCAAATACGTTGTTGCTCGGTCCTGGGCCGCCTTCCTGGCCACCTTTGCGGACGATCTCTGCAGCGGCAAGGTCATTGTGGATGAAGAGACCAATGAGCTCAAGCTGAAGGAATTCAAGTCACAAAATGTCGAACCCCCATATTTGGAGATCCTGCGGTGGAGGACCGACCAGAAGTACGGCCGGCGCCCACCGCGCCGACGTGCTCCCAACGGGCTGGGCGTCAACGCGCCGGGCAACCGATCCAGTCGGGATTCCCCGTACGGCAGCCCGACTCGGGCGGAGGAGCGTGGCCGGTCGCCGCATCGCTTCCCTAACCGTGGCCCTGCTCAGAGTCCCAAGACTCCTTTCGGCATGTCGAGTCCCCTCGCCCGCGTGACCGAAGAAACATCCAGTCCCCTGGCCACCGCCGGCCCCACGATCTCAGAAGACCCGCGTGAGCACAGCAAGGAGGAGGAGACAGAAGATCTGATGGAAGTGACGACTCCCCAAGTTTCCAACAAGGAGAATGAGGGATTCCCCGAGAAGACCGCCGACGCCAAACCATCCGACGCAGGAAAGACTGAGAAGACCGACGGCGTCCCAGGCTCATCGAGTGTGATGGATTCAGAAGTTCTGGGGGAGATGAAGAACGTGGCTATTTGATAGCCATCTTCTTCGTCGAGTTCAAGCCCTTCCTTTTCTTTGTTCAAGCACATCAGGCGTCAATGACGAACTTTCATACGTGACACTGCTCTGCTCTCGTGTATAGAATTCCCCCATTCCTTGTTCTTTTGGTCCGGGCCTCGCGGCATTTGTTGTAACTCTAGGGAGCTTTCTTCTTTTGCTACTCGCGCTCTGCTTTTTTGTTTCGCTGCCGTCGAACTGGCTTTGTGGTCACGGTCTCCATTGATATTTGCCTGTAATTCTATGATGATGCAGTCCTTGTCTTCCGTTCTATCCGTGTCTGGCTACAATTCATTTCCAATTCGTGTCTTCATGGTGGTATGTCCATGGCAATGCAGTATGTACTTTTGTATGACCATATTCCCTTAGTAAATGTACACGGTCGTCGATATCATCAATCCCAATCGTCGTCATCGTCATCATGGCGGTTTCGAAGCTGAGCAGTCCCACTGCGAATCGCTCTCCTCGCGCCACCTCTCCGTCTCTCGCCATCGTCTTGGTCGCTGTCCTCCGGATCCACCGCATCATCGTCATCCTCACTGGAGAATTTGGCCTGAACCAGCACCCCCTTCCACAGCAACCGTTTTTCCAATGTCTTCACACTGAACCCTTCTGCACCATCAGACCCCCCAATCCCCAGCCCTTCAAACCCAACAACCCGTTCAACACCCACGCCATCCTTGAAGCCAATAACACAGGGCAACACCCGAATTCCCAGCTTCTCAACCAAAAAAGGCGTTGACCGCACATCCACCCGCGCAAAGCGCACCTCATAATGCCGCCCAGCGAGCTCCTCCAACCGCGCATCCATAATCCCGCACCGCGCAAAATCCCCATGTGCAAAATGCACAATGCACCGCGTTGTCTGTGTCGTAAAGTCCAGCACGGCTTGGTCGCTGTCCAGCGTGGGGTATGTGCTGTTGCGCACCAGCGAGGCGCCTGCGCCTCTGTCGGTGGTTGTGCGGTTGGTTTTTTGGGAGGCTAGTTCGGCATTGAGTTGTTGGATGCGGTGGGAGCGGTAGCTTGTGTCGTCTTCGTTTTCGAGGGCGGCGAAGAGGGCTTCGTCGTCAGATTCGTGGTCGGGGGGCATTTTGGGTCAATTGAGTAGTCAGGTGTAGTTGGATGGAAGATTCAGTCCATTGGAGGTTTCAGAAGACTTGTTCTGTATAAAGTAGTTTCCGGCGGGAGAGTTGAGGAGGGGAGGTTCCTGATCTTCATCTGCTCCACCACGAGGCGTGTATACACGGGTAGCGGAGAGACGATCATTCTCTAAAATACGAACACTTGTCTCCTTTTCCATGCTCAATCAATATCAACGAGCATTTTCCATCCACTTCCAGTGGCATTCGTTTAATTAAGTGATAGAACTAACAAGAATAGCGTGGTACTTATCTCTCATGCTTCATAGTTAACTGTAACTAGTTAGTTAGTTACAGGGCTTCGGCTGACTCAGCCCCCTAATTATGTCAGCTGCGCCGCCTTCCAACCAAAAGTGTTTTCTCTTTCGCGCGTCGTGTACGCTCCCCTGCTTTTTTTCTCTCCCAATCCTTCAACACCGATCCCTTAGCCTCCCTCGCCTTCCCACCCACCGTCACCATGGTCGAAGACAAGAAAACAGACGACTATACCGTCGAGATGGACCGTCTCCAGCAGGACAACAAAGGATTCGAGGCAGCGCCGCCTCCGCAACAGCCCCGGAGCGCCCCTCCCAATCCAATCGCCAATAATCCGATCCTGCCTGTGCTTGCGTACTGTGGCTCGTCCATTATGATGACCGTCATGAACAAATATGTCCTGTCGGGGTTGGACTTTAACCTCAACTTCCTGCTGCTTATGGTTCAGGTACGTGGAGGAGGCTCTTTGTTCTAAGAATAGCTCGGCTCCGGAGCAGTACTGACTGAGGGATAGTCTTTGGTCTGTATCACTGCGATTCAAACGTGCAAGTCAATGGGCCTGATTACCTACCGTGACTTCAGTGCCGACGAGGCCCGGAAGTGTAAGCTGCCCCCGTGAGCAAATCTGAAACAGGGACAGGGATCTGACACGCAGTTTTTCCAATTAGGGTTCCCAATCACTCTCCTGCTCATCGGAATGATCTACACCGGCTCCAAGGCCCTCCAGTTCCTCTCAATTCCCGTATACACCATTTTCAAGAACTTGACCATCATCCTTATCGCTTATGGAGAGGTCCTGTGGTTCGGCGGCTCGGTCACCAGCATGACCCTTTTCTCGTTCGGTCTCATGGTTCTCAGCTCCATCATTGCCGCCTGGGCTGATATCAAGCATGCTGTTGAGAGCACGGGTGATACCTCCAGCAAGGTTTCGACCCTTAACGCTGGTTACGTCTGGATGCTGATCAATTGCTTGTGCACCTCGTCCTATGTGCTGGGCATGCGCAAGCGCATCAAGTTAACCAACTTCAAGGACTTTGACAGTATGTACTTCCAGTGGATACTTTGAATTGGGTATGCTAACCTCCTACTTAGCCATGTTCTACAACAACTTGCTATCTATCCCCGTCCTTCTTGTGTTCACTCTGCTGGTTGAGGATTGGTCGTCTGCCAACCTGGCCCGCAACTTCCCCGAAGCCAACCGTAACGGCATCTTCTTTGCCATGGTGCTCTCCGGTCTGTCCTCTGTGTTCATCTCATACACCTCCGCCTGGTGCGTGCGTGTGACCTCGTCCACCACGTACTCAATGGTCGGCGCTCTCAACAAGCTCCCCATTGCCCTCTCTGGTCTCATCTTCTTCGACGCCCCCGTGACCTTCCCCAGTGTTTCAGCCATTGTGGTCGGCTTCATCAGTGGGATTGTCTATGCCGTGGCCAAGATCAAGCAGAACGCCAAGCCCAAGACTGGCGTGCTGCCCACCTCCAACCCGCTGGTTAGTGCCAGCAGCCAGAGCATGCGGGATTCGCTGCGCTCGTAAGGCAAACCAAAAGAATTGAATGACCTCTTCTTGTTCCTCTTGGTCTCGGTTCTGGCCAAGGATTTTGCATCACTGTTTCCTCTGATGCTTTCTGGGGAGTCAATATTTTGCATGTGTATGATTCACGTTTCATTTGCAGCCGGTGCTCTTCTGGGGTCGCTTGTCATTGGTGTTGGTGGCTTTTCTTTTCTTGTCTCTTCCATCTAGGGAAAAGGGCTTGCCATCTGGTGTGCAATACGATTTATACTAATCTTTGCTTTTGTGAGTTTCAAGCGGGCATAGCCTGGTCTTTTACTGTTCTTATTGTATATAGGTATGCCTCTTGGAACAATAGATCGTTTGAGCATTTCACTTTCAATACATGTTCAATAATGAAGTCAAGGATATTCACAGGCAGATTGATCGAACCAGCTGGTCGAAATTGGAGAAGTTCGAGGTGAGGGCATACTAAAGGTTGACCGATGCTAGACCAGCCGAGTCAGCAACTTGCCAATACTCGCGCCCTCGAACAACCTCATCCATGTCTGCGGAACATCTTCAAAGGGAGCATCCACAACCGTCGTCCCCTCCTGGCTGGTCATGAGTTTCCCATCTCGATATCCCTGAATCAAAGCATCCACAATCTCCGACCAACGTCCACTCGGCATCGCATCCAACACCACAAACCCCCTAATCTGCAACCGCATCGCAATAACATGATACCAGTTCTTGATCCCCTCAGGCGACGCCTTGTTATAATTCGCTATAGCACCACAAGCAGCCACCCTGCCATCCTTCTGCAGCAGCGTCAGCATCAAATCCAGCAGTTCACCACCGGTATTGTCGAAGAACACCTCGATAAACCCGGCAGCAGCTGCGCGGAGATCATCGCTGAACCCGGCATTCTTGTAATTGAGACAGATATCGGCGCCCAGACTCTCAACCCAGCGACACTTTGCATCTGTCCCCGCAATGCCAATCACCTTCTTGCAACCCAGTATCTTCTTCGCAATCTGCACAGCGGCTGAGCCTACAGCGCCAGCTGCACCGCTAATAACAACGGCATCGGTTGGGCCTGTCTGTGCGATATCAACCAGTCCATAGTATGCCGTGATTCCCGCCATGCCGAAGAGACCCGCGAAATCGATCGGCGTCAGACCGGGGACAGATGGGAAAGGCATGCACTCTTCTGCGGGGAGGACGGCATACTCGGTCCAGCCGGTCATGGCAGTGATGAGCGTGCCAACCGGTAGTTTGGGTGATTTGGACTCGATGATCTCGGCGATTGCGGCGGATGATGCCATTGTTTCGCCTTCGTCGACGGGTTTCGTGTACAGGCGTTCTGGACGGGTGTTGGGGTCGATCCATAGGCGCTGCGCTGGGTCGTTGGAGAGGTATTGCACTTTGACGATGACTTGGTTGTCTTGTAGAGGTGGGAGGGTCTTGGTGACGAGTTTGAAGGTTGCGTCTGGCGAGGCGAGTTTGGGGAGACCGGTGGGTTTCTTTGCGAGGATCCAGTGGCGGGTTGTTGTTGGTGCCATTGTGAAGAGGGTTGAAGTGGAATAGAAGTATATCTAATGAAGGATAGGCTTGAGTAGAGGGTGAGTCTTCTTAGGAGGCATCAGTGCCGTCATTTATACCTCGATTGTCTCGGAATGGAATTGCGGGCTTCTCGGTCTGGTGCGGTAGTCTGATAACTATCACTGCGGACTTTACATTCGATTTATCATCAGATACAACATCTACTGATCGCAAAAGTTCACTTTCTAGTAGTGTTGACTTTTGTTATTGTCTACTAGGAGTGTATACTTGCGGAGATGCGGGCATTTGTGGGTCCCGCATTGCGGGCTTGGGTCTTAGGAAGTATGCACTGTCTATGTTTATGGGGAGGACTAGTTGGACAACCCATTACCTAGGCGAGTATGAAATGGTCTGGGTAAAACTGAGTGTAGTATAACTGGTAGTAGGATTGCCATATAACCCATCTTCCACGGAATATTAGATGAGTGGCCTTCTACTGGTCGGTCATATTAGCTCAATCTCACAGGTTCTTATATTCCGTCTGTCATGTATCAATAGCAGTGCCAATAGAGCTATTAAGATAGCACCATGCTTCAACCTGCTCAATACCCTTGCAGCAGACAAGGAGCAACTTCTCGAATGGATCCAGCTTCCTCGGAGGAGAACCCAGCCAGGACTCTGCGAATTCGGTATACTTCACCAGCCCCGCTTGGTCTCTCAGTTCCGGATATTCAGCTCGCGATTGCCAGAAAGCCGTCATAGTAGAGACAGGTAGAACACCCAGGGTTGGGAGCTCAAGACAGATACCATACTTGAACACTGAGTGGATGCCATACAAGATAAAGATGACCATGACAGTCCTCCGGATGCTCTCGGCCAGGATCCAGGTGTCCCAACTTGACTGTCTATCACGTAGCTCAGACTCTATTCGTCGGAGAAGCTGCAATCCCAACGCTTTGAGTGGATCTGCCTGTTGTTCTGCGATAATGCGCTGCTTCACATCACCGTGGGAAAGCCGGATGATTTGGTACAGAACCATAGCTTGTAGCTTTGACAACTCCTCCAGGAGCGCTTGGGCAGATTGTAGTTGTAGCAGCTCTGTCATCTCGTCATCCAGCATATGGAACACAATAGACTTGCTTTTATCGCTCATGCAGACGTGGGCAGCGCACACGCCCACAGCTGCTCGTAGTGGTCGTCGGATTGGATCGCTCTGTGCAGTCTTCCGTATAAACAGCGTCTCGGCATCGTGAGCAAAGGATCGCGGACACTCCTTCAGTTGTTCTATCACCCATTCCCAGGTTGGTGTCATGCCTGACATGGGCTGGACTTCGCCCAGTTCGCCTAGGGTATTGGGGATAGAAGACAGTAGCTCCTCTACCAGACTGTCGGATTGCAAGGGATAATCCAGTGCTACATCCCACAATCCATTGCTGGATGACTCAGATAAAGAACTCCAATTGGCGACTGCCGCCTCAATCGAGGGGGATTGCGCTGCCGCCTCGCTCCGACCTGTGTCGACCGAGTCATCGTGTCTTGTTCGAGGGGTTGAGACATAGCGGCAACGCTTTTTGGTGGACTGGCACCTCGTGCAGGCTGGATAGGAGAGATCACACTTCCTTCGTCCCTTGAAACAGGCTTCACATGATCTGCGGCGAAGTGACATCTTGAAGAGAGTCGATGGAAAAGGTGAGATGAGAGAGGCCGCAAGATCCCGCGATTTGCGTCTTACGTGGGCTGATGAGAAAACACCACAGTTCTGATCGGTCTAGAGTCTTTTCAAAGGGCGATAATAGCTATCCTTTAGTGCTGTATCAATTTCACAGAATGCTATTGAACATTTTGTTCCTCTCATCTCGTCACGCCATGACCTCGATATATATCTCGTCGGTGTTCACCCTTCCACGTATTTTGTGGCCTCTTAACTGATTTCCTTTCTTCAAAGTCCTTCTTTAATATAGATTTGTGTTTCACATTCAAAACGAAATGATTCAACAGTCGAAATAGCTTAGACAGTGAATCGAACATGGAGCTGTTGACACAGTAAAACCCGGATCTTTGATTGGCCGACAACCCCGTTTTTCGCCTCGACAACGGTCCAAACCTTTTGATCTTTTGATATTCCTCCATCGTCACCACAATACTCAAGAATCTGGCTTTATTTTTTCAAGATAAGACCTCATACCGAAATCACCATGCCTCGCAAGAAGCAAAAAGGCGCGTCGGGTCATTTCAACCGTCCGAAAGGAGGCCCCAAAGCAGGACCATCTTCAACGTCACAGTCTAAATCAACTGGACCCAAGCAGGATTCTGCTAAGGCAGAAGGTCCGAAGAAGCTGCCTGTGCAGCAGAATCAGAGACCTATCGTGCCCTTTCTAAGAAAGGATCGTATCTTGTTGATTGGCGAGGGTGAGTCTTCATGTTTATTTCATTGTCTTTGAAGCTCCGTGATTATTATCCAGGCAATGTATGCATGAGAAGCAGTACGCTGCTGAGATGGAGTCTGCTATTAGACATTATTACATTATGCACGTGTTCTAATGGCAACGTGTTTCTGTATTCGTCACTATTGCTAGAATTTATTTTGCATTGATCTCTGCGCTGGGTTCGATAACTCAGAATTTCCGAATTGGAATGATCTAACGAATCTAGGTGACTTCTCCTTTGCTCGCTCCCTGGCCAAACAATACAAGTGCCGCAATTTATGTGCAACATGCTACGATTCAAAAGAGACGTTGTTCGAGAAGTACCCGCAGGCAGAACAGAACATCCAAGATATCCTGGATTCGGCAAAATCCAAATCCAAGTCATCAGAGGATGCCACTGAGTCTCATGAGGAAAACTCTCAATCGCAAGATCAACCTCAAGAGACATCTTCGCCGCGCTCATCCGGTCCAAAGATCCTCTTCTCCGTTGACGCTCGCAAGCTCGGCGCCCAAGGTGGCGGAGGAAAGGAGATCAAGGCGGGATTTCCGCGGAAAGAACGGAAGATACCCGCCTGGAAAGCCCAGCAGCAATCGCAGCAGCAGTCGAAGCCACCGAGTGGACCTTGGGATGTCATCTGTTTCAATTTCCCACATGTTGGCGGTCTTTCCACAGATGTCAATCGGCAGGTTCGTGCGAATCAGGAGCTTCTGGTGGGGTTTTTCAAATCCTGTGTACCTTTGCTCTCGGCGGCACCGGAGCCGGTTGATTCAGATGATGAATGGGAAGATGATGAGGACGAGGATGAGGATGAAGATGCCAGTGAGGACGAAGGTGAAGGAAATGCTCAGTCATCTGGAAAGGCAGTTCGCACCGGACCTGGTCAGATTCTTGTCTCGCTCTTCGAGGCCGAGCCATATACCCTCTGGAACATCAAAGATCTCGCCCGTCATGCAGGCTTGCAGGTTGTGACAAGTTTCCGATTCCCTTGGTCTTCATACGAAGGGTATTCGCATGCGCGTACACTAGGTGAGGTTGAAGGGAAGAATGGCGGCAGAGGCGGATGGCGTGGCGAGGACCGCGAGGCGCGCATGTATGTGTTTGAGGCCAAACGGGAGGCACCGCAGGTTGGGAAGAAGAAGAGACCAAGAGGTGATTCTAGTGATAGCGAGTGAAGAATGTTTAGCGATGCAGTAAGAATAACGCCTCATGAATTCGTTATACCCACATGCCAGTCTGCTATCTACATGATATAGACCTTCTTCATCTCACTTTCATCAAAGACCTCGCCCGTCGTCGGGTCCTTGACTTTGCCAGACTCAACTGGTCCAACTTTCTTGCTGATGTCCAACAACCGTGCTTTGCCATAGACGCGGCCATTGGGAAGCACGATTGGATCGCTTTCCACGTAACTCTTGGAGTGGTGAGCGTATGGCATTTTGCGCGCGAGCTCATTCAGCTCGGTTGAGCAGATCGGGCAGACTGAAGTGGATGTAGACTGGGAATTCGAGCTGGACGACGTGTAGGCAGAGTGGCACAAGGGGGTTTTCAGCGCAGAGAGGCCTGCTGATAACGCAATGTGCAAGAGTGGCTGCGAAGGTAATGACAAAAGTTCATGGTGAGTCTGCACGAACAGTTCCGACAGATATTTCCAGCGGTCTGGGGAATAAAAAGACTGTATACCAGTCAGTCCATCGTCAGCCGACGGAGGAGAAGATCTTCTTACCCTGTACTTCTCCGACCACGTGTCCGGGCCCATGACGAGTAATCCAGCGACCGATCGAGCTTCCTCTCCTTCCGGATCAGTGTCGGCGACCAAGTACTTCCGAACGTGACCGATCGCTCCCTTCCTTTCAGATATTGGTGTTGTCCTGACCGTCTCGATGTACTGCTGCAAGCGCAGTTCGAATTCCAAATTGTGCTGCAAGTAAACGATCAGCAATTAGACGTTCTTTACAGAAATCACATCGCATAGCTTACCTGGCTCTTCTTCAACGCGGCTTTATTTTCGCCACACCATTGTAGGGCCTCTTTTGTTTCCCCCCGCTGTAGACTCTCAACCACTCGCTGGCACTGTGTGAAGACATCGAGATCCACCAGGTCCTCAATATTCCGTTCTTGTGCCAGCTGCTTCGCACTTTCTGAGTATCCTGACCGCAGCATATGGTCTACCAGTAACCGGTCGAGTCGCACCCGCGACCATTGGTCATACTTAACATCGGCCAAGCTGGGGATCTGATGCAGGGTCTCGAGGTGCTGGATACGTTTGCGGGATTGATTCTGAATCTTTCTCTCTTCGTCTTGCAAGGATTGCATTTTCCGCTTCAAACCTTGCATTCGGGAGATCATCGCATCGAGGGCAGCTAAGGTCTGGTCCGGCGTTTGGGTATTCGAGAGGGAGGCGTTCGCTGCCTCCTTGAGCGCTGGCAGAACATACTCCTTCTCTCGTTCGACAGACCTCTGGACTGACTTGAAGTTACGGCGGGCTAACTCATGGGGGAGGCGAAGTAAAGGTTGATCCTGTACAAGCAAAGCCGTTAGTTTAAGTCAGGTAACACTGACTGGATACCTCATACCAGAATGAGATGGCTCTCGGGATTGAGCTTGATGGAAGTGAGCTCTGCAGCCATCTTGTAAGGATCTTGGCAGCAGGACAATCAACTCGGAGGTCCTCTCTGACGATATCGTGAGGTTGAGACTCATGTGAGGAGAAGATCCGGCGATGACGGAGGGGAGAATGCGGAGACCACGGGAAGGTCACGAGATCTTACTACGACTACTCATGCGTCTAAATGAACCATACTGAACTTCTTCACAAGCAAAATAAATTCGAAGCAACTCGAAACAATGAATATTCTTCAAACCGACAGATTCCCTTTTGACCCATGACTCCAGTAAAAATCAAAATATGGTACAGGAAATGGACCGGGCTAGCAGGTCTTCCTGGGCATCTAGTCGCTGTCATCGCTGTCATCCTCCTGCTTAGACTTCCGGCGCTCTTTCTTTTCCTTCTTCTCCTTCTTCTTGCGCTTGCGCTCAGCCCGCTCTTCGGCGGTCTCACCCTCGTGGCGCTTGCGCTTCTTCTTGTCATCGTCAGCCTCGGCCTCGGCCTCATTCTTGACGGGCTCTTCAGCAGGAGTGGGAGGTGTGACTTCCGGCTGGGCCGCAGCAGGCTGCTCGCTGTCCTCGGTGGCATTGTAATCCTTGTACTCGCTCTTCCACTTAGCGGGGGTGGCCTCGTTCGTGCGACCGTACTTGTCCAGCTTGCCGGCGGACTTGAGCTTCTTCTTCTCCAGGGCAACAGGGCCCAGACCCCAGCGGCGGGGGTACAAGTCACGCTCCATGATGCATCGCTTAACCTTGGCCACGACACCGTGGTCGCAGGTCGAGAGCTCGACGGTAGACATCTGAGCGATACCAATGGCGATGGCCTCGCCCTTGGTGGTCATAAGGACAACCTCCTCGTTAACCTCGATACCGGCCTCTGAAAAAAAAAAAAGCGTTAGTTCTTGTTCCACAGATACTACCAGGAGAATTGGGGACATACCGAAACGCAAGAGACCAGGAATCATCAACTTAGCACCGTAGCAGACGGCGTTGACAGCGCTGTCCTTGACGACAATACGCTTGTAGGTGGTGAGCAGACTCTCCAGAGGACGAATCACCTTGCGCAGATATGACTCGTCACGCTGGTTGTCGTACATCCACTGGGCATCCAGAACATCGTGCAGGGTGACCATGCCGCTGGTCTCGTCCATAGCTCCACTGCGCACACGTCGCAGCTCCTGCATGTGGGCACCCACACCGAGCAGAAGACCCAGGTGGACACAGAGAGTACGGATGTAGGTACCAGCCTCGCAGCTGACCCAGAAAACACCGAGATGGCGGTCGTTGTCAAACTCGTAAAGCTTGCTCTCGTGGATGGTACGGATACGGAGCTGGCGCTTGACAGCCGAGATCAACGGAGGACGCTGGAAGAGCGCACCGGTCAGGGTCTCCAGAGCACGGCGGAACTGTGCCTCACCACCAGGAATTTTGTCGTGGAGGCGGATAACACAGACATACTCCTTACCGGCACCCTGCTGAGACTTGACCAGACGGGTGGCACGGTCAATGCAGACAATCAGACAGCCGGTGACCTTGGGGTCCAGAGTACCACTGTGACCAGTCTTCTCGGTCCTGCAAAGATCAGTGGTTAGTATTGGATCGGCCTGGCAGCTTATGTGTTCATGGCGGGTGAGAATCTTACCGAAGGATTCGCTTCATCCATGCTACGACTTCGTGACTGGAAGGATTGGAGGGCTTGTCGAGGTTGATGACACCGGAGCTGACGTATGACTTGAGGTCACGCTTGAGAGGAGAGGCACCAGCAGGAATCGGAGTGAAATGACCCGTGCGAACGAGCACTGCGCGAAGACGCGGTTAGCCATGGTCCAGAGATTGCTCCGGGAAAAAAGTACGAACACTTGTCGTAGTTCTTGAGCAAAAGGGGCCAGTCCTCAGTGGAAATGGTGGGGTTGACCACCTCCGGCTTGATGGCGTAGTCCATCTCCTGGTTGTTGACGGCGGCCATCTTAGTTGGTGGTTGTCGTCGTTGTCTCCAAGAGACCAAAAATTTGCTCGAGGAAATTTTGCGAGTGCGGCAGCTCTAGTGCCTGATACGGTTAGCGCCAGCCTCTGATCACGTGACCGTGGCGATATACAGGAACGCGGTCTACTAAAACTTCAATATGCTTCAAGGAGATATTTTCTTGAAAATGACCGAGAACCTGTTTGGATGCATTTGATGAAAGTATTCAGCTCAATAGTTATTATCCTAATTTACAATTGACCGCCCAACGACATCAAGTCTCCCTGCAAATCAACTTGAAGCGAAATGAATGCAAGCAACGCCTTCAAGAATGCAAAGCTTATTCATCGTATGCCGGTCTTGCTGTGAGAATGTCTGTTCCACCCTTAGACATGCTAATCACCACCCAGTCGACGACCAGCACCCCGACCCCTCCAAGGATTCTGGATTGAGGATGTCCAGCCTCCAGATGTCGACGAGGAACCAGACGGCTGGGATGGACGATATGCAGTGCCGTAGGCACGATATCCAGTAGTCGGTGTGAGGGAAGTGAAATAGCGTCGTACGAAAGCCGGGGTCACAAGATAGTTCCTCCCGCCACCAAAAGTTGGATAGATCCGAGTGAGGAAATCATACGCATGGGCGCCGACGATGCCCATGCTCTCGCTCAGGGCGGCTGGCCATCCACTCATGACCAAAGTGAACGCCAACATGGCCCATGGCAGATACTCCACGGGGATCTGGATGATGAAGAACATCACTTTCTTGCCACGGTTATCCTGGGCGTAGGTGTAGGCAAGAGCGAGGATCAAAGCTAATGTATGAATCTCAGTGTCTGTGATAGTCAGGGTAGTACGAGAATGCTCACCAGAAGTGAAGATCACTCCGCCTAGGATGAAGCCTGCAGTGACCTTCAGAGAGTTAGCATGCTTGATGGGAAGACATCGGGCTACCATAACAGGGAAAAATTGATGGCAAGAGAAGAAAAATGAATGGCATTGGGTATCAATTGATGATGATTATGTAGAATGTAGGGCACCTTAACCACCGTGCGTGAACTTATGGGATCACGACGGCTATCTCAGAGGTATTCCCACCATTCCCACACCGCATACAGCACCATTGAAACTTTGCGAATAGGCGGTACTGCATGAGATGTGGGGGCAATCTTCCTCACTTCCAGGAACCGCTTCAGCTAAAAAGGGCTGGGCGGGCAGATATGCGAGGTGACATGGAAAGGCAGAAGAAGGGAAAAGACTCATGACTCTGTCCGGGAGCTCCGGGTCAAGCGAGCCACTTACCATGATCACGGAAGCTACAAATACCAGGTAGACGAAGAAATCTCCCGGTTGGCTGAACCGAGGCGAACCAGTCTCCAGAGAGCTGCCGTAGAGGTACACTGCCGGCAACATTAGCATCTGGGTCAAAAGACACCAATGCAACACCGAGGCACCATACTGAAGTAGAGATCAAAGAGAAAGCTGATTTGTGGGCCGGTTAGTAGGAATGGAGATGCCAACCGCCAGATCTGCGGAGGCAGCTTGAAGAGCAGGTGTGGCAGGAAGACAACATAATATCCACTGAGCACACCGCCATAGACAAGCAGGGACTGGACGAAGGTCAAAGCAGTAATGGTCCTGAAGAGAAGACACGTCAGTCGACATAGAGCGTTGTAAAAACGAGGGAAAGCAACAAACATACCGAGACACCGGAGGTGCTGCCCAGAACACATCCATCTCGATGTGAAATGAATGGAAAGAGAGTGCTAATTTGTTAGAAAAGAGGAGCTCATGTCATTACAGTTGAGCCAGAGAGTGGGAGTTGGAAGGAAAAGAGAGGAGAAAAGAAGCGGGAAGAAATTAAAACGTGTGCAAACCACTACGGCGCCGGAGTTTCTCCAGATCCGTGATTCTTGGCGTGGCTCTAAAGAGAAACATGTTTACTTTCGGCATCTACTTGCCTAAGAGGGATTCTCTCGTACAACCCTAGGAATCAAATAGGAATCAAAATCCTTTGGATTCCTAGTTGTTGTTGATGGCCGATTCATTGCTGAGAAGTATTTCGACTATACTCAAAAGATGTTTAAAGGGTATCATGTATAGATTGTCTATCTCTGTCAAAGCATGCAGCATCGACTTCTTCAATTTTGTAGACTGGAGGACTTCACAGTCCCTCGAACAGCAAGACCGCCATCTGGGCCCTCGATCCACACGTCCCAGATGCCTTCTTCATTCTTTGGCTTGCCACAGATGGTCAACTGCTCCTCCACGAAAAGAGGCGCCAGATTCTTGTATTCAATGTGGTCAACCTGTAGCCCAGAGCCATTGAGATGGTGTTGTAGCACATTCAGCAGTAGTGTCAATGTCAATGGTCCATGTACTAGAAGATTACGAAACCCTTCCTGGTTCTGTGTATACTCCTTATCAATGTGTATAGAATGTGCGTTGAATGTCAAGGCTGAGAAACGGAAGAGTAATGCCTTGGTAGGCAGGATGGAATGGCGGAAAGATGCACCGGATGGGGCTGTCGTTTCACGAACACAGTTAGTACTCCCTTCCAGTTGTATTTGGGACTGGATGTACGCACCTTTGACTACCCGACTTGCTTTCTCAAATTGTGCCTTGTCCGTCCGGAGCTGGTCTGCAGTCTTCTTTCGCATGAAGATGAGGTTTCGATTCTCGATCACGGCCGCGCCGCCTGGCTGAGCTTCATCTTCAGTCCATATCCGATTCCAAGTCTGAATTTCGTCTTCCCCCTCGGGTACTGTGCCCACGCGTCGCTCAACGGTGACTATGACTTTCTCCTCGCCCTCGCTACCTTTGACAGTCACATTGCGAATGGATTCGATACAGACGGCGCGGCTTCCGTCGAGAAGCGGAGCATCTGCAGGAAACCTGAGGTTACCTCCCGCCCAAAGCCGATGGTTGAAAGGTGCACCTGGAGTGTGGAGAACATCGGTGCCGTCTGGCAGCAGTTGCGACAGGGTCACTTGTGGCGGGAAGTAGATTAGATGGTGAGCAATCGGCAGAGGTGAAGGATTTCGAATTGAGGGCAAAGTTGCCTGTACATCCCGAGCACTTGATGACGGTGGGAGCAGATCACACAGCGTCAAATTCAATAGATGCGAGGGCTGAGGATGTAAGTAGTCGTAACTCAACGGGAGCTTGCGTGTGGTCAGCTCATGATGCAAACGCTCGGAAAGCGAAGAATAAGACCGACATTGCGCACCTCGCAAAGGGAGCAAGGTCCGCACAAAAGTCGTCTTCATGGTCTGTATATCCCACTCGATCCGAACAATAGAGAGAGACGCAACGTCGATGGCCCGCCGGCGATAAAGTTCGTGATTGCGAGTTTGCCTTGTTTGTTTGAGTCTGCGATGGGCCACACCGCTCGGGTTGACTTTCAATTCGATAGTCGGCGAGGGATGCTTGACTGCGTTCGAGAATCCTGTCGCAAGTTTGAAGAACACTTACCATGCCGGCAGACCGCCTGAAGGTGGCCTTCCTCGGGCCCCAGGCGTCATTCTCACATCAGGTATCAAAACTTCTCCCTTCTCCACAACGTCGTCAAGGGTCCCCCGGTTTCTAATGCTTGTCTTAGGCCGCTGCCGAGTCCTTTGGCCAGATGTCTGCCGATTTGTTGCCTCATGTTTCCTTCGCCGATGCCTTCGCTGCTGTGCAGCAACAGAAAGCCGATTACGCCGTGATCCCCTTCGAAAACTCTACCAATGGGTCTGTCGTCCAGACATTGGACCTCCTTGCGGATCGCAATGGGCTGCACAAAGACGTGAAAGTATGCGGGGAGTACTACTTGACAGTGCATCACTGTCTGCTGGTTCGCAAAGGTACATATCCATCCGGCTGGTCGGGCTACGACGGCTCGATCACCAAGCTATACACGCACCCCCAAGCATGGGGTCAATGCGGTATATTCCTTTCCAAATACTTCAAGGGCGTTGAGAGACAGGATGTCTCGTCAACCTCAAAAGGCGCGGAGATAGTCTCCAAGGAGACAGAAGAGCGGGGCGCAGCTATCGCCAGCCGGTTTGCAGCAGATTTTCATGGTGTTGATGTGCTCAAGGAGAACATCGAGGACCGCGCGGACAATACCACCCGCTTCTTGATATTGAGGAATGTCCTTGTCGAGCATACAGGACAGCTTGAATTTGAACAGTCCAACGCGCCCAGCGCGCAGGACCGGCCACTCCCCACCGTTACCCAGAAGACCTTGATCTCGTTCACCATTGACCACTCCTCACCCGGAGCATTGGCAAATGCGTTGCTGATTTTCAAGGCGCATGGGCTGAACCTGACCAGTATAAACACAAGACCCAGCCTGAAGCGGGCATGGCAGTATATCTTCTTTGTGGAATGTGGCCGAACACCATCGGATGAAAATCAAGAAGCCGTTTCGAAAGCCCTGAGCGACCTACGCCATGTCACAGAGTCATGCCGGGACTTGGGAACTTGGAAAGATCAATTGGGCACGAGCATAGTTTAAGCTTCTCGACTGACTGGACACTGAGATGATGACGCTATGATTTGATGATGAAAAGCATACCATGTTTATAAGATTTACCTACGTGCAATAGATTCTGGTGCCTCTACAAATGGCACAGCTGCTCGCCTCTAAGCGAGACTGACTTCAGCGACGGTTAACGCCTTGTCCAGGTATGCGTAAAGAAGCAGATCTTGATCAGGACTCGAATATCCTGTATATCAGGGAGAAAGCCCAGTAGTAGCAAACCCTTTCGGTGCATTTTCAGAATCAAACGAATGCAAGTAACATAATGAGCGAAAAACCAGAGTGGTCATTTAAGGACAACGGCGACGACCGGGTCGCGCACGAATATCATCCCCCACCGCCCTACTCAAGATAATGGCGGGCGGTAATGGGTGACCAAATGTTGCAGAGAATCGCATCCAACCTTTCAAATTGCAATTTACACCTCATGTTCGTCTTGAGCACCGAGGTAGCCTCAGTGAGCATATCACGGAGCTTGGATGACCCTAAAGCAGTACTGGTTAGATTTAAATGCGGAACGTTGCAGGAGTATGGAGGCTTACCTCTGAGGAGCTTCACGAAGCTTGGAACAAACCATGGCTTGGGATCCTCTACGGATACCTGGGTTCCAGTCTCGGAGCCACCTTCGTGATCCACGGGGCGAGCCGTCAGAACACTCGCCGAGGGAGCTTCTGGCCGTTCATCCTCGCTCTCTGCGAGGGCGCTCAACCGTCAATCTGCAGGTGTATTAGCATATAGCCTCTGAGGAGAGAATTTGCTTTCAAAACCATACCGTCGTAAAACTCATCATCATCACTGTAATCGGCAAGCTGTTCAAAGTTCACCTTGTATCGGAGAATGGCACCAATGCCACCAAAGCCCTTGACGAATTGGTTACCTTCGCCGGACCGGTCCGAGACGAACTCCAAAGTGGCACCGAAGTCCTTGTAGGCCTCGGCGAGCCATTCCAAGAAGGAGCCCGAGTCGACAGTCTCCATCTCGGCACCGGTCTCCTTGTCGAGGAAAAGCTCCCGGTTGGCTTCCTGGGCCTTGGTGGTGTGCAAGATCACCTCATCTCCGGCAGCGTTCTTCAATACCCAGCGGGTGACGTCCAGGTTCTCGTATACAATCAAAGTCTCGGCAGCACCAAGCTCCAGAGCCTTGAGAGTATCTTCGACACCATAGCAGACCTTGCCGGTATCTTGGCTGATTTCTTCAAAGTACTTGCCGATCAGCTTCTTCTCCTGGATGAACTTGACGCTGCTCAGGGTCTCAGCAGCCAATTCTATGGCCTGGTTGAAGCCGTTCTCGCCACCATACGACACGTCGACCACCTTGATAACCTTGGCCTGCAGGCGCTGGTCGAACATATCGGACTGGTTCAGGTCGTTCTTGAAATCCGCGGAACCAGCCAGCACCAAACCAGCAACGTTGACCTTATCGTTGGTAATATAGTTCTGTACAGCCAGTTCGGCAATTTTTCGGACGTAGTTGTGACGTTTTTCCTCACGCAGACGGGCGAAACGCAGTGCGGATTGACCACCACGACCCTGAATATTTCATATGAGCATGGTGGATTACCTTGAACTTGGAATGGGAGTACTCACGTGTTTCTTGGGCAAGTCGACAGACAGCCGTTGGAGGATTTCACGAGTGTTGCCACTCAAAGTGCCGAAGAGCGCACCGTTACCGTCCATGACAATGAAACCGAACTTCTGGTCCGACTCCAGCAGCTCACTCAAGGCTTCGGTGTGGAACTTGTTGTCACAAAGGTAAAGCGAGGTGTTGATGGGCTTGAAGGGCTCGAAGTCGATGTTAATCTTCCGCTCCTTGCCTTCCGAGGTGATGATTTCACCACAGTAGACGACCAGTCCATTCGGAGGCACCTTGTTGTACAACTTGAGACGCTGCTGGGTGGAGGTAATGGCCGACAAGACGGAAAGTCGGTTCACGCGAGACTTGATGTTGGAGGCAGTACCCTAGAGGATCGCGGGTTAGCAGGCGATCCGGGTCCGGACGGACCAGTAGAGGAGGCGAACATACGTATTCTTCAGCCAACATCTTTGCTGCTCGAGAAATCTGATCCTTAGGAGCTGCGTGTAACAGTCAGTGATGACGGCTTTGCAAGAGAACTGGAGACGGGCAGACGCACGAATGATGAGCGAAATCATGGAGGTTCCATTTCCGCGGGCGGATTCAAGACGCTTGATCAGCTTCTTCACCTTCCAGATCTCAATGTTCTTCTCGGCATCGTTCGCCTGCTGCTGTTGGGAACTCATGATGGGCGAGGCGAAGGAAGGAGATCTGCAGCCAGAGGGAAAAGTAGGAAGGCCTTTGCCTGACGACGCCTAACCGGAGTCAAATTGGGGAGACCCGACGTAACAAAGCCTGGAGATGGGGTCTTTCCTTAACACCTGGAAAAGGAGAATCAGCCACCCAATTCGGAGGGCACTCGATGTATTTGCGAAGATACAGGAGGAAGACCACGCACGAGAGGCCACGGGGGGTTAGACACACCTTTGCTGATTGCCCGACAGCAAATTTCCTCAGGCACCGTGGGGTCGAGGGGTCGTGTGCTGAGTAAGCCAGGGCACACGGGTGAGATGGTACCAGGTACTTCCCCCAACATGTGGACGTGTGAGGGCCCCGAAGTACTGTATACATCCTCTGGTCAAAACCATTGCCATGCGTTCTGTCCTCTGCGCGATCAACTTGTGCAGTAGACATGGATGGTCGCACAAAGGGCATCGAGGATCGATGGAATCAAATTCAGTCTTCTTTGAAATGCGTCAGATATGAGACAACAACATTGTTTGTGTTTCAGCAGTGAGTGGAATGAACCAAAGCTTGTAAAGAGACAAATATCGAGGTTTATTATGATGAACAAAACACCCAAGCACCAAGAGAGAGTGAGCAGTTCGTATATAATTTACTAATTGTACGGAGTACTTTTTACATACTGGAAACTTATGGTCGCAGCAACTGTGGTCTTATCTACTGGAAACCGCTATCACTCCTCACCCCACACTTGGAGCTCCGATAGCTTGTTCCTTCGGCAGCTTCCTGTTTCTCTTATCTTCCAGCGTTCCCCTCCGCGCTATTAAAGGGCATCTCCTTGTGCCCCAGGTCATACAATTGACCTTCCGCTCGCAGGGATCAAGGATCAGGGTTCATCTCAGCCTGATACTCATACTCTTTAACAAAAAAGACGATCACACCGGAGACTTTGGTGCAGTTGACGGTTGAAGGTCGAGCTATCGATAACTGGAGTCAACTTCCGGAAGCATGCAGACCAGGAATGCAGCAGAGCATCAGGGAAGCGAGAACAACGACCATGACGCACAAGAGGCCCCAGTACCCAGACCACTGAATTCCTACGACTATGGCCTCCTCAGCCAAGGCAATCCGATTCTCGAGTACGAGACATTGGGAAGACAACGATCTGCTGCCTCCGGGCCAGATGGTTCAAATGGTTCCGTCAACTTCTCTCGGGTTCGGCAAGCAGGTGGCGTAAATAGTCTCGACAACTTCACTCGTTCTTGGCAGAGAGCTGCCGGCTTCCCCGAAGCATTCGTGCGACGCTCTTCGTTCGTATCGATAGACTCCGATGATGACCTCGCCATTGCCACTGGGCTGGACTTTCGATCAAGGAGCCCACATTCTTACAGACGACCATCTGATATTGAGCAACCTCTGCTCTCGGAGGATTCGGCCGGAGAGGAGCACGATGAGGAGCGATGGGCCGGGTCCGAAGGGCCCAGCAGACTTCCTGGTGTAGGAATCTCGGCTTCCTCTCTTGACAGAAGCTTCGCTACCTCCTACGGCACAATAGGCTCGAGAGTCAGTGAGTCGACTCGCCGACATGCGATCCAGCTTCATCGGGAACATCAGGCTATGGGTCCTAGTGATCCAGAGCGAGAGCATCTGCTTGTTAAGCATGTCCAGCACGAAGACGGCACACACGAGGATATCATTGTTGGGCAATCGACGGTTCCTCAGACTGTCTTCAACTCCTCAAATGTCTTGATCGGCATCGGGCTGCTGAGTCTTCCGCTGGCCATGAAGCATGCCGGATGGGCGCTGGGACTGTTGTTCCTTTTATACTCCGCGGTAGTCACGTCATACACGGCCAAAATCCTGGCAAAATGCCTAGATCTCGACCGAACTCTCGTCACATACGGAGATATAGCGTACATCGCATTCGGACGTACTGCTCGCCTGCTTTGTAGCCTCCTCTTCTGTCTGGAACTACTGGGAGCATGCATTGGTCTTGTGGTGCTATTTGCAGACAGCTTACACGCCCTCGTTCCAAAATTGACGGTCCTCGAATGGAAGATCATCTGCGGACTTGTGTTGGTTCCGTTGAATTTCCTGCCACTGAGGTTTCTCAGCGTAACCAGCATCCTGGGCATCTTTTCCTGTACATCCAGTAAGTGGCCCCGTTGTTTCCATCGCAGAGAAGTGTGAGTTGACACAGATTAGTCGTGGTTTTGATGTGCATTGATGGCTTGATCAAGCCAGATGCTCCGGGTTCCCTCCGACAACCATCCGCCACCTACCTCTTCCCTGAGAATTGGGCAACATTACCGCTGAGCTTTGGCCTAATTATGTGTAAGACCGAGGCTACCACGAGTGCAAATGTCTACATTAGCTGACCAACCAGCAAACAGCGCCCTGGGGTGGACATAGTGTCTTTCCCAATATCTATCGAGACATGCGACACCCGCAGAAATACGGGAAGAGCCTTTGGGTGACCTATTTATTTACAGTGTGTCCACAACGAAAATCCACTCAAGAGTGTCAAGACTGACTGAGTCTAGTTTTCCCTCGACTGTTCAATGGCCATTCTCGGGTGGCTGATGTTCGGAGACGGCGTCCTCGATGAAGTGACCGCCAACATTCTCAACATGGATGCTTATCCACGAGCCTTGTCGGTCTGGATCACCATTTTCATCGCGGTCATCCCGCTTTCGAAAGTACCATTGAAGTGAGTGAAGATATGTTGATCCAGGTAGAAGACATCTCTGACGACGATAAGTGCGCGGCCTCTGGTGGCTACAGCCGAAGTCCTTTGTGGGGTGAGTATCGGACCTGAGAACGTCGAGAACCAGCCAAGAGCAATTGGAAAGAGACTTCGGTCGATAATCCGTGCGGCAATCCGCATCTTCAACATTGCTCTCATCGTCGTTCTAGCAGTGGTCTTCCCATCCTTTGACAGAATCATGGCCTTCTTGGGATCTTTTCTGTGCTTCACCATTTGCATCACTCTCCCCCTAGCGTTTTATTTGAAGATCTTTGGAAGCGAGATCAGTCGTCGAGAGCGAATCCTTGACTGGTTCCTCCTCGTCACATCTGCAATAATGGCGGCAGTAGGGACTGTTTGGGCATTCCTGCCCCGTGAGATGATCTCTGGGCAGCAGCCAGTCAACCAAGCATCGATTTGAACTGAAGAAATGAACTGGATGGGTCGGCGGCCGTTCTCAGCTCTCGTGGAGGATGATGGCGAAATTGTTTCGCTTGCGACCGGGGTTGAGCATTTCTTTCTTGTAGGGCTTGGGTGAAGGCTCCCCAGTCAAGTTCCATAATTGATATATTAGTTTGGAGGTCCGCTTGCTTTGTACTAGACGAAATCCAAGGCAATCCAGGATGTCAAGCAGCCTTTGTTCAGTGAGGTAGCGTGAGTTGTCAACACAAGCTACTGGCAGGACGAGAAACAGAGTTGGCGCGAACGCGATGGGAAATTCAGATGTCAAGAACTTCACGCAGCGCTTAAGCATTTCTCCTCGACCAGTAGGGTCGGGCACATAATTGAGCACCAAGGATAGACTGATCAGATGGAACCGCTCTTGATCCGTAGATGGTAAGGGTCGCTCCATGAAGTCTTGTTTGAGAATTCCCGGTTCCTGAGAGTTCAAGTCGATGCGAGTAACATCCAAAGCTGGGGTTTTGGAACAAGCGTTCTTTGTGCTTAGCGCCCCAACCTCGAGGACTCGCAGTCTAGGTAGGGTGCTTTGCCATTGATTCAGCTGCGGTTCAATCCAGTCCATAAGAATTTTGCTAGAATCACCGCCACGATCCATCGATTGGCCAAGCTTGCTGGCAATCTGATAGCTTTCCAGCCCGCCATTTGCTTGGATTTGGGCATCGATGCTGCTTGCTCGGGCATGATCCCCAGCTTGGATAGCCTGGGCCTTTGCCTTCAAGAGCTGATGGTGTGAGCGAATGAGGGTTCTTGTGGCCTTGGACGACAGAGCCGCCTGCTTAGATTTGACGGTAGGTGGCCGAGTGCTCGAAAGTAAGCCCGGCCGCTTAGATCGGTGCTTGTTGGGGGCCATCAAGGAGATATGGGAGAGCTTGTCAATCAAATTGCATGCTTCCTGTGTGGAGAGCCACACCAGGGTCAACAGAGCGTAGATTCTTCACAGAAAAGCAATGATTTGACTACTTACATTCAAAGGTAGAAAGAAAGAAGCAACCTTAATGGCTTCAAAAAGATGGGGCATGACTAAGCTGAGTCAGCCACGGAGGCCGAAATCACCTGACCCACACAGTGCTAGGGTTTTCGCTTAGCGAAGCCACTCCAAATTGTTCGACTCTCGACACTGCGACAATCACCACGACAGCGGACGACAGCCATGGCCCCTAACACCAAGCAAGGTACGTTGCATTCGCTACGGCTTCTTTCATTTTGAGTGCTCTGCCAATTGCGAATGAACGAGGACCATTCTGGAGGAGAGGATGACTATTGAATCTCAAAATTGCACGCACATGTTGGAGACGCTGCGCAAAGAGCTGGGAACGATGGGACTTGCTGGGAGGACGCACTCGGCGTTTATCGACTACACTGGAATTTTTCCCTCTCCTCCGGAACGCTCTTCGATCGCACCGACTGGCAATTCCTCGAAATCGCACTACATTTAAAGATTCACGAAGGCTGACCAGTTTTGTCTGTACAGGCACCCGCCCCGCCGCCCGGGCTAATGCTGCCGCCAAGGCAGTCGTGAAGGGCTCTTCCGTACGTCTCTCTTGCCGTTCTCCGTGTCCGAGCCCAATGGGCCAGATCGAGTCGATTCCGCAGAAGTACTGACATGTCTCGGGATGATAGCTTCACAAGTCCCGCAAGGTTCGCACCTCGACCACCTTCCACCGCCCGAAGACCCTCCAGCTCTCGCGGTCGCCCAAGTACCCCCGTGTGTCGATTCCCCGTGCTCCTCAGCTCGACGCCGCCAAGATCATCCTCTACCCTCTGAACACCGAGAGCGCCATGAAGAAGATTGAGGAGAACAACACCCTGGTTTTCATCGTCGATGTCAAGGCCAACAAGCGCCAGATCAAGCAGGCTCTGAAGAAGCTGTACGATGTTGACACCGTCAAGGTCAACACCCTGGTCCGGTATGCAAGAATCGATTCTGCAAGAGACTATCCGAGTGCAGCTCACTAATGACTCCATACAGCCCCGACGGTGCCAAGAAGGCTTTCGCCCGCCTTACCCCCGATGTCGATGCTCTGGACATCGCCGCCACCAAGCTGGCTATCGTTTAAAGAAAGCAGGAAGGGATTTCTTTGGGTTAGGGCGAACTTTGTTTTCCACCGCGGTGATTCTCAATACCAGCCAGTTCCCTTGGCTGTAAATGCAGCAACGAGGGCTGAATGATTACAAAAAAGAAACATCTCTTGACACGACTTAACATGGATCCAATGTGGCCTGGTGATGGGCATCAAGCGTAGCAGCAGTATTAAACTCATGAATCTGGCCTTTGGGGTCTCGAAAGCCTTGAATCAAATTCCGCTCTCGAGCTGTAGGCACGCGGCAAACGTCATAGAAGCCGGAATTCTCAGACGGGACTCTAGTCGGAGTTGAAGTGCTGCTGCCGGGTGTAATTGATCTATCTCCCGTATTCGAGTTACTAAGGGAGTAACGTCTTGGGCTACGAAATGTAGTTCATTTTGACTAGTATACAAAAGGACCAGGTAGTCCATCTCTATTCAACGTCACGCCTTCGTGACCATCCGTAAAAATACCCGTCAAATACGCGAGTTTGCCCGCGCATGAAACTCGATTTATATCGGCGTTCCACGGCGATAATCGCCAACTCCGAGGTCATAGGTTCCACCGCCATGACATCGACATCGTAGCATCCAGAGGAAGGTGATCTAGTGGCCACCGCGCAGGACATCCAGGTGCTTCAGAATGGACATCTGCGTGTCGAACCACCGCTCAACGCAGTTCTGGGCGCAAGCCTCCTCGTTCCGGTCGAGAGTGCCGGATGTGATGGGCTTGCCACGGACGCACTTGCGGAAGCAGACATCGTTCAGTTGGTGGACAGCTGACCAGGTAAGTGTTAGCTCAAGCTGTTCCTGAAGGTGACGTCTTCTGCTGCGGCTTCTGATCCCTCGACCTAGAGCCTGGGTTCGTCACTACCGGAGCAACTTACCCTGCTGAATGTTGGACTTCTGGGCCTCGTTGGTAAGAACCTGGTTCAGCTCCTTCTTATCGGCATCGCTGAGGTTGGAGATATCGAGTTGTGTCTGGGGATCCATGGTGTGGGAATTTCAGGCAAATCAATGGAGAATTGAAGGTTGAATGGGGCTCAAGCAAGGCGAAGCTATGAACTCGGCGCACCTCGACGCAAAATCGAAGGCGGTAAGATCCGGCACAAAAATGACGCGGCGATCGTTTGCGCTGTCTTCTCAGCGCTTCTCCAACATTAGTCTCACCTCTCAAGATCAGTGCTTCCAAGAGCTTCGTTTCCGTCCTCCTTCGCTTTCCAGTCTTGCACGTTTATCTGTCGATCTTGTCAGCTCATCATGCCGCCTATTCGCACCTCCCGTAACCGCAAACCGCCGCCAGCCGGCTTTGACGATATAGAGGACACTCTGCTCGAGTTCAGCAATAAGATGAAGGATGCCGAGAATGCGCCGCACGAGGGGAAGAAGAAGTATGAGGTGCTATGGCCTATCTTCCAAATCAGTCACCAACGTACGTTGAAACGGCCCTCTTCGCCCCTCCTTCACCCCACCACTGGTCTTAGCAGGTGACACACACGCCTTCATGAGCTAACTTTTTCTCCTTCGCTAGGGTCACGATACATCTACGATCTTTACTACGAAAAACAAGCCATCTCCAAGCAGCTCTACGACTGGCTGCTCAAGAATAACTACGCAGATGCCAACTTGATCGCTAAGTGGAAGAAACAGGGCTATGAAAAGGTACGTTGCGCTTGATGTCTCGACAAAACTGTCTGATGGTTATTTTGCATTCATTCCTTCTATCGCTCCCCGGGTGTTCCATCTCGTTCGCTGACTTATTTCGATCTCTAGTTGTGTTGTCTTCGCTGCGTCCAAACGAAGGAGACCAATTTCAATTCCACCTGCATCTGTCGCGTGCCCAAAGCGCAACTGAAGGAGGAACAGACCATTCAGTGTGTGAGTTGCGGTTGCCGAGGCTGCGCAAGTAGTGATTAGGGCAAATTTGAGTCATCGGGCAGTTGGCAAAGCGGGCGATATCAAGGGCAAATTTGGGCGTTCGGGTCTTGCATGTGTTTCTTTCTCTTCATGTTTCGTTGGACTCTACACGGTCAAGCAGATACCCTTCAACTCTCGGAACAGTGATGACTAGACAAGTAATGATCAATCAAATTGCTACCTAGGTAATCAATAGCGCCTCCGGATGTATCCCGTCCTAGGTAAACCCATAAAAGATAGAGATCCTAACCCCGATATCCCAAATCGTGAAACCATCGCTTGCTCATGTACATCTTAGCATCGTCATTAAGGTCGTAACCAGGCCATCCCGGGCTCGGTGAAAAAGTCAGAACCGGCGCCTCAGCGCAGCCCAAAAACCCCCAAAGGAGAACACCGCCCAACCGAAACCTGGCAACATCCTGAGAATCCAACTCCTCGGCCCAGAAACGTAAAAAACAAGGTAGCAGTGTGACAATTCGTGACAAACGCAGGACGGTAGGGACAGAAAGCCAATCAGGCAATGTCAAACCCAACGCCGCGAATATGTAACCCAATTCCAGAAATCGAGGTAAAACAAACAGGCTGGAGGCGTCATCGAGGGAAAACGGGAAAAGTAAAAAGCAAAAAGACGTCTTTAAAACAGAGTGGTGTTGCTGCGGTTGCTCAGATGCGGCCGCGCGTGAAGCGGTTTGGGCTTCAAGGCATCATCCTTGGATGTGCCTCCAATCTTCTGGAATCCCTGCAAGAGATCGACCCCATCCACTTCGCCAGGACTATCATTGCTTTCGTCAAAGAGGTGAAATGAGAAGAAATCGTCCTGACTCGTATCCCCAAAGCGACCAACATCCGGCAACTTCGAAGGTGATTCCGGAAAGACAGACGACTTGGATCGCGTCAGTGAGGGCATGCCCATGCGGGTGTTCACGCTGACAGAGGTGATGTCAGTGAGGGCAGAGCTCCCGTTATCGGTACGGGGACGCTTGACAGAGCGCTTCTCAGGGGACCCATATGCGGCAGAAGAAACATGGTCCTCATTGGAGTCCGCAAAGACGTCGAAAGTGGTGTGGAAGTGATCCTGCTGCGGGGTATAATTCGAGTCGGCGAGGTTGAAAGCAGGGCTCCAGGGCAGGTCTTCATCCATGAGGCCCAGGTGCTTGATAGGCGAATTGACCATTTGTTGAATCTTCCGACGGTGATTCCGCAGATTGGTGTTGGGAGATACAGATGGTGGTGGCTTGGCCGGCTTTTTGAACTTGATCACCGGTGTCAAGGGAGGCGGCAGCATGCTCACGAATTCACCTCGCACTGGGGAAGAGCCGGTAACCGTACCAGGGTCTTTGCGGTGACCTGGTTGGCCAGGACTAATATCATGCGACGAGCTGCGCATTCTCGCAATTTCCTCCTCGGCCCGGCCGCGCTTTATGCGTGGAGGCTCAATGTCCAAATCGGAAGTCAGAATGTGACTAGCCTTGTTTGGACGCAGGGCTGATGACTCCAAAGATGAGAAGTAACCGCTATCATTCATCGTGATAGACTTGCGCTTTCGAGGACGCTGAGCCGGAGTGGGGCCTGTCTGAGTCGGAGTCGGAGGAGTTCCTTGACGAGCAAAGCGAGGGGGTGCAATTGGTGGAGATGATCGGATGGCTTGCGGCGGCGGCGAAGAACGGAGAGGTGCGGTTTGATGAGCTGTTGGCTGGACATTCTCGTCGGCCGTGTCTTCCTGCAAGGCAGGATCAGACGCGGGCAAAGTTGCATCGGACGACAGATCTTCGTTCCGTGGAGCTTTTGGTGGCAGTGCCAGTCGTACAGGTGGAGGAGGTACCATCCAAGTTGTCGTGCTCGCGCTCTGCGGCTGGGGCACCAAGTCGCGCTGTGGAACGGCAGGAAGGGGCAGACTGGACATGGTGGCGCGTCGAACCTGCTTGTCCTTCAGGAACTGCATTTCCATGCCAGGCTCGATAGCCCAGTAGTTGCCCTTGCCCGGGTCATCCTTGGGTCGCTCCTGCTTGATAAACGCCTTGTTCAGACTGAGGTTGTGTCGAATACTGTTCTGCCAACCGGGATCGCTGTTCTTGTAATAAGAGAAAGTATCGGAAATCCACTTGTAGATCTGAGCCAAGGTCAAACGTCGGTTAGGCGCACGCAGAATTGACATGCCAATCAGTGTCGCATAGCTGTATGGCGGCTTGGTGCCGTCGTCCTCGATGGGGGCCATTTCGTGAGGTTCGGGAAGATGGTGAGCAGGCGCATCCTCGCGCTTCTGCTTTTTGACAGGGCGCTCCTTCAGAGGAGCCGCTTCCATGAGGGTTCGCTTCATCGGCACCTTGGAATCGTATGAGGGTTCGGGAAAGTCGGCGAAGCTGCCATTGGAGGGGTCCTCTGGGTGCTGATTCTCCTTGGACTCGGAATTGAGAGTGGAGAAGGTGGTGAAGAGAGCAGACTGGGGTGGCATCGAGGTTTGGGAGTAGATAGGGAAGGGAGGTTTCTTGGTAGGGGAGTCGGTGGTGAACATGGGAGGAGCAGGGGCGGAGATGGGCACGAAGCCGAGTTTTCGACCAGGATGTGAGCCCTGGGTGGGCAGTCCTTTTGTCGGTGATGGCCTGTGCGGGCCACGGGAAGACGGGTGCAATGAGTTTTCGATGGGCTGCAGTGGTAGCGGTGAGGGTTGAAGACAGGGCTGTGAGTTGATGGTCGCTGCAGATGGGACTAGTGCTGGAGAGTGGTGCGCGCCGAGCGCTGGACGCGTCGATCCCATAGTCTGGTCGGGTCAGACCGAGTCAAGCACGTCACTGGTCACCAGTAGGGACCATATGACGCGTCAAAATCACCGAGAGCGCGCCTTGGTCCAGAGCAAACAGCGACAGCAAGGTGACCAAAAGCGAAAGCCCAATTGTGATGGCACTGAAGAGACTTTGAGTTGAGCCAATGACAGCTGTGAGAGAGAAGCCAGATCAGCCAACTCAGGCCGTCATGCAGCAAGACTAGTCGGAATTGAGTGTTGGGCCACCAGGCGCTAAGCAAACCGGGCGACACGTCCAATCTGAGCCAGGTGGAATCACGGAGAGCAATCACCACGAGATGAATAATTGCAATGATTCAAGAGGTCCAAAGACAGACGACAGTCTGGACTAGAGATGGTGGACAGAGTGTACAGTTGCTGAAGAAGCCGGGCAGTGTGTTCACAATCAGGGAACGAGGCTGAGAACTTGGAAGTTGCGAGACCAGTCAGTCGCGCAAGCGTGACGGAAAGAGGCAGCGTGAACAAGGAGAGAGAGAGAGGAGAGTCCAGGACGGCGTGCCCTTTTGTCTTTCCCCTCTTTTTGGCTCCTTTGATCCAGGCAGAGAAGTAAGTAGACGAGGCTTAAGATGCAGGTCGAGCCCTTTTCGAGGTGGGGGGAGAAGGATGATAGATGGAGGGCGCAGACGGTGAGGGTGGCCGATGTACTGCTCGGGATCAATACAGGTCAGGTATGGTATGGACGCGCACGCGTCACGCGTTTTTGTATGGGGATTGGAGCCCGGGATCAGGAACCATACAGTATTGGATTTACAATACAGAGGTTTCTTGGACGTACGAAGGGATTGGGTCCTCCTTGCTCGGCGGTATTTGATCGTCGATCAAGTATGTGCTGGCTCCACTATGATTCTATACAGTCTACTCTACACACTCTATAGACTGGGGTTAATTCATGATTCTGAGTGTCATTACTACTCTTTAGTGTGGTTCTTTAGGATATTCCTGTACAATACTATCAAATATCTCTCTCTTTATATACAGTCCTCTATCTCACCTCTTCTCTTCCTGTATATCACTGGAATGCAGATGTAACTCTGAGACAGCGGTTGCGTCGGATCCCCCTTGCTCGGCCCAACCTCCAATTGGTCCGGGGGGATCTTCAACTAACGCCCTTCTGCAGTTCTTTTGAACGTGGACTGCGACTACAATACATAGTTATAGTACCTCGAGGGGTTGGGCGCATGTGCAAGCAGATGCACATATACAGCACAGTGTACTCCGTACCTGAATTGGAACTTCATCACAGTTGACCAGCAAGTAAATGGCCCTTGCATTATCTTCTTCAGATATTCAAATGTATGTACAGTAGTATATGCGAAGGCAATCATGAAACAAGAAGGACGTATCTATACTGCAAGAAAGAGAGACAAACGCCAAGCCCATGCATCGGATCAAGGAAAGCATTCAAAATGCCCACCCAAGCCCCCTCATTATTCCTCAGTCAGGGACTCGAGGTGGATGCACGCCAACTTTTCTCTATCATCAAAAGTGCAGTTTCAGACTCAAAAAAGATCAAGCTCAAATAACCGGAATCAAAACGGGCCCATGGGATATCTCAAAATGACAATGACTCGGATGTGCACGAGGACCACATCTAGTCCAAAAAGGTGAACATGCTGGTGTGAATGATGTTGAGCGCACGGTCGGCGTCGCGCTCTTCGATAACGCAGGAGATGTTGATTTCACTTGCACCTGCAGGGGGTCGAAGTAAGACGTGTCGGTCAGTCTTCCTTCCTTCAACGGTAGATAGAACGTGAGGGAGGGTGGGGATCATGGATCCTTGACTCACCTTGCGAGATCATCTCAATGTTCACATTGTTGTCCCCGAGTGTGGTGAACATACGCCCGGCCACTCCGATCATATTTTTCATCTGCTTGCCCACCAAGCTGAGAATGGCCATCTCCGGGATGATGTCCACCGTTCCGTACTTCCCCAGATCATTCAAGGCTCCCTTGAGATCATCGTCGATAACCTGGTACTCATCCCTTCCGTTCCCATTCAACAGGGGCATCTCGGAGTGAAGTGCCATCGACACGTGGACCTCACTAGTGGAGATCAAGTCGATGGAGAGACGCCATCTGTCGAGCACGGAGAAGATGCCGGCAAAGAAGCCATGGGACAATGACCGCTTGTTTGAGTGGACGTTGATCACCAAGATCTTGTGCTTGATGGTCACCGCGGTAGGCCGCTTTGGCTTCTGCATCAGACTCGGGCTGCGGGTGCGGAACAGGCGCGGGTCATGACCCGGTGTGGTACGTTCGAGCTCGGCGGCCGAGTCGGGGAAGATGACAGTGCCTCTGTTCTTCGGGTTCATGACGTTCTTGATGCGGATAGGGATTTTCGCGCGGATCACTTGCTCCATGGTGAACGGGTGGATGACCTCAGATCCGTAAAAGGTCAATTCAGCAGCTTCCGCGGGCGTGATGGCCGGGAGAAGTCGAGCTGTGGGCACTTTACGCGGGTCCGCCGTAAAGATACCGTCGACTTCCTTCCACACCTGGAGTTCCTTTGCGTGGGTTCCGACTGCGACCAGAGCCGCACACAGATCTGTGTAACCACGGCCAATCTGATCGAGCAGACCTCCGGGGATAGTACCGAAGTAGCCAGTCACTACGGGTACCCGATGCCCACAGGCTTCAATTTTCTTCCCCAGGATCGCGGCCAGGGTATTATAGAAGTCTTGATCAAGACCCTGGTTGCCAATGGGGAAATCGATCACCTCGGAGAGATCCACATACTGAGAGTCGACGCCGCGGTCCTGCAGAAAGGCAGCCATGAGCCGACAGCTGAGCTTCTCACCCGTGCTAATCACTTTGTCCACACAGCGCGCACTAATCTCCCCCAGGGTCTGCGCAGCCTCCAGGACCTTGAGGACCCGTTCACACTCTCCATTGATATCTTCCACCACTTGGTCCCTCAAGTCTACCGAATGCAATTGTTCCTGAGCGACTTGGACGTGCTCCAAGCGAACAGCCTCGACGAATGATTCATAATGCCGTGACTGCGAGTCCTCGGCATCCCGGGCTGCCCGCAATAACCTGTTTGGCTGAAAGTTAGAATGTGATTGGCATTTGGGCAGAGTCGTTGGATAGGACACAGAGTGGTAATCCGGTGATGATATGGTCTGAGTGATGGGGTCTGAGATGACTCACCGGTTGGTGGTGCCTTCAGCTTTTGTAGAGGTACTCCTGGCCGAGCAGACAACGGCGACTCGATTTTCGGCAAGACTGGGCCTGAAGAAGCGGAAATGCTAGTCAGTGGAAATGTTACCACATTTCAGGGCATTGAAACTGGGGAATCGTACTGGACAACCTGCTCGATAATATTCAGAGCAAATTTGCCAACGCTGGTGCCGCCGAACTTCTGCACCACCCAATTGCTGTGCGGGGCCTGGAAGGCCGGGTTGTCTGTATTGAGAGAAAGGGAAGTCATGGCCGAATTCCAACCCAGAGAAGGGTGAGGGAGTGAGGAAGGAGACAATTAGGAGAGAGATGGGAAATTTTAATCACAGCATATGTTTGTTTCCTTTCTAAAAGAAGATGAGATGAGAGGAAGGGGAGGTTAAAGTGAAGAGGACGAAAGCGGAGAGAGCCGGCTGCGGCGTTTCCTATTGTAGACTTGCACGACTTTTTTTTTTCTTCATCGGATGAGTCAGTCGGTGACTCCGTCAAGAAGCACCGAATTGAGGTTGTTCCGCCTTCCTTTTCAGGCACCACTATCTCCGTAGGCCAGCGATGTCGGAGCAGCCCCGCCAATCTCAAGCACGCCATCGGTACCTTTTGCCCCACGGCCAATGACGCACTCGGTACTTCTCATCTATACGTGTCAACACAAGACTTGAGCGCCATAATTAGGAAGATTTAATACTACTGCTATAGTTCTCTATCATTGATCGAAGAAACTATGGAGAATACGAAGGCGACTATAAAGCGTTGTAAGGAGGATAGAGCAGAAGCAGTAGCAGAAGCAGAAGAACTGTGAGCAAAACAGTAGGAAAACCAGAAACAATAATAGTAGAAAGTAATAGTAGTAACACCATAGGGCTAATTTGTTGAATCTAGGTATGGAATCGCGAAATGACCACCTCCAGGGATGGCATCAGATTGATCGGTAACATCATCACCCACTTCGTTCAACAAGCTCCTCTCACCAACTCATCCTCGTGAGAACGCCTCGGAGACCGACCAGGAGCCACTGGTCATCCCTGAATCCATGGATGCAATGGTTGAATGAGGAGGATGAGGTACAACATCGCTCAGGATCATGACTTTTGCTTATCTACTTATTCTTTACGGGAACAAAAGGGTGGACAAGAAAATGATAATGTCCTGCTTCGGTTTTATCTTGCTTTTTTGTTTTATCGATTCCCTTTTTGAGTGTTTTTCACAATTCGTGGGAGCGCCATACAGAGACTGAATGTTAGTAGCAAAAGAAATTATTGTCCGAGCATTGCGGGGCGACTATTTCTGCCTCAAGAGGGACCCACCACTTCAACCTTGAGCCTTCGGTGTTGATCTTAGCGTGACAATCTTGTGGCCTTGTTTTTGCTTCTATACTTCTCTGGCTCTCTCACACACAGGAAGAACCTCAGTAGCTCGCTAAGAAAAACCAAGCTCCCTCTTCGGGTTACCCGCCTAAACCGCACTTGATGAGACCCCAACATGGCCGACCTTGACACCCCGACCTGTCCTTTCTGTCCTTTTTCTGACGAAGATGCCAGCTTCGTCGTGGAACATATCAATTTCTGTCATCCAGAGGGCAGCGCCACTCCAGCTTCTGGTGGCTCACACCCGCTTGAGAGTACCAATCGACCAGCATCGCTATTCTCTCCCGAAGAGATATCAACAGAACAGTATGTCGATTGCCCGCTTGGCTGTGGTGAAACAGTCACGGCTGCCGAACTATCAACGCATTTGGATTTGCATGTTGCGGAGGACACGACGTTGGATGAGAATGGCAACGACTCCACAACCCACGACTCCGATCCAATAGCCAGTGACCATGACATTCTCTCATATCAAGAAGATTCGCTTGATGTTCCAGCATCTCGCCGACATGGTAAACGAGATGCGGATCGAGATTTTGCAAGGACTAACTCGTCCAAACCGGGGCGAGCGCAAAGCCCTCCACGAACAGTTGGACCAGATGGTGCAAGGCGACTTGGGGTGGGTTTTCAACTAACAAGATGATTCTGAACATGGGCTCACTTCAAAATTTAGCGCTCAGAACTGGGGCCCCATGCCCATGAGAAGAAGATGCCTTCGTGGCTGCACAAGATGCTGGAGAAGGGCGGCCGAATCACAAAGCAGACTCAAATTACCACCGACGGAAGGCTGACAAGACACACCGTCGTGGAGAATGAGACGGACAATCTGATCCCTGTGCTTGCCAAACTTTGCGAGCAGGATAAATCCGTCCAACGCGCCTTTCTCTGTAGTCCCAAAGTCCGTCATATCTGCAAGATGTCCCGAGAGGGCGGGTTTTGTGGCTATCGCAATATTCAAATGCTGGTCTCTTATATTACAAAATCGCAGAGTCCAGGCCATGAGCATTTCCCAGATGGGGTACCCACGATTCTCAACTTACAAGACAGGATTGAACAAGCTTGGGACATGGGGTTCAATAGCACAGGGAGGACAGAGACAGGGGGCATCAAAGGCACAAGAAAGTTCATTGGAACACCAGAGGTTTGCCACACAGCATCCGGGAGTCCCAGAAACCTGCTTATACCTGTCTAGGCACAAGCGCTATTTCTCAGTCTCGGAATTCAGTGGGTCTTTGCTTTCCCTACCACGTGAGTGTATATAACTGACCTCTCTTTCAAGATGTGACGCGAGCAGCCTGGCTAGATCAGGAGATTTGCGAGCCTGTGATGCTCTCTACATGGATGTAGCAGCTTACTTTCGATCGACATGCTCGCTCGAGAATAGCGAGACCAAGGTCTTCAGAACAGACCTTCCGCCTATCTACTTTCAGCACCCAGGTATGCTTTCTGTACTCCATCGGCACGAAGCGGTGTTTAATACTTGTGAAGGTCACTCAATGACGATTGTTGGGTTCGAGATTCGCGACAATGGTAGCGCGAACTTACTAGTCTTTGACCCTATGTTCAAGACTTCACCTGCCATTCAGCGTCTCATTGGGACATCAGCACGATCAGACAACCCTGCTCGTCTCCTTAAGGCGTACCGAAGAGGGACATCTTATCTTCAAAAATACAAGCTCTTCGAACTACTCAAGTAAGCTGATCACAGTCACTTCGTGAATTGTCGCTGATGTAGGATTTACAGGTTATGCAACCCTGGGCTACCTCAGACCACGCACTCGGAACAATCATAATAGCATTTTGGTGTCTCAGCAAGATACAGGAATAAACGAGCGCTTTTTGAGCCTAAATTCAGAAAAGAGTGCTCATCATCTAGAAGTTGATACCATGGCTAATCGTTTCGCGATAAGATAAGAGATAAGCGGAACCATTGTTAGTCCGAGATATTATTTCGTCTAGGGAACGCCCGTCACGATTTTCCACAATCCCCTCGACAAGCCTCTTTGCATTTGGCAAAACTCGTCGCAAAGGATGCGAACCGCTCCGAATGTGATAATTACCGGGACCCCCGGGGTGGGCAAGACCGTTCATTGCGAACAGCTGGCGCAAGAGATCGGGCTGAAGCACCTGTCCGTGAACCAAGTCGCCAAGGACCGCGATTGCTACGAGACTTATGATGAGGAGCGGAAGAGTTGGGTTGTCGACGAGGATAAGGTACGTTTGTTATAAATCGCGGTGTTAGGTATGCGACATTGGAGAGCTGTTTGTGTTTCAATTCCTTTCCCTGCTGTCCCTCGCTTTTCGGCAAGGTTGATGGCCCTACTGAATTGCGCAGCCTATGGCACTTGAAATGGGTGAGTATACTGACCCTCATATGTCTAGCTCTTGGATGCCATCGAGGATGAGGTGCTGCAAGGTGGCTATTTGATTGACTGGCACGCCTGCGATCTCTTCCCCAAGTCTTGGATCGATCTCGTCGTCGTTCTTCGCTGTCCCGAGACATCAGTCCTCTACGATCGCCTATCTTCGAGGTAATCCATATTTATCAAGCCATCATAGAATGTACATTTCTAACCTGCGTCTTGTATTAGGGGTTACCACGAAGAAAAGCTACAAGAGAACCTGGACGCCGAGATTTTCGGGGTCCTACTCGAAGAAGCCCGCGAAGCCTTCGACGAGGAGATTGTGGTTGAACTCAATAGCGAGAGGGACGATGACGTCGAAGTCAATTGCGCAAGAATCTCCCAGTGGGTGGAGAATTGGAAGAAACAACAGACCGAGGAGGACTGAACGTGGGATCAGGAGTGGGATTTTATCTTGTTCTCGTCTATGATCGTTCTGCTTGATGATCGAAATATACCCAAAGGCCGCTTATTGTTGGCCCTCGGCCAGCCACTGCTGGAACTTCACCAGAGCCTTGTACCGGTGGGAGATCCGATTCTGGCCGCGAGACGTCAGTACAAAGATCGGTCATGCGTGCATGTGCCAATTAGAAAGGATCAATATGTCTCATACCTTGGCCTCCTTGTCCATCTCAGCATATGTTTTGCCTTCATACTCAAAAATCGGGTCCCATCCTGCAATGTCATATATGTTAAGATCTGAATCTTCCTTTAGAGGGCTTTATACTTACCAAAGTTGGTCGGACCACGGGGTCGTACAATGGCACCCTGTACGGTTTATCAGATCCCAAGCTTTTTCAATGATCCTTGGAAGCACGACTGACCTTGGTGCGTCCCTGGAACAGAATAGGCTCGGAGCCAGGGCCGCGACAAAAGGCAAAAGTGCAGACGGCCTCAGCAGTTCGGTCGTCGAAGCCATCGAGCATCTTGTTCAAGCCTTCATGGCCCAAGGAGTCCAGGAAGGATTTACTAGCATCCAGTCAGTCAAGACTATAACATTCAGGAACCCGAAATGGCGTGAGCCCGCTCACATGTATGGTCCTGGGAGGCCCTTGAGAGCGTGGAATTCCAATGCAGTATCCTCGGTCAGGGCCGGTCCATTGATCTATCAGAGTGTCGTGAGTTGCACGTCCTTCTAGTGACGACTACTTGCAAGACATACCGCTTCAGCTGCACGCCTCGCCTTTTCCTTAGCGATCTCCTCAATGGTACCTTGAATCTCGGGGACATCCACAGCCTGGTTGTCAACCTCGATGACGCTGCCCAGAATGGCGCGCACCTCGGTGAGCTTGTTCTTATTGCCCGTGATAAAATTGAGCCTCGTCAATGTCATGATGGCTATTTGTGAAGATGTTGGTGGGAGTGTGCAAAGAGTTCGGGGGCTCCACCGATCCTCTCCCCGCGACAAGACACCGCTCGGCAATTTTGATAGTCAACTGACGGGTGGACTGGACTATACACCAACACAGGAAGAACGAGAAATCACATCAAACAATGCAGATATTCAGGCAGAATCATATGCATCACTGTATTTCAAAGCCGGGTCTACCCAGGCATAAGTCGTGGTGAAATGTCACTGGTCGTAATCCGTAGCTGGCAAAAGAAAATCCAAGGAGAAACATGTCTAATATACAGAACTACTCCTCCAGAACCCCATTCTCGATCTCGAGCTTCTCCTGTTGAGCCATCGCCTGCGCTGATACGATCTCAGCCAGTCGCTTCAGCCGCGGAGTTTGAAGCCCTATTCGTACGGTTAGCGATTGCCCGGCGATGAGGATTTCAAGGAGGTTTGTGAGATCACGTACAAGACGGTGTGTAGGTCTCCAGGGCAGTGATAACCCGGGGCTCGGCGATTTCATACGGGCCGCTGTCCTCCATATCGACGGGGGTCAGCAAGAGCACGTCACTCTTCTCGGTCACGCGCGAGGCGACGGCCTTCATGATTTCCCCATTGATAGGCTGCTCGTAGTCTGCGACGAGGTACTGGTTCAGGAGTTTCTGGATCTGGTTCGGGGAGAGCCTGGCAGATACACATTAGCGATATATAGACGTCACGGTGAAGTGTACAAGCCTCGCTTACATCCAGCAAATATCTTGAATGATCTCAATGTCATTCAAGGTGGCTTTCTTGAGTTGCAAAAGCTTGGTCGCTTGCTGTGAAGATGTCAGCATAAAGTCACCGGACTTTGGGGGTGACGTCCATACCATCAAATGCTCCAGTTGCAGTGTCCCCTCTGGCATGTCATGGCTCTTGCACCATTCCTCAATCCGCGTGATGTTGTAGTTGATCTGAAGACCCCGCTTCCAGGACAGGAAGTTCCGTCGCATGAGAAGATCGTTAAACGCCGTGACACCCACCAGACGCAGTAGCTCGGTGACTGTCTGCGTGATGATAGTGTCCTCGAGGTAAAACGCTTTCATAGCCCGGTAAACGCCGTTCAGGAGGCTCAGTAGGTTATCCATGCTGTACGCCGGATTGTTGTTCGAGGGCAAAAGCTTCCCGAGGAAACGGTTGGTCTCGCTGGTAACAAAGCCAGGGAGAGACTGAGACTCGATGATAGCCGGCACAATCATCTTGTACAACTTCTTCTTCAGCACCTTCATCCAGGTGTGGTAAATGTTGAACTCCAAACTCTCCAGGTCGTGCTTCACAATCTCCAACAAACGATCGTACTCGTAATTGTCAGTCTTCTGAGCTTCATACCAATCCTCGGCCAGGAAAACAAAAGACAACATCTCGTGCACGTTTGACAGCCAGAAAGCTCCAGGGTTGACTGCATCGTCACCGTCGTGCTGCATGACCTCTTGTTGGATGGACTGCATCACATTGGCCAAGAAGCGCTCAGACTCCTTCACAAAGCCATTGTTCCACATCTCTGAAGTGACGAGATTGATCAAATAGGCAGGGAACAAAACTTCCTTCTCAGTTGGTGGCGGGGTTGAGCTCGGGAGGGGAATCTTGAGGTTGCGGATCAAGCCCATAGTGACTTCCTCGTTCAAATCCTCCTCTTCAGACAACAAATTCTCGAGCTCTGCCTCGACGGAATCCAGTCCTGGTGAGATTGCAGCGTTCGAGCGAGCGGCGCCTGGTCCAGGGATGGCCATCGAGACGGGACGCGGGTTGTATGCGCCGCTGAAGCGATCGGTCTCGATCTTCTCCGCGCCAGCGCTGCGCCTCTTGGGCTTGGGCTTCTTCGAAGAGACAAGGTTGATCAAACCACTTGCAGGAGTCGGGGCTGCTACCCCCACGCCGTTAGGCGGCTCGCCGTTGATACCATTGACAGGAACTGATCGCTTAGCAACCTCCAGCTGTTCCTCAAGCTCGGACACGCGCTGCCGAAGAACAGTCTTCTCCTTCTCCTGATCACCGTTGAGCGATTTGAGGCGCTCCAATTCTTCATTGGCCACACGCAGGGCTTCACGCGAGACTCTCTCTTCCTCTTGAAGACGCTTGATGGTGGCCTGAGCTTCAGCATGGCTCTGCTGGAGCTTGCTCATCTCCTCTTCGACGGCTTCCAGACGAGCCGCGGTAATACCCGCCTGGTTGGCCTCGGCTTGAAGCTCCTTGGCGCGAGCCTCTAGCGTGTTGTGTCTGCTGCGCCAGGACTTCACTTGAGTTTCGTAGTTGTCCAGCTGAGACACCAAGGACTTGTTTTCGCGCTTCAGCGACTCCAAGTACTGCGTCAACTCCACCACCTTGTTCTCCAGCTTGTACGAGATCTGCTTGAGGTCTCGTGCTTCCTCACGCAAGGTCTTGTAGGCCTTTCTGGCCTGCTTACCGCGCCAAAGGTTCTGTACAATGACCACCTTATGACGGTACTGTCGCCACGACCGCAATTGGCGCCATGACCGGAAAGCACGCTGAATGACCTTGGCTGCGTTGCCATGAATTGAGTTCATGATGTTTCGGCGGCAGAGGAAACCCTTGGCAACGGACTGGAACAGAACGAAATTGCTTCGAATTTCCGTATACCGCTTCCTCTCCTTCTGGCCACGCCATACTCTTTGAATGGTGGTTGCAGCTTTTGTGCGACGGATCTCCTGGGCCCTCTGTCTCGCCAGGAAACCACGGATGAAAGCCTGGGTAGTAAGGATGGAGTCCCGAGCCTCAAGGTAGCGGCGTCGGTAGTACTTGCACCGAAGGTTCTTCTGAATCATGATCGCACACTCATTGAGTCGAGATGTCCGCAAATTCTCGAGGAAAGCGAGCATGCCGGCACGGAAGAAAATCTTGGTTAGACCAAGCTGGTACTTGTCCTGCTTTTGTTGACTGGCATCCCCCAGTGCCTTCTGTAGAATAGCATGGCACATGTCTCGGATCTCAGAAGTCCATTGAGAGGAATGGCAAAGCATGTAGTAGCGGATGGCGAATTCTTCATAGGTCCAACGAGTTGGGTATCCTGCTGTACTGATTCTGACTGTTTCCAGAACACCACAAGCCCTGAGTTGACTGAGAACCATTGGTCCTTCAAATTTCCAGGCCTCCTTCCCTTCGTTCGGCTTGATGCAGCGAATATAATGCACGTCGGTAGAGTTGATGGTATTCATCAACTCGATCAACGAGGACTTGAAAATCCCTCCCAGGGTGGGTTTGCGATTGACAGCAACGCCTATCCGGCGCCCTGGCGCCGCTGCCACTGGTTTGGACGAGACAGATGCCGAATCCTTCTCGCGTACTGCGGCAGCTGTGTCGAGGATGTCCTTGATAAATTGGTTCGAGGAGTTTCGCAACACCTCCAGATGCTCATCCGGAACGGTATCACGGTTCTTCTCGATGAAGCCATCGGACTCGTAGGTGACATCAACAGCATAGTGACAAACAGTGAACGCGGACTTGCCAAAACGAGGTTTCTTGTAGAACTTCTGCTTGTCGGCAGCAAAGTGGTGATGAAGCTTGGTGACAAACTGTTCATCAGAACCCATTGGAAGCCTGGATTCTTCGTCAAGAAGAGACAGGATACCAAGCTTTGCCTCGATTAGATCGATACAAGGCTGATTATCCGAGAAGTCAATGAAGGTCCAGTCAATCTCTTCCCGAACATATTCCTCCTGTTCGAGTTTGAACACGTGCTGGTTGAACTCCTGCTGTAACTTTTCATTGGCGTAGTTGATGCAGAATTGCTCAAAGGAGTTTTTGGCAAAGTGCTCAAAACCATAGATATCCAGCACACCGATAAACGTCATCACTCGGTTGAGGACCTCGTCAGTAGCCAAGCCGCGATTGATCTTGTCGACCAACCAGTCAAAAAGGCTCGAGTAGATGAATTTGGCGACCGAGTCCCGGACCACGAGAGCTTGCTGCTGTGTGAGATTGGAAGTGATTTTCTCTCCCCGAGTAATGAGTTGCTTCTTCACGATCCATTTCGCGAACTCATTGACATCGATTCCAAGCATCTCGCAGGCGCGGACCAGAGAAGGTTCAGACGGGGACAACGATGAATCAGTACGGGTTGCAGTAATCTTCACATTACCAAGGTGTAGCAGGGCCGCCAGGACACGGAAAATTTCAGTCTGGTCCTGCTCCGACACACCGATGGTTGTCAGAGACTTCCTGGTGGCCTCGAACTCAGCCTTGTCATCGACACCGTCAATTATCGGCGTGCCTCCCTGGTTGAGATACTCGAAGTCCTCAACAGGCATGAGGCCCAGCTCTTGCTTCTCGTCATCGGTGGCGCCGGCCACCAGCTGATAGAAAATGTGGTAGTTGCGTTCCTTGAGAGGTTGAAACACAAGTCTCGATCTCTCTAGCAAGTAGGTTCGGATCTTTGCACCGATGATGTTCGTCCGGTCGTCAAACATAATTTCGATGTACTTTCCGAATCGAGATGAATTGTCATTCCGCGTCGTTTTGGCGTTACCGAACGCTTCCATGACCGGGTTCGTCGCAAGGATCTGCTCTTCCGTTTCACTGATTGCATCTGCTCGGCTCGTGGTGTATTTTCCGGGCTGGTCCGCAGATTCGCGGGTCGCAAAATAGCGCATGATATACTTGGCGCTCACAGTCTTGCCGGCACCCGATTCGCCAGAAACCACGATCGTCTGGTTCTTGCCATCCCGGAGCATATCACTGTATGGTTTTGTGTGAGTGGGCCAATTCAGACCAAGGAAGGATATCATGGCGCTTACGCAAAAGCCTCCTCTGCGATAGCGAACAAGTGCGGTGCCTGTGAGGCACGCTGTTTCCCAGCGTAGACCTGCACCATCTGCGGCACGTAGAGCGAGTCCACTCGGGCGAAGGGATTAGTCGCAATCAGAACGATGCCACTGTAGGTATATATCTCTTTTTGGGCGTAGCGGAGCTTTATAGCCTGTAGGACTGCAAGCCGTCAGTCGTCGGGAGAGAATGATGACTTCAAAATGCGGGACGAACCAGCGGGCTCATTCAGATGAGATAGATTGGTCAAGTCCTCGCTCGCTTCTAACATGGCAGGGTTCATCAACGGTGGCAGGTTTGAGTTGTTGTCGACCTGCAGTTCGGACTGTGTAGTCTCGACGGTCTTGGTCTATCAATCCCCAGATCTGGTCAGCGTCTCTATGTCGCTTGAACGTGATGATATGTAGGGCCAGGGTAGTCTGCCGAGTAGAAAAAAGAGTATAAAACCCACCTCGCCATTCTCCAACTCGAAAACCAGCTGCACTTTCTCTCCGTCCACCAGCTTTTCCTTGACCTCGGAAGCGACCCATCCCTCCGTCGGGTCGGGCTGCCAGGCCCTTGTTCCAACCTCGTAGATGTGCGCCATCGATCCCACAACCGAACCACTTGTAAAGATAGAATCAGAAGAGGGGAAATGGGAGAAATGCGAGGCGCCCAGGTGTTAACGATAGCGTTCGGTAAATGGGGCATGCAAAGGGAAATCGTAAATCGATCACGAATGAGCAGTCCAAAGACAAGGGGTCTCACGGTGACCCCTCATCGGTTCATACTCCGAAAGAAGAGAAAAGAAAGGGAGGATAATTGCAGACGATGTCTCTGGGGAGGGAAGAGGGAAAGAGAAGCGCCCTTGCGACAAAACAGCTGGCCAAATTAGCGAGAGCCCCTGAGCTTTGGGACTAACTTGGGGTGCCGCGCCACGTCCCCACAAGCCTGTCACCGCCATCCTCTTCGGCCAACGACCGTATAAAACGGCGTTGACGAGGGATCTCGGGATTCGAATGAGAAAAGAAATGGATATACATGTAGGCCTAGTCTTCAGTATTCTCATACTGGAGAGCACGTCTACGTCGCTTTCGTAGATAGGTTGGTCCGTTGGGACTGCTCTGGCAGACAGACTTCAAGTATCAATCATCAACTATAGCGAGTATCTATGAGCTACCTAGGCATATCATTTAGAAATCCTCTCCATCACCGATGCCCTTTTGACCACACATGGGTTAGAGGAAACAATTACACACTGATTATCTTGATCGATTGAGAAGTATTAGGTAGACAGGGAAAGTTCACGCAGTGCAGAGGAGACAAAGACATCGGTGGATAAAAGGATCATAGCAATAACATCAACCAGGAATTCCATGAAGCATCTCAGTTGTGCCCGTGGAGGGCGAGTTTCATCGGGCTTTTTTGACTTTTTGCTTTGCACTCTTTGTCTCTAGTTTTGCTTGCACTCAGCGGCCTCCTTCTTGGGCTTCGAGGTGCCGTCCTGGAAGGCGATGTCAGCGCGAGAACAATGAGAAATCTTGAGAGTTGTCCCCTTACCTCTTCGTCGGAGTCATCCTCAACATCGCGGTCTGATCCTCGCTCATCCTCATCCTCGTCCTCGTCCTCGTCCTCATCTTCATCCTCCTCGTCTTCAAACTCATCAGGGTCCATCCCCTCGCCCAGCTCCTCGAATTGAAGAGCTTCGCCGGTGAACCAATCGATGGCGCGGGGAATCAGCTTCTCCTTGATGTCCTCACCCAATTGGTAGTCCAGCTCAAGGCGCTCTTCAATGTCGCTGGCAACGGATTCATCGTCATCGGCCGGGGGTTGCGGGGGAGAGAAGAAGTTGAAGAAGGACTCGGTGGGTACGCTGATCTTGACAACGCGGGTTTGCTTGGTGTCTGAAGAGGTGGTCAGGTTGTTGGTGCGGACAAGTGGTGCGGAAAGTCATAATCACTTACTCTTGTTGCGCTGCTTCTTGCTCTCGAGACGAAGAGTCAAGTCCTTGTCCGCCTTCCAGTCAATCTTGGAGCCTTCCGCGTGATCATAGATGAAGTCGCCACCGTATCCGTTTTCATCCTTGTAGTAGTAGGTCTTAGAGATGGTCTTGTTGGTGAAGAATTCGTTCTCCGAAAACTCGAAGATGAGGCGGAACCCGGGTCGGTCGAGGTACTCCATGCGAATGTCGGTGAGGTGCTTGAGGGCCTCCTCATCGCGCTCGGTAATCATCTCGGCGAGCGAGATCTGGTTCTTCATCGCCGAGAGCCAGAACTCAGGAATGCCGCGCATGGGCTCACCCTCGTCCTGCTTCTTCTCCTCCTCGCCTTCCTTGTTCTCCTCCTCTTCGTCCTCCTTTCCGGCCTCGACCTCGCCATCGGTCGGCTCCACGCTACCGTTCACAATAGTGGCCCGGCGCTGATACAGCGGGGTGAACTTGGCGAAATATTTCTTCTCCAACTCCAAGACCTCCTCCTGAAACTGAGCCTCCAGCTTGGCATGCTCCTTCTGGATTCCCTTCAGACCAGCAACGCGGCGACGGACAACGGGGGGAAGAGATTCGATGTAGCCTGATGAACGGCCAACAAGCTGTCCTAGCTTGCCCTGGATCATCGAGACCAGAGCAGGGTTACGAGCGAAGAGGGAGGCAGCAGCTGCGGTGTCGAGGTTTTCTGCACGTTGGCAATCAGTATCCGTCTCCATCGCGCGAGACAGGGCATGTATGAGCCAGGAAACCTACCCTCCTTGATACTTGAGACACCGGGCTGCTGAGCATGCGAGGAAATCGGAGCATTGTTGGCTGGTGTGTTTTGCGGGGTCCTTTTTTTTCACGGGTCAGTGTTTTTTCCCACTCTGGCACGATAAGCGGTCAAGGAGAAGGAAAGGGAAAATACTTACGGGGCGACCGGGAAATCAGCCTTCTTATTCCTGATGGGTTCAGACATGATGAGCAGGTGGATGAGGAAGAAAGAGAGGTAGGTGAAAGAGAGGGGAGAGGGGGGAAGGAAAAGAGTTTTGATAGGGTCTATTTGGAGTTTTGGGGGAGGAGAAGGTCTGGAAGATGGTGGGATCCTTAGCGCCGGTGGCCGGAGGGGCTTGGCGGGACGCGACTGCGGTTGAAAACCGCTTGCTCCCAACAACTTCGTCCCCCTTTTCCCCTTCCTCCTTCTTTTCTCTTTCTCTGTCTCTATTCTATTGCTTGGACAATCTATCCAGAATCAATGGCCTATGGCTATATCCAAGGCAAGCTCCACTGAAGGTGTTGGGTTCCAAATCGGCTCTCGCTCTTGTCTTCTGTCCTCCTTGCTCTGTTCTAGGTGGAGCATCTCGAGTTAGCCACTCTCTGCTTGAGACCTTTCCACGCGGTGGTGAGCCGTTGCCATCCACGGTTAATTATAGAAACATTTGGCACTTTTGGATGTTCATTATCTGGATCTATCGGAGTCTGTGTAGAAGGCAAGCGAGGCAGTTCTCCATGCGAGGCCCACGGTTTATATAGATCCCGAATGTCATCGTTGACCCGCAGTCTACCGAGCTAGCACTCTGATATATATATATACAGTAGAAGATCATCGCCGATCATCCTCCCAATCATGAGTACTAAATGGAAGGAAAGTGAGTGTGTTCACTGTACTGGGGGAGAAATTTTTGAAGGCCATTGCTCCATTCCGAGTAGCAGCCCTGCACAGTATGTACATACCAAAGATTCTCACGGTGGCGTCGTGACTCGTGGCAGAGATGGGACGCATTTGTTAAGTTTCTGGCCTGAGGCTATCAGAGCGCCTTATCGGACAGGGTCATGTGGTGATAACGGAACGTCATCGGGCAAGGCTTGGGGAGATCCCCTCTCGGGAAAGAGATTCATGAGAATTCTCCACGGTCTCCTATCCTATTGCAATTTAGCTCCTGTCTGCATGCCAAGCTGAAATGTCTTCCTCGCAACTTGCTTGCACATAGTCACCATCCCAGCCGAAAGAGCTTGAGCTGTCAACTCGAGCTTTCAGCACACGATCGTGATCGAACAGAATAAATACCCTTTCCCCGAAACACCATGGATGGCCAACCCCAGTCTCCACCGGGGACAGGCCCCATGGACCTCTCAATGCCACGATCAAGCTTTCGGCGGGACTCATTGAGAAGCAGGTAGCTTTCTATCAAGCCCGTTCAATCTCGATATGTAGCTAACCCCTCTGCAGTGTGAGTGTGATCTCAGACGTGGAGATGGCAAGGAATGAGGTACGTCCATGCATCTCGATGTAAAGGAGTTTCAAGCAATTGACCGCGGCACCGCGAGGACCACAGGTCTTTGATGGCCCAATCTCAGAAAGTATTCCTTCGAGCGTCGTCTCATTTTCGCATCGTCGCGCCCGAGCCGACTCCACCGTCAGCTTCACATATTTCCAGGATGAGGAAGATTTTGCAGAATGGCCCAACGAAGACGCCGTTGATATCGACAGTGACGTGGATGAGGTGTCGCAGAATGGTCTCCACGAAGCGGATATCGAGTCCAGCCGGGGTTCCTTCATCTCCAAGAGACTGTCCCAATCGCGCGACTCTGCTGAGCACCCTCTCCTCTCCCGCATACTTTCGACGAGCTCATATGGCCGAGATCGTAGACCCGGCAGCAGACTGAATCAGAAGGTGTACATCGCACCGGAGGACTTGACGGCCGTCTTTGCAGGGTTCTCCACGAGTATGAGCGGTTTTGCTATATACGTGACGCTATGCATCCTGACCGGTGGGTTCGCGTACCTCCTGTTTCGCTGGTTACCGCGTTGGAGGGTCAAACTCATCGGGAAGGCAACCCCGTTGGGCAAGTGTCAATGGATCGCAATCGAGGTGAGTGAAGCAAGTTCCTTCCTATTTTCCAGGTAGTGCAATCCATCCTTAACAACAAACAGGACCAATGGAATCAGTTCTCCGTTCAGGATGTCGGCAGCCAGTCCTATGGCCGACCTCTCTCTACGGTCTTCGTAGACTCCCCGGGGCACGCTTATGACGAAGACATTGATCCAACGATCACATCACTAAGGTTCCTGGACTACAGGTATCTACGTTTCTGCTACCATCCTACAGAGGATAAATTTTGTTTGATCAACGGTTGGAAAGACCCCGCGTGGGCCAACGTCAGGGTCATGCGAGGGGGCTTGGATGCCGATGAGCGCGACAGTAGGGAACAGCTATTTGGCCAAAACAACATTGACATTCACCAGAAGAACATCCCTCAATTGTTGGTTGACGAGGTTCGTGACGGTAACTCAAACATGCATCATATATTATCTGACCAAACCCCAGGCTTTTCACCCCTTCTATATCTTCCAAGTGGCGAGTCTCATCTTGTGGTCCATGGACGAGTACTATTACTACGCTGTCTGCATTTTTCTCATATCTGTTTTCAGCATTGGAACCACCGTCCTGGAAACGAGATCGGTATGTTCGAGACCTGATCGACCTTAATACCCAGAGGCTAACTGAAGAGTAGACCATGCGTCGCTTACGAGAGATCTCATTATTCGAGTGCGATGTTCGCGTGCTCAGAAATGGGTTCTGTATGTGAGCTCACTCTTCTCCCCTAGCATTATTACCTGTCGCTGTTAAATCGATGCTAACGAGTGCCATTCTAGGGCGTTCGGTCTCTTCTCAGGATCTGGTACCTGGAGACGTATTCGAGTTCTCTGATCCGTCCTTGAATCAGGTTCCTTGCGATTGTATATTGTTATCGGGTGACTGTATCGTGAATGAGAGCATGCTCACTGGTCTGTCCTGCTAGTATTACGGGTCGTCCAAAAAGAAATGCTAATATAAGTACAGGCGAATCGGTTCCCGTATCCAAAACACCATTGACGGATGATGCTTTGAAATTTCTTGACCTCAGCGCCCCCTCCATACACCCCACTGTCGCAAAGAACTTTCTCTTTAGTGGAACGAAAATCATTCGAGCCAGACGGCCCCAGAATGTTGACGACGATGAAGCCGTTGCATTGGCGATAGTGGCTCGAACAGGGTTCTTGACCACAAAGGGAGCGTTGGTCCGCTCAATGCTTTTTCCGAAGCCTTCTGGCTTCAAATTCTACCGTGACTCCTTTCGCTATATCGCCGTGATGGCCGTGGTCGCATTGCTAGGTTTCATTGCCTCTTTCATCAACTTTGTCCGTCTAGGAGTATGTCATTGTCAAAGATCGCCTCTTCTCGACGGTTGCTAACTAGTAACAGCTTGCGTGGCATCTCATCATTGTCCGGGCCCTTGACCTTATCACCATCGTCGTACCACCAGCCCTTCCAGCGACCCTTACCATCGGCACGAATTTTGCACTTTCTCGCCTTAAGAAACAAAGCATCTTTTGCATCAGCCCTCAGAAGTTGGTCTCCTCCCCCCAGTCACTTGCAGCATGCTAATCGGTATACAACAGAGTTAATGTTGGTGGAAAGCTTGATGTCGTTTGCTTCGATAAGACCGGAACGCTCACTGAGGATGGTCTGGACGTCCTAGGCGCTCGAGCGGTCGGCAGCAACCAAAGGTCTGTACTCAACGACCGTGAAACTAGAACTATCAGTAATGATTGAGATGCTTTCAGATTCTCCGAGCTGCTGTCCGAAACGTCTGGTGGGCTTCTGCTTCCACCGCCCACTGCGAATTCCTCGTACGATCTTGAGAAGCAGCGGAAAATTGTTTACACCATGGCAACATGCCACTCTCTCAGAGTTGTGGATGGCGAGCTACTAGGAGATCCTCTCGATGTGAAGATGTTCCAATTCACAGGCTGGTCGTACGAGGAAGGAGGTGGCCACTCCCCTGAGCAGACAAGCCCCAAATTCGACACTATCAGTCCATCCGTGGCGAGACCCCCTGTCACCCATTTTGGAGAGACCCGGAATGATGGGACGAATGTAAGACACCGTGCGCTTAACTCGAGAGATCGCTCACAAACCGTACCGCAGATCCCCGTGGAGCTTGGAGTTCTTCGCAACTTCGAATTTGTTTCGCAGCTTCGTCGTGCAAGCGTGGTCGTTCGTCAATTTGGTGACAGCGGCGCCAATTTCTTTGTCAAGGGTGCTCCTGAGAGCATCAAGGACATTTGTGTCCCAGAAAGCCGTAAGTTACTCGCATGTATCCCAGACGTTCGCTAAGTTTTCCTACAGTTCCGTCCGACTACGATGATTATTTGACCTATTATACTCACAAGGGCTATCGAGTAATTGCCTGCGCCACCAAATACGAGCGCAAACTGAGCTGGATGAAGGTTCAGAAGCTCACTCGGGCAGAGGCAGAAAGCGACCTAGAGTTCCTGGGTTTCATTGTTTTTGAGAACAAATTGAAGCCCAGCACCTCCCGTGTCATCTCAGAACTGAACCAGGCTGGCATACGCAATATCATGTGTACCGGTGACAACATCTTGACCGCTGTCAGCGTCGCCCGCGAGTGCAAGATGATCGGTCCTGGCGAGCCCTGCTTCATTCCACATTTTGTTGAAGGTACTTTGCGCAGAATCCTCGTCCTGAGTCAATCGAGCTAACGGGTGAAGATCCCGGTCTTGTCACCAAGACCTCCCTGTATTGGGAAAGTGTGGACAATCCAGAACTCAAACTAGACCCGCGAACGCTCTTGGTACTTTGGGTTCCTACTTCTGTCAATACTGAGTTCCAGCTAACCGATCCAAGCCCCTCGACACTAGCGCGGAGACTGATCAGTCTATCCCATGGAATGTGCTCCATGAGCGTCGTTACTGTCTTGCTGTAACGGGTGATGTATTTCGTTGGATGGTTGATTTTGGAAATGAAGACGTTCTCAACCGAGTGAGTTGCCGTCGTGCTCCACAAACGCTGTTTCCGAGTTCTGACGATGTATGTGACCTACAGATCTTGGTGACCGGGAAAGTATTTGCTCGGATGTCACCCGATGAGAAGCACGAGTTGGTTGAAAAACTCCAGTCCATTGACTACTGCTGCGGGTTTTGTGGAGACGGAGCAAACGACTGCGGTGCTTTGAAAGCTGCAGATGTGGGCATTTCCTTGTCAGATGCCGAAGCATCTGTTGCTGCACCCTTTACCAGCCGACTCTTCGAGATCTCTTGCGTACCAAAATTGATCAGGTACGTACAAAAGTTGCGAGAAGGCATATTTGGGTTGCGGCTGACGAATTTGTCTAGGGAGGGCCGAGCTGCCTTGGTGACAAGCTTCTGCTGCTTCAAATTCATGAGTCTATACTCCGCCATCCAGTTCTCTTCGGTCAGCTTTCTATATACTTCAGGATCAAACCTTGGTGATTTCCAGGTGCGCAAGCAACTTCTTTGAACTCTTATTAGTTGCCGGGCCGATTGCTAACTGATCTCTTCCAAGTTTCTGTTCATTGATTTGGCCCTCATTATGCCGATTGCCATCTTTAGTGAGTAGCGCACTCTTTGACATTGCCGCCTAGACTACCTACTAACTTCGAACCAGTGGGCTGGACCGGCCCGTATCCCACACTTTCTCGCAAGCGACCTACTGCGGATCTCGTGTCACGGAAGGTTTTGACACCTCTGCTGGGCCAAATCTCCATAGTAGTCCTGTCCCAGCTTGTGATCTTCCGGACTGTCCAGTCCCAGCCCTGGTAAGCCATCCCCCTTCTCAACCACGGCCTGATCTATATGCTCATAGTCTGTACAGGTTCCAGCCACCCCAACTGGACCGAGAGAAAAGTAATGTTGTGAATTCGGAGAATACGGCACTGTTCCTGTTCTCCTGCTTCCAGTACATCTTGACCAGTATTGTCATGAGCGTGGGTCCGCCTTTCCGACAGCCAATGACCTTGAATGGTAAGTCACTCGTGATGGAGATAGAAGGAGAGGTTCAGATGCTGACTCTTGTTCCCCGGATAGCCCCGTACCTATGTACCATTATTATCGACCTTCTGATCGCGGGCTACATGCTCTTCCGGCCGTCAAAATGGGTGTCGAAGGTGATGGGGCTGACTTGGATGTCTGACAATTTCCGAATATGGTTGCTTGCACTGGCTTTCGGAGCTTTCGCATTGTCTTGGGCGGCTGAGACGGTTGTTTTCCCTCGTCTTGCGCGCATCATAGGCCATGCCCGCGTTCGCCTGCAGCCAAACTATCACAAGAAGCGCCGTAAGTACAAGGTCCTGCTGGAGGAGATGCGCCTATGAGCCAACGCTGTTGAAGGGATTGCCACTGTATTTATACATAGAGTTGTAGACACAAATGGTCCTCATGTGCGCATTATTGCATTGGCAACTAAGAGGAATAGTATGATACATCTCAATTGCCCAACCTGAAATCATCGTTGTAAGGTGGGAATTCGGAAGAAAGAACAATTGCGTGACAAGAGCCCGAGGGCTCACTCCGTATCGGTTGCAGGGCGACTCGTCTAATGATCCCACGGGTGCTTCCAGCCCAGCAGTGCGGGGCCGTCCTTCTTAGCACGGTACATGAGCTGGCAGTATTCAAAGTCAGTAAAGCTCATGTTCTCTGCGATTGAGGGGCAATGCATACGAAAAACCACATGCTGGCACCCAGGGCAGTGGCTGTGAACCGGTAGAAGGGGCGAACCGGGTGGACGTGGACTGGGTGGTGGGAATTTCCTGCCATGACTGATTGAATCGAGTCAGCTCAAGATCCTTCAGTCAGGTGTAGGCGACTTACTGTAGGTCGCAAAGTAATGCTCGCTCTCACAGAAGGCAAGTAGTTGGAGGCGGAGAAGGGCGACGACGGAAGTCGTCAGGTCCCAACACGTGATCTGGTGACGGCACCCGCCTTTCCCTCGTTAATTCACTCTATTCATTCCTGCGACTCGGCCTTTTTGGTGGTTCATAGGCCCGGCGCTTAATCTGAACAGCATTCACTGGACATCGCTGCATTCACTGCCGTGTCTTCCACTTGGCTGGTCTTAAGTGGGGACCTCGAATGAGCCGAGTCTGGCAGCGCATAGCATCTGCGGCAATGCCCGTCTCCCCATGCCGCCTCTTTCTCTTCTCCAATACACCTTGATACTATGATCACAGTTTACTCTGTGATATGAACCTCAACTCTGGTCTTACCTACAGAACTTCCGCAACGGTTTCAGTCCGACGCTACGAGCGCAACCCCCAATCTGACCTCATGAACGTTAATTGAGGTCCCAATACCAAAGGCTACCGAGCAACAAGCTCCTGCTCTGTGAAGCACCACCACTATTCATTGCGAGACCATCCCACGGAGACACAATGGCCATCGTCTCCCTTGAGAAAGACAGCAACGGCCAGCCTCGGTTTCCCGGCTGCTCCAATATCCGCGATTTCGAATTCATCGGCAAGCTCGGAGAAGGAACATTTGGGTATGGCTAAATTGATACGAATTGACCTTCAGAGGAGGCTGACTGATTGGTAGTGAAGTCTACAAAGCACGATCGAAGAAGGACAACTCTGCCGTGGCGCTGAAGAAGATCCTTATGCATCATGAGAAAGAGGGCGTAGGTGACCCGTCTATCTTTCTCCCCATTCTCGATGCTAAATTGCGAGCGATGAAAAGTTTCCCATTACCGCGATCCGAGAGATCAAGCTCCTGAAGGCGCTTTCTCATCCGAACATTTTGCAGCTTAAAGAAATGGCAGTCGAGCGAAGCAAGGGTGAGATGGAGCCCAGTCTTGCTTACATTGTGGTAGCCTGACGTTTCCGCTAGGCGAAGGACGGAAGAAGCCCAGCATGTACATGGTCACACCGTACATGGAGCACGACTTATCCGGACTGCTGGAGAATCCGGCTGTTCAATTCACGGAACCACAGATCAAGTGCTATTTGATGCAACTCCTCGAAGGCCTGCGGTACTTGCATGCGGTACGAGTACTCTGATTTCAAGTGGAGGAATCTGATCTGACTTCCCTGTCTTAGAATCGCATTCTGCACCGTGACATGAAGGGTGAGTCACAGAAGTAGCACCAAGCAGCCTGAAACATAGACTAACGGATTATAAAATAGCTGCCAACCTCCTTATTAGCAATGGGGGCATCCTCCAGATAGCCGATTTTGGGCTTGCACGGCCATTTGATGAACCCCCACCACAGCCCGGGAAGGGTGGCGGCGAAGCAAAGCGAGAATATACGGCGCTTGTTGTCACGAGATGGTATCGCCCGCCTGAATTGCTTCTTCAGCTTCGACGATACACAACAGCCATCGACATGTGGGGAGTTGGGTGAGTCTCCCCTGTGATTCAGGTTGTCAAGACTAACGAGTTTTCAGATGTGTCTTTGGCGAAATGTTCAAAGGCAAACCGATCTTGTCCGGCAGCAGCGACCTCAATCAAGCACAACTCATCTTCAGTCTTGTAGGCACTCCTACTGAGGAGAACATGCCTGGATGGAGTGCATTGCCTGGATGTGACGGGGTCAAGAATTTTGGATGCAAACGCGGAAATCTTGCGGAGGTTTTCAAAGAGTAGGTCAACCTTCTTCGCCCTCAATGCATATACGGTCCTGTGTCAGGCAAGGCCGGATCATCTGTCTTGATGCAATCGACTGACGACCCTCTAGCCAGGGCCCTATGGCGATATCCTTGCTCACCGAGCTTCTCAAGCTCGACTGGCGGAAACGCATTAATGCTATCGACGCTTTGAATCACCCCTATTTCACAACGCCTCCACTGCCGGCGCAACCTGGCGAAATTCCTCATTTCCAGGATTCTCACGAGTTGGACCGGAAGAAGTTCCGCGGCCAACGAGCTCCCATGCCTCCAGCTCCACCAGGCAGTTCTGTCGATGCCGCTTCCAATGGAGGTTGGATCAGTTCGGGCTCTCGAGGTGCAGATGTTCGAGGCAGTCGAATCCCAGGGGCGGCCCTTGGCGGTCGACCAAATGCACCGGGTGGCCCGGTAAACACTCACCGACGCGGACCTCTCCCGCCATCACAGCGGGACAGTGGGCTGCCTCCGCGACCTCCTGTGTCTGTTCACCAGCCTTGGGATGGTCCTCCAACTGGCAGAGCTGATGGGAGGGATGATCAACGACGGGACCGGTATGGTCAGGGTCGGCCAGGCGGTAGGTTCTCGAGCAATGTCGATTCGTATGTCCCGAGCTATGGTGCCTCTCATGATCGGGGACGAGACGAGAGTGACTACAACCGACGTGACTACCGGCGAGAACCTCCGCGCAGACGAAGTCGAAGCCCTACCTACAAAGATGCGGGCAGAGGCTGAATCATGGAACTGTTGAGGCCCTGTCTCAGCCCTATTTTTATGATTTGCAAGGAGAGAGGAAAAAAGGAAGGCGTGGCCACTCAAACACCTCTAGCCTTCGCACTATGTCGTGACTCCTCATCATCTCGCAGGTGCGTGGCCTACAGGGATTTAAACTACCTGCAAATGTAAGCAGAAACAATCAATAGAAAATGCTTCATCTCATGACTTTTCATCCGCAACAGCGAGGCATGCGCCAGGTAGAAACTCTTATATCACAGTCTTTGCGGGCAGGAGTCGGATTTTTGGGGGCCTCGTTGAAAGGGACCTTTCGCCTTCGTCAAAGCTTGGATTTCATAGTCGAGCCAAGCGTGTAAAGTTGATTACAATAGCGCTTTTAGTGCGCCCTCATTGATCTAGTAAAGAATCCGGGTCATAATTCGGGCTGGCCAGGCAGGGTTAGAATCTGTTCGTGTAGCCAATTTGACAAACGGACTGGGGCGGTCTTACAGGGAAGACTCTCAAGTCTCTCGTACAGGTCCTTGATGGTGGACGTATCCACATTGCTGATATCGGCCATCAGGTAGGCAACCTGGGTATGATTAGCTGCTTTGCTCCTCGTTGATGGCCCGCTAAGTGGAGGAACTTACATCGCCTCTGCTATCAGTCATCTGCTTGTCGACATTGTGGTCGCCGATTATCTCGTTCACCTTGCGCAGGACACCAGGAATGTTTTTGTGGATAAAGATCACCTACGGAAGATCGGTCAGTCTATCCGAAGTCGCTCTGTCTCCAGCTGCTCCAGGTGCATGATGATGATGATGATGATGATGATGATGATGAAGAAGAAGAAGAAGAAGAAGAAGAAGAAACTTACACGAGCGTGGTTGGGCTCCTCCATGGTCAATGAACGAAGTGCGACCTCGGGCAGGTTCACAGCACCCAATGTCGTGCCCTCATTGACGTATCGGGTCAAAGCTTGTGCAACCTCGACACCAATCGCACTCTGGGCCTCCTCGGTACTTCCTCCAATATGCGGCGTCAAGATCAGGTTCTTGAGAGCGCGAAGGTCACCTGCCCAACTGTTCAGGTCATTGTTGAAGTAGTCACCATTCCCAGCAGGCTCGTTCGGGTACACATCCAGCGCAGCACCAGCCACCTTGCCGCTTCGCATGGCAAGAATGAGAGCGGGTATGTCAACGACGGTGCCTCGGCTGGCATTGATCAGGTAACTGCCATCCTTCATCTGCTCAAACTGCTTTTGGCCAATCATGCCCTTGGTCTCTGGAAGCTCGGGGACATGGCAAGTGACAAAATCGGCTTTGGCCAAAAGGGCATCCAGGGTCTCGACTTGTCGAGCAGTGCCCAGAGCCATGAGGTTCAGAACATCGTAAAAGATGACGTTCATACTCATGGCCTCCGCCAATACCGACAGCTGGGCTCCAATATGACCGTATCCAATGATACCTGAGAACAGTGTCAGCACGACGGACAGAGGGGAAAGCAAAGAAAGAGAGAAAGGTGGGCTTACCCAACGTCTTTCCACGGATCTCCCAGCACTTGTTGCTCACTTTATTCCAAGTACCATTGTGCATCTCATTTGAACGATCACCCAGTTGTCGTGCAAGTGCAATGATTTCTGCAATTACCAGTTCGGCGACGCTGCGAGAGTTGCTGAAGGGCGAGTTGAATACCGCAATACCGTGGTCAGCGGCATACTGCAGGTCTACCTGGTTGGTACCGATACAGAAGCAGCCGATGACGATCAGATTCTTGGCCTCTTTCAGGACCCGTGCAGTGAGCTTGGTCTTTGAGCGAATACCAATGACATGAACGTCTCTATCCACTCCAAAAATGGTCAGCTTCTGCGTCGTCCCTGCCACTGTGTGTATACTGAGACAGAATGACCCACCGGATCTTCTCAATGAGTTGGTCTTCCGGAAGAGAAGATTTCAGGAATTCCACCTGATAGCCCTGTCCGGACAGGATATCGCGGCCGGTCTGGTTCACGTTCTCCAACAGCAGGACCTTGATGTCTTCGGTGGCGAAAGGCTTGAGGTGCTTTGCATTGGCCAAAGGGATTGTCCGTTGAAGCGCTGAGCCATGACTGGACGGAGAGTGGAAGGAGGCAGTAGGCGAGGTGGACAGGTACTGGGCCTGGGTAGCCAGGTCGTCCTTGCGAGGACGAATGTCTTGGGCAGATGCCATCACGCACAAACCAAGAGAGGGTTCCGGTGGAATTTTTTTTCTTCTTGTCGAGGAGAAGAGGAAGAAGAAGCAAAATTGAAGAAATTCGAGATGCTAGAGGTATGAATCACCGGCGACCCCCATTATATAAGCTCACCGAGTCTCCGGAATCGGACCATTTTCATCGAGTCAAATAGTAGACGAATTGGGTCCAAAACGGTCATCTTTCTTCTGTACAAGTTGGTCTGATTCTTCAATTCATACAAAAATGCGCAGTAGTGTCTCACGTTATCCCAGTTGTCCTAGTGATCACTACTGTATGCAGTGATAGAGTGAGAACGAGGGGCATCGCGGGGCAATTTTTTCTTTTTTTTTTTTTCTGTGGTCGGCGATTATTTGAATTATTTTGAGAGAGCCAATCAAATGGCAGCCTCCAAACCGGCAAGCCGTGGATGTGGGGCGACTTCGGGGATCGACAGGTTTCTATAAGAACCTCCTTGATCTAAGGTATCCTGCTTGGGCACCGAGGTAGCTCAGCTAGTATAGAATCATGCAATTGTGGTGTTAATCACTGATTGTGATGGTCTGGTATCGAACAAGCCTATGAAATGTATGTCTAGACCTGGAGTCCCTGCATCTTCTTGGCCGCATCTTCAGCACCGGCGCTCTTGTTTCCCTGCTTGCCCTTGGCCTTCAGGGAGGTCGAGTCCTTGGGAAGCTCCTTTGTGTACGGAATGAATTCGGGCGCCCCAGGAATGTATTTCCGCAGCGGCTCTGGAACTTCAATACCCTGTTCAAAAAGTATCAGCATGATACACGTTTGATAAAGCCAATACGGCTTGCGATAAAGGACATATGGGTTGGGAACAGCGTACCTCTTCTCTTTGGAAATTCTCAAGAACGCAGCAAAGCGTCCGCTCGGTGGCGCACAGAGTAGCATTGAGAGCATGGACGTAGGTCTTCTTCAGATCGGTGGCCTTTTTGGCGCCGAAGCGAATCTCCAGAGCGCGAGACTGGTAGTCCGTACAGTTGGAGCACGAGACAAGCTCTTTGTATTCTTGTTGGAAGGGGAACCATGCTTCCAGATCGTACTTCTTGGATGCGGCATTGTTCAAAGCACCGGAGACAATGGCCACGATTTGGTACGGTAGGCCCAACGACTGGTAGAACTCCTCTGAGGTGGCCATCATCTCCTCAAAAGCTTGCCACGAATCATCGGGCTTGGTCAAAACGAATTGCTCAATCTGGGTTGAACGCTATGAGGACCTGAACGGGAAACAAACTTATAGAGTGCCGAGTGGAACTTACCTTTTCGAACTGGTGGACACGGAAAATACCCCATGCGTCTTTTCCGTGCGCACCGGCCTCTTTCCGATAGCATGTGCTGTACCCGGCATACCTATTCCAGTCCATCAGTATTGCCATTGTCACCATCGAAGGAGAAGGTGTCTCACTTGATGGGCAGGTCCTTGTCCACTAGCCACTCGCTGTCATGCAGCGCAGACAAAGGTTGTTCCGAGGTTGCAATAAGATACTTGTCCGTGGACTTGTCCTCGCTCTCAGTGACCTTGTACAATTCCTCATCGAATTGCTCGAGCTGCGCCGTTTTGGCCATGAGATCTTTCAACATGAATTGCGGGGGCTGGTTGGGCTTGTAGCCCTTCCGGAAGAGAAACTCCAGGCCATAATTGATGAGGGCCAGGTTGAGGAAAAGACCGTATCCAGTCAGACAGTAACCGCGGTGCCCAACAATCTTGACTCCACGTTCTGGATCGTACCCGTCCAGGCGAGTGAGGACTTCGTGGTGAGAGAGACAGTTGGGTCTTTCCATGGCGGCGTCTGGGGGTGCCCACGTCTTGATCACCTGGTTGTCATCCTGGAATCATGAACATCGAAAGTCAGCTCCAGAGGACCAACGTGAGTGACGCTACTTGGGCCTCCTTGCCTCGTTGTTGCTCACGGGGACGGACTCGTGAACATAGTTCCCAATTGGCCGAATCTTGCGATCCCGCTCCAATTCCTTCTCCACGGCCTTCTCTTCAGCGTCCTTCTTGCGCTTCTCAAGCTCGGCCTTCTGGTTGATCAACTCGGTCGCGTCTTCCTTGGCCTATTGAGGCGCGTGAGCAAGATTATGACGGCGCGAGAGCAAAAGGTGTGGGTATGTGGTACCTTCTTCTTCTTCCCAATTTCTTTGAGGAGGGCATTGAGCTCAGAACCGATTTGGCTAACCTCATACCGCGCTAAGATAAGTCAGAACGAATTTCCATCACACAGAGGGCGTCCCTACCTCTGCGCGCTTCTTCGTACAAAGTGATCACTTCATCCACTGCCTCTTCGGGAGCAAAGCGTTTGCGCTGGCTCTCCTTGATCCTCTTTGGGTCACCGCCGCGCTCGGCGATGAAATCATTGAGGTCGAGCATGTTGAAACTGAGAGGCTCGGAAACTGGAAATGAGTCACAACTGGGGACGTCAGTTGTGGAGGGGTAAAATGGAAAAAAGTAGGGTGCGCACGGCGGGGCATTACTTAATCCCTGGAGATGCCCCCTCGCCAATTTGGGAACAGTATTTGGAGTCTGCTTCTTCCACTTTTGTTTCTTCAGTGACCTTTTATTCTTTTGTATTCTTTCCTTCTTGGACAGCGCATCTCAAGCTTTCAAGCATGTCGTCAGAAGTCAGTAGGGGTCGGCGAGACCCATTGATTACTCTATGTACGCTGCAATACTGAAGACACATTCCCTAGCCCGAAACCAGAAAAACCGTTGATCATGCAACCGACCCAATGTTCCACCAAATCCAAACATGAAAAAGCGAAAATCATCTGTGATAGAAGACCATCATGACAGAGTTCTCAAGGAGTAGCAATGCCATTTGCTTCGGGCATGCAAAAAGTCCCTGAATAGCATGTCAAGTTAGCACGAAACTACATAGGCGGATATTGCAACGGCGAAGGCTCAACAAGACAGGAGCATCCAGACAGACAAGACATAAAGAAAATGACCCTGCAAGGTTGGCAGACGATGTTGCAGACGCTCGAGGCCCATAAAACAAGAATAGCTTGCCAGTCCGCAAGCAGTTGCACGTACCGAGAAAAGATACACCTGACTATTCTTCGGCGAAGAAATGCCTTTGGGCATCACATCACAGCACACTTGTTCCCTCCAGTCGGCTGCGATGGATTGTGTGACTTCTCGATTTCTCCTATCATCAGATCGAATGCCTTGGACACATTAAAGTCAAGAAAGGCACTGGCTTCGGTGAAAGCACAATTGACCTCTTCAGCTAATTGTCGACCTTCGTCGAGCGTCACTTGCCGCTGCTCTGGTTTGAGATCGCTCTTGTTCCCTACTATCACTAGTGGCACTTGGTCCGCTCCCTAGTACAACGCGATTAGATGACCCGAGCGGATCATAAGCATCGACCAAGAGACAAAGCTCACCAGATGATTCAGAATCTTGTCTCGAATGACCCTGACCATTTCAAATGACTGTCGCGATGTGACCGAGTACACAATGATATACCCATGAATGCCGATAAAGTGCTTCGAGTTCAAGATACTGTACTCGTCCTGTCGGCCGGGGGTCAGCAAAATTGTGATCCCTGGCTGGTAGCGAAAAGTTCATACCTGCCCAGCGGTATCTACGATCTCGGTCGCGTAGTCCTGTCCATTGTACTTGATGATCCGGCTGAAGGTATTCTCAATTGTAGGGTAATAGCTTTCAACGAAATGGTGCTCAACGAAGCGGACTGTGAGAGATGATTTGCCTGTATCATAAGAGTTCAACATTAGGCAACCGTAGAGAACAATGGAGCACAGTAAAGGTGTGTGTCTCTTACCGACGGAGCGGCTGCCGACAATCGCAATCTTTCGCTGCTTCGGCGCGGCGGGCATACTGAACGTACAAAAGCACGGTACCAGCAGGGGGGAAAGAAAGCGGATTGGAAAGAAGATGCAAGGCCTGTTCTGGAGAATCGATGATATTCCGAACAGATTGCCCGTGTAGAAAGGGAACTACGTGTTTCCAGTGTGGTCGGGTGGCAAAGTTCTATGAAGCATCCGGAGCTCCAACCCCTGCAAACGCTGCAAACAACTGATTAGATGTCACTCTCGATGGACTCCCAGGTCGCCTCTTCGAGCTCTACGAGGTGTGATGAATGTCTTGAAAGCAGCCTCACAGTTTCAATAATTCCATTCAATTCTTGAGAAAGGGTATCAGTAATTCCAAACACCCAGATGGCCCCTTACCATAGACGCCACAGTTTCTAACAAAGGACAAAGGACAAAGGACAGTGTATGTACAAAATGCAGACGCATGCTGTGGATATCATGGCATTGAGATCACCCTGACTGGATCCGTTGAATCTGGCTCATAAGGCCTTCCAATCGAACAATAAAGCCGCTGTTTCCGTCATTTGTCTGAAGAGGATACAATTCCTGTTCAATCTTGCGGTGATACTGCAGAAATTCATCCACAGTAGATCTGACAGCCGATAGTCCACTGGGGTGCATGAATTGATTCACTTGTGATCGGACATCACTGTGTAGGCATAGTGCCAGTAGGAGCACGGACAGGTATCCAACTGCTACGTTATGATGCACTTCCAGGACGGAATGAGCCTAGACGGTACGGAGTAAGCTTCGAGCAAGTAGAGTGATTGTAGACGGGCATACCTTGGATGTTGATTCAACGTAGGCGGAAAACAGGCGCAAAAGTCGATCAACAAGGGGCTGGTTGCTAGGGCGATGTTGGAGAAACATGGCTCGCGTCGCCTCACTTTGTTCCGCCACGTTAATAAGGGCGCCAAGCGCCAGGATCACGGTGTTCAGAGCGTTGTTCTCTTGGGCAAGGGAATCCTCAGACAAGTCGCCAAAATTGCCCAGGACAATCTCAACCAATCGCTCTGCAATCGCGCCGGGTCCAAACTCGTCGCAAAGCACTGGATTGCTGTTGGTCACATTCAAGAGCACCCGAATATAAAGCGTCTGCACTTGCTGGCTGATCGTATCGGTGTGGTGTTTCCGTTGCAGTAAGCCATGCATATCTGAGAGTAACTTGATTGTATTAAGTTGCTCTTTTTGAAAGGCAGCCCCCGAAGCAGTGTGTGCTTCTAGGATGGATAATCCGGGGACGAGGATCAGGGACTGGTCGAGTGTAAGGACAGCGGGTTTGTCGCCGTGGGGAATCTCTGAAAGGATAAGGTTCACCAATTTCTTCAGGAGAGGCGTAGGGAGATTGCTCGGAGTGTCGCCTTTTTCTTGAAATGCCGTGATCGTGCCCTTCAGGCAATGTAAAACGAGAATACAGGGAGACAGCTTCGATAATGAAACATCATGGAACAAAGCCGAAGCGATCTTTGGAGTGATGTCTCGCACTGATTTTTGGGTGTGCTTCGAAAGGTTGCTACCTCGGGCCCGCGTGATGGCAGACATATCATCTCGGGTGTCCAATAGAATAGGAGACGTGTCCAAAAGCTTTGGCCATGCAGCGGTTGCAAAAAGATACGGCATAGACCTGCCATTGAAGATGAGGCCGAAAACGCAGTAAGCAAACGTCAGGGACACGACATCAAGGTTGTCGGAGAAGCAATCGAGGAGCCTCTTATCAAAGCCACATTCGATGAACTGACGGGCTAGTCTCGAGTCTAATAATTTCCCACAGAGCTGGGTGAAGGAATTGCATCGACCCGATATAGAGTTATGTGGATCTTCAATGTCCTCGAAGATGGATTCAACAGCGGCTCTGTATCGGACATTGCCGCCAGCTTGTCGCAGTTCGTGGATACTGCGAACAGTTCCATCGTCTTGACTGACCTCCTCAATCGCGAATGGCCGGGTAGGAGCAAGATTCCCGGCATTTCGTGCTGGCGAGATAAATGAATCAAGTTGCTCCAAAGCAGACTGGTCGTTCGGACCAAGGAGACCACCTGCCAAGGAAAGATCATCTAAGAAGGAACGTTGACGAGCATAAGTGACCTTGGAGCCCTTGAGGTGCGGTGAGTGAGGAACAGTTGAGTCCTGAACGAAGCCCTCGCGATGGCTTTCGGTCACCAAACTCGGCGATCTAATGTCTTTTGGCTGGCTCGTGTTGCGAAAAGCGGAAGGTGATGGCAACGGGCTCTCAATCGGTAGCTTTGGTGAGAGGTCGTTCGAAGGGTCCTTCGTCCCCAAAGAGTCGATCAATCTCCTCCGTGTGGGGGTCGCGTTTCCGGGGAGAGTCCGAGTGATCCCGCTGGGACCAGCGGACGAGGGCAGTCTCGTGCTTGTCTCAACGCTCCTTGGTGGTCTACTTTCACTGGGAGAATTTTGAGACTTTCGTGCCGCTCGAGGTGTCGCAGGCGAAGATGCGGTGATATTCTTGGTAGCAGCCGGGGCTCCCCCGGGCAGCTTTTGTTTCGACGAGCTCTGGCGATTCCTTGCGCTCATCCTCATCCGCGGCGAGCGGTCTCCGATTTGCACATTATCTGCATTTGTCTTCACGGTCGAAGTGTGATAAGGTTCTGAGTTCGCACCAGCCATGTCAGAGTCTTGACATTCCAGATAGGTGCTACGCATGACAGTGTTGCCATTCGAGTCATTCTTCCTCCGTTTTCGCGATAGCATCCTCGTCTTGTCCTCCTCATCCGATGACGGCAAGTCATAGATACTACTGTCCGTAGCTGCCCGTTGCTCTGAATGTACTGGCGCCGCGGTTTTCAGTGACCCTGATGTTGCTTTCTTCTCGTCCCTGCCACTCAAAAAACTCCTGTTTAGAGTGTCTTGCCCGCGCGGTCTGCTCGGTGATCTCTTGGTCCGTTTGGTGGAAGAAGTGCGAGATGTTGTCTTCGAATGGGGCTGATTCTTTTTTGAAGAGCCATATGTCACCGGTTGTCGACTGTGAGGGCGAGGACGATCCATTTTTGCTCATGTAGGCTCGTGGCAAACTCGTCACAAGTCATTGGGGTCCACGGCAGCAAACAGAAAGAAGGGACGATGGGTTTGCGGAAGATCAACGGCTCGATCTCATTGAGATGAACGCTGGCGATGAAGACATGCCGGAAACGAAACTAAGGTTTCAAATGGAGAAGTCTAGCTTGAGGGTTTGGCGGATGTCAATGAAGAGAAAGCGTCAAATTGATGACCCGCAGGGCGGCAGGGTTCCGCAGGGATAGAGCAGAGCTGATTGTATCGCGCGCAATGTGCAGAGACTAGGCCGTGGGATGGTGATTGAATCAATTCTTCACAAAAATCTGATAAGAGTAATGCTGATGAAGCCTCGACCTCGAAATAGACGGGGACAGGAGAGGTCCAGGGCTCTTTTCAGCGGGGAGCCCCAGAGGTGATGCAGTGTGAGATGTCCAAGTGCGGAGGACCGGGCGCGGGCGGAGAGGAGAGTTTAAGTGGGATGATGCACCATTACCATATCAAGTTAGTGGCTGCTGGGAAGTAGATACCTGAGATAAGAGAAAATCCTATCGAAGGTCCTCCCCGCCTCGTGAGCACCTGAGGAGGCCTGTTGTTCCCCCTTCGCTGTTTTTCTCTTCTCCCCCGACACTCAGGCAATCGTCACGCCCTTTGCAGAGAACCGATGATGGCCGGCAAAGATCCGATTCCGTCTCCTGCTCAGGGCGTTGGCCCAATCTATCGACCTGATGGCGAGAAACCAACTGCGACGGTCTCCAAGGAGGTTTCCTACGAGAATGTCCATGTGCTTTCGCAGACACCCCAGCTGATTGCCCTTTTGACGTAAGAATTCTGCGGAAGTTCACGCTCCAAGACACTGTCTAACGGCTCGATAGAATGATCCGAGACAAGAGGACAGGACGTGCAGATTTTATCTTCTATTCCAACAGAATCATCCGCTTGCTTGTGGAAGAAGGCCTGAACCATCTTCCTGTAGTGGAACAATCTGTGACGACCCCAGTGGGGCGGGCATACCTTGGTGTCAAGTTCGAGGGAAAGATCTGTGGAGTGTCCATCATGAGAGCTGGCGAAGCTATGGAACAAGGGCTTCGAGATTGCTGCCGATCAGTCCGCATTGGAAAGATCCTGATTCAGAGAGATGAGGAGACCTGCATGCCCAAGCTCTTTTACGAGAAGCTGCCCGCGGATATTGCTGACCGATGGGTTCTCCTACTGGATCCCATGTTTGCGACAGGTGAGAATCGCGCCACTCTTACCTCTGCCAGCTCACTGAACTTGGTACAAGGGGGCTCTGCAACTCTGGCTGTGGAAGTGCTCAAGCAGAAAGGTGTTCCCGAGCATCGCATTCTCTTCTTAAACTTGATTGCTAGTCCCTCAGGCGTTGCTGAATTCGCTGAGAGGTTTCCCAAACTACGTGTTGTCACCGCCTTTGTCGATCAAGGCCTGGATGACAAAAAGTATAGCTTCCTATTACTCCAAAGCGAACGAAGATGCTGATTGGTTTAACAGATACATCATCCCAGGTTTGGGCGATTTCGGTGATCGTTACTACACGCTGTAGTGCCTCTACTCGCCAGAAATGACGTGTAGTACTGACGGCGGGCTACACACGCTGTCCAGGCAAGTGTACTGAGTGCTGACCCAAGGAAAGACACGAACAGCGAAGGCTGAGCACACGCAACCCCCACGAGATGGGCCGGGGGCTTGAATGTCAGTCGATCTCGAAGCAAATCTTGTGATGCCATCCAAGAGAACTATGCGATGATCCGAATCGATGCCATACCACTCAGGACACAAGCGAATTGAACCAGTTTCATGAATGCACTCTTAGGTATAAGAGCGCTCATTAGGTTGTAAACATGCCGGTGCGCCCATGCGCCGTGTGCCCCCAAGAATAGATTCAGTAATTTTCATCTTCATAGTCATCTCCATGTCCAGCCTCCGCTGAAACATCCTGTTTATTGTTCCCGACTTGCGAGCTCATGGCCCCATCGTACTGATTTGCGGTATCCTTGGCCACCGCGTCGCACGCATCCACCCAATCAGAATAGACGTCAACAGCGGCAGAGAGATCTGGAAGAGTCAGTCAGTCCCGGCACGCGAACAACACACCCAGTAAGACGGCGGGGCCTACAGTTGATGCCTGTCTGGAACTTCTGACCGCAGACTTTACAGGACAAGTCTCCCAAGCCCAGCTTCTTGTCTAGCTTAACCACGACGGAATTCTCATGGTTGCAGAAAAGACAGGCAAAAGTAGTCGCTAGGGGTTCTCGCTGCTGGGACTCAGTCTCATGAGCACGTATTGGGGGTCGAAACTTTGCGCACCTTCCGGGGCCCTTGCGGTTGTCTGCTGGACTTCTTGCGCTTTCCCTGTGGAGGAACGTGGTTCAGTCGTGTGCATTCCAATGCTGATTGATCAAGTCAACATACCATGCTCCGAATTCAAACTCCTTGCAAGAGGAAATTGCAATGTGTAGGGAAAGGTAACTTGTGAGGGGTTGGAGCGTGCGGAGTATGGGCGTCGGAATAATGGGTTTTCCGCGCCAGCCCCAGGAGCTCTTTGCGTCATTAACTCTTCGCCCGTCGAAACAAGTATTGATAGTATATACGTACTGTGTAGACGGTAGGCTGGTAGGCACATGTTTATTTACAGTACTGGGCATGCTGTCATTATCTATCTACGCACTTCACAGCTGATAGTTCAATTGAAGGTTGAGGACAGAACCCTCGTTCCTTGGCCTTCGATTGTGTAGGATGATCACAAATGTCAAGACTGACCTTAGAGTCGTGTGACCGAAGGAGTAAGGGAGTTGAGATTTGGAGATCAGACATGATGACATCTGAATACTTCCATATCGTGAACATCCAGGGATGTTAGGCTCTAGAGAAGAATACTCGCAGTATTGATTGATTATTTGAGGACGATTGCAGCCAATGAGAATCATTGAACGACCGTCCACAAACGTAAATCGGTCTCGCATTGTGTGTCACGTGATTTCTGATTATGTCAGCCAAATAGGGCCCGCGCTGCTCGCTTAGCCGAGTTTTCTGTGTGGGTTTTGGATTTCAACCCTCCCGTCGACCCGTGCAGCGTGAATCTCGAAACCCTCCGAACGCCGTGGTGCGATACCTTTGTCTGTCTTCCAACAATACGCAGATAGACCCGACTCGCAATCATGGCTGTTGGAAAGTGAGTGCTTTCTCTTTCTGCGTCTCTTTCCCCTGGCCTCTCAACCATACTCGCATCCTCGAATCCATCAGCTAATCTCCGCTCTCTTAGGAACAAGCGCCTGTCGAAGGGCAAGAAGGGTATCAAGAAGAGGACCGTCGACCCTTTCTCGCGAAAGGATGAGTACTCCGTGAAGGTGTGTTTTTGAGACAATTGCTTTCTGCTCTCTGAATGATCACTGACTGTTCCAAGGCCCCTTCCACCTTCCAGACCCGCGAGTAGGAACCCCCCTCTGTCTCCCACCTTTTCAGAGCGTCTCGGTCATCGATTCTTTTGTCGTCTTCTTGTGCGTGTGCATGTGCGGGCAGTACTAATGGGCTTCATTACAGCGTCGGCAAGACCCTCGTCAACCGTACCAGCGGTCTGAAGAACGCCAACGACTCCCTGAAGGGCCGTATCTTCGAGGTCTCTCTCGCGGACTTGCAGAATGATGAGGACCACGCTTTCCGCAAGGTCAAGCTCCGTGTGGATGAGGTCCAGGGCAAGAACTGCCTGACCAACTTCCACGGCTTGGATTTCACCACCGACAAGCTGCGCTCCCTGGTCCGCAAGTGGCAGTCCCTGATCGAGGCCAACGTTACCGTGAAGACCACCGACGACTACCTTATCCGCCTGTTCGCCATCGCCTTCACCAAACGTCGCCCCAATCAGATCAAGAAGACTACCTACGCCCGCTCGTCTCAGATCCGTGCCATCCGCAAGAAGATGACCGAGATCATGCAGCGCGAGGCTTCCAGCTGTACCCTTTCTCAGCTCACTCACAAGCTCATTCCCGAGGTCATTGGTCGTGAGATCGAGAAGTCTACCCAGGGCATCTACCCCCTCCAGAATGTCTGTCACACACCCTCATCCTACTTGGTTCTGACTACTGACGTCCAATCTCCTTTCCAGGTCCACATTCGCAAGGTAAAGCTCCTGAAGTCGCCCAAGTTTGACCTGGGTGCCCTCCTCGCCCTGCACGGCGAGTCGGCCACCGATGACAAGGGCCAGAAGGTCGAGCGGGAATTCAAGGAGCAGGTCCTCGAGAGCGTTTAAGGGTATTTCGTTATTTTTGAATGTGGTGTCAGATACTGGCCAAACATGGCAGTGATTGTCTTCTGGATCATAGGAAAACGAAAAAGTTCATGACATGTATGGCAGATTTGCATCACTGGCCTCAGTGGGCCTTGTGGGTTCTCTCCAGACAGGACTCCCAAAGACCCAGGGCGGCTTGCAAGCAGCGATGTAGTGGTGAGGAGTCTTTGGTAGTCGTTGTAGAGCCATTATTTCTCCCCTCCCCCTGAAGGCCCTCGGGCGCCTTCTCGTTCTTTCCAGCGTGGTGAATGACGATCTCACAGCCTACTCATTTCCTAATCCTCGTCAAAGCAATCATTCATGGGTTATCTCAATGTACTGGAATCTCTGCTGGCTCTCAATTACCGACACGATATCGGTGCAGGTGGCGCATCAAAGAGCCTGGCCGGTAGACCAACTAAAAAGTTGAGATGGAGCTCTGTATTTGCATTCATTAACCAGACACAGGCACAACAAACCCCTTCAACAACACCGGTATCTCATCCGTCATAGACTATGCCGTGTTATCACCTAGGTAATTCATAGTCCTACCCCAGGCCTGTCTTCCATGATAGCATAGTAAGATAGGCCTCCGACGGATTTTTCTGGGCGTTCAGCCCTATGTTCACTGAATACTTTTACTTAGACAGCTTTTCTATATACGGGCAGAGTCTTTGGTCAAAGACATCCCTTAGTTAAGGCACTGGCAGGACTAAACATCCCGATGGTCGAGAACTACGTAGCTACCTAGGTAGATACCATGTGTCCGAGGAGCCTATTAAGAATTACATCTAGAACTTCAGCCCCAGCATATCACCATTCCAATTAGGTTCCGCTTATGATTTGTCGGGCACTTTGTCCAGGGAACCTCGGCAACCAGGAATTCTTTCCATGGCCGTGGCTTTGACATCAGTCCATTCAGTCCACTCGAAACCCATCCAGGGAAGATTGAGTACGGGCAGCTCAGTCATGGCCTTGAGAGCCACAACGGTCGATAGACCCTCGGAGTCTTGATCTCTCGATGCCATACCAGGTTATCTGCTGAAGCATAACTAGGCCTGATGCACATTGAATTCATTTCTTTGGTCAGGATTAGCACTTTCAACCTAGTCAAATAGAATAGGCCAAACGTTTATGGTTGGTCACTCACGAGAACGTACGCCGGAAGGGGCACTGCGGATTTCCTCTCGCTCGACCTCGTCTAGGCTCTAGAAAGCAGTAGCCTTTCCTGTACAGTCACCCAGACGTAGCCCAGGGCCAACCTTCCAGGCGAAATACGTGATAAAGCCTCGAGGACTAGCCCTAAACGGTTCTGCTGACCTTCATCATAAGTAAGGGGAAGTGAATGTCGATCTATCTTCCGCGAGTATTTTGAAGGCAATTAATTCCCGAGACGTGCACGAATTTCGTCGCCTACTGAGCGGGAATCACAGATTCCTCAAGCCCAGTGCCGAGTTCCGGAATTTGCATGCAGATTCGCATCATAGTCCATCTTCCATGTCCACTGTTACCGACTGCATTACAGTATAACTTGATACTTAGCGCCTTTTGCACGCTGGTGGTCGTATTCATTGTTGACTTCGACAATCCTCTAATTGCTTGGCCTTGGTTGGCTTGGGGTGATCGCCTTATCCATTTCAATGGCTTGGCGTAATAGGTCTTTGAGAGAACCATGACCTCGGTGATGACATTCTACGAAGCGATGGAACATGTCACATGTAATGTGAAGGGGAACTGGGGTTTTCCGGAGTGTATCCCCATCCAAGTGACCGAGTCCATCATTTGGGGGGTTGGGGGTAGGGGGGTTGGTCAACGATGTGCCTAATCGTTCATGCAGTATTGGCAAGTAGCCTGGTGTGTCAGACTAAGCCCTTTCTCATTTCTCATTCCCCGTCTTCCATGGCTCCAGAATCAGATTATTGTTATTTTTTATATCTCTGCTACTTCTTTTAGCAGTTACTGGCAACCCGAACCGCTAGGAAATTACTACATGACCCCTCTCCTCCCCCTTCTCTCTTTTAACATCGCTTCCGTGCAAGGTGGGCGTCCTTGTTTCTAGATATCCTCACAATTGATAGGGTTATTCTAGATATAAAAACCGCCTATACTAGATTTACTGGCGATAGTTAGCGAGTAAGAGCCATAGCGCCCTTTGGTCTATTTTGACCAAGATCTATCTGCCTGACAACCCGCGCTTTTCTATTGACTAGGTTTCTTGAAAGCCCGTGAGCGCTGTCTAGCCAAGGGGGAAGGAGACGGGCGAAGGAAGCGTGGGATCTACAGAGAAGAAAGAGAAATAGTTAGAGCAACGAAGCTGTAAAGACACGTAGTTATGTAGGAATCTGATGTATATTAATAGGCTTTTGACTGTATTGAAGGTTATAATGCGACATATTTTACGCGTGTAGAGGAATGCGCCTGGTATTTATGCGTCTACCCCTATCTGCCTTTTCCTTCCACTACTGCACCCTACTAAGCGTTGTCATGATAGATAGTATGGATAAATAAGGGTCAAGCACTAAGTCGTCACCTAAATAGTATTCAGATTCATAAATATGTAGTCCTATGAAGATGACGACTATACTGGTGGAGAAGCTAGGAGAGCTATTAATAATATGATATGTAACTCATAAGTACTATGTCTCTGGGTATCTACACAATGATAAAATAATTTAGTCCATGATTTGAAAATTTAAATTTTATTTAAGCAGACTCGATGTATTAGGTAAATTTATCTTCCTCTAGTATAGATGGCGGGGTTACGACTGAACAGTAAAAAGATAAAACGGCTAGATATAAGTAAAATGCCATTCTAAGGAAGATAGTGATATAAAATAATAATGACTACACTGAATTATAATATTTTATGATCATATCCTAGAAGCGATAGTTTATTAATATGGTCAAATCTAGCTAGCTACATGGTATTAACCATAGGCATAATGTGAAATCATATGGTATATGACCGGTCTATTATTATAAAGCAAATAACTATGTTAAGTAAATGCCTTATATTAGATAAGGGCATTGCAATAATGAACTTAGAATATGAAAGTAGTCGGGACCAGTATACCTAGCTAGGAAGGTATCTATGACGACGTAATTTATGGTTTCTATACTTTGCGTCGGCAATTTTTCGTAAAAGTAGAGAGCTTAGTATGATCCCCCGAATTCGGTCCCTAAAGATAAACTTCTAGACGATAGATTAGCACAAATAGTAAGATTGTGCGCACTACTCGAAGACATAGTGCAATTCTATGTAATATAGATAGAATGAACCAATAACTACGCTACATATCTACATATTAGAGTAAAGAGGAAATATAGGAATATCACTGCTGCGGTTTCTATAATTTTCACTATTAATTTATATGTCCTCTCCTGCTAATGGGTTTGCAAAGTACGATTTAAAAAATAACATCCATTTGGTTTATCTAAATTAGTCTACTATAATGTCTATTTTAATGTCGTTGTACTCTCCACTCCACTATCCACTTTCAGTGTAACTACTAAGAAAAGATAATCGAATAGTATCTATCCTATTAATTTAATATCTTTGGGAGACTGAGTTATCTCTAGACGTAGCTTTTTATATAAACACCTAGTAGGAGGAGAGGAGACATATATGTAATGTCATAATCACTAGGCGAAAAGCTAAAGTCCGTAAAGTTTTCACTAGCTTTATAACTAGGACTAATATATTTAACCTATAGTCCTATATTTAATGTTAGTAGTTACTACGAGAGATGGCTTTACGTTTAGCTTATAAATTTAAGGTTTAGACTATAGTATCTCCCTATAAGAGGATATCTGCTACTAATATACTATATAGAGAATTTATTACCTTTTCTAGTTTATTACGCTATTATATTATGTAGTGGTACTATAAATATTATTCCTACTTAGCTCGACTAACTATATTTATCATATTACCAAGAGAATTATGCTAGTATGACATATTTATAAAATTAATTAATACCTATAATTAAAATTTAAGATATTATAGCTAATGTAGGAGATTTAAATTAGCTTATAGAAAGAAAGTTTTATAAAATCTAGAGAAATTAAGGCTATATCACGCACTTAATACTTTAAGAAGCTAAAAAGTGATAGAGTTAATTTTTAAAGCCTATATAGAGCAGATAGAGCTTCTATTAGCTATTAAATTATATTTAATATACAGAAATACGTTATTATTACTATAGTGCGATATTTAGATTACTTAATAAATTTAGTAGGCTTAAAAATAGTAAGATAAATAAAATAGATATCACCAAAATACTAGAGGATACAGTAAATTAAATACTTAGCTAGAGCAGAATAGATAAGCAAAAAAAATATATAAGTAGATAGATAAACTTATAAGTACCTAGCTATAAAATTAGGTAGAAATGAAGGTAGTTTAGTAAACTAATATCTAAATATATATTAATATAAGCCAAAGATACGGGAAATCTCTAATTATCCTTATTTTATAATTATATATTCATACCTCTCTTTTATAGAACCTATTAGAGTTTATATTTACACTTATTATACAAATCTATAATAATATATATACTATAAGAGATTTTAATATTATTAAAATTAAATACCTAATAAGTTAAATTAGGAAGTTCTATCGAGCAGGAGGGTAGGATTCAGCTTGCGATACAAGCCTATCAGAACGAAGAAATTCCTTCGATTCGCGAGGCTGCACCCCGATTCCAAGTACCTTATACAAATCTCTAACATCGATTATATGGCCAACCATTTCGCCTTGAGACCCGCGCCAACAATTACAAATTGACTCCTAACGAAGAGCAATCGCTGCTACAATGGATTCTATCGATAGATACGCGTGGATCAGCTCCCCGACCTAGTATGGCGAGGGATGGCCAATATTCTACTCACCAAGGTGGCCGGGGAGTGGTTGGATCTAAATGGGTTTATAACTATACTAATCGCCACGAAGAGCTCAAATCGCGGTATTCACGACGGTATAATTACCAGAGGGCAAAATGCGAAGATCCCCGCGTTATTCGGCCCTAGTTTGAGCTTATACGACGTACGATCGATGAGAATGGTATCCAACCTGAGGATATCTACAATTTTGATGAAACTGGCTTTGCAATGGGGCTTATAGCTACTGCAAAAGTGATCACAAGAGCTGAATACTACGGTCGGAGGTCAGTTCTACAGCCAGGGAATCGCGAATGGGTCACATCAATTGAATGTGTGAATTCAACGGGCTTCGTACTCCCACCGTGCATTATCTTTAAATCATCAAAGTACTAACAATATGTATGGTTTGATGACCTACCGGACGATTGGAGAATCGAAATCAGTGAGAATGGCTGGACCACAGACGAAATTGGGCTTCGATGGCTAGAAAAGCTATTTATCCCTACGACTACTAGTCGTACTAGGGGTAATGTTAGAGCCTGTATATACTGAAGTTGAGAATCGGCCGGGAAATCGTCGGCCAAAAGGATTCTGCCGCGGAGTCCGCAGTCACCGCCCGGAACCCCGCAGGAATGAGTATATAGTCCTGGATATCTGATTCTCTACGAGAATCAGATATCAGTTCTGTGATACTACAGGACCGGCCCTTTACCAGTTGACCTTCCCCTTGCGGACTTCACAGTTTACTGCTCTATTCCCTAAGGTAGTAAACCTGGAGCTGCGGTTCTTACAGGTAAATATCGACTACTAGTTCTCGATAGCCATGGCAGTCATTTGACACCCTATTTTGATCGATTGTGCGAGCAAAACGACATTATTCCAATCTGCATGCCACCGCACTCGTCACGTCTACCACAGCCTTTAGATATAGGCTGTTTTGCCCCTCTAAAGCGCGCGTATGGGAGCTTGATTGAGCGCAAAGCACGGTTAGGGGTCAATCATATCGACAAGCTTGATTTCCTCGCAGCATTCCCACAAGCTCGCAAGGAAGCCTTTAAACCAGAGTCCATGCAAAATGCATTCGCCGCAGCTAGTTTAGTACCATATGATCCCGATCAGGTTGTTTCAAAGCTTGATGTTCAACTTCGGACACCTACGCCCCAGGGCAGTCGACCAGGGAGCCAATCGAGCGCGTGGAGCCCTAAAACGCTAGCAAATCTCAAACAAGTGAATCGACAGGGCTCGTCAATCAAGACACTACTCAAGAAACGCTCGCAAAGCCCTCCGACGCCTACGAATATAGCTATTGATCAGCTCCTCAAGGGCTGTCAGGTATCATTGCATTCTAATGCAATCCTCCTAAAGGAAATCTGCGATTTACGGGCTGAAAACGAGACACAAAAGCAAAAACGCAACAGAACGACTAAGCGCGTAGCTCATACGGGGGGTTTTACGGGCCAGGAAGCTAGGGAGTCGATGAACCAGGCTCATGAAGCTCCTAATGCTACCCCCGCGGAACCAGAATCGTCAGCTTCGCAGCCACGTACTCGGGGCCAGCGGGGATGTGGGATATGTAGGCTCCCAGGACATAGAAGAGAGACATGCCCAGATAGGTCTAATAGGTAGGAATTTGAAATTAATGGCGTCGTCGGTTTAATAAATTGTTTAAATTGGTTTAAAATAATCGTAGTTGGTTTTCTGATCCACCCGCTTACATGATCCACTCGCTTACCGGTTACGTTACTTATAAAATAAGGCTAACTATCTTAGAGATTATAATTATACTCTCTAGACTTACTGTATATAGTGTTATCTATACGTTACAATACACACTATATAGGCCTTATATAATATGGTAGCTATTATAGTAATTAGGTCAATAGCGAGATATAGATAAAGATATATAGCGTAGATAGAAGGAATTATAAAGGATATTTACACTAAGATTATATAAGAAAAAGGATAAGGATCTAGCATATTTCCTTATCTATTATATATCTAACAGATAATTTTAATTAAGTATATCTACTATATAACTAGTAGTATTACTATGAGAGTTTCCTCTAATAATAAACCAAGGAAAATGCTAAAGTATATTCTTAAAAAGGATGCTAAAATATTAGTATAGTAGGCTACCTAAAGTTATCCTATATAAATTATTAGTAAGATAAATATACTAATCCAATTAAAGAAGCGATAATTAGGTCTATTTAATTATATAGGTTTTATTTAGTGTGTAGTATAGTTAATTAGCCTAATTAAGTATATCCTAATTTAATAATCTAATTTATCTAGGGGATTACTATAAGTTTCTATACCCTCTTCTAGAGTGATAATAGTAACACTATAAGCGAGGGTAAAGTATAGGTTAGTAAATTAAATTAATATAATATTCTAAAAGTAAATTAATATAGCGAGATATATAGGAGGCGATTAAGTAGGCTATAGATATAATACTAAAATAAGGATAAAGTAGTAAAGATAGCGAAAAGGGAAATAAAATAGAAAGGGCGAAAAGGTTATAAATAGCAGAGTCAAGGGTAGAGGGAGGGAGAGAGAAGGCTAAAGGCGCGGAAGTTATAAATTAATTTTGATAGGGTGCGCACTTAGCATAAATAGGTGACCAGAGTGGCGGCGGTCGGCGAGTCAGCAAGAGGGTAAGTGCGATCGTATATAGTAGGTCCTAGTAGTGGACCTTAGCTTCGTGCGAGAGACGTTCGAATCGTGCGAGGTAAGCTATAAGAGACTTATCCTCTTTCTGTTAGATATTAGCGAATCGAAGGAATACGGCTTATTTTTCATAAGGTTTATAGTAGAGGCGTTCGAAGTATTAGAAGACTACGTTAGGGGGTCGGGTTAGTATCACGAAGGTGTAGAACTAAGGCTTATTATAGGGGCTCGAGGCGATCGTAGATATAGTCGAATACTTATTAACTAACTAACCCATTAGCTCGTAGCTTCGCCTAGATAGCTAGAAGCCACGTCTTACGGGTAAACGGTCGGCCATTAAATCGTGAGGGGTCTAGTAACTAGAATATCATAGGGGCGTGAGGCTAAGAGAGGTCTTTAAGCTACTAGGCCTAGTTAGCTAGCTACTGTTAAAGCTACTCGATTAACACGTGTAGGGGCTAGTTCTAGTCTATTCTAGCTAGTTTAAGCTAGTACACGGGGTTCACCTGGAAAAAAGAGAAAAAATCCGGTTCGTTAGGTATGACTCGTTAACCGAGAAGGAAGCTTTTTATATATAAAGGGCTAAAGCTAGACTTGATTCAATCTGACAAGGCCACGAACTATGTATAAAAAGCTTAAAGGAGAGAAGTGAGAAAATGTGCGAATGTGCGAATAAGAATACTAGCGAGGGCGGTGGTACCGTGGCAGAACGGGCAGGCAGGCGTGGCAAGGCCACGTGGAAGCATCGGGGTTCACCCTGTGACATCTTACACTATAATTAGTCGTTCGGTGGCTTATAGACATAACTATAGATAAAATATGATTAGTTTGCTAATGGCAACGTTATATAAATGACTAAATAGTTTTAGGTGAGTCTTTATTAACACTTTATCTATGACTTATCTATAATTTAGCAGCTTAGCTACGTCTTCTCTATCCCTTATCACCCATATCTATCTGTCTACCTATCCTATTATATATTATCTTACCTATCTTAACTACCTAGGCGCTATCCTCCTATATTTCTATATTATATATATCCTTTTGAAGCTAGAAGAAGCTCATAGTAAGAAAAATTATAAGTCTATAAAATATATTAGCGCAAATACTAAATATCGAATTCATAGATAATTATAACTAGAGGTTATATAGGCGATATTAATAAAAGATACTAGATCTTTATCTTTCTTTCTTCTTTCTTAATCTTTATTTATAACTAGCTATTAACCTTATCACTAATATACCTACCATAGGGTAAGGCCTATATTTAGTAGCTCTAGTAACTTATAAGCGTAAAGGTATAATAGATAATAGAATAGAGCGTAAGGCTAGATCTAAACTATTTGCTATAGAGTTAGTTAGGATAATAATATAGTAAATTTAATAAAGAAATCGCTCTAGCTAAGAGAGGTGATTTCTTTAGGTACAAAGTAAAAATAAAATAGAATAATAGTAGATTAAGCTTACTATTTAATAGATAGTAAGCTATACCTTTAAGGTATTAGATTATAGATTAGGCAGACAAAATCATCAAGCTTAGAAAATACTAGAATCTAAAGCCTGAAGGCCTGCCTAAATAAATATCTAATAACCTACGCCTTAACAAGGAATAGAAGAGCTTCGTTACTAATAATCTATAATATTAGACTATATAAGAGATTAAGTGATAAATTTACCATAAGTTTAAATAAGGTAGTAATAATAAGATAGAACTATAAAACAAATAAATATAAGAAAGATCTATAATTATGAGCATCTAACTATATGTAAGTAGGATATAATTAAAGAAGTAGCTTAATAAATGGTGATTATACTATATAATTCTAAGATTAAAGCCCACGCGATATATATATATAGCACACATAAATATTATAGTTCGGAAGGTATGCTACTACTATTATGGTTTTCTATTATTATTACTTAACTAAACTATAGAGAATACCAACGCGGGTGTAAATTATTATAAGAATAGGGAAATAATAATAATAATAATAGCAATAATAGTAATAATAACAATAATACTGATAATACTATCGTTATATATATATAGTAACGAGCTATAGTCTAAGAAGGCAATGTTTAAAATTATCTATAGAAATAATTAATATATCTATTTCTCAAAAAGTAGATTATAAAATAGAGGATTACTATACCCCTTCCCCCTCTCTCTTTTTAAAATATATAGGAATTACTTATTAAGGAGTACTCAATACTTTTACTACCTTAACTATCACTCTGGTCTCTATAGTTACCTATCCTAACCTTTATATAAAAGCTTTATATTTTTTCCTATATTACGCTATGGTAAATTATATAGGGTAGGACTACAGACACCACCCCCCCCTCTAGAGACACCACCCCTTCGCTAGAGCCACCACCCTTTGGCTAGAGACACCACCCTTGCCACAATTCTCAGGCACAACTTCCATTTAGGGATTAGCCTTTTTTTTTCTGCCATTTGGCTCCGATTTTCTGCCGTCGTTAATTACATTCTGGTTTACATAGTAAAACTGCATATTTTGAAGCTTTACAAACAGCTGTTTTCCCTTCCAATTACTCTCTATGAACACCTTTTCGTAAGTTCTACTACTCTCCGCGCCCTCCACGTCCTCCGCGCTATCCATAGCCACGTCTACGTCTAGGTATCAATAGCAAAGAGCGTGGATGACGTAGTGGGAGGAGATTTTACATAGAGGGGAGTGGAGAGGTTAGGCGGTGAAGGCAATTTAGGAGGGCGGTGAGAAAAAGTTGATGATGTAATCTAAGCTAATCCCCAAACGGAAGTTGTGCCTGAGAATTGTGGCAAGGGTGGTGTCTCTAGCCAAAGGGTGGTGGCTCTAGCGAAGGGGTGGTGTCTCTAGAGGGGGGGGTGGTGTCTGTAGTTCCACCCATTATATATAAACAACTAGGGCTCCTAGCTTACTACCTTCAGAGATAGAGTAGTATACTATAAAGTCTATAGGAATAGTAAAGAGTCAGTCCTATAGTATTTAAGAACTAATCTCTGATTCTCTTAAATCCAAGATCCTAAGTATCAACATATATAAAGGCGGAGTCTGGCGGAAAATCCCTAGGCCGGCGTTCCTCTAGCCTTTTATCTAGTCTTTATAGGTCCTAACAATCTTCTAAAGATAATCGCGTATAGTTCTACAAAGAGTGACAGAGCTTTATATAGAAAATAAAGACACGTTCTTTTTATAAGCGTTAGTTAAGGTGCTCTTTAAAGGCTTTAAGCTATTATAGGAAATCTAACAGATATTAGATCGCTATTAAATTAAACTCCACCATAATATTAGATTCTACTTAAGAGACGTTTTATAGTATTATTAAGGTAAATTATTTAAAGAATAGCTAGTTAAATATCTTAGCAATTTAGGAGTTTATTAACATTCTATATCTAAAGGCCTCTAGGTCTAATTTATATAGCTTAGTGTACTAATAATCTTCTTCTAATTAATAGCGTATTAGCGTAGAGCCCCCTAAAATATAAGCGTAAGGTCGTTAAGCCACTACTAACGCCACTAAAATATAAAATACTTATTAAACTTAATATTAGAGCTATATAGACTATTATTAAATTCGTCTTAGTCCTTCTATAGCTCTATATAAGCTTCTATAACTTATCACTATATTTATAAAGGGCTGAAGCAGAGTTAATTTAACTATACTAGGCCACGAACTATTTATATAAAGCTTAAGGAAGGAAAGTTCCTCGGACTATAGAAAATAATGTGATTGTGAAATAGGAGTACGGCACGTGTTAGCACTTGCTATAGCTAAGCACTAGCCTATTATAGTACTTCCCCTCTCCTCCTCGTCTCCCTAATTAGACGCAACTAGTGTAGGGCTGGCCCTAAACTAAATACACTAATAGCTGGCGGGCGTTAGTGACCTTCCTTTGTTCCTTTAGAGGCCTTTATACGTTTAGAAGTGTTAAAATAGGCTGCGTAAGGCCTTAAATACGTCTAATGCTAAATAATCTTTGACGTTACAAAGCTTTTACTACGTCTACTTAGCCTATCTAGCCTATTTCACTAAGGCCTTATCCTTAAAGCCTTAGCTAACTCGTTTTCGTCGCACCTTAAGAACCTTCTCGACTTCCTGTTCTATTTTGTTATCGACTAGTACTCTAGGTGGTTATATATTATTAGCCTCCTATAACGGTAGAGGGTCTAATATAGCTAGTCTAATAACGTCGACGTAGAAAACTAGATACACACCCGTTAGGACGTTTAAGCGTGTAGCGTGTAGGTGTAGCGTTATTACTTTAAGAACCTCGTATTAGACGTGTAGCTAGTCGAGCTTCTTTAATAGGTATTAAGAATAGACGTTACGAAGATTTAACCATGCTCGATCTTTTAGCTTATACACTAATACTACTTATTGGGTCTAGTTAGCCTATTCTTATAGCCATTAGATGAATATCTCTCTCGTGACTTTTAGTAGAATCGTATCCTTTAAGCCTTTACTATCGCTCTCCTTAAAGGTAATTAGGTTAACGTGATACCTATATATAAAGAAGAAAGGTGAAAGAGTGACGATATATAATAGTTATTAATCGCTACAGCTATATCTATTAAGGTAATCTTATCTATACCTATAAGAATGACGCTCTTCGTTAATTAATTAGTGATAATTATATAGTTCGTTACTTATGATAGTCCTAACAGTAGTAGGTTAGCGACGAAGTCCACTAGGCCTAGATTCACTATAGAATTAGTAGTGGCTTTAATAGTCTATCCTTTATATCGCGCTATACTATACTCCTACTATATATAGCGTAGTTTCGAAGGAATCGCTAAATATCCTTTATAGCTCCTAGCTGGAAGAAACGCTAAGATAATATTATGTATATAGTATCTCGACTAGGGTGCCCTATAACGTGAGAATCGTGAATTCTTTAAATAATCCTTATATATAAGGGTCCGCTCTCTAGGATCTATACTCGTTAATAGAAGCGTAAAAGTCCTTATTTATTAAGATAGTATTCTAATAAGTTTATTTTAACGCCTAATTCTCTATAATTTGTCTATCACCTTTAAATAGAGCTAAGGAAATTAACTAGTATATCGAGTTAGTAGCTCAGGCCCTTTTCACACTCTATTTATAACTCTAGTTCTTTAAATATTATAGTGTGACATGTCGCCAGTGAAATCGATTATTATATCTTTATCTATTACTACTAAAGGTTTTACCTTTAAGCGGTTACTCCTTACTAATGCTCTCTTAAATAGACTTCGGAATTAATTTAATAGACTTTCGTTAGTAGGATCTTATAGTATATCCTAGCCTCGTCTTAAGAGCACGTCTAGTCGCGACATAAGTTTCCCTAGTTAGTAGTGAAGATTAAAGTCGAATTCCCTAGGTAGGTCTATCAATTATATCTACTATTCGTTAAGATATCGTGTCTTACCGAAATACTGTAGGTTTTTATACCTGGTGATAATTATAAATTAAGGAACTATCTTTAACTCTAGTCTCTATTCCTTTAACGCTTAGATAATTATGAGTAGCTTCTTATTATAGTTCTTATAATTTAACTTAGCTAGCGAGAGCTTCTATAAGAGATACATATATATAGGGCTAGTTGACTATCGTCCTATACTTATAATAAGACTAGACCTATAGCCTATCTAGAGGCCTCTATTTTTACTACCATTTTACGTCTCTTTTTAAAATACGCTAGTATTAGAGCGTTAATAAAGAGCTCCTTTAGGTCCGTAAAAAGCCTATTAATATATATCGTCCTAGTAGAAACTATATCCTTCTTTATTAGGTTCGTTAGTGGTGTAGCTAGGTCCGCGAAGCGAGGGATAAATATCTAGTAGAAGTTCGTAAATCTAAGAAAGCCTTATATATCCCTAATATACTTAGGCGCTATATATAAGCGAACCGCTTCGATCTTCTTCAGGTTAATATAGATGCCTTCCCCTATATATATAATAAACCTAAGGTATTTAATAGAGTCCTATTCGAACTTAGACTTCTAGATATTATATTATAGGCTAGCTTCTTAGAGCCTTTAAAGCACTTAAATAAGTTTCTATTAGTAGTCTACTAATAATCTATTTAAATAAATAATAACCTTTTTGAAAATCTATATATACTAATACAAAATTATTAAGAAATTCTTATAGTGTCTAGTTAATATACTATTAGAATATTACTAGTGCTCTTATTAGCCTAAAGAGGGTCGCGTTCTATTTAAAGAGGCTATATCGAGTGTGGAAAGCTATTTTCCACTCTTCGCCTAGCTAGATATAAATCTTATAGAACGCCGCGATAATATTAAGCTTCGTGAACTATTAGGTCTTAGCTATATTATATAACGTCTCGCGAATTAGTAGTAGCTAGTACTAGGCTAGTACTTACCGGTAATCTTATTTATCCCTTATAGACCCTGAGAGACCTATGGGCATGCCCATATGGGTCTGTCTATGGACGCCCGTGGACGGGCCGGGGAACAAATGTCCACGGGCGTGGACAGGAAAGGTTGTCCATAGGCATGCCCACGATGCCTAAACTTAATTTTATTAATCGTATTTCACTTTTATACTTAGTATATATGTAGAGTACTAGATTCTAAGTAGAAAAGGTAGAAATTAAGACTAAAAAAACCTAAATACTATATTCAAATAAGGGAAATAAACTGATTATGTAATATAATCAGGCAGAAAATTAGCGGCTAAGGCATCAATGGGCCGCCCACGGACGGGCCGTGGACATAACCATTTGTCTATAGGTGGGCAGGGGTCTAGGTGTCCATAGGCGTGGACAGCTCTAGCTGTCCATGGACATGCCCATGACGAGGTCTAATCCCTTAGTAGTTAATATAGAACTATACTCCCTCTCCTAGCTTCTGAATGAGTAAAACTAGCGTGGCCACTAGGGATTTACTAATATATATAAAATCCTTCCTAAGTAGGTCCGTTAGGATCTTCTAAAGGTAGAGGAGTTCCTCTTTATTTATTCTATATAGTGAGGCTATTAGGGGCCCCCTCTTTAATACTATTCTAGTCCTTCTTAAGTTGTATCTAATAATCGATTCTAGGCTAGTGCAATGATAACTTATTAGTAAGCTACTAGCTAAAGACCTCTAGCTAGGGCTAGTACTATTTTAGTAGCTTTTTCTTTAGGCTGACTAGTTTCTTAGGCTATAGCGCCTTATCGATATCGTCTAGTCCGCTTAGTTCTAGTAGCGAGTCACTTCACTATTTTTCGCGATAATATCTGAATATCCTTTATAGAACGAGAAGCGCCTATTAACGGCTTTTAGCTACAGGGTACTAAGTATTATTTTAGCTATAGCGTAGGCATCTTCCTTATGACGTCGGTCTATTTCCTCTAATAAGACCTAGCGGGCGCGCTTCCCGTTACTTTAGCTCTTCTATACTAACACTCTAGCTCGTCTAACTATAACTATAGGTGTCTAGTCTATAGTATCCTATCATTACTCTTATTAATACTTTTTATGTCACGCGTGCGGTTTAGCTTATTTATATTTAGAGCGTCTATTTTAGTACTAATCTTATATAGATAATTAATTAGAATTTAATTCTAGGTAGGGAGGCGAAATACCTGGATTTATTAAAGCTATTATTATGCTCTAATCTAAGGATCTAAGTAGGATCTAACGCTTCGCTTCGTTAGCCTAGTTAAGGGCGCCTACCTCTATAAATTCTCTTTCGAGGCGAGGAAGAAATTATGAAAAGAAGGTGTCCTCGCCTTATTATATCTACTGAAGCCTTTAGGTAGCTTAGGCTCTTATATTTAGGTCTCCATAAATCGACTTAAGGTAGGCGAGGAGTTACTAAGGGGTGCTAGTGCTAGTCTTATATAAAGGTTCTTATGTTTTTTAAAGCTAGTTTCTTAAGTCGCGACAACATATAGGTAAATTAGTCCTAGCTCTTAGCTTGTTCTATATTAAGATTTTCTATATTAGCTAGTCATTTATATTACCTCTAACTAAATATCGTTAGGTCTAGTAGTCGCGCTTAGGGTCGTTAAGGGGGTTTAGTCTATTAAACTAAAACTAAAGGTGGGGTTCTCTCGTTAGGCGTTTATTATCTATCTGTTATTTCTTCTATTAAAGCACCTTAGGGGTTAGCCATTACTACTATTAAGCTAACCTCTTTCTAAGGTATAGATCCGTTCTTCCTATAGCATAGCGAATTACTATATCGACTTATTTTGCTATTAAGCAATTTATTAGAGTATAGCTCCTATCTAGTGAGGGACTTCCGAATTCCGATTATACCTATTCTATAATTTAGGGCTTTCTGTTAATGTGTTTTTATAAAAAGAGGGTCCGTTAAAATATCTAGTGAGGTGTCTGATGAGTTTTATCTAATGTCTAATAATCTAGTGATACGATCAGTTAGTCAGGAAAGGAAGCTTTATATATATAAAAGGGCTAATGTAGAGTAAATTTAACTATACTAGGCCACAAACTATTTATATAAAGCTTTAGGAAGGAGAGATCCTCGGACTACAGAATACGGCGTGAAATAGGGGTATAGCACGTGATGGCACGTGCCGTAGCTAGGCACTGGCACCTTATAACTTATATTTTAATTTTAAGACTAATATATTATAGGCCACTATTACAATACTTGACGCGTATGACCTAGCCGCGATTATAGCCCGGACTAAGTAGCACTTCTAGGATGACATTTTTAATTCCTAGCGTGAGGAGTACGCTAAGTGGTTATATCCTTAGGAAATCTAGCTAGACGTCGCCGATTCTCTACTAGATCTGTACTAAGCCTTTCATAATATAGAGTTAGCTTACTAGAAGGAGTATAAGTTAACTAAAAATAAGACTAGTGCCTATATAAATTCTTTTCTTTTGTATATTTTAATCTACATTAACTATTATTTTAGTAGGAATTAGCCTCTAGCTATAATGCAATCTTTATATCTCGCTATACTAAACTTACTAATATCCTTCCTCTTGCTCCTAGTTCTAGTACTACTATATAAAATGATTTTTGTTCTGAAAAATTACTATACCTACTTCCTAGAGATAATAGTTTTATGATATAGTCCTACACTGAACTAGTTTTTATTAATAGCGCTTTATTATTTGTTTATAAGGCCTAAGAGTAAAACTAGTATATAGAGGATTTAGAGAGTAAGGATAATAAGGAGCTCTTAGAATAGATTAGTGTGACCCACAAGTCTCTAGTTACTAATCTTATAAACGATTTTCCTATAGTGATTAAGGATATCTAAGATATTATCTAATTAGGCCTCTACTATATAGCTATTCTATTAGGCTTTGCTTGGCTTTCGCTTAAGGATCGTAACTTATTTATAATTAGATTTTTAAAATTTTCTTCTTTATTTTTAAATTAAAGGTTACACTAGACTAGGATTAATTTTTCTTTAATCTTCTTTATTTTAGAATTCTAGAATTCTCCTTTCTCTTCCTTCTTTAGTAGTCGTTAATTCGTATCTATAGTATTTTCTATATCTTTCTAGAGAACCCACTAGTTATATTCGGATGGCTAGCCCTTTTATTTAATAAGAAAGTAGGTTTTATCTTAAATCTCCCCTTTATTATATATTTTCTTGACTTCACATTCTTCTTTATCTTTAATATTAGGTATTAGTATCGATTCGCTACTATTTTAGTTAGGTTTCCTCTAAGGCTCTAAAAGAGAAATATAGAAGATGTTATAAAGTCAGCTATATTAGCTTATTTACTAATCGTCTATAAAACTTAGAAAGGAATAATAAAATAGAGGGTTAATTTCCTGCTACTCTTTAAATAAAGATCCTTTATTAAAAGTCTAACGAGATCTCCTCTCTTAAAGTCTATTAGTTTATAATCCTTATTTATAGCGTTTTACTATAGATTTAGTTACATTCCGCTAGAGATCTTCTAATTTTTAACGTAGTTAACTAAGCTTTTTAATTTAGGCGAAGGCCGCGAGGGCACCTCTATAAGATATTTCGTCCTTAAAACGCTAGCGAAAGTTAGATAAATAGCTAAGGAGGGTTATAAAAGGTGAGACTCTAGTAGTCTAGTTAACTATATTATTGTATATAAATTTAGCTAGCTTAAATAACTTTAGCTAGTATACATTTATCGCCGTAAAGTATTAAAGGTAATATTTAAGAATTTAGGTTATCCTTTCTATTTAGCTATTAGTTTATAGGTAGAACGTAGTCGATAGCCTTAATTAGATCCGTAATAGGTAATAGAGGTTTAACTAGAATTTGCTTATAAATAGGGATCTTTGGTTAAAGATAATGCCATTAGGCGGTCTAAAATATAATTTAATATAAGGGAAGAATAGTGACTATTTTATAAACTAATTAATAATAATAAATATTAAATTAACTAATTTATTATTATATATTATTAGTGGAAGGCTAGTGACAAAGTCTATTAATAGTTCTATAAATAGCTAAATATAGATTAGTAGCGGCTATAACTCTCTATAAGGCTTATATCTTTTCGCTATAACCTCTTAGTAAATTTAGTAATCCTATATATATTTAGTAACATCTTAGTCGAGATTTAGCTAATAATACGTCTATTTTATTAGCTTAAGCGTTTAGAATATAGCTAGAATAACTAATAAAGGTATTAATATAGTGAATACTTAGTAATTTACTTCTTAGGTTACTCCCCGCGAGGATATAGATATGTTCTCTAAGCTACAAAAGACCCTTAGGTCTAATACTCTAGACCCTAAACCTAGAGCTAACGACTCTATAGTGTTTTTTAACGCTAAGTCTCTAGGTCTTCTTTCTAAAGTCGCCTAATAAGCGCTTTAAATTTTATATCTATCATAGCTATATAGACCTACTTAGAGGTATAGTGACAGCGTACGGGCGCTGTCTGCCTAGCGGAATAAGGCGGAAAAGTCAGAGCACGACAAGGTCTATAGAGAGGGAAGAAAGAAGGCAACGAAGCTGTGAAACTGCTGCGTTGGGTAAGATGACGAATCTACGAGGAGAAACTAGAGAGAGAGTAACTGAGGGCAGAAAATCCTACGGTGAGAGAGGCTGGCCAATCGCAGGCCTCACCGGCCAGGCGGTATCACCAACATATAGGCTAACGAAACCTATATATTAGGGAGATAGTATATACGCCTAAGTTCCCCTTAATTAATTACACTAACTAATTTATCCCTATCTTTGTTCTCTTTAAGTATAGGATATCTAAGATAAGCGCACTTATAGATAATAACTAGACTATAATAGAATAATCATTAGTTATCTACGATTCGCTAGCTATTTAATAGCGTAAAATTAGATTAACCTTATAATCGCCTAGCGCTTAGAGGGTCTATCTATAGGATTGCTTCTTTCTAATATAATATTTTATTATAAAATTAAAAGGAATAAGCGATAGGCACTAATAGGCCTACCTACTATTAAGCTTCAGCTATTTTATTAAATATCTATAAATTAGAGTGGTCTAAAAGCACTTTAACTAAGTAGGCGCTTTCTTTAAGATAGTGCTAGTAGTGTTTAAATAAGTATATAATAGCGAATAGCTCCTAATCTAGTGTGCTATAGAGGATCTTAGCCTTAGTGAATTTCCATAATTAAAAGGCCACTAGATACTATATACTGTTATTACTAGGTTATAAAAGATTACTAGCTATAATATTATTAGATATATTAGTTTCTACTTAGATATACTTTAAGAGGTTAAAATGTTAGAGAAGAGGCGCTAACTAAAAAGCGGCAATTAAGTAGCGATACGCCAACTTTTAGTAAGTTTAGGTGAATCTACTCTGGCTTATATCTATTCTTAGATCCTTTTAGGAGGGATATATAAGATAATATAGGAATAGTCTTAGATAAATCTGTAATAGAAGTTATAAAATCTAAGACATTTAGATCTCTTAGTATATCTTAGGGACCTCCTATAATATAGTATTAGATATCTAGCTAGGATCTATTAAGGGGTATAATAAATCTAAGGGATTCCACTTAGTTATAGTAAAACTTATATTTACTAGGCTTAGCGTATAAGTGTCACGGTGTTCCAACATGAAGCTATTCCAAGCTTTGATGCCTTAGGCACCTCCAGGCATGATGGAATCCAGAGCTCCAAGGGCGTTATACAGCCACCCCCTTTTCCTTTATAGAGTTTTACCCCGCTTTGTGTATTTATAAAAGCCTCTTGGAAGTCAGATTCCGACTTCTAAGAAACAGTCTTGCAGTTCATTGACACCTGGTACTTTTCTTCTACCTGATTGACAGGCTTCTACCCTGAATGTAGATCATTAACCTTTACAATAAGCCTATTTTTTGTAAAGGTGTTTTTATATAAGATTCCTAATCTACTAAAAAGATTAGATATTATTAAGACACGCTACTATGAAGATATTAAGAATATTATAGAGCGCTATATAGATAGAGTTTTAGAAGGTTATATATAGGTATATTAGTGAGACTAAAGGGTATGACTATATATATAAAGTGACTATAGTAAGTATAAAAGACTATTTTCTACTTATCTCTTTCCTTAATATAAATGTGGTAGTGTATATCCTAGATATTAATTTTATAAAAGAACTTAGCCCTTAAAAGCGGTCTAAAATTTCTAAAATTAAAGGTAAAGAGTACTAATTCTTAACTAAAACCTTATTAAGGTCTTAGTAATCTTCTATAAAGGCGAAGGCTACTATTAGCTTCTAGTATAAGAGGATAGGCGCTTCTATTAGGCTCTTTAATATATAGATTTATCTATTATAGAGGTTAATATTAACGTATTTCACAAGCGACCCGCGCACACAAGCGACCCGCGCACCCTAAAACACCATATTAAATGCCATATTTCGTTCTTCTATATTTCAACAACTATATATTTATTTTATTTCGTACTTTAGAATACGCATTTTTTTAGGCACTAAAATAACATATCTTGATTTTAAGCCATCTGATTTATTATTTCGACACTTTACTATAAAATACAGTGTAATTTTGACATTTCGGTTATAAATACATATATCTCTATAAGTACTTATAGCAATCGTTCTATATTAAAGAAGTAGGTTATGAATACTATCTATATTATATATACTTAATCTCTTTTTCTAAATATATATGGTTGTTAAGATATGAAGTTGTAATTTATCATAATTAATATGGTGTTTTAGGGTGCGCGGGTCGCTTGTGTGCGCGGGTCGCTTGTGAAATACGTTAAGGTATTAGCGTAGTTATATAAGTTTATATAAGTTCTTTTTAAAGGAGAGGGTAAATTAGTCTAAATAGCAACTTTTATATCTAATATAAGGTAATAGAATTATATTCGCTTAAGGATAGAAGGGTGATTATTTTAGATAGAGAAATTATTATAAAATTCCGCTAATTTAGGACGTATTCGTTATAAATCTAGTAGGGGTTTAGTTGGGTCTTAATTAGTTAGAAGGGTATACTTATAAGGGAAAAGCTCTTTAAATCGTCAGGATAGCTGGCCCATCAGTTACCTCTAGATATTAACGTAATCGGTAAGCGAGTCGCGCACCCCCAAAACACATAGTAAAAGTGATAAATTACAACTTGATTTCTGAACAACCCTTTATGGTATTACATTTATATAAGAATAGGATCTTAATAAGAGATGTCTAGATATATTTACAAGGTTTTAGGAATTGATGATAAGTGCTAGCTTAGATATATATATTCAAAGTAAATAGAGCAAAAATACGGCGTATTTTTGGTAAACGCAATGAATACTTATCTAAAGGAACCCAAAGTTCGGGTTATAACTAGGATTCTAGTTAGCAACTTATACTATTAATTTTACCTAAAACGAATGCGTTGTTGTTGAGCTATAAAATCCACTTTACTATGTGTTTTGGGGTGCGCGACTCGCTTACCGATTACGTTATAGGATTACTAAATTTACTAAGAGGTTATAGCTAAAAGATATAAGCCCTCCCTATAGAGCTATAGCCACTTCTAATCCCTACTAGGCTATTTATATGTAGAATTATTAACTACTAGTCTTCTACTAATAATATATAAATAATATTACTAGATATAATCTATATTATCGTTATTAATTTAGGGAATTGCTAAAAACACACCCCCTGGGTCTAATTACACACCCCCTCCCCACTTTAGTTTCCTATATGAGTATAGTGCTGTCTTTGTATTTCATCTTTATGTGACAATGCTACATCCTCGCGATAGCTAAATTACTAGCGCGGCCCCTATCGACCTAGAAGACACTCAGAAACTAATATCATTCTATAGCGTTAAAAGTAGGGGCAAAAGCAGGTTATTAGAGACAGATTTCTCTAAACTCAATTAAAATGTTAGAAGTTTCTTACTAGTTATGTCTCACACGGTTAATAGATAGCCGGTATGATAACTTGGCTATGCGAGGATGTAGCCCTGTCATATAAAGTTGAAATACAAAAACTACACCTTACCATTTCAGGAAATGGGGGTGTGTAATTAGACCCAGGGGGTGTGTTTTTAGCAATTCCCTTAATTTATATATAGTCACTATACTTCCTTATGTCGCTAATTATTATAGCCGGAGAACTTATAAAGCTCTTCTATAAAATAGGGTGGAACTACAGACACCACCCCTTCGCTAGAGCCACCACCCTTTGGCTAGAGACACCACCCCTTGCCATAATTCTCAGGCATAACTTCCGCTTAGGGATTAGCTTAGATTATATCATCAACTTTTTCTCACCGCCCTCCTAAATTGCCTTCACCTTCTAACCTCTCCACTCCCCTCTATGTAAAATCTCCTCCCACTACGTCATCCACGCTCTTTGCTATTGATACCTCTTACCCAAAATGGCTATCCCTAGCATGGAGACCTATCTGTCTACCGATGATGAAGCAGAAGAGGCCTCTGAGGATACCAGCGCTGCTATAGGTAAGCTACTTGGTCATGCTTATGCCGATCCGTGGGGCCCGCTAAGTTATCCGCCTAGTCACTGCCTCGTTCCTCTCCTGATCCTCTGACACCTTTCGAGCGATCGACGCAGCGTGAGCCCTCGGCTCACGAGCGTGTTTTAGACCATGTTAGCGGCCGTGGCCGTGGCCGTGGACGTGGACGTAGACGTGGCTGTGGACAGCGCGGAGGACGTGGAGGGCGCGGAGAGTAGTAGAACTTACGAAAAGGTGTTCATAGAGAGTAATTGGAGGGAAAAACAGCTGTTTGTAAAGTTTCAAAATATGCAGTTTTACTATGTAAACCAGAATGTAAATAACGACGGCAGAAAATCGGAGCCAAATGGCAGAAAAAAAAGCTAATCCCTAACCGGAATTTGTGCCTGAGAATTGTGGCAAGGGCGGTGTCTCTAGCCAAAGGGTGGTGGCTCTAGCGAAGGGGTGGTGTCTCTAGAGGGGGGGGTGGTGTCTGTAGTTCTACCCTTAATTTAATATCTTACTAGACTGAAAGTGTTAACATCTATGAGCTCTCTAAAGCTTCTAGGAATCTAGGATAGGGTTGGAATATAATTTAATTAGCCCCTTCTAAAATCCTAGAATATCTAGAGCTTAATCTTTAGCACTAAATAGACGCTAACTAGAGGGACTAGTTAATAGAGAAAGCTATCTAATAGACGCCTTAGCTATAACTAGAGGTTACTAAAGAGGCCCTAAGTATTAATATATTATCTATCTATATAGTCTAAAGCGCTAAGTGACTAATATCGCGATTAATAGTCTATTAATACATAAAATACCCTCTATTTTATTATAACTATCTATAAGATTAACATAGTAAGATCCTTAAAAAAATAATTTATTATATAGATAGAGGATCCTAAGATTAAGGAATTATAGAAGTTCCTATAGGATATTATAATTATCTTAATATATTTTCCAAGTAGTTAGATATCTTATTCTATAAGAGAGTGGATTATAAGATTAAGCTCAAAGGAGAGCTTCCTTAGAGATATTATCTATTATATAAGATATCTATAGAGGAGTTACTCATCGCTAAAAAATAATTCTAATAGCTCTTAAGCTAGATAGAGGCTTATATTTTATAGAGACTACTAAGACGTTCAAACGCACTTACTAGAAAGGATATATATCTCTTATCTTTAGTTAATAAATTACTCTCATAGGTATTAAAGGCTAAGATCTTCACTAAGATTAATATAATAAAGGTTCTATAGACTTAGCGAGAGCGTAAGGCCGCAATGTGAAAAGTCAAGGACGCATTAGACCGGTCTATAAGGAGAGAAGAAGAGAAGCAACGAAGCTACAGGGAAGCTAAGTTAGGTAGAATCCACGAATCTTAAGATCTATAGAGAGAAAGAAGGAGAGGGCATAGCTAAGGGCAGAAAACCCTATGGCGAGAGAGGATGGCCAGTCATAGGCCTCACGAGCTAGGCGGTATCGCTAACATTTAGTATTAGAGGACCTATAATCTTTAAATCTTAATATAGAATATTTAACTATAAGGTTCTAACTAATAGGTTAGCCTCCTTTTAATAGTTTATTAATGTATCTCTAAATAAATATCTTAATGATTTCTATAGAATCTACATAGTTTTTATTAATAATATATTAATCTAACTATAGTAAGTGTGAAGGGCTAAAGCTAGACTTGATTTAATCTAGCTAGGCCACAAACTATATATAAAAAGCTTAAAGAGGAGAAGTGAGAAAATAGGTGAGTGTGTAAATAAGGGTACTAGCGAGGGCGGTGGCAGAATAGATAGGCGTGGTAGGGCCATATAGAAGCATTAGGGTTCACCCTATGATAGTAAGTCCTATAAGGAATATTATAATTATATATAGAAGGTTCTCCAGCGCCTCTATAGAGTAGGCCTTTAAGTAGCTATCTATAAATATAAGTTTAGCATCACTAAGACTTAATTCTTTAGCTTTGTTATTAATATAGGTAGCATCTAAGCGGACTTAGAGAAGATCACTATAGTCCTAAACTATGAATAGCTATTAATAAAGTAATTAGTGCAATTATTTTTTAGTTTCTATAATTTCTACTAACACTTTATAAAACTATAGCTAACTAAATCGCTAAGCTATTAAATAATCTCTTAAGAGATAATATAATCTTAAATAGAATATAATCTTAAATAGATAGATGCCTATAAAAATACTTTCTAGTAATTAAAGATAAGGCTCTGGGAACCTCTAATCCTCTATTATTATAAGTCTAAGGCCTAGATATAGATTAAAACTAATACTATAAATAGGGCTATTAGAGCTATTCTCTCCTAAAAGGGACCTAATAATCTATAGTATCTAGTAGCCTATTTTTTAAAGACTATAGATATCTACTAGCGACGCTATAAGATTTATAATAAGGAAATACTAGCCATTATCTTAGCCCTATATAGAGACCTAAGCTTAAGATTTATAGGGCTCTAACTAGTTTTTAATCTAGACTAACCACTAAGCCTTAGAAAGCTTTATAGTTAAATAAAGGCCAAAATACTAGATAATACTATTAGTTTTAACTTATAAGACCTCTTATAATTTTACTTTTTAATTCGCTTCTAGCCTAGTTTAAAAAATAAGCTAGTAAATAATCTATTTTATAAGAACACTCTTATAGATACGGTTATAGGACCTATAACTTATTTTTTCTTCTCTATAACTCCCCTATGTTTCCTTTCCTTCCTTAGCTTAACTCTTTTTGGCAAATACACTCTATTTATCATAGATCTAGTAGTAGTCACACTTATGTCGCTCTATATTCGCCTTTATATTCTCTATATTTTGCTCGATCAACGATAGAAAACTGTAATGATAATATGATATCTTCCTAACTAGGTGCTCAAGTGCGCCACATATTAAGTCCTGTGTGTGATAACCGGGGCTCCTGGTTTACTACCTTCAGAGATGGAGTAGTGTACTATAAAGCCTATAGGAATTCAGTGGTAAGGGGTTGGTCCTATGGCGTTCAAGAGAATCGGATCCCTTAGTAAGCATCCATGTGCATAAAGGCGGTATATGGCGGCAGAATCTGCTGGCTGACCTTTCCTCTACCCTTTCATCTGAGTCTCTAGTACGTACAGTCCTAACACTGTAATACCAATATGGCATAGTCATGGTGTTTATAGTTTGAGTCTTACACTTCCCAAATATTGCCTTCCTACCAGGTCTCTGCCAGTTATTAGAAAGAGGATTAGGTTGAAGCTAGTGAATTCATGGCTATACATACCGTTTGTAAACCCGTCACTTAACCTAGGAGCCTACTTCTATATAACATTGATGAAGCATGTGTCAGGAATAGATCACCGCGGGTCAGTGGTTCACCAGCTGGGCCAAAAGACCAATATGACGAGGTTCTCACTTCGTCATGGCCACGACCCATATATATATATACACATAATTTAGTATTTCACGGATTGTCATGATTTTGGTCTATGACAGCAAGAGTGCAAGACTAGATGGGACCTCAAGCTACCCAGGTCACACGTTGGAGTCTACACGTGGTATTCTAATAAGCACGTCATACAATATCGTGGAACAAGGGTTTTCACAGCAATAGGTGTCAACGTGGCAATTCTCTGGCTAGATAGCATCGGTTTCCCTTTCTGGCATTTTCCTTCACTTGGAAGACAGGCTGCTTCCACGGTCAATTTTCCTGGTATAAGCCTAGGAAGTACCTGGTAGTGCGAATAGACACAGTCTTACTATGAAATACACTAACTAGGAGGTATTGGTAAGGATTCACTATGCACCGAGAAGTGAGGCGGGCGTGGTGCTAAGATTCTCGACTATATAATCCCAACTGCTATAGGATCAACTAGGAATAAATCTCTATCGAGGCCGGGGTTGATTGGCGTTAAGAAACTCGAGGTCGTCTAGAGTCCTAGGCCTCTCATCAAAGGCATATTACATTCTTCTCGGAATCTCGGGCATACCATCAAATCCGCAGGCAGTGTGTGATATTACCATTTGGCCATGTCTGTCATGGCTTTGGTCCCAGTAACAGGTGTCAGTGGCATTATTTATTTCCTCGCGGTGGGGAATGAACGACGAGGCACGTTACATAGATTCACACTACCTAGCGTCGGGATAGAAGGAAGAGGATGCATTGAATAGTTGGAACATATACGAGCAAGCGCTATCTTGATTCCGTGTGCCCGCTCATCCCATCCACACTGGCGTATAACGTTACGCGAGGATCAGGAGAAATATATAGGTGAATTCCACCAAGTTCAACGACAAAGAGCAAATCCCTCGAAAATTGCAAGTACATGTAGCTGACAAGAAGGAGGGAACGAAAGAAGCGGTTCCTCTTATGGGCACGTGGTGCAGGTGCAGTTCTGTGATTTAATGGTGGTCCATTTAATTCATTCGGACTCAACATTCCCAGTAACGGAAACGTCAATGTAAGAGGAGCGTGGGGCCAACCGGGCAGCAGTCAAACCCGAGGCCAAGTGTGAAGTACTGCTACGGACTGTCAGAGGGTCAACATAGGGCTGTGTCAGTGAAGGCTGGTTGGTTTGGAGTTGCGCTAGCGATAGAAGGGAGTGTCGGGTGTCTGAATAGTGGCAGTGCCTAAGGGAAAGGCGATATGGTCTTCATGTAAGCGAGATCAAGCCCCGACTCGCAATCTGACAGTATGAAGATTTGATTATCAACAAGAAACGCCAGATAATTGACAGATGACCGGTTACTAGCCAGTTAGTGAACTGCCTGGCTACCTAGGTAGTCAGAAGTGCAGAAACCCTAGAAGGTTGAAACCCAATTGGATGGGGCTTCGATCTCACAGCCGACGATAACCAGGGGCAGTCTCGGATATCACTGCAACGAATCACAGCCATCTGGAAGGCAACTTGGACAGATGACTGCTCGCTATGACACAGCCCCAGCTTGTGACCCAAGGGCTCTCGGATGCGCACTGGAATCAATGCGCATCCTGATCTCAGCGTGATATACCTCGGTCTTGATGCCTATACCAATTGCAATCATGATCGCCAAAGGAATTGACAATCAAAGTCATGATGATGATTGAGCAACCTTCTAGGTATCTGGATCATCCTTCAATAACCAGGATTGAAGGCAGAGGCCAGCGGATCGACAAGATCACGCTACTCGACGAAACGCCGGCGGTGATCATGGGGATGACTCCGCCCATCGGGCATCATTGGTGGACCCCTTCAGGCCGTGATCCTATTAGGACAGTGCCCGCATTGGGATGTTGTCATGCGGTCATCTGCCTACTACTACCATCACTGTCACTACTAGTACTGGGCAGACAGGCTTGGGAATACTATCACTATAGGACTAGTAGGATTATTTAGTATAGGAATAGTACGATAGTGATAAGGTCATGTCCAAGACAGATGACTCTCCAATTAACCAACAATCACCTTTGACTCATCCGCTCTTAAACCACCTGCTTCCCCTCTCCGAGGGCGCTTCCCTTATCTTCCCTTTCTTCCCTTTCTTTCCCCTCCCTCCTTTACCTTCCTCACCTTCCTCACCTTCCTTACCCGACTCATCTCCCCATCATTCAATTACTCACCCGCCTCATCTTACTCACCTTCACATTCCTGGTTCTTGCCCAACCATAGTCCCGCCCCGTTGACTCATAGTCGGCCATTGGCCTTAACCCCGGTTCTATCGCCACTGGCAAACCTGACAAATCACCAAGGCTGTTTGGCATTCACTTCCATTGACTTCTACCTCGTCATCTTTCGCCTTCTGCCTCGTATATTGAATTGACTTACTTCTACCCTCTTCCTACTTCCTCGAACCACTTTCCCCTTCTTACATCTCTTCCCACTTTCCACCCCCTAAATATCAACGTCTTCAGGCAACGTTCCCCTCCCTCCAATCGCCATTGTGCGAACGTACCAAGTCTCCCAGATCTCCTGTCGAAAAATGACCTCTGGCCTACAGCATCCAGGCAAACATCCAACCATAATGAATCGCCTGCCGGTGTCGAGCCTTATGTCACCTCCAGAGACAAAGCCACTGGAGAATTTTCATCCCTCACCGTACCCTCCCAAGCACGATTCATCCGCCTCTTTGAGTGACATCAAATTGCCCCCCATCTCAGCTGATCGCAAGCGAACACAGTCCGAGATGGATCTTCCCTCGCCACCGGTCACCCCGTACACGGGCACCAAGAAGCGGCGATCTCACACATCGGACCAGATTGAGCGAGATGTGGGCTCTGCACGAGACCCAGTCCTCTTCTCACGCCATGACTCCATGGCAGGCGCCTCGGACGAGCCGCTCTTCGGTCCCATTCACCCTCCCACGGCGGAGGCGCTCGTCGAGCATCATATCAACTCGCACATGGCCAGGTTTGAGAACAAGAGGAACAAACCCACACGCGATGAATACCTTCTCGCCCTGTCGTGTGTGCCCATCGTCTCGGCCCAGTACAACCGCAACCCGGTTGCATGGGCTCGGGAGGAACGGGAAACGCTGGAGCGTCAGTTGGTTTTGATGAATCGATACCGACCGGGGAACCTGGAGGCCAAGCTGAAGAAGATCGCCCCAGCCCCCGCGAAGAAAGTGGGTGCGGCCACGCCGCGTGTTCAGCGAACCAGAGTCAAGCGCACCCCCAAATCTACCCCCAAGCAACAAACATTGGACTCATTTGATTCCCCCCCGTCCGTCTCGAAGCAGCGCGCCTTGGGGACCAACCGAGATGATACAGATTTCCATGCCCTCCAGGATTTCTCGCCCCCGCTAGAAACCCTCGGTAGCAATGCCAAGGCCCTCAAGGCCGACTGGAAAGGGCAGATGTTGGATTTGAGCAATGACCCGGACAGACATCTGCTCAGTCCCGCCGAGCTCAATCTGGCATCCACTCTCAGGCTGTCTTGCGCCACCTACCTTTGCAGCAAGCGTCGAATCTTCGAAGCCCGAGTCCGTGCTCTGAACGTGGGCAAAGAGTTCCGCAAGACCGATGCCCAGCAAGCCTGCAAGATTGATGTCAACAAGGCTAGCAAGCTTTGGACCGCCTATGAGCGCGTGGGATGGTTTAAGCCTGAGCACTTCCACCAGTATCTGAGATGATGATTCCCAATCGAGAACCCCAAGACAAGCGACATGGCAACCTTCCCACCTCCGCATGATGAATTGCGGGATCCTTATCATTTCTGCGACGTTCTATTCCCCCCTACGCTCCCCTCTTCTCTGATATCCAGTTTTTGCTGGCCGATGTGGGCATGATGCTTCAAGTGGCGATCTCCGTTGTCGTCCTTCCAATCGGCACTTTGCTCTCAGGACACCTCGAGTAACTGACCGACTATGCCTTGGACCGAACAATTCGGATATTAATCCTCAGTGGCTCCAGCACTCTTGCCGTGAATACCTGAGACAGGCCCTGGTTTTCATCAGTGTCCATCCCCTCACTCTTTGCCGCATCCTGCCGTCTTTCGGGTTTTCGTTCTTTCCTTTCTGTACCCATTGGGGACCACCAGGTTTTCCTCTCTTTTTTACATACTATCCTGTTCGATGACCTGGATTCTGAATTATGCGATACTCAGTTGCTTTGCGATGCATTGCTCTCCTACATCTTTGGCTTTGGTTTTCCGGCGTTTGGCGTCTGGATTTCTCTCTCCAATCTAGAATGGCCGGTTTGGGACAGTGCGGTGTTTATCTGATCTTTCAATCTGTTTTTCTCCCTTCGCTGTCCTGCTTATGAGCGAGGGATTTGTTTGTAACGCGAGCACCACCGAGACGACATGATACCCTGACCAGATACGAATCTTTCGAATGACACCGTTATGCGAACAGACCTTTTGTATCCCACTATCTCGAGTAATTCATTGTTATATTCCGGTAGATCTACATAGTTATGGCGATCCGATTGACAAAGTAGTGTAGAATGGCCAGACCACGTTTCCACTGGTTCGCCCGCCTGTGGGGCTCCAACGTACGTCCAGTGATCTGGCTCCGCCCGGCGCCACCTTTTTCTGACGTCTCCTTCATTTCACTTCTGCCTCATCTCTTCATTCCCACCCCCCCAACTCCCCCAGACTGCTTCGTTGAAATCTCGTCGCTATGTCACAGGCCGACGTGACTCGCGCCGAGTCTATCGAAGAACAAGAACGTGCCCGGGCCGATGGCGACAAGAAGCCCAAGTCCCGGCGACCAGCAAGTACGCATCCCCTGCCCGCTCGAACCTACGCGAATCCTCTTCCTCGGGAAGAAGTCTTACTGAATTGAGTTGACCCGATATGTTAGATACGGCCTTTCGGCAGCAGCGACTGAAAGCCTGGCAGTAAGATAATTTTGCCCCTCGAGGATTCGCTTTTGGACCTACTGACGCAACCCAACCAGACCAATACTGACCCCCAAAAGTGTTCTGCCCTTGTTCTTTATTGTCGGCGTCCTTTTTGCCCCCATCGGTGGTGTTCTTCTCTGGGCGAGCTCTCAGGTGCGTGTTATTGGCTCTCCATTTTGGTCTCACGCGAATCTGACATGCCATTTGCACCAGGTCCAAGAGATTGTCATTGATTATACCAACTGCCCGACAGAGGCCTTGAACACCACCTCTAATATTCCAGCATCTTATGTGTCCACAACCTGGAAGGCACAGTCGAGCCAGCAGAACTACTGGTGGAAGTCTTGGAATTCGACGTCGAATACCTCGATGTGCCACCTTTCGTTCGACATTCCAGAGTCGATGGGTCCGCCAGTATTCCTGTACTACCGCCTGACCAATTTCTATCAAAATCACCGACGATATGTCCAATCTCTTGAGCTGGAACAACTAAAAGGCACTGCGGTCCCCAATGGCACAATTTCGGGTAGCGTGTGTTCACCTCTGGCGATCGATCCTGCGACTGGGAAGGCATACTATCCGTGTGGCTTGATTGCCAACTCAATGTTCAACGACACCATCGGCAGTCCTGTGCTCAAAGGCGAATCGGACTCTCCGTACGACATGACAAACAAAGGGATCGCATGGGCGAGCGACAAGGCACTGATCCAGAAGTCACAGTATAACCAGTGGCAAGTGGTACCTCCGCCGAACTGGAAGGACTACGACTACGAGAAACAGGGTATTCCGGATCTCCATGACAATGAGGAATTCATGGTCTGGATGAGAACTGCTGGCTTGCCTTCATTTAGCAAGCTTTCACGTCGGAACGATACCACTGCCATGCGGCCGGGACGATACCAGTTGGATATCAACTATAGTATGTCGAGACCATTACTGATCTTTTGCTGGAAGCATGCTGACCCCAGCCCAGAGTTCAACGTCACGGAGTACGCGGGCACCAAGTCGATCCTGCTCTCCACACGGACCGCTCTTGGTGGCAAGAATCCCTTCATGGGTATTGCTTACGTGGTTGTTGGCGGAGTCTGCGTACTCCTGGGAGCTTTGTTCACGATTGCCTACCTGGTTCGACCCAGGTATGCCCAATGTTGCCTCCAACTTTGGTGCACAGAAACTGACCGACTTTTGCCAGGAAATTGGGTGACCACACCTATCTCACATGGGACTCGACTAACCAGCCGAGCACCGCCATGGCCACAGGCAGAGATGACCGATTGCGACCGGGTGCACCATAGGATGCTTTCGACTAACTTTCATGCTTTCTTTTCTCGACTGTTCTTTTCGATCTGGTGTCTCACTGCATTTTTCTCGATTGTTATTGCTGGGTCGCGACTGTGAATAAATAAATGGACCGTTCCGGGCTTGGTGTTCAACAAGGAGTTGCATGTATCTAACATTCCCACAACAACGCGCATTCTTTCTACTGACACTGGCCCTCGGTGATCTCTCATCCCGTTTGTTAGGGTATCGGTTGGCATTTTCCAGATGCCAATGATGTGCTGGTGTTCCTCCGTCCCGCCTGGTTTTCTCCGCAGATCTTCTATGCGGCGTCACTCCTTGCGTTGGACATGCATTCCATCGTGACGAAGCATTCTTCGGACTCATAGTATCGGAGCGGGTTCATACGACTTGGGACTCGCTGGTCATATAGTGGATGACTGAGTCCCGAGAGAAACTGCTCATGCTTTTTTCGTTCATGGGTGTGACGGGGGAATCACGATCCTAGGGCGCTCATCACCAACATCATGGTCTGTCACTCTTTTGCTCCGCTCGTGGTTCTTGTCACAGCCCTTCTCTTTTTGCAAGTCCGCTGCAGCCCTGTCGTTGTTCAGAAACGTGGGATTTGCGCCACCGAGGATCCAGATGCGTCTTTCCTGAGAGCCATTCAGCGAGTCAGTAACGAGGAGACTCACCCAGATCCAACTGGGTCTGAGGCCCGCCAGGGTCCCATTGAAGTTGCAACATGGTTCCATATCATAACCAGCAAGGCTGAAGCTGGTCAAGTGTCCGATGATATGATTAATGCCCAAGTAAATAATGCCTTGCCGCATCTATTTTAGACTTCTCACACTGACTCTCCCTGCAGCTTTCCATTCTTCAGGACTCCTATGAGGACGCCGCCATCAGATACAGATTGCATGGTATCACCCGTCATGTCAACGATGCATGGGCGCGGAACGACGATGAGATTGCGATGAAGATGGCTCTTCGTAAAGGAAGCTATCAGACCCTGAACGTTTATTTCCAGACCGACCTTCAGGCCTCACCAGGAGAAGCTGGGCGTCACAGACATCGAGGTGCTCTTGTCTCGACCGACCTATCATCCAGCGTGTTAGGCTTTTGCACGCTTCCTGACCCGAGTATCAATGCGAGCACTCCCCGTGCCGACTATATCAAGGATGGCTGCAACGTACTGGCCAAGACCATGCCAGGGGGTTCTCTGGATCTTTACAACAGGGGAGGGACCGCTATCCACGAGATAGGACATTGGCATGGTCTTCTGCACACCTTCCAGGGCGAGTCCTGCTCGGCGGACAATCCTGGAGACTATATCGCCGACACGCCTCAACAGTCCACCCCAACAGACGGCTGCCCTGCTCGCAAGGACTCGTGTCCCGACTCCCCGGGACTTGATCCCATCCACGACTTCATGGACTACGCCTCCGATGTGTGCTACGAAAGATTTACGCCAGGTCAGATCCAACGCATGCGGAATATGTGGGCATCTATGCGAGAAGGGAAATGAGGAAGAGGCAAAATTGGTCTGCCAAATGGAGCAACGATGAATGTTTCCCAAATACTTCGTTCACATTGTCCAACATCGTTTTAAGGCCGAGCAGCACCAGCAATTAGACTTCAAACAAGTACAAGATCATACAAATTTTCTTTAGACCAAAGCATCTTGATTATTCCTTTATACCCGTGACCATCGAAGCTTCCAAGCATTGAAGCAATGCCTAAGAGATAAGTAGGGGAAACAAAAACAGAAAGACTAGGCCAGAATGGATGATGATGCTCGACCACAACCCCGGTCTTTTAGCGCTTGCGTTTTGTGCCACGGTCGTCATCATCCAGCTTATTGTCCTTGTCCTGGCGTTTGGCCTTCTTCTCCAGTTCGTCCCAGTCCTCTCCACTCTCCTCGTCCCCGCTGAATTCTTCCTCACTTGCATCTGCGCTAGCATCATCATCATACTCGCTGTCTTCCTCGGAACTCTCATCGGCAGCAGCCAGTTCGGAGTCAGACAGTTCAAAGGCTGACTCTTCCTCTTCTTCAGAGCCTTCCGAGTCTGACTCGGCCGCTAGGAAGGACCAACCGCCATCGGCAAAGAATCCATATGGATCGCTCACGACCGTCTTCATGATTGTGGTCCAATTCAGGTTGAGTGGACCTTCCGTGAAGGCAATATCAACGGAGTCAAGCCAGTCTTTAACACCCTCCAGTGCTTCAACGGGAATCGTGTTGATATGCACAGGAGGCCTGTGGAAGTCCTTGAACACGAACACAAGATCGAAGTTTTTGAGACCGAACTGTATTCACATTAGTATGTTTAGCAGTCGGACTGCTTAAAGAAGGGAGCCACAACATACCTGGACTCTTTCCAGATGGGCAATTTCGATTTCGTTCAAAGTGATCACCATGAAGGGGGGCTCGGTGAGTTGAACCAATGCATCAGTTGTCGGCTGAATTAGGACGTTGGAGCGGTTGGGAACACCGGTGAATCCAATCTCTCGGAAAGGGATGTCGACATCTACACCTTCATCCTTTCCAGCATCAGCAATCTTCTCGGCGAACGCCTTGAACTCGCGATCAAGTGCAGCTCGCCGACGTCTCTCCTCCTGTTCAGCCTCAAATTCTTCCTCATCGCCATATCGGTGTTTGCGCCGGCGGTTGCCAGTCTCGTCAAATTGCATTTCAGTGGCCTCGCGATAGAACTGGACATCCCGCGTCTTTCTCTTCCCAATCATGATGGGGGTCTTCAAGTGCACGTGGATGAGGACGATCAGCTCGTGAGCACATGGCTGGAAGAAGAGATGCTTGACATTGCTGAAAAGCACATCAACATGTTCGTTGCGAAAAGGCGACAGGTAGCGAAGACCATTTTGGTGAATCTCTACCTCTCCGGGAACACGCTTCCCATCCAGCGGGGGTCGGAGATATACATCGGGCAGTTTCACAGGACGACGGTCTGAACTCGGGTTAGCATCTTGAAAGTGGTCTGGGGTAAGCATTGCGACTGACTTCTGATCTCAACAAGTTTGTCCTGCTCGACCACATCCTCCATCTCCTTCTTTTCCTGCTCACGTCGCAGGGCGGTCTTGCGAAGTTCGGTAATATCTTGCGCGACCTGTGCCAATCGATCGTTGTCCTTGGACCGCAACGTCAGGTTGCGAACAAAATGTGCCGATGGGTCCTCGAAAGGCTGGTCATCCTTACGCCCAACTCCCTGGCCCGGAGAAAGGAAATTGATGCGCAAATAGGCGTAGTCACCTTCATCACTTTTGCTGGCATTTTTGATGGTGTTGACATGGAAGGGCACTGGTCTTCCCATGATCGGCACGATGACAGTCGACGCCTTATGATCGACGTAGATGGTGAGGTCCTTGACTTTGCTCGGCAGTTGATTATCTCGCTTGTAAGATTCAAACCGCTTGAACCTTTTCTGAGCTACCCCATTGTCATCTCCAGTGGTACCCGTGAACCGGTCCAGACCTTCCTTGGTCTTCTTTGACGCCAGCTCTTTCTGGTGCTCTCGACGACGTGCTTCGGCACCCTCGTTGATCTGGGTCGGTCGTTCAGCACGAAGCTTCGTCCGCGTGACGTTTCTGCTCGCCACGGCACTGGACTTCGACTCCTTCTTCTCTTTGGCGGGCTTTTCAGGTTCCTCATCGTCCCCGAAGTAAAAGGAGACAGAGTCCATGTCGATCCCAGCGTCTTTGGTGAAGATGTGAGGGCCATTGTCTCCGACGCGGACCGTATCGGTAATGACCATAGAATAGACGTTGTTTCCCTTCGAGTCAGCGTCTTTCACGTCTGTCAGACCAACAGTAATCGAAAGGGTCATTCCATTCTTCAGAACCCGATTGTTCTTAGCATTCAGAACCATGTTGGAATCGCGGAGTTCAATCCCAATGCCAGCACCGACATTTTTGACTAGGTGGCCCTCAAGCTCGGGCTTCTTCGAGCGAACCAAATTTATGGCCTTGTTGTAGAGATCCTTGGCTACCACACCATCGCGAATCTCTTTCATGACAACGTCATGAAGGCTCAACAGGAATGCGTAGTTGGCTTCCTGGGCCTTGCTGGGATCCACCAGGTACGTACGGCCGATGAGGGAATTGTACGTTTTGTACCTGATTCCGAAGCTGGAGAGGATGATGCCTGGCTCTAGGTTCCTGCTGTCGGATGTCGCAGTCAACTTTAGGTCGTAGGCTCCGCCACTTTGGACCACAGGCCCGTAAGCCCAGTCAATCTGCTCTGCATCAAACTCAGCGGGTAGGCGCGCCAGCTTATTGAAAAATTTGGCATCGTCAATTTTGGCGTCAACCTTGGCAGCAAGGGCCTTGTGTGTTATCTGCTGTTCCTCGTCAAGCAATCGTGACATTTCATCGACGAAATATTCTGACATCAGGCCACTGCATGCCCTGGAGGCGTTTCGAATTGAGACCTACGAAACCAGTCAATATCTTGTGTTTGCTTGACGTGTAGACCAGACCAACCAGCTCATCCGGATCTTTTATCGCGAAAGCCGCAGAGAGCGCAGGGGTGATGTCAATTTCTTCCATGTCTTTCGAGATATCACCGAACGCGCGTTTCCAGTCATCGGCGAAAGGTCCAGTCGTGGTGTCTTTCGGGAGGGTGCCAACCTTCTTCTGTGATTTGGGAATCGGTCAGTGATGAGTATCAAACATGCAAGTGTAGCAAAACTTACACCTGCCCCCTTGATGACATCCAGACATTTCTCAAAGGCCTTAGTCTTGGATTCTGGATCTTTGGTCGTCACAAGGAGTTCGACTGGGATCTTGCCTCCTTTCAACGGCTCCAGGAGCTCAGCTACGATTCCATGAGGTTAGCATATCAGCATATACATTCGGGTGAGCAAGTGAAATTACCCTTTTTTGCTGTGGTGACCACGTAGACTGCTTCGGTGGTAAAGACGAAGAGGGTGGCGGGAAACTCATAACCGAGAAGCCAAAACTAAAGACCGAGGTGATCAGTAAAGGTCCGCAGTGCTTTTGTATCGCAAGGAGAGTCAGATATGGAGCCGAGTGACATACGTGCATGGCATTGTTCTTTTGGAAGGCGCTCTCGTCAGTCTTCGTCTTGCCCATAAGGATGACGATGGAGTCCGCGCCGCCGAACAGGGCGTTCCCTGATCGCTTGTCTGCTTTCCATGATGCATAGAAGCTGGAAAGATGATTGAAGAATGTGTTCTTGTCAATCGCAATCTTTTCGGCCATGTTGGCGATCTGCTGCGAGCAGGGTCCGCTGACAGCAGCGAGAGTGATGGCACGAGAAAGCACGAGCTAGGTAGGGATCAAGGTCGCATGCGAGGGACGAGAAGGAGAAGGAGAAGGCTGAATGTCTGATGAATAGATAGAGGAAGATGAACGATGGAAGTCGTGATTTGAGTATGCGACTGATGGACCAGTAAGGTGAAGTGAGTCTTTGGGAAGAGAAGGAGAGAAGAAACGCGAAAAGCGCGTTTTGACTTGCAGCGGAACTCCCGTGCCCAGTTTTGCCTTTTCGGGAATAGCGTGGGTGGCTCCGCGGCATTACTACTACTCTCTCGTTCTCTGCAGCAACACTTTTACCCTGTCTTTCCTCTCTCTTTTCAGTCGGTTTTCCGACTCTTACCAAAGAGCTCTTCGATCTGGTTTCTTGACAATGAACAACATGAAGTGCTTGGAATTCCACTGAGCCGCTCGCTCGTTTTGACAGTTTTGAGTCTGCCATACGCATACCTACCCTCCGCATTTTCTCCGGCAACAGCGAAAACGATCTCGATGCGATGCCCTTGATCCCTGTGAAGGAAACCGAAGCTTGCAATGAACCCCATCTACCTTGAGCCCCATTTGACCGACCCCGGTCCCCGTCGAAAGCCACACAATGATGCTGCTACCGGAGTGTCTGCGGCTGGAGTTCGCGCTCTCAGTGCACAAATGGTGGCTTTCTACTTCAGGGCACCCATAAAAGCTTTCTTTCGCACTCGAGTCGAGTATGTGGCTTCCACGCCTCGGATTCTGGACCTTGTTTACTGACACTACCTTTAGTTATATGGTAAATTCCCTACTCATATTCTGTCTTCAACTAGTGCTCCGGTCCACTGATTACCGCTTCCTTGTTCTTCTCAACTCAACAGGCATTTGCACGAGCTGTGAACCCCCGTGTTGCAGAAGGCAGATGGTCTCTTCATACTACCACCCCGGGGCTGTTGATTCACGCGGTTCGAACATATGGCTGGCGGTTTATACCCAATCAAGTCTTGCCTCCTCTGATGGCGAATGCAGGGTGAGTCAAACTTGGCAGCGCATATGAGCATTGAAAGTTCCGACTCGGTTGTCTGACTCTCGGCAGGGTTGGTGCGATCCTCTACACATCCTATCTCCAGGTGTTGGGTGCGCTCCATGAACCAGTATCACAGGGAGTCAAGCGAGTCTGGCCTCCGGCTCCCCCAACCGCTACGTTCGCAGCTGGTTTCGCGGCCGGTACCATGCAATCCATCGTGGCGGCTCCTCTGGACGCTCTGCAGGTTCGTCTTCAGACAAGTGACATGCTAGAGGGCCAGTACAGAAGCATGTGGCACTACGGCCATCACAAACTCAAACAAATTGGTCTCCGAGGAGTCTTTGCTGGATGGAGCCTTTCATTCCTACGCGACTCGCTTGGGTACGCCGTATTCTTCTCCTCGTTCGAGTATGTCAAGTCACAGTCATACTATGCCTTCATCACCTGGTACTATGGGTCGTTGCATGCCGACCATCTGGATATGCTCCCCTCTTCTGGATCCAGTGACCGCGGTGTTCCTCTCATCAAACCGCACTATGCGCTGGAACCTTGCTTCCTCATGATGGCGGGCGTGCTGGCATCCGTGGCACAACAGGCCATTCAGCATCCGCTCAGCCGAATCCAAGATCTTCACCTGGGACGGTTGGAATACCTTGATCACCAGGCAAGCCTTGATCCCTCCCGGAGAGAGATGCTCCGGCTTTACTATCACGCCTATCAGGAGACCTTGAAGCGCTGCCGACGAAAAGCTCAGCGGGCTGGTGGCTGGCGCCCGTGGCTGTTTCGAGGATTTGTGAGCAGTTCCATTCGTCAAGTGCCCAGCACGAGTGCGGGACTGGTGATCTTTGAACTGGTGCGTCGACGATATGCCAGCCTCGCCGACGCCGTCCACATTCAGAAGGATGGTTATGATATTCTCCTCACGTAGCATGTGCGTGGTGGTCGTTGTCATTTGTGGCATTTGGGCAGCGTGAACATAGAGAGATACCCCCACGGTCTAGCGTTAGCAGATGATACCCTATAGAGAGGCGAAGAATACATACCGGGAATATGGTCGGTCATCGGGAATTCCCAGTGATCAACTCCATGGATCATCGGATATAAATAGGGGTCAGGATGACCTTTGTCTATAGTCAGTATGCAGGTCTCGTCTATAGTTAAGGATAACTATTTACTTTTGATTATGCTCTTCGACATAGTAGTACTTCGAAGTGGTTGCAAAAGATTGCGTGGTTGGCTTGGGATAGTTTTCTCCACAGTGGATCAATCACCTTCCCGGATTCGTCGTCCACTGAACTTAGGCGCTTTTGGCTTTTTGACGCGGGGAGAGACGGAGTGAACGCCCCCGTATTTCGTGGATATTTCGTGGATTTTTGGTCCCCTGTGTCTGGGATGATTGCGGAGACCCTCAGCCTCTCCTGAGCGCTTCTCTCTTTTTCTCTGCTCATGCTCCTCTCCCTACGAACCCATCAATTTCCACGTGAAATACTCCCGGTTATCTATCCAAAACCAGGAGAAGTTATAAAAAGAAGGTATTCACCAAAAGATTAATTGATCAAGAAAAAGGAGCCTTTCATCTAGTCGACAAATCATCTGAACCTTGACCGATTTGGTCGTTTTACTTCGCCCGTATAGGGGACAGTCACACATCCACCCGCAAACTCCCCAGCGCGCCAGTGGCAGGGTCCCCTTTCCTCTCTCCTCTTTCTCCTTCCCCCCTCTTCCCCCGCGTGACCATCGAGAGCACCGAGAGCACCGAGAGCAACCGAGAGCACCGTCATCTTGCGTCGATCGTCTTGTGTGTGACTTCTGTACTGCCCGTTGCGACCGCTCCCTGCTTCTGTTAGGCACGACATACGCTGCTTCTACCTTCGGCTTCTCCTCACAGCCACTGCCCACCTGGTTCTGTGTGGCGCCTTGGTTCTCTCTCTAAAGCAGAAAAAGGGGGTCGTGGCCGTTTACTACCTGACTGTACAATCGAGGATCGACCTCGAATTTGCTACCGCCTGAGCCAAAATAGGGCTGGAAAGGTCAGCCCGCCCGACCGCCAACATTCCTTCGCCAACCTCCCCACGCGCCATACCCCTCCATTCCCTTCCCGACTCCAATAAATCGGTCACGGTGGTGGAATCCGCCAGCGAAAAGGGCAGTCGACGGTCTTCTCTCTCGTCTGCTCGCTCTGCCGAGTCAGATTTCTCTATCTGGTCCGACACTGGCGATCTCGCTGAACAGCTCGCCGCGGTCGAAGATCCCCTCCAGACTCGCCTTCGAAGGTCCCTAGACCAAGAGCTGCTGGGCCGGCAAAAACGAAAAAAACACTCGAAGCGGGTCCACTACCCGCAGGGCCTGGACGACGAGTCGTTTGAGGGTCAGACAGAGAAGCTACAGATCAACATCCCGAGACCGGCTCCTCGCAGAGTTTCGAGGGTTGAGCGTCTTCTAGCCTCCATCATGTCTCCCCGCAGCGGGCAGAACGCCCAGATGCACGGCTTGGTAGGAAAGCCATTGCTGTGAGTGTTCTCCTCTCGAGACGAGCGAGCCGACACGACTAACGTGCAGCCACGTAGCTACTTCACGAGTGTGTTTGTATCCCTCGGTGTCTTTCTCTTTGGCTATGACCAAGGTGTCATGTCCGGCATTATCACGTCCGTAATCTCCCCAGGCCCTACCGGATCGAAAACAACCCCTCCCTTCTGCCCCGGACAACAAGAACGAATCAATGTAACTGACATTGGACAGTGGATGGTACTTCCGTGATTACTTTGACCAACCCTCGCGGGCCACGATTGGTACCGTGGTGGCCATCCTTGAGATTGGAGCGTTCATCTCTTCGCTTCTTGTAGGACGCATTGGCGATTTGATCGGCCGTCGGCGAACTATTCTTTACGGCTCATTGGTGTTCTTCATCGGCGGCGCTTTCCAGACCTTCGCCACAAGCATAACACTGATGATGGTTGGTCGAGTTATCGCTGGTCTCGGAGTCGGTGCTTTATCCACCATTGTCCCCGTTTATCAATCCGAAATCTCGGTAAGATTGACTTCGATCGAAGGAGACATGTTGCTACCGGTGAATCACTTATAAGTCGATTGCGCTGGAGCTCATGCCTCTTGAGTGTGCGAATCGAGCCAAGGCCTTGGGTGCTGACATGCTGTATAGCCTCCGCATAATAGAGGCAAACTAGCCTGTATCGAATTCACCGGGAATATCTTCGGTTATGCGACCAGCGTCTGGGTGGACTATTTTTGTAGCTTCATCGAGTCGGACTTTTCGTGGCGTCTGCCGCTCCTCTGCCAGTGCGTCATGGGCGCTCTACTCGGTCTTGGAAGCTTGATTATCTGCGAGTCACCCAGGTAAGGGCACCCCACGGGAATTCCAATTTTAGCACTTTATCTGACTTGTTTCGAGATGGCTCCTGGACAATGACCATGATGAGGAGGGCATGGTGGTGATAGCCAACCTCTACGGTGAAGGGGACATTCACAATGATAAGGCTCGCCAGGAGTATCGGGAAATCAAGATGAACGTGCTGCTCCAACGACAGGAAGGGGAGCGATCATACGCGGACATGTTCAAACGCTATTACAAGCGGGTTTTGATTGCCATGTCAGCTCAGGCGTTGGCCCAACTCAACGGCATTAACGTCATCTCGTACTATGCGCCTCTCGTTTTTGAATCGGCCGGATGGGCAGGTCGTTCCGCGATCTTGATGACTGGTATCAATGGTATTACCTATCTTCTGTCCACAGTGCCGCCTTGGTATCTTGTCGATGGCTGGGGACGTCGTCCTATCCTTCTTTCCGGCGCCGTGGCTATGATCATCTCGCTCTCCTTGATCTCTTATTTCATTTACATCGAAATTGCTGCCACCCCAACCCTCACTGTGATCTTCGTGATGGTATACAACGCCGCTTTCGGAGCATCCTGGGGTCCTATCCCCTGGCTATACCCCCCGGAGATTCTGCCTTTGAGCATCCGGGCTAAGGGTGCCAGCCTAAGCACTGCCTCCAATTGGGCATTCAATTGGCTCGTGGGAGAGGTGACTCCTGTCCTGCAGGGTGCTATCAAATGGCGACTTTACCTGGTCCATGCCTTTTTCTGCGCGTGCAGTTTTGTACTTGGTAAGGTAATCCACATTGTTGATAAGCAGCGCATACTAACCTTTCAATCTCTGTACAGTGTACTTCTTGTATCCCGAGACAAGTGGGGTTCGTCTAGAAGATATGAATATTCTGTTTGGGGACGCATCGACCGCCATGCCCACCCCTGCAACGGAGGGCGAGCGAGGCTCGCTGATGGGTGCGGGCTCGCCTGTCCCCTCGCTTGACATTCGTCGACAGCATGGCCAATTTGGAGTCGATAGCGCTATCCCCGGCCTCGACATTGATCCGCCATCTCTCAGCAATTCTGGACCCAGTAAGTCTGGACGCCCGGGTTCTCATGCTGGCAGTAGCCGAGGCGAGGGGATTGGTGGTTGGATCTCGAACATGGTCAACCGGCATCGGGGAGCCGGCGCTGCCAACGGTCAGAACCAATACAAGCGACTTGAACAAGGCGGGGAAGGGGATGAGCCATAGAGAAGGCCACAGGCAATTATCGTGGCATGGCATGTTACCTTTGTTCTTTGTTCTTTCATATCCTCTCCTCCAAACCCCATCTGGCCCCCTTCTGACTCGCCGTTCCTTTTTCCGGTTCAAGTTTCTTTGGCATTTGGGATCCATTTTGTTGTTCTCTTCTTCCTTCTTGTGGGCTAATCTTCGAAGTCTCGTACTTCCTCTTGTGTCTGTATATGCATCGTCCATTCTCTGTCACCCGCCCTGGGCATCACATAAATTTTCGTTCGCGCTACTCTCATCTGGGTCACTTGTCATAGAAGGGATGATTAGGAGCTTCCCCTTGATGCTCAGACTGGGGCTGGGCTATGCCCATGAAGTTTGGTTACTGATGTCTGTTGGCTTTTATGCATACCTAATGTTGATTTTGTAATATACCACGCGCGAGAGCATACCCAGTACTCTCTCCAAACCAGGAATAGGTCATGATGAATGGCAATGAACATGATGCTTTTCCCGAGATCTTTCCAAAGATGCAGACTCGCATCTCCCTTTTAGAACCGACTAGTTAACCGGATCATTTGTCTCTTTTCCATCGTGTATGTAGAACTGTAGATGAGTGTTACTAAAATCGGAGGGCCACGTTCTCCCGAAAACGGGCCCCTCGGGGCGCTAAAGCGGAACTGTTGATTCTGGCCAGCTCGTCCTCTTTGCTTCCCCATCCTCCGGCTCCCTCCTCGTTTTTTCTCTCTCTCCCCTTCATTTTCGTTGTTTCTCACCTCTTCTTTTCGTCAATTGACCATTTACTTATTGCTCATTGTGGCCTTTGCGGCCGCTATGATCATTTGAGACTTTCAGTCATCTCCCCTCCTTACGATCGCTCCTGTGGCTGCCGAACTGCTCTCGTCCATCAACCCTCATTTACGTTCGTCACCATGGCAGAAATCGACACTGCCACAAGCACCGGAGCCAAACACAATTCGGAGCTCCGCCGAAGGAACGTTGCAGAGACTGGGAAACCTCAAGCACAGGGACCCTACCCGACCGAGGATGACGACATGAAGAAGACCCGTCCGGGTCAGGTAAGCTAGTCCTATCTGTCATACATGAGGCGTCGCTGAAGTTGTCACTGGGTCCAGTCGCCTTCGTTTTTCCACGTCCTAGCTGGTTGGGAACCGATCATTGCGCCCATCGTTCTAACGGCACTCGCTCTTTTTACTCGACTCTACCGCATCGGGCGCTCCAACATTGTGACTTGGGATGAAGCTCAGTAAGATCATCTTTCGGCGGTCTTCGCGCTTTTTGACACCATCTAACAATGTCTAGCTTTGGAAAGTTCGGATCCCACTACCTGAAGCGCGAGTTCTACTTTGATGTCCACCCACCCCTCGGGAAGATGCTTGTGGGCCTTTCGGGCTATCTTGCTGGCTACAACGGATCTTTTGAATTCAAGTCCGGCGAGAAGTACCCTGAGGATGTGAACTATACTTTCATGCGCGCTTTCAATGCCATGTTCGGCGTCGTCTGCGTGCCTCTCGCCTACTACACTGCTCGCGAGCTGAATTTCCGTCGTGCCACAGTATGGTTGATCAGCTTGATGGTTCTTTTCGAGAACTCGTACGCGACAATCTCCCGCTTTATCCTGCTGGACTCGATGCTCCTTTGCTTCACTTTCACGACAACCTTGTGCTGGGCAAGATTCCACCGCCTGCAGCACGCTAGTTTCTCTCTGGAATGGTATGCATGGCTCTGTCTGACTGGACTTAGCATCGGCTGTGTCTGCAGTGTGAAATGGGTTGGATTTTTCTGCACGGCTCTTGTTGGTCTCTACACAGCCGAAGACCTATGGAACAAGTTCGGTGATTTGAAAATGCCCCAGGTAAGAACCAGCTTGATGCCCTATGAAAAAAAAGCAATCAATTTGACCCAATTGTCGCTAGACCGTGCTGGCGAAGCACCTCTTTGCTCGCGTCGGAGGTTTGATCGTCATCCCAATCCTGGTATACATGTTCTCATTTTACCTGCATTTCCTGGTTCTGGCGAACAGTGGCCCTGGTGATGCCCAGATGAGTTCTCTGTTTCAAGCAAATCTGCGAGGCACCGAGGTCGGCAAAGACAGTCCTCTAGAGATCGCTCTTGGCTCGCGGGTCACTCTCAAGAACATGGGCTACGGAGGTGGTCTCCTGCACTCGCACGTCCAAACATACCCTGAAGGATCAACCCAGCAGCAAGTTACCTGCTACCATCACAAGGATGCCAACAATGACTGGTTCATCTATCCAAACCGTCATGAGCCGGAGTTTGATAGCAATGCCGACCTGAAGTTTATTGGAGATGGGGATGTGATCCGTCTCATCCACGGACAGACTGGTCGGAACCTGCATTCCCACGCCATCCCGGCCCCGATTTCCAAATCTCATAATGAGGTGTCCTGTTATGGTAACATCACCATTGGGGATGATAAAGATCATTGGCAAGTTGAGGTGGTAGACGACGTTGCGTCGCGAGATCGCTCGAGAATCCGTACACTGACGACCGCTTTCCGGCTTCGTCATCCCAGTCTCGGCTGCTATTTGCGCGCTGGAAACGTCAACCTTCCCCAGTGGGGTTTCAAGCAAATTGAAACCACTTGTGTCAAGGAGAACAAGCCAGGTGATGTGTACACTCATTGGAATGTCGAGTCACACACCAACGAACGCTGTAAGTCTTGGCCAATCGCCCCAGATCGTCTAGTGTTGATTCGCTGACTGACTGCATAGTGCCTCCTGGCGACCCTGGCTCGTATAAATCGCCTTTCTTGAAAGATTTCATTCACCTGAACGTTGCTATGATGACTTCGAACAACGCTCTGGTCCCCGATCCAGACAAGCAAGATGACCTAGCCTCGAAATTTTGGCAGTGGCCAATATTGAACGTCGGCCTACGCATGTGCTCCTGGGATGACAGCGTCGTGAAGTACTACCTTCTTGGAAATCCTTTCGTGTACTGGGGAAGTACCGCAGGTCTCGTTGGCTTCGGATTGCTGTTCGTCTGGTACCTTCTTCGCTGGCAGAGAGGCTATCAGGAACTGAGCAAGCAAGACATCGATCAAATCCACTACTCCGGACTTTATCCAGCCATTGGTTGGGTTTTGCACTATCTTCCCTTCGTCATCATGGCACGAGTGACCTACGTTCATCATTATTACCCTGCACTTTATTATGCAATCCTCACATTCGGCTTTTGCATCGACTGGGTCACTCGGAATTTGAACGTGAAAATCACCACTGCTGTGTACGCCGTCCTATACGTGATTACCATTGGGCTTTTTGTCCACTTCCGAGATATTGTGTTTGGTATGGAGGGTTCAAATCAGCAATGGGCTCACTTGCGCTGGCTCCCTGGATGGAAGATTGCAAACTAGAAGACCACACCCACGGAGTGCTCGACATATCGCATGATCCCGCTTGCTATGGTCAGAGGTGGTTGTTATGTTTGTTCGTCCCAATTGCATCATGTTTGACTGAGAATTCGGAATGTACGAGAGGCCAGACAAGCTATAATGTTGACCACTCTGTCGGCAATCATTATAAATATGAACAGTTGCTCTAGCCAAGCTGAATTTGTGTGAAATGTCCATCTCTGTTGACTGATGCTCGTGTCCCATTCACCTTATAGCATGCAAGGTCATATCGCCGTCTTATTGCCCAGGAAGTCGTGGAGTGGCACTAGCAACAACCCCCAGACCAACCGTTACCTTTGCGCATCGCATCATCCATTCCCAAAGTGACCGTCCTCGGCATTCCCGTATTAACACCTCCTGAGGCACCGAACCCCTTAACCCCGCTACGCCGGTCATTGAGGTCATATTTGCCGGCTTCGATATTACGGTAGATACGCTCGGCGACCTCTAAGAAGGCCCGCTCCACGCCGTCGCCTGACTTGGCGCTGGTCTCCACGTAACGAACCACGTTGTTCAGACGGCACCATTCCTCGGCTTCCTGCCGAGTGACCTGTCTTTGGTTGGACCCTGATCCCTGTCCGGCCAAATCCGTCTTGTTGCCAACCAAGATGACTACAATGCCATCTTCAGCGATCTGTCGGAGGTCTTGTAGCCACTGGGTACAGGAAGTGAAAGTTGAGCGCCTCGAAATGTCGAAGACGAGAAGGGCACCGGAGGCGCCACGAAAGTATGAACGGGTGATAGACTTGTACGTCTCCTGGCCGGCAGTGTCCCAAAGAGAGAGCTTCATCCGTTTCTGGGTGGAGGATTCCTGTGGCTTCCTTGGAGGACTGGGAAGGCCTGAGACGGCAGGCTCCTCTTGAGCTGTCTTATTCGGGGAACTGGACGCAGTCTGGGAGAGCTCATCCAGTCCTAGATCCAGCGAAGCTGGAGGTCCAACTGGCACTATCCTTGACCCGAATTCGACCCCAATAGTAACATCGTGTGATGGGGAGAAGCGGCCTTCACAGAGCCGGATGGTGAGCTATTTTTGGTCAGTATGACCACTGGGCAAATCGTGACGATAGATGGATTGCTATACTCACGCTGGACTTGCCGGTGCCAGAGTCACCAATGCAGACAAGCTTAGCAATATAGTCCCATGGCTGTGACATGGAGAGGGACACAGTGGGGAGGGGAGAATGAGAGAGAGATAGTCTCGAGGTACATAAAGTGAGTGCGGAGAAGCAGCTCGGGTCTTGGTGTCAGGTAGCAGGACCTCGGGAGAGATCCCACGGGCTTATCAGTGGCTGAGTCAGCTATCTGGCTGCCCGCTGGTGACCTGCGCGGATGACGCTTGCATCGTCTGAATGACTTCTTTCTTTACACCGCTCGGTGGTCACTTGGTTCTCTGAAGATTCAGTAGATTCAGACGAACCAGAGCAGTCACTTTTGATCTTGCTTTTGGATGTCTTCGGGTGCCCTCAGCTCTGCACCAGGTGCCTTCTTGTCCTTGCCTTCTTTCCTGCTCATCTCCCGATAGTGGGCCATGTTCTCAGAATGTAGGTATCTCGCGCTTACTCTGACTTGGATCTCTTTCTGACCAGTTGCTTGCTCTAGACGCTTCACGATTTCTTGCTCAGTCTCAGTCGCGGGTAGCTTCTCGCCCAGATGAGCTTCAAAGAACCGGTCGTGCATATCCAAACCAGCACCAAGGAAGTTCACGGAACCCCTCAGCACGCACTTTATTGAAGACTGGGGATCCATATAGGCCCGGGGCATCTCAGGTGTCCAACTTTCCATTTGCCTCCCGGGCCTCGGCTCAGCCGGCGCCGTTGTTTTACAGTGCCACTGATGAGTTTCGGGAGGAAGACGACGAGACTGAGCGGGAACGCGAGATCGCAGATTTCTATGCATTACAGCGATCCAGGCGGCAGTTTGGCGATAGCAACATGAAGGATTCTTCAGAACTCGATGACTCGGAACAATCCACGGGATATGAGGATGGACGTTCTTCTTATGACGATCGTCCCGGTAATGGAAAAGGAATCAAGAGCTCGTGGCGCGGCGAGAAAAGAATTCCTGCCACCCGACAATCAAGGATTGAAACTGTCGCAGAGTCAACGGAGCACGAACCAGAGACTTTCACCCGTCCAGAAAGCAGCAGAGCTAGAGGCCATTTGGTGGATGTTGGGTTGGAGGATTCCCTTCGAGACGGCCTTAACGGGAGCGACAGCTCTCTATCTGAGACACTTGGAGATGACCCGCCTATCCAAAAATTCAGAGAACGGCCCTTGACCGAAGAAGACCCATTTCGCCTCGGCGCATTCGAGTCTACAGCAGAACAGGCCAAGCCACTCCCAACTGGTGCTTCGCGACCGCCAAGCTCAAATGGTTCTTTTCCTGCGTCAATTTCGCCTCTAGCCTCAGAGACAACGGTCCACGATGCGTTCTGGGGCCAGCTGTTTCTGATATCCCTCGCTGGCCTGTTCGCGACGTCCTTTCTGGTCTATTTGCACACTTCCGCGCCATCTGGAGACAAGTCTAAGTGGGGGGACACAATCTACTTCACATTGCACGGCTCTTTCTTCCTTCTGGGAATATATACTATTGTCGCAGTCCTGGTCTCTCTCCTTTGGATCGCTTTGCTGCGCTCCTACGTGCGACTTCTGGTTTATATCATTGTCATTGCGGTTCCCACCATCCTGTTCTCCTTCTCTTTATATCCCTTCATTTCGAGCTTCAAGGGTGCGTGGCACGGGTCCAGCATCCAGGACAAAGCAATGCGCTGGGGCTCTGTTGTTCCCCTTCTGATCGCTGGCTTGTGGAGCTACAACGTCGTGCGGGGCCGTCGATCTATCGAGAAGGCTATCGGCATCCTTGAATTTGCATGCCGAATCTTGGCCGCAAACCCCGAGCTGCTTGCGCTAGGGCTGGGTGTCCTGATCTGTGTGGTCTCATGGACATGGATCTGGATGCTCATGTTCACCCGTGTCTTCCTGGGTGGTCACCTAGCTGGACCCAGGTCCTTCATTATTGATCTGAGTAGCTGGTGGCTGGGTGTCTACTTCGTGGTGTTTTACCTCTGGTCCATCGGAGTCATTGCCGGCATCCAACGTGCAGTCACTGCTGCAACGGTCAGCCAGTGGTACTTCCACCGCTTGGCTAACCCGGCACCTACCTCCAGGCAGATTGTTCAGGCCGCCGTTGTACATGCCACCACCACCCTCTTCGGCACCATCTGCCTCTCTCGCCTCCTGGGACTATTGATTCGGCTCCCTCTGATATTGCTCCCCAACCGTCTATCCTCTCTGTTGAGTCTTTTTGCTTATTCTCTCATTCCGACCCCTATAGCCTATCTCACAAACCCCCTTTCTCTCACTTATGGGGCCATCCACTCCCAGCCACTCGCTGCCTCCGCACGTGGACTCAGTCAAATGGCTATCCTTGCTCCGTCAGCAGCTTCGACCTCTCTCCATCCCCGTTCGTATTCTCGTTCACCCGGGGCCTCGGCATCCCTCCTTTCCTATCGATTCTCGAAGCTGATCCTGCATGCTGCACGCTTCATGATGTCATTGGCTCTGGGATTTGGTGGTTGGGTCACCACTGCTCGAAGCCTGGCCACGACTGCTACGAGTGGCACGATTCGAGGCAGCCTGTACGCTTACGTGGTCGGCCTTATAGCGGGAGCAATTGGATGGAGCATCTTAGGGGCCATGGAAAGTGTCATCGCGGATATTGTTGATGCTTCCGTGATTTGCTGGGCAAGCGAGGTTGGCATCTATGGCCAAGAAGCCCGGTACTGCCGCGAAGCTGGATGGCTTTTTGGTGAATCACATTCGACCGTCCGGCCAGAGTTTGGAGAAGTCTAGTCTCGGCTTCATCTCTCTTCGTTGTCTTTGAGCGACTTTGCATATTTGGTTAACGATAACGGCCCCCTTCTTTACTATTTTTTAGCGTATACTTCGCAAATCTAACATTCCCTTTCGACGCTTGGTGACGAGTTGAAGTGTTCTACAAGGGTAATCCTACATTCACAATACATCTGGTTCAAGGACGTAGTCCAGTGATAGATCGCCTATGCTAGTTGTGATATATTCAAATTCGAATGGGGCTACATTGAAATCCAGGGCTCGTGGTATCATGTCGGGGAAAAGATAGGAAGCACACGAAACGCAGACCCTAGACGCCGGAATGAAAACCATTGCTCGCTTTCAAATGACTGGAAGCAATGAAGATAAATGGCTGGGAGCCTTTCTGAAAGCCCCGAGCTCAAAGAGACAAACGTCGCTGCCACTCCACTTTTTCCTGTGTGCACCACTCCTTCAGTAGTGAACAGCCAAAACGGACCACCTCGACAGGCGGAGTGGAACCTCCCAATGGAAGAAAGTAATCTCCTGCGTAGTCACCAGCCCTCAGGGGTGTCTTGCCCCGTTCAGCAAAATTATGGGACCGCTGGGACCAAGTGACGGGAAATTCGCGACTAAGAGCGTCTTCAGAGAGATTTCGCGTACCCTCCAACCACAGCTTCTGCGACTCTTTGTAGCATTCGGGTAGTCGATTCTTCAAGTCCATGAATTCCTTTCGACTTTTCCTGTTCTCGTCTGAAGGGACCGCATTGCCATCGCTTCCAGGTGTCGGAACTGGCGTGTGCTCACCTGGCAAAGGGCTGTTTGCGAGACGATCGAGATCCAGGGCGTGTATGGCATCGTAAGATACAGCGCCTAGAAGAAGGCATAGGCTGTGCAGAACTGGGTACGCGGCGCTGTTTTTCCTGACAACCCTCCAGTACGCTAAGATGGATATCCACGTCGAGGAGTCCCCGATTTGCCTTCCCAGGCATTTAGCCTGATCATCAGCCACAAACGCGAGGATAAAGCAGAGGATGGCCTCAATGGCAGTCACCACTGCAAGCTTCTCATCGGCAATGGAGGCACCATTCTTATACCGCTCAGCCGCATGCTTCAATTCTCTCCCGGTGTTGCTGAACTTTTGGAACTCATCGCGCCAAGCTCGTCGCTCATTGTTTCGAGGACGACTATCTTGTTGAGGAGAACCTTTTGTCCCTGGATCAACAGAGTGGCGCTTGTTCGCCGCATTTGCGGGTGTCTTGCCGCCTCCATCACCGAGGTCATTGCGACGAGCAGTCGAGCTTCGAGCATCTTTCCCGGGCGTGAGTGAGATCGACTTGACCTTGTCGTGTGCAGCTGGAGCAGGGTGAGATGCTAGTGTAAGCGGCTTCTCAGTGGAGCTTCTTGACTCCTTGAGACGACGATCGCTCTGGGTGTGCCTCTCGTCAGTTTCGGGCTTCGTCTCGGGCTTCAACTTGTCAGAGGTAGCATGCGCCCGATTTGCCCCTGTGTTCTCAGTCTTCTTTTCGACCCGGAAGCTGTCGCCCTGGCCTCGGTCGTGGCCAGGCGGCGAAACAGACGGGTGCGCTTTCCTTTTACCGGAAAATTTGAGGAGAGCCTCAACTCGCTTCCGATTCTTCTTATTATACCGAAGCTTAACGAGAAGCTGTTGTTTTTGAATGCTTGCACCTTTTGACAAAGTGCTCGCATGGTTGTTTTGGGAGCTCGAGTTGCTGTGACTTTTATTGGAACTTGAAGTTCTCGAAAGAATAGTATCATCACGCCTTGATTCGGTCTTTGCGATGTCGTACCTGGGAGACACATGCCCAGGGGAGCATTTCTCAAGCTTCGCAAGTTCTTTCTCAAGATCCGGCGGCAGAGTAGGAGAGAGTAATCGAGGAAGCCTGGTAGTTGGAGGAAGGGTCGGTGAAAGCGGAATCTTGGTAGGGGGAAGAGTAGGCGACAGAAGTGCAGGCAACCTCGGAGACTGCGATTTCGGTGGTATGCTTTCTTTGCCCGCCTCCCTTTCGGGAGAGAGTCGTGGTTTCTTTGGGGAATGCATAACTGGCTCTCCGGTGGTCTGACAGCCCGGACGCTCAATATCAGATACTGAGTGTCGTTTCCTGGGTCCTTTTTCGGGAGAAAGGAGCGACTGTGATTGGGATGATTTGATGGGTAACTCGTTCTTATCGGCCTTGTCCGCGGCGTCAATCTGAGAGGCTTGCTCCAGTACCTCGTGCTTTGCAGAGGATGATTCGTCCCGGTGTCGCTGATCAAGGTCGGCGAGTGGTGTCCCGGTACTGCTGGTCTTTTGGGTCTTGTAGTCTTTCAAACTGATTTTCTTCTTGGCTGCTGTCTCTCTCGGAGCCTCTGTGGTGCTTGGGGCCGTGGACCGATCGTTCATCATGCACCCCGTCTCGTCCGCCCAATCCCCGACTGCCACGAGCAACGAGTCCGTATCGTGGTGTGTCAGAAAGGTCGTGTATTGAAGCTGCTGTTCCTCCGGGTTGAACGGGCGGTCATGTCCTACTGCCCAATTGTCCGTGGCGCGCGAACCCAGGCGAAAAGGCGCATTCGTCGGGAGGGTGAGAAGGTACGGATGAATAGGAAACACGTCGTCAGAAAGGCGCTTTAATCGCCCATCCAAGGCTTCGAGGTCAGATACAATGGGCCGGCTTGCGCGCGGGGAGATAGTCGTGTCCGCAGAGGGAAGCTGTTCGTTCACCGACATCGCAGTCCGCGGCGTAGGCGACTTGGTACACCATTGATCAAGCCGCGCGCAATGCGAGCAGAAGGCGCCGGGTTAAGGTGTGTCACCAGCAATGTCTGTAGTAGAATGTGCCTTGTCTCGGGGGGTCAAAGCATCAAGGCGAGGACTGGCGTAGATGTGTACCGGCCTCGAGGGGGTTCATTGGCGCATCGTAAGAAGGCGCATCGCACAGCGTGGAGGTGGAAGATCGAGGGGTAAAGAAAGAGGTTTTGAATGAAGGGCAAGTCCCCTCTGTGGTGGAAGAGAAAGAGGAAGAGAATTCACGGGGAAGGTGAATGATGAGATGGAGGGAGTGTCAAATGTCAATGGCGATTCCGTCCGGGGTTCTGTTTCGGGTGCGCCCACCTCGCCGCTTTTGACGTCCAGCCCTGATCTACGCTTCTCATTGCCTCTCTTTGTTGATCTCTGTTTACACCACGGAAGACTTGAGCCCTTGAACACTATAGTCAGGAATAGTTTTCTATTATTGATCGAGTAAGCGATAGAGAGAGTGAAGGCGACTATAGAGCGTTACAGGGAGGATAAAGCAGTAGCGGTAGCAGAAGTAGTAGAAGAACAGTTGGAAAGCCAAATAGGAAAAACAGAAACAATAATAGTAGCAGTGGCAGTGACAATAGTAGCTACCGAGTCAGAAGAGGGAATCACCTAGAGATAGGGATATAGGCACACTTTTACACAGGTTCCTAAGTGGTAGTTGGGGGTATCTCCCTATACTACTACTGCCTTTGATATCTGGGTATTTACATGCTCTCCCAACTTTCTATCCAGTCGACTCCGAGTCTCGCATTAGGATCTGTCATCCGCGGCAAATTTATCCCGCCAAAAGGCCCGGTAATGCTTCTGCTGGCCAAGAGTTGAGATCTCCTCCACCTCATGAGGTGTCAGTTTGAAGGTGAACACGCGCAGGTAGCTCGCTAAACGATTCTCTTTGCTGCTGGTCGTGACCGCAATACAGCCGCGATCAAGGGTCCAACGCAGCAGAATCTCGGACTCACTGACTGCGTACTTTGTGGCCAGAGCCGATAGCAACGGGTCAAGCGGCCCGCCTGGCGCGCGAGTAATCGGCACGAGACCGGAATAACTCACGGTCTTGATTCCCTTACGCTCATGGAAGGCAAGAAGGTCTCCGTGCTGAAGGTACGGATGGAATTCAATCTGGTTCACTGAAGGGACAACTTTGGCGGTCTTGAGGACGGTTTCCAAGTGACTCCGCAGGAAGTTGGACACCCCAATTGACCGTGCTTTCCCAGCGGCCTTGACTCGTTCCATCGCAGCCCAAGCATCTTGCAGCTCCCCTTCAGTCTTCGCAAAGAAAGGAGCATGAATGAGGTATCTGCATTGCGCAATCAGTACGATAATTGAGCTTAATTGTTGGACCGTTTACTGAGAGAAGAGCTCACAGATCAACATAATCAAGTCGGAGCTTTTTCAAACTTGTGTCAATGGCAGCGGGTATATCGGCGATATTGGTGATGACCTTGGTCGTGACGAACAGCTGTTCGCGAGGAAGTCCACACTCATGGATGGCCTGACCTAGTTCTTCCTCGGTCCGATAGACTTCAGCGCCGTCGAGATGGTGATAGCCCAGCTTCACTGCATTCTTCACCGAATCAACCAGCTCCCGGTTGATCCCGGACTCCTGCGAGGTCTTATACCATGCAGTCCCGCTTCTATACCATGCAGTCCCGCTTCTTGCTATATGATGATGAGCCCTACGCTGAACCACAGGATATGCAAAACCGGGGAAGCACTCACGATGGGGATGGTAGACTCGTCGTTGAGCTTGAAACTGGGGATCTCCTGGGCACTAGTCATGATCGAAAATCGATGCTGATGAACAATGAGAGCAGTGAAGGCAGGGAATGAGGATCCTTATATGATCGTCGATACGCGGGGTGTCGAAGAGAGGGGGGCAAATCGAGCGGGCCAGTTCCGTCCCGAGGCCCATTTCCTCATCGTGAACTATACACACGCCATGGCTGATGTTTCTTCCATTTGGACCTTTAAGGGAACCATCGATTGGGGTCATTGTCTTTGGCCGGTATATCTACGGTCTGGCTATACCCAAGACGTACTATGTACGATGTACGATGTTGTTTTCCTGGAGGGTTTCCGGAAGAGATATCTGTATGTTCTGTATTAGTGAGTAGTGTGAGACAACTCATGCTCGCTGTTCGTACCCTGTGTTCAAATACTTCATATCTCTCTGCTGCGCTGGACTGGAACCCAGTCCGGCAAATGTTAGCTCTGTACGAAGTCGTACCCCTGCCGTGCCTTACATTGCATTGCATAACTAGCCAGATCCTCCGCGATTAATAATTCGTTAGGATGATGTCACCCATCCCGTCTCATCCCGCCGCTTATCAGATCAAAAAGAGGCAACATCCAACATACGAATAGCCGAGCACGCCTCCTTCATGATCTCGGCTCGTGCACTTCGTGCCTGTCCAGGACATCGATATATGTCCTCGCAATCAGTTCACACACCGTCGACGTCAGTTCGAAACAGATTGGGCCAAATGGCATCCCATTTCTCTAGCAGCACCGCTGGCACGTCCCTAGAGGACCTACCTAAATCGAATGTCTTTACCTCGAAGCTCCCGCCCGACCCAGCGTTCGAGACACCAGAGTCCTCGCACAAGGCGCCTCGGGAAACTTTGGGGCCTCGCATGGTCAAAGGGGCGCTGTTTACCTATGTCCGCCCGGAACCAGTCGACGAACCCGAGCTGCTAGGCGTAAGCCCCAGGGCGATGGAGGACCTGGGCCTTAAGCCTGGAGAGGAGCAGACGTCACAATTCAAGGCGCTAGTCGCTGGGAATGAAATATGGTGGAATGAGGAAAAAGGGGGCATCTACCCATGGGCTCAATGCTACGGAGGTAAGAATTTCAACGGCGTTGTTTTCATTTCTTGCAACTGACTAGAGAATTAAAACAGGATGGCAATTGTAAGTATCTGAACTGTTTCGAAGCCTTCCCACACTGACTAGCCACAGTGGTTCCTGGGCAGGACAGCTTGGAGATGGAGTGAGTCGATGCGCCGAGCGTTTGGCAATGAGAAACCCGACTGACCGACAACAGCGTGCAATCAGTTTATTCGAGAGCACTAACCCTCATACCAACGTTCGTTATGAATTACAGCTGAAAGGCGCGGGCAAAACTCCATACTCGCGATTCGCCGATGGCAAGGCAGTCCTTCGATCAAGCATCAGAGAATATATCATTTCCGAAGGTAAAAAGAAGGTCTGCCTCCTGTTCTTGACAAGTTGATTGATCTTTTTTTTATAGCTCTCAATGCTCTGGGTGTGCCAACCACTCGCGCGCTCTCTCTGACGCTGCTCCCACACGTAAAGGTGTTGCGTGAGCGTATCGAGCCAGGGGCGATCGTTGCCCGATTTGCCGAGAGTTGGCTGAGAATTGGAACATTCGACCTCCTTCGAGTCCGAGGCGATCGTGATCTGATAAGAAAACTTGCAACATATGTCGCTGAAGATGTCTTTGGCGGATGGGAGACTCTGCCCGCTGCCGTATCTGTTGGGGACAATGAATCATCTGCGGAAATCAACAATCCTCAGAGAGGTGTCTCTAGGGATGAACTGCAAGAACACCAAGGTACAGCGGAAAACCGCTTTGCGAGACTGTACCGCGAAATCGCTCGACGCAATGCGAAGACCGTGGCGGCGTGGCAGGCCTATGGGTTCATGAACGGCGTATTGAATACGGATAATACGTCGATCTACGGCTTGTCACTCGACTATGGTCCATTTGCCTTCATGGATAATTTTGACCCCTCCTACACCCCAAACCACGATGACCACATGTTGCGGTATTCGTACAAGAACCAACCCAGCATCATCTGGTGGAATTTAGTGCGACTCGGAGAGTCGCTGGGTGAGCTGCTCGGCGCCGGCAGTCGAGTGGATGAAGAGGGCTTTGTGAAGGACGGAGTCACCGAAGAGATGGAGTCAGAGGTTATCAAGCGGGCGGAATCGGTGATTGAGCGTACCGGCGAGGAGTTCAGAGCTGTGTTTCTCAACGAGTACAAGCGATTGATGTGCCAGAGGCTGGGGCTCAAGTCCCAAAAGGAATCAGATTTCCAAGACCTCTTTTCCGAGATGCTGGATACGCTCGAGGCGTTGGAGTTGGACTTCAACCACTTCTTCCGACGTTTGTCAGGCCTGGCGCTGTCTGACTTAGAGACCGAGGAGAAGCGAAAGGAGACAGCATCCATCTTCTTCCATGCCGAAGGATTTGGTGGCATTGGCTATACTGATACCTCCGCCCGGGAACGTATTGCCAAATGGCTCGGTAGCTGGCGAGCCAGAGTCCTCGAGGATTGGGGAGCTGAGAGTGATGGAGAACGACAGAAGGCTATGAAGGCTGTCAACCCCAACGTGAGACCTTGCAAACGTCCTGATTTGAAATGTAGGACGATCAACTGACTGTCTGTGAAATAGTTTGTGCCGCGAGGATGGATTCTCGACGAGGTTATTGAACGCGTGGAGCGTAAGGGGGACCGAGAAATCCTGGGACGAGTCATGCAGATGAGCCTCAACCCGTTCCAAGACGAATGGGGCCTTCACAAGGAGGAAGAGGAGCGATTCTGTGGCGATGTGCCCAAGTACAAGAGGGCAATGATGTGCAGCTGCAGCTCATAGAGACCAGCCGACTACAGACGTGGCGGATTTAGGAGAATCGATATGCATTTCCCCATGCACCTAAGTATCTCCCGTAACGCGCCCAAAAACAGAATTCCATGCATACCCGTTTATTTGCAAGCCAAATCGCCCGTTGCACTTCACTCACCACGCGAGAGCCTGGTAGACATGGAGAGGAAGGGAATGAAACAACACATGCAAAGGAAAAGCCCATGGTCGTGATTTAAGCCGTGAGTGATAATACAAAAGTCAAAAGAACCTAGGGGAAATAGACATCTCAGATCGTGGCGCATGCAAAAAGAAGTTTTGTTCCGAGAATATCCCGGAAAGGAGACGACGACGAAAGGAAAGACAAGTTGCAAGGTCCAGTCTAGTTGGGGCAGGCAGCCTGCACATGGCCGGGCTGCTTGCACTTGTAGCACACCCGCTCGCCCCGGGCCTCGGTGGTGCAGTCGCGGGAGACGTGGCCAACCTCGCCGCCTGGATCGTACACTCGGGTTAGCATCAACATTCATCGAGCATCTACCAATGCAGAAAGAGAGAGAAAACACTGACAGTTGTAGCACTTCTGTCCCTGAGTGCAGTCACGAGCCATGTGACCGAAACCACCGCAAGAGTAGCAGGTCTGAGGACGTCCACCGTATGAGCCGTAGCCACCGTAGTTACCACCCTGGGAGCAGTTGCGGGCAATGTGGCCAACCTGACCACACTTGTAGCATTCTTGGCCACCGGGGGCGCCGTAACCACCGGGGCCACCGGGGGCACCACCTTGAGGGCACTCGCGGGACAAGTGACCAGTCATGCCGCAGCGGTAGCAGGTACGCTCCTTGGGAGGGTTGGGGCATTCGCGGTCTGAGAATAGAATCGTTAGATCATGCCCAGATCAATCCAACACTATGATTTTTTCGGCATCAACTTACTGACGTGACCCTCACCACCACAGTTATAGCTATCCCAGATATGTCAGAGAAACTTTGCTCACCACTGGCAGAGAAAATGCTGCTCACCAGGTGGGGGTACCCTTCTTAGGGCAATCCTTGGCCTGTCAGATTGACAACATCAGCTTCCATTCCATTCACAGAATTTCCTGCGTACAACTCTCAGGGCCCGAACAGCCGTTCAAAGAGCACAAGGAACAAGTCTTTACCTGGTGGGAAGCGTCACCGCCTACGGAGAAAAAAATTGTCAGTTCCAAAAAATAACACCCATGAGGTTTGGGACGCGGTCGACGATTGCAACAGCAGCAGGAGAGAGAGACACTCGAGTGCGAGCTTGTGACAGTAACATCAGTGCTCGCTATCGGCTGCTTTCAAGTGACCTTTCGGCCGTGACCCCGAGCAGTGAGCTCGCACTGTGCGTGTCATAGGCGAGCGGAGCTTCAGGGTTCGGGGGATTGAAGAAACGCACAGTTGTAGCAAGCACGAGAGCGAGGATCCATTTTTGCTTGATTTATTGGGTTGTTGAGATAGACAAGGATGAAATCTTTTGGGCGTGAGGAGAAGAGACGGGGGAGCGGGCAAGAAAAGCGATGGGAGAGAAGGATGGAGGGAAAGACGGGAGGAAAATTGTAGTGCGGGGGGGTTCGGGAGGTTTGGCCTGAGGAGAAAACTTCCCGCCTGAAGAGTTTCGCTTCGGTTGACGCCAAAAATTAAATGGAAACGATCATAACAATCATATAATCCATCACCATTTGTGAAGTGAATAGACAGCAATTCTTTGATTCTTTTTTGTTCCCATCAACAAGTCTCCAGAGATACATCCACAGCGCCATATGGCTTACCACCATTCCCCTGTGCGGGATTCCCGCTAATATCTAGAGAAAAGGTCGTAGATACCTTGAGATGGGTGCTCATGTCCAATCCTTGGTGGGTGTTTGCAGAAGTCAGGGCTCAACAGTCTTAGGGTTAGGCTTGTCAACCAGGAGTGCTCAAGTTCCTCTTTGATCGTGGGTTCATTCTGCACTGATCCTGAGCTGACGCAGAAGAGGCGGAAGAACACCTGCGGAAGGGAAGAGTCGCAACTCTTATAGAGTCAAAGAAGACCCAAGTCTTTGCCAGGGTCCCCAGGCCTCCTTCCGTAAGGTTCCTGGGTGAGTACCTTGTGGTACAAGGATCGCGCAACCAGTTGGACCTGCGCTAGTGCCCGTCAATCAAGGCTCAACCTGTATCGTGTCGGGATCAACGTCCTGTGCCGATCAGAAAAGGGACCACATATAAATATGCGTTCCGGAGATCTCGCCTTCGGTCTACATAAAACAACTTTCAAAGAGAGCTACGTGAAGTCGTAACATTCCAGTAGCTGCGTGCCAACGTTCTTCTCGCGAAGCAGAAGAACTCGCTCCTCGTCAAATCCGACGCATTCGTGCAGGTGCGACAACTCCGGCGGTGCGCTGGAACGTAGTCCCACCTCCCATCGGTTATCCCGAAGTGCGAAACCAGGGCTTGATTGTTTCCGCCGTTGGTTTCCAGGACTGACTTGAATGCTGTTCTCATCTTTCAAGGGCTTTCGACTGTTGAGTGAGCGAACAGTTGTCTCGAGCTCCCATATGCGGATTTCGTCGCCGCGAGAGCTGACAGAGACTGCTTTTCCGCGATTTGTTACTTGCACGGCAGAAACAGAGGATGTGTGACCCCAAAGCCGCTGGCCCCCACGGACGAAAAGAGACCCTGAATCCGAGACCACGAGGTACATGGTCAACGTATTATCCACGTGTGAAGTCAAAAGATATGGATGAGAGTAAGACAGTGATGTCGGCGGCTGCTGATGCACGATAGACGGCACAGCGGGTGTCACAGAGGTCTGGGGGTCGGCAGGCTCGGCGGTAGCAGAATGTCTTCTTTTGCGTAATGGCGACAGAGGCTGTAAAGGTCGTATACCGTACTGCGAATCCACAGTGCTAGCAAGCCGAGAGTCAAGTTGACGGCCATCTTTGTTGAACCGCAGCTCCTGAATACCTAAAGACCACCCGCAACCAATATGGAAGAAGCTATACACGATACTGGCCATGATCTCAAAGGCCGAGGCGCGGAGAGCCAGGGTCATGGGTGCGACCATGTTGTCGGCCTTGAGGGACGCAAGTTGGCTCGGTTCATTGGCGGCCTCGACTTTGCCAGGCCGGTCAGACAGGACTCCAAGGTCATACAGGGACAAATTCTTGTGCTGGGACACAATCAAGAGGTATGGCGACGATAAAGCCATGGCAGTGATAGCTCCGTCACTGAATCCCACATGAGAGGATCGCAAACGTAGTCGTGCGATCTCGATGTTGAAAGTGTATCGATGGAAATTACCGCGATCGAATCCCACCACAACTTCGTACCCGTCGAGCGACTGACTTACTGCTAAGGAAGTTGGAAGCCGAACCGAACCCTCTGGCTGCGTCTGGAACGAGCACTCGGCCATGCACTTAGCCGGGTCTTTGGCAGACCACGCTCGGAGCCCGTGAGATGCATCCGCCGTAAATAAGATACCGGCACAGAGCTTTGCCAGCACTGGAGGAGTCGGCGGTTCGGGTAATTCAACCTCGGTCACTCGACAGAGTCCCTTCGACCAATTGTGTCGGAGGCGATATTGTCTTTTCCAATTCGTCACCTTACCATCCTCAGCCAAATGGCTGTGGTCGAGCCATGTCGAGACTTTGGGTGAATACTCCGCCTTAGTGGAATGTGTAGAACGTCTAACGTTCGCCAGTCGACGAGCCCGAGGACGCACCCACTGGGAGTAGTATTGCCTTTTCCAGAGTTCGGAGTCCGCACTGAGAGCGTGGAAGCGACGAGACAACCTGTTCTAATGGTTATGGCTGTGTACAAGAGCAGAAGCGATATTCGTCCGCGTACCTCTGACACACACTGAGAGACGAGATTGGGAGGTACGACAGAATGTTGAGAAGTAGCTCGTCACTCAGAGATGACAATCGATCGATCGGGCCGTTGCGAGTGTCGCTGGGTCTCTTTGACAGAACGGTATCAGAGAAATCATCTTCCCGGTAACGTTTAGGCATGCTGCGTTGATCCCACGGTCATATTAGAAGGCTTTTGCCATTCGCGGGATGACGGAAAACACTAGAGAACCTCATGGCACTACGTCAAATGCCTCTTATCGATAAAGGTCCTCCTAGCCCAGAAGCGGTGACGCATTAGGCGGTGAAGATACTGCCTGCTAGACGCGTCAAATGTCGCGTTTGCATCAATTGATATGCTGATGGTCCTACTGTGAACTCGATGGAGGTCCTCAAGGAGCTTCATGGCGCCATTGCAACAGCATGCGAAGCCTCATTTGACAAAGCATACAAGGACATAGAGTCCATACGCGCTGCTCGTGAGACAGAGGTTAGAGAAGCCGAGAAGAATGCAATGAACGCAAGTGAGACCCGACAAGCAGCGGAGCGCAAAATTGAGGATCTCCAGCGTGAGATCGCGGCTCTCCGGGAGGAGCTGCATTATTATGAACATGGAGAGCAAGAGCTCGAGTTACCGGAGGAGCTCGCCAGATTGGAACATGATTTCGCTCCTAAGCAGATCTGGGACGCTCATCCTTGCCATCCGCACCAGCTACAACAAATACTTGAAGACAAGTATACAACACTCTACACAAATCTGCAGACATTTGTCCGAAGCTGGAACAGCCTCAAAGCCAAAGTACTGCAACATAAGAAGAAGCTTCGACATTGGGACAAACAGTTGGAGCGGGATGAATTTACGCTTTTGCTTCACGGCGCGCCAGTGACTTTTCGAAGGGTGCACAGTGTGACTGGCAAATCTTTCGACAAAAATGCGCTCTCGACAGTTCCGACTTCCGGCTCACAGACCTGTCTGAAAGTTGAAACCACTCATGCCTCGTGCGACGCCGCAAGCACCACCGAACCTGTCCAGAGCCGAGACTACTCTGCAGGCGCAACCCAAACTAGGGAAGATAGGCAGCAAATGCTCTGTTCAAACCAACAAGATGCAGACAAGGATCAGTTGAACTCCCCTCAGCGCGATCAGATCTCCTCAGGATCGTCTTCAGATGCACTCCGTCTTCTACCAGACTTGCACACTCGTAAGAGAAAGCGAACCGTCGCCCATTCTCGATCACAGTCAACGAGGAGTGATGCAGAGCAATCGGTCCCTGTGAAGAATGAGCCAATGTCTTCGAGCCCCGTACAACTTTCAATCCATATGCTTGGGCAACCATTGCCAAGCACTCAGGATTTGGATGAGGTTGGTGACGCTGTGCAAACACCCACAAAACACCACACCCGTCGCGAGATGCACGGGGAAGAGTCACCTGTCGAGCGGGACTTAGGTGGCAATCACTATCATCAGATTCAGCCAAGCAATTTCTCCCAACAACCTTCCATACTACAACCAGTAGATGGTAATGCGCGGGCCGGCAGACTCCCTAGTCATTCGCTGGGCATCAAAAGGCCAAAAAGGACCGATCAACGTGCTCTCATGTCGATGGCAGAAGATGGCGATTTTGGGGAGCGTGGCAGCATTCATCACAAGCAGCGCACCAGAGCCACCCCGACAGATCATAAGCCCTCATCGAAACCTACGGTTGAGAATACGGCCACGCAGCACCGCCTGCAGGGACTTCTAGACGGCTCGTTGCCCATGAAATCCCCGCTGGCGTCTACCAAATCCATCACAGGTGCGAAGACTGTACACACTTCGGCAGGAGATACAGCCAAGGGTAAAGGGCAAAAAACGTATGAGGATTATTCTTCGCAACATACAGCGCATTCCCACGGGTCTGTGACGGCAAGCGGCTCGCAGGTTTGCCCTGAAGTGCGCCCTGAAGATGAACCATACAGGTCATTGCCAATTCATCGCTTGAATCTTGACCATTTCAAGATCAACCCGGCCAGAAACCAAGGGCTGGACTACGCATACGATACGGTTGTCCGCAAAAAGGATGAACGCAAGTGCATCTCTGGCTGCACGCGCCCCGGATGCTGTGGAGATCGATTCCGTGCGATGGCTCGCCTCGGGGGACTTCCCACGAACTCGAGCACGGAAAAAGAACAGGAAGACCGGAGGATTCTAGATGAATATGTGGGAGATGACCGGCATTTACTGGATGGGCTGAATGCTCAAGATCGTGAGAATCTTCTGGTGGAAGCTAGAGCTAGAACCCTCGCAAACCAATACGGACGACACCGACACAATCACTGGCGTGCACGAACACCCCCTGGTTTCTGGCGAACAGAAATGCCTGACACACAAGAACTAAGGTCTGACCGAGAAGCTGCGCAGCGTCTGGAGCGAGAGATGGTTGAGGAGCGATACCGAGAGGCAATGAGACCAGGAGGGCTATGGACCTGGGCCGATGAATGATGAATTGAATACTAGCGCATCACATAGTCAGAAAGTTTAGGATGGAAGATGATTTTGTAACAATAACAAGAGATGACCTCGGAGGTCATTTCATTTCAAAGTCCAAAGCGTCCGGAGAGCTTTCTGCCGCAAACATGACCAACCTCGGCTCAACTGCCTTGGCAACCCCGTGACTTCGGCCAGCCTCTCCTTTGCCCGCTTCCTTCTCCGCGACTCCACGACTCCGCGCAATGATCGGTCGCATTGTGCTGGAACATGGAGACTGTTCGCAACATCCAAAATCCCATCCCTCCAGTGATGCTGCAGCCTTCGAAATGGCTTTCGCTCTATGAAGACTTTGTCACGAAAAATGCTAGCTCGGTTGGACAGGTCGAGTCCGCCCTGAGGTCATTGACCTACATCATCCCAGGTGAGACAGGATGAGAATATATGGATGCTTGTTATCCTCACTGACATCGACTATTACCTGCAGGTCGATATCGGGAATCGGAGATACCGTCAGAATGCGGTCAGTCCCCCGTGCTTGACGATGCCAGCAGGAGATATATCTTCTAACGAACTATACAGTACATTCGGGTGTACAACTCCTGTCGCTTTACCATGATAACCTGGTATCACGGGTAGTTGACCGGCTTCCACCTACGGTCCCACGCCCGCCACCTTCTCCTCATTCCCGATACACGAAGTATTGGAGCTCGCGCTCCTCGCTCTACCGCCGAGTAGCGCTGGCCCTTCAGATGCTCCAATACACTGAGCTTCTATGGGAAATGGCTGCACGGCGACGTGGCCAGAAGACCCGCTGGCGTGTCGTCGTCTTCATTGAATTTGCCAAGGCAGTCTGTCGGCTACTACTTCTCCGTCTGACAAACTCCAGGCCGCTCGTCAGCCCTCCGCTTCCGGAGCGAGAAGTAGATCCGCGTTCGACAGAGGAGGAAGGCCAAAGTGACTGGAACGGCATGCAGACTCCTGTCAGCGAGCGGTCCTCGGATTTGAGTTGGACGATGCCTCGCACAGGACTCTCCCTCCCGTCATTGCCAGACGTGAACGACGTTTCGAATTATCTCATCTCCAAAGTTCTTACTGCTGACGACATAAAACCTCCAAAAACGCTTTTGCACCGCGTTACTGGACAGGGGCAATTGGCGGAAGTCCTGTATATTCTGCGACCCGTTGTTTATGCTTTGGCAATGCAGAGATGGAGCGGTGATAGGCGGAGCTGGCGGCCGTGGCTGATAGGATTTGGAATGGAGTATGGTTGCCGGCAGCTTGCTAAGCGTGATTTCCGTGAGCGAGTCGCTGGCGGTCTTCGAGGCTTGACAGGCCTCGAGCGGGAGGAGCTGAGGAAGCGCGGATGGTCGATGGGTTGGTGGCTAATGCGAGGCGCGTTCTATGAGAACATCACCAAGTAAGTCCATCAACATTTCGCCATCGCTTCAATGAAGGCACTGACAAGGGCAATAGGTCTTGGCTACAGAGTGTTACTGGCAAGATGAAGGGCAAGCCCCTCTTGGACTTGGTGGGTAGTGTAGTGGAGGACTACGGATACCTGTGGGACAATTACTACTTCTCGACAGCCACCTTGTGATTCAAACGCACCATTTACCTTCTCTCAAGATACCCAGTTTACTTGCATGACCCTGTTGGATGACACTCGTGATTTGTTACTTTTCTTTTGTGCTCTCTGTTCCCTCGGTCTATGCCTCTCCAAGGGTATCATCCGTGTTATATTAGGTTCATTATTACATCTCATGTTATGCCGGCCGAGGGATCATAGAATCTCAGTCGGTCTATGACCATACCATTCTCGAAGACCACCTCGACTAGAGCTTTTGCCGGGACCAGATGCCAGGAGGAATTCACTCAGCTGGCCCGCACCCTCCTCGTCCTCCCCTGGCCAGTCGACCCGTGCTCCGCCCTTCAGTTCGAGCATTTCTTTTGCAGTGCCCCAGCTGAAACGGCACTCGTTGCCCCAGCCAAATACAGGGTCCATATTTCGTCGGAGCCAGCCGACGCACTTGGAATCCGATGGGTAACCGCTGCCCCAGCCTTCGGAGGCCGAGGGCGCGTCGTCGCTCTCTTGGGCACGGAGTATGGCCTCGTGTAATACTTCTAACGCAACATCTCGTGTTACTTTCGCTGCAACACTGGCCGCACTCACACAGGGGTAAAGAGAATCCGCCTTCTTGGCCACGGTGATTTTCAAAGACGGAAAGATGCGCTCCAGCTTCTGCTGATAGGTTGTCGGATTGCCAATTGTATCAATATAGACCTCTCGCACATCAACTCCGCGGTCTTCCACCACACCGCGAATAATCTCGATTGTTGCGTCCATCGCTTGCGCGTTGAGATTGTATATTGCGGCGCCGGGTCGCATCATACCTGATGAGATATCTCGAGCCGAAAGGAGTTTGATTGCATATCCGCAGGATTCGAACAACGCATTGCCAGGCGTGTTGAGCAAGCGCATCAAATTTGCGCGAACGCCTGGCGTCAGAGCTTTGCTGTCGTCGAAGCTGTGGTCTTGTGCCAACAGAGAGTGGTGAAGATAGATCGGCAAGTAGAAGGCGCTGTAGACCATTGGGCCAAGCACTGGGCCGCGCCCGGCTTCATCAACACCAAGCACACACGGCGTCGTCTCGACAGCATCGCTGCCTTCTGTTGATGGAGCGCGGGGCGCGATTCCAGCGGGACATGGCGTGTAATAAGAGTATGAGGCTCCGGAAAGCAGACAAGCAGAATTGATACTGGGTGGAATGAAAGACAAATCGTCCACTCCGGCATCGACGGTAGTTTGATCGTCACTCATGATGAATGCCAATGAGGGAAAATAGGACGTAGAGAAAGGTAGAAAGGTGAGTTGCATGGAAAGAAAAGACCACGGTCAAGTATGTCGAACGCGTCGACTGTTCGGGTTTAGCGGCGGGAGCGCGTTCTCTCCAAATTCCGCCCGTTCATATCACTCATTCCTCCTTCCCCTCCAACTCGACGCTTCTCTTGTCGCTGCATCCTCGCGCACATACAATTGCTGCCTGACTCATCCTCTATTGCCTTGCTGAAGATTACTGATCTCTTGCCAAAATGGCTCGTGGGCCCGGAAAGGCCCGCGACTTCGATTACTCGAACGTGGGGACACTTGGAAGGTAAGTGCTTCTTCTAATGATTCACAGCTCTCCTATGAGATGGATTATGGCCCACGGTGCTAATGTGGTCGCGTCCAGACGCACAGGAATCTCTCTAAAGGAGGGGCGACGCGACGAGCATGGAATGGAAGAAGTGGATGGCCTCTTCTCATCTCCTGAGAAATCGCCCGCGAGACTGAACGGGTTCGACAAAGAAGATGCTGAAAATGAAGATTCTATGGGCTCTGAGATGTCGATGGATGAAGGTGCGTTTACAGATGGTCCTGACATATGCTTTGCGAACAGGCTGCTAACACCAACCGGTTGGAATTACCAGGCAACGCGCCAGGCCCCATGGACTTTCTCAATGGCGCCAATCGCTCACGCGCTCCTTTTCTGGCGCCACCAACTAGATCGCCCGCGAAGCGGTATCCGCGCAAGTCTCCTGTTTTGCGATCCTCTCCCGAGCCGGAGGATGACCCCATGGCCTCCAGTCCTTCGGACGGCAAAGGCTTGACCGAATCGCGTCAGGATCCATCGCCTCTTAGTACCCGCTCCGTCAATGCGGGTGTCACAAATCAGAAAAACAATGCTCGACAGAAATTGAAGTCACAGCTAGCGTCAGAGCCTGCTGTGGTGCATGACTTCTCTGATGGCGAAGGCGATGAAAACGCAGATTCATTTGCCCAAGTGCAGGATTTCGCTGATGGATTAGATCATGGTGACGAGACGGTGCTTCCCCACGAGGATGATCCAGAACCTACAGAACAAGGACAGAACACAGTAGAGAACGAGTCGTCTCCAGCCGCCGCGAGCTCGCGCCAGACCAAGGCTACGACATCAACCTCGAATCCGGCGAAGAAGGGGTCTATTGCTACAAACACCAAGGATACCAGCGGCCAAGTGAAGCGGCGAGGACGTCCCCCTAAGTCTCAGCACAGAGCCGACGAGACCCCCGAAGGTAGGCCGACCAAGAAGCAAAAGACTTCGGTTCACGAGTCCCAAACTGCGCGCGAGCCCTTGGATCCAGAGTTAGATCGCGTGGTCGAGAATTATGCACAAAGGTCTGGTCCTTTGAAAGGCCGCAGCTTATACATCCTAAAGCGTGAAAATCCTGGCGATACTAGTGCCAAGCATACCCGTTCTGGGAGAGTGTCTGTCCGACCTCTTGCCTACTGGCGCAACGAACGGTGCGTGTTTGGCGACGGAGAGGCTGCGGAGGGCCAGCGTTTCCCTCTCTCGACGATCAAGGAAGTCATTCGCACTGAAGAGATCGAACCGGATCATAAGAAAAAAGGCAAGCGTGCTGGGCGGAAACCCAAGTCAAAGAAGAAGCAAAGAGATGAATCCTCGGACGAAGAGGATGGTGAGATTGATCTGTGGGAGAAAGAGGGTGTGCTTCACGGTTACGTTCCAAAATGGGACCCTAAGGCCCAAGCCAGCACCACAGAGGAAGAGATCCTCGGTAAGATTTTCTCTACCCTTTTGCCCCCTCTCTCCCTGTCACTCGCTAACAGCGAAGAGCAGACATTGCATACGCTCCGTCTGGCATTGAGACAAGAGAAGTCAAGGACTCCACCTTCCGATTTGCCAAGTTGCTCAGCTCCTCGTTCATCGGGTCTGGTGTCGTCGAACTCCCACCTGAGGGGGTGAAGAAGCCCAAGAATTCAAAGAAGATGCACATGGTCTTTTACGTCTGCCACGGCCGTGTACAAGTGGATATCTCTGGAGTCCAATTCAGCGCCGGCAAAGGATGCGTCTTTCAGGTCCCGCGAGGTGAGTTATATCAGGTTCAACTATGATCTGTACCTGAATCACTTCATACTGACGGAATGGCGCTTTCTGGAAGGAAACTACTACAGCTTCGCCAACCAACACCAAAAAGAAGCCCGGCTCTTTTTCACACAAGGCTGTGTTCCAGGTGAAGGCGAATCAAGCCCCCAATCTCGGCCTAAGGGAGCAGTACAAGAGGGCGAGTTTGAGCCTGAAAGTGGCCCTTCTGCCCCTCCTGCTGCGAAGACGCGAGGTCGTCCCAAAGGCAAGCAAAAGGCTGGAAAATAAGCGCTTTTCGTCTTTGCTACGTGTTTCTCATGTTTTCTTTCATGACATGCCGGTGTTAATTCTATGCGCCATGATACCTCGTCTACCAGCAGCAGCAGCAGTTATTCTTTTCAGCGAATTTTAATATCTCACATGTGTAGACAGCATGTTGATATCAGACGTCTTTTAATCATCTTATGAGACTTCAGAAGCGGGCGAGTCAATTCGACGAGTCAATTTGGATTCAGGATCAGGACCTCAATCACAATTGAAATTGTTTCATCTCGATGCAGCGCTTTGTACAAGGGGTTAGATCTCTTCCATCAACTCGTCCAGGTCGTCATCGAGTCCCAGGGGAGGGAAATCTCCGATCTCAACTTTTTCCGGCTTCACGAAAACACCTCGCTTGTCGAGGCACTCGAAATAGCGCCGCCCGCCTACGCTCCCGTCGTTCTTCCCAGTGGGCTCATCCAACTCTATGCCCACCCAGATTGGCTGCAAGTCCACAGGCAGCTCTCCGTCACGCTCCAGCTCCCGACCAGCGCCAGCGACGGGGATTGTAGGCACGGGCCCAACAAATCGAACTGTCCCGCGGCGAATGTGTGGCGGAGACGAGGGCAGGATGATCGCTCGCCGGGATTCAACGATACCTGGAGAAATCATATATGTAAGAGAGCAGACCGGCTGAGTAGGTTCGAGATTGCTGAGACGCACCTCTTGTGGCAACCTCTGACTTGTCTTTCTCGACTTGCTTGCGCAGACTTTCCTCGGGCGAGAGGGCATTCGGGTCAAAGCGGCCCAGCTTCTGGTTCTTCTTCCAGGCAAGAACAGAATTCGGAAGAGACTCGTACGTCTCGGTGGGCAGTTCATATTTATCGACTGATGACAGATCAGCGAAGTTGGGCCGCATCGCCTGCGGACGGGTGTCGTGAACCTGCCAATGTACTTAACATCAATACAGGACAGACATTTTGAAGCATTGCTGCTTGCTGATGTTCCAGAGCTCATCAGTAGCGTCATGTCCAGTGAAACGCTCAAGCTCTTTCCTCAGGGACCAGAGAGATCTGAGGAAGCATTTGAATGCAATGGGGTAGGTGAATGGATCAAGAAACAACTGAACTCACTTCAATCTCAGAGCCCTTCACCAAGCCCCACTCTCCGATAATCCGATCATCACCTTCGACCCATTGATCAGGTCGGCCGGGCACCTTCACGCGGAGACGTTGGCTACCCGGCGGGACACCAGTCATGGTCTCCAACTTCCCCTTCAGCTGCTCCACAGTCCATGACGGGGTCACGCGCCGCTCCGTTACGAAGCTGGGCTCTGAATTTGCAGCCTTGGCCGAAGCGGGTGCGGTAATCAGGACAGAGATGTCTGCCGGTGTAGGCTGGAATGACATTTTGGTAATGGTTGATGCCTTTCAGGGGTTTGGCGAGTGGAGGGGTATCTGAATGGATCAGTTAGAACCGATCAGAGACGAGGTAGAAGGCGGAAAATCATGTGGCTTGAGCAGAGGCGAGAGACAGAGTGCAAAAGCACACGATGTCTTGCATAGAGACGCTTTGGACAATCCATCTGGGCGTATTGATATTGACGTATCAATCTCTGATATTGCCTTCTGAGGTCACCAAAGGCCATGGTGACTGAGCTCAAAACAGCCCAATGCTTTTATACCTAAAGAGCCACAATCCTCTCGGCCTTTTCAAACAAGAAGTGAACTCACCAGATGAAATGGATGCGAGCGATGTTTTTGGACGCATCGCACGCTTCCAAGTCGGGTGCGCTTAGTCATCCTATGGCAGACTGATGAGAAGAGGACAACAAGGACAACCCTGCGATGCAAAGTCGGACAGTATGAAACAGACATGGAACATCCTCGGCTGGCTATGCAGGGCGGATGCTTGGATTCAATTAGTTAGATAGGATAGAGGTAGTACTATCTCGATCTGAGATCGGATCTACAATATCTTAGATGTGAGCGACGTTGAGTTTAAGAATTGGTCCAAGCGCGAATTGTCTGCATGCAAAGGAATCATTGTCTGAATTGATTTTTGCGTAGAATAGTTTTCGATATGGAAAGATGTGTGTATAGATTCAAACAACGTCCCAAGTCCGACTCTGATCTACTAGACGATCCGAGCCACGTGATGGCCCCATCTCGCTTGGCTTCTTCGGCGGCTTCAACCTCCAAGAACCATCCAGCAACAAACATGGCGGACCCAGCAGAGGCATACGAGCAGCAGAACGTACATGAGGTCTATCAACAAATTGCGGGCCACTTTTCCGCAACCCGTTACAAGGTCTGTCTTCTCTCAATGCTCAACGACTCTACAAGCTCAGCTCACTCATTTCCTCCAACCAGCCATGGCCCATCGTGGAGAAATTCCTCAAGGAGCTGTCTGCTGGATCCGTGGGACTCGACGTGGGCTGCGGCAATGGCAAGAATCTGATGGTCAACAAAGATGTGTTCATCGTTGCTTCGGATAGGTATGTCTTGGATACGATGGGAGCTTCAGGCCTCTGAATTTCTCTATTTTATTTGATTTTATTGTTTTTTCTTGATTTGGTGTTTCATGTAGTTACTCAACATCAGATCTCATCTTAAGCCTTTCTCCATACATCTTGACCTGGACTAACCCAGTCGTGCAGATCGGAAAACCTGGCTCGAATTGCAATCAAGCACCAGCCCCATTCAGCGGTCGTGGCTGACATCATGGACCTGCCACATCGGGATGGGTTTTTCGACTTTGCAATCTCGATTGCCGTTGTGCATCATCTTTCCACCCCTGCCCGGCGGGTCCAAGCTGTTGCCGAGATTCTGCGAACCGTGAGGCGTGGTTCGGAGAGGCAACCAGGCGGCAAAGTCCTGATTTATGCCTGGGCTCTCGAACAAAAGACCAGTCGACGGGGCTGGGACAAGGGCGACCCGCAAGACATCATGGTGCCTTGGGTCCGCAAGGCGACCTCTGCTGCAGATCAGGCCCAGACATTCCACCGCTACTATCATCTGTATGCGGAGGGTGAACTGGAACACGACATCGACGCTGCTGGTGGTCGTGTTCTTGAGTCAGGTTATGAGAAAGACAATTGGTGGGCCATCGCAACACCCAAGGCCGCGCCGTAGTGTGTGATCTCGCCCCGAGAGCCAGCCTCGAAGCTTTCATCATAAACGCTACCTCGACGAATGGCTGCGCCACCAGATTGCGCTAGAATACCAGGCCTAGACGCAGAAAAGAGGGAGGCGAAATTTCTCTATATCACTTCGCAACCTCCCACACAAAGCATGGTATACCTCCAGCCGGCGCTATGCAATTCGTATCAAAAGAAACAAAAGAGAGCCGTACAGGCGTGATCGTCATCGTCATCTCTAGGGCAACGTTCGTGGGGGCATGCCCAAATGAGGAGGCATCAAACCCGGCGGGGGGATGCTCATCTCCGGGGGTCGTCCAACTCCATAGAACTCTCTCGGTGGCGGGGGAGCTGGCGGTGCGTATGCGGGCACGCCGGCAGTCAATTCTTCGAGCGACGGAAGTTGAGGTGGAAGACCTGGAGGATGGCCCGGAATCGCGCGAGATGTCGAACTCTTCCGTGGCCGGGTAAACGAGGTGCTGGCACGGCGAGTACGGGTGGCAGGCGGGTCGATGGCCGCGCTGGACAGGGAGAATGGTACCACACCTGCGCGGCGGGCCATCTCTTGCTCACCCAGTTGCCAGTGCATGGCCTCAGCAGCACGCCAGGGGATGGCCATTTCTTCCGCAACCTTGGACCACATCTCTGCTTTGAATCTAATGGAAGTTAGCACTGTGTGCCGGTCCCGGTGGCTGGTGTTTGTGAGTTCCTACCGTTCGTATAAGCGGGCCAACTTGTTCTTCTTGTCCTCATCCCACTCGCTGCGACGCTCCAGATAGTTCTGATAGTGAAGGCGGCAACTGATGGCGCTGCGACCAGGCAGGCGCTTGCTGATATCCTCCCACTTCATCCCACTGCCTCGCAGCTCGATGATCAGAGCATCTTCCTCTGGCGACCATTTCGACTGCTTCTTGGCCGGTGACTCTGCCGTATGTGCAGGCTGCAGGCGCTTGGCCGGGACACCAGGTCCCGTCTTGGTCAAGTGCGGTGGCATTGCGACTGGTGCCGGACCGGTCGTCATCATGGGCGGTGCCGTCCCTGGCGGCGGGCCCGGTATGGACCGGGAGGGATAGACGGGGGCAGGGTTCCCCGAGGCGGCTTCTTCCTCATCTTGGGGCTTGAGTAGCAGTGAGATATCCACTTTGGCGGGCGGCAAGATAGGCCGATTTTGTAACGCAATCATAAGCGCGATGGAGGCGGGAGTTTCCGAGATGCAAAGTAGATAGAAAGAGCAAGCCCCCTCCCAAACAAGGTCTGAGATAAAATGAGGGGAGGCGGAGAGGGAAGGATAGGGAAGGTACTGAGGATAGGAGAGAAGCGGAGAGGAAAGTACCCAGCTCGTGATCTCGGTGGAATGACGACAGCAGTGCTCAACACTGTTCCCAGCTGTCTCCAGGTGATCACACCTTTGGGATCGAAAGCAGGGGAGCTGCGAGCAGAAACTCAAAAGGAATCGCGCGGTCTCGTGCAACGAATGGTGAGGTCAGAGCAGGGCCGTTTGGGAGGGCGGTACAGAGTACCGTGGAATCCTATCGAGGAAAGAATAGGAACAGGACCAAAGTTGGAGGTGAGAAGATGAAGATGAAGAAGCAGAGAGAAGAGATGGACTGATGGGAAGAAAAGAAATAGTAGTAGGGGAGGGAAAGGGAAGACGAGAGAGAGAGAAGTAGAGAAGCCGAGAAGCAGAAGCAGAAGAAGAAGAAGAAGAAGGCATCCAGGACCAGAAGAGTCCAGACTTTGAAGATGAAACCAGAGGATCAACGGTAACAAGAACCAACCCGACTCCTCCTCCTCCTCCAGGTCTTAGACCGCGATGGGGCTACTAGAATGACGGAGAATCAACATGGTATTGTATTGTAACTTTAGGTAGAGATATACCCAGGTAAACATAACATTCACTATGGCATTTCTGATCCACACGCTTTAATTCGAGATAGTGGCTGAAGCGGTCAAACCTCGCCATGAAGCCAGCCCGATCGTGCTTGGGATTGCAATCCAGGCTGCTTCATTTCCCGGAGCTCGTAGATACCTAATAGAAGGGTATAGTTGGGTGTATACTTAGTACTTGGGTGATAACCTAGGTAGCTAGGAGATTATCAGTATTCAAGATACTATCAAGCTGCCAACTACAAGATAGAGAGCTACCTGGGTAGGTACTCATGACTATATTACAGGAAGAACGCTCCAACTAACCCAGTCGAGGAGGAGGGGCCCATCAAACAGACATGGTTCCTCGGGGGAGACGAGACGAGGACCCGCATCATCCTGAAAGGAGATGAGCGTACTCCGTAGTGGTTTACCAAGTGGTTCTGTAACGGATTTCACAAAAAACACTTTAAAGCCAACATTGGCCAGTCACAAAAAGGACAACACGCTAGCAACCGCTAAAAAACGGCCTTGAGGGCGCTAATGCGGTGCCGTTGCAACTAAAACGCTCCGCCCATTTCACTCCGATCGTAACGGCTTTCTCTCCATCACGAGGGGTTGTCCTAGCCACCTTGGTTACCTTGACTATACTACTACTACTCCTAGTAGTAGTAAAAGTGCTAGTAGTAGCTCTGCATCTAGTGTCCCACCAACCGTTGCCTCTTTCGAGCTCCGAGCAGTTTGCAGCCTCAGTTTCAGCAGTGCAACCACTCGGGGATTTTCTGTGCCTCCCTGGGCTTGGCCCCCTTCCCCCCATGTCTTTCTAGACGTGATGTATCTATCCAAACCATTTAATTAATGATGATGAGGAACTGATGGTCTCGTCTCCGTAGTGGATCCCCCTGATTCCGGGTTCCCGACTTCTCGGATGTGGGTATCTGGGTCTCTCGTCCATGTGTTCAATTCCAGACATGCCTCTTTGGGATTTTGCCCCTTCTGTTGACAGGCTTCATGGTATACAATTTGGTTCTGGGAGACTGCCCGTGGGCCATCGACCGTTCGCAGGCCCTCATGTCCTGGTCGCACGGCGTCGCAATAACACGATCTTCTAGAGACTGGAACCAGACCCAAGCGAAATTGAGCCCTGGCCATCTATCAGGCCTAGAATCTTACACGGGAGCTGGTTCATTTGGAGAGAACGGGTTCGCACTCTATTAAAGTGCAGCGGGACCCCGATCCCTCGATGAGAGGAGCAGTGATAACTTACATGACATGGATGGGGGCCAAAATCCTGATCGTCCTCGGCATTCTCCGTGCTCTGGTGTAAATTGATGTGATCAGTCCCCTGCTCATTTGGCGACCGAGGCACTAGAGTCTCAGATTGCGCCCGTCCATCAAGAAACCTGGATAGAAAGGAGAGATTGTATTTATTCTGTGGCTGTCAGAACGAGGAAATGCTACCGAACCACGCTTGGAGGGCGTCGCTTGAACGACGGGGCCAAGCGACGGGGCCCAAGGAGGGGGTCATCTGTACAGTGTACAATATACGCTGTACTCCGTACGCGCTGCGTAAAGCTGCACACGAGGAGCTCAGCAGATTAAGGGCCTGGTGGGTCAAAAAGAGAGGAGCTCTGCTGTCTCCCGCTGTCTGTCCACAATCCCATTCAGCAAAGACGAGAACGAGGGAGCTCTGTGCGATGACGCTTCATCGCACCGAAACCTGGTTTATTCTCCGTGATTGGACCAGGTCTCCTGCAAAAGGCTGGCACGAGCCCCAGTGGCGAAGCCACACTGACGCATCTCAACGGCGGACGCACTGGACCGGGCTTGACTCAGACCGTGGTGCAGCAAAGTGGCGGTGGAGGTGGAGAGAGGTGAGGAGAAGGGAGATGGGCAGATGAGGAGGCGTGTTCACCTGTTTGAACACGAGTTCTCGACTCGAGCATCTGACATGGTAGTTCTGGGAAATGGTGAAGAGGAAATAAGAGGGAGAGGTGGTCGGCGATCAGTTCGGTTGCCTGAAACGCCCGGTCTGTCCATGCGCAGCCGATCAGCGTGCAACTGCTCAACCCTCAAGACTTGAGCTCTTCGACCATTCTTGATGAGAACTGATGATAAAAGTGAACATGAACCTTTCGAGTCATCGGGGATCCGATGTTGGGGGCTATCACGACTGTAGATTCGAAGATATCCCTCGTCCAGTACGGGTCGGGCTTGATCTCGGAGGCTAGTCCATCTACATCTGTATGGCTCGTTGTTGATGTTCATGTCTGCAGGTGCAGATGTGCAGATGGGGCCCGTTGGAGAAATGAAGGCGACGGCGCCCAAAGCTCTCTCACCTGAACCGAAGCGAGGTTGATCCATGACGATCGTGTCGTCTGATGAACGGGTAAAGTGACACGGTCCACGAGGGCAGCAGTCACAGTTCACACTGTACACCGCAGATTCTACGTGAATCAGTCCATATCGACAGGTAGCGTCCATCGCACTAAGCTACTGACTGCTGCTTGTGCTGCTACCGGGTGTGCTGCGTAGTTGATGTATAGCATGCCCATGAGCCAACCAACAGGGCAGAGTGGATTCAGTGGAGAGTCCCAACGTTGGATCAGCACCACTACGACCAAAAGGGCAGAGACCGATGAGCTGGTGGCGCAGGCGGTTGACTCTGTACACTGCTATTTCTGTTTTGCTCTCTCTCGATGGCTGTGATTGCGCAGTGCTCACCACTAAATGTCCGACGTCTCCACTCGACCCGGTTCTCGCCCTGACACTTCAATTTCCTCGTTGTTTCAACCCTCACTCTATTTCAATCAAGAGGAAAGTACCGAGGATCCATGGATCTGGTGTCGGCTTGTGGCTGGGCTGTCAGCTAGAACCCGTCGATATAGTAACCATCCACAGATGTCCAGCAAGAAAAAAGCACACCGAACGAGTTTCTCGGAAGGCCCGAGGCAAACGACGGGGAAAAGGTCCCACATGGGACGATCAACTGGTTAGACTGATGTGGCAGAGCTGAACAAGAGAAGCGAAATGAATCAGAAAATTGAAAAAGGGAAAAAAAAAGTGGCGCCCAACCGTCGGCCTTTTCAACGGTGGATCTTCGGTAGACGTGAGGAACGCCGCTGTCAACGGCTCCAGCGAGGTACTTTTGGCTTCGTGAAGAGATGAGCGGTATGTACTCGGTACTACTGTAAATGCTGTAGACTTTGTGTGATCTGTTCAGAGGCTCGGAGAACAAAGGTTGGATCGCCCGAGAAGGAGATGCCAGCCTGTCAGCAGTAGGGAATATTAAATCATCCAGGGCCAACGATCAGACCCAGTCGGAAAGGATGAAAATGAGGAAATGACAACTTCGTCAGGCGCGGCGTTGCGCTCCACTTGGGTCTCCTCGACGGGAGAGACACCTGAAACACCTTTCCCTCTGCCTTGTGGGGAATGACCTGCCCAGCTGCTCATCTAGACTCTTCTTGTCCCTTTGGGTCGCGAGGCTGGAATGCTTGGTCTTGGTGACAAAGATGAGAGGAACCGGTTCATGAACCAAGGAAAGAGAAATTCCCTATGTCTTTGGGTCTGGTTGATTTGGCTGGGGCCGTTTCCCATATTCTTCAAGTTCACGTCCTGGCCGTTGATGCCATATGGAGACTTGACAGGGCCGATCATCATCAGTGACAGTTGATGCCTCACATTGCCGTCCTCGATCCAGACTCTTTCCAAATCGGAGCGCAAGTCCAGGTCGACCGTCACCAGAATGTAAATTGGAGGAGCTCTGAAGCAGAAACACCAAAAGTCTAGACTCGAGACTTCATCAGGAGGGCTTCCAGACCATTGCGGAGTCGCGTTGATCGTCATTCTCGTCATCCACGGTTCGAAGGTGCCTACTCCCCACTGTCGGGACTATGAGACTTCTCATGACAGCTCGACAACATGGCAGCAAGGACAACTTTCTTGGTGAAGTCACACTTCTATTGTACTTTGGAGGGGGAGGTTTGATCGTTCAGTTCTGAGTCTGAACTATCTGAAACTAGATGCAGGGTTGACTCGTTCTCGTTCTTTGTTGTGTTCCAAGGGCCATCGTCGACCATCGTTGACCTTGGTCCGTCTCTTTATTCTCGTCTGTTCTTTGACCGGCACAAATATACTTGGAATCACTCCACCAAACGTTTGGAAGTTTCATGACTTCTTTGTCTCCAGTGATGGACTCGGGCGCACAGTCGACAAATAGAATGCGTCGACTACTGCTTCTTTCAACCTTCCATCATGTCCTCGAAGTCCTGGAGCCACCATGAATGAATTTCCAAAGATAACACCGCCTCTCATTCGTTGTACGCTGCCGACAGGGACAAAGACATCAGCGAACTTCTTTCAAACATCTGGTCACTCAAGAGTTTCGAGAATGCCACTTCCACTGAGCGAGGTGAGATCAAAGAATGATGAACCGTATTCAAGATGGCTTTCAATCGAGATATTCCAGTAGATAAATTCAATCCAATCCATTCACGCCTCTTCTTTTCTTCACAGTTTCAGAATATCCATTGATCCCTGAGAAGTACACACTTCTTGTTGACAAGTTGAGTGCTGGACGCCCAACATCAAGACTGAGCACAAGCATGGAAATCCAGTCAAGGTGATCAGTTGAAACATCAACATCATGGGAGACTACTCAAGATTCCTTTCAAACATTAAGTTTCTTGGTAGAGATATGGACGAATCTCAACCTCCCTGGCAGGTATGATTAAACATTCCGCAAGCACAACAGTGAGGGAAAGCAATCTAACAATCGGTAGGTCCCCGCCGATAATGACTGGTTTGGGCGTATGGGGGAAGAGACAACGACGGGCTTCAGGAACAGAGACTCGGTCTGTTACCGCAATTCGGTCCTTCAGATGCTCGCTCATTCCACAAATCTCCTGCACTGGATTGAGTGGTACCGTTTCAAGCATGTGGCTCAATATCAGGAGTGCACCGCGGGCAAGAACCATGGAAGATGTAAGATCTGTCTGTTATACGACGTGCTCCTTACCTTCTGGGTCCGCGCCGCTGGGGATTGTGAAGTCACGCTGTCCGCATTATGGGGCAATATTTTCCCAGACTGGAATGATGGAACTATGACAGGCGAGCAAGATGCTGCCGAGTTCTGGAGCGAGCTCTATCGCCAACTGGCTGACAATATCAGGACCATCTAGTGAGTCAATTGAACCTCGTCCCTCTTTGTTACCAGTGTAGAACTAATCCGTGTGTCACCTTGCGTAGTCTTCCGGACCTGCAGAGCATCTGCAGACTGATCACTGTCACTGTGATCCAGTGCCAGGGCCCCAACGCTTGTCCCACCAAGACCTACCTGCCAGACGAGGCAGACTTTCTGTCTGCTCGGTTCCCGGACGACGACTCTGATGACCCTGTCTCGATGAAAGATGCAATCAATCAGTACTTTACAGAATCACTGATTGAGGGCTCTGTCTGTGACCAGTGCCACAATCCACGGTCTCACTCCGAGAAACTGATTCATCTGCCCGACTATCTCTTGGTCAAGGTGAATCGGATCGAACACGTCAATGGGCCGAACGGACCGGAAATCAAGAAGCTGACGCGTGATATCGCTCTCGAAAATAGGCTCACATTCTCTACTGATCGTTTCGATTCCCGCTCGAGTGAGGGAAGGGGCGATTTTGAGTACGAGCTGACTGCGATGGTGATGCACGCTGGGACGACAATTATAACAGGCCACTTTTACGCGTTCGTCAAGGCCCGTGGGTCGAAATGGATGATGTCCAGTGACTTGACCTTGGAACCTTTTCCGGGCTGGAGTGCTGTCAGCGAGAGCTCGCGGGCCAGAAAAGATGCCTACATCTTTGCCTACCGCAGGGTGCCCCCAAAGGCGCCTTTCATGGAGAAGCCTGAGGCACAGGTGCCTGCAGCAAGCACCGTGAAGCCACCAACAACACATCTCAAGCAATTCCCGGAGCTCCTTATTAGGAGACGGGGAGCGGCCTGGGCCACCAAGAAATCGGTCATTGAAGGATACAAAGCGGAGCTCGAGGCCATTCAAGAGTGCTCGGAGTCGGTTGATGCGTCCTCCAAAGGACCTACCCAAGAAGCCATCAATGAAGAACGAGCGCATCCAGGTAATGTCCAGGAAGCCATTGAGGGCTTCAGAAGCCTCAATTCGACCCTTCGGAATATCCCTGACGTTCCAGAAAACCCCGCCAATCCTAACGCTTTGGTAGAGGAGTACCAGAAAGTGAAAGGAAAGCTCCTCGACCAATTGGGAACAGAGCCACCGGAAGATGTCGAAGAGCGTCAAAGATTGACAGAAGAGGTCATCTACAATGTCAAAGAACAGCTTGGCCGGTTGACGAGAATGGAGGAGCAATCTTGGTCGCCTGCTCCCAAAAGGGCCAGGGACAATGCTGATGATGAAACTGAGGGGCCTCAACCCAAGCGCAGACTTCGACAGAGGCTGGAGGAGAAGATGCGTGGCCTGGTGGATATCCTGTTCACCCCAGACGGGAGCGATGAGCCTGTCCTGCACGGCAGGATGAAGGGCCTGTTCAGAGATGTCATCAGTGAGAAGTCCAGCAAGACCACTAAAGGCACTTCAAAGGGAAAGGAAACTGGTCAATCAGGATCTCCAGGGAAGCCAGTGACTGGGTCGACCGCCCCAACTGCAGAAACCGGCCGTGTTACTCGAACCCAAGCAAAGAGGAAAGCAGATCAGGAAGCTGAGAGCTCTCAAGCGCCTAAACGGTCAAGAACAAGCTGATAGTGTCTGCCGCTGAAGAGCAGAGCCAAAGGATGGGCCAAGGGGGACGTTGAGATCGTTTGTTTTTATACTGCTTTTGTTCTGGAATTCTGTGCGGATCTCTGATATATATTCGTGTCCTCGTGACGCTGATATTTATGTGTATTGAAATTTTATATGCTTCTTGATCAAACTTTGATGTATTAGATGCTGTTTGCAAATTCAAGTACGATTTGGCTTCATGACGATGTTGAACGAGGTAGAGCTGAAGTAGACAAAGATGCAGAACGTCACACCGCAATCGACATCACCCGCTTGGCATTCTCAACCACCGCCATGGAACACTCTCCATTCAACAGCGCTGCTATGGATGGACTGGCATACGCTCTGTCTACTGGAGCATTTGTAGACAGCTTACTTGCCGAGCTGGCTGTGTTCAACTTGCCTGCGACAAGCATTGATCCCCATGAATTGGAGCCACCGAGGACACAACCCGCGGTCCAAGACAGACCACCTCAGAACCCATTCGCGAGACTCTCAGTATTGGAACAGTCCAAAGTGAAGCCTCTTATGCTCACCTTACACTGTCTGTTCCCAAATGATCTTTTGCCGGCCCTCGACATTCTGGACCGTGGACTCGTGCGGCGATTTGTTTCAACGGACGATGGCGACACTGCGCCAACAGACGCAGGCCACGAACAATCCGTGATAGCAGAAGATCAAAGCACATGGCCAAGGCATTTTTCACACACTGAACTCACTTCACCAACTGAAGACATCTTCCTGGTCACGTCTGCCTCAGCTGTCCCTCCCAACTCAGCTGCACCATCATCAACGTCCACCACCTACGAGCAAGAGAAAGGCTACGAAGTCCGGCTCCACGCATGGAATTGCACATGTCCCACATTTTCCCTGTCGGCATTCCGGGACCTAGCAACGAGGTTAGACTCCGCAGAAAAACCCTCCTGCGCTAGGCAATTCCATGACCTGGGCCCTGTCGTCTACCCATTCGGTGGGACTTTAACTTGTGGTACGGACAGGGACTCTCCACCAATCTGCAAGCATATACTAGCCTGTATTCTGTTTGCTAGGTGCCCGGGACTCTTTGGGGCTGAGGGGGACGGCAAATGTGCTGTCTCTGTGGAGGAGTTGGCTGGCTGGTGTGCCGGCTGGGGAGGTTGATTCTCTCAGCTGGAGCCGAATCATGGCCATACAGAACTATGATGTGTACCAGGATAGCACAGCGAAGCAGCCATCATGCTCAAAGGATTTTGAGCAATTGATTTGCATCTACCAAGGCAGGTTCTATCCCCGGGGCATGTCCCAGGGCGAAGCCCGCGACATAAGGGGCAGCCAATGCGCCAACCAAGGTATCAAGATGTAACGTGCAAACCACGACCCATTTTCAAAGAGCAGCCTCAGCACGAGCGCCAACTGTCTCCTAAAGTTGGTCTATCTAGACGTCCAGGTCTACGTCAAATAAAAACAAGGCGATCCAGGTGTCAACCGTCACCGGGTCATATCTTTGATTAACCGTCCTATACACTGCATAGGAGCATTTCTAAGCAGTCATCATACCAGTGGGCATCGGTCCTCCCAAATAGACGGCAAAAGAGCGACAGTTTAGCTCTTCTTCTTGTTCTTATCAGAGCTCTCCTGCTCCTCCTTTTGCTCGCCATTCGCCGGCCCATTGGCCTTCTTAGCATCCTTCTCGCCCTTGGCAGCATTCAGCTCCTGCTCCCGCTTGGACTCGCTCTCCTCCTGCTGCTGCCGGTTCTGAATCTTGTTCTCAATGAGGTCATGGAAGGCCGTAATCGCGCGGATCAGACTGCTGATGTAGATGGCCATCAGCTGGTCATTGGTCTTGACGCTCATAGCCCGAGCCAGCTCGCTATTCTCGATCGGTGGTTCCTGGCCGCTAATGCGCGGTGTCATGGGAGGGGTGGAGAGGTTGGGGAGAAGGTTGAAGACATCCTGGAGGTTCCCCAGAATCGCATGATTGACAGGAAGCTCGCCGTCGAGCACTTTCTGGAGGTATTGGCCGATGTCGCGCAGCCGCAGGTGTAGCCCTTGCAATGATTGCAGCTGTGAGGTGATGCGAGTGGAAAGCGTGCCGACTGCGACGTCCCTGATGTCTCTGAGAAGATGCTCCACGCCAATTTCTTCAGCCTCCTCAGCCTCGATTATAGACGGGGTGTGTACGAATGTCCTCGAAGTTGTTGTCCCATCCTGTCATAGCAAGAAACAGTAAGCCCATGATACTGTGAGACCAGCTAGATCATTCCCATGCAACAACTTACATCCTTGATCTCATCCACGGCGAAGTAAGCATCTGTAGGAACGCCAACCTCCTTCGGCTGCACGTCGACGATGACCAACAGGGGGTTGGGTGTGTATTTCTTGAACAACTCATTGATCTCCAGGTCCGAAGCACGCAGCTTGGGGCCTGAGTGATACCAGCCCACGAGCTTCTCACGGGCATTGATCTTCTTGAACATGTCCCTCATCGACTCAACGAAGTTGTGATCCAAGAACCACACCGATGGGTCCTTCTCATCCTCCTCGAATGGAACTAGATAGAGAAACGAGCAGAGTCAGCACACGAACCCACCATCAATCAGTAAGAGCTTGGACACACCTGCAAAGCTGTTGGATACCCGCACATTGTTTCCCGAGTTCTCACCCAGCAGCACGCCAACAACACGTTTCCGAGTGCCCTTGGCTGTCCGGCCATAGTGATCGGCGACGGAAAGCAAGACTAACGGGGCAACCGTCACAGAGCGGTTGACGAGGGACAGCGTGTCCGCCGTGGTGGCAGGCATGACGGAGATGTGAAAGACGAGATGTCGGATGGGTGATGGAGCTGAGGAGAAACAGAGAAAGGAAAAGGAAGGCTGTAGACGAAGCTCGAGGGGAGGTGGTTTTTATTAGATGATCGCGAGAGCAAGGCGATGATGCTCGGAGAGCTTCAGAGGGCGCCACAGCTGCGCCATTGTGGCTGGTGGCTTAGGTAAGCGCGTGCCTGGTTGGGGCCACTTGGTTTGTTGAATAGACCATCTGTAGATGGAAGTATTGACATTGGAATGAATGAAGAATTGTAGAAGACGAAGAAGATAGCATAGTAAGCAATTGAATGCCACAATTGAATATAGACCCTTGAAATGGCCGTACTGTGCCTACTCCGTCATAGTTGCAGCGCAGTCGAACCCGTGCGCCGAACCTCGGGCGCCAAGTTTCGTTCTCTTCCATTTCTCCATTAATTCTCCATTCCTCCGTCTCCCATTGATTGTTCCCTTCCACCCTGCACCCTCTTCTTGACTCTCTTTTTTGAGACGCCATTCTCCTCTCCTCTGTCACAATGGCCCCTATCACTGACGAGACCGTCTCCGGTCTGAAGGACACCATCGGCAAGCTCGAGGCCCGGGTGGTCGAGCTGGAGAACCGTCTGGTCCATGGCGGCAGCAAGCCCAAGTCGATCGCCGAGCAGATGCGCATCATTCTGATGGGTCCTCCTGGCGCTGGTAAGCAGCTGTGACATGTCTAGACCAGCCAATGGGTACTCACCTCGTTACTAGGCAAGGGCACTCAGGCCCCGAACATCAAGAACAAGTACTGCGTGTGCCACCTTGTATGTCGCAGGACTCTCGGATACAGGGTAGTCAATTGTTTGCTGACGGGCTTCCTGGATAGGCTACCGGAGACATGCTGCGGTCACAGGTCGCGAAGAAGACCGAGCTCGGCAAGGAGGCTAAGAAGATCATGGACCAGGGTGGTCTCGTCAGCGACGAGATCATGGTCAACATGATTAAGAGCGAGCTGGACAACAACGCCGAGTGCAAGAACGGGTAGGGATCTACACTCCGTTTGTGCTGAAGTCTTGGTCAACTGATAGGCAATGGCAGTTTCATCTTGGACGGTTTCCCCCGGACTGTTGCTCAGGCCGAGCGCCTGGATGACATGCTTGCTGCCCGCCAGCAGAAGCTCCATCACGCCATTGAGCTGCAGATTGACGACGCCCTGCTCGTGGCCCGTATCACCGGCCGTCTGGTGCACCCTGCCTCCGGCCGCTCGTACCACAAGATCTTCAACCCGCCCAAGCAGGAGATGAAGGACGACATCACCGGCGAGCCGCTGATCCAGCGTTCCGACGACAATGCCGAGACCCTGACCAAGCGCCTCGCTACCTACCACGCCCAGACCTCCCCCGTTTGCGACTACTACAAGAAGACCGGCATCTGGCGCGGTATTGACGCCAGCCAGGAGCCTGGCCAGGTTTGGAAGAGTCTCTTGGGTGTCTTCCAAAAGAACTAAGCGGGTGAAGAAAGGGTCAAAAAACTTTCAGAAGCAGGGAAGGACCTGGGGATGTGCGGCGAGTGGGCAGTCAAGCTCCGTGATGCTCTCCGTTTCTTTTGTTTCTGGGTTTTGGTATGGGGAGAGCACACAGGAGTCATGAACTGGCGTAACGACCGCATAGAGACGCAGAATAATAGTCTCCCCGAGGCAATGTATAGTATGTGTACTTTGTGGCACCAATACACTGCCAATGGCAATCTGAGCTCGTATAGATCAACTGGACCACTATAGAAGACAAGGGGTCTTCTAGTAGTCGGAAAGTGACAATGTCCATTCCTCGAAGGATTCTTTATCTACACTATACACGCTTTACAGCTGCAGAGGGTACTTGGTCGACTCGATCTTCTGAGGATAAGTCAAACCACCCTGCCTGCGCACCTCGTCCATGACCTCCATAATCACAATACTCTCTTCCCAAGGAAGACCATCACTTTCCAGCTTGCCATCTCTCAGACAGCGGGCAACCTCATCGGCCTCCCAGTACATACCATGACCTTCAGCAGGGAACGAACATTCGACGTTGCGAACCTCGCCATGGCCCTTCTTCGGGATAACGCGGTACCCCGTAGGTCGGAAAGGATGTCCAAACACCTGGATTTCACCCTTGGTTCCCTGAATGCGAATCGCAGGGCCAGCAGTACCCTTCTCATCCGGATCGGCTGCAACACGGATGTTGGTCATAGCCACACCTTGCGAACGGTGCGGGTGCCCTCCGTTGGAGGGTGTGCTTGTCGGGAAACTCAGCAGGATGGTAGTTGACTCGTCCGCGCCGGTGAGATGGTAAGGAGTCATCTGCGAGGTGACGGTAGGCGGCTTTCTCTGGTCACGAGGAAGAGTGTGGTAGAGAGTCTGGAAAACCCAAGTGAGAGAGTAGATACCCACTTCAATCGAAGAAGAAAGTCAGCATATGCCATACCAGGTCCAGCTTTTCTTCGCCATCAAAGGAGAACATACAGTCCAAGAGACAGCCACCAGCCAGCTCAGGGTTCACCATACGATGCTTGGTGCCCCATCTCTCCTCGACATCATCGCCGAAGCTAGTATCGGCAACAGTGCGAAGGACTTCACCAATCTCACCACTCTGAATAATCTGGCGCACCTGCACGCTCAGCGGGAAATAGCGAGTCCACACAGCCTCCATCAGGAAGAGGTTCTTCTTGCGCGCAGTCTCACACAGAATCTTCGTCTGGGCTGCATTAACAGTGAAAGCCTTCTCGCAAAGAACATTCTTGCCAGCCTCCAGGCACAGCATCACATTCTGGTAGTGGTGAGAGTGTGGGGTGGCAACATAGACAACGTCGACATTGGGGTCTGCGACCAGTTCCTCATACGAGGCATAAGCTGCGCAAGGAGCAGGAATGCCAACATTCGAGATGAACTGCTCTGCCTTGTCTTTGGACGAGGAAGAGGCGACAGCAACGACTTGATGGGCGACATCAGAAGCATTTCGGGCTGTAGGATCTCTCAGGAGATCGCGGACAAACACTGTTCCATTGTTAGTTGAGAAGAACTATGTTTCATTTCATACAGAGAGGTTCATACTGTCCGCGATCCAGCCAGTGGCTATTCAATGTGGTTAGCTTTATTTTCAAAACGAGGTTCGAGACCTGGAACACCACATACCCAGAATACCCCATCGAACAGTGTGAGCCATGATAGCTGATGGACTGACCGAAAGATGTCGATAGGACGAGATATCTCAGGGCCCGTGGACTCGATTTAAGAGTTTCCACGTTTCAAAGTGGGGGAAGTCGATGGCTCCGGAGATGCACCGAGCGGGGGCATTTGAATCATTTGAAGCAACGTCATGATACTACGCGATGGTTGGTTAATCAACTTCGAATCGGGTAAATATGACTCTGTTTATGCAAAATAGGCTGTTTCTGCCCGTCTATTGTACATCTCTGCTCACGCAGGCTCGGTCTTGATGCGCACTTTCTGTCCGGGTGACTCTGTTCCTTCGGCCTTTCGCTTTCCTAGCACTGAATCTGGTGTGCCTGTTCGTGCTTGGGGTGTTGATCCACGAGGCGCTGGTCCGTCCTTGGTCACCTCGGCGTAACAGCTGGCATGATATACGCGGCTGCCGATCTTGGTCGCGTCCTGCCAGATCCAATCTTGTACGTCCTCCGACCACGTCGACTCAAACTTCTCCTGGCAGATAGGGCAAGGTGTGTTGCGAAGGGTCGCGTCGTTAGGGGCATGAATCCACGGCTTGGGTGGACCTTGCTTCGAAGCACTGCCATCTGCCCCTGCAGCCCCTTCACCAGCCGCCTCGACGTCAGCTGGGTTTTCATCATCGGCAGCCTCGCGCGATTTGATCCAATCCTGTATATAGCTTGATTAGTGTACGCGCTTAAAGAGGATACCACGGGAAATACAAACCCTTTCATCGACATACCAGCTGCGATTCTGAGCCCGCTTAGCAGCCTCAGCCATGCGCTGGTTTGTCTTGAAGTGCCAGTCCAGATGTCGTGCTTTCTTTTCTCTGCCTTCCTCGCTTGTGGGAAACCGCCGTCCACAGGTACCGCATCGGTTCGATTTTGCCTCGTAGAGAGTGACAACGAGACCGATTCGAGGGCTGTACGGATTAGCATGGGCTTCACAATTGTGCTCTCGGAATAACTTACATTTTGATAGATGCAGTGTTCATAGGCACGACAGACGAGGTTGGCATGGACACCTGGGGCGTCGCCGCCGGAGGTGTAGCTCGTGCTTGGCCGGGTATGATAAATGGCAGAGCACCCGCGTTCGGTGGGGTTCCTAACGCCAGAGATGGCGGCGCCGACGCAGGAGGCAAAAGTCCACGCGATCTCAAAGCCGCGATTAGCGGATTCTCGGCCGTAGGCTGCGGCGTATTGTTGGTCTGGGAAATCTGAGGTATTGAGGGAAGAGCACTCGGAATCTGTGGTGGGGGAGTGGGTTGTTGATGACCAGCCGTCGCTTTGATAAGTTCAGCGAGGGTTCCAGGATTCAAAAGTTGTTGCAACGGCTGTGAGACGGATTGTGTCGGTGGCGTAGATACGGGTGCTGGAGGCACGGCCAAAGGAGAAGTCGCAGGGGCGGGAACAGGAGCAGGAGCATTGGATGTGGGTTTTGAAGCAGCAGACGCTGGTGATGAGGCTGCAAGCGCAGATACCTGGTCTCGGACAAGTTTCAGCTGATCCTGAGTAAGCTGTTGTCGCTGCAAGATGCTTTGAAGATCAAGCAGCGCCTTTAAACGCTGCTGTGACACAGCATTGAAGGGATTGTTGGCGAAATCAGTTCTTGCCGAGGCGACCAAGGCCCCAAGATCCCGATTCAGGGAATCTAGATCGACATCTGTCCGGTGTCCCGGGGGAGGTGTCTGCAATGCGAGTTAGCTCGGACATGATGGATTGTAGGAGAGACAAGTTCCTACCGATGTGCCATAGCCCTGCCCGTTACTGGGATGGTGTTGGTTTGGTGGTCGAGGCATTCCTTGTGGCGGCGTAGGACTGTTGGTCCAACCTGTTGGAGTCGCACCGCCACGGGCACGATTGAGGATCTCAGGCTGGACTCGGGCTTGCTGTTGCTGCAAAGCCGCAGTGCGCGCCTTGATCAGGGCGCTCTCGATGTTACGAGTGATGTCGGAAGGAAACACCGGCCGCGTATCCAACGAGCCCGGTACCGGTTCCTTCCAGGTTTTCAGCATCTCGTCCAGTTTGCGACGAGTCTGCGCATCGACCAGCGTATATGCGTTCATAAAGGTCTGATACATGTTCCGGCCCAGGAACAAGGTGTATGGAGTCCCAACATTTTTGACGATGGAATCGACTACATACAGAGCGGGCAGCTTCTGAGGAGGAGGTGTCTACAGAGACAGTCAGATATCCAGCCTACATTCGGACAAATCGACAGAGAAAACACCTACTGATCGAATGTGGTTCTCCAGGACTCGCGAAATAGCCATCGCATGCTCGGTATTCTCCTTGGCGATAACAGTCAAGTTGCTGATCTGAAACCTGTCGTTGGTGGTGAGATCCTCCAAGGAGTTCTTGTAGTCCTCGGCAACTTCGTCAGAGACCAGGCCAGACATGATGATGGGTTGATAGTGATGCGCTAGAAGAGAGTTGATCAGTCTGGAATTGGAATTGCGACAGTAGTCGAGATTTTGTATGCCGCAATATTCACTGTGCCTTGACTTTCCTCCGTGGGCAGTGAATGCCCTTGACCCAGACCAAGGCACTCGAGTTTTCCCCCTTCTGGCAGCCTCTTTTTCGTCCGGTCTTTTCTCACAGCTTGCTATGCCTCGTTAATTTTTTTTGTTCTTGCTTGGTTGCTTCTCCTGCTTTTTCTTCTTCTCAGCTGTGGTGTGTTGAGATATGTGCCTCCGAAACTCCAGTGACTATCACACAATGCTTGATCTTCTTAGTCCTCGTCTGCGATCCAAAGGCAACCAGCCTGGACGATCAACACGAGATGGAGAGAAAAGTCGGAACTTGTAAATGCTTGCTAGCTATCTTCGCGAGACTTGAGACAACAACAGATGCGCCTGTCCTCCACCCAGCAAGATCCCTATCCACCGACTGTGTCTGCCTTCCTTCCTTCACGTCAATGGTGAACCACCGATGGATGGAGATGCAACGCCGGAGAAGATACGAGAGGGCAAAGTGTTCGAGTGAGAGGTAAAAGCAAATTAGAGAAAGAAGAGTCGAAGATTATGACGATGCAACGCTGGAGAAAGAGAAGGGGGGAATGATGAGGATATAGCGAGGTGAAGTGAAGAAAGGACGCGGTGTTCGGAAAGGGATTGCTGGCCGGAGTCCGCGGGTCACATGACGACGGATCAATGACGCAGTTCCACATTTAGGCACGAGACTCGCCCTCCTCCATCCTGTCTCTTCGACTTTCACTACTACTTTGACAATTTACCATTTTATCGACATTTGTCTTGCACTGACTCGAAATGAAGCTCTTCTTAACTGCTTTGCTCGGCCTTATTCCCTTGGCGCTGGCCGCCAAGTCACTCAAGTCCGTCGTTATCACTTTCCCCCAGGGAACACCCTCTGGGGTCATTGATCAAGCGAAGGAATCGCTGGTGGCTGCTGTACGCCGTGCATCTCTAATACCATCTTGTGCCTATTCATGCTGACCGATTTTATCCAGGGCGGAATCATCACTCATGAATACCGTAAGTCCCGCTTCCGAACTATCCCCAGCGAGTACATCCGAGGCTAATATTTCCCTTCTGGCAGATCTCATCAAGTACGATCAATCTTATCGCTATTCATTGCATTGTCTGTCTAACGATCTCTCTAGTGGCTTCGCTGCCGAGGCTCCGGTGAACGCTCTTCAGACCCTCTCGACACAGGACGCCGCATACAAGCCCAACATTGAAGAAGATAAGGTCGTGTCTGTGAATGGAGACTTTGTGGGCCAGAAAATTTCGTTCTAAGTGAATGCTGCCGCGATACTGGAAGGATACTGTGAATTCTTCACAGCAGCTGGATCTGGGGACTATATGACGAAAGGCAACCGTCCAGGTCTGAGACCCGCAGTGTTATGATTACGTCGCATCGACAACTGGAGGTCGCGCTCCTTTTGCGATTGAATATCGGGGTTTGACCTATTGCTGGGCGTTCTGGGGTAATTTAATGTTTTATGATGCGAGGATTGGAATCTACGTACGCGGATAAATGAGGAGTTCTGTTCGCATGGATTCACTTAGATTCCTTAGATCCATGTGCTTAATTCTACTTGGAGTTTATTAAGCAATCACTAGAGTATACCGAGTGCCACTGTAGAAGTTCAGTCTCGCTGTATAAAAGGAGACCAAATACAGTTTCCCCTCGGAGGACGATCATCCCCGCTAGCGACTCGGACTCCTCGTGGCCCCCCGAACGCGCGCGCGTGGATCCCGCAACTTCTTCCTCTTCCCCCTTCGTGCGATCTGGGGAATGCTGCACTTGCATCCATTCCTGCTGGAATTATACTAAGGCTCGGTCATTCGCCATGGCGTCGGAACACACAGTGACCAAGGTTCTGCTGGAATGGATCAACAGCTTCTCCCTGGGCAAAACACTCCGAGCCACGGATGAACTGACGGACGGAATTATCCTGTGGGAGATCCTGCAGGATATTGATCCGCAGTACTTTCTCGATGAGATCCCGGAACGCAACCCGGCCGACCACTGGGTCGCCAAATGGCAGAACCTGAAGCACATCCACAAGCTCCTGCTCAATTACATTCGACACCAGAACGATGACACCCTGCCGTCCGGACTCGACCCCTCCCCCGATCTCGAAGCCGTCGCGGAGAAAGCGTCGACGAAGGAGACGAATAAGCTGCTCAAGCTCCTCCTCATCGCGGCCATCAGCTCGCCTAATGCAGAGACCTACGTGCAAACCCTCCAGGGGCTGAGCACTTCGACCCAAGAAGGCCTCAAAGATATTATTGAGGAGGCACATAACGGTCAGCATGAGCCACTGGATGCGGCCGATGATTTGAGAGAGGAACTGGCGAAACGAGATCACCCCGTGGATTTGGAATTGCAATTCGAGGAGCGCGTTGGGAAGGTGCTGGCGGAGAACGATCGCCTGACCCACGAGAAAAAGGAGTTGGAGAAGGCGTTGGAGGATCTACACAACCGCTTGGCGCGCTTGCAGGAGAACAATGACACTCTTCAGAATCGTCTTGCTTCGACCGAGGATCGTCTGGTCACACTGAAGTCTGGAAAGGGTGATCTAGGGTTCAATGCGAAGGCCCTGGAGAGCAAGACACGCCAGCAAGATGATCTCATCGCGTCGCAGGAAGCGAAACTTACTGCTGCCCAAGACGAGATCGATAGTCTCCGGATGACCGTAGAGTCCCTGAAGGTCAAGAACCAGCGTTATCAGAAGCTGCAGGATGACTATGACGAGCTCCGCACAGAGAGAGACCAGTTGGCACGCAAGGCAAACGCAGCCGAGAAGTACCGCCAAAAGCTCCAAGCCAGTCAGGACTTTGAGAAGGAGAACCAAACTCTGAAGAATCAGATCAAAGATCTCCAGCAGCAGCTGAAGGAGTCGGATTCGCAACAACGGTGGTCCTCTGAGCGTGATGTGGAATTGGAGGAGTATCGCAAGCTCCTGCCACGCATCGAGCAGGAGTGCAACGAGATTCAAAACCTCAAGAAGCAACTCGAGTTCAACAATCACGCACTCACGGAACGACTCCAAAGTGCAGATGAGCAACATGAGAGAGATGACGCTCTCATCAGTGAGCTCCGTGAGCGTCTCCGCGAAGTGGAGGGCTTGCCAGGCAGCCCATCTCCTGGATCCGAGACGCCCAAGATGCAAGGAACGCTGCAGAAAGATTTCGAAGCCATTGGCATGAGAGAATCGCAGCTGTATGTCTACATTCCGCCCTTGATCGAGGCCTGGTACTAATTCAAGCACAGCAAATCTGAAAACGATGAGTTGAAGCGAGAGGTGGAGTCATTGAAGGCGCCATCAGTCGCTGTATGTCTTTTCTTTCCTTCATGCAGAATCGAAAGACTAACAATCGGCAGCCGGAGTCACAATCAGAAGGCTTCTCTGAGAATTTCAACACGTCCGTCCAGCTCGCCAAGGCCAATTCCACCCAAAGGTATGTCAAGCAAGATCATTCTTTACAGCAGCCACTGATCGGTCTATCAGTGAGGAGTATTGGAAACTATACGAGAACTATACCGGGGCATTGAAGAAGATTGCCGAGGTTCAAGACACCCTTGAAACAACCAAGAAGGACCTCTCCGACGCGCAGACACAGAGTAAGTCGCTACCCATCAAGATCTACATGCACATTGGAACCATCATCTAATACTTGTCAAGTTGGTCTGGTCAACATGGAGAAAGCCGACATGTTCCGTGAACTCGAGGAGCACAACTCTGCCGAGCTGGCTAAGCTTCGCAGCGAGTGGGACAATCTGGCCCAGAACGTGCACCACCTCGAGGCTGAAGTAGACGCGAGCCAGACTTTGGTGCGCGAAGTGTGCGCCGAGAGAGAAGAATTGCGAAAAATGCTTGACAACAAGCAAAACGAGATTAGCGCCGAAGACCAGGAGGTGATGAACGAAATGCAGATGCTGCTAGGAGAGTTTGAGACCCATAACAGTGAGGGCGGCGACACGCCTCAGAAATCAAGCTTTGAGCTCCTGAAACAGTGCGCCGGAGTCTTGGAGAAGAATGTCGAACGGCTTGCCCAGCGTGCGGAGGTTAGTTCCATACATTCGAGCTGTTTGCTTCAGATACTGACCCAATGTGCCCGTACAGTATATCCAGCAGCAGAACGAACTGATCAAATCGCTCCGGGAGAGCATGAAGAACTATGAGGAAAACCTGGATGATGGAATTCCCAAAGAGCGCGAAGTAAGTTTTCTTACCATGCTGTGTCTACGGCTCGATGCTGATCAAATCCTCAGCTTGAGCTGCAACGGGTCATAGACGACCAAGCTCGAGAACTCAGTCTGGTCAGTTCTGCGTGGTACCATCTGCAGAGCAGATGGCAGAATAACAGCATGACTGTCTCTCGATACCGACACGGCGCTGGCTTGACGGATCCTCGAGGCTGGCTGGCCAAACAGAGAAGCGCGGTAGCAGGCCAATGAACAAGCCTGGCCGTCTCTTCGTTTACTCGCCTTTCATTCCTTTGCACCGCGTTTTGATTGTATTCCCACTAGATCTTCCTGTACACATTTGGATTGCATACTTTGACTGGCACATAGAATTGATTCCTTTTGTTGTCCTCACATATCACTTTCGAGCGAGATTGGGTTTACGGTTGCCTTTCATGGGTATATCATCTCGATTTTCCCATGCGTCGCGCTGAGCTTTGCCTGGCTTGACGTACTATAATTTTTGTTTGACTGAGATCATAAACGTAGTGATTTCGACCAACTGCCTAGGTTGACTATTATTGCTAATATCCTGTAAGAGATAGCAAAGAATGATGTTTTACGGTCAATCAGGAAAGTGAATAGCATCCACAAGTCGCTTCATATAGGGTGTATTGACAACAGGAGGTGAGTAGTATACATAGACGGACATAACAGCGTCCTTTTCATGATTAGATGAACAATGACACAATATATATGTGACAGATGTTGGACCGAAGAGCATGACTTGAGAATTCGGTCTCAGGACAAGTGGCGCGGCTATGCCCACTGACGGGGGTGCTTCAGCACGTCCATGATCTCCTTTTCGGGGGTCTTGTCCTCTCCCAGCTCTTCCTCCTCCACCGGCATGCTCTCGGTTCTAGTGCCGGAGACCGGATCCATGTAGGCCCAGCTTGCGGTGCGCGGGAGACTCATGAGAATACTCTCAATACGAGCGTTGGGGGTGCGCAGGCCGAAACTGGTGCCACGGTCGTAGACAAGGTTGAACTCCACATAGCGACCCCGGCGCAGTTGCTGCCACTCCTTCTGAGCAGGCGTGAAGGGCATATCCTTTCGCCGCTCGATGATGGGGATGTAGGATGGTAGGAACGAAGCCAAGCCGTCTGAGACGAAGGAGAAGAGGGTCTCCTGCGGGTTGGAAGATGAGCCGGCGGAGGTTTGCAGGAAGTTGGCATCGAGATCGTCGAAGAAGATACCACCAACGCCACGGCACTCGCCGCGGTGAGGCAGATAGAAGTATTTGTCACACCAAGCCTTGAACTTGGGGTAGTAGGTCGCGTCGTGACGGTCGCAAGCATCCTTGATGGTCTTGTGGAAATGTTGAGCATCTTCAGGGAAGAGGTATGTCGGGGTCAAATCTGTGCCGCCTCCGAACCACCAGTTCTTGTCGCCGTTGATCGGGTCCTTCGGATCAGATGTCTCAAAGTATCGGTAGTTCAGATGCACCGTAGGCGCCATTGGGTTGTGCGGGTGCAGGACAAGCGAAAGCCCAGCAGCAAAGAAGTTGAGAGACTCAACATCAGCGCCCACGAAAGACTTGTGATCAGCACGCATCTTCTCGATGGCAGCCCGCGGTAGCTCGCCATATACCACCGAGACATTCACACCGGCTTTCTCGAAGACGTTGCCATCTTGCAAGACGCACGAGATGCCACCACCGCCATTGGGGCGTGTCCAGGTATCCGTCCGAAACCCCTTGCCATCTATCTTGCTTAGCTCTTCGACAATCTTCTGCTGGTGCTCTTTGATAAGCTTCTCCATCCGCAGGCGCATGGGCGAGGACTCGGTAATGGCGGAGGATCGCTTCAATGCCTCATCCAGTTCAACGATAGACGGGGAGTCGAGCTCGGTGATTTCTCCAGTTGCCTGAAACCATATGAGCATATCGATCACGAGCACATGGAGGTTTCCAGCCTACCATAGAGTAGATGATCGCGCCGATGAATGGCACGCCAATTGCGAGGCGCAGATATGGCCGCCACACCGTGAACTGCTGCCTTTGACGAGAATTCTGGCCTGTTGCATATCCACGAGATGATCTGCCCACATTGCGACCGGCTGTACGTGAACAGGGAGCTGACAATAGAGCCAGCGACCTCCGCAGAGGCATGAATGATCGGGAGGCCATGACGCGAGGGGCCGATTGTGCAAACGGGGACTCTCGCAACCTGCAATTGTAATTGCACCGACGGATAATCTTCTAACTCAGATAGGCAGGTTGCGAGCTTCAGAAAGTTCAATCGATCTTCTGCGGGCGTCGACATCTCACGAGCTTGAGGCTCGGCCGTACGACTATCAGACAATTGTTTGACATGTTTGACACATTTAACATGTTTGTTCTGATGAGATAATCTGCTGGGCAGTGCAGGTGCCACAGTGGAGATCTCTGATTTATAATTGGCTCACCTGTTCTATCACTGATCATGCTCTTATAACAAGACTTGAGCGCTGTAGTTAGGAAGATTATAGTTTTCTAGTTCTAATCAGATAAACTACAGAGAATATGAAGGCGACTATAAAGCGTCATTAGGAGGATAGAGTAGAAGCAGTAGCAGAAGCATTAGGAAGACATTAGGAAGACATTAGGAAGACATTAGGAAGACATTAGGAAGACATTAGGAAGACATTAGGAAGACATTAGGAAGACATTAGGAAGACATTAGGAAGACATTAGGAAGACATTAGGAAGACATTAGGAAGACATTAGGAAGACAAGACATTAGGAAAGACAGAAACAATAATAGTGTGATGAGCCAACTAACATGTTCCACATAAGGGCTACTCAAGCATATGTTTTATTCGACGATGTCTGCACACTCTACGTAATCTCGGCAAAAGCATAGATCAGTACATCTTAGACATGTCACACGGCTTTGACTGGACAAGCTTCGACTCGTTTGGTCGCGAGAGAGATCAAGTCAAGCACAAGTACATAAGAGGCTCTGTGTGCATTTTCAGCTAAGGCTCGGTGTGTTATGGGAGAAAAACGTCTAAAGCAATCGCACAACACGATGCCCGACCGACGGGCCCAGGGCTTCCACTCTCGGATAGGAGCAGATCTAGGCATACGCCACTATTTGTATGGGAGCTCACACACCAATCGTTAGAATAAGGCGCCGGGACTAGCCGCACTTGTGATGGTTTCATCTGCAGGCCTTACGGGACTAAATCGTTCACCATGCAGGACTGATTGGTGCAGTTGGGCGCTAAAAGACGGCCCCTTGTTGTAGGATTCAATTCTCTCCATTACTGACAGATATTGCACAGATGATTGGATTGGTGATGTGACACAACATGCATTAGTAGCCCGCCCTGATCAAAGGTGTGTTTGAAGAGGAGCGGAGGCCAGCTCTTCAATACTGGGGCCATGAGCAGTCATTCATAGGGCTCATATGCGCTAGTCGCTTGATGAAGCCAACTCTTGATCTGAGACGACTGATCTATATCCACCAACATTACATTGACATTAGCGAGAGAGCTTCTCCCACTGGATTGTTTCGTCATGGGAAAGCGAAGCTGGAGCGGATTCTCCATTTGTTTTCGAAGAATTGAACCTGGCAATGTACGTGAACTCTCTTGTGATGGGTGTCCTCGACTAATTAGGGCGGCTTAGACCGAGTCACTTGGATTGACGGAAATCGCAGAGGGTAATGGGACGGTCGTTGAGTATGTCATGTCTTATTCTGCACAAATAGGGTCTCTAATTGTCTTCTCAGTATCGTTGCTATTCATGGCCTCAATGGCCACAGTGAGAAGACCTGGACTGCTCGCAATGGTGTGAACTGGCTGCGCAAATTCCTTCCAATTGACTTGCCCAATGCTAGGATATTCACCTACGGCTATGATGCCAGAACACATGCCAGCACCCCTCTTAGCGAGGAAACTTTTCGAGATTATGGTGAAGAGCTTGTCAGAGTTCTTTATGAGAAGAGAAATGATACCAACGTACAGTGCCTGGCTAGAAGAATGCGTCAATGGATGCTAATGTCAACGTACAGACAAACGAACGTCCGATCATTTTCATTGCTCACAGTCTGGGCGGGCTTGTTGTGAAGGGTGTATGTACACGGTCCTTAGCGCCTTAACCAGTGCTAATGATTCCACAACACAGGCCTTGGTCGAATCAAACAGTTGCAACGCGAGTTATAATCCAGAGCATCGTTCGATCATGCTATCGACGTATGGTATTCTCTTCATGGGCACACCGCATCAAGGGGGGAATGGCGTTAGGCTGGCCAGCTTCTTCCTGAAATTTGCACAACTCGTTATTTGGACCAATGATGATCTTCTCAAATCCCTCGCACCAGGTTCAACCTGGCTCAAGGAACTTGAGAAGGATTACAAAAAGGTAATTGACCACAGAAAATTTGTCACCAAAATGTGCTATGAAGACCGCCATACAGAGATAATTCCTCGTGTCGTTGCATTGCTGGTGAGTTGCCGTGTGCCTGAGCGCTTTTTCTGGTCCTAATTGCCATAGGTTGTGCGCAAGGAATCCGCAGTGGCTTCCAAGTCAAAAGCAAAGGAAAGTCCAGAGAAAGTGCGGATGTATGCCGGCCATCGTGATTTGGTCAGGTATCGGAGCCAAGATGATGTGAATTACCAGAAGGTGATATACCACCTCGGGAAGATGATTGAGACGGCATCAGAAACCATTAAGCAGAGGTGGCAAGAGGAACACCAAAGGAATCAGAGTAAGCACGACCGACCACTCGCGTGATTCTCCGCAAGTGAGCCAAGTCTCAAGCTGATCATCTTCAGTTGGCTGCCAGGGTTGGTCGGTCAATTTCAGCACACGAAATCTTCCACGAGAAAAAGCCTTTGTTGGCCGAAAAGAAGAGATGAGACAAATCCACCAGAAACTGCAGGCAAAGGACGAGCAATCGATCGTGGTTTTGCACGGTCTCAGCGGAATGGGCAAGACTCAACTGGCCGTGGCCTACGCCTACGAGCATAAGAATTCCTATGACGCTGTGTTCTGGTTGAACAGCAATAACGTGGATACGTTGAAACGGAGTTTCGTGGATGTGGCACACAGGATCTCGAAGAAACACCCAGAATTCTTTCCAGGCTTTCTGCATCTTGTGAAAGAATATGAGCGCAGAAAACCTGCCAAAGACGTTGAAGGAAGCGAAGGCATTGAAGAAGGAACCGAAGGGGCTGAACAAGGAACCGAAGGCATTGAAGGAAGCCAAGACATCGACGAAGTTAGCGGCCAAGTGGTGGAGATCAGAGACAAGGCTGTTGAAGAGGTCAACACGTTTTTGAGCCAAAAGGGCAACACAAAGTGGCTGCTCATCTTCGATAACTACAACACTCCAAACGTCGGAGCTGGTCGCAAAGATCCTGCCGCCTTCTCGATCGAAGCTTTCCTTCCAGACGCATGCCACGGAAACATCATCGTTACTTCGACATCATCGGAACTTTCGATAGGTGGTTCGATTCCTGTCAAGAAGCTTCAGCATGAGGAGGATTGCCTACTTATCCTGTCTAATAATTCGGGTCGCCTCAATTTGGAACAAGGTATGCATACGAACAACATGGTTTGACTTCAATTCATACTAAGTCCGAGAAGAAGATCCCGGTGCCAAAGAGCTGGTCAAGAAATTGGATGGCCTGCCACTCGCCTTCGCCATCGCGGGTGCCTATATTCGTCAAACTACGATGAGTTTCAGCGAATACCTTAAGCACTACAATGAACGCTGGGCGAAAGTACAAGAATACGCTCCGACGTTGAAGCATTACGACCAAACTCTCTTGACCACCTGGAATGTGTCCCTCGATCAAGTCAGGAAGGTGAATCCGGATTCTGAAAAGCTGTTACTGCTATGGGCATACTTCGACAACCGAGACATCTGGTGGGAAATGCTCAAAGCAGGAAGAGATGACAAACAACCAATGTGGTTTCGCACAATCACAGAAGGTGAATTGGAGTTCGGAAATGCCATGCGACCTCTGTGCCAGTATAACTTGGCTGAGCCCAACCCGCCTCCTTCTCCAGAAGGCAAGAACGATCAAGCTCCTTCCCGTCCAAAAAACGAGAGCTATGGCTACAGCATGCATCCTTGTGTCCACGAGTGGACAAGAAATGGCCTCAGCAAAGATGAGAGGATTGTGGGCGAAGACGAGAGAATCCAAATGGCAAAATTGGCTTTCTCATGCTTAGCAAAACACATGCCACGCAGAAGAGTCCCTCAATCCTGGATCTTGCAGCAGCGTTTGAGCAGACATGTGGACGAATGCCTGCAAATCATTCAAGAGATAGCCCGAAAGTCTAACGATGCGGCTTTGGCTGATACGACTTTGGCGGATAGCATGCATGAAATTGGATGCTTTTACTACGAACAAGACAAGCTAGACGATGCCGAAGAACTGTTCAAGCGAGCGCTGGTTATTAGAGAGAAAGAACTGGGTGATGACAACGAAGCGACACTGCGCACAGTCAACAACCTGGGCGTTGTGTACCTTCATCGAGCAAGGCCGGCGTCGACCAAGGAACTCGATGCGGCAGAGGAGATGCTCGATCGCGCTTTGGCAGGGAAAGAGAAAATTCTCGGCCCCAACGATGAATGTACCTTGAGGACATGCTCATCCCTTGCGAGCCTCTACCAGAAGCAGGGAAGGCTACCCGAGGCGAAAAGGATGATCAAGAGGGCTCTGAAAGGCTACCAAGAGACGCTTGGTGAAGACTACTACTCGACGGCGAGTGCGGCCTGCCGTCTTGCTTCGATTTACACTCAAGAGAAGCAGAAACTGTCTAAAGCGGCAGATCTGTATCATCGAGCATGGCGGGGGTACGAGAAATGCATAGGTATGGACCATCCGTGGACACTGTCTTGTGCCCGCGATCTCGGCGATGTATACCGGAAAGAGAGAAAATTTGACGAAGCGATGAGGTTTTACCATCTTGCTTTGCAAGGATATGAGAAGACCCGTGGTGTCAAGGCGAGCTGCACGCTCGGAGTGGTGCACGACATAGCTTTCACGTACCAGCAATGGGGACGGCTGGACGAGGCGGAGGAGTCATTCCGGCGGGCACTGCAAGGATTTGAGGAAGTGCTTGGGCCAGGTCACACCACAACAGTCGACGTCGTTTTCAACCTCGGCAAACTGCTCAGTCAGCAAGGGAAACAGCTTGGCGTGGAGAGGCAGTATCGAAACGGAAAGTTCACCGAAGCATTGGAGATGTATCAACGGGCAAGAGAAGGATACGAGAGGCATCTTGGTCCAGATGATATCTCAACACTGAACGCCACTTTCGACCTCGGCTTACTGCTCAGTCAGCAAGGGCAACAGTTTGGCGTGGAGAGGCAGTATCGAGACAGAAAGCTGACCGAAGCATTGGAGATGTATGAGATTGCACTGAAGGGGTACAGGAGGACTGGCGGTCGTGACAGTGAATCCGCGCTGAACGTGCTGAAAAGCATGGGCGATACCTATATGCTGCTGGATGGCATGCTAGGTAAAGCAGAAGACTCATTCAAAGAGGCTCTTGAGGGGTACGAGAGAACATGTGGTCACGACATGGAATTGGCCTTGTTTGCGATGGGCAAACTGGGTGAAACCTATATGCTGAGGAAAGAGCTAAGCAAAGCACAGGAGCAGCTCGAGAAGGCCCTTGAGGGATACCAGCGAAACGAGAGCGTATTAGCATCGTGGTGGATTGCAGTCAGACTCTGGGATGTCCATAGTCAGCAGGGCAACTTGGAGGCGGCGAAGAGCTACGCAGATCAGGTTCCCGGAGTTATGCTGGTCGGCTTTGGAGAAAACGGTACCCCAAGTCCTCCCGTCCAGCTGCTGCTATGTGACAAGCCTTGGGATCAATAGTGTTGCTTTCTTCCACCGAACTCTTTTACTTCCTTCTGAGCATCTTCGTGAATGTTTTTGTTGCTATTGCATTCATTCTTGCTTGAGCTCCATTCTTTGTTCTACGATTTTACTGCCAGTATATGTATACGTTTCCCACTGCTGGTCTAGCATTATTATCATTATTATTATGTGCTAGTCTGGTTTGAGAACGCTGTTGAAGTGGGTCGGTCCACTAAGTCACGTCTGATAAGGTAGGCAGTTCTCGATCTATGTACTTAGATCGAGTATGTAGTAGTAACTATATGCTGACTGCTGAGTTATACAGAGATAATATTCAATTGGCTCTGTTGCCCATCTTCTCCTGCCCAAGTGGTTCGACCTTTCCAAACAGGCATTTAATGATTGTAGCTCTTGAAGTCTGTAACCAAGTTCAAGTTCTTCCGCAGTGGGGATTCCGAGAATCCACGGCCCCGAAAGGTACCAGGAGTTTGGGTATGCCCAAGCTATGATTAGAGACCGATGAACATTCCATATCGTAGCGAATGAGCCATCCTAGTTGTACTGCTAGCTGATCACTCAATCATCATTCCTCCAACTTCCGTCACTCTGAGATACAGGTGACCCCGTCCACGTGAGCGAAACCGCGTGACTCACCGCCTCGTGATGGTATTCTTACGGTAACGTCAGCGGGGGTTGCCTTTTGTCATCGACCACCATCCTCCCCCTCCTTTTCATCTCTATCTTCTCTACATCGATCCCTTCGAAGCTTGTCCATCTCAGACACTGCTCTCTACTCCTGCTCACGCCGCCTCCCAACCTCTGCTGTCACTTCGATTCCCTTCGGTCCGCTCGACCCGCTTTACTTATCAGCCTTATCAGCTAGCAGCCAGCAGCCAGCAGCCATGCGGTCCAAGTTCAAGGACGAGCACCCCTTCGAGAAGCGCAAGGCGGAAGCTGAGCGCATCCGCCAGAAGTACGCTGATCGCATTCCGGTACGTCACGTCTCGATGCACTGATGGCTGCTCGTCGGCCGTCACCTAGCAAACCCCCCTCACCGCCTCTTCCATAGCTAACAGACTCATGACAGGTCATCTGTGAGAAAGTCGAGAAGTCAGATATCGCTACCATCGACAAGAAGAAGTACCTCGTACCGGCCGATCTTACCGTCGGTCAGTTCGTCTACGTGATCCGCAAGCGTATCAAGCTCTCCCCCGAAAAAGCCATCTTCATCTTCGTCGATGAAGTGCTTCCCCCAACTGCCGCCCTCATGAGCAGTATCTACGAAGAGCACAAGGATGATGATGGCTTTTTGTACATCACGTACGTTTTCTTCCCAAGCTCTCTTGGCATCGACCTCTGCAAAGACCATGCTAATCTCACGGGTTCTAGATACTCTGGCGAGAACACGTTCGGTGGCTTCTAGGGTGCCCGTCGTTGCTTATCTACGTTATGCCGAATGGTCCTTGGCGACTCGCAAGTGCTCCAAGCGGGTATCCAGTACTCCTTAACGGTATTGGCAGTCTGGACTCGTGGAGCCTTAGGATGACGGTTTCGTTTCCATCATGTGGCGTTTGATCGGTGTTATGCACTTTTGTCCATCTTTGCTAGGCAACTGTGCCTTTTGATAGCTTCCAATGAACGGAAAATTGCAATTCAACTCTGCGGCAATGTTTTGCTATTTTGAGATGTCATATAGGGGAATTCTGTTCAGATTCAAGCGTGAACTCTAGACTTAGCGGATGTGGTATTGCAATTCTTGTGAAATAATCAAAGAGCTTGTATCGGCAATGTGGCCATCTCCAGTGATTCCCAAAATTCATCGTTGTCGGTGTGATCAGTCAAGGCCGTGATGCTCCGACTCCGGCCTCCCCAATCGGGACTAGCGCCCGCCCGCGTCGCTGCGATGAAATTTACGAAGAGACTCAGGTTCCTGGTTTTCACCAGTTCATTCTGTCCGTTCATAGGCCACAATGTCTCCTGCTCTCGCCCAGGCTGGTGCCGGTGCCGCCTCAAAAGATGTCAAGAAGGAGTCCGCGACCGCTCGTCTTCTCGGTTCCGGTAGGGACAAACCCCGACGGTCAACGCACGAGGCCGATTGCTAACCTGGGACTCTAGGCTCTGCTGGCATCGCCGAGCTGATGGTCTTCCATCCCGTATGATGCAATGGTCCCGAGAACTTCTTTGCCTAGCACTGACATGATATTTCAGGTCGACACCACTGCGAAGCGATTGATGAGCAACCAGACCAGGGTTAGATTGGACTCGAGCCTGAATAAGTGCAATGTCATTGTTGCTGACGGAAATTCTTTTTAGATTACCTCCGCAAGTGCTTTCAACCAGGTCGTCTTCAAGGAGTATGCCACTGCGTCCTTCGGTCGCAAATTTACCTCGTTGTTCCCCGGTTTGGGTTACGCCGCTGGCTACAAGGTTGGTCATTCCTCCCAGTTGGGGTTTTGGCCAGGGTTGCGCGACAAGCTGACTTTCTTTTTCAGGTCCTCCAGCGAATCTACAAGTACGGTGGCCAGCCTTTCGCACGGGACTATCTGGCCAAGCATCACGGTACCGACTTTGACAATGCATTTGGCAAGGGAACAGGAAAGGCTATCATGCACGCGACTGCTGGCAGGTGAGGATAGATTGCATCAGCACAGAGACCTTTGGACAGCATTTGGCTGACTTCACCCGTCAGCTTGATCGGTATCGGAGAGATTGTTCTGCTCCCACTGGACGTTTTGAAGATCAAGCGTCAGACGAACCCTGAGGCCTTCCGTGGTCGTGGCCTATTCAGGATTATCTCTGATGAGGGCATGGGTCTCTACCGAGGTGCTGGTTGGACAGCTGCCCGTAACGCTCCTGGCTCTTTCGCCGTAAGATCTATCCCATCTGTTTGAGGACATTCGAGCCACTTGCTAAAATTCAAGCACAACAGCTCTTCGGTGGATCTGCTTTCGCCAAGGAATACATTTACAGTCTGAAAGACTACAACTCAGCTAGCTGGGCGCAGAACTTTGTTGCCTCGGTGTGCGGTGCCAGTGCCTCGCTCATTGTGTCCGCCCCTCTGGATGTGATCAAGACCCGCATTCAGAACCGCAACTTTGAGAACCCAGAGTCTGGATTCCGAATTGTTTCCAACATGCTCAAGAATGAGGGCTTCTTCAGCTTCTTCAAGGGATTAACCCCGAAGCTGCTGATGACTGGGCCCAAGTTGGTCTTCAGCTTCTGGCTGGCACAGACTTTGATTCCTGCCTTTGGCCAGGTCGTATGAGGCGACATGCACATGACGAGTTCTCTATAGCCATGGCGTTTCCTGATTATTCCCCTTTTCAATCCTCTTTTCTCTTCGGGTCTTTTGGACGAATTTGGCTTCCATTGGACTGCCTGTGTATTTCCCCCCTATAGATATGGTTTATTTAGCTGCGATTGAATTCAATTTGAGTCAAGCAAACCCCAAAACTCTCTCATCTTCGTCTACACATTCTAGCCCCCTATATATAGTCGACGATGGTGTATTCTTGCTTCTGACTCTCCGGATCCAAGTACCATCTCATATCTGCACCACGTGACTCGGCCGTCAACCTCGCAGGTCAGAAGCACCAACTCCTAACGTCCCACTCTTGAGCTCCACAAATTGAGTGAGAAGCTGTGATGGCGGTATACCTTCTATCCCGGTATGTACTCATGCGATGAGTCCACCTTCTTTCGGGCCACAGCACAGCTCTCCTGCGAAATCAAGTTCAACGCTAATCAATAGCAACAGGATAGGGGATCCCATCTTCGCCCTCACGATGGGGGTTGCAGCCGCGCTCAGCCGCATCCGCCGTGATCAGCAAGAGAAGAACCCAGAGAAGGCCCCTGAGGTTGGATATGGGACCGTTATGCAGCTGGGCCAGCGGAGACTGCAGCGATGGTGGAATGGAGACTTCAGGGATCTTTAGGGATATTTCAGAGTGTCCTGAAAATACATCCCCCGTCACCGGAATGTTCAATAATGTTGCCAGTTCGGACTGCCGTGATTATGGCCAGACTGGTTAAACTTGCGGCGCTTGATTTCGCGCTTGGTTCCACGTGAAGCACCAAGCGGCTTGAGACGCAGTTACTTGGGTCATTCGGACAAGAGAATATTGACTCAGCGTCTCTGAGTTTATCGATAGGGCGCTATGCCTGAACATGATCTTGAATGTATCTAGATAAATCGAATTGTTTGGGCTCCAAGAATAATTTACATAGGAAACGGTTGAACTAGAACGGACTCGAATTGGCTAGGACTTTTTCCTCCTCCTAGCGTAAGACCCTCTCTGATCTATGCAACCATGCGCAAAAGCATAACCTTGATGTTCCATAAGCTCGTAAAACAAAACATGAAAAGAACGCCGAAGACAATTGGCACGTATCGTCAAGCCCGGCAAAGAGAGGGGAAGCTCAATGTAAGATTTTAGTCAAGGCCCTCTGTTTCATCGGGCTGCTTGGCGCCCTCGCCGCCGCCGCCGCCGCCGCCCATAGCTTTCTGCAAGATGGGATTGGCGAGATCCTCAAGCTCCTTCTGCTGAGACTCGTACTCATCCTTCTCCGCGGTCTGGTTGTTGTCGAGCCAGCCGATGACCTCGGTGATCTTGTCTTCGAGCGTCTTCTTGTCATCGCCGGGTATCTTCTCCTGGAGGTCGCCTAGGCTGTTCTTGAGCTGGTAGGTGTAGGACTCAAGACCGTTCTTGGCCTGGATACGTTCCTTCTCGGCCTCATCCTCAGCCTTGTACTTCTCGGCCTCAGCGAGCATACGCTCGATCTCCTCCTTGGACAGACGGCCCTTGTCGTTGGTGATGGTGATCTTGTTGGACTTGCCAGTGCCCTTCTCGACAGCAGAGACGTTCATGATACCGTTGGCATCCATGTCGAAGGTGACCTCGATCTGGGGGACACCACGGGGAGCGGGGGGAATGCCGGTGAGCTCGAACTTGCCGAGCAGGTTGTTGTCCTTGGTGCGAGCACGCTCGCCCTCGTAGACCTGGATCAGGACACCAGGCTGGTTGTCGGAGTAGGTGGAGAAAGTCTCAGACTTCTTGGTGGGAATGGTGGTGTTGCGCTTGATGAGAGGGGTCATGACACCACCGGCAGTCTCAATACCGACGGACAGAGGAGTGACGTCGAGAAGCAGGATCTCGTTGGTCGACTTGGAGGAAGTGTCACCAGACAGGATAGCAGCCTGGACGGCGGCACCGTAGGCAACAGCCTCATCAGGGTTGATGGACTTGTTGGCGTCCTTGTTGAAGAAGTCGGAGACGAGCTTCTGGATCTTGGGGATACGGGTGGAACCACCGACGAGGACGATCTCGTGGACAGAGGACTTGTCGATCTTGGCGTCGCGGAGGACACGCTCAACAGGCTCCATGGTGGAGCGGAAGAGGTCCTGGCAGAGCTCCTCGAAACGGGCACGGGTGATCGAGGTGTAGAAGTCAATGCCCTCGAAGAGAGAGTCGATCTCAATGGAGGTCTGGGCAGCAGACGAGAGGGTACGCTTGGCACGCTCGCAAGCAGTGCGGAGACGGCGGAGAGCACGAGCGTTGGTGGTCAGGTCCTTCTTGTGCTTGCGCTTGAACTCATTGACGAAGTGGTTGACGAGACGGTTGTCGAAGTCCTCACCACCAAGGTGGGTGTCACCAGCAGTGGACTTGACTTCGAAGATACCCTCCTCAATGGTCAGGAGGGAAACATCGAAGGTACCACCACCCAAGTCGAAGATCAGGACGTTGCGCTCGCCCTCAGCCTTCTTGTCGAGACCGTAGGCAATGGCGGCGGCAGTGGGCTCGTTGATGATACGGAGGACGTTGAGACCGGCAATGAGACCGGCGTCCTTGGTAGCCTGACGCTGGGAGTCGTTGAAGTAGGCGGGGACAGTGATGACAGCGTTGTTGACGGTGCCACCAAGGTACGCCTCGGCGGTCTCACGCATCTTGGTGAGGACCATGGAGGAGATCTCCTCGGGGGTGAACTGCTTGGTCTCGCCCTTGAACTCAACCTCGATGACGGGCTTGCTAGCCTTCTCGATGACCTTGAAGGGCCAGTGCTTCATGTCGGCCTGGACCTCAGCATCGTTGAACCGACGGCCAATGAGACGCTTGGCGTCGAAGACGGTGTTGTGAGGGTTCATCGCAACCTGGTTCTTGGCGGCATCACCGATGAGACGCTCGGTGTCGGTGAAGGCCACGAAGGAAGGGGTGGTGCGGTTACCCTGATCGTTGGCGATGATTTCAATGCGGTCATCACGGAACACACCCACACAGGAGTAGGTGGTACCGAGATCGATACCAACAGCGGGTGCCATTTTGGTTGTGAAGAAGTCGTATCAGATGTGTAGAGAGGAAAGGAAACTCGTGAAGATTGAACGTAAGGTGGGAGTACAGGAGGAGTACAGGAGGAAGAAAGAGAAGAAAATGTTTTGGAGAAAGTTGAGGAGAGAAGAAAGTGTGGGCAGCAAAATCCTGCTGCTATATAGTGAGCGGTGTATTGCTCAGAAGCTTCTAGCAGGAAGCTTCCATGAGAATCTATTGGATTCCATGGCCTTCGAGGCCTCAGCGACAGCTCTTCTTTTTGCTTCACGAGAGCAGCTGCGGGTTCTAGAGGGGTCTAGGGGGTACAGCTCACTTCTACATGCTACTTGAAGGTCCTGAACTACCTTCAATCAGGCACAATGCTTGATTCAATTGCCGTTGATGCTGTTCAATTTTTTTGGCAGGCAGTGTATGATGTAATCGCAGTCAACGAGGTGAGATCGATCCTTTATTTACCGTATGTAACTGCGGCGTACGCCACACCTTCACAGTGAGAGAGCTGGGTGTGGCCACTGTGTATTGGTACTGTCACTCCTGTGTGGGCGTCATGATGAATTCATCACTCCACTGGAATGCCTCACGTGCCTTGCTGGCCTTGTGGCCTGAGGTGTCAAGGTGTCGACCCAAATAAGCTCTTGTGAGGCGCTCAACCAACCAAAAAGGCAATGTCCGATGGATCAGACGTATAACTCTTTACTGACAAGGTCCTTTCACCATAGTCCAACCTCACTTTATGCCTTGTTGCAGTATATCTCTGAACCAGCTTGTCTACCGAGGTGGCCTCTGGTGCTCTGATGGTCGACTCTCGAGGCAGCCACATCATCCCACTCCACTATATGGAAGTCGACAATGCCAAAATACAGTCTAGACTCATCAGATTGATCATACCTGCCTTCATGGACCAAGCTTTGTTGCTGTTAGTCAAGCTAAAAGAACAAGTCCGCTGAACCAACCCTCTTTGAGTCTGTCCTGATAACGCCATCCGCGCTACGAGGGACCGGTCATCCAGATCCCCGTCTGTCCACGCTCTTTGGCGCGCGTCCAATGTAACTCTCCGACATTAGTTTCGACTCCGCTGCCACTGCCCTCATATATCCACAGTCATGATTGGTCCGCGGCAATGCCAGAATACGTCTGATTGTTGGAAGCTCCGTCGGGAAATCCTCGCCGGTTTGGGATGGCGAAGATAGGCTGGGTCGCACGCCATGGAGGTTTTGAACTTGGGTTTTATATGGCGAGAACCTGCTCGCTGGGGATTGAAACATTCCGAACGCGGGCCTTGCCTCTAATCCTGCCACCCGTTGGTATTTGGGTGTTGCTGAGAGCTTCCAGACACCAGCTTTGCAGAGATGGCTCTTCTCAATGCACTCAAACGGCTGCATCGGACAACCCGAGACGAGGTGTCAACAGGGATAGGTCCGGAAAGCCCAACCGACATGCCAACACCAGCCAAGCCAGAGGTGACCGGCACGATCCTGCCCGACGGTGAGAAGATCCAGGCACAGAGCGAGACTGTGGCAATCGAGCAAGAAAGCCATGACAATCCAGAGATCGCGGCGCTGCCACTACAGGTGCGTCAGCTGATCAACCTGACTGACGACCCCACGCTGCCGACTATCACGTTCCGCTACTTTGTTCTTTCGGCTCTATTCGTCATCCCTGGAGCCTTTCTCTCTCAAATGAGCTACTTCCGTACAACCAGCGCGCCGTACTCGGTCTTCTTCGTTCAAATCGCCTGTCACTATGTGGGACACTTTCTTGCCAGGACTCTTCCAGCCTGGGTGGTTCGATTGCCGGGGACCAAGTGGTCTTTCAGTTTGAACCCCGGGCCCTGGAGTATCAAGGAACATGTTTTGGTCACGGTGACCGCGGCTTCTGGAGCGACCTACAACATGGGCTATACTCCGATTGTACTGGCCGAGCTGTGGTATGGTGAGCGCATTCAGCCCGCCGTTGCAATCTTCTTCATGCTTGCCATCGTGTGGACAGGGTATGCTTTTGCAGCTCTCGCCAGAGAGATCCTTCTTCCAGACCCAGACTACATCTGGCCGCAGGCCCTTATGCAGACAACATTGTTTGAAACCTTTCGGAGGACTGATAATTCATCACGGCTCGCCAGGCGTCAGATGAAGGTATTCTTCTTTGCTCTGGTCGGGATGACTCTCTGGCAATTCCTGCCCGAGTATGTCTTTCCGTTTACTTCGTCACTGGCCTTCCTTTGCTGGGTTGCACCACGAAACCCGGTAGCAAACTTTATCGGATCTGGACTAGGCGGCATGGGCTTTCTCAATCTCTCCTTGGACTGGTCCAACATCAACTGGAACTCCTCCTCGATTATGCTCACCCCTTTCTGGACACAGGTTCTCCTGTTCCTGGCCTTCGCTTTCAACTGTTGGGTTCTGTTACCGGCAGCGAAGTGGGGGAATCTTGGCTCTTACAAACACGGTCTCATGTCCAATAGTCTCTTGTTGGCCAATGGCACAAGCTACCCGGTCACGGAGGTGCTGACCCCCAACTATCACCTTAACGAGACCGCCTATCAAGAATATGGGCCGATGTACATGGGTTTGCAAAATGTTTGGGCAACCTTCTTCGACTATGCCAAGCTCCCGGCTGCCATCACCTGGATCGCGACATTCGGGTTCACTCAAGTCAGGAGTAACTTGAGGAAGATCTTCGAATCTCGGAAGAACGCTGCAGCCACGCGGGGCAAAGGTATCCACTACCAGTACCACGACCGTCTCAATGTCATCCAGCGGCAGTACAAAGAAATTCCCCTGTGGTGGTATCTGACTTTGTTCCTCGCGGCGTTCATTATCTTGATTACCTGTATCGCATGTGGCTATCTCTTTATCCCGATCTGGACCTTGTTCGTGGCACTTGCCAGTGCTGCCATCTTCGTCGTTCCGTTTGCTTGGCTGTATGCAATCTCCAATTACCAGCTCGAGACTGGATCGTTCAACGAGCTGATGTATGGCTATATGGTGCACACCAAAGCCGGTGAAGCTCATCAGCACCCGTGTGGACCCTCGGTCTATGGCTCCATCGCCGGTGATGCGTGGTACCGAGCACAGTACATGCTGCAGGATCAGAAGATCGGACACTATATGCACATTCCCCCGCGTGAGGTGTTCTTCTCCCAGATCTTTGGAACGATCATGGGTGTCCCGATCAATTACGCAGTCATTCGCTGGGTCATGGACACCAAGGGCGACTACCTGACCGGCAAGAAGAGCGATCCCCTCAATCAATGGACAGGGCAGAGTCTACGCACCTCCAATACCATGGGTGTTCAATACGCGATTCTAGGCCCCAAGAGACTATTCGCAGAGGCGGAAATGAGCCCCCTTCCATGGTCATTCTTAGTTGGGGCCGTCATCCCACCCATCCTGTTCGTGTTACATCGAATTTTCCCCCGATTACGGATTGATCTCTGGAACGTCAGCATCTTCTTTGGCGGATTGGCGATGTTCTACGGCAATGTCAGTACCGGCTACACGTCGGCCATCATCGGTGGATACATTGTGATGTACTGGGCTTATCGGCACCACTTTGAGGTGTGGAAGCGCTACAATTATTTGGTGGCAGCTGCTTTTGATGCTGGATTCAATCTGAACATGCTGCTCATCTTTTTCTTTTTTGGGGCGGGCAAACAGATCTCGATGCCAAACTGGTGGGGTAACAATGCAGATTCGGTGGAACGGTGCTTTGCATTGAATAGCTAGTTGTTCATCTATTGGAGGTATACATTATAGTAGAATCAAATTCATATACACTTTCTTCCTCGAAAGCACAAATCTGTTTTAAATCATAGCTCTCCAGTGTTATGTATAGTTCACCATCAATGGTTGCCTCAGGGCCCGGCCGGTCACGAGGCCCCCACTGCCGATCCTCAAGGGCGAATCACATCACGGGATCTCGGGCCCTCCCTTACTGTTGCCGGATGTTTTGGTTGGAAGAGCTCTGCGCTACCTGTGACTTGCAGACCGTCTCTTTAAATTCCCTTCCTCTCTCTTCTGCCATTTTCTTCCTTTCCCCAATTCTCCTCACCACACCTCGAACTTCATCAACCACACGCACATCTATCTCACAATGGGTGACCACGCTACTCTCAACGACCCCGCCGCCAATGCTCCCGATGCTGCTTTCGCCGAGAAGGGCAAGGGCAAGGCCCAGGAGCCTCCCCAGGACCTGAGCATGGACGAAGATGAGAGCGAGTCTGAGAGCGAGAACGAGATGGTGAGTCTGCAATTCAATGGATACGAGGATGTTCTCCAGCTGACCACGCGCGTTACTAGGCTGAGAATGGTACGTTCCCGGCCTGAGTGGTCTTGTCTGCCGCCGACATCATCACTGCTGCTCTGATCAGCACCAAGTGTCGCCTGCACCCTGTTCATCACAATTGACGCGAGTACATTCATGCTAACGTTTTTTTCTGCTACAGACGACGAGGACGAGGAGGACCACGGCAATCTCGAGCCCATCTCGCAAGACAACATCATCCAGGGTGGCCGTCGCACGCGCGGAAAGAATATCGACTGGGACAAGGTCAACGCGGATGCGATGGATGACGAGGAGGATGACGACGAGGACTACCAGGCCGCCAACGACGAGGACGACCAGATGCGCGACTAAGCACCTCGCCTTGAGAACGAAGCTCAAGTGACATGTGATACGCTTTGTGGAATCGGCGCTATGGGTTCGGATACTGAGGAGGCTATCTTGTGTGTCTTTGTGTTTCGGACACAATGTCTCTTGCTCTCTAGGTCACGCGATGCCGGCGATGACAATGAATCAATGAAGCCTGCTATTAATTGAAGATGAAATCGCGTATTCTGTACTCGATCCCTGGACAGACATGTCTCTTGGAGAGCGAGAGTACATAGCAACTGTTGATCGTAGTTCGTGGATGGAGCTAGTTGCTGTGTATACGACCTTCGCAGCCGCAAAGCCACCCACCGCGCTTATTCCACCTCGGATATTAGACTTCGCTGTAATATCATCCTCAATATAAAGCAATCTATCTGTTTCTTTTAATCAATAAATCCGCTGTAAACAAGCGTCGAGCCATCACGTGCAGCCACCTCGGGCGAAACAGCCAACGCTTTGGCCACCTTGTGTTTTTGTCCTCCGCATCCAAGAACTCGACTCCCCGAATATCATGATTACCTCGACTTTTTAGCATTGCGCGATGTTCCTGAGCAGCAGTCATTTAACACCCGAACTCTGATTGATTGACTCCCTTACCAACCCCTCGGTCCGTTGCTGACCATCTCCGACGAACGTCATGGCTTCACGGTATAGTCCCTGCCTTCCCTCGTTGCCGTTGCTCCATATGCTCCCATACAAGTAACCAGTGGCTAACAAGATGAACACCAGATTCCCACGCCAGCGCGACCCCAGGGCATCCTCATCCCTCTTCGACTCATACGGTGGCGACTCTCGCCCAGCCAGTAGATCACCCGCACCAGCAGGAGGATACGGGTACGGAGGCTACAGCCCAGCCAGTAGTGCATATGGCAATGGCAGTGCTGGCGGACCTTCATACCGAAGTGCGACACCCGATAAGAAGTATGTTGTGAAGGGACGGCCGGTCTCGCGAGATGTTTCCTTTGAGTAGCTCTAACCGTTGCTCTAGGGGCCACTACTCCGACGCAGTTCTCTCCTCGCTCGAGTCACAAAATGATGCGGAAGTGGAAGGCATTACTGCCAAGGTGAAGATGTTGAAAGACGTGAGCATCCCACGCCCGCTGCTCTCGTCACGACGAGGAAGCCGTTCCACCAGCGGGCCGTGACTGACAACCTGCTAGATCTCCTTGGCCATCGGCGACGAAATCCGAGACACTACATACCTAGAAGGCCTTGAAAACTCATTCGAAAGCACTCGAGTCCGGATCCGCGGGAATATGAACCGCATGCTCCGCATGGCTGAACGCACTGGTGTCGGCTGGAAAGTGTGGCTCGGGTTCTTCTTCGCTGTGTTCCTGTTATTCTTCTACGTGTGGTTATTCTGATAGCCGGCCACGTTTCTTCGCCTTCTATACGCCTCGGTTGCGCCTTACGCCTTATTTAATACTGCCGTTTGACCCAGTGGCGCTCCACTGGGTTTGTTTACTCGACGGTCCACATACATACTGTCCAGTTTGTACCAGCATGGCTTTTTGGCTGCGGAGTTTTGGTTTTGCATCTCCTGTTTCGCGGCCGCTTCGTGGGCATGCCTTTTCATTCTCGTCAATACTACATGTTATGTGGTCTACATTGTCTATGATCTCGGTCTGTACATTGGGGGACCATCGAAATTTGGAGCTTCTCATAACGGGATATGCGATGTGTTGTAGTCTAGCAGACGCCGACGAGATAACGGGCAATAACACCAATGGCATCATAGTCCAATAACACCCCGATCCTATCGAAACACCGGTACGCAATGCGGAAACATGAAATTTTCCAGCCCTTCCAGCGCAACAGAACCTGTCAGCCTCAATTGAGACTATCCCTGGGTCCGCCCACTCGCCGGGGAAATTGTCGACCAAACCCACTGCGTCGACTACTCTGGCTAGTAACGGACGCGCGAAGATCGTCTTCTTCAAACATCATGCTGCTGGAGTCAAAAGCATCTGCGCCGCCACTCCATCGTTGCAGGAACCGCCGCTGGGCCTCTGTCTCACGCTCACGGCGCAACGGCGGCGGAGGCAGTCCGCCGCGACTGTTCGGTGTGCTGGTCCTGAAGTTCTCCGTGAATCGGGCTCGAATCATCTCATCATGGTCGTCATCCTCATCGTCGTCATCCAATTCCTCCTCCGTGTCGGTATGCTGCCATTCGCCTTCTTGTTCAGACCCATCCTCCGCAGCATCGGGGACATCATCGTCCAGATCCCGTTCCATACCCTCACTCATACCCTCGGCCTCAGCAGTCGGAATATCAGCATCCAAATCAGGCTGATTATCGAAATTCTCATCCTCATCATCATACAATCCCTCTTGATCATAATCATCATCCGGATATCCCTCAGGGATATCATCATCCAAATCACGCTCCATATACCCCTCCTCTTCACCAATATCATCCTCCTCAAGTCCCTCCTCCCCCTCCTCAACAAGCCCCTCCGCATCCGCATCAGGAATCTCATCATCAAGATCCCGCTCCATTCCCTGCTCCTCATCCTCCTCGCCCTCCCCACGCACCCCCATCTCATCATCCATCATCCCATCCCCATCAACAGCATTCATCTCCGTGGCCGCAGCAGCAAGCGCCTCTTCCCGCTCAGCCTCCTCCTCTTTCATCCCCAGCATGGTCTTCGCGCATCCGGCCGGCTTGATCCATGAGTATCCGAAGGAGGCGATGTTCTGTTTCCGGGCGCGTAGAGCGCGCTCTTCGACTAGGAGGGCGGAGAGTGTATTTGCCGGAGAGCGGGAGGGCATGAAGCCGCGGGGGGTGGATGCGTTGTTGGCATTGCGGCGGGCAGGATGGTTTGAGGATGGGTCATTTGTGGGGTGTTGGGGCGATGAGGAGCGGTAGGGCTGTGAGGAGCCGAACCAGAGCTCGTGTGACTCGATTCAGAGTTTTGTTAGTTTTGTGAGGTGTGGTTGTGGGAGGCGAGGGACTTACGTCGCGCGGGGTGATGAATGGTAAGGAGAGCATGGCGGCGCTGACTCAATTTGCCCTGGCTCTGTCTGTTGCTTCCTATGCGGCGACTGTCTGAATGAAGCCCCGGCCCTTTGAGCTTCGTCGCGTTCGGTCCTTGGGGTAGGTTCGGCTGTCTTTGTTGCTATGTTGATGACCAACAAGCCAATTCGAGGTAATAAGATGCGAGGGCCTTCTGCAGCTGCGATTCTAGCACTTGATTCCTCAACATGCAGACCGATCTTGATCTGGCGATGTGGTTTATCGATGATCAGCGTGGAGTGGTCGTCGAGCTCAATTGATGACGGAGGTAGGGCGGACACAGAAAAAGTCGCGGCTCCACAGCAACCACAACACCGGCGCGAGTGCGGGGAGCTGCTGCATACAACTAAATCTAGATTTTTGAATGATGAAATGATTCTGGTGTCTCTTTTGTTTGGTGGCTATTTACATGGCATTTCTTGGATTTTGAATTTGAACTATGAGCTTTGATTCTCTTCAGAATAAGCAATATTTGGGTCTGGTCAATAATATACTCCGTGCTTCCATTTTGTAACATATCGGCTGGTTAACTTATCCAACTTCCGCTTGTTCAACTCTTATTTTCTTCGGGGCATAGAGTAGCGCGACTGATACCAACAGCGTTGAGCATGGACAGTGGTTTAACACTTATATAATTTTGAAGTAAACTCCAAGGGATGAGGGTCGTGTGTGATTGTACTCTACGATGGCAAGAACCAGGGTCTAGATATCAGCCTGCGCATAGGAAGCTCCTCTTTAGCGTATTCGTTCGTGTAGTCAAAGACCTTGATATCATCATTGAAGAAACATATAGAATAGAAGTCTAGAAATCATTGGAGATGGCTACTTGCCAGTGGGGTCTGATTATGCTCGTACTCGAATAATAGCAGACACAAGAAACCTCATTTTTGTTGTGACTGCATTTGACACGTTCCTTGGCTGCCTGATCAAGACAGTGGGAGTGCATAAGCTGAGTTCTACCACCTCTGATTGCATAGCTTCCTGCTAACCTTGTGTGGTCAGAGTTCTCAACCGAAACCAGTAGCCGATGGCCCCAATGCTGAGCATCCAGATGAGATCTTGCACACCGGCTGTATAAGTTGAGCACAAGATACGGTGCCAACCTCACCGACTTACAGCCGAGCTGAGTGCGAGACAGTCTAACATTCAGCTGAACTCTGTATGACGCACGAGTGCAGACGAGCCTAAAGAGCGGGACACAGGCCGTGAACTCTCCGGCACACCAATATACAGTAGGCATGTTTCATCCACTTGACTAGTCGTCCCAAACGGAACTAAATACTCGGCAGCTGCACATCGTCAATACGTAGCGTTCAGTTTCGTTACCGCATGGTACAGAGCCAAGATGTGATCTTGAAAGGCCGATACTCGGCCGTCGACTTGGCTGAAGGAGGGCATCCGAAAAGACCCGATGCTGGCAGTGTTCCGCTCGCTCGACCAGACAGCACGCCGGTGAACCCAAAGCGGACAAGCATCGAGGAAGAGTGTCGGGAGAATCCGGGTGTAGCTCACAAGCTTTCACAGTTCACAGTCGACGGGGCACACACCACCGTCTTATTTTCACCTTGAGCCTCATTGGCCCCGAGAGGCGGGGATCACATGATATCCACTGGGGTGGATCCCGGGCGCGGCGGAGTCTCCCACGTATAGATGTATAGCAGCGGCAGTACTTCTGAATCTGAGCAGAAGGCGAGTTGGAGAGGTTCTTGGTATGATCGACTGATGAGTGGCAAGATCTTCATGGGATGGTCCGATCGATAGGTTGTTATGTTGCTGTGATTGCCCCGATCACCCAGTGAGTCAAAAGTCAGTGTAGCCCATGCTAGGCGAAATGGGGAGAAGAAATCCTTCTCGTCCTCCACTTCATCGGCCGACAGAAGAGGTGGCAGGCCGGAAAACGAAGAGCAGAGCGAACAAGCGTTTATGTATTCTTATTATCAACCTTAGCAGTCAAGCTTATCAGCCATCCCGCTTCACGTGTCAGTCCCGGAACCCATTTCTCCGGAGGCTTTAAGTCCGAGGATCAGATACTCGGCAGGTGTATTCAAAAAAACAAAGTATGTACAATGAACCATCCCTACGGAGAACGATCTTCAGACCAATAGCCCCATTCCCAACTGGACGTGGAGGGTCCTCGGGAGGAGGGGCATCTGGGGGTATGGGGTTTTGGGATACACATATATGTACTTCAACGAGTGAGCAGGCAGACAATTATTTCCAAGCCGCGATAAGCAGGTCCAGTTTGGATGACCATCAAGAATGACCTGGGGGAAACTGAACAGGGCCAATCCGCATGCAGGGCTGGAATGCCGGGGCACGGCTGGGAGAAGCCCCGATTTCGGTCGTCCAGGGAGAGTTCAGGGAGCAGTGGTCTTGGAGTAGACAGAGGAGATCCCGGGCTGGCGCCTTGGCCGTTGTCGGAATGCCAGATGGGCGGAAGTTACAGGAATACCGGGATGAGACAGGTGTGTATTTGAGATTGGTGCGTGGTCCTGGATCTGAGTTCTTGCACGTTGCGGTGGGGCATCGGTACTGATCATGAAATTGGGATTTTGATCACAGAGGTGCTTCAATCAGATGATGCTCTATGAAGAGTTGGCAGTCCTGTCTCGATGTCCCTGCCAAGTCTCGATATTCAACTCTTTCTTTCGTTCTGTTGTCTCCTGCAGATTATTAGTTGGCATGGCCAAACAACCTACTGGCGGCTCGGAAATTAGGACGATTGACTGGATTAAGCACTGCATCCTTGCGCTGCCCCACCAAACGCCACCCACTTGGGTCAATCATTACAGAGCGATACAGAAGTATAGAGGACAGAAAACAGAGAATAGAGGAAAGAGTACATGTGAGGATGCCTCTAGCTGCCGTCCTGGGTGAGGACCATTTTCGGGGAGACCTAGGTGATTTCAATTCTTGTCTGTTTGCGGCGATGGGCCAATCATCACGTCGGAATCTTGTAGGGACCGCTCGGTTGGCCCACCACCCGAACTGATGCTCTGATGATAGTAGAGACACATAGAATATCTACTAAATGTATAGAAATAAGAGAATGGATCATAGTAACATGCAGACCACCCTAGGTTAATACTCAAGTACTCTAGTAGAGTCCTGGGCTACGAGGACTACTACCTAGGTACTCCATAGTAGTAGGTGAATAGTATGTATGTAATTTACGTACATCCGCTCCACCGAGGATCTTGACGTCGAAGAAACCTAATCGTTTTGCCTCAGAAGTTGCAAAGCCCTCTCTCTCATTGGTTGGACCACGCTTATCTCGACGATTTACGCTCCGTAATCATAATGATTATCATTACTCCACCCATCATTGCTCAAAGCTCCAACGTTTATACTCGAGGAATGTTCCCCTACTGCTTTCGTCGGTCCTCCATGGGGACTCCGTAGGGTACCTAGGTACCTAGGTAGTCATGGCTCTGTATTTGACTGGACGCTTAGATGGTAAATTTCTTCAAAACCACTAGCATTCTGACGACCATCGGTATTACTTGGACCTGCGACTACCGTGTGCCCAGCACTCTTGTTGTCCCTCAGGAAAAAGCAATTTGCCACGGCGCAAACCCCACAGCCCAGCAAGCAGTACCGTACACAGTATTTTTCCCGTCTGGTCGGAGCAAGCCTGCAATCCCCGGACCTACTATCCTGCCTGCCGTAATCGCTGCCCATCTTTTTTTTCCCTATCCCACCCCTCCTTTTCCTCTTCTTCCTCTCTTCCCTTCCTCCTTCATCTTCACTCCTCTCGCAGACGCAGGGTTAACATCGCCTTGTCTCTCCCTCTTACCCGCGCTGCGCCTGTGACGACATCACCCGCTATCGATAACCCAGTCCCGCTACCAACGCGGAGATCCCCCCAAAAAACCCGACTTCACGCCCCTCACTTGTGTCTATCCATTCTCTGTCGGCCCCCGGCGGAAGAATGGGTCTAAACTTGGAGGAAATCTATGGCAATGATCTAAGTGAAGCTCAACCTCCACAGGAGTATTCGGAGTACCAGCCAAAGAAAGGCTATGGCTGGGCCAATACTCTGCCGGAGCGGCAGGGTCTTTACGACCCCGAATACGAAAAGGATGCCTGTGGTGTAGGATTTGCAGCGTGAGTGATGCTCTGGTTCTGCTACTGAGCAATTGGTCGGTCAGTCCACTGACAATTTTCTCACAGCCACATCAAGGGTAAGCCGAGCCACAAGATTGTGAGCGATGGTAAGTTGCAGCCCCCATGCCATTGGAAACAAGGAAGATGTGCTGACACCAACTCTCCTAGCCCGCAATCTGCTGTGCAACATGACCCACCGTGGTGCCGTTGGTTCGGACGCACGAGACGGCGATGGTGCTGGTGTGATGACCAGTATCCCTCACAAGTTCTTCATCAAGAACTTTGCTCGCGAGGTGGGCGTGGAACTGCCCCCACTGGGTCAGTATGCGGTCGGCAACTTGTTCTTCAAGCCCGACGAGGAGGCTCTTAAGCAGTCGATTGCCAGCTTCGAGGAGTTGGCCACCTCTCTCGGTCTGCGTGTATTGGGATGGCGTGAGGTCCCCCGGGACTCGACTATTCTGGGCCCGGCTGCGCTCTCTCGGGAACCTGTCATTATGCAGCCGTTCGTTGTATTGAAGTCGGCATACGGCGAGGGTAACAAGCCGGAGATTACCGACACCGACAAATTTGATGAGCGTACTTTTGAAATCCAATTGTACGTTTTGCGGAAGCGTGCTACTCACGTTATTGGGCTTGGCAACTGGTTCTACCTCTGCTCTCTGAGCAACCGCAACATTGTCTACAAGGGTCAGCTCTCTCCGGTACAGGTCTACCAATACTACCACGATCTGGTCAATGTCGACTACGAGGGTCACTTTGCTCTGGTTCACTCCCGTTTCTCCACCAACACATTCCCCTCTTGGGACCGTGCCCAGCCTTTGCGGTGGGCTGCTCACAATGGTGAAATCAACACATTGCGAGGAAACAAGAACTGGATGCGTGCTCGTGAGGGTGTTCTTCGTTCGGAGGTTTTCGGCGATGAGCTTGACTTGCTGTACCCCGTCGTTGAGGAGGGCGGTTCCGACTCCGCTGCTTTCGATAACGTCTTGGAGCTGCTGATGATCAACGGTGTTCTGTCTCTGCCCGAAGCTGTCATGATCATGATTCCCGAGTCATGGCAGGACAACCCTGCCATGGACCCGGCCAAGTCTGCTTTCTACGAGTGGGCTGCCTGCCAGATGGAGCCCTGGGATGGCCCTGCTCTGTTCACCTTCTCCGACGGCCGTTACTGTGGTGCCAACCTTGACCGCAACGGTCTGCGTCCTTGCCGTTTCTACGTGATGGATGATGACCGCATCGTCTGTGCCTCCGAGGTCGGTGCTATTGACATTGACCCCGAGCGTGTGGTCCAGAAGGGTCGTCTGCAGCCTGGAAAGATGCTGCTCGTCGACACTGTGGCCGGGCGGATCATTGATGACACCGAACTGAAGCAGACTGTCGCTAGCCGTCAGGACTTCGCCAGCTGGCTGGACAAGGAGCTTCTGAAGCTGCCCGCCATTAACAAGCTGCTTGTGGACAGCAATGTGGACCTCTCTTTCAAGCTCGACGATGTGACTGTGCAAAACGACCCCCGTCTCCGGGCATTCGGTTACTCCTTCGAGCAGGTCAGTTTGCTGCTTGGTCCGATGGGTGCTGACTCCAAGGAGGCCCTCGGTTCCATGGGTAACGATGCTCCTCTGGCTGCCATTGCTCAGCAGCCTCGTCTGCTCTACGAGTACTTCCGCCAGCTCTTCGCTCAGGTCACTAACCCGCCTATTGACCCTATCCGTGAGGCTGTCGTCATGTCCCTTGAGTGCTACGTCGGTCCTCAGGGTAACCTTCTCGAGATGGAACCAACACAGTGCCACCGCTTGCTTCTTCCCTCGCCCATTCTGAGCATCCCTGAGTTCAATGCTCTGAAGAACATCAGCCACGCCCACAAGGACTGGACTGTCCGCACCATCGACATCACCTTTGAAAAGAAGAAGGGCATCGCAGGCTACATCTCTGCTTTGGATGCTATCTGCGATGCTACAACCGAGGCTATCCAGAACGGCGATAAGGTTATCATCCTCTCTGACCGTGCTACATGCGCTGACCGTGTACCTGTCTCTGCCTTGCTGGCCACTGGTCTGGTCCACCATCACCTGGTCCGTAACAAGTGGCGCTCGCTCGCTGCTCTGGTTATCGAGACCGCCGAGGCCCGTGAGGTGCATCACCACTGTGTTCTCCTCGGTTACGGTGCCGATGCCATCAACCCCTACCTGGCTATGGAGTGTATTCTCAAGATGAACCGGGAGAAGCTGATCCGCAAGGACCTCCCTGACGAGAAGGTCATTGAGAACTACAAGGCCTCCTGCGATGGTGGTATTCTCAAGGTCATGAGTAAGATGGGTATCTCTACTCTCCAGTCTTACAAGGGTGCTCAGATTTTCGAGGCTCTTGGTATCGACGACAGCGTCATTGACCGCTGCTTTGCTGGTACTGCCAGCCGTATCCGTGGTGTCACCTTCGAGCTCATTGCTCAGGATGCTTTTGCCTTCCACGAGCGCGGATACCCGTCGCGCGAGATCGTTGACATCCCCGGTCTCCCTGAGTCTGGCGAGTACCACTGGCGTGATGGTGGCGAGGCCCACATCAACGACCCTGTCGGCATTGCCAACGTGCAGGATGCCGTTCGCACCAAGAACGACAAGTCCTATGAGGCCTACGCCAAGTCATCCCACGAGCAGATCAAGAACTGCACCCTGCGTGGTATGCTTGAGTTTGACTTCGAGCAGCGCACTCCCATTCCTATCGACCAGGTCGAGCCCTGGACTGAGATTGTGCGCCGTTTCGTGACCGGTGCCATGTCCTACGGTTCCATCTCCATGGAGTCTCACTCTACTTTGGCCATTGCCATGAACCGTCTGGGCGGCAAGTCCAACACTGGTGAGGGTGGTGAGGATGCTGAGCGCAGCAAGCGCATGGAGAACGGTGACACCATGCGGTCTGCCATCAAGCAGATCGCTTCTGGTCGTTTCGGTGTGACCTCCAACTACTTGGCCGATGCCGATGAACTGCAGATCAAGATGGCCCAGGGTGCCAAGCCCGGTGAGGGCGGTGAGCTGCCTGGCCACAAGGTGCTGGGCCCTATTGCCCGTACCCGTCACTCCACCGCCGGTGTTGGTCTTATCTCACCGCCTCCGCACCACGACATTTACTCCATCGAAGATCTGAAGCAACTCATCTACGATCTCAAGTGCTCTAACCCTCGTGCTCGTGTCTCCGTCAAGCTCGTCTCTGAGGTCGGTGTCGGTATCGTCGCCTCCGGTGTCGCCAAGGCCAAGGCTGACCACATTCTCATCTCCGGTCACGATGGTGGTACTGGTGCTTCGCGCTGGACTGGTATCAAGTATGCCGGTCTCCCATGGGAATTGGGTCTTGCTGAGACCCATCAAACCCTTGTCCTGAACGACCTCCGTGGTCGTGTTGTCGTCCAAACTGACGGTCAACTCCGCACTGGTCGTGACCTTGCCATCGCCTGCTTACTTGGAGCTGAGGAATTCGGCTTCGCTACAACTCCTTTGATCGCTATGGGGTGCATCATGATGAGTCAGCAGCCCAAAAATGCCCTTAATTCTTAAAAAACGACTTAGCTAACTTGGGCACTATAGGAAAATGCCATCTGAACACCTGCCCCGTCGGTATTGCGACCCAAGACCCGGAGTTGCGGAAGAAGTTCAATGGCACCCCTGAGCACGTGATCAACTTCTTCTACTACGTCGCCAACGAGATGCGGGCTATCATGGCCAAGCTTGGTGTCCGCACTGTCAACGAGATGGTTGGCCGTGCTGAGCTACTCAAGGTCCGGGATGACATTCGCAACCAGAAGCAGGAGCGAATTGATCTCTCGCTCATTCTGACTCCGGCCCACTCTCTTCGTCCTGGTGTCGCTACATACAACGTTCGCAAGCAGGACCACCGCCTCCACACCCGCCTCGACAACAAGCTGATTGCCGAGTCTGAGCTCGCTCTGGAGAAGGGTCTGCCGTGCCGCATCGAGTGCGACGTTGTCAACACTGACCGTGGCCTTGGTGCTACACTCTCGTACCAGATCAGCCGACGCTACGGCGAGGCTGGTCTCCCTCAAGACACCATTCACGCCAACATCAAGGGTTCCGCTGGTCAGTCCTTCGGTGCCTACCTTGCCCCCGGTGTTACCCTCGAGCTTGAGGGTGATGCCAACGACTACGTTGGTAAGGGTCTGTCTGGTGGTCGTCTCATTGTCTACCCCCCGCGTGGTGCTGCCTTCAAGGCCGAGGAGAATGTCATCGTTGGTAACACCTGCCTCTACGGTGCTACTCGCGGTACTTGCTACTTCCGCGGTGTCGCTGCTGAGCGTTTCGCTGTCCGTAACTCGGGTGCTACTGCCGTTGTTGAGGGTGTCGGTGACCACGGTTGTGAGTACATGACTGGTGGTCGTGTTCTCATCCTGGGTTCGACTGGCCGCAACTTCGCTGCCGGTATGTCTGGCGGTATCGCCTACGTCCTGGACATGAACCAGGACTTCCACTCCAAGGTCAACTTGGAGATGGTTGAGGTTTCGGGCATCGAGGATCCCTCTGAGATCGCCTTCGTTCGTGGCTTGATCGAGGACCACCACCATTACACCGGCTCGGAGCTGGCCGCCCGTGTCCTGCTTGACTTCAACCGCGCCCTGCCTCACTTTGTCAAGGTGCTGCCGACCGACTACAAGCGTGTCATGCAGGAGGAGGCTGCCAAGGCCGAGGCCGCGAAGAAGGCCGAGTTCACTCTTCCCCAGCTTCCCAGCACTCCCGCTCCTGCTGAGAAGCCCAAGGCCGATGACTCCAAGAAAGCTGACCTTCTGGACATTGAGGACAGCATCAGCAACGAGAAGGCCGAGAAGAAGCGCTCGGCGCTCATTCTGGACAAGACCCGTGGTTTCATGAAGTACAGCCGACGTAGCGAGAAGTACCGCAACCCCACTACTCGTACTCGTGACTGGGCTGAGCTGTCCAACCGCCTCAGCGAGGACGAGCTCAAGTACCAGTCCGCTCGTTGCATGGACTGTGGTGTTCCTTTCTGCCAGTCCGACACCGGCTGCCCTATCTCCAACATCATTCCCAAGTGGAATGAATTGGTCTTCCAGAACCAGTGGCAGGACGCCCTGAACCGTCTGCTCATGACCAACAACTTCCCTGAGTTTACTGGTCGTGTCTGCCCCGCTCCTTGCGAGGGTGCCTGTGTTCTGGGCATCAACGAGGACCCTGTTGGCATCAAGTCCATTGAGTGTGCTATCATCGACCGCGGTTTCGAGATGGGCTGGATGGTCCCCCGTCCTCCTAAGACTCGTACCGGCAAGAACATCGCCATCATCGGCTCTGGTCCTGCCGGTCTGGCCGCCGCTGACCAATTGAACCGTGCTGGCCACAGCGTGACTGTCTACGAGCGCGCTGACCGTATCGGTGGTCTCCTCATGTATGGTATCCCCAACATGAAGCTTGACAAGAAGGTCGTACAGCGCCGTGTCGACCTCATGGCCGCCGAGGGTGTCAAGTTCGTCACTGGTGTGGCCGTCGGGCCCGACAGCAATGTGTCCCTGCAGTCTCTCCGTGACAGCAACGACGCCGTCATCATTGCTACTGGTGCCACTGTCGCCCGTGACCTGAAGGTCACTGGCCGCGAGCTGGAGGGTGTGCACTTCGCCATGCAGTTCTTGCACAAGAACACCAAGTCCCTCTTGGACTCTGGTCTTGCTGATGGCGAGTACATCTCTGCCAAAGACAAGCACGTCGTTGTCATTGGTGGTGGTGACACTGGTAACGACTGTATTGGTACTTCGGTTCGCCACGGTGCCAAGTCGGTCACCAACTTCGAGCTCCTCCCCCAGCCTCCGCCGGAGCGTGCCCGTGACAACCCCTGGCCTCAGTGGCCCCGTATCTACCGTGTTGACTACGGACACTCTGAGGTCAAGACCCACATGGGCAAGGACCCTCGTGAGTACTGTGTCATGTCCACTGAGTTCGTTGATGACGGCAGCGGCCGCGTCAAGGGTATCAACACTGTCCGTGTTGAGTGGACCAAGAGCGCCACTGGTGGTTGGGACATGAAGACTGTCGAGGGCAGCGAGCAGTTCTTCCCTGCCGACCTCGTCCTTCTCTCCATGGGTTTCCTGGGTCCTGAGGACCGTCTCCTTGGCGACGAGATCGAGCGTGACCCTCGCAAGAACGTCAAGACTCCTCCCGGCCACTATTCCACCAACATCCCCGGTGTCTACGCCGCCGGTGACTGCCGTCGCGGTCAGTCTCTGATCGTCTGGGGTATCAACGAGGGTCGCCAGTGCGCTCGTGAGGTCGATGCCTTCCTCACCGGCACCAGCTCTCCGCTGCCCGTGACCGGTGGCATTGTCCGCCGCCCTGCCATGGACACTGTCCCCCACGCAGTCGAGACACAGGTTATTGCCTAAATTAGTTCTATACCCACGGTGATCGTTCACGATGATGATGTCCATGATGGATAAGACAACATGGAAAAGTTACAAAAGGGGTTGGTTTCATGATTTTAGACGGGGATCTTTCTCATTGGTTGTCTGATGGGAGGCTTTTCTTTGTGAATGCTTTTTTTCATATTTCGCGCGTTTCTAGTCTTTCGTCACAGCAGCGTTTCTCGATGCAAGGTGTTTAGAGCGTCTGCAATGCGGTGATTTTGCTGTACATAGTTCGATCTTTTATTCCTTTCAACTTGATACTCAATTTGAGATGTTCTCAAACAGTGTTCCTTTTCTTTATTTTCACAGGCCAAATCGCCGGTATCTCACAATATACCTACCCTCCCATCTACTAGTGATCCTGTTAGTGCTACTGGTAGTGCTACTATTTTTCCTAATGGTTTTCCTACTGTTCTTCTTACTACCTCTGCCGTAGCTTCTGCTCTACCTTATAACGCTTTGCAGTTGCCCGCACATTCTCTATAGCATACTCGATCAATAATAGCAAATTACAATATTAGTATCGTATCTTCCGCGATAGTCTTGTGAACAAAAGCCTGTCCTGTCTCGTAACGGCTTTGTTGCTTTCATTTCTATTCTTCTGTCTCGAGCAAGATGAAGTCAAGTCACCGATATCTCACAATGAACAAAGACCGGTTCTGTCTCATAATGGCTTTATTACTTCACTCTTATCCAGTTTCAGACAAGATCAACACAAAGACTTGTTGTTAGCATAGCCCGGTCGAAGAGCATATAAAGTCCGCCCACCTCGACCTCTCACCCACTATCCTTTACCTTCTATCATCTACACTACTAGTTCCTCAGAAGATGGGTACTTACCCTGCACCAGACTATGACAGCGACTCCGAGCCAGAAATGGCACCCTCCAACCGATCTCAGAACCTTCCAACCCCCAACCAAGGCATCATCAGACCCAACTGTCTCGAGAACCTCGACATGCGTTGGAACATGGCATACACAGCCGAAAGAAACCAGAGAGACAAACTGGTCGAAGAACTCGAACCAGGACATCAAGGCCAAGAGTATCACTACTTCATTCTTGGACGGGCATATGACCAGGATCTTAACCTTCTTTATGACAGCAGGAAGAACAACAAGAAGACGGAGACCAGTGAGAACCTGGCGAGTCATGTTGATGACCAGACTTCGAGCGAGGCAGAATCACTTTCTCTAGGGGATAACGGCTTGGCCAGGGCTCGCGACTCCATTACCCTTTACTCGAACACTCAGCGCAGGTCTAATAATGCACAAGGCTCGACTGCATTCGACAACCAAAGTGAGAATGATACAGCGAAAAACACGCCGGTGAGCAAGACTTCACTTCAAACTGACGCCCGCAAGTGAGATTCGCCCGTTGATTCCTCTTTCGAGGATCAAAAGAGACGAACCCGCGAGTACCTCATCTGTTTGTTCCGACCACAGAATGCTGACTTTACCAATACTCGCAGGTTTTCCAGCTGGGAAGACGAATGGCTTTTCTCAAAGCTCAGCAGATTCTGACACAAAATTATAGGAGACGTGTTGGCAACAGGGTTTAGTCTGCTTGAGTGCTCGGAATGAGTTCTCTCGTTCCACTATAGATCCAGTTTCTTTTGTGCTTTGTTATTGAACTCGATGGAAGATGTGTGTATAATGTCACGAATCTGAGTCCTATTTCATTTGAATACATAGGTCTTGCAGGTAGTTCTGCTGGTCATTATATCGATTCTCGCAAGTATCTAGTGAAAACAACAGTAACTTACCCGTATACGTGTCAATGTATTATGGAGGCTTGATCAGAAATCGGGTCTTTGAGCTCGCTTCGTAATACATGGCTAATTACACACCGAAGCAACATCCACGCAAGCTTCATTGATCGTCATGTCTGGGTATATATGGCAGGACATATTGTTTGCAGGGAGAAGCCAACGATTTTCAATGATATTGTACAGAGCCCACACGTAACAAGAGGTATATAGCATCGTCACATATAGAGGAGATTGCCCGCTCACACTGACCAGACAAGACCGCATTATCATGCCGCCGTTGTCTGTTTCCCCTCCTCTTCAGCCTTAATCTCCCGCTCCAACGCAGCAAAATCCCCCTGGAAAGCATCCCGAGCCGGCTCGAGTCGCACATCCCACACATCCTCACTACTAGGACCAGTCTTGTACTTGATTGCCTTCTTCCGGTTATGGGCGCGAATAGCCTTTTTGCGCAAATCATCCGACCACGACCTCGTCTTCATGCACAACCAGAAATTATCCCAATGCTCACTGCATGATCGGAGCTCGCCATATCGGTACACATTCACGAATTGCCCACCGAAGGACTGGCAGAAGAAGGCGTAGTCGAAGGCTGTGCGACAGGACATTTCATCTGCGTAGAGGGATTCGGGGGCGATGGATGAGGAAGGTTCAGAAGGGGTTGTCGCATCGGTGCCAGGTGTTGAGGAGGGAGGTGTCTTGGATGATGAGTTTTCAGCTTCTTGGAGACTGGCCAGGATCTGGCTGAATTCCAGCTCGGCTTGTTCGTCGGGGGTCAACTTCTTTGGCGGAGGCGCATTTTGAGGTATTTGCTCGGAGGTCTTCGTGTTTTGTGCGGGATTATTGTCTGGGGAGTCCTTTTGAGGACTCGATCGCCACCACCAGCCCATGTTTGTGGAGAGGAATCGAGTATTTGTTGAATTGCAACAATGCCGACTTTGACGTGACAACGCGGTTTTCCGGCGATAATCGCATCGCGTCACGTGCGCGTGCAATCGATTGTCGCCGATAAGATAGACCCTCGACGTCATACACCAATGCCCAGTTTAAATGAGGACCTGATCTTCCTCAGCTCTGTTCCTGGCGGCAAGTGTGACCGTTGAGATGAGGCCAGCTTCTTTCGCAAGAGGGTCTTTGACTGCAAGGGGGCTCTCCTTGCGCCCTGCCCTCATCAATGCTCACAATTGTGGACGGCTGTGGAGAACAACTCCGGTCTGGGGTTGCTCGCCAGTCGGCACACGCTCGATATCCTCAATTCAGTCCGGACACATCAAGGTCGATGAGAACGAAGGAATCCTTTATGTAAACAGTACGCGCCACTTTGTATCCCGAGCTGTCCCCAAACTGTTTTGCTAAAGAGCTCCAGATATCTTCCCACACAGGGTGCAATGGTTCCTGCGGGGGCCACTCAGTCATATACAGCCTTTCGAAGGCCTGTTGAAACGGATCAGCAACCCCGAGTTCGCTGCAGCCGATCCTTCTCATATAGTCCAGCGCGCACTGCCGAAGACCTTGGACCTCGAGATCAAAGAGGTGGTGACCCGATACAAGGAGGGAGGTGCATTCGTTAAATATGCGCGCAAGCCGGACATCAATGATGAGGAAATCAGAGCTGCTGTCAAGGAACACATGGCTAAGAGCCCTATCAGGCCCTGGTTCAATCCTCTCCAGACAGCAGATGTCGATCTCGTGCGTGGTCGGCCCTGGATTGAAGACCTCTACCGGATCCCCAGCCAGAGCTTGAAAGTCGAGTTCTTGCCAAACACCACAGGAGAAAAAGCAGCGGAATTGACGCAAGAAGCTCTGTATACTCTGTTCCGACCATATGGCAAGCTGTTGGATATTCAAATGCAGCCGTCGGATTCAAAGATCGAGCCGAGGTACGCGATTTTGCGCTTCAACAGACCACGATTTGCGGTGATGGCAAGGAACTGCATGCACGGTTATGTTGTGTCTGAGGCGGAGGGTGGTGGCAAAGGTGGCACAAGATTCAGGATCAACTACGAGCGCAAGATCAAGATGTCTATGATCAAGGATTGGCTCTTCAACCATCCCAGAATTGTCATTCCTGCACTGGCAGCCTTGGTGGCCGCGATCACGGTCATCGTGTTCGACCCTATTCGGACATTTTTCATTAAGATGAAGGTCAAGTCTACTCTTCAGACCGAGGAGAATGTCGTCTTCCAGTGGATCCGCAAACAAGCTAGCAAGGCCAATATGATCTACTTTGGACATCGCAGAGCGGATCCTCGGGGCCTGGCAGCCATCTGGGAGGACCGACAGAAGGACATCTCCCAACTGCAGGCCTGGCTTACTGAAACCGCGGAAACCTTCATTGTTGTCCACGGGCCGCGTGGTTCAGGGAAGCGCGAGCTAGTTATGGATCAGGCATTGAAAGGACAAAAGTACAAGGTTGTCATCGACTGCAAACAGATCCAGGAGGCCCGGGGCGATACAGCGAAAATCTCTCGAGCTGCAGCACAGGTCGGCTACCGTCCGATCTTCTCTTGGATGAACAGTATCAGCAGTTTTGTTGACCTGGCTGCGCAAGGAATGATTGGTACCAAAGCCGGATTCTCGGAGACCCTGGATGTACAGCTTAGCAAGATTTGGCAAAGCACGGCTGTCGCTATGAAACAGGTCGCATTAGAAGGCAGGCGCAAGGATGACAAGGATGCTAATCTGAGTGACGACGAGTTCCTCGAAGCTCATCCCGAGCGGAGGCCAGTGGTAGTGATTGACAACTTCCTTTATGATGCAGATAACAGCGTCGTCCTCGATAAGCTCACTGAATGGGCTGCGGGATTGACCACGGCCAACATCGCACATGTTATCTTCTTGACCACTGACTCATCTTTCGCGAAGCCCCTCAGCAAGGCCCTTCCAAACCAGGTCTTCCGCACTATCGGCTTGGGTGACTGCTCCCTCGAAGTGGGCCGTCGCTTTGTGTTGAGTCATTTGGAATCTGCTGCGGCTGATTCTGGTGAAGGCGCGAAGCCGGAGCGAAAGGAAGCTCCTGATGGCTTGGACGACTGCATCAAGGTCCTTGGAGGTCGGGTCACTGACCTTGAGTTCATGGCACATCGGATTGAGGCTGGAGAGACTCCTCAAGGTATGTTCACTCGATAGCTGGTCTAGGGCTCATGTACTGACCTCTGAAACAGCTGCTGTGGACCGTATCATCGACCAGTCAGCATCAGAGATTCTGAAGATCTTCATCCTGGGAACGGATTCGGTGACTCCTCAATGGTCTCGCGAGCAGGCCTGGCACATCATCAAGTCCCTGGCCCACTCTGAAGATGGTGCTCTTCTGTACAACAAGGTTCTTCTCTCAGATCTCTTCAAGAATGACGGCGAAGCCACCCTACGCGCCTTGGAGCAGGCAGAGCTGATCTCTGTGGGATCCGTCAAAGGCTTCCCGCGATGGATCAAGCCTGGCAAGCCTGTGTACAAGGCTGCTTTCCAGCGACTGATCGAGAACAAGACTCTAGAGGGCCGTCTGGATCTGCTCGTTCTTGCGCAACTGATCAGTAACGAGAACAAGAGTATTGGCAAGCATGAGGAGGAGCTGCAGCTACTCGGCTCACTGCCGAAACAGCCTCGGGACCTTGCTGAAAGGATACAGTGGCTTCTCAACAAAGTGAGCAGCTCACAGTCGAAGATTATGAAGTATGAAAGGGAAAGCTCCGTGTTGCAGAAGATGTTGCAGAGTGAGAAGTAAAGGATACCTTAATTTGTACATATTGGAAGGGCTGTTTACTTTGATGAAAACATCATATTCGGTGCACATCTCGAATTTCAACACTTGGAATAATCAATATCTTTTACCTACTCATCCAAATTGACTTAATCAGAAAGCAAGAAATAAATTGATGCTGTCTAGATCTTGAGATTGTCTCGGTTGAGGCCACCAAAGCTGATGAGATAAGCAGGCGAATCTCCCAGGTTCCAATCACCGAGCGGATTTCTACTCGACCTTCTGCCATCTTTGAGCAACTCGTGAAGGCCGAAGATGATTTCAGTATCATAGTTCATTCACGGTTTCTAATCGTCTATTCTGACCTTGTTCGGTGCGACGAGGGAGAACCGCGCTGTGGTGGGACGCTTGCCGGGCATTGTTTTCGCATTTCCTGTCGCAGCACATCACTCACAGAAATGGAGAGATTCAAAGCCTCGCCTCACGGACTGATACAGACAGCCCGTGATGGTCTTTCTGAAATGACATGGACTACGCTCTTTGCTGTCCTCGTGTTCTCATGCATCGCAACGCGCGTTATCAGCGGGATCCAAAGCCGACAGAGTGAGCAAGATCCCAACGAGCCTCGAACTCCTCGGCTAGCACCCTACTGGTTTCCCTATTTTGGTCATGGGTTTTCCTTTGTTTGGAATCATGTCAGTCTATTTGAGGCATTACGGTGCGCATATCCTGTCTGCTCTCTCCTCCTGTTCGCCTGCTAATTGTTTCTTAGAGACTCCATGGACGAGCCTGTATTTGGCGTGTACCTGCGCGGCCAGACCCATGATACCGTGGTCTCGCCATCAATGATGAAGAAGGTGATGTCTTCAGGTGCCTCGAGCGCACCTGTACTCGATCAGGCTCTGAAGAATGTCTTTGGTGATCGGGGCCTCATGCGCAATCTGCAGCTCGATCGAAATCGAGAAGTCAGTGATGATGTGTCCGAGATCATGAAACGCGAATCATTTGTTAGCGACATCTCGCAGGGCATCACGAAGCTACTTCAACGCAACATCCCCAGCTTAGTGAGCTTCTCTCGGAGTCCCGTTGACATGACCCCTTGGGAACGCGAGAGCCATGTGGCTGTGCCTGAAGACAACCAGTCGGTTTGTGAAGCCAACCTTTTTGCCCTTGTGAGGAATTTTGTTGGTCACAACCTGACCAATCTTTTGATGGGTGAGGCCTTTCTGGAGAACTTCCCTTCTTTTCTCGGGGACTTGTGGACGCTCGACAGTAATTTTGTGCCGTTATTTATCGGCGCACCTCGCTGGATGCCCACCCCTGGCGTCTCTGCAGGCCACGCTGCACGCGATCGGCTTCTCCACATCATGTCGATTTTCTACCGCGCGTTCACTGCCTGGGACGATGGAATTGACCCTGGGATCGAGCTTCGTGAACTCGACGATGTCTCAGAGCTCGTGAAACAGAGAATGCGGACCTTTCGCAAGCTGGAACTCACCCCGGTTGCCAGCGCAGCAGGCCACTTGTCTCTGTATTGGGACGTGATTGAGCACACCACCAAGATTACATTCTGGACAGTACTTCATATTTTCTCCGACAGCGCGCTCTTGAAGGAGATCCGCATCGAAATCGCTCCCTATGTGAAATCAACTCGACCCAGCCGCGAGGAAACTGGGTTCCCCTTCGATGAACCGCCCAGACTCAACCTCGACCTTGAAGAAGTCCTCAAATCATGCCCGCTACTCAAGGCATGCTACTACGAAACCACTCGCCTTCACTCCGCCGGAATCTCTTTCAGGAAGTTGGAAACGGACCTGACTCTTTCTGAGTCGACACAAGATGCAATTGAGCCTCGCACCTACAAGCTTCGCAAAGGCGAAAAGGTCATCATGCCTCATGGAGTCTACCACAATGACTCGCAGCGCTTCTCGAACCCAGACCAGTACGACCCGCTGCGCTTCATCGTGATAGATGCTGCATCCGGCATCAAGCAGGCTAGGGTGAATACAATTAGCCCCTTTGCGGACGGTCTGTATGGATCGAAGCACAACAGTCTAACAGAACGGGCCATCTTGGCTTTTACAGTGGCTATTGTGTCGATGTGGGACATTGCATCGCCGGATGGGAAGGACCTTCCAGTTCCGCCGCACAGGACGACCTGGGGTGCTTTCCGGCCAGCAAAAGACGTGAGGGTCATGATGAAGTTGATGGTATAAATAGCGGCTGTTCTTTTTTGGCCTGATTTCTGTCATTCTCATACATTGCATATCTCGGTAGCAAGCATTGTTGATTTGATATTGGACGGCCTTGACCCGGACGGCATTGACCCGCCCCGCGGTGGGATTCACCCGAGGCTATTGCACTTCTGTTGCACTTATCATGGCATTAATCTCATCTAAACCTCAATGGAGCAGTAGGCCCTGTTTACATTGAGGCTTGCAACTAGATCAACTAAATCAGCGCGGGGTGAAACGCCCGGAATAATATCCGGTCGGACTTGGGCCGATGACACCATCCACTAAGCAGATGCGAATAGATAATCTCTTTTCGTCAAGTCTCGAGCATACAGGAATCATATTCACCAGACTGCGACGACAGAAATGCATGAAGATAAACCAGAACCCAACCAAGACTACGATCTCACCACTCCCATCACCTCCACGTCGGGACTACGCCAGGGACTGACCTCCTACGGCGATGCCCACTTCTCTCTATTCCTCCGCAAAGTATTCATCAAAGCTCTGGGATACTCCGAAGATGCACTCTCACGCCCGATAATAGGGATCATCAACACATTCTCAGGCTTCAATCCCTGCCATGCCAATGTACCCCAACTAATTGAGGCTGCCAAGCGTGGTGTGCAGCTCAATGGAGGACTGGCGGTGGAGTTTCCTACTATCAGTGTTCATGAGTCGTTCTCGCATCCGACTAGCATGTTTTTGAGGAACTTGATGAGTATGGACACGGAGGAGATGATCAAAGCTCAGCCTTTGGATGCTTGTATCATGATTGGAGGTTAGTATTCCATCGCCAACCTGCATCTTTTCATATTATGATATATTCTGACCCAGCCCAGGGTGTGATAAAACCGTGCCAGCGCAATTGATGGGAGGGATCTCTGCCAACAAGCCGATTTTACCTCTGATCACTGGCCCAATGCTACCCGGGAGTCATCGGGGCAAGCGCATTGGTGCATGTACAGACTGCCGCAACAACTGGGCGGCCTTCCGCGCAGGAGAAATCGATGTAGAGGAGATCTCAGCAATCAACGAAGAACTTGCTCCAACAGTATGTGCATTTGCTGACACAGCATGAAACGTTCTACTGACCTGCTTGATTTTGTCAGATCGGAACATGTGGCGTCATGGGCACGGCGAGCACGATGGCTTGTATTACTGCAGCGCTTGGAATGATGCCTCTCCGCGGTGCCTCTGCACCAGCTGTATCATCTGCTCGACTGAGAATTGCTGAGGAGACTGGCGCAAACGCAGTAGCCGTTGCAAAGTCTGCGAGAAAACCACAAGACATTCTGACCAAGGAATCCTTTTTGAATGCTATTACAGTGCTTCAGGCCATTGGCGGGTCCACGAATGCAGTTGTCCATCTGCTAGCTATTGCCAACCGGCATCCGCAGCTTCAATGCGTGATCACACTGCAGACCTTTGAGGAGATTGGCAAGAGAACTCCCCTTCTGATCGATCTCAAGCCCAGTGGGGATAATTATATGAACGACTTTCATAACGCTGGGGGCATGCTCGCGCTGTTGCATGTTTTGCGGCCACTGCTCCATTTATCGGCCATGACAATCACCGGGCAAACTCTGGGAGAAGTCATAGATGCATCGCAATCCAAGAGGCTGTCATTCGAGCAGGATATCATCAGACCGTTGTCGGACCCTTTGTTCCCTTCATCATCCCTGGCCATTCTTCATGGTAACCTGGCTCCCAATGGAGCGGTCATCAAAGCATCGGCATCGAAATACCGTGCTTTACTCTCTCATACTGGACCGGCAGTGGTATTCGAGAACTCAGCTGATTTAGCCCAGCGCATCGACGACCCAGATCTTGATGTCACGAAGGACAGCGTGTTAGTACTTAAGGGCATTGGCCCAATTGGGAACCCAGGAATGCCAGAAGCAGGCCTCATTCCGATCCCAAAGAAGCTGGCTGCTGCTGGTGTAAAGGATATGCTGCGACTATCAGATGGTCGGATGTCCGGAACTGCAGGGGGAACTATCATTCTTCACATCTCGCCCGAGGCGGTAGTGCCAGGTTCTCCATTTGGAGTCGTCGAGACAGGGGACTTGATTATTTGTGACATTGAAAACCGCAGGCTTCACCTCGATGTATCAAAAGAAGTGCTGAAGTCTCGCATTGCACAGCGCAAGCAGATCCTTGAAGGAGACATGGGTCCAGTGCAGGCCAGGAACCAAAGGAGAGGATATCGCGGATTGTATGAGCGGTCGGTTAACCAGGCGCATGAGGGGACTGACTTTGATTTCCTCACTGCGAATGGTGCCAATGTCTAACAAGTTAGGAGGTAGCAAAGAGACAAATTTTGTGAATAACGTTCAAAATGATGCTCATGTCGCAGAAGTGTTGTAGTTAGAGAAGAGAGGCCCTTGCCCTGAGCCCTACTTAACCCAATCGGGTTAAATCCCTTGCGCGCGTCGCGGGCGCGTCGCGATCATCCCCCCGACAATTGTGAACTTCAAGTCCGCGGGACCAGATGATACCCCGGATTGTCTAATTGCGACTGCAAACACTACTGATTACTGCATCGCTATGAGCTTCGATGCCATTCGCCCTCGGGGGCGCCCAGCTCGTATGTCACACGTTTAACCGTTTACAGGTCAATCTGCTAACATACAACTGCCATTTAGACCCCCCAGGGCCAACAGTATTGGCCTACACGCCCGACGGTCGACGAGTCATTACCGGCGGATCAAACACTGCTATCCGAATCTACACGGTCGGGGAGGATGGGGAGCCGAAGACGGTCGACGGTGCTATCGACGGGCACTGTGCAATTGGAGCCTCGAACAAATACTTTCTCATGGGCGCGGAAGACGGAACTGTCTGGCAGTACGATACTGTGACAGGCAAGCAGCTTTCATTACTTCTCCGATGCGCTTTGCCCGTGAGGGATATCGCGGTGTCGAGAGATGAAGAATGGGCTGCTGTGGCCAGCGAGTGAGTGATACTGTAATTCCAACGCAATGCGAGAAGGGCTAACAGGTTGGCAACAGTGAGCTATCGATGAAAATTGTCAAGCTGGAGGACATGACACAGGTCAAGTATCTCCGTGAACAGGAGAAAGGAGTCAAGCACGTTACTTTCGACCCCAACGGCCGCTACGTTGCAGTCTCCGACATTGGCGGCAAACTCTACATTTACTCACTGGCAGAAGAAGAGCCAGAGCTCGTGCGCAAACTCGATGGTGTGATTCGGGCCCTGGAGCCAGAGAAGGAGGCGACATCTCGAGCTGTCTGGCACCCAGATGGCACGGCGTTTGCTGTCGGAGAGGCGACAAGAGACATTTCCATATACTCGGTCTCCGAGTGGAAAAAGGAAAAGACCTTTGCTGGAGGACACACGGGAGATATCACAGCGCTCAGCTGGGCTCCCAATGGAACTCTCTTAGCGTCTGCAGGTGCTGATGGACAGATCGTGCTCTGGGAAACGAAGACGCAGAAGATCTTGCAGCGCTATGACTTTTCCAACGTCATCAACCTCGCCTGGCACCCGACCAAAAACTCGCTCTCTTTCACGACCTCGGATGGAGAGTTATTTATCTACGATCACTTTGTCCCCAAAGATCATGAAGGGCAGCTGCTGAAACCGCTGCAGGCTGCTCCCATCTTTCCGGGTCCATTGACTGAGATATCTGGTAATGCTGAAAGGACATTGGCAGACCGCTCGAAAGATGCGATCAAACGAGCTGCGCGAGCAGGGTCGCCCGACTCATTGGACGACATTCTGGGCGAGGACGAGGACATGGCTGATTTCGTGGAGGATGATGATGGTGCCGGCTACGCTGAAGAGCTCAATGCTTACGGCAAGCGGCCAAATGGTCATTTAGATGCTCTGGATGGTCCTGAGAGCAAGCGTGTCTTCTCCGGATCTTTCCAACCGAAAGCTCACCCGCCACTCCAGCCTGGGAGTACGCCTTGGGCTGGCAACCGCCGATATCTCTGTAGGTCAATCCGACGCCGAGTCAAGTACTTCGGCTAATTTAGACAGGCCTGAACCTGACTGGTGCTGTGTGGACTGTTGATCAAGAAACACACCATACCGTTACTGTGGAGTTTTATGACCGGGAACTTCACCGGGATTTCCATTTTACGGATCCTTATCAATATGACAAGGCGTGCTTGAGTAGGTTCTCTCTCCGCAATCCATGACCTTGCTTTGCTGACAAGCCGCAGACGAGAATGGCACACTGTTCTCCAACGATCCCACGGATGAAAGCCCTGCCACAATCTTCTATCGCCCGCATGAGACATGGACCACGCGTGCGGACTGGCGGACTCAGCTGCCCGAGGGCGAGACCGTTCGAGGTAAGGATTTCTTTGCAGTATTATGCTTTCATATCAAACTGATCATTCCATCTAGCTCTTGCGCTCAGCGAGTCCTACATTGTCGCCATCACGTCAAAAGACTATGTACGAGTGTATACACTCTTCGGTACACCCTTCCGAGTCTACCGCCAAAAGAGCCAAGCCGTGACATGCGCCGCCTGGCGAGACTACATAATGACGATTGGCAATGGTCCTTTGGGAGCTGATGGTCGGATGGCATCACTGAGATACACAGTTGAAAATGTCAAGCGCGACGAGATTTGCCAGAACGAAGATGTCGTGGCGCTCCCGACAGGGGCACTGCTCCAGAGCGTGTTCTTTTCCGATACTGGAGTATGTTCCAACTTGCCTCTACTGTCTGCTGCAACCTTACTGATACATTACAGGATCCCTGCGTCTATGACACAACTGGTGTGCTAGTGGTATTGCAGCACTGGCGAACGCCTGGCCAGGCCCGCTGGGTGCCTCTTCTGGATACTAAGCAGCTTGCTCGTCTGGCAGGCGGCCGCAAAGAAGAGACCTACTGGCCCGTTGCTGTTGCACAGGAAAAGTTCCACTGTATCATTCTCAAGGGTGGTGACAAACACCCATACTTCCCGCGGCCATTGCTCAGCGAGTTCGATTTCCAGGTTCCTATCTCCAGCAACGCCGTGAAGGATCCTATCGACGGCGAAGACGCCGGCAACGAAGGCTCTCGCTTTGAGGAGTCATTTGTGCGCGGCAATGTTCTCTTGTCACTCTTCCGTGACTTGCTAGCCTCAACCAATGCGACTGCCAGTCAGCGTACTGAGCTGGCGCGCAGGGAACTGGAAATTGACAAGACCCTGCTGCAGATGCTGGCCATCGAATGCAGAGAGGGTGAAGAACGCGGCATGAAGGCCCTCGAGCTGGTCTCATTGATGACAGACCGCAATGGCAAGATGGTCGAGGCCGCGGCCAAGGTTGCTCAACGTTATGGACGTGGCGTGCTGGAGGACAAGATTCGGGATCTAGCAGAGCGACGAGTGATGGGCATGGGTGACGATGACGAACTGGCTTAAATGTGGAATATAAGAATGACGGCGTTAGGAATACCAAGTGCATCTATGAATATTTCTGAAGATATTGAATTGTTTCGAACACATTTTCATCGTGATATTCTGAAGCTATACACATTGTATACATGCGTGCTGCGATTGGCCGGCGCCTTGATAGGAAACCGGGAAGCGCAAACCTCCGAACTTCAACTTCTTCGACTTCTCAACTCACCTTCGAATCTCCCATGGCATGACAACTTCGCCTCGACTGCTTCACTGAAGGCAGAATGCCGAAGCTGGTCTTGCGCTCGCCTTGTTTCCCCCTGGCGCTGCAGCCATCGAATGCCGCCGGCCGCTCCTTCACATCGTCATTGCGACGATCACTCGCCCACCCACGCCATGGCATCCTGAAGGAGCCCTGGCTTCCTCCGCCCTCACCGGTACCACTTCCGACGACGTATTTCTCTCCATCTCAAGTGCGCAGGGGACTGGACGGATTGGACGGTGGCCCGCAGAGTGACCACAAGCCGCCAGATGAGCGGGTGCTGAAGCTCGGGAAGAGTAAGGACTCTGCATCACTGTTCCCTTGTTGCTGGAGATTTGACTGACCGCGTCCGTGTCTATTGCAGCTCTACGAACACTCTCCCCTCTCCTTCCAACCATACTGTACAATACACTACCGCCCGAGATCCTCGCCCCGACAGTTAATCTCCACCTCTTCCCCTCAACACACCCACACCTACCCACCGTCAAGGGCCGAACCCTGTATCGCGCAGCGCTATGGACAGTGCCAGTAGCATGGAGCAGTGTCCCGCTAGTCGGGAATGTGAAGCTACAGATCCTGAGTGAGCGCATCGTGCGCGCGGGGACAATCCTCGACCCGGAACATGGAGATCAGCATGACTGCGGCGACGAGCGTTTGGTTGTGCGATGGAAAACAGAGCCGCGCACAGATAGCCGGCCATTCCATGATGCAAAAGAATCCTCCGCTCAAACGTCGGGTTCCCCACAAGCTGCAGGGACAGATGATGACGCCTCGCCGTCGTCGACTCCCCTCTCGTCCTCGAAGAACGGGACAAATAGAGGACTCAGTGTGCTCCTCGGCGGCAAGGAGCCTATCTTCAAGCTTTCGAAGGAAGAACAGTTCACTGGGCTGTTCATATTCTCTTTTGATGAGGAAGGCCGCATCCTGACACACACTATTGAGCACGCCGATGATGCCGATGGCTGGGATCGCACGGCCAAATTTGTCACCTTGACAGATTGGCTGATCGGCAAGGCGCGTGGCTCGCTTGACCCGGCACCGAATCCTGGACTGGCTATGCAGTCATACCAGGACTATGGGCTGCCGCCGAGTCACGTTCGGTATCATCGCCAGCGCTCATAAGAACATCATTTTCCCATAACGAGCATCTGCTCTTAAATATGCATGACCACTCGATCAAAAGGGATTGTCCTGTGCTTTTACTTTGGACGTTCTGCCCTTGGAACGTGTCTCTGGCAGGACCGCGAGACAATCCGCAATCACCACTCCTAATGCTCTCAAGCTTGTACTATACCCTATTTGCCTTTGCGCCAATCTAGTCTTTCCCAAGCGTGTTCAATAGTACCTCTTCAATCATTTGACTAGTTCTACAAAGACGTTGAGAATAGATATTCTATCAAGCTGTATTCGTATTCGGTGAGTCTAAAAATGCAACCACAACCACAATGCGTCAAGCCTCGCGACCAGCGCAGACTTACCTCTGTAGACACAATCACTCTGTCTTCGCATGCACAGCAGGCGATTTTAACAAGGTGAAAACCCCAGCGGCAACAACACACATAGCAAGGCCACCAACATTATAAGCCGTCTCACGACCAGCCCACCAGAACAACGTACAGAAAAGAATCGGACCAGCCGCACGTCCGGCCTGGCCCCAACCACGAAGCCGGCCCATGACCACTCCTCGATTTGAGTCGCGAGCCTCGAAGCTACCGAGGCTGTTCAGACCGGTCACTACTGTGGCGCTGGTGACGGCCAGCAGAGCGCCTGCTGTGTATAGACCCGTGACTGTGGAGACGCGGGCCAAGCAGAAGAATGACAGTGCACAAGCGATGACTCCAGCGCGTACGGTCACCAGAGGAGGAAGCCGGCGGACCACGGTCCCTTGGAGAATTGAAGCAATCAGGCCCATCAGAGACAGTAGACGGCCATTCAGGGCGGCGGGGCTGGCAGTGGTGGTCCCCGCATAGAGTGTAGCTGTCAAGAAGGGAAGGGAGAATTCGAGGCCAGAGAATGGAAGTAGGAAGAGGAGATGTAGGGCATTCAAGATGGCAGGGTTATTGGTGTGAGTAGTGGTCGCGTCAGGTTTATGTTGTGCTTTGGAAGCCTTGTCTTTGGCCCAGGCATCTGTCTCACTCTCATGTTGGAGAGTGGTAAGCCGTGGATGTGTCTCCGGCAAGCACGCCCAAAGGTATAGAGTCTCAAGGAGGATCAGGGCAAGCGACACAAGCGCAGCAGTAATAAACGGGTTCGCAGCCACAATCTCCACCGAACTCAAGCCAGCGCCTAACATCGGGCCGAATGTGAAGGCGATACTGAAACACGCACCCACGAGCGCCATAGATGCACCGCGCCGCGATTCATCAGTGACATCCGCAACGATGGCGTTGGCAAGCTGCACATTGGCCTCGCTGAGGCCCCCGACCACTCGACTAGCCAGAAATGTGCGGAAATCGGTCGCGGAGACCCAGAGCGCGACGCTGCAGATATTCCCGATCATAGCTGTCAACAGGGCGCGACGGCGGCCATACCGATCTGATAGCTGGCCAATGACCGGTGCAGCGAAGGCCTGGAGCAGGGAGAAGAGGGAGCCCAGGGCTCCACCGAGGAGGACGATGTCATAGCGCGAGTCGATGGGGCGGGCGAAGGCGTTCTTGTACGCGTTCAGGTAGTGGAAGATGCGGTTGAGGAGTGAGGTTGGAGCGGGATCTTGGGCGCGGTAGAAGGAGAGTAATGAGGGAAACAGTGGCAGGATGAAGGTGAAGGAGATCTAGAGCTTGTTTGTTAGCTTGGGAGGGCCGAAGTGGGCTGAGCTCCGAGTGAGGTCAATCGCACCAGATCAAGTAGCAGGGAGATGATCAACACCTTCAGTACTTGTTTACGCTGGGGGCCAGCTATAGTCATGATGAATGACTGGCGCCGTTCAATTGAGGTGGTAAAATAAGGAAAGCAGGAGAGTTGTAGAAGTGAGAAGCGCATTACGCAAGACCAGGAAGTAAATAGTAAAGAGTGGGCCCCTGCGGGCAAATCTACTCATCGGAATTCAACTGATCGCCCCAAGAACAGGTAGAGCTTGGTAGAATACATGAGAAGGAAGATGTCTGGGAATATGCACGCTCGAAACATAATGATAGATGGGGACTTTTTTTCGCAAAGACTCCGCAAAAGAAAATTCGTTGCGTTCGTGATCCATACCAGACGAGCACAGAGAAAAGGCAGAGGTGATCATACTTCCGAAAAGCAGAGCCGCGTAGCTCGAGCATCTGTTGACTTCTTACTCCTGAGGCACGGGAGTCGCAGCAGGAGAGCCATTGCTTCCACCACGGCCACCACGACGACCCCGACCACGACCCCGGAAGTCTCCACGGCCACGGAAATCACCTCGACCTCGTCCACGGAAGCCCTCGCCGCGTCCACGACCACCGCGACCACCTCGGCCACGTCCTGATTGTCCCTTGGCACCGGAGATATCACCGGTGGTAGCGTTGTTGGTATCAATGTTGGCAGGGGTGGCCTGGAGACCATTGTCTGTCTCAACAGGGTTGCGAGGGACTTCAATCCAGCCGTCAATGGTGCCCGAAGAGGCCATATCCTTGTTGTCGTAGGTGGCCTCGGCCACTTGATTTCCTTCTTCTGTAACCAGGGTCTGTGCTGGAGGAGCAATCTGGTCAGTCGGAAGGTTTGCACCAGAGGCAGCCTCGGTGGTGGTCGCCTCAGCGCCCACAGAGGTATCCTGGAGCTCGGTCAGGCCAGCATTGGCGAGGGTCGGGTCTGAAGTGGGAGCAGCTTCGGTTGTAGCTGCAGCGGTCTCGGCAGGCGCATACTTGGCACAGGCCTGCTTGACGTCTCCGTCTGAGAACGAGGACACGAACATTAGCGGCCGATTTGCGAATCTGGGTGCGAACTAAAACTCACAGGTCATGTCCAGCACATTGCCCTCGATGCCCACGACGTTTTCATCCGCTCCATCAATGAGCTTCAACATCGCAGTGACTGCATCCGAATGTCCGCCGTACACTTGGAAGAGAACGCTCTCAAAAGCGAGACTCTCAGGGGACTCGGCGTTGCCAGCGTGACGAGATTGGGCTGCAGCGCAGAGGAACTTGCTCAGCGTGAGCAGCTGCTCGCGCAAAGCCTTTGCCGTAGTCTCCGTCGCATCAGCGATCGCATTTCCGCGCACTGCTTCAAGCTCTTCCTGGTGGGCCTTCTCCAGAGCGGCCTTTTGGTTTGCCAGCTTCTCCTCGTACTGGGCAGCGAACTGCTTGTAGTGCCCAAGCTGCTCCTCGATCTGCGCCACCTGAGCTTGGAGAGCAGGCTTCTTCAGAGCCTGAGCTTTCTGGTCGGCATTGATCTTGTGTTCCTCCACCAGTTCATCTAGGGATTTGCCTGGGTTTTCGGCGATGATAGCGTCGACCTTCGAAGTAGCGTTCTGAGAACAAGGAGTCCGTGTTAGCGAGCTTTGGGCAATCGAACATAATCAAAGGGTAGAACAATTACATACCAGCTTCTTCACCGCATTGCGGAGGCTCCTACAAGCGCATCTTGTTAGCTTTTGGGCACAACAGACGCGATCGCGACGAACTTTTGAAGCTCCTTCAGGTAAGTAGGTTCAGCGCCGTTTGTTTCGGACACAGGACTTTCCACTTCAGGCTTGGAGGTGCTTGAAGCTCGGGAGGTGTGCTTCTTGACCTTGACGTTGTCCGGTTTCTTGGAGGTGGCGGTTGCGGGAGCCATGATGGAATGTGGGTGACACAGCTTCTGAAAGTCTAAATGGGGAAGGCAGAGGAGCTGTACAAGACGAGAGCAGAGAAGTGGAGGACCACTGGGGATCAGGGAGATAGGAATGAGAAAGAGAGAAAGTGAAGTTGGGGACGAAAGCAGATCAGTTGAAGAGTAGAAGAATCGACGCGGGTGGAAGTCGCCCGAACCCTTTCCTGATCGGTGGCCCACCTCGCATTGGACTACTGTACGTATACGCGACAAAGACAACACATCCACCTTACAGACAAGCAGCTACGCAGCACATCGAATCAGATCAAGAATCCTGGTAGAAAAAACAATTGCCATTTCCTGGGTATCATAATCACTCTCCACGCCATTACGCCATAGTAAAGCAGACTGTTAACACACGAGACCCGGCTGACCAGCACCCAATCGTGGGTATCACTGTCGCTCTTCGCTTCGAGTGGACGAGTAGAAAGGAAAAAGGCCGATCATCCTTGAAATTTGCGCAGGGTTTTCTAGAGCAGAGGAGAGTCCACGTCAGCTGGTTGTTCCTCCAAGCCAAGGTACGTTATCAATGAGCATTCATGCTGCTCACCTCTGTGACCTTTCGAACTGAATTCGCTGAAATGTTCTTTTCGCCGGACTTTCGCGATCGAATAGAAGCCTCGCGCATCAATCTGAAGAGCATTTGTTAGTGTCGCTTCAGCAGATCGCCGGGTCAAGGCGCAATGTTCGCGATAGGAAAGGCAAGGTTGAAGGAGAAGATGTTCGAATCGTACTCTTGCATGAATAGCATGTAGTCCAAAAAGATCTGTGAAAGAGAAGACGCTCAAGTCAGCGAGGTGGTTATCGCGTGACGCAAGTTCTGAGAGTCTTGTATCGTACCAGAATGTCGGCATTTTTGCTCACGCTGCGATTGGAATGAGCCTTGACAATGCGCTTGACTGTGCCGCGAGGGTAGAGCTTCTGAGTAGCTGCCATGACGTTGAACGGTGGACCGTTGGCGAAGAGATGGAGAAAGTGGGATTGTTTACTTTAAGCTTGAGTGCGGCAGCCAAGTGGGCCCGGACCATCTGATTATGTCATGGTACAATCGATCAGCTCCGCTCGAGAGGAAGCTGTGTATTTGTTTCTCTAATGTACACTCTACATTTCAATGCAGTCGTCGACGGAGGTATCGCCATGCTGCAATAGCTGCTGCTGACCCAAGAGCCATGCGCCAAACTAGGCACACGTAGATTGCAACCCGCAATCGCTGGTAGTATCCCCGCAACATGATACCAACAGCATACGAGGTTCCACCCGGGGCTTGGTCAGTCGGCCCATAGTACCGGCCAACTCCGAGACCACCTATCCCAACCTCGTTGGGGTCATGGGTGCGAGTACTCGGGGTGACTGGCAATGCAGCAGTCTCGCTGTCGGTTGCCGTATCACTCGGGCGCCTGCCTAACTTCACCATGCGCGCATTGCGCTTTCGCAGGTTGTAAGTCACCACTGACACAATGAGACGTAGATCCGGAGCGGTAAATGTTGGGTACTTCCACATCTGGACAGCATTGTGAGGAGGAAGCATATCCAAGAAGTCGGCCAGTATTCCCAGAGTAAGACCCCAGAGCAAAAGGGGACGACTCGTGTTTGCGGGATCTACCCGACTGCTTGAACACCATGATTTGACACGGTTGAGCAATGACAATTCGTGTTTCTGGTCATCGGGAAAGAATCCAGGCGTCGTGGTGCATTGCTGTGTCTCGGATGGGAGCAGTCGAATAGCCGAGAACTGCATCAAGCCCATGAAAGACCGCACAGCGAGGCGAGCCAGAAACCCGCCCTGTTGGGCGAACCGTGATGAGACATCCACGTATTCATCGGTGCGGAAAAATGGGGAAAGGAGAGCTCGTAGAGGTATCCAGTGTGTCGATGCCACCTCGGTGGGTTGTAGTTTGAGGGTCGGTGAGTCACTCCGAGTTGTGAGGAAGATGAACGGGCAAAGAACCATCAGCCTGGACAGCAAGCGTTGTTAGTATACGGGCAAGATCTGTCCGAGTAATAGCACCTACGGTACAGAACCCCAGCTGGTAGTGACCACCCGCTCAGGGAGGTTGCCCACGCTGATGCAGTCGTCTGTCGTCAGATCGAATCCGATCTCTTCTGAAGCCTCTCTTATTGCCGCCTCCCTGTCATCTGCATCTTCCGGATCTCGCTTTCCACCGGGAAGTGCAACATGGCCTGTCCAGCGATCCCCAACCCGCGAGGCGCGCTTGATGAAAAGCACCTCCGGTTCGCCATGTTGAACCCAAGGCTGGGAAAAGAACCCCTCTAGTCGTTCTTCAACGGACAGTGCCGGGTCCTCGGTGCCAATTGATCTCGGCCAGTGTTCATACGTAGGTCGTACTCGGAGAATCAGTGCAACGGAGGCTCGTCTCTTGCAGCCCGGAGGATTGGGGACATGAGGATATGGGCGGCGGTGAAGCTCGGAGAGGACTTGATGGAGGTGGTGTGACAGCCCCGGAGTGATGTGTGAAGAGGACGCCTCCATCAGGCAGTCGTGATATTGAAGTAATATGTACTCCGTACAATTGAGGTAAAAAGTCAATGATCGCAAGGAAGGACGATCTCGACGAGAATACCGCGATGCGACTGTTCGCCGAGGTAAGGCGGGTGTATCTATGGTAATACCATTACGCCAAGGCTCCCCGATAGCTCTCTTATCAAGAGCTGCTGATTGGCTGCAAACGGAAAGCTGGAGCTAGCCAGTTGCAGCGGCACGTGCGCCCGCATCAGACGATGGGCGAGCCCATCGACGGTCTCGTCGACGGACTCACGCTATTCTTGTTTCTTCCTCGTTGTTGACGTGCGCAAGTGCTAAAGGCCTTTAATCTCTGGGCGGATTGCTCCAGTTTCAGTGACTGTCGGTCCTCGTTCCGTACCCTTCATCTACGACCGCCTTCACACTCGGAACTTCCCCAATTACTCACCAGGAAGTACGCTACACAACATCTTCTAAACTAGCCTACCCCGCAACTGAACCATCATGCGTTTCGGCAAAACGCTGCGTCAGTCCACATATCCCCCGTGGCAGGGCAAGTACATCGACTATACCAAGCTGAAAACACTGCTGCGGGAGCATGATGTCACCGGTGAGGATGCTAGCGACTCCGATGATAGCCAATGGACCGAGCAAGATGAGGAGGCATTCGTCCAGGAATTGTTGAACGTACAGCTGGACAAGGTCAACGCTTTTCAATCAGAGACCTCACAGCAGCTCCGAGAGCGAACATCTGCCTGCGAGGCCAAGTTGCGCCCATTGGCACCAACCGCCGAGCAGGATGGCCCGGCCATGGAGGAGCAGGAACGGCGGACCATCGCCTCAGAAGTCTTGCAGGAACTGGACAGCATCACCAGGGAGGTTAGTGAGTTGGAGAAGTACAGCCGCATCAACTTTACCGGCTTTCTGAAGGCCGCCAAGAAGCACGACCGGAAGCGTGGAGCCCGATACCGTGTGAAGCCCTTGTTGCAAGTACGCCTGTCGCAATTGCCGTTCAACTCGGAGGATTACTCGCCGCTGGTGCATCGCCTGTCGGTGATGTACTCTTTTGTGCGGGAAGTCTTGAGCCAAGACGCTTTGCAGTCCAAGGAGCCGGAGCGTGGCTTTGGCCGTGACAACTACTCCTCCTACAAATTTTGGATCCACGCAGACAATGTGCTGGAGGTCAAGACTTACATCCTCCGTCGTCTCCCCGTCCTTATCTACAACCCTGGAACATCGAAGAATATGGATACAATGGCCGACGACCCTACTATCACCTCCCTCTACTTTGACAATCCCCAGTTCGACCTCTATAATCAAAAGGTCGCCCGCGCTCCTGAAGCCGGCTCTTTGAGACTGCGATGGACCGGCCAGCTGCGGGACAAACCACCCATCTTCCTGGAGAAAAAGATCGTGACCGAAGATGACACCAGTCGTGAGGTCAGAGTGCAACTAAAAGAAAAGCACATCAAGGAGTTTTTGGACGACGAATACCACTTGGACAAGCAGGTCCACCGGCTGGAAGACATGAACAATGGCGAGTCCGCCGGGGCCCAGTCTCTCAGGAATAACGTGGAAGAGCTGCAATCTTTTATCAAGGAGCATGACCTCCAACCCATGCTTCGGGCCAACTACACGCGCACCGCATTCCAAATTCCTGGCGATGACCGTATTCGCATTTCCCTCGATACGAATCTTGCCCTCATCCGTGAGGACTCCCTTGACCCGGAGCGCCCATGCCGTGACCCCGCAAACTGGCACCGCACCGATGTGGATGATGCCGCCATGTCTTACCCCTTCGATGCTATTCGAACCGGCGAGATTGTTCGCTTTCCACATGCTTTACTGGAGATCAAATTGCGTGGCAAAGCTCATGATGCCGAGTGGGTGGGTGACCTCATGTCTTCTCATCTGGTCAAGGATGCTCCCCGCTTTTCCAAATTCGTCCACGGAGTTGCCCAATTGTTAGAAGACCATGTCAACAGCTTTCCCTTCTGGCTGGGTGAGCTCGAGAATGATATTCGACGTGACCCAGAGACCGCATTTCATGAGGAACAAGAGCGACTGGCGAAGAGAGCTGAGGAGGATATGGCGGTTGGCAGTTTCTTGGGTGGCGCCCCCAGCCCCAGCACCAACGCTCTATCCGGGTCGCCTTTGAACCGGCTAGGTGAATCTGGTCCTCGCTCCTCAATACGCCGGCCTTCTGCGATGCGTCTGCCTTCAGGTACAAGTGAAGCGTACCAACGACCTCGCCTCTCCGTGATTGAACCTGAACGTGAACGTGGACTACGCGAGCCGGAACCGGAGCCGGAGCCTGAGCCGCTTGCCGAGCCGGCACAAGAAGCCGCAGAGACATCCCGCCTCCGCTCTATTCTAAAGGCGTTGGGCATCTCCAAGCAACATTGGACTGGGCAGGAGGTTGCCGCCTTGCCACCTGGCGTGCGTCACCCTGGAATCTGGATCAAAGATTCGGGCCCAGTTCGCGTGGAAAGCAAGGTCTGGCTGGCCAACCAGCGAACCTTCATCAAATGGCTGCATATTAGTATCCTGCTGTCGAGTCTGTCGCTTGGACTGTACAATGCTGCTGGCAAACACAACCAGGTGGCTCAGGCTCTGGCGGTCGTGTACACCTTCTTTGCCCTCTTCTCTGCTGCATGGGGCTGGTTCATGTATGAGAAGCGTGCCCGACTCATCCGTCAACGGAGTGGGAAGGACCTGGACAACATGTTTGGCCCTGTTGTCGTATGCATTGGCTTGGCTGTTGCTCTGGTCCTTAACTTTGTATTCAAGGTAGACCACCTGGCTCTCTCGTCGATTATTCGTTCCTCACTAACACTTCTAACAGTACAGAACCATGCTCGATCAAGCTCGAGGTAACCAGCCGCCTGCTGATGGAGTCCCTGATTACTCTAACTCCTCAGCGCTGTACAGCGGTGCCTCATGGCAGGCTGTCAACAATCAGCAGATTATCTAAAGGAACATATAAAGAGCAAGCACCTCGAGGTCTTGCTTACTCAAAAGGTGCATGGTAACCGCGAAACATACGGTTTTGGAGGCGACGTAACCTGGTTGGGGTTTTCGACTGTTTTGGGTTACTTTTGTGTATTCATGGAGCCACTGGTGTATGATACGTTTTATGAATAGCTTGCATCAATGGCATTATTATCCGATATAACTCGTCATTTCGCGTCAAACAAACAACTCCAGGTGGATATGGTCAGATCCGAAACCTGATTTGAAGCCTTTCCATGCTTTTGATAGGGCCTTCTTGCAATAATTCCGCTTTTCATGTCCTTTTCTTGAGTTTGGTCCTTCCCAGGAGGGATAGTGGATCACTCGGGGACGGTCAAGGAGATCAATAAAAGTAGCTTTCGAAGGCTCGATGAAAGACTGACTGGACAGACGCTTCGAAGACTTGCTGGAGACATCGGTTTGATCCTCGTCACAGACGGAGTTCTCAGGGTCGAATAGAAGGTCAGAATAACCGTCAGAAGAAACTTGAGCGATACCATGAGGGATCTCAGAGGCGATGTCATGACCAGTGCTGAAGAGGTTATCCAGCACTTCTCCAGAAAGAACTTCCGGCACACGGTTGGAAAGAGGGTCGACAGCAGCATCAGAGGCCCCATCCACGAGAGATGTAGACACACGGCTAGGCTGGTCTTCCAGGGCAGCGTTTGGGACTGTTGTAGGCAGATGGACGACTGGTCTGACAGGCACATTATCATGGAGGTCAAAAGCGGCACCGTCACATAAGTCACTTCGCACAGCACCTGAAAATGCTCTAGAGCGTGTAGGTGAAGTCGGCCCGAGACGAGATGGCGTTGCCTCCCAGTGTAATTTGCGTGTATGACCAGCTTCGGCTTCAGCGTTCAGAGCAGCATCTTCGAACCAGTCTGACGGAGTCCTGATTGAGCCATGAGAGATAAAGCCACTGCCGATAGCCACGGCGTCCGAGGTGTAGATGGTGGATTCGCCATGATCCGGTATGAGTTCCTCCATCTTTTCGTGGGCATCAATAACCCACCGGCCGTGAGGCGAGTACAACTTGTACACTCGGCCAACTGCAGCGCGCGCCAACGCCGTGCCCTTGAGATTCAAGAAAGACGTGTCTCCATCGTCAGGGAGCACGACCACAGGGTCAACGAACTGCATCGCCCGGTTGAGGATGGACTGGACCCGGTAGTTCTCACGCCTCCAAGCCGTCTTGGGCTTGCCCTGAATGAAGACAAGAGAATCTGTTGGCGCCGTTGTACTTCGTTGCCAAACTGGCTGGCCGAGCCAGTTGAAATGGTGAATCGAGCTGTCATGTCCGGCTCTGAAGGACCGCCATGAAAAGACGTGATCAATGGTGTCCTGGATTGCAGAGTCCTCGTTGGCCTCGCCGGGCATCTCGTCATCGTATTCCTTGTCGGTGGTAGATATCATGTCCTCGCCTTCCTCCAAGTCCTGGGGAGACTCGATGTGGCTCTCAAGGGGGCACATCTCGTCGTCCTCGTCTGCCCAGTTCCATGATTCTGGGCGCAGGAGCTCGGTGTAGGCTTCCTGTAGAGGTGCCACTTGTGTCAGTCTCCGTCGTCATGGGAAGGTCGGTGTCAGAGTCGGCCCATACCTCCAGGGCGCATTGCATCTCGTTGTCAGTAGATTCCGAAGACATTGTATGTTGAAACAGTGAGCGGGAAGGTTGCTTAGTGACTCGGTCACTGAAGAGAAGAGTCAGAAATAATCAAGAAAGGAGTAAAGGTAGAGATTTGGTGAGAATGAGAGAAGGAAAAGAGAAAGACGAAGGGCAAGCGAGGGTAAGAGTGACGGCTAGGTTGCTATCGCGAATAGCCAGTTTAGCGGTCGTCAATGGCAAACACCGCGAGGTAGACCTTGAGTCTGCCTCATAATCATGTGGATAGCTTCATGCTAGATATAGGGTTTCTGGTCATCTACATCTAGACTGTTCATACCCTAACCAAGAAGGCCCTACGCTAGCTATGCGGCCTATATTCTTTGTTATACTGTCATCTTACCCAAGCAAGTGTCTTGATAACGCAGACTGACTTCTAACACTGTGAATTGCGAGTTGACTGCTTTAAGTCTCCCATACGGAGTTTCTATATAAGACTGTATGATGTACAAGGGGAAGGTTATCTCTCAAATTTAGCACACTTGAACCTCGAATTCGTGTCTCTTAGATCTTGAGTTTTAGAGCACTGATGCCTCAAATCTAAATGAATTAAGTAGCTGTTACCGTAGCCGTATCTATGTCTGATATCAATAGCATGCTGGTCACAAAGGTATCCCGAGTAATGAGAACGAAAGCACAAAAATGTTCTCACGCTCGTGTTTATAACACGCACGCCACCAGGGCGAGCTCACTCGGCGCATGTGTAGTAAACACTGATTTGAGAACCCGTTCCGCTTTTTTGAGGCTTCTTTTATGAGTCTCCTCTTCTTTTCTTCTTTTCCTGACCATGTTTTGTCGGTGATGCCGGCAAAGCCAGTGCAGGTGGTCCTAGGCCAGAGAAAGACAAAGGAGCAGGGCTCGTTTCTCTCGGTGCGATTATCTTAGGCGCAGGATCAACAGTCAAGGAGGTCTTGGGAGTCAAAGACGCCGCAAAGTTAGGAGAGATGGGGCATGTTGATGTTGATGTTGATGTAGGAGAAGCAAAAAGAAGACTCGTGTTTGCAATAGGAGCTGCTCCTTCGGCAACTTCGTCAGACGCAGAACTAGAAAGCATCTGCTGCAAAGTGGAAGGTGTTGGAGCCCAGTCCAATTTTCTTGGACGTGCGGTGGAGGCTTCGTTTCTCTGCATCGTTTCATGTCGGCCTTCAAACCATTCAGATCTTGTTTGAAGAATCGTGTCTTCCACGAACCCATTCCCCACGACTAGATTGGTTGACTGGTATATGTTGATGTTTCCGTGATCCAGGATGCTGTCCTCAATGCTCTCTTCTGGATCGCTCATCCAGCTCCCGTGAGGCGAGTACTAGTACTTGTACACGCGCCCATTGGCGGCGCGTGCTAGGTCTGCACCACGAAGGTCCAAGAAATCGCGCTGCTCTTCTTCCAGTAGCAGCACAACAGGGTTAAGGTATCGGAGCGCTCGGTTGAGCATCGACTGTACCCGGTAGGTATTTGAGCCAGTTGCTGCTCGAGGAGGAGCCTGGATCAAGGCCAGTGAGTCGGCTGGATCTGTTGTGCTGCTTTCGTAAACTGGCTGGTCCAACCAGTTGAAGTGGTGAATGTTTGTATTCTGTTCGACGACCAGATTTCTCCAAGCGTACTCTGCTTCCACGAGGGAATGCATCCGAGTCGTGTTCTGATCATCGATGATAGATGAAAACAGGTGACTCTCGCTTCGTTCGTCGTCGTTCGAGATCTGAATAGGTGCGGTGAACGAATCGTCGACGAAAGAAGTGTTTGAGTCTATTGTAGAATCCAAAACGTCTCCAGCAACATCATCCATCTCTTCGGACCAGTCAAAATACTCGGGTTGAAGACGGTTGAGCAGAGCATCCTGCATCACAAAACATTCACGTTCAACGTTCAAGTCTTGAAAGGAGAACACGAGAAAGCCTGAAGTGCTCACCGAGGTGAAAGTACCGTCGACGGAAGTTGTGGTTGATTCCATTGAAGATTCGGAAACGTTTCCAGTGACAGCGTCCATCTCTTCAGCCCAATCGAATGACTCAGGTCGAAGGAGGTTGGCAAGAGTAACCTGAATCACAAAGCATCCACAATCAATATTGAGTCAAGGAAGGAGGATCCGAGGGAGCTTGAAGTGCTTACCGGGTCCATGATGGGCATCTCGATGTTTTGAGCGGATTTGAAGCTGTCGATGCTCGCCATTGATGAGCTGCTGGTTTCAACAGGCGACGAGGGAGTAGAAGATGTATGTTTTATGAAAGGTAGAGAGTTGAGAAACTGGATGCTAAGAGAGGAGATAAACAGATCGAGGAGGAACGGCGGAGGGATGTTGGTATAAACAAGGAAGTCGAGACAAACGCGACACAACTATGACACGCTGCACATCGTTATAGGAACATGTAGAAAGCCTCACCATAGCAAACAAATTTTGGGGGGGGGGGGGGGGGGGGGGTTCATCGCTATATCAGACTTGGCCTCTAACTCTTGCGGATATACCTCCTTGTATAGCTGCAGTCACTGTGGCATTGCCTATAGTCCTGAGTACTTATATACCCGGGAAGTTAGTATTCTTTAAGAGATCATAAGGCACGTTCTTGTTCATGATTCTGCGGAAAGTGTCATCAGCCCTCATACATGGCACTTGCTGTTTATATCTGTCTTCGAGAGAAGCCAAAGACGATGTAGCATGGTGTCGAGGCCCCCGGTGATGGTCCTAGTCAGCTTCCTATTCTCTAATTCCTTTCGGGGACTCCAAATCTGGAAGGCAGACACTCATACTCTTCTGCCTTTCTATAAGCTGCATTCTAGTCTTGAGTGCATCCGTTCCAGTCCTCTGGCTCTACTGGAAGAATCTATAGAGATAGCCAAGAGCCATGGGGTAGAGATGTGACTCTTTTATTGAACTGGTGACAGTCTTGGTGCTTATAATACAGACAAATATCTAGGTACCTCAAAAGGAATATCAAGTCCAGGATACACAGAAGCCAAAAAGCATCGGCCCTAGCTGTGGAGCCTTCCTAACTGGGAAAGACAGGCAGAGATGGGCCAAGTACAACTTCCAGCGCGCACTTCTTAAATCAAGGGGTGAGTGGTCAAGCGGAGAAACCGTAGGTCCGCGGGTAGCGAGTCCCTGGTTCGAGTCCAGCTGTGGACTTGATCAAAACTGACAAAACCTGCTAGCAGAGTTGGTTTTATAGCCTACAGGAGTCCCTAGCAAGTCGTCACTCAATGGACGACAGCTCGAAGGGACGATGTTAAAGGGTGAATTTTTTGTCTTTGGTTTTCTTTTCACTTGTACTTTTACTTATTTTTTATTATTTTCTTCTGTTGCTTTCGTGGGCTGCTGGAATCGCTAGTAAGTGGTGGTTTGGTTTTGAGGTCTACTTGCAACATTCCCGCGCCAAACAGGATCTCGAGGTATGCTAGCACCAGCCCGCTCCTCCTGAATCTGATTGAACAACCTCTCTCATTGATGCTTCCATGGTTTTTCAAGCATGTTTCTCGATCTCCACCATCAGCGCTAACTCGTGCAACATCGTCTTCAGGATGCATACTCTTCTTCAGCATCGGCCCGGGCTTTCTCGATCCTGACAACCACCGCAAAGCAAAACAACCACCAAATAGTCATGGACCGCTACCCTTGCCCCATGAGAGCAGCGAATGCCCCTGAGGCTACTTGGCCAATGATGGTCTTGCTACTCTCGGGTTCCGGGCCTGGGTACTCGTTCAAGACACAGTGGATCAATAGACCAATCCACGGGAACGCATCCGTGGAGAAGACGTAGGAGACTGCCATCATCTTCATGAGTTCAAGATTGGACCCTCCCAGGATAGAGCTGAAGATTGCCTCTGCAAGGAGGCTTTTGATACACGCTTGTAATCGGTCTCTCGTCTTCGGGTTCCGTATTCGAAACAACAGAGACCACCGAAAGTTGACGGATCAAAGCTCGCACAATCTGTCTTCTTTCTTGTTGCAACGTTCTTCCGCTCTCTGTTGCGCAATTGTTTCGCGCAGAACCAGAGAACCCGTGCAAGATCCCCTCCTTGTCTCTGTCTTGGACTTCGTGTGCATCCTGGAGGCCGACACCAACCTCAACCTCGATATCGTCTGCGGAAAGGCCATGCTGTTGGACAGGTGGCACGAGAGACAGCATTGTCAAAGCCAGGTCTCGAGCAAGGGCAGGACAAGCGTCTTCGACCGCATTCAACCACTGGGGCACGGCGGGAACGGACACAAGGAGAAAGCTGATGATTGTACACATTGCCGGAGGACAGCTCCCCGCTTTGCTCTGACTGCCCCTGAATAACTGTGGCTACTGCTTTGACAGCTTCTTGTTGTTGATGATGATCTTGCCGCGGGCTTTGTCTCTTGAGACGGTCGCCTAGGTATGTAAAATATTCAAAATCCGCCGCACGTCCTGCAGCTCAAGCTTCCTTTTCCGTGGATGAGGACCTGGTATACTGGGTCACATTGTGATTCAAGAATGCCCTTGAGCTTCGGAACGTTGACATTGCCTTTGAAGGTCTGGTAGTATAATGGCTCGGTCAGTTCGTGAACAGCTTGTGGGGTAACAGTTTGCCAGTTCTCTCCTTCGACAACCGAGTCGGCGATAGATTGTCACGTGGGAAGGCAACGAGAGTATGAAGAGGGGCTCGGCAGGCCTGGGGTGCATGGTCTTTCAGAAGCAGACCACTGCGAGGAATGATCCTTCCATCGGCAGTTGGCGCAGGCACCACCCCAGAAGCCGGGCAGTCGGGTCACACCGAAGCATGGATGGCCCGTACAAGAGTGGCTACACGGGCCTGGGCACAAGACAATTTCCACATGGGAGGTATCGTCGGCCATTCAGATCCGGTATGGCCTCAGGCAAGAGGGTTGAGTACTGGCGAACTTGGTGCAGCCGTTCGAGAACCACAGGCCCGAGACCAATCTCCTTCACCCAGGCATCAAGGCCATACCGCATGGGGTACCAGTTGCTCAGATTCTTCTCATCAGCAGGGGCGTGATGCCACGGATTCAAGGGCTTCCTGCTCAGTAAATGGGGCTGGAGCTGGGTTAGTTCCGAAGGGCTGATCAGAGTGCGTTATAATCGATTCCCCTACCTTAGTTGGACGCTGCGGCGTCAATCGTATCGTTGCAAAATGTGCACCTCGTCTGTAGTCTCCATGATGCACATTTCTATACTGCTTTGTATCGAGGGATCGTACCGCCAGATTGAGGATGGGAGAGGGTCCTGCCGCAAGTAGGCTTCGGTCTAGGTGCAACGAGCGAAGTTCTCTCTCTATATAGACAGCGCAGATGTATGAGCGGTCCACGCTATCTTGACGTGACAGGTAGTAGCAGTTTTGAGCTCTTGTCAAGGTGGTCTGTCAGGTTCAAGATAAGGTTCATATATAATGGGATATCGAAGAGGTGTGGGAAATATGGAGAAGATGGAGTGAGTATTATCAGCCATCACTCTTTATAGGGCAGACGGACAAAGAAGCTCTGAGGTTGCAAATGGAGATCTCCGTCAAAGCAATCATTGCTTGCGAAGCCAAACAGACCATTTCATTAGAATATCGTGCGTAAAATTACCATGCAGCCACTGCTGCTATCAATGAAGCCGTATTATACACAATGACCCATGAAGTTATCAGCATAAGCTGGAGTTATTACACAACAGCCATCGCCAGCGCCGCCGCGCCTCCAACCACCCAGCGGGCGTGTCCAGTAACCATCGGCATAGCAGCATTGGTAGAATCCGACGCGCTCCCAGTGGCGGCACTGCCACTTCCAGTCGAAGTAACAGTACCAGTAAGAGTGGTATCCTTGGCCGAAGTAGTCGTGGTAGTACTGGTCGAGACAGAAGCGCCACCAGTCTCGGTGGCAGTGATATGCACAGGCATGAATCCACCGTAGGGCATACTGGCAATACTGATGCCCGTGGTGATAGCGGAGGTTGAGCCATCCGAGGTCTCAGTTGCGAAGCAGTTGGCATAAGTGGAGCCCGTGACCTTGCAGGTTTGAGTGATGGTCCTGTGATAGAATGTTAGTGTGTGTACTTGCTCGGAGACGAGGAGTTGACGCCTTACATTGCACCATAGCTGGCTTCCATTATCACGGACGAAGCTCCTTCGGTGATGGTGTAGCCGTGTGAGGGGAGGAAGCATTTACTAGATTTCTCGCTAGGTGGGCAATTGAGAAGATAGGTAGTCATGGGACCGGTCTGAATGGTGCACATTAGTATTTGTCGAATTCTCTGAATGAAGTAGAGAAAATCGAACATACCGAGCCCAGAATCTTGCCATCAATAGAGGGAGCAGCGATTCCTGGGAGGAAAAGGGTGACGGTGCTGTCAGCGGCAACGACAGAGGCGCCAACCAAAAGAGCGAGAGACTGGAGACGCATATTGTCTACTAGAAAAACGACGAGACTGGAACGAGTGTGAAGAAGTTGTAGAATGAATATTTACAGCTGAGGAAATAAAAAGACGCGACAAAAGGCACCTCGACCATTTTAAGAGAGTGTGAATGAAGCTAAACTGGTGCAGGCAAACCAGGCTATTTTAGGATAAGGAACAGCCAATTCTGATTGGTCTATTCAGTCTTGAATCATGAAATCCTCTATAAAAACAACCAGACCTAACTCAATAAGGATAAGTGTATGAACTAGCGCTGGCAACTTATGAACAGTGCGACAAAATACCCTTGGCAGTGGCCATAGGAGAAATATTGTGATGAAGATGTAGATTTAACTTAATAGTGTACTAGCAACTCAGCTTCTCTCAGAATAAAGAATCATCCTGAGAACATATCTGGATAGAGCCAAAGATATGCAATGGTTTACTCCGAGTCATCGCCCTGTCAAAGGTGCTTCTCCCTAGACTCGAGCAACTAAGTTCTTCGAGAAGGAGAAAATTAGATACCGCAATTGGGGTATGCTCGGACTTTCTAGCGTGTAGAATAGTCTCGCAATCGGCCATTCATGATTGTCCAGAATGTTAGGTTGAAAAAGAGGGCAAAGATGCCAGGAGATGCGAATTGTAGTATCGCACATTGTTGATATACCAACTTCTACTTGGACATCACTATAGGTACTCCGCATACTGATCGCAGTGATATCATTCTACTAAAATCCAACACAAACCAGTGGATCGGTGGGTATGCCTCTGCTGACAAATTGACAGCCATTGATCTACTCATCCCAACTCTATATACATCTCCCTCCCCTCGTCATCCCCTCCATACTCCTCCCTCACACCACCACGACAATGACCGACTTCAAGATCCAAATCATCTCCGACACGGTGTGCCCGGTACGCAAACACGCACCCACCCAAAACCAAACAAACCCCAACTAATAATCCCAAACAGTGGTGCTACGTCGGCTACCGCCGGCTCTCCCGCGCAATAACAGCCCACCGAAGCACCCACCCATCCGACACCTTCAGCCTAACCTGGCGCGCCTTCTACCTCAACCCGTCCGCACCAACCTATCCAGGTGTAAACAAGCGAGAAATGTATAGCATGAAATACGGCGCCGACCGGGCCTCCGCGATTTTCTCCCGCCTCGCAGCAGCGGGCGAAGGCGACGGGATCGCGTTCAAGTTCGGCGGGAATACAGGTTCCACGCGGGACTCGCACCGACTGCTGTGGTATGCGGGTGAGGAAGAAGCGAAGGCGAAGGCTGGTGGTACGGGGGACTCGTCTTCTGCGTCTGGCGTTATTGGGGGGCTGCAGACGCGGGTTGTGGAGCAGTTGTTTCGGGCGTATTTTGAGGAGGAGAAGAATATTACGGATAAGGGTGTGCTGCTTGAGGCTGCTGTGGCGGCGGGGTTGGATCGGGGGGAGGTGGAGAAGTTGCTTGGTTCTGATCTTGGTGGGGAGGAGGTTGATCGGGAGGCGAGGGATGCATCGAGGAGGCTTGTTACGGGGGTGCCGTATTTCTTGGTGCAGGGGAAGTACTCGATTGAAGGGGCGGATGAGCCGGAGACGTTCCTGGAGGTGTTTGAGCGGGTGAAGGCGGAGGAGTAGTGTAGTACATAGGTATGAGGTGGTGATATAGGACGGTATGATGCTATCATTGAAGATTATGAACTTATGGAAAGATATTGTATGGCATTGATTCAAACCTGAAATCAGAATAGCTGATATGGAAAGCAAGTGGTCAGCATCAAAACAGACACCCGCCGACACGTCTAGTTGCTCGAGGTTGATATGCTCTGGCGTGTGGTGAGGGAGCACGTTCTATGAAGTCATGACGCAGAGAAGATATCGCTTCCAAACGCCGAGATCATGCAGAGACGAGCATCATGCGGTGAGCAAAAAAAAAGTAGCACAGAAAAGAACTCCCATCATGCATCATGTTTGCAAAGCCACTAAGGAAATAGCAAGAGAACTGAACATTGAAGCAAAGCAGTAAGAGGTAGCGAGATAATACATGGCATGTGGGAGGACCCCAAGTATGGAAGAGTCAATAATAAGGGAAAAGAAAGAAAAGCATGCACAGTCATGGTATCTTCTGACTCAAATTGAAGCTGCTGTCTTTCTGCGAGTCGGCATGGTCGTCACGGTTCATAGCAAGTCATGAAATTGCGGGCAGCAATGAGAAAGCCCTTAGACAGTCCCCTTGTCACCCACTTGGTGTAGCTCATAGTGCGGAAGGTAATCAAACCAGTCAGTCTCAGGGTTATACTGATAGGCCTTGAAGTCCACTCCGTAAGGCTTGGGCTCCAGCATATACAGCATCCCCATGGGGACATCGAGATCAGCAACCTCGTCACGCTTCAAGCCACGGAAATAGGCAAGCAGAACACGGGCAGTGGACCGGTGGCTGACCAGAAGGACGTGGTCGGTGGTGCGCTCGACTTCAACAATGACGGCGCGAAGACGGTTGATGATGTCCAGATAACCCTCTCCACCAGGTCCGGGGTAACGGTAGAAGAGCTTATCCTTCTTGCGGTGGGCGTACTCCTCAGGGTACTGCTTTTGAATCTCCTTGTACGTCATGCCCTCCATAATGCCAGAGTGAAGTTCGTCCAGCATGCGCATCTGCTTGATGTCGTATTCATCTTCGTTGAAATACTCAACAGTTTGAACAGCGCGCTGCATCATGGACGACCACACGCAGAAGTTGCGCGGGCGGTCGCGAGGGATGTAAGACGGGTTAGGAGGAGTGCTGTCACCAGGTCGCGGAGGGAAGTGCTTCAACAGGTTCTTCTGTTGCTGGTATGCCTCCCACTGTTGCCTCTGATAATCAATGAAGCGAGCCAGAGCCTTGGCATATCGCCTGCCGTTCTCGCTGAGATCGGAGTCACCACCGATGCGGCCGGCTTGGTCATCGACACTCTCGCCGTGGCGGGTGATCCAAATTTGACGGGGTGAAAGATTGAAGTTGAGCAAGTAGTAGACCACTTGCGACGAGAGGAAGCCGTTAGTCTGATGAGAGACAATCTTGCGACCAACATCGATCATTTGAATATAGGCCATGTTGTGCTTCTCTTCGTATTCACCCAGGGGCACATAAGACTTCTCATACAGAGCAACACGCTTCTTGAAGTCCTCCAGAGCGGTGACAGGGTCCTGGCCCTTGTAGTCGGGGCCAGACAGCTTCAAACGCATGTTGGCCTCGAGCAAGTCCTTGTCCACACAGCTGCTTTCCAGGAACAGGATGCCCAGCTCGGGGCCAGCGCGTTTGCGAATGTGATCGACGATGGCCTTGCGACGTTCCATAGTGCTGTTGGTTGCGTCGAGAATGCCAACACTGCCGCCACGCTCCAGAATGTATTCGAGGAGCTCGTCAAGAGTGTCCAGAGCAACCTGCTCGCGAAGCTTGACCGCACGCTGATTCTGAGGGTCAAAGAAACTGGCCGTCTGGTCCATGGGGTCTGGGTCTGGGGAAGCTTCCTTGATAGCTTCATCATTCTGGCTTTGGGCAGGGCCCGCGTCGATGGAGGGAACCACAGTACTCCCGTTTTGCGAGGTGGAGGAGTCAGGGTCCTCGCCGTTGACAAGAATCTTGGCTGGAACAACTGGAGGCGGGAGAGGGGCCTCCTTTTCTTCGGAAGGTGGAGACTCTGGCTGGTTCATTTTTCCAACGCTTGCACTCAGCCGGCGCACGGAGTCAACGAGATCCTTGTGGACATCGTTTGGGCTGGTGTCAAGGCCTCGATTGAGCTTCGCCGGCGAGGGCGACTTGCCTGCTGCCACACGACGACGCTGGCCGACGTTGAAGATCTCTGTGTCATGCTGAAGCCAGTTCAAGTACCGAGCCAGTTTCTTGGTGATGTAACTCTTGCCGCGAGCCGGGAGGCCGACCATGACAATGACCAGCTTTGCACCGACATCGCGTTGGGCAATACGCCCATCTGGCGAGACCTTGGACTTGGTCAAGCCGGGGATATCGAGAGTAGTCGCTCGGATGCGACTCGGGGTGTCAGCTTGAAGACGACCGGGTGTACTGTGGGCAAACCAAGTTAGATCATGTTTCAGGCAGTTCAGACAACTTGATCAGAGACAAAGCGATCACGCGAGCAAACACTAATCAGCCACATCTGGGAGAGGGCCTGCAGCAAGCCGAGCTACAGCAGTAGCTCCTCTTCTCACTGAGCTTGCTTGGTCTCCGCATTCACAGGCGGCCCAGCTATGACCCGAGGCATATCACACATCGCACATCCCAGTGCCGATCACCCCATGTCTCTCATAGGCTCGGGGTAAAGGCAGAGACACAGACAAACAGAGATAAAGTGTTCTAGACTCTTGGAGAAAAGGAAAAAAGACTCACATCTGTGGAGACGGAGGCGCGGTAGAAATCGGAGTGTCCGTCAGGGCCGTTCCGACTCCGCCCTTGGGCGCCTGCGGTGGTTTGTGGCCATCAGAATGTAGCTCATTCCCTAGCGCTCGTCCGATCACCGTCTTGGGAGGAGGCATCAGGGTTCCTGTCCCTTCTTTCTCCGGGCGGGCGCTAGTTCCATTTGAACTGACCCCGTTGGCTCGGGGGTTGACATTATTGTTCCTCTGATCGGCCTGGGCAGCTGCAGGATCTGGCGTGTTGGCCGACGTCATGATAGCTGACCGAGCGACGCTGGAATGTTGTGCCATCCCCAGTCAGGGGGATAACTGAAGGTGCAGGTTTATGAAAACTAGGATTTCTCGATACTCTTGCGTCGAGGACAGGCTGAGGTCGAGGTATTTGAACTCGAGGCGCGAAGTGGGAGGGGAGGAAAAGTGCGCGGGAGCAGCGGATGACTCAACTCCGGCACAAACGTCACTTCAAAGAAGTGCTAAGCGCAGTTTGGCAAAGGAATGGAACACCACAAAGACACCCCACGGGAATCGGTGTTTTCGGGATTCAATGAGCCTGGCTGTGTGCTTTGTGCTGTATGGTTCTCGAGTAGAGATATAGTTGGGGTCGTGTGAAAGAGAGCTCGGGGTGTTGCCGGTGATTTACCCAAGAGGCCGATGTATGAAAGTTCCGTGTTTGGGTTCTTTGATCTTACTTCTATCAGTGAATAAGGAATGTGAAAGGAGGAAAGAGGACTACTGGTAAAGAACCGGATTGAGTACACACCGTGAATGAAGTCACAGAAGGATCGTCGAGTCCACCGGGTGGATCACTGGAGCACTGGGCTTCTCTTTGCAAGATGATGTCAAAGAACCGCGGGTTTCAATGCAGGTTGAATACGTTGGAGACCTGGAACGACCCAAAGAAGAAATATCTGGACTGAGGAGCTCTATATATGTACACAGCAGGGTATGAGACACAGGGAAGGTCTCGCGAGCCTATTGGTATCGCCAACACCTTTATCTTCGGCCCAGAATGCTTGGCTCGAGACATCCAGGCCAGATGAGCACGGTGTACGGAGTAGGAATCATCATAGCTCCATCCCTTCAAACATTGCTAGGATTTATCCCCCGAAATGTGTTCCACGGTCAGCAATCATCAACATCTCCGTCTCGGCGGGCAGCTGCTGATATCTGCCAGCCTCAGCTGATGGAGGCCGGCTTGAGACATGCTCGACTCATCAATAGATTCAGATCCGGACGAGTCCGTGGATGGACAGCAAGCTCTTAGGGCCTGGTGCAACATGAGCCTCACCGCTCGGGCCAGTTCCCCCTTCCGCGGGACATACTCGGAGTTCCTTGGCAGCTCTCGGTGCTCAGCACAGCAGCTCGGACTCCGACCAACTGTAGGCCTCCGCGGGCTCACGGTGATCCTCCGCTGCCGCTCCCCGGTGATAGGGGATCTGGTGGAGTGATACAGGGTTCTTGGCACTTGGCGGTAACGCAGGGCGTCACACATATAGTGTGTGCGGAAGGGCAGTGTACGCAGTAGAATAACTCATGAGAAGAGTCACTCCGAGTCGAGGCTTGGGATCAGGCTCCCAGGTGCAAGGTCAGGGCGATCAAGCACGCGTACGCGGCAATACTCAGGGCCGTCAGAACCACCACTGCATTTCCACTGGTCCGAAACTTGTGACGGTGAATGCCATCCTCTCCCACCTCGGAGAAGAACTGTCGGTTTCCTTGGGAGCGGCGGAAAAGTCCAATGATGAGGACGCCGGTACCGTAGATGGCGAACAGCGCACCGATACTGTAGAACTCGGCGGTGAAGATCTTGAGCACGACGAGGGCAAAGGAGAATTGGGATAGCGCCGTTCGAACGTAGGCACCTTCGAAGGTCCGCTGGGCAGCGCGCACCTCGACAATCTCATCTGTGGTCAGCACTGCCGAGCGGGCTCGGTGCATTCGCAGATGGTATCGGTCGGCCGCCCGTCGCTGGGCGAGTTAGCCATGAGATAGCCAAGAGACAGGTGGTGAGCAAGAGGACCGAAACATACCTCGAACATGTTGACTACCCTGCAATGATGGATGGATGCTGGACTGTTCAAGTGTGGGGAGAGTTCCCTCGTGCGGGCAACTCAGCGGGCATTGACGGGCCATCTCACGTGCTTCACATCGCCATGGATGTGGCTGCTGTTTTCGTCCATTTCAACAACTTCAAGTGTTACTTTTTTGATATTTTGGAGAATGATTTCCGACCCTGAAGTATATTGCAACCACTCTATATAGTTCATGCTAACTGGTGTAAAAGCAAAAACACCAATGACGGTGGGGTCTTTCTAATCGTCGGCTATTGAATTTGCCCAACGCTTCAGTGGCCGGTTTCCCCACACTCTGCCAGTTGCGCATCGGCGCCTTCTCCGAACAACATCGGCCTGTTCTCGCCCGAGTTCTTCAACTCCTCTTTTCCTATCTGCTTGATGTGAACGATTTCTCTAACATTCAGGGAATTCTCGGCCGTCACTATTCACAATGGCCAAGGTATTCGATGCGGCAGAGGGTATGCTACACTTGTACTCCGCACGGAGACCCCATTCGCTCTTATCTCCCACCTGTCCAAGACTGACTTAAGAAATCTGCAGTCGCAAAGCACAACACCCCTGAGAGCTGCTGGGTGATTCTATATGGCAAGGTCTATGATGTGAGACTCCTTTATGCGGTTCTCTCAAGATGCACTTGGAATTGACGGTTGTTAGGTAACCGACTTCTTGTCAAGTCACCCTGGCGGTGCAAAGATCATCCTCAAGCTCGCAGGCAAGGATGCCACCGAGGAATATGACCCTATTCATCCTCCCGGAATTCTCGAGGAGGAGCTTAAGCCAGAGGCTTGTTTGGGAACAGTGGATGAGAGCACATTACCCAAGGAGGAGGCACCCGCACAACCCTCAGGGCCAGCGCAGGGACCTCCGCCGATGGAGTCGCTCCTGAACTTGAATGAAATCGAAGAGGTGGCCACGAAGCAGGTCAGCAAAAAGGCATGGGCATACTACTATTCGGCCTCCGACGACAAAGTCACCAAGCACTTCAACACCGAAGTCTACCGGTCCATACTGATGCGGCCACGGGTGTTTGTTGACTGCACAAAATGCGATCTAGATACATCTGTTCTGGGCCATAAGTTGGGCACGCCTATCTACGTGTCTCCTGCAGCCATGGCACGTCTTGGTCATCCTGCGGGCGAGGCGGGCATTGCTGAGGCTTGCCGTAGCTTCGGCGCGATGCAGATTATCTCCAACAATGCATCCATGACTCCGGAACAGATTGTCAAAGATGCAGCGCCGGACCAGGTCTTTGGCTGGCAGATCTATGTTCAGATTGACCGCAAGAAGAGCGAGACGATGCTGGCGCGCATCAACAAGCTCAAGGCTATCAAGTTCATCGTCCTGACGCTCGATGCCCCTGTTCCCGGTAAGCGTGAAGATGACGAGCGCAACAGTCTCGCAGGTGCAACGGCGCCGGTACCGAGTGGTGTCAAAGCCGCCGAGCGTACAGCCGACGACACACCTGATGTGTCGGCCGGAGGATCTGGTGGCGTTGGCCAGCAACTGTTCGCCGGTACAGATCCTTCTCTCACATGGCAGGAGACCCTGCCATGGCTGGCTCAGCATACAGATCTTCCCATCGTGTTGAAGGGTCTGCAAACCCACGAGGACGCGTATCTTGCATCGCTCCATGCACCACAGGTGAAGGGTATCATCTTGTCCAACCATGGTGGACGAGCCATGGACACTGCGCCCCCAGCGGTGCACACTCTGCTGGAGATTCGCAAGTACTGCCCCGAGGTCTTTGACAAGATCGAAGTGTATGTGGATGGCGGCATTCGTCGTGGCACCGACGTGGTGAAGGCCCTGTGTCTGGGAGCCAAGGCCGTGGGTATTGGCCGACCTGCTCTTTGGGGACTGGCTGCTGGTGGTGTCGATGGTGTTCGCCGGACATTGCAGAGTACGTTAACCCTCTGTTCTCAGGAGACCTCAATGCTGACCTTATTAGTTCTCGGTGACGAAAGCAAGACCGCTATGCGGCTGCTGGGTGTGGAGACTGTTGATGCACTTGGACCTCAACATGTATGACCCTCTCCTCTCTTCCATATTGGCTGACACTGACTCTTCTTAGATCAATTCTCGCATGGTTGAGCAGCAGATCTACGACGGACCCTCGGGTCTAGATTCCTTACGTCGTGTTTTCCGAGCGAAGCTGTAAATGTAGCGTGACGGTATACAAGCTATATACACTGCATTTTGTACATTTTCATCTGTCACAAATACCATGCAAGTTTACTTGATTTCTAGCAGGCTTTCACGTCCATCTGCCGGTGTATTCTCGACTAAATAAGTAAACCGTTGTTCTTCACGGGAAAACGAATCCGAATAGAGAACGAGTGATGATCGTCACACAACCCCAAACTCTGGCAGTAAGTCCACCCAATCGGCAGTTTGGCTTCACGAATACGCCGGAATACGCTGACGCCATCCAGCGCTGGCATGTTTCGATTCATCTGAAGGCCATCGATTGACGCGTTGTTCTATCGCGATCGGCCGTGCACCCTCCACCGGGACTGACGTAGCGGCCCACATGCAAAACATCCGAACATACATACTTCAACTCCTTCAGAGCCAGATCATCCATAACATTCACGGGAGCCAGCATGGCTTCATTCGGTATACTCCAGTCCATCTGGGATAACAAGGGTAGCTTGGCCGCTACTCTGTTCATCATAGTAAGTCAGTCGTGATGCCACAAGAACATAGGATGCTCAACTGCATCAGATTCTGGTACAAAGCATCGGACGAGCCATCTACAATGTCTTCTTCCATCCGCTACGGTCCTTCCCAGGGCCAGTCACTATGGCTGCCTCCCGCGTTCCTTATTGTTGGAAGTTGCTTCGAGGCACACTACCGTTCGACATGCTAGATCTTCACAATCAGTATGGCGACGTGGTCCGAATAGCGCCAAACGAGCTAGCGTATTCATCTTCCACAGCCTGGAAAGAAATCATGGGCCACCGCACTGGCGAAGAAGAGTTGGGAAAATCAAAGATCTTCTATCGACCCGTCGATGCATCCCCGGTCAACATTGTCAATGCAGATCGTGAAGTCCACAGTGTTCTCCGACGCCAGCTGGCCCATGGGTTCTCCGAGAAGTCCATGCGAGAGCAGGAGCCCGTGATTAAAGGATACATCGATCTACTAATCCAACGGCTTCACGAGAACTGCGAGAAAGCCGTTGACCTAGCTGCATGGTATAATTTCACCACGTTTGATATTATCGGGGACCTTGCGTTCGGTGAGCCATTCGACTGTCTGAAGAATTCGGCGTATCATCCCTACGTCCACATGATCTTCCAGTCTGCTCGTGCAGGCACTATTTTCCAGACTGTCGGACATTACCCGGTGCTTCACAAGATCTTCTGGTCGTTGATTCCGCGTGTTGCAATGGTACGATTTGTGCGAGCCACGAAATTGTCCATGGAGAAGCTGCGGAGACGAATGGAGCCTGGTAATGAGCGGTCTGATCTGATTGAGGGATTGTTACGGAAGAAGGATGAACTGGTTAGTGCAGACAGTGAAAATGGGCGTCACTCTCTAACAATGAAACAGAACCTCGGTATTGAGAACCTCCAGGCAAATGGCAATATCCTAATCATTGGAGGCTCGGAGACCACGGCCACCCTGCTGGCGGGAGTGACCTATCTCCTGCTATCGAACCCAGCAGCCCTTCGAAAACTCACTGAAGAGATCCGATCGACGTTCAAGAGCGAGGATGAAATTGACATGACATCCGTGAACCAGTTGACATACATGCTGGCCTGTCTCAACGAAGCCCTGCGGGTGTATCCACCAGTTCCCGCTGGTCTTCCTAGAATCACACCTTCGAGTGGCAGTACCATCCTTGGAGAACACATTCCTGAGAAGGTAATTACAAACGACAGATGGCCAAGGCGTATCAGAGCACTGACACCTGCTAGACCGTCGTTGCAATTCACCATTGGGCAGTATACCACAGCAAAAAACATTTCACCGACCCATTCTCCTACATCCCAGAACGATTCCTGGGAGACCCTCGATTCGCAAATGACAACTTCGATATCTTACAACCATTCCACGTCGGGCCACGTAACTGCCTTGGGAGAAAGTACGTTTGGAGTATCTTCTTTGCGTTTTCCTTGCTAATGCATGTTCTAGTCTGGCATATGCCGAGATGCGCTTGATCCTAGCACGAGTGATTTTCAACTTTGACATGGAAATTGCGGAGGATAGTAAGGGGTGGATGGAACGACAGAGGGTATATCTGCTTTGGCAGAAGGGCCCATTGAATGTACGTCTTACGCCGGTTCAGCATTCATAGTTTATGTCCTGTGCAATCCACGTTGAATGCGCGAACTATATCATGATTTGAATGGCACATGAACGCGAGGACTGTAACCCATCCCAGTCACGAACAGGCTCAGGAAAAGCACCACAAAGGGTGCTTAAAGTAAACACGGGGGTAGCTAAGACCAATGAGAGTCATACGAACATGTAGCAACCAGCATATTCATGAAGAGCGAGCTATAGGCCCCGTCAATCAATACAATATAGCCGCATCCACGTGGCCAGAGTCCCAGTCTCCTCTCTAGCACCTCAACACCATCTCAGCATGCCATCGAGCGCTTTCCTCGTAGATTCGGGGGACGAGGTTGCCCTGAGAAGATGGAGAATCGTCATGGATAAAAGCAGGTCTAAACTCGTCGCCATCTCGAGGTGTACAGTTAATGTAACGGATGAAAAGCTCCATGTTCTCATCGCTATCCACAAAGCTGTAAACCGGCGAGGACAGAATGTGCAAGGTACCAGAAATGTCGAATCTCGCTTGTAGGAGACGACCATGTCTTGGTCCAAAGAGCGATATCACGAGCACCTATAAACGATATAGAGTTAGCACTAGCTTATGATTGTGCAGTTGTTGCTATTCCTACCGGGAAGAGCGAGGTATATTCAAACCTCCGTCGGGCGAGACGGCATTGGATTGTATTCACGATGGATCCTAATTCGGCGTGAAGCAGCTCCTCTTCTCTAGGCTCCGCTCCGCTGAGAGTCACGAGCCTCATAGGAGGCCGCGTATCTTCATCCATGTCACCAAATCGGCCAGACCAATGGCAGATAGAACTGGCACTCCATGCTGGAAGATCTCGCGGCTTCGAATCTACTCCAATCCGAAGAGTATAACATCTTTAGTGGATTATCATTGGCAAATTTGTAGAAATTGTTGATGGCCCTAGGTCAGCCTCTGTATTAGAAAGGGTTACCTGGGTAAGCAATCTTTGGACAAGCTTCACCTCATCCGAAACCAGCCGGAGAGGCATTCTAACGAAAAGATACCTTCAACTACCTCCTCATCCTCCTTCTTGTAGTAGTCTTGAAAGATGTGGAAGTACTTCAGAATTTGACCGATTCTATACCATTTGCGCTCGTCTTCTGATTTGATATATGATGAGGACTCATTGAACGTTTTCCCAAATTCATAGAGATAGTGGTGCTGGCCCTTGGATAGTCGGCGCTGGTCTATTGTGTACTCTACAAGCTCCTCCTGACTGAGAGGTTGGAAGAGGCAAGCTTCAGAATCGATGAATACTTGGTCCTCCGAGTTGAAAGTCTGGACGGAAACTTGAAGTCGGGTGAGTTCAGCGCGTGTGTAGGCAGGCTTGGGTTGAGACTGAAGGGCTTTGACGATTGAATGCGCCGTTAGTTTGTACTCGTCTCTTAAGCGAACGCGTTCTTGCGCCGGGTCGACAGTAGTAGAAGACATGGTGCATGGAAAAGAATAAGACGATTGATTGCCCAAGAGGGAAGATTCCAAATTGTCTGTGGATGAGCTGAAGAGTCGGGTGAATGAGAGGATCAGTCTGACGAAAGCTCGTGCATCTACATCCGTATCGATAATGAGCCCACGACGCCTTCTTATATCTTCTTCGGAATATCCATAAGGGCACCCTCTGCTCACAGGAGCTTATCAGACACCAAGTCTATGTCGCTATAGTTTGTTGAAAGTACCTTTGTCACAGTACTGACTCGAGCCACATAGCTAGCGACTATCAAAGTCTGGACCATCAGCCCATACAAGCGGGATGTAGTACAGTGAGGGGTCGCAACAACGAACTCCTTATCTTCTTGCTTGGCTCCCCCATGAAGCAGTCGCTGCCATGGCTTCCGCGCAGAAGGAAAAAAAACTTCTACAAGAATGGTTCCCCGGCACCACAAGTCCATTCATTGCGAACGCGCCGATGCTTGGGTTCACAGATAGCCGACTGGCAACTGCGGTCACAAATGCCGGAGGTCTGGGTAAGTTGATCTTCCTCGACCACCCAAGCTCCTTTACTGATCGGACACAGGTTTCATAGGAGGTGGCTTTGACTTCAGTCGAGAATCCACCCAGCTTTCCAAACTGGATGCCCAGCTGGCGAAAGCCCGCGCTGGGCTAGGGACCATCGCTTCAACGCGGATTCTGCCTGCTGGTGTTGGCTTCATCACTTTTAGTCCCGCTGGGTTCTGTGAGAATGCGGTTCCCATCCTCGAGAAACACCGGGTAGCTGCGGTGTGGCTATCTTTCCCTGCCGCAGATGAAGACCATCTACCGTTGATATCAGCTCTTCGTGAAGCCGAGAAGAGGAGTGATTGGCCCATCAAGATCTTTGTACAGGTGGGAACCGTTGCCTCGGCTAGGCAGGCTGTTGAAGGAGGGGCGAATGCTATTGTTGTTCAAGGGACCGATGCTGGAGGACATCAGTGGGCGCAGGGAGCCAGTCTCATGGCCCTTCTACCTGAAGTGCGGGACACGGTGATGGCCATGGATCGATCTGATGTTGTAATTCTTGCGGCTGGTGGTATTGTAGATGGGAGAGGATGTGTCGCTGCTCTTGGACTTGGTGGGTTACCTGTCTCTGTTAGCATGGTTTTGAATCCACTGATTTGCTTGATAGGAGCTGATGGCATTGTCATGGGCACAAGGGTAAGAAAGTTAGAAGGATTGAGGATTTTCAGCTGATTGATATCAGTTCATTGCGACGTCGGAATGCTCAGCGCCAGGCTCCATGAAACAGACCCTCATATCGACTAAGGATGGCGCTGTTTCAACTATCAAGTCAACACGACATGATGTCTTCCAGTCCACAGATGTTTTTCCCAGGCAATACGATGGTCGAGCTGTCATCGGGTTGAGTTGGAACGATTCTCAGAGTGGTGTCAGTGACGATGAAGTGATTCGGCGATACGATGAGGCCAAAGAGCAGGGAGTAGACAATCGGCGGACAATCTGGGCGTGAGTATCTCTTTGCTTTTGAAGATGTGAAAGCTAAATGAATACTTTAGAGGTGCAGGTGTTGGGTCCATCAATTCCATTTTGTCTGTGAGTGAATTGATTAAGGGTATACAACGAGAAGTGAGACTGGTTGTCGCAAGGGTAATGGAAAGGATCTAGATGAGACACTCTTTTGTGTTTTAGTGGCAGATAAAGCATTCATTAAAGAATTGCTTCGTCAAAGCATATTGTTTTCCTTGGGCCTATTGCTATTTCTCATCGAACTATGACCATCTACTACTGTCAGATACGTAGCCCACCTAGTCAAGAAAACAGCTATATATGACCATCACGGATAGATCCACAAGTATAACGTTCAGAATTCATCGATAGCAAAGAGAAACGACAATCAAGTTTGATATTGATGATCATAAGCCCAATTCTGATTGAATCGAAGCTGAAGTCAAGGTGAGCCCCTTCAGTCACAGCGGAAGTCCCAATTAGGCAAGGTGACCTCCCCTCCCACCTACGCGTACCCCCCTCTCTTTACCCCAACTTCAGACTTCACACCTTTCCTTCGCCTGGCTACGGTTCCACTCACGTTCACAATTCCCGCTTGCCCCGAATCGCCTCGGGGAAATCACGATTCGCACACTGCACTGTTCCTCAGCTCTCAAGCTGAGGTCTTGGTGTTCCCTCTTGACCTACTCCCCGCGTCCCATCCATTGCGCCCTTCGCCCACATTTGCAACCTCGAACAAACCGCGATCCCAAGTCGCCTGGACTGCAATCACCGACTCCATCGGTTTTGAACACGTCGAAGCTTCGGTATTCAACACTTTCCGCAGATCTGTCGCACTCGATGAACGGGACCACGCCTTCGCCGAGCCCGGCACCCGCGCCGAAAACCTCCCCCTCGCCAGCCGCTGGCACAAAGCGCAAGAGGACTGGTGGTGCTAAATACTATGCTGTCAAGAAGGGATATAAGCCAGGCCTCTACTACTCGTGGGGTGACTGTCTGGCTCAAATAACGGGTTTCAAGGGAGCGATCTGTAAGTGGTCACAGAGACCTTAGTTCACCGGAGCGGTCTTTCCATGAATGAAGCTAATTACAGGACGTAATACAGTCCAATCATTTCCCACATATGAAGATGCGACCGCATTTTTGAACGGCGTTCAGACTTCCTCGGCGAGCGGTGCTTCCGCGCAAGGTGCCGAGACGAGATTCTACGGGATACAACGAGGGCGGGTTCCTGGGGTGTACACAGACTGGACAAAGGCACAAGAGCAAATTCGAGGGTTTGCAAGGCCCCGGTACAAGAAATTCTCTACACGGGAAGAGGCTGAGGAATTTGTGAGGTCTGGACAAGAAAAGCCGCCCCCTCCCGTCGGCTTTGGCGAGGCAAAGACGACTGTGGTCGCTCCTGGAATGACCAGCGAGATTCCGAAGGATGCAGAAGGCGTCGAGTATGCACCAGGCGAAGGTCCGTTGCCACAAGGAGCAGAGGACGGGTTCGATCCTAATGTGCTGTTAGACCCTGCCACCGGCAAGGTCACGTACAAGACTGCACAACAAAAGGCAGTTACAAAGACGCAGACTGCAGGCATACCAAGCATGTTGCGGATATACACTGATGGGAGTTCATTACGGAATGGCACCAAGCTGGCATCGGCTGGAGTGGGGGTATTTTTCGGGCCTGGTGATGCAAGGTGTGTTTTGAGATGGGTCTAGGATACTGAAGCACAGCTTCCCAACTGACATGCGTCTTCCTAGCAGGAATGTCTCCGAGCCACTCAAGGGCAGTCGCCAAACAAATCAACGTGCAGAGCTGACTGCGATCCTCCGTGCCATCGACATCGCTCCTCGGCATCGAGACGTCACAATCGTCACAGACAGCCGCTACGCGATTGACTGCGTGACAGTGTGGTTCATCAACTGGCGTCGCAACAACTGGATGACCAAGGACAAGAAGCCAGTGGAGAACCGCGACCTGATTGAGTCGATCCTTGTGAAGATTGAAGAGCGCAATGGACTCAAGGTCAAGACGCTGTTTGAATGGATCAAGGGTCATAATCAGGACCCGGGAAATGAGGCAGCAGATCGTCTTGCGGTCAACGGAGCTCAGCAAGGCGTGACAGAGAAGGCCGAGGCACTTGAAGCGAGCCAAGATGTGCCGGACGAAGTATTCCAAGAGGATTTCTGAGCATTTCAACAGCATCATCATGAATGACGACCATGTTCAGTATGCCAATTGTATATCACTTAGTACTCCGTAGTCTTAGGTGGGACTTGACTATGGCCAGACGAAGTAAACCATTCCTCTTCATCCCATCGCAACTGTCTGGAGGATCCAAGTAAGTATCAGTTTGAGATAGTCTTATCTTATCTTATCAAAGTTTGGGAAAACCTCGTTCACCGCCCAACCGTTTGCGAATGTCCATGAGCATCACTTTTTGACGTCCATCAACAAACATCCTCTCTCTGAACTGAGACTTTGAGGCCTCAACTTCTTCGTGCTGTTGTGCACCTTGCTCCTCCAATCCCTACTTATGATCTCACATCTCTCAAACTACCTCAGTATCATTACCATGGTTGAATAACATTCGCTTCAATACCCCGCCATATCATTCCCGTGGCAGATTGAATATACGTGAGGCTACAGAATCAAATCAACTTGATTCTGCTGTGACTGTCTTGATATCGCTGTGACTGTGGCTGTGACGATCATAGTGAGTGGTGCATCCACCACACAGATCGCAGCATGCCGACCCTGTCCTTGATCAACTTCAACATTGTCTGCGCCACACTCGGAGGCTTTGTATCCTTGTTCGGGTTGGTCTCCTACCTATGCAAGGAACGGTTCTACCTCTCTGAAGCATGTACGTGGCCCTGTGCGTCCATGCACCTCATACTGTATTCTGATGTGACCAGTGATCTCCCTGCTAGCCGGTGTGGCATTTTCCCCACATGCAGCTAATTTCATACGGCCCGAGGACTATGCCTTGCACTCTGAGCAGAACCTCGAAGCCATCACTCTGCATTTCACCCGTCTAGTCCTGGGTGTGCAGCTCGTTCTAGCGGGTGTGCAACTCCCCAAACGCTACCTGCAGATCGAATGGAAAAGCCTTGCCTTGCTGCTGGGGCCGGGCATGGCTGCCATGTGGATGTGTAGCAGCCTCATTGTATGGGCTATGATCCCTAACTTCAAGTTCCTCCATGCCCTTATTGTTGGGGCCTGCGTGACTCCCACAGATCCCGTTCTGTCCAACTCGATCGTCAAGGGCAAGTTCGCAGACAAGCATGTCCCGCGTCCTTTGCAGCGGATTATCGTGGCTGAATCTGGTGCCAATGACGGCCTTGGCTATCCGTTCCTATTCTTCGGCATCTATCTGCTGAAGTACACGGGAATGGGTGGTGCGGGCTTCAGCGGTGGTGCGGGCAAAGCTATGGGGCTGTGGTTCTACGAGACTTGGGTGTACACCATTATCTTGAGTGTTGTCTATGGCGCTGTAGTTGGCTGGTTGTCGAGGAAGTTGCTTCATTGGGCAGAGGAGAAGCGTTATGTTGACCGGGAGAGTTTCTTGGTGTTTGCCATTGCCCTCGCGGTGAGTATTACCGTAGACTTGGCAACCAGCATCTTACTGACATCGAGTACAGCTCTTTATCGTGGGCACCTGTGGGCTCATTGGCACCGACGATCTTCTCGCGTGCTTCATCGCTGGGAATGTCTTTACACAGGAGTAAGTCGCGCCGGCAAAATAGAGATTCAAAGCTGACAACATAGTGACTGGTTCCGTCTGGAGACCATGGACGACTCCCTCCAGCCGACCATCGATATGCTTCTCAACTTGGCTGTCTTCATGTGGTTCGGCGCCGTGTGCCCATGGTCGTCCTTCGTGCACAACGACATTATCCCCATCTATCGACTGATCTTCCTGGGCATTCTGATCCTCTTGGTCCGCCGTATGCCAATCATCTTCGCGATGCACAAGTATATCCACCAGATCGAGCATCTCGCGCAAGCCGCCTTCGTCGGATTCTTCGGCCCAATCGGGGTGGGCGCCATCTTCTACCTCTCAATCAGCCGCGAATTCCTCAAGGAAATCACAGTCGACGGGAAAGTGCGCGAGGACGCACAGCAAGTCATGGACGCAGTCTGGATCGTAGTGTGGTTCTTGGTCATCTGCAGCATTGTGAGCACCATTCATCTCCCCTTTTAGCCACGGCCTCTAACAAATCTCCAGGTCGTCCATGGGCTCTCAGTCCCAGTCGGCAAAGCCGGCTACCACCTCCCACGCACAATCTCCAGCGTCATCAGCACCAGCACCATGGACGAACCCGACCCCGTGCCCATCTCAGCCGTCCGCCACACGCACAGCACAGCAACACCCCATGCCGACGCAGCAGGTTCGAGCCGTCGCACCCGCAAACGCGGTGGCCAGCGGGAATCGCCTCGTCCACCGTTTTTCCGCATCGGCCGCTCGGTGATTCGTTCCCGCTCCCCGTCGCGTCAGCTCCAGCCAGGCGTGGGACAGACTGATGAGCCGGAGAGACCGGTTAATCTGGTTGTTCATGACCCTGTGGCTGGGGCGAATGGAGGGAACGAGAGTTCGCCTAGTCCGGCTCGGTGAGGGTAGGACAAACTACCTGGACGACGGCTTGTCAAGTATGCCCAATGGGCTCAGTACAAAATGAACCCTATCTACTACGTTGTAGATTTAGAGGGCTTCCAAGTCTCTTGGATGTCATCTACTTTTGTTTCTGTTCATCTTTCCCACTTTCTCAGCATCTGAATCAGTCACCGATCAAGTATCAAGTGACTGAATCGTGTTCACCATTTGATTTCATACACATACTTCGCATCCCGCAAAAATAGCACATACAGAGTACATCTTACAATGAAATTCTTTGCAAAATCAAATCGGAAATCAGGTTCACCTAGATAGGTAGACTCTCGAAGTACAAAAGTCCCGAACCGAAATCCTAACGAATAGTTCGTATCCATCCATACCACCCTGACCAGACAGACCATCCTCTGGCTCTCGCTTTGAAGCTATGAGAAATCATGTCTCGGGAATCATAAGACGTCATGTCATGCAGAAAGACAAAGACAAAACGTAGACTCCGATGATGATGTGCGTGGTGATCGTTAGAAATGCAGTACTGGAAAGGAAAGACCCAGCCTAGACAGCGATGCCATTCAATTCGCGCGCACGGCGAGATAGAGGCGCGATCATGCGGAGGATCTGGTCGTGCGGATTGCGGTCGACCACGCTCATGTACAGGTTATTCAGGCGTTGGCTGAGAATACCCATAATCTGGGGCGCGACCTCACGCACGTCGGGGTCCTTGAAGCGATTGATGTCAGGATTGGGGAGGTAGAGGTTTTCTGAGTTGACACATACCACAGGATTCACATTGTTGAGCACCACATTCAACCAGGAAAGACGCTGGCCGACGTTCGTCTGAAGGGACGAGGTGACGGCCACACCGACAGAGAGCATGACAATGGCTGACAGGCGGGTCAGGAACTCGGGGCTGACGCGGACGAAGAAATTGTCGAAGAGATCTGCCTGCTGGCTTGACTGGAGCCATTTGATCGTGGCTGCCTCGAATTGGCCGGCACTCATCAGTCCGGAGATTTCGGCGAGCTCGGCTTCCTCTGGAGTCGACGGGGCAGGACGCGGAGCCGGAGCCGGAGGCTGCTGAGGGGTGATGCTCTGAGGACGAGACTGGGTCTGCTGGGGGATTGGCTGCTGCGGTGCGCGGGCAACATTTTCAGCCGGCACCCTGTCCATCGAGACCCGCTTGGAGTGTGCTTGTTCAGTCGGACGGTTCTGGGCAGCAGTGAGCGAAGCTACAGTCTTCGACAAGCCACGCAGCATGGTCGCCATCTCCTCGAGCTTCGCCTGGTCATTCTGACGTTGAGTCTCGTAGTGCTTAAGCTGCGCTTGGAAATATCTTTCCATGTCGGTCTCTACCTTCTGGGTGTGGCGAGTGAAACTTTCCAGCAAAGGAGCGACCGAGCTCTGCACAGCCTTAGCGACCTCAGACTCCAGCTGAGGCGCGAGTCTCTGCGACACCGACTCGGAGACGGCTTTCATCACAGCCGGGTGCTGCAAGGCACCACCCAAGGCCCGTGGCAGAGTCTGACGCAGTTCGTCGTTGAGCGAAATGCCAAGTCGAGAGGGAATGCTCTTCATCTGCCCGTTGACAGCGGCGGTGGTCGCATCGGTAACAGCAGGAAGAACATCGTTCTGAATGCTCTGCGAGACGATGCGGCCCAGGTTCTTTTCGACATTGTCAGACAAGGTGCTGGAAACCAGGCGGAGCACTTGGTCTTGCTTCGCGCTCGAAGCAGCATCCCAGCTGCGACGTTCATCATCGAAGCGACGGTAGAGTCCTTCGAACTCGCGACGAAGATTCTGACTGAACTCGGCGGAGAAGCTGCTCTGCATGTTTTCGAAAGCGTTGTCCGAGATACCGTTGTTGGAAAGGTTCGAGACAAGTCCAGGAGGAATTGATCGTTCTGCGGCCTGGGTTGCGCTCATCGTAGCAGTAGAAGCGAGGTTTTCACTCTCCTTGGAAAAGTCCTTAGAGTGAAGAGGCTCCGCACCAGCGGTTGCAGTAGGCTCCCTCGCCTTCACTGTTGCGTCGGAGATAGTAGCCTTCTTTTTCTTCTTCTTTTCAGGCTTCTCCGCTCCACTGGGAGTAGAGACAGGTTCAGCCTGCTCCTCCGGAATCTTCTTTTTCGAGATCTTCGTAGGCGACGTGTTGCGCGACGGAACAATTGCGTCCAAGGCATCTGCCTTCTTCACTGCTTCCTTGGCGGTAGTAGCACGCGAAGGAATAGACGAAGTGTCGCCATTCACCGACGGCTCGTCAGTTACATAGCTAGGGAAAGTTTGGAGATCGCCGATCTCAATGGATCCTTCCTTCAGCGCGTCAACAGGGCGAATGACCTTTTGCTCCGAAGTCAAGCCCAGGTCCTCCCACTTGATGTTCAGACAAGTAACACCCCGTGAGTGCATCACGTATAGCTCGAACAAGCCGGTATCTTCAGTGCCGCGTTTCTCTGCAGCAGACTTGGTAATAGGAAGGAGCTCCAAGCTTCGGAGCTGGCCCTTGGTACCAAGAGAGATCTCTCGGATACTGCTCATACACGCGGTTGATTCGGGCCGGGGGAGAAGATCGTTCTCCTTGTCACTGGCAGCCTTGATGAACTCCGCCTGCGTCATTGAGGGGAGGTTGTAACGAGGAGCGGACAGATGAACGAAATAGATCGTGTTGCGAGTGGGATGTCCAACCACAATGATCCCCGAGGGTGCGTGATAGGCCACACTGCAAATCGCATCGGACTCGTTCTCATGGGGGAACTTCAATTCCTCCACGGCCTTGCCTAGCCCAATATCCCAGAGCTGCAAGGTGTGGTTCTGCTTGAGACCGACCAGGACATATCGAAGTGCCATGGACTTGGTGTAAGCGCGGTGCTTGTCCAAGAACAGCACCGACGTAGGCCAGGACTTCTCTGCAGGAGAGCCAGTCACAAATGTGCTCAAGGGGACGCGCACTTCACTCGGGGCAGTGCCATCAGTGAAAGCCGACTTCTCCATGACACCATTAATCTCCCAGAAACGCAGCCGGCCAGTCTTATCCAGAGAAGCAATAACAGTGTCATCATCACTGAACGCGAAGTCCTTTCCAGCCTTGCCAGTCGAGATCTTCAAGGCACGCTCCTTGAAGAACTTCTCAGTGTTCACTGTACGATGAGAGCCGGTAACACCATAACTCGCGTTCATGGCAGCTTGTGGGGAAACAACGTAAATATTCTTTCCACGGCCGATGGCGAATAGATCAGGGTGACGAGAACTCCGCTTGGCCCGCGTTTTCAGCTGGCCGCCAGAAGTATTCTCATCAGAAGCCGGGAAAGGTGGGAAGATCAGGCTCTCACTCTCAAGGGCATCCAGTTCGAAGAGGTCCTTTCCAGAACGAGAGACCAAGGCCCAGTACACAGTCCCGCTGACACCAATACCGAGTATAGCCTGGACATCGGAGTGACCGGTTGTCGATGGAGATGCGCACAGCGCGACATTGAATACGCGATCACGGGTAGAACGGAAGACCTGTCGGTCGCTTCCGTCGTCCTGGCGAATGATTCTGATACCACCAGTCTTCGCAAGGGCATAGACAATATACTCAGAAGTAGCCGCAGTCAATGAGCGATCCAGCTGATCGAATTCCTTCTTGAGGCGAGCAATGTCCATAATACCATCATCACGGAAGGTTGCAAGCTTTCCAGTTTGAGCCTTCACGACAATAGAAATGAATGGCTGCATGGGGAAGGTGTGGACAGGAACAATGCGTTCCTCTTCCTTTTCGGCACTGTCTTCGGCACTCTCCCAACTATCAACCAAAGCCTCAGAAGTCTCCTTTGCAGCCTGAGCAACAGGGGCGGCAGTTGTTTCCACTTCTGCCTTGGCTGGGACCTCCGGCTCTTCCGCTTTAGCGGACTCTTTAGCCTCAGCAGCTGATTCACGCAGATGAGTAGCGATAGAAGAAAGAACTGCTTCAGCCGGCTCGTTCGCAGGAGTAGCCTCGGTTTCCAATTCCACGGTAGGTTTAGCTTCGCTGCCGCTAAGAGAACGGCCAATCTCGTCGACAAGGCGCCCAACAACTTGATTAACTGCCTCTCTTTGATCTTTTTCCAGGACCGGTGACTTGGCTCTTTTGGGGAGACCCATCAACTGCGAAGCCGTTGGCGCTTCAACATCAGCCGTGACGTTGATCTTGTGCTTCTGTGTGACCTCAACCTCTGGGGTGTGGTCGCCCGGCTTGGGTTGAGGAGACTTGTTGCGGGGTGAGGCAGCTGCCAATTGATCAAAGGGGTTGACGTAGGTGAACATTGACTCTTTGGGAGTAGGGGATGCGACCGTTTCAGGCTTCGCAGGCCCCTTAGGACTGGCCTCCACAACTTCCACAGTGGTCTCTTTAGGTTCAATGGTAATAGCCTGGGGAGCAGTGGGTTGAGTGGCTTGTACCAGAGCAGGTGCCTCTGCAGCACTCGCTCCGCGATTGAGCAAACGCAGCAGCATCTCCTGAGTGTTCTCACTTGGGCCTTCTGGCTGAGTAGAGGGCACAGCAGGAGGCGCAGGGGCAGGTTGAGCCACAGCTGCAGGCTGCTTGCCAAATAGGGAGGCGACCAGATCCGATGCAGAAATGTTCCGTCCGTGTGGAGAGGTCGTGCCTTGCACTGGTGGAGACCGAGGCTGCTCGGGAGCGGGAGCGGGAGCTGGAGCTGGCTGAGCTGCTACCTGTCCAGGACCGCTGCTAAACCTCAGCAGATTGAGCAGGTTTCCTGCGCGGTCAGAGCTGTCTGGCTGCTGGGGCCACTCAGAACGGGGCGTCGGCACGTTTGGGCTCAGAATATCCGAGCCATGGTGAGGCGGAGTGTTCACAGGAGATGGACTCTGAACGGTAGACGACACAGAAGGATGGTGATAACCGTGTAGCTGAGGGCGGGGGTAGGTGTGGCCGTCGTGACCATCGTAGGATTGATGCATGGGATGAGGCGGGAACATGCCTTGCTGGACAGGTGGCTGCTGCAGGGGACGCGGCTGCTGGTAATGATCCTGACCAGGACCAGGGCCATTCGGCGGCGATGGACGAGGCCTAATGCTCGCAAGAAGAGCCTGGAGATCGTTTGGTGTAGACATTTCTGCCGTGAGCCGTGAAAACGTAACGACCTCCGCACGAAAACCAAGCTCTGCAAGCTCTTAGAGCTCTCTTTCGAGAGGGTCAAAAGATGAAAAGCTGAAGATCGCTAAGCAGTATGCAGAGAGTGACCAAATAAGAGCAACAGTGGAACGAAAGATAAGATCCTGAGGATTGATTGGGAGTAGAATGAGGGTTGGTAGTTGAGGAAAGGAGAGGTGGAATTGGAGAAGAAGTAAAAATGTCGCGGTGGCTGGTGCGTCGCCGATGCGTCGGTGGGTGGCGGCAATTGCCACTCACTACTTCACTTCTTCTCGAGTCAACTGCCTTGCGTTCAACGACCAAATTGGATCGGTCAAGCATACACACTCAGATGGCGTCAATCTAACCCGTGACTCGAATCTCTCCATACAGACTTTTCTCAGCTACTCATCTTGCCAGCTCTCATCAGGGCTGGTTCTATTCACCATGTTCTGTCTCCGGAGGTAAGACGAGCCTGACAGACACCAAGCCCTTGAATCCCTCCATCCTACAAAATCACACCTAAATAGGCAGTATCCTGACTCTAACAACCTCAAAAACAGCTGGCTACCACTCCTCTTCATCCCAACCAACGCCTCCCCCTTCTTCATCATCTCCTTTGTCGCCCTAACCTACATAATCCACCGACCATGCATCTACTGCTCCGCCCTCCTCCTCATCCTCTTCGCCTCCTCCTGCCACTGGTCAGACCGGTGCATCTTCGACCTCCGCGCCAACTGGTTCGCGCCTCGCTACAGCTCCGACTCAAGCGGGTATGACTTCACGTCCGGCAACGCTACAACCGCCGCACCTGTGCCCGGAGATAGTCTCGCGGGGTTTGTCTTCGACACTTTCAACTCTACTGCAAAGGCGCTGGCTGGTGCAGCTTTGGATGGTGCTCAGCAGCATCTTGGGGTGGAGTCTAGACCGGATGAATGGACGGGTGTGGGACTGGAATGGTTGCGGAGTTTGCTGGGGCGAAGGGAATGGACGCTTCCTTGTGTGGATGTGAAAGTGCGGTTATGAAGGGGTATAAGACAAGACTTGCCATTGTTTGATGCCCTCTTGAAAGGTTCTGGGACGAGTATTTAGGCCTAGGATGTCTCTTTAGTCTCATTCTGGTTGTGCTGGACACGAGGACTGGGCATCTGATCCCTGAAGATCATGCTTACATTGGCATTGAATTGGTTCCCTATTCAAAAAGCTGAGCATTGGGTAACTGTACATATGATACTGGTGTAATAATGATTAGACGGCCAAGCAAGAAATCATGAATTCAGCGTTCCATCATCAAACTATGCGATAAAGTACTCAGATAATTCTTCCCATACTAGGATCCCCACGACTGCACTTCACAGGATGTCTCAATATAAGTAATCAACCAAGTCTCCCAAACAATCACCATAGAAGCACCAACAAACCACCAACAAGCCCACTCACTCAAAACGGCACCATCTTCGAAACCGTACTCACAGCACCACTCGAACTCCCAACAGGCGTAGGCGAAACCACAGCAGACGAACTGGGAGTAGGAGTAATCTGGCTCCTACTCGAGAAACTCGGCCTAATCGTGATGGTCGTAACCCACCTAGACGAAGACGTCAACGTGTTCGCCGGAGCCGGGCGGGACATAGGATTCGTGGTGGAAGCCTGCACGCTCGTCGGGGTCACTTTGTTCGAGGGGTTTGGCACCACCGTCTTGGGGTTGTGAGGGACTGATTCACTTGATCCTCCTGGGGCGGGAGTGGCCACGCAGACGCCGAGGGATTGGACGATGTTTAAGAGGGGAGGGATGCAGGCGGCGCAGGAGCATATCTGGTGGCCATTAGTATTGAATGAGCTTCGGCGGGGTCAAGTGGGAAGAGTTATAGGAAGACGTACATCGTCCAAGCCTGTGGTTAGGCATTTCTGCAGCGCTGCTGGATCGCCGCTGCTGATGGCTGATATGATGCAGTTGATTGTGCTGCTGAGGTTGGAGCAGGAGTTTAGGTTACAAGTTGGAGGGGCTTGTGCAGCCACTATATCATCAAGCATGTAAGTTGATGGTGCATTGATTGGGTGAATGTAGACTTCAGAGTAAAGAAAGTATTCCGTACAAGTTGCAAGATGACTGCGAGGATCCTGCTGGTGGAAAGGCATGTTGTTCATGCCAGCAGCCAGGCCTGAGACTAGAAGCAGAGCAGAGACGTTGACCATTTTGAAGATGTGAATTGGATCTCACTTGAGAGGATCTAGCGCGAGAGGCTAACAGACTGACGTTCTGATATCGATGAGAGGCTGGCGCTTCTCATGGTGGCAGGTCCAGCAGGCTATTTATCTGCATCGGCGAGAGCTATCTGATCACTAGTCAGGGGACGGATCAAGCCGTGTTGCCTGAAGAGCGCAGAGAGAGAGTACACGGCATGAAGAAGTGACTTTGAGGACGGATGTCATACCCACAAGAGCATAGATCGAGCAGGACCAGGTGGAACGGGGATGAAATAAGGTCGCACCGTGTTGCAAGGTCCGTCCGCGTACCTCAATCTGTGCGCTGGATCTGGATACAAACATTGGAGAGCTGAGATGTTCGTCGACAGTATATTTGCACAATGATGAAGAGCCCGTGAGAGCGCAGTGAATACCGCTGGATCAATTATCGGACATGGTAATAACCTAAATACAAGACGGAGAGGTATCTGACAATTAGAGAACAAAAAATGCCAACGGCAAGGTGACCGACCCGTTTACAGATCACAGAGTTCCCCCGGTCGATCCGGGGAAAACAGATACCAAGGGAACAAGGCAGCCGGCCGGGGAGGGCAGGTAATAAAATGACACAAAAGGCAGTAAATCGTGAAACATGACCCGGGAGGAATGTGGTATCACAGCGTAGAAAGTTCTGTTCATCGTTGACAAGGGCGTCACCAGTAGAAATGAACTGAACGCCTCGGGGAGTCTGATAAACAATTGCGTTGAGTATGTATGGAAGACAAGATGATATTCTGACTCTGCACGCAGGAAGCCGAGGCAAACATTAGAGTTGGCGAATGAAGATTAGTTGTAACCGCCTCCGACGGGCAGGGGCCAGTCGTCCTCGGTGATACTGCTCCAAAAGGCCCATACTGTGACGACCGAGAGGAGCGTGAAGAGGGTCTCGAATAGGGTGCCGTTGATCTTGCTACCGGAGGCTTCACAGAGGTGAACACTGATCACGTACTGGAAGATCTGGCCAATGGCGAACAACAGACCCGCGCCGGAAAGGTAGACTGTCATAGGTTGAATCAGTAAACGCTCGTTCAAACAAGGAAGAAAACACATACTCATCGGCCGGAACTCGCCCAGCACCCGCAGAACCAGCACTGCCTCAAGAACGTAGAACAGAACGAGGCAAATAAGCGGGAAAAGCTGGTATAGCACATAGAGACCAATGTTGCGGTTCTCACCCAAATGGCTGGACTGAAAGTGGCCGGTCCAATCGAACGCGGTGTCGAGAGCAATATAGCCGGTACCAATGAAGAGCACAACAGCAGATGCACTAATTAGGCCAATCGAGGCCGGGGTACCATCGTCGAGCAGCTGGAAGCCCACAAGCGCGTTGAGCAGAAGAATCCAGCATGTTGCCGTGATAGCCGCAACATGGACCGCCGAAAAGCCCTGGAATAAGTCAGAACAGAACGACCACACAGTCGAGAGCCACAGTCGAATCCTTACCTTTCGAACCGCATCATTGAGCGGAATTCCGCCCACCGTGAAGATCTCACAAATCTCAATAACGATAAACCCGATCAAAAACAATTGCATCTCACTGCCCAAAACACAACGTCAGTATCAACCGCATGACCAACTCCATCTCGGTCGGGAAAGGCGTACCGGCGCCCGACGGCGGCATGCTTCTTGTCCGACCTCCAAATCAACAGCGCAGAAACCAGGATGGCAATGAAAGCCAGTAGAATCGATCCTAACCCGGCGTCAACCCGACCATCCTCTGAGTTTTCCTTCCACAGTCCCTTCCAGTTATCATACCTAAATTGGCGAGGTACCGATCGCCGCTGAGCGCAATACCCTTGAGCGCACATCCTCCAAAAGCCTGGTTTGGCGGCTGATTGACGGCGAAAAGCTATATGTGACCAGATATCAGTTTCACCCTCTTTCATAAAACGTGGCCGATCGCCAGGAATGAGCGTCACGTACATTGCAGACTGGCAAGGTCGAATCGCGACAGAAATCCTATCATACCCGGGAGGGGCTCAGCGGTCAGTGGCTGGCGATTGGACGAGGACCGGAATCCAGGGCGAGCAGGGCGAAAACTCACGTGGAAATTGCCGAATTGAGTCGAGCCCATGGCGAATTGATGCGATCACGGACTGGGCAGACAGCAGAGCAGATGGACCGATGAGGCTGAGTTGAGGACTGGGGACTGGGGATCGAAGAGTCCCCTGACCCGTGCGGAGAAAACGGTCACGATCGCTTTGGAGATGGAGAACCTAGAGTGAGAAACGAGAGACGAGAGAGGGAGAAGAATCTCCAGCGAAGGACGGAGGGCGCAGTGTGGAGGGAGGATGGGAGTGAGAGGTAGAGAGAGAGTGCAGTGCGAAAGAACGGAGGCTACGCGGGTCGACTCGAACAGGGAATGGCCGACGCTAGTGCTGGTTTGGCAGTTCGTCAGTCTCGACTCTCGTCTCGGCCTGAAAGTGGGAAAATGGGATTCTGTCAGATGCACATTTGAATCCAGACTCATCAGATGATTAGGCTCTTGCACCTTGGATCCATGGAAGACTGCCGTCAACGGAGGCCTGTTCCTTGGTTCCCTAAGAATAGATCCTCATCATCTACGACTGCGACATACTACTACAACATACGAGACTCTTCTACACGAACAGAAGAGAATAGAATCTATATGATCACCACGCTAGCCACTTCCCCAACGATACTAGACTCTAGCTTGATCATAGTTTGGAGTGGACCTGCAGTGATCACCCCCTTATTATTCTTTCCATCCCCGTCTCTTCATCTCATAGGAGCCACCCCCGCCCTTGCGCTATGCATCCATGGTCCATCGTAGTGATGGTCGACCTGGCGACACGCGAGTTGAAAGCTTGACTATTTCTCAGTTGACAGAAGAAAAAACATCCCTTGAATCATCCATGCCAGTCCCCATTGCAATAATCTCCGCCAAATCTTCCCTTCCCCTTTTCTGTCCCACCCAAAACAGCCCAACAAGTCTCGACTCTCTAACAGACATCCTCCACAACAACCTCCTTCCCATCATGCTCCCCCAAATCCAGCTTCAACGTCCGCCCAAACAACTCCAGCAACATTTCAAAGCACGACTTGCTAATGGCCGGGTCATACCGGCCCTTGCTGAGCTCGTCACGGATAAAGGCATCTGCAGAATCAAATGATCGTCAGCAAACGATGCCGATGCCGATGCACTGACTAGGACTATCTTCGCGATCCGAGTCCCGGGGTGCTCGAACTTACGCTGCGCCCAGGCAACTTCGTAGAAACTGAATAGCACGCCTTTATCATGCAGGGTCTTGCGGATCAGATCACGGCCTTCGGGAGGGACGTGGGTATCGCTCTTCCCAAAGATCTATCCAAGTAGCCACAAATTAGCATTTCAAAGAGAAACAGATATTCCATGTCTATCGCGAGGACTGCAATCATCGCCCCTAAAAAAAAAGAAAGAAAGAAAGAAAAGAAACCTACCATCAACAATTCACCCTTAATATCCCCCGCGCGCTCCAAACTGTCATCATTCTTCCCCCGGCCCAGGGTCTTGCTGTGGATATCCGTGGCAAAGTAACACACAGCAGCCTTGACTCGGCTATCGAGCGCACAGCGATACGCAAGGTGCCCACCCAGACACATCCCCGTGGCGCCAACGCGACCATTGCACGTCGGCAGCGAGAGCAGATAATCAACGCAAAGACTGGCGTCTTCATCGTAGGCGGCCAGTTTCTATTCCAACCGATCAGTATAAATAAAGCAGATGGAGGGCAACTTGGAAGAGATTCTCTCCTGATAGTCATCAGAGCAATCTTGTATAGAATGCATACCTTGCTAATCTTCCACTGGTTCCCCTTATCCGTATCCTCTGCATCATACTTCAACGGCTCAGGACCCGTGAACTCATGATAACTGGACGGCGCAGCACAGATATATCCCTGGCCCGCAATCTGTCGGGCAAAGCGAGCCACTGGGCCCGTGACTACAAGCAATAGTCAGTCCAACTATCCAGATATATATCGTGGTCAATGAGCAGGGAATGCCCACCCTGGTAGATCTCGCTAAAGACGACCACACCCGGGAACCGGGCCTTGGGGTAGCCCGGAACGGTGGGGTGGAAGACGTAGATTCCTGTGAGGTTTTCAGCATATGTACCGCAACTGCAATTAGAGCGTGGAGATCGCGATATGTTATGAACAGAGCGGTTCCTGGTCATGACGATGGGTGCACGTACGCATTGTCCCCTGGCCATCGGCTGTGGTGGGGACATCGTGGTGGGATTCTTGGATGAGCATGCTGCCAGATCTTTACAAGTCTTCTTTCTTGAAACGAAGCCTTGAAGAATTGATGCATTGGACAATATCGTCTCAAAATCCTTTATCGATAAGCCGCGGGGCCCGGGGCAGTCATGTGGCCGCTGACAAAGTGGCGTGACGTAGCATGGATCGATGGAAATATATATAGAACAAAGTATTTGGACAAGGAGTGAGTAATGGCGTGATTAAAACCCGAGGATTCATTGAATAATATACATGGAACAGAAAATGTTGTACGGCGTTCAAGGTGCTCAAACAAGACGCCTCGAAGCCACAGAACCATGGCAAACACTATAGAGACAACAACTCGAGTCATGTCCAGGATATCCCAAAGTGATGGCCATGCTATTTGCCAGGCTGTCAGAAAACAGAATGACCTGGAGCCCCTGTACAGATTATAGAGGAGGGGTAGGGAAATGTTGATGATCACAATGGTGGCCATTAGAACACGTACTGCAATTGAAGTTAGCAACAAGTCTTAAACCACCAGAGCGGAGCCACATACAGGAATGAACAGGTAGGGCACCTGTCTCTCATACTCAGCCCAAGTCTCGCCGTACTTGGTGCGACACCGCTGGATGTCACGCAGGGCACGGTGAGAGATCATTGCGGCGAAGAAGACCGGGTAGAACCAGGGGAAGGGGCTTGAAAAGCCGGTGATCAGACCCCAGTTTAGGGCGAACCAGAGGTCACAAGTGTAGTGGATCTTGCGAGCCTTGCCGTCTATGAGTAAAGATTAGCATCTGCATAACGGGAATAACCGCAACTATAGAGCACTTACACCATCCATCGACGAGAATCTTAGAGCCATCGGCAGCAGTGAGGGTCTTGGGGTTCTCTAGGGTCTGCCATGGCAGCTGAGGGAAAGTGTTGCGCTTCACCATGGTGCCACGCTCTTGCTGGCGGAAGCGGTTCTTCTGGCTGTTGGTGGTATCCCAGACCCAGTAGACGAACAGGTAGGCAATGTAAAGGAATGCAAGGAAGAAGCGGTTCCAGTGGTACTCAGAAGGGTCGTGGTTGGCCAGGTAGATAGTGCAGTGACAGTAACTAAGCGGCACGCCAGCCAAATTCCAGAAGATGAGCATGAAACCCCACTTCTCGTAGTACATATCCCTAGTCATTTGTGAGCCTATATCTATTAAGAATAGAAAAGTCAAACTTACCAAGTCGACACAATGCACTCTTCACCCTTCGAGCAAGCATTGGCATACAGGAAGTGAGCCATGACCAGGAACATGACTTCACCACACACGTAGCCGTACACCTCGTACTGACGAGCGGCAGCACCCATAGACAAGAGCAACAGAATGTACCAAGGCAGACGGACCTCGAAGAACATCTTAAAGTCGAGGATGCCGAACATGCGCGGGTTAAGCTCGGCACCCATAAAGAAATCATAGATTGGAGAGCCACTCATGCGGTGCTGTGCGCCACGCGCCAGAGCCGAAAAGTAGGCCACAAAGGAGACCAGGAAACCCGACAGGATGGCCACACTCAGGAGGGGACCGAACTCATCAATGATGGTGTATAGCTTAAAGAGACCAGTGAAATGCAGCACCAATGCCAGGACGATGGTAGTGTAGAAGGACCAGACGGCTGAGCAGTAGTAAGGGAGCTGCTTACCACCCAAGTGCGGCAGCGGACGACCCGAAACAGACACACCGGGGAGCAGCACGTAGCAGGCACCCTCGAAGAGGAAGAACACCCAGTAAATAGTCCAAGCCTTCAGCGACGGGAATGCGCCAGTGTAAACAAGGTGGCCCATATAAGCAAAGAACTCTGAAAAGCTCTGCCCCTCCTCGCGCGTAGGGAACTTGCCATTATAGTAGGTCGCGCCAATCCACATGTAGTACATGAGCAAAGGGAAGCCAATCATCATGGACAAGACACCTAAGGAGCCGCCGAACTCATAATGTCCGCTGTAATCAATCTTGGGGTCGAGTCCCTCCTCCCAGCCATCCACGAGGCGTGAAGTGCTCTTCTTTGACTTTGACTTGGACTTGGACTTGGGAGTGGCGGCTTTGCCATTGGTGGTTGGCTTCGACGGGGTCTCGTCCTCCTCCTCAGACTTGACCTTCGCGGAAGCGCGACGGCGCGTGGTGGACTTGGATCTGGCCGGGGCCGGCGAGTCGGAGGCCTCGTGCTCGCTGGTCTCGGGCGCCATGCTCCTGCGGGTGGAGCGACGACCAGGAGTTTCAACGTATCCGACGCGGTCCATCTTTCTGAAATAACGCGAAAAGATTGAGATTAGCTCATAGGATCTCGAACAATTGTTGGGACCGGGAGGGTCGCAGGGGCATTCATATAGCAGGGGCATTCATATAGCAGCCGCGACGGGAACTGGTGGACCGCAGTAGAGAACAGGGATTCCGGATGAGAACCACTCACTTGGGGGTTTTCCCCGTTTGGGAGCGTGTGAGAGTCATGATCGCTTAAACCGGAAGACCGAAGGTGGAGGAGAAATTGGAAAAAGGAAGAACGAGGTGAGTTGAAGGAAGGGGAGAAAAACAGGAACGCTCCGAATGTTTACATTGGTACCGTGTTCTCTTACCATCAACGGGCAAAATTACACCGCATTACAGTCTGATTACCGCCGGCTCGCGCCTTTTCCGCTCAACGTGGGCCCGTTTTACTCTCCACGGGTATACGGCCCATCTATACTAACTATTTACTTATAGTGATAGCAGATAGACATGGCTAGGTACAAAAGTTTTGAGAGACAAGCTAGTCTGGCATATTGACGCTACGCTAGAGCCAGGTTATTGTGTTTGCGACTGCAGTGGCGATCATGCGCCAAGCCTGTCGTTCTCTACGGAGTGCTTCAAGCGCGACTAAGCTGTTGCTTGCGCTTACTCCTGACTTAAACAGTGGCGTTCAAGTCCATACGATTGTTGATCAAGCACTATGGGGAGAAAGTGGCTCATGAGCATTTCTATTGTATTGTATTGTTATTTCATTCAAGTATTTGCGCCCATATCATGTTGGGACTGGAATGCGGGCCTGGATCCGAGATGAGGAGCTGCATAGTACTGACCGAAAGACACCCGGAGGATGATAGAACCAAGGATAAGATGGAAAATGATACCCTGCGATGAGATATAACAAGTGAAACCGCCAGACCCAAATATTACACAGTCCCAGATGCACACAAAGCTCCGCGTCACGCCAATAAAATCATGCCAAACCCGTCTATGCGCCTCTCTGGCTGTTTGTGGACATCAAGGTGATCTTGTTCTTCTTCTTTTTCTTGCCACCACCTGTCGAGGTGGATGGACCAGGAGATTGACCCTCAGCGGCTGTCTGCGCAATAATCTCGGACTCTTGGTGAGCCAGCAACTCATCTTCCCAGCCCTGTAGCCATCCATCGTTGGGTCGTTGGGGCTCGACAGGCGGGGAAAGAGAAGCAACAGCTGCTGTTCCCCAAACAGTGCGGGCAGCAGGAGGACTGCTGGAAGGAGAAGCCAGGGCCCCAAACTGTGACGATGCTCGCGGAGGAGAGGCAGAAGAAGTTCCAGTGTCAAACGTGGACGGATCTTGATGACTAGCCAGCGGTTGGAAGTCCTGTGCGGAGAAAGGGGCTTCACCAGCACTGCCAATGCTTGGCCGCTTGCGCCGGGCAGCAGCCCATCGTTTGTCTTCCTCCTCCTTCTCAGCACGAATGCGGTCTTTCTCCTCGCGAGCTTCCTTCTCGCGGTTGCGCTTGCGCCTCTTTTCGATCTCAGAGCGGAAACGCTCAAGAACCTCAGGCACTACGACGTCCCTCCAGTCGCACTCGAGGAAATTAACCTCACAGCCGTAGGGGAGATGACCAAGGTATTTCACTCGCTTGCGCAGCTCGTCATCGACCATGTGACCGCTGGAGATGCGCTCCACCCTCGGGAGGATGGTCGCTGGGAATAGTGCGTATTCGCCGAATGCTGCCTTCAAAATGCGAATATCCAAAGGTGACAAGTAGAATTGAGGCAAAGCCTGGTAGAAGTAATATGGTTGATCCGAAGGATGGGAAGCTTGGGGCTCCTTGCCCCGGCCTTTCGACTTCAATTTGGAGGTTTCGGACGATATCCGAGTTCGGCTCACGGCCTCCGAAAGATGGTCTGATGCATCCGAAGTGACTGGAGTTGATGATGTAGGTTCGACTGCAGAAGAGTTCATGTCTGAGCCTGGGCCCGGTACTGACTCGACTGAAGAACCATCGGCAACTGAGTCAGTAGCATCGGACGGATTAACGCCAGTGATGGAGGCACCTCGCTCTGCTGCTGATTCTTCGACAGGCCGAGGAGCCGCGATTTGCCGCGAAACATCTGGCGGATTACCGATCCCCTTCAATTTCTCTTTCGCTTCGTTGATAGCGCTGATTGCCTTGCGGGTCCAGGTGTTCTCATCTCCGAACAAAAGCTCATCCTCAACTTCTTGACGCCGAAGGTCTTCGATTTCTGCACCGTACTGAGACGTCATGTAGTCTTCGCCTCCTTTCATAATACGGGCATAGTCGGCAACCTCCGCTACGTGATACCACGGAATGTCTTGGCCCGCACTCAGAGTTTCGGCACCATCTCGAGGAAGAGCGAGCGTGCTGCCAGCCTCGCGCTTGACCAGTCTCAGGACAACATCTCCGCCCTCGATTGGGAGGTCCCCTTCCTGGCCCCGGAACCATCGAACTGGGCGAGTTTCCGAAGCGTAAATCGAGTCCCAGCATATCGGACACTTCTTCCATCGGGGCTTTTTCTCCGGGACCGGATTGTCACCGTCAGATGCATGCATGTATCGAATGAGACAAGGTAGACAGAAGATGTGACCGCATCGGGCCATTCGTGGCGCAACAGGGGTCGACAAACAAATTGGACAACTGGCAGCCTGGGTTTGAGCTGACACCAATACTTGAAGGACTGAATCCCAGTCCAGGTGCACGTCAGCATTAGCAGCCTGTGCATGGTAATTCCGATCTGGCGTTACGATGAAGCGGTAGTTGGCATGAACATAGCGCGCTTTATCCACTGCATGGTACCCCGACCCTGCTCCCCATGATGTGTAGCGGCGAGTGCTGCGAGGCGGCGGTTGATACTGCGGACGAGGTGGGAGAGAGAAATTCATCAAATGAGTAATGGACGTTTGTCCCTTGCGGCTGTTTGTTGATCTCATGACGGCCTAGGTATTGGGACGACGGAGGTCAGCGTCTGTTGTTTTGGTGGGAGTTATCCGAGTCAAACCCACCGACTCGCTGTACTCGTCGTCATCTAACAAACGAGGCTTCCTCTGTCGCTTGTGCTGACTCTTTCGACCTTGGTTATTCCTTGCAGTGGCCGAGCTTCTCGATGACAGACCAGCGCCAAAACTTCCAGAGCCTCCTGGGCGGCGCTGAGAGCCGCCGTCGGTCAGAGGTGTTGAGTGAAAGGTCGTAGACGCGGCCGAGGTGTTCGAGATGTTTACCGCTTTGGAGGGGACCGGAGATTGTCCTGCATTGGACGACATTTCTCAACCTTCGTCTCGGAGTGACGAACGATGAATTGTCGAAGCGCAAGGGGGATGAAATGAGGGAATCGATGTTCGATCTGAGAGGAGGACGAAAGGCTTCGAAGAATCTGGATAAACCCAGGACTAGAAATGCAATGAACAGAAAATCAGCTCGGGCAAGCTGGAAAGGGCCATGCACAATGGTGCTGACCAGTCTGATAGCACCAGATGTAAAGATAGATCCAGCCCCGAGAGGCCATCTAAGGATAAAGGAAGCGTCTGGAACGCTGCGGGCACTCAATGAGGTCGAGGAGGGGCGGCGGGCATGACATCGTTTGCACGTGAGCGCTGACTCATGTCAGATTAATCAGCGCCCGGCACCTCAGCTTCATTTCGGAAGATGTGAATGAAAGAGGGACCGCCTGCCCTACCCCCTTCAGCTCTCTGGCCTTGCTGCCCTGTGGGCTTGAAATTCTTCCTTTCTTACTAGAAGACACTCTTAAGGTACTTAGATCTTGATTCTTTTATCCCCCACTCTGCTCATCGTGTTAACACAGATTCCCACGCCTCTAGCCGTTGAACCCAACTGATTTCGGCATACCATCTCGTCTGCGAAATTTCTCTCAACGTCTTTAAGAAGCCAAAATGGCTGCCTGAGGGCGCATGAGGCTTCCGGTTCTGCGCATATATCGAACCTCTTACGCGCATGGCTCCCATTGAGGCAACGCGTGGCTGAACCTTGAAAGGCGACATTTCTCAAGCCTGATCAGAATGAACCACCACTTGCCCGCGATGCCCCATGGGCAGCCACCCATTCCTCCGTCGAGGCGGCAGCAAGATTTTACCTACAATGGCGGGCCTCCTAACATACGCTCGCCGCCGTATATGGGCTACCCTCCCCATATGAACGGAATGAATGGACACATGCCTCCGACATATTCACCTCAACAATACCCTCCCTCCCCCTGGTATCCTCCGGCACATTACGCCAATATGCCCATGCCCATGCCCCCTCGTCCGTTTCAACCACCCTACGGGCCGATGGTGGTGTCCTCATATCCTCACGCTCAACCCATGATGGCTCCAAGCCATCTGCCACCTCACACCGTGCCGATGCAGCCCCGAACATCGACTCCACTACAACCCGCCATGTCTCCTTCAATGCCACCTCATATTATCCAGCCCGATATACAGGAACCGCCTGTTCTTCCTGTCCAAGCATCTCAGCACTATCCCGTCTCTTCTCCGCCGCCGCGATGGGAGGCAAAGGCCAACCCTGAAACTAAGCCGGCCTTTGTTGCACCAGTAAGTTCTACCCGAGGCTAGGCTGATATTTTCGTCCGGCATATGAGCTGACCATCAATTTAGCTCCCATGGCTCTCTGTTCCTGAACTGCCTTTCCCCGCCAGAGCGCCCACTAAGCGCCGGAAGGACCGTGTGATGCCTTCGTCAGTTGAGTTCCCCCAAAAGGACGGAAAATGGATCATTGGAGAAAAGAAAGACGAAGTGGACAAGGTCAAGCTTGAGGAGCCAGCCGTCCAGAACACCTCCGAGCCTCAAACTCCCACCGGCTCTCTTCCTCAATCAGAAACAGACTCCACGCACCCTACCACTCCATCTTCTATCGCAAAGTCTCAGGCTCAGCAGAAGGACGCCAGACCTGCTGTTCCCCTTGCCCCAGTCGTCCCAGTTGTGCCCAATGTTTCGGCGACCTCTCGTCAGACCAAGGATACACTTGTTGCGTCGGAGGCGCCTAAGCCGGCACCTGCGGCCAAGGCCGAGGACGCTCCAGAGGCGGCTCCCGCTAGTGTCCCTCCCACGAAACCAGCTGCTCCCAAGTCCTGGGCAGACCTCGTTCGTTCCAAGGCGGCTGCACGGGCGGCGGGTGCTCCTGCTTCGACCGAGTCAACTGCAATGACGGCGCAAAAGAGTGAATCTCTTGCCGACGTTCTTAGCGGTCTTGGAGAGGATGTCACCCGGTACAGCGATAAGATTGCTTTTCTGGAACCCCGGGGGTTGGTCAACACTGGCAACATGTGCTACATGAACTCTGTTCTGCAGATCTTGGTTTCTTCCGTTCCTTTCTATCAATTCCTCGACCACGTTGGTCGTCGTGCAGCCCACAGCTTCCACAGCGACATGCCATTGATCAACGCCATGATCATGTTCATGAGGGAGTTCCGCGTAATCGACGCTGCGACCTCGGAAGAACAGTTGAGGCTGCGACTGAAACCTAATGAGCTGGAGCAGTATGGCGAGGCCTTCGTTCCTGAGTTTGTCTACGAGATGATTCGTCAGTTGCCACGCTTCCGAGATATGCGGAGAGGGCATCAACAAGATGCTCAAGAGTTCTTGGGCTTCCTCTTGGAGGAACTGCATGAAGAATGTGATCGTGCCGCTAAGCATGCGTCCAAAGCCCAGGCTGCGCAGCGCACAGGTGAAGGCGATGAATCATCTGGGGATGGATGGCTCGAGGTTGGTCACAAGCAGAAGGCAGCGGTAACACAATCGTCTGGCGCTATCACAACCGAGTCTCCAATCACAAGAATTTTTGGAGGCAAGCTCCGATCTGAGTTCAAAGTCCCGGGGAACAAAACTTCCGTCACCATGGAGCCTTACCAACCCTTACAGTTGGACATTGGGTCCCCTGAGGTTCACAATATTGTTGATGCCCTGAAGGGACTGACCAAGCCTGAGAGCATTCAAGGAGACTTCAACTCATCGCGCGGACCCAATGTTACTGCCACCAAGCAGATGTTCATCGAAACCCTGCCTCCGGTTTTGATCCTCCACTTGAAGCGCTTCCAATATGACAGCCTTACTGGAGCCACCCAAAAGATCTGGAAGAAGGTCGGGTACCCGCTCGACCTGGAGATCCCACGTGAGGTTTTCCCAGCTCACCGGCGCAACACATTGACAGCTCAGGGCGGGCTTCCAAAGTACCGCTTGATGGGTGTCATCTATCATCACGGAAAGAACGCGAGCGGCGGTCACTACACCGTCGATGTCAGGCGCCAAGACGGTCGTGAGTGGATCCGCTTAGATGATACTGTCATCCGCCGTGTTCGCAGCGAAGACGTGGCGGAGGCCGGTGGCGAGGAAGATCCGAAGGTGCTCGCTGCAGCTTTGGAGCAGCACAAGCAGGATAAGGTCCCTCGTGCCAACATTTTTGATCACATCGACCAGGATGAATTGGACTCGGCAGACAGCGAGAGGGGCTGGAGTCAGGTCAATGGCTCTAGTCCTACCGGGCATGCCAGCAAGAAGCCTAACGGAGTCACCCCCTCTCCTGGTGGCTCTTCCGGAGTTCGCACGCCGCTTGGCAGATATGGCACTCGCGATAACCGGGTTGCCTACCTACTCTTCTATCAGCGGATGGCTTAATTGCCAACGCAGTACCGCACAGGTGCATCTACACATACCTTCTGCCTCATTTCCCCATGCCTTGTGACTTCACTGCATGATTCGCCCAGTTATTTTCTCGTCATTTTCATCTCGACTGCATCATACCCATGAATCAGTGGCACGGTCCACACAACGGCATCTCGATTATGCATAGTTTTCTACAATCTCTGGTCAGGGCTATCACAGCCCGATCAGTTTCAGCAGCACATACATATGTGCTTGGCAAGGCTGCACAAAGATTTGCGGTCATTGATATATTGGCCCAAGACAGCAAGCATGGGGCCTGGCGGACCCATCGCTGATTCTTGCGCCTCAGAGCATCCCTGCATGAGACTCAACTGCAATCCTCACCAAGAACTGTTGGGACTTCCATCTCAGTCTCCGTCAGCCATACCTACACCACCCCACGAGTCTCCTCATTGTCGAGCGTTCTCATGATTCCTAGGAATCAGATTTTCTCATCCCGAGAACTCTGCACGGTTATTTCTGCCCTCTCACTTTGTACCTTATGGGACATCGAACTGGTCTATACCCCTGTTTTCCTCATGGATACACTTCCAGCTATCTCGGACCTCCCCATTCCCGAGCCGAGCATAGGCAGTGTGTTCTAACCTTGAATATCTCTTTTCTTTTTGTACTTTTGTTGAGCTTTGCGATGTATGGCGTGGATAGGGATCTGTGACGATGTCATGAATTTCCTTGTCTGTCTTCCTTGCCATAGACTGCGGAGGCTGAGAGTGGCGTCGATGGATGTCGTTGTGTGATAATGAAAGAAGTTGGGGATGGGCTGGATACTGTTGGTGGTATGGGTGTTTTGGTTGAAGGAGCCGTGGGTCGATGAATTGAAGAGGATGAATATATGGAGGGAATGAGAGATGGAACTGCATAGCGGATGTGGAGGAGATTTCGAAAAAGCATGTCTTTACAAAAAAATTTCAAAGGAGGTTTATTTCACAAAATGTGCGTTGTATATCAATCGAGAAGAGGCAGAGTGCTTCACATGGCCAGCCTTATCTCAATGGTTTCAAGTTGTTTCTGGAGGATGACTTGAATGCCTGCACGCAGCTTTGACAATCGCGAAGTATTGAATTTTGCAATTGGTTCATTATGCTATCATTACACATTACGCCATCTCTGTGATAAACACACTCAAGCGTGAAAATCCACACTCTCACGCTCATCCACCTTTGTATCACCGGTCTCCTCTTCCACAAACTCGTAGCCCAGAGCGCGCCAATTCAGCTCCTTCCGCCAATGGAGCCCATAGTACATGCGGTCCTCAGAGCTCTCCTCGGTATCCTCCTCGGTACTCTTCTCCTGGGTAGCATAGATATTGCTAGCAAGCGTGGCACTGACAACCGACTCAGATGCAAGCCCGCCGGTTTTCATGCGGCCACTTCGTGGGAAGATCACGGCTCTGAATCGGGAAAGAAGTATGCCCATTGAGCAGCAGAGACATGGTTCGTGGGATAGGTAGACGTCAAGGTCGGTGCAGAGGTAGCCGCCTTGGGAGCGAGTGCGAATTTTGGATGTGATCTCGTCACCGGTGTCGCTTGCAGCTGAAGATGGGGATGGAGAAGACGCTGACTCGGTGGGTTCGGTGTTTGAAGGAGGAAGTGAAGGATCAGCCAATGCAATTGTGGAAGGCGGAGGAGCTGGGAGAGGTGCATCGGTGGTATCGGTTTTGATAGGCTGAGGGGGAGTTTGGGCGCTCAGTTCAACGGTTTCTGCACTAGACTCTGGGTTTTGTTCTTCGTGCTTTCGCTTCTTAGGAGATGAGGTGGACATCGGGGGCCGAGGCGTTGCAGTATCACGTCCGTAGAGGAAATGATGTTCAAGGGGACTTAGCTTCATCGACAGCTGTGGATCCGAAGCAACAACTGACGGAGGAGTTATGGCTGCAGTTGCAGCTTCATGCAATGAATCTTCTCGTCTTCGGCGTGCAACCAACTCTGTTGCGCGCATCAGCGCATGAAGATCCGGACCGCCTTCCAAGTCCGCGTTGTAGGACTCGCTGGCCGGGTTAGGGGCCACACCAGGGTGCAAGTCTGTCTGCGACGGGGAACCCGCCTCGCTGCGTGCGTATCTGGCATCACCTCCAACAGCGATGACAGCATCCATCCACCGTTCAAAGGCAGGCCGCCAATACTTACAAGCGTCAACCTCAATCTCCTTTTCAATTTCAGGATCAGCAATGACCGCACCAACGCCACGACCACGGCCTGACTGCTCTGACTCTTCCGCAACTTTGCGGGCCAATGCCAAATAATACCCAGCACGAGGATTGATTGTAGCCAATGCGCCATAGACGACCTGCGGCGGCGGCGCAACGGTGGCGCGCGGTGCAGCAGGGTTGAAAACGACTGGCCACAGGTTATCGGTCCATCTGTCGGCTTGCTCATAGTTGTATGGAGGTTGGATGGGTACTTTGATTGGAAGAAGGTGAACTTTCGGAGAGGAGACTTCGACTGAGGTTGTGTCTAGAGGTGTTTCTGTAGAGCCAGACGGTGTAGCGGGATTGAGCGGGGTGAAAGGAGCGAGAACGGCTTTTAGTTCCTCGACATCTGGAGGAGGCGGGAAAATCAGGACAAAAATTGTTTTTCCAGGAGTGGCAGAGAAGTTGGCATCAGCCTCAATCACTGATTTCAATGGTGCGGGTAGCTGGTTTGGTTTGCAGAATCGTCTCAGGTGGCCAAGAGTCATGTTAGGTTTGCGAGGGAAAGCTTTGTCAAGAGCTCTAGGTGGATTTGTTAGTTGCATGTACTCTGGAATAGTGTCAATTGACAATCTTACTTGATCACGTTTGACGCAGCTTTCACGTTGACCTCTGCGACATAAGCATCGTCTGCCCCAAGTCAGCTATTGTCAATGCATGTGAAATGGAAAAGCACGGCGCGTGCTTAACATACCAAATTCTTCAAGCGGCTGCGTCTGCTGAAGTGTTCGAATCGGGAACGCCTCGCCCTTCAGAGGCTCAATTTCCTTGACCATCTGTTCAAGATCCATCTTGCCCTGAGATTGTTGGCCTTAACTACCAGATGCTCCAGGCACAGCGCGTGAGTGGTTGGTTCAAGAAGGCGTGAGACGGTGGAAGCGGGGCATTATTCAGCGCTCAAGCGGGGAGCAACTAAATGAGTGAAGAGCTGGCAGAACAACAGATGCGATGCGTGAAGGTCAAGATCATGGATTTCCAGGCCCGCTGATGCCCTAGTTCCGGTACCCTAAGCCCTAACCACCCGATATGGTAATACTTATCTGACACCCCCCAAGCTACTACTAGTATGACGCCACTCCTTGTAGCGCAGCGTAGTGCCTCATAGTGTAGAACTATTCACGCCACTGGCGGATCACTGGGGCATTGCTTATGCTACTAGTCTTATCAGTGATATCATCAAGAATATGGAATTTTTGTATTGGATCATAGTGAGACCTCGTCATTCCGAGAAAAATCAAAACGCCAAACTATTGCGCTAAAATCGCTGAGAATCATGATACAGATCACCGCCACCCGTGGTGCATGCTATGATAGACCGTTCTATGGGACCTGCCATTTGGCATGCGAGTATAACACTGCAAGGCTGGCAGGTCCATCGACACAACGCCCTCCTGATATGCAATAAGATGGTTTATTAAGATCGCGCCGCGGGTTCAGTCGGTAGGTGAATCGAATGGCAGGCTTTGGTGATGAGCTCGAGACCAGCCCGAGAGATTCAGAAGAAAAGCCTCCGCTGAGGGAGACTTCAAACGTTCGAAGGATAGCGTTATGTCGCAGCAGGGGTGTTGGCGGTTGCAGGTGTATTCGTGGTTGAGGCCGTGACACTGTCGTTTGCGGTGCGCTCGATCTCAAAGCCATCGCACCGCTCCACCAAACTCTGATAATAATCAACTAGGACCTCTGGTTGTGGTACGATCCGCCACTGTACGCGGAACAGAAACTCCAGTTCTAGCATGGCCAGCTCTGTCATGCCGATACCTCCTACTCGAGCATAGGTCTTGTTTGTCCAGAAGCTATCACTGAGGCCTTTGCTGGCTACGGTAGCACTTGCAATGAGGAAGCGGTGGATCGTGAGACTGGAGACGGTGAAGGCGGGGTACAAGGCGCAGAGACGGTCGATGTAGTAGACCATGCTCAGAAGAATAGGAGGGGAGAGGGTAGCGTGAGTCGTCAAGCGCTGCAGGTAATCCTGTACAGAGATTCGAGGCGGGGATCGAGAGTGGAAGCGGGTCAGGCGGCCTTGATGCAAAGGGATCTTGTCGTTGAACCGGATCAGCTCCATGAGCATGCTGGAGATCAACACAACCAGGTCACGGGGATCGGCATCCTCGTACTGGGCAGGCAGGACTTTCGTCTCAGACCTGGAAGGTCGTAGACGCTTGGACTGCGAAGCCTCCACATCTTGTGCCGGCGTCGCTTCCGGCGGGTGATGGTCACTCTGGCTGTTGCGCTTGTTGGACCCCGAATTCCCCGGGGCGGGCATGGAGGAAGTAGTGGAGGAGGCAGGAGTCGGATGGACGGAGGCGCTCGTGGCCGTGGGCGCAGCGGAGGGAGTAGTGGCTGACGGACCGGAGGAGAGAGCCAGGGCGGAACTGGGGGCGAGGGTATCGCTGGCCGTCGTGGTAGCAGATGCACGTCGCCGTAAATCCGCTGGAGAATCAGGGGAGGAAGGATCAACGGTATGCCGGTTTAACGCTGAGCGGAGCTCCTCAATGGCCAAGCGGGAAGAGCGAGGACTGTTGAACTGTGGAGCCGTGGCCGCAGCAGGTTCATAGTGGGCAGCAGCTCCAGTTTGACGAGGAGAGCGCAGAGGGTTCTGCGAGGGAGAAGGGGAGGAAGCCAACATGGCTTAGTCTCGTTTTTTCCCTTTTTTTGTGGAATGCTGGGTAGTTTGGTATTTGTTTTAAGGGAAGCCGTTCGGAGTGCAGGATAGCACCACGTGGGCGCACGAGTCAACAGGGCGCTGACGCTGCGGGACTGCGTTTGCGCTGGCGCACGGCCTCATGCTCGCGAAGATCGCAAGGGAGGGCCTTTAGGGGGGACGGTGGAGGAGATCGGGGGAGGAAAGGTGAATCCGGGGGACCCGAGCTTGATGAGAGTAACAGGAGAAGTAGAAGTAGTCACTCATCGAACAAACAAGAAGAAGAGGGGGGTGGATCTTTGAAAAACCCTGCTTTGACAATCGATATTTATTGGGGTACGTAATTTATTACCCCAATTTTACCTCCAAGGGAGTCTCGGCCAGCGTCCGAGAGAGAGAATGGTGGCTGCTGACTGGTTGGACTGAGACCCTCGTTACAGTACGTGACAGTACTACAGGGCTGTTCGTCCGATCACGTGGAGAAGTGGCCACACATTTTCTTAGGAAGTTTGCACTGTTTGTCTCATCGACGGCTGCCGATGCTTCCGAGGTCCTCGCGTTATGATTGGCGGGTTGAATTTCAATCAATGCCTCAGACAACGGGCGACAATTCAACTCGCCCCAAGGCATCAGGGCAACAAGGCAACAAGGCAGTAAGGCATAAATATATCATCGAGTCCCACTGATTCACGCCTTACGTAACCGCCACTCAGTGCGGAGTTTAACACCTCGACGGAGAGAGCTGCCGGCGGTGGACTGTCTGCGATAAGCATCCAGTGAGTGCCTCGTCGGGACTTGCGCCCTGCACCATATTCATGACTCGATTTCTAGGCAATTGAGTCATTCAATCTCACTCTCTCAGATACATTTCTTACTGTACATGCGACTCTCCCCCTCTTCCCCATCTTGCTGAATCCGGCCAACTGCCCAGCCCCATCCTGGCCCGGTGAGCCTCGACCCATCGCCAGACGACCCCACGGCTCCAAACATCAGCTCTCAAGGACGGTCTCCAACAACCTTGACATCCTCCGATTCTCGTGTGGTTCGTTGAAGCAATCTTCCACCGGGAGGCGGTGGTTGTTGGACAATGACCCGAGCTGCTGCGCCGCCAATCTTGGTTCAGCTACACAGTTCGGACTCTGTCTCTGAACAGGTGGCTGTCCTGCGCTTATTGAAAAATGACTTGATTGGCCATGATCAACGTAAGGAAGCTTACGTTTATGGTGGCATCCTTCCTGCACTGACCCAGGTGCTTACTGCGTGCTGGCCCGGGAAAGCTGCAGCTGCAGAATCAAACGGTGCTGCATTGGGCCAGTCCGGTTTCTTTCAAAGCCCAGAGGAGAAGGAGGCTTGTCTCCAAGCAATTTTGATTGTCGGTAGCTTGGCACAAGGTATATGCAACACAAGATTGGTCTGCAGGCCTCGAACTAATTCATTCGAGCAGGTGGTCCAACATTCCTCGCACCGATCTTCGCCAGCAACATCCTTCCTAGGCTTCTGACCATCCTTGCCTCTCCGGATTGCCCCCAATCATTCTTCCTCCCGATCCTGCGACTGCTCAACACCCTTGCAGACCGAATACCGCTGCAGAGTCAAGAACAATTCACTCGAGATACCCGCCTCGCGGATCTCGTTTTCGCCCCTGAAAACACTGGCGCTTTGAGACGTCTCGTCGCACAAGATTACGGCGATACCCGTACGCAGGCTTGCATAGAGTTGGCAGCCGCTCTCATCGGGAAGCTATGCACAGAAGAAACTCACAAGACGACACTGGCAGAATGTGGAGTGCTGGATGCCCTGGCGGTCAAGATAGCCTCATTTGTGGTGGCTCAGGGCTTTGTTCTGCCAGGTGCTGAGGCCCATCTCCAAGCACCGGGTGCTTTGGGAGAATTGCCACCACCGGCTCCTACATCAGCAAGGCTGGCGCCGATTCTTCGCGCTGTCACAGTAATCATCGAACAATCCAAGTTGCGAGCGGAGCATTTTCTTTCCTCGCCAGGGATTGTGACTGTGTTTCCGAAACAAGTACCAGCATTCGCCGCGACTGATATCAAGAAAGGCCCCTGGGGATCTACCTACTTTTCAGGATCTGCGGTGCCTCAACATGCGGAAGGGAGCCCTGTCGATAGCCTTCTACCCTCGGTGCCGCTGGCACACATGAAATCCACCCCGAGCTCAGCCAATTTCCCACCTTTAGGGCAGGCCGGCCCTCACCGTCGCCATAGTCACTCTTACTCAACACCTTTCTCACTGACCGAGGCACCCCTCCTGGAAGACGATGAGAACGCCATCGTTCCATGGCTCCTATGCGTTCTTCGCTCAGAGAACGGCGTGATCCGGCTGATGGCTGCCCGACTGGTCACAGTCCTCTTCCGACTTGGGCTTGCCAAGAAGCATCGTGTGCCTATGTTCAGTTACGTCCTGCTACCGATTCTAATTCGAATGCTGGACAAGGACTTCCAAGTCGCCGAGGAGCATGGCGCTAGCGACGATGGTCTCATTACGCCGACGCAACGTTTGAAAGAGGAAGCTCCAGCTGTTTTGGCCAACTTGGTAATGGATGATCAAGAGTTGCAGAGGAACGCGGTCGAAGGCAAGGCGCTGAAGCGCTTGTCACAGATGCTCAAAGAGACATATAATCCAGTCACTCAGACTCTGCGGCCAACGTGGTATGCAGGAGACACCCCAGCCCGTGATCCTGAGACGGTACCTCCAGAATGTCGGCTTGGCCCCCCTGGTTACTCTCCTACATTGTGCCACGTGATGCGGTTTCGAGAGAACATCCTGAAGGCTCTGGCGTCTTTAGTACCGTTCAAGGATGAGTACCGTAAAATGGTCTGTGATAATGGGGTGGTCCCCTATATCATCGACTCTCTCAAGCCACGGCCGAGCGATGCGCCTGCAGACGCAATGTCCATGCCCAAAAACACGGCCGCCGACGGGAACCCGACGTCGACAATCCTAGCTGCTTGCGGCGCAGCTCGAATGCTGACAAGATCGGTGAGCGTTTTGAGGACCAGTCTCGTTGATGCTGGAGTGGCTCAACCGCTGTTTACGCTCATGCAACATCAAGACCTGGAAGTCCAGATCGCCGCGACAGCGACTGTCGTGAACTTGGCGCTGGATTTCAGTCCGATGAAAGAGGTGAGTCTTTGCAACATCCGTTGATCTGACATAGTCTAATGATTTGTTCCCAGTTGATCATCTCCGCTGGTATGATTCCCGTCTTGTGCGAGCAGGCTCACTCCTCCAACACCAAGTTGCGAATTGAGTCATTGTGGGCACTCAAGCATGTGGCCTACAACATCTCAAATGACATCAGGATTAAAATCATTGAGTTGTTGGGCCCAGATTGGATCCGACAAGTCATCAACCAAGACGCAGTCAGTTCTCTTGCCCGACGAGAGATGGAAGAGGAGACGGAGCAGACCTCGGGAATTGCCATGGGCCGGGCCAATTCGGCCGGCGAACAAGTGGACATTCTCAATCCGGTGGACGATGAGAACGACTCGACTGAGGATTCCAAGATGACCGACACCATGCCGTCCTCGAAGATGAGCTTGGATATGTTCCTGCCTGATGCCAGGCGTCGACGCAAACTGGCCTTACATGGAACCTTGGAACAATCCACTCAGTCACGCCGAGATGACATTGCTGTTCAAGCACAGATGTTTGATGTTCTCCGCAATATCATCTGTGGTGCGGGGTCTAATGAGATGCTTGACTATATTTTCAGAGAGATCGGCAAGGATGAGCTCCTAAACGCAATCGCAGATAAACTTCGCGTGCGCACAATTCATCTACCACATCGCCGGGATACATCCAGCCGGACTCTCAATGTCCCCACTGAGATCCTGATCGCAGCAGGCGCCGTGGTCGTCCATATTGCTGCATCATCACCGCAACGACGACAAGTGATCATGGAGCATCCCGAGCTGCTCCAAACGATACTCAACTACTTCAGTCACTCGCATCGAGACGTGCGGGCCAATTGCGTCTGGACGGTGATCAATCTTATTTACGAAGAGGATCAGAGTGACCGCGAAGCGAGCCGGCAGCGAGCCGCGAAACTCAAAGCTCTTGGCTACTTCGAACGTGTTACCAATCTACTGGATGATGCGGACTTGGACATCAGGGAGCGGGCAAAGGTTGCCGTGTCTGACTTCAACGTGCATTTGTCGTGATGTTTTACACGTTTCTGGGTCTGAATATGTACGGGTTTCGACCGGACTGGGCCTTCATTGAGATGACTGTGCATAAGCCTTCTACACACAATTCATGTTCTTTTGATTGTTCCCCAGACAAATCCGTAGAGACTTTCTTGCTTCAACACTCTACTGCTAGCAGGTGTACCTAGGTAGGATGTAGTTAGACCTCTTATCTTATCGCCCATTCTGTGGAGAACAAACGTCATACCTTGGGAACGACCCTGTCGAGCTCGCACTTCTGTGTTGACAACACTATTTTAGTTGGACAATCCAATCCACCAGATACCTGTTTCAAAATTGCCATCGACACATTTCACATAGAAAATGAGCCCCGTCCCAGCAGCGATTCTTCGCGCCCTCTGTCTCCCCGACCCTTCCAAGGTCCATCTCTCCACCTCAGGCCTAGGCTCAGGCTTCACAAGCACAGGCGCAATCCGCGCCCAAGTGCCAACAGAAAATGGCGAGGAACAAGAACGCCGCTACTTCGTCAAGACATCCGCCGACGGCAAAGCCGCAGAGGAAATGTTCCGCGGCGAATACGAGTCCTTGAACGCGATCGCCGACTCCGTGCCGGGTTTCTGTCCACGAGCACTAGCCTGGGGAGCCGTTGACGAGGACAGCCCGAAACCGAAGAACTTCTTCCTCGCGACGGAGTACCTTGATCTTGGAGGTACAATGGGTCGGAGTAGCGGTGATGAGACCAACCCCACCTCCCTGGCATACAGACTGGGCAAACTACATACCACCCCTGCACCACCAGACCCAGAGACAGGTCGTCGCCGATTCGGGTTCCCCGTGCCGACGTTCTGCGGTGACACGAAGCAGCCGAACCGATACCACGACAGTTGGGCCGACTTCTACGCAAACGAGCGACTCCTCACGATCCTGGCGACTTCCGAAAAGCGCAATGGACGCGATGCCGGACTACGGGATCTGGTCGAGAAGACCGCGCACCAAGTAGTGCCGCGACTGCTAGGCGACGACCATCTCGGGTACAATTCTCGCGGTGAAGGCGAGGGCATTGTACCGGTGGTTGTGCATGGGGATCTATGGAGTGGCAATGCCGATCGGGGACGGATCGTGGGCACTGGTCGCGAGGAGCAGATGGGGGATGTGGTTTATGATCCATCTGCGGTTTATGGACACAATGAGTTTGAATTGGGGATTATGCATATGTTTGGTGGGTTTGGGGCTCGCTTCTTTGATCAGTACCACCGTGTCGTGCCGAAGACTGAGCCTGTGGAGGAGTATGAGGATCGGGTGCGGTTGTATGAGCTGTGAGTGTTATTCACTCCCTCTTCTTGCTTTTCCTGTCGCCATCGAACGAATACTGACTGTCTAGGTATCATCACTTGAATCACCATGCGATCTTTGGAGGGGGATATCGCTCTGGTGCAGTGTCGATTATGCAGAAGCTGATTCGGAAGTACGGAGATGGTAAATAGACTCTTTGAAGAATAGATCAGAGAAATTCAGTCTTTGATATTGAGAATAGGAATTGTGTGAATAATGGCGAGATTGCTAACGAAATGATGTCACACCATGAGGGGAACACACTTGAACTCCTCACTTCCTCGAACAGCTTTTCACCTCTGCATCATTCGTCATTTCCAACACAGTATATGGTCAAACAGAATGCCCGCCCATCCAGATTCCAATCTTCACCCTGAAGCTACTGGTCTTGCCAAGGCGACGGTTGAGAAACACAGTGCGGAGCAGCCGCTTAAGTTGTATGCGGGGTGGTTTTGTCCGTGAGTAATGGCGCCCATGAATTAGCCACACTGGAAACTAACCAGTCACAGATTCGGTGTGTGATATTCACAATATCCTCGTTCAGTTGATTCAGTCAAAACTAACAAATATCAGTTCAGCGCGTGTGGCTCGCTCTCGAGGAGAAACAGATCCCATACCAATACATCGAAGTCAACCCATACAACAAGCCAAAGTCTCTGCTCTCCCTCAACCCCCGTGGTCTTGTCCCGACTCTGTCATGCCCGACAGACCCGCATCCACGGCCACTCTACGAGTCCACCGTGATCTTGGAGTACCTGGAAGAAGCCTACCCATCGCACTCACCACGGTTCCTCCCAGATGACCCGTATGAGCGTGCCCGCGCCCGTATCTGGATTGACTACGTGACGTCTCGGATCATCCCCTCCTTCCATCGCTTCCTGCAGTACCAGCCCGCCGGAGGCGCAGTGTCGGACAAAGACGCGGGACTAGAACAGGCGCGACAGGAATTCCTCAGCCACCTCAAAGTCTGGACGAAGGAGATGCATCCAGAGGGGCCGTTCTTCCTTGGCTCGGAGATGAGTCTTCCAGACCTTGTGCTGGCGCCGTGGGCTGTGCGGTTGTGGGTGTTCGATGAGTTCAAGCATGGACTAGGGATGCCTGCTGAGGGAGCCGGTGGCTTTGACGAGGCGATTTGGACCAGGTGGAGGAAGTGGTTGGCTGCTGTTGAGAGCAGGAAGAGCGTGAAGGAGACGACGAGTGAGACGAAGCACTACTTGCCCATCTATAAGCGGTATGCGGACAACACCGCTCAAAGTGAGCTGGCCAAGGCTACCCGGGCTGGGCGGGGTGTTCCATGAAAATTCCGTTGATCTATTGTTTATAGCAGAATGAAAACAATGTTAGCTAGCATTCTGTCTACGTCTCAAGCACACAATATCAATTACCCTTTTGGGAAAGCGTATAGATCGGATCAACATACCACCGGTTATAACACGTGACCTTATCGATAGAGCATCGATTCCATCTGCAGAGCTGCAACTTCCCAGAGTCATTGCTCGTCAATTCTGCCTCGGAAGACACCTGGCATTCAATCTCCGCCATGTCGCGCGACAGGGATGGACATGCACACCCACCATCAGACTCAGGCTCAGGCTCAAATCTCCCCGGCGCCCCACCCATCCACCCATCTTTCATTCAAGTGGCCAAACCGTATATTTTCGAGCAGACGATCCAGGACTCGATTCACGCGCTGGGCGTGAATCCCATGCGCGAGGAGTCATTACTGCTGCAGGGTGTCTCGTGGATTGACAACGTGCGGAAAGTGCTTCACCTGTACGTTCTACTTGAGCCTACCACGCCATTGATACGATACTGATGGACTGGCCAGACCTGTTCGCACTTTTAATACTGCTGTGATGTACTATCATCGTTTCAGACTGGTTCATCCGGACAGCGAATACAGTTTCGTGGTACGACCAATCCCATTCGCTTGGAGGTCCTTGATCTGACGCTTGGGTAGGACGCCGCAGCAGCAGCTCTATTCACAGCTTGCAAGACCGAGGACACGCTCAAAAAGTCGCGAGAGATCGTGTGCGCAGCCTATAATCTCAAGGTGTCCCCTTCGGAGCACTTGGCTCCAGATGACCAAGTATGTTACCACCGTCAAAGGTGACCTGTTCACTCGCTTACAATTTCAAGATATTTGACGCAAACGCTCGTGGGATAATTGGACTCGAGAGACTGATGCTAGAATCATCTGGCTTTGATTTCCGTACACGCCATCCCCAGAAGATTCTGGCAAAACTGGCTAAGCTGTACCAGCTACCAAAGGAGTCTGAAATATCCGACCTAGCATACCGCATTGCACTGGATCTCTACCGCACATTTGCACCTATAAAGCATTCAACGTCGTCTCTGGCATTCAGCTGCCTTGAGCTCGCGGGTCGGCTCCTGGATCAGCGCATCCTTCCAGTGGAGTCTGGAGTGGATTACACGCAATGGAAGACAAGTCGTGACGAAGTCTTGGGTAAGCCCTCATGGTGATCCAGTGCCTCAGCTGTCGCTGACAAGTTGATCAGAAAATCTCTTCGACCTCCTCGAACTCTACACCCATCACCGTGCCTCAACAGTCGTGGGACCACGCTTCCCAGCAGATCGCTTCCTCACAGTCCGCATCCCGCTCAACCAAGAAGCAAGCGAGCAAAGAATCGGACGCTACGCGAACTGGCGCGATAGAACCGGCCAGCGCAAGGATTTAGCAAGACCATCAAATGGTATCACCGGCAAACCCTCTGACGGCCCTCAACGTCCCCACCACCCGCTTTCACCCATCGCCGCCAACGGTGACCGTTATACGAGTGAAAATTCTCGCGACGCAGCAGTGCGTTTCATGATTGACCCAGACATTGCTGGTAGCGAGAAGAGACAGGTTGCGGAGTATTTCAAAGTTGAGATGGAGGAGTATGAGGTGGAGGAGTAGATGATGGTCTGATGATTTCTTCCATAGTGGAGTTTCTATGATACCCTTCTTGATATTAATGTTCTACGACTCCCTTATTGCATTAGAGGATGGGGTTGAGGGACTGGTTGATCCCCACGTATACAATCCCTGACGAGATACTGTGTCCCAGCGATTCCAAAATTGTGAGCAGTGGGCAAGCACGAGAACCTCCCTTGAATTGATCGACGATTCAAGATTGTTCTGTTTGTAGGTACCATCGGTCTTGAGTGCACTTCCATTCATTTCTACAGGCGGCCTCAGTGTGTGCGAGTACATGAAACAAGACTGGAGCGCCGCGCGTATGCGCGGCGCACTCGAGCACCGTAGTTAGGAAGATATAATACTACACATAACGATGACACGGTGAATGGGAGGCCAGAAACGGCTACTTTTGACGCCGTTTTAGACCGCTCACTCACCGTGGTCGACGTACAGGTCCTAACATCCTGCTCCCATAATAATAGACCTTGGGAGTAATTAGACTACTCTGGGGACCATTACCATACTTCCTATGGCTACAAATGATCCTAGGAGCACCGTCTTACCATAAGAATCAAAGTCTAGGGACATATTAGTCGAGCGTCCAACCGTGATTAAGGTTTCACGTTAAAGTCTAGGGCTCAAATACTCCAACAGAGTTCTGGGACAAAAAAAACCAAATTTCTAGGGCTTTGTTCCACAAGGTCCTAGAGTTCGTCCCGTAGATCTATTAAAAAATAAAGGCTATTTGGCCAGACCAGAAAGATTCTAGGATAGGCCATGCAGCTCCTAGGCCCTAGGGGGCTGTTCCCAGGAGACCTCCAGCTCCTAGGAGTACACCGACCAAATTCTAGGAGTATCATGATGGTGGCCCAGGACCACCAAGCTGGATACTAGGATATTACACGAGCCTCCCGGGGAAGTTCTTCTGCACCCTGGGAGCCTTGTTGATTGATTGATTGATTGATTTATTCATAGACTGTCCCAGCCGCCCTAAGGCAGCTATGCAGCGTCCATCTATAAGTACAGGTGTCCCCGCCCTTGCTTTCAGACAAACAAGCCGTCCCTCCCAGAACTGCTTCCATCTTCCGCTCCGGCCGGTCGTCCCCCCACTCATAACTCTATGATTGTGCTGTGTCTCTGTACTTGTCAGGCCTTTCCTGGCCCTCCTCTCCTTCTATATACCAAAAATCACTCGTCTTCGCTATGTGTATTTTAGTACCGTGGATGGTACTGCTCGGAATTGTCCCAGCAGTCCAGTCCTCAAGATCATCTTTGCTGCTTGTACTGCCATTGATGGGTTGCAGAGAATGCGCTTGATGTCGATGCATGGAGCCCTGCCTGCCCACATTCGATGTCGCTCGTCTGCCCAGTTTCGACATTCGAGTAGGATGTGCCGCACCGTCTGCGGTCCATGGCCGCACTGACATTTGTCCGTATCGGCCTTGTTGATGGCGTGGAGGTAGGCCCGGAGGCCAATCTTGCTTGTACGCATCTGCGTGATTACCGAGCTAATTGCCCTGTGTGTGCCAATGTGCGTGTCGAGTATCGCCTTCCCTGGTCTCACCCCGAGCTTAAAGAGCTCTCTACCGTGCTTGGCGTTCTCCCAAACCGTGTCCCACTCACGTCTTATCGCTCGACGAATGGCGGACTTGGTGGTTGCCGTGAGTGTTTGCAGAGAGTCTGGTTCCGGCGGTCGCTCATTGTTCGCTCCCGTGCTTGGATTGGTTCCTGCGGCTTCTTTCGCTGCTTGATCGGCTGCCTCGTTACCTGGCACTCCGACATGTGCTGGGATCCATCGGAACTGTACTTGCCACCCCTGTCTCCGAAGCTCGTCAAGTGCTTGAATAGCCTCGACCAGAATATATTGCCCGGATGGGTGCTTAGGGTTCCGAATGGCTTGGATAGCGGCTTGGTTGTCGGTGAATATAGACGACGCATCTATGTGACGGGACGTGTATTGGCAGTGTCTCGAGTGCTATCTGCAGTGCCAGAACGAGCCCTCTGAGCTCCGCCGCGTACACCGTGGAGGTCCTGGATGTACCCATATACTGAGTCCTCTTCGTACAGGGTCCGTTGGCGTGCGGTGCACGCGTTACGGCAGCTGCTCCGACTTGGCCGTCAATGCCACTTCCGTCGGTGTAGATGCATAACGTTCCTGGCTCGATGGCATCGTGCTCCTTGATTGCCTCCTCTGCAGACTCATTGATGCGGACGAACGGTGGGATCCACCATGGCGGCACCACATGCGGTATACGCTTTTCGAGCCGGTCAAGCTGCACCTTATATTTGCGGTCGAGGGGGCTCTGTTCGCTGCTCCTGCCCACCTCGGTTGAGGCCATGTCGACGTACAGTGGTGTAGTTCTAATGCGCATCGTGGCCTCCAATGCTGTTTGCTCGAGTTGTTGCTGCACCGGGAGCAGATGAGCTTCTACGTCCATCGCCGCACCGGCTGTTGTCCGAAATGCCCCTGTGATGATCTGGGCTGCACGTCTCTGGATCCTCTGGATAGTGTTGATCATTGCGCCTCCTCTGCTTGTGTAGCTGTTCCCAGGGACATGCCATGCCGAGCAACCATAAAGCATCTGGGGGACGATCATTGCGCGCCTGGGAGCCTTGTTGCTTCTGGAACCTCAGGTACAGTTCCCAGAAGCAGCCGCAGGTCCTCCACAATGTGCTCGCTCAGTCCAGTCCTTTGGGACCACTGGTAGTCATTTGGTGGGGCTCAGTGGAGATGTGGCAGCAGGTTGCGCCGTATAATCCAAAATAATCTGTATGCCCACAATAATGCGACGGACCTAATATTGAAGAATACAGCAAAAGTGCAAATCCAGCTTCACCACCGCACACACACATTAATTCTAAGATCCACTGCCAAGGCGCTTGCTAGAAAAATTGGTGCATCTCATTGGACCGCCACATGTATACTTTACAATTTATTAGACATCGGCGTACAACTTCACCATATTGAATGACAGCTATCTACTCGGCGAGAACTCCGTTTCCAATTCTCTGACCGTAGAGGGTTCTCTGCAAGCAGGATGGAATACCTTCGGTACAGCTTCCAGGGAATCGGAAGAGGTCTCCCATAGGTCCTGCAGAAAGAACATGGTGTTGAGATCGGCTACGACGAAGCCCTGAATATTGAGTGAGGGCCTGCTAGACAAATCGACCTTAATGGAATTGACAGAACTATTCAAAGTTGGCTGTAGAACTATATATTGATTTACATGAGATTCAGGGGATATTTATCCCTGAACGAGCCGCAAGCCCCGGACGGTTGCAAATCCCTGATGATCAGTTTTCGATCGGTACTCTTTCGTGGGGATCGCAATAAATGCCTTCGGACTGCACGAGCCGGTATGCCGCCAGAGGTCAGGATCGAGGCATCAATTCGGTGCCTTATCTTGGAACCTCAACACATGGTAAGTGTACGATATTTTTCTAGGAATAATCATCTACGTCAACGCCAGCATATCGAAAATAGTCTTTCGCGCAGTCTTGCCGAACCCCCACTGCGTCTACACACCATCCGAGAAAATCTTTAAAGCCTTGCCCTCTGCAGCTTTGCCAACTCCTCCCGATAAAGATTTTTAGCTCGGAGAAGAACTCAATCGGATTTAGACCAGGAGAGTAGGAAGGTAGGCATACCAACTTCACTCCAGCAGTTGCGCAAAGGCTTACATACGATCGGTACGATGGAAAGACGCGTTGTCCGCGACAAGGACGGACTTTGGCTCCGGCCATCAATCGTAGAGATAGAGAAACTGTTTAATGAAGACCTCGAACACGTCGGCATCGGTCGATCCCCGGAACAGAACACACGCGGCAGAAGAATCTTCCTAAGAATAGGCTGGTTGTATCCTGTAACGCTGCTCCCTCTGGAATCTGGAAAATTGGACCAGTGTCGCTCCATGAGGAGACCAACCTGTCCGCCTAAACCTAGCCCTTTCACCACAGCCAGATCCGTCAGTGTAGCCCAAAACATAGACTGAGGTTCAGATCGATATTAGACATGGTCATCTCTTACGACCAGCTTTTCTTTCTTGTACTATCCGTTGCTCCATTTCTTGGTCAAAACTTTCGATCCAAGGGTACGGAGGATACGGTACGGTGGATGAATGAAGGACTGTTTGCAGCAGTCCGCTCAGTTACCTGGTCGCCAGATGGGAGCCGACTAACATCAGCGTCAACGGGCAACAGTCGGGCGCTGGGATCCGGCCCCTAGTGGATTGCCATAATCCGCTAATATGCAGGCGATTTTTGAGACAGTATCTGTCACCACAATCATTGTGGTTTTGACTGTCTTTCCGATATCAAACAGAACATCGTTCATGAACGCCGTCGATCCCAGAGTACTCTCAGAGTGGAAAAATGCCCAGATACTAGCGCATACACTAAAGGCAAGACAAGGCAGGATGGATCCGCGCCGTTGTCCAACAAGAGAGCAACAATCTCCTCTTTCCCATACTTTACCGCCATTGCGAGCGGCGTGTACCCTTCCTTATTATTGGCATCGTAGCCTCACAAGGGCTAGTCTAAGACCGGGTCCTCCGCAGAATCTGCTTCACTTCCCAAAGGAAGGGGGTTTGTTGGCTAATCTGGACGGGATCAATTTGCGGAATTGATCTTGAATATTGACGTACGAGATACTTGTCGCTCTTGTGAAGTTCTAACAGCGGCTTTTTGTGGAACCCCAACCGTAAGTGACCTATTCCACGGCCCTCTAGCACCTGTTGAAGCAATTGCTAAATTCTGCTAGATGTGGACCCAGACTCTCGCGGAACTACCGAAAATATGGATTCGGAGTGGACATATGGTCTTCTGGCGTTGCTTTGTACGTCTGTTTGTGCGGGTTTCATACATTTTCAGATGATCTATTCACCGAAGAAAAGCCATATACCCTTGCGCAGCAGATCAATATGGGTCGGTTCCATTACCTGTCACTATTGGGATACTGTAGCAGATATTGCTCTGAGTCTCATTGATCAAATGCTCACCGTGGACCTTGGTAACCGTTCAACGGCTCATTACTATATGGTCCATCCATGGCTAACTGGAAACTACGCGGCGGTTGAAGAGGTTGAAGAGGCTACAGCCTACGGTGATATGGTGGTAGCTATGGCCTCTGGAAATGTATAGTTGGCAATTTTCGCAAGCAAGTTTGAACGGCGCACCGCACGCTCCACGACTTCAAGGGATGTACGTGCATGAGTCAATGGTTTTGTCAAATTAAAAAGCCTCCGCGTTGATAGGACTCCAAACGGTGCTCCTCGTCTTGACGTCTGTCAAGATAACGACCATACCCTTCTCACGCCAGGTCATGATTTCTTTTCGCCGCATCGTTATGTGACCTATTCTTGGCATCCCTGAACAAACGGATAGGACAACTGACAAGTATTTCAAAGCATCAATCTCTAAAAAGATCTGTAAATCGCAGGTCATCATTCTCCTTCGCGATGTCATAAGCCGTTCTCCCTTCCTTGTTTTTACTCAGGGGTTCGAGCCCTTTGGCACGTAGAATTTTGAACCATTCATAAGCACGACCAGAACCCAGCCCAGCCACCACATGCAATAGCATCTCTCCTGCCCCGTTCGGCTCTGCCAAAATGTAACCCGCTTGTTCGAAGGCGCCAATGACTTCTTCCCCAATCGCATTGTAGCGGTCGAGATCGTATTCTTCATAGAATATATCATCGTCCCCTGTCGACAGGAAGATCTCCAGCGCCGAGACGCCGGCGGCGTTCCTGGCTGTCGCATCAACCCCGACCTCAGGATTCAAGAATGCCTTGAGCAGGCGCCTTTGTTCGTCGCCCATCCGGTCATTCTCGCCTAGTCGCGTGGCAGCAAGATAGTGTAGAACGGTGTTACCGAGGCCATCACGAGCCAGTGCGTCTGCACCCGAGGCGAGGAGTTCGTCAACAGCGGTTTCAAATCTGTATATCACCTCCGGGGGGAAGCTTTCTCGGCGCCAGCAAGCACCCATGCGTCGTATCGCAAGATGGAGAGGGTGGGATCCCGCGTAGTCGGGTTGGTTGACTAGAGCCCGGCAATTGGTTGTAAGGTACCTTAAGCCGTTGTCAATGATGCCCGGGATATTCTGCTCGACGCGATCGATGCATTCAAATAGTTGGTGAAGGGCGTTCTTGCCATAGTTGTCGACCGCAAGAAGATTCGCTCCACGAGATACGAAGTACTCAAGGAGACTGGGACCGCTGCACAATGTAGTAGAGCCATGGCGCTCCAATTCTCGCCAAGGATTGTTTGGCTGCGGATACGGATTTTCGTAAAGGCCTCGTGTGTCGTGATTTAGGGTAAGGCCCTTATACGTGCCGTCGATCGCAGCATCCAAGCCTAGTGCGCTCCGACAGGCAGAGAGGAACGGCGTGCGACCTTGAGGATCTCGTCGCTCTATATCGAGTCTGTCTCCGAAAAAGTTGAGCACAGGTAGGATGAACATTCCACCCTCGAGCAGAGAATGGAGAACGCTGAATACCCCGTATTTGAGCGGCAATCGACTCTCAAATTCGGTCGCATTGTCGTAGTCTATTTCTTCGACAGTGAGACACTCATCTGCCTTCTGAGATGGTACGCCTTGCGTGAGGAGCTGCTGGCGACGGTGGAGCTGAAGCTCCCTGTGGAGGATTGTGCGACGGTTGTTGCTTAAAGCCAGAAGGTCTATTTCTTCGGTATCAAATTGCGAGTCTTTTGTCTCCACTGGAAACAGTGGCAAGTCCCGGTAAGTATAGATAGGCTGCCGGTACAGTGCATAGGGGTCGGCGCCATGCTGCAGTAAAGCTGTCATGATACGTGCAGTCGTCCGTTTGTCGGGATAAGAACTTTTCCCATCCTGTGAGGCAAGACCAAGAGCAGGTGTCTCAGTGAAGTCACAGAACACAATCGGTGGTTGCGCACTCTTCTCACGGCTGGCCCAGTCGTCATCGTCCGCCGCAGCAGATAAAGGGAAAGCCAAGTCATCCCAGCGGGCATTTGGATCAACGCCAGAAGCTAGGAGAGACTCGACACGTTCGACATCGCCTTTGGCAGCTGCATCACACAGGTCCAGAGCGTTAATGTTCTGAACTCGTAGCAGCTTGTCACAAAATTCACGCATATGGCTTAGCCAGATCATTGCGTCTTCAAGCGGTGACATTCCGCCCTCTTTTCCATGGTACCACACTTACGCGCCTCTTCTCTGAGCCTGCTTCCAGAACTCACGTTGGTATTGGTGGGGCAATTGCGAGGGGCCCTTTTTTGGCTTTGCTGTTGGAGCTTTGCTCGAAGTGCAGTCCCAGATCAGAACGCTTTTCCCTTTTCTTCGATTCCTCCCTTTTGTCCGATTCTCTATGAGAGCAAATCCGCATGTGTATGTTGAGTCCCCGCCGGCTGCAGAGCAAAAAGCAATCTGCACTGACTTTCCCTTTTAATCGGCCGTCCAAAAGCTGCTAAACGTTCGACCGGTGCGAGTTTCATAGCCCTGAGCCTTGCGCTTCGCGGTTCTGGAGGGGGAAAAGAGAATCCGATCGAAAACAAATTGCGACGTAGAGCCCACAGGCATGATGCGGAGTGAGCATTTGAGGTGGCTGTCTATGTAGTCGGCGTCGACACCGTAATCGATGATTGCCTCGCCGGGGTATTCTATCAAATTCGATGTGCAATTCTCGTATAGCCCCGGCTGCTCGTACGACTGCATTGGTCTGTCGAGTAGCACGCGACCGTCGTCATGTGGATGGTAACGTTCGACTACGGAGTACATACGGAGCATGCTGCACTGAACACCCCAGCGGCCCCTTTCAGCCTTTGCAGTCGCCACACTCTTCCCACGCCCTTCCCAAGGCTGACATGGCTAAGGAGCATGTCATTTCAGCCTCACGAACCTTATCGTACGTGTGCATCGATTACCGGTTTTTTTGCTTCAAATGGCTTCGCCTGGGTGAGTAGGCGGAGATGGGATAGCTCGGTAACTATGCCTCTCTTCTACATCCATCGCCGCGCCTCGGATTTGGCCATGGCTGCTTTCACTCTATAAGGTTGGTCATTGACTCATTGGCCACGATGCTCCTGAAGATGCAGTTCGGCAGTGCTGGCAGGGTCCAACAATCCAGATTGTGGCAGCTCAGTGCGAACTGGCTCGGCATCCATTGGCCAGCTAACGCCAGCCTCGTATTGGCCACATGACCTCTGTATCGAGTCTTTCAGCCTCATTGCACTGCATCTACTACTTTATCATGTCGATGGCGCATTGGTAGTAGATCTAGAGTTCTAGCTGCGATAGCCTCGTTGTCTAAGCCGGTTCTCATTCTATATCTTGATCATCTATTCTGCGGGCGTTGCGTGTACGCAGAGAATATACAGAATACACTTAATACCTTCTACCAAAAGGACGAGACGGGTCTCAACCTCTCCTGCTCCTCAGGTATATCAACCTCTTTCTCAAGTCACTATTATGCTGCTTATACGTGAATAGCTCTCAGCCTGGCACAAGGCAGATCAAGCATGTCCGCCAACCAAGTCGTTCAAGGCTTCAGTCTCACCAACCGATGGCTCCTCTATGCCAGTATGATGCTCGCTCCCGCCCAGTTCGCCGGTGGAATCGGGAGCAACATCCCCACGAACGTGGGCTTCCTCGCCTATAACTGGTACACGCAGATCCAATGGTACCAGGCTGTCCAAGCGAGGGAGCTACACGCGCTCTCCCTCCTCCCAGTCCACTTTAACTTCATCTACGCCCTCAGTTACCTTGGCGGCCTCTCGTCGGGCAATATCATCCTAGGCGGCGTCCTCGCCGTCGGCACGCTCGGGGTGCTCATTCTCAATACTGTCTCTGCGTGGGTAAGCTGGGCCACGAACCAGCCCGAGGGATTCGGTGAATATCAATTCTTTTTCTTCGGGTGGAGGACCTTGAGCCACGGCTGGCATATTTTCACTCTGCTTTGGCAGATTGGAGACTCGATTCTGGTGTTAAACGCTTTGATCGCGGCCGTGTACTTGGCTGCCATTGGGGGTGTAGACGCAGAGACAAAGGAGATTCCGTGGTACTATCGCAGGTACCCTGCTATCCTGTTGGGGTCAATTGCGATGCTGATAGTTGGATGGCCGTTGATCCTTTGGGTGGAGCTGATTGTCCAGCGGAATCACATCGTCTCCGAGACGGACATGATTGCTGTCTGGCTTTTTGTGGCACAGGCTGGCTTGTTGTTGATACCGAGCTGGTCCGGCGTGCGTCGGCTTATACGTGGCTCAGAGGATTCGTCACTTGTGAGCATCCTGCTCGGTTGATAGTTGATGGAGCTAGAGATTCGGGAACGGAAAAGGGTGGTTCTAGGGCGTGGCTGATCATACTGTAAGGCTTTTTCGATCTGCAGCACCTTTTGTTTTCTTTCGTTTCTTTCTTCAGCTTCAGCATTCGCGTTAAACACACTCTGTTCCTTGAGCAGGCTTCGAAGGTGGTCATTCCTGGCACCCGATTTACTGTCACTTTACTGCCAACTTAGTAACTCGACATCCAACCCCAGCTTCTATCTGAACTGTGGATCACTGATCTCTTCGACCTCCTCGATCAGGTGCAAAATGACTGGCCCTTATTACGATAAATTATCTCCTCTCTAACACCGGATATCTAGAAGTGGGGATACCTCGATTTCCACAGGAGCATTCACCACATCAAGATTTTCGCAAGTTAACATGATGAGACGAAGCCAAGTTTTCGACGTTGGTTTGGTAATGACAGATTGAAGTGGTGAATTGGCAGTGGTGAATTGGTAGTGGCGAGTAGCAGATAGCAGTGTTGTCTCAGCTTAAATTCGCCGTGTTCAATTGACGTTGAATCCATGTGAACGAGTTCGTCAAATGGACATCCTTTTAGTTTAAATTTCCAGTCAAAACAATTTGCCTGAGGATATCGGGGACGATGTACATCGGAAACAGCAGCACATCTCAACCAATACGTACAGCTTGACTATACAATTCATCGGGCAGAGAGGGACTTTATTCAGCGCATGTGTTTCACAAAATCTGTCAATAGAAACAGCGTGTGCCGTGGGCATGGCTGCGGTTCTCCTAAACTACTGCCATCGGAATCACTCTGTTGAACTAGAAGGTTTGTTCGTTTACAGTATCCAGGCGGTCAAATGGCGACAACCTAGAAATGCAACTTGAGCTGCAAATAACGCTGGCAGACCACAAAGTACAGCGACATTCGAAATCATATTAAAAGACGAGTGGATAAATGGATGTGTGGATGATTTCGTTTACCCTGTACCCTCGCAATTAAGTTGGCAGCTGCAACCAAAGAGTCGAAGAGGTACAGTATAAATTAGGAGAGGCCGCTCGCGATGTTCTTAATAATTATGACAATTTTCCTAATACTCCGTTCATACAGTACGGACTTGTCTCACATCTTGTAGCAATCAAATGATTGCTTCGTGCATGATGCAGCGGTTGATTATATGAACCCGATCGTGACTAAATCGATACAGTACGATCCTTAATCACAGTTTAATCGTATCGCCCACCGAACCCACCCACACTCTTATTACGCTTTCCGGATGCAGTGATTCGGTCTGCTGTAATGGCTGACCTGACCTAAATGCATGGCTAGTAACGTTATATATGATGTCTAATGCTGATCACTTGCCAGCCGCCCTGATTTTTGCCGCGGAGTCCTTTACGTTTTCTATCTTCCAGACCTTGCAACGCCAGCAGCACATCATCTCCCATCAACATGTCGAAGATCCTCTCCCGGCTGACCAAGTGGTTTGGCCTGGATGTGGTGCACGTTGTTGTCCTTCGCCGATCTCGCCATGGGGATCTTCGTTTTCTACAGTCAACTTTTCCCCCAGACCATCCTTCGGTAAGTATGAGGCGACACCTAGCGTTGACAGGGTAATAATTGCTCAGGAAATTACACTTATACTGGAAGAAGAAGAAACCAAAGCATTGAAGGAAGGAAGTCTATATTCAACATCCTCTGAACATGTCAGATCATCTCAGATTCAGAGACCGCCCAAATTCACAGCGAAAGTCAAAGTATCACCTGCAGACAGACTAATGTCACAGAATAATTCCACGCGCTGAGAATTGGGGGCAACCGCACACGTCTGCTGATAGACTAGCCATGCCCATAGTTAACGAAAATTTGTCCAATCGATCCCCAATTTCATAGGCACTTATATCAGAGTCTTCTGAATCTCGGGGAATAGATAATTGGGTCGTACTAGTGTCGAAATCCTGGTACTCTTCGAGAAGATGCCATGGATATTCACTGCGCTCGCTGTGAAACCCTCCCAGCAAATAGGCCTCCCGTCTTTTGGTCCATCCATTTGAACATGATTGAAGGATCGACATTAACTGATCGAGCAGTGCAATAGCAGTGCTGATACCATCACAAGATCCCTGTATCAGGGTTGTTGCGTGCATCGATGGAATCGCTCCAACAAAAGGCGCTAAAGGTTCTTTTCCTGTTTCCCTTTGGCCCAGTGTCAGCGTGCTGTGAAGCCGAACAAGGTTTTCCCTCGATTTGAGAATACTGTTCACCAGGCCATCCAGCGTAGCTAGGCTGGCATTTATGTCCGAGTTCAGTACGCCTCTTGTTATTGCGCAGTAACCAGGACATTTAGCAACTTCGTTAAATGCGTAGTCCATCGTCTGACCTAGAAGGCTTCCTTTCCCCTCTTGATCTTCAATATTGGCAATAGCTTCGATCATTGATGTCCACTCCAAGCCACCCAGGAAACAAGGCTCCATATGGATAAAGGCATCTGCAACAAGGTAAGGCCTCCAGCAGAGCAGAAGAGTCCGACCCATTCCATTTTTATGTGCCGAAGGCCCGCGAGCGCAGATCAGTTGGCGGATGCCCCGTGCATGACTGATCCACGAACGATCACTGCTCCCATCTAGAACCTCATACCCCCCTAGCAGGACCGCAGCTGCAAGTGTCTCATCCGCTAGTGCAAACCGCGTATGTAGGAGAGAGGCCAGTTGTTTATCCCGCAACTGTACATATGACGAGCACATAGTACAGCATTTTTGTTGTCTTGTGCGGTCCCCATGCGCAGAGTAGTCAGCGCGCGGATCCCCCAGAGCAGTGCTTGGAGAAATGTGGACCACCTGTTCAGTATGAAAGCTGCCATTCTCCTCTGCCTCTGCATGTATCAATTGTTCATCGCTATTGACTATCGAATTAACGCCTTGGACGTTGTACTGTAAGATTCGCAACTCCTGGTGTCCTAGCATTGGAGCGAGGCTGCGTCGGGGCGGTCTGTATGTGATCGGGTCTGGGTTCCTCGAGCTTCTGATCGAGTGGTGGGTGGCTCTGTCCGACGTCGGTGTGTCCAGCTAGGGGTGGAGGAGCTCCCTTTTCCACGCGTCTCTATCCGCACTGCCAGATTTTGTTTGGCATATCTTGACACTCGTAGGTGTTTGTGGAGTTCTGTCGCACCTGTGAAGTCCTTGCCACAGTGCATGCAGACCCTCATGCATTGAGCAATCGTTATATCCGCATCCCGTGTTGACCAGTCGGCTGTAGAGAGCAGCTCGGACTGCTGGCTGCATAATCGATCCGTCGGCCTCGGTTCCAATAGTAACCGGCGGAAACCCCGCTGCTATTGCTACAGCAGAGCCCGATGATGAGCCCGCCGGCGTCTTCAAATAGGGTCAGCTTGGTATGAAACGAGGGATCGGTAGCTGCTGACACTGTGACCCATCCACTTGTCTTTCGGATCCACGCCGCCATTCACATATGGAGACTGGGTCTAGCTTTGCATTAGCACTGGCCTTCGTTACTCTCCCTCAGGCTTGATACCTAGCCTCCCACTGCAGACCACCAGCTAGTGACTTCGAGTCCCTTTGAATTCGCCCATTTCTACATTCCAGTCAGTGCATCAACCATGAACCTGACAAGAGGATTATTCGTAGACCAACAGAGAGGTTTGATTTGCCAATGACAATACATCCAGCCTCTCGGAGTAGTGTCGCAATCGAAGCGTCCTGACTTGTACTGAGGCCTTTCAAAGCAAATGATCCCGCCGTCGTCTCCAGGTCAAATGTTGGCGTGCAGATCAGATCCTAGGATGCGAGGTTCACTATTCGTACAGCGACCACTATAAGTGCATTTAAGACATACCTTGAGGATTATTGGAATCCCGTGTAGCTTTGATCTAGGACCCGTTTTCGCTCTTTTGGCGTCCAGAGCCTTTGCTTCCTCCAACACCCGATCGACGAACGCAGTAGATATCATCGCATTCAGTTTCAGGCCATTGTGGTTATGTTTGGCAATCTGCTCTAAGTAGAGACCCACTAGATCCACGCTGGAATATTCGCCCGTATCTAGAAGCCGGCGAACGTCGCCAGCTGTCGCGGTAAGTAGGTCGAGAGTCTGTTTGCCTGGCATGTTGGGAGTAGGGAGTGGAAGCGATGTGAAAGGATGACGATAATTTCAACGCTGTCCACAAAAGCAATGCAAAGATCCCAACTGTGTGAAGAACGCTGAATTCCATGGGGAGAATTGAGACGGGAAGAACAGCCGGGCAAAGGCTGACGGTGACTGGGATAATAATTGGGCACGGCAAAAGCCAACCCATTACCGGGGTGCAGCGCTACGTGGGCAGTAGAAGAGTCGGGCAACAAAGCCAATCGTGTTATAGTGGCCAGGGAGCGAATGATCGAGGTTCGCAAGGGGGAGTTCTTTGACTACACAAAGTTCAACACGCAAAATTCAACACGCAAAATTCAACACGCAAAATTCAACACGCAAAATTCAACACGCAAAATTGAGAGCAGAACCTCAATCCATTTGGATCTAGAGGAAAATAAAGCCATGCTAAAAATTCATTCGGACCTCTAGCTTATGTTTGATCTATCTTCTGCCAGACTTCGGGCTCTTTTCAACATCCATCCAACCTAGAAGACAACACCCTTCACCTGCGGCACCTTTTTCAAATCAATATTCCGAATCATCATAGTCCAGACAAAAGCCAGGGCCATAATGCCCGTCCCAACAGCGAGCATCCTCGTCTGCGCGTACCCATACGCACGTTGAATAGCCATCCTAGTCGCAGACCCAACCGCATATTCCAGCTGCGTGTCAATTTTCCCGTATATACTGTCAAAATTGGACATAGCCGACTCAGGCAGGTACATCCTCAATGCATTCGGGTAGGTATTCTGCCATATAGCACTGGATATAGTAGCGCCAATCGCATCGCCGACTGTACCGACGACGTTGAGCAAAGCAAGCACGGAGGCAACGTGTTGGTGGTCGACGGCTGCTAGGATAGCGAGTTGTTCGACGATGATAAAGACGCTTCCGCCCATTGAGATGAAGATCTGGCACATTACTAGGTACCCGACGGACTGGTTAGGACGACGGAAGTAGATCATCAAGCCTTGGGCGAAAATGTAGAGTGGTACCGCAATCCAGAGGAGCCACTTGAAGCGGCCTGTCTTGCGAATCAGGACGCCGACAATCAGGAGCAAGACGCCGGAGACGACATCGAACGTGTTGCCGACGTAGCCTGCTTCTGCCACGGTCAGGTCGTTCACGACTTGTAGGAAGGAGGTGAAATAGCCGTTCCAGCAGCAGTAGCAGAGCTGGTATGTAGCGTCGAGCAGGCATGCGCCGATGACGGTTCGGTTGTATAGAAACCCTAGCGAGAATAGGGGTTTAGGGGCAACGAAGGTCTCCCATATGATGAAGACGAAGAGGAGGAGGAAGCCAACCACGAGCATGGCGATGATGTAGGGCGTGTCCCAGCTGCTGGGGGCGCTGCCGGCAATGTCGAATGCGAGGAAAAATAGGACAAGACCGGCGGAGAAGAAGAAGACACCGGCGGCTACTCAGGTTAGTGTCCTGGTCGAATACTGTAGTAAGAGAGAACGTTGCTTACCATCAAACTCAACAAGATAGTACCAGACACTCTGCATGATAGTCCTGTCGCTCTTCTCCTTTGTCGCAAAGCCTGCTTTTTGAGCCTTGCGGATATTGTACTTCAATACACCGTATAGCGGAGCAGCCACGATGGGGAATATGATGGCGAATATACCAAACGGCCACCGCATGCCAATCCCGTTGGACCCCAGTGCATTGTCAGCCGCTTTTGGTCCCGCAAACGCCGTGATGATATAGGGTGAACTGGTGAAGGCAAATGCAAGACCTCGACTCTTGAGCATAGAAGCATCAGCCGTGATAACGTCCACGCAGAACGTCATGCCGCCGAATCCGAGTGTCCAAAATACCTAAACAAATTGTCAGCCCTTCGAAAGCTAGAACACAAACAATCTCCCAGGTGTGCCTACATATGCAGCACAAAATGTGGTAAGGTTATTACAACCGGCCATCATGATCAGACCGACTGTGGCACAGATTGTCATGAACAGGAAGCCCTCTGCCCGACCCCACACATCCATGACCCTCCCCAGAGGGATATAGCAAGCTGCCGTTATAGCATCGGAGACGATATAGATCGTGTTCAGGAGAGAATGTGTTGACCATTGGCTCGTGATGTAAGGGACCAAGCTGTAGAGGATTGAGCTTTGGAATGCGTAGGTGAAATAAAGTGCCCAGATACTGTTCCCTTGTTAGATATTATGGCCAGGGCAGGATAGAGAGAGGTAGAACGTACTTTAGGAAGACTGCAAGCAGCGCCCACTTCGACCAAGACTGGGTCATAGCCTCCATATCCTTCACACCACGCTGGACCTCCTCCTCGGGCGTCTCCATTGTCCGTTCCTCATTGTCAGTGACAACATTGTTCTCATCAATAGCACCATGATTGACAGTGTCATGCTTAGTATCCTCAGTTGTATTCACCTCAACCCGAGTGACCGCATCATCAGTCGTCTGACGGCGAAAAGAAGTTCGGAGGCCCATTGTAGCCAACCTCAGGAAGAGACAAGTATAATGAAAACAGAAACAGACCAAAACAAATCACACGAGAGAAATCTCTGTCCTTATAAACACACTAACAATATTAGTGCCCACAGATGTACTGATTGATAAGACCCAAAGTGGGGGAAGCTAAGGTTAGCCACGCAAGGCGAGGATCAGATAACGGATAGATTCCGATCTGTCATTTGATGCTGGCTCGGAGAAACACAGAATGGCATCGTCCCACCATTTACTGCGCGCTAGGAGTCTAGGACTTCAGTGGCGTCTCGCTTCTTACGCGATGAACCGGAACTCGCTAGTGTTGGGCGCACACTAGGAGCATGTTTAGCGTCTTGGGGTGGACTGAGTGTGGATATAGTGACTCTCGCTATTTTCGCGATGGCCGAGAGAAGGTCGCGGCTAACTCGAAATTGTAGCCTCAGATTGATCTTAGATCTCTTTCGGGTGGGGATAATCCGGAAGAGGTCTGTAGTCTAGGTGAATGCCAGTCAAGACAAAAAAGTGCCTTCATGAATGATGGAAATTGGCTATCATAATTGCTTCAACCAGAGATCAAAAAAGAAAGAATAATTGTTTCTCAAATATAGACTGACAGAAAGTAAATCTACAAGGACTCCTTTCTTTTATCACCAAGCCAATCAATAAAGAGTGTAAATGTACAACTAATCCTTCTTTCCATCTAGTTCTGCTCAACGTACTGACCAGTCTTGGTGTCGTAAACCATGTTAGTCTGCTTGGTCTCACCATACTTGAGGTATCCATTCTCCACGACACCACCACCGACAACATTGTCCGAGCTTAACTATAACAGAGGTTCCATACACATCCAGCCAGATTTCTACGAACTTTGTGGTGTTATGCTACTATAAAGCGTCTCAGGCTCAAGAAAACGATATATGTCGTATAACGGCCTGGAAGATATGATAGTTTTGCCATGTTTCAAGCCCCCGAAAAGAGTGGCGATACACAGTAAAAACTACATCGTATGAATACTAGCTAGCCTCGTTGACGTAGACACGCATGGTTGCTGAAGAGAAACAACAATCCCAGCCCGCTTGCACAAGTGGAATGGCCAGGCCATCCATTATTCAAATGGCTATTTCTCGAACCAAGTCCAGTGTGAATGTTCCGTCCACTGGTTGGCTTCGTTCAAGTGCTCATGAGGGCCGAGCCTCCACCGAAGAACCGTAAGCTCTTCGCGGTATGAACAGAATCAAGAGTCCATGGGATTAGATTGGGTAGCGTCCGGTGGCGCTCAGATCCTAGCACTTCTTTTAGGCGGACCGCAGAGAAAGGGCAATTATTTCTTCCGCTGGAGGGTCCTGAGTAATTGTAGAATTAATGAGATTTTAACCATCTTAGCTAACCTGGAATCTTACATCACTAACGACTGCTGGGATTTCTTTTCCATGGACAAACGGACAGCAGCGTCTACGGACCTCGAGAGAGCAGGTAATCAGCTTCAGTGTTTGTTTGCAGCCTATTTACACATTTTACATCCGATATCAATTGCCGTCCACCGCACCGAAGAAAAACAAAGTTGCGAATAGCCATCGCTTCACTTGCTCCGCCAGCACCACGAGACTCGAATCTCTTCTGGTGCATGAGTGTACCGGGTACTTCGAGTGTAAGACCCCATTCCGAGCAATCAAAAGCATAGTCATCAAAGGCGGACCGACCCAGCCCGCACAGCCAAGTGCATAATCAAGCAAATAGAAATAAGACAAAAGCCATGAATAGAAATAAAGATCATTCCCACGCCTCAAACATGAACTGTGAGTTTTGTTCGAATCTTGAACAGTTGAAGTCCTTGCATTGATCTCGAAGTTCATGCCATGTTGAAAGGCGAAGTAGACGTGTTGGGAGCGTAACGTGCATGCACGGAGACAGGTATGCACGCTTATGCAGGGGTAAACGCATGCTGGTTCCCCGTTAGGCGCAAGGAGATGAGGGATATCGACACGGCAATAACCATCTGAGGAAGCCTGACAGGTGGAAAGCACGGTTTCAGAGTCCCAAGATGCAATTGAAAGGAAAATAAATAGGGGTCATCATTTTGGTGTTGACGAGGCCCGATCATGACGGACTCATCGGCGCTTCAGCTCAGTAGCAAGGCAGTCAAGCATCTGTCATTGTCAGCAGAGATTTCTCAACTTAGCCAGTGAGAATACGTACCGCTTCTGGAACAGCACCTTGGTTGTAGAGGTACTTGCCGAGGCCGCGAACCACCTCGAGTTGTTCGTCAACAGTTAGGCCATTGATGGCAGTCTCAATCACATCGCCAACGGTGGCCTTGTATACAGCAATGAAGCTGTGGTAGTACATGAAAGCGAAGAAACCCATGATGAACTGGCAGTCCATGCGGTCAGTGATACCACCATGGCCTGGGATCGACTCGCCAAAGTCCTTGATTTTGAAGGTGCGCTTCAGACCAGAGGCAAAGAATCCACCGAACGGAGCGATGAGAGAGGCAAAGGTGGCAAAGGCGAGGATGTGGAACTGAATAGGTTCGACATAGAATGTCTTGTCCACACCAAAGAACTCAAGAGAGTAAGGCTGCGGGACGAAGACCGGGTTCGGGACGCACTCCAGACCGGTCATAACGTTGGCACCAAGGTCATTGACGGGGCAGATGAAATACTTGTACCGCATCAGGATGTTGGTCATGAAGTAGCCGAAAATAATGGTGCAGATCCAGGCACCAATGAAGCCCTCGACGGTCTTCTTCGGAGACAGCTGGATCAGTTGGGTGCGACCAAAGGTGATACCGCAGACGTAGGCAAAGATGTCGTTCGTGATGACCAGCGAAGCGGGGAGGAAGAACCAGATCATGCCCTCGAAGATGTTGTTCATCACAAAGTGAGACTGGACGACAATCAAGTACAGTGCCATATGTGTCCAAGCAAATTGAGTGAACTGAAACCGGTAGTGTCCCTTTTGGAGCGATCCGACGAAGAATACGAAGCCTAAGAGTTTGTCTCAGCACATGCTACCCCAGATGCAGCCTGAGGCACTCACCCATGACGTAGAGAGTGAAACTAATGAATCGATGGTGTGTTGCCAGTGGCAGAAGCACTTTGTCCACCAGCAGAACATGCTTGAAGTAATATATCACGCTCTCTCCGTAAAGAAAGTACATGGTTGTGGCGAGGAAATACCAGTTCAGGGACTTGGTGAAGCGGAGATTCTTCTCCTTACTGGGGACATTGGCGATAGCGATAACTTCCTTGAAGGAGACGATCTGGATGGCAGTCACGACACCGATGATATAGATATGGCCCGAGAACATGGCGATGAAGAAGCCTGCAATCATGACGAAGGTCCATATTGTCCGCGTGATGAAGGTCTGTTTCTTCTTCTCGTACTCGGACTGGGCGGGTTTCTGTAAAATTGACCAAACAAGACCAGTCAGTCATAGTTAAGACTTCTGATACAATATCGAGCTCTTACCTCCTCAGGGATTGTGGAGGGTTTGGAGACACTGCCGTTTTTGCTGGGGCTGGAAGGTTCCGAGGCTGCGTCGCTGACGTCGGACGACACGCTCAACCGTCGCTCGCCGTTAGCTCGGTGCTGAAACCTGACATTACGCCGAGTTTTGGACATGATGGGCAGAATGGGGAAAAAAGGAGAATCTTAGTTGAGTAGGCGAGCAGTTGGAAGAAGGAGATGTGGAGGGAAGTGAGCTCATGTGAATCCGAAAGCGGTCAGCTCCGTCTACGCGCCTGTGTTTTGTAACTCGAGGGAAACAAGTTCACCTCCGCTCAAAGCTGCGCCTCACTGCTTTTCTCCTTTTTACAATTCTTGCACATCCCAGCATGGTTGCACACTGATTGAAGCTGTGCCTTGCATTTGATCACCGTTTCTCATTTGCCACACTTCATTCGGTACACCATTCATGGCGGGGGCATGGAAGACAACGATGATGATTATTTCTCCGACGACTTCGATTCTCTGCCTCCAGGCACCCTCTATGAGCTGGAGCAGAATGCCTTCCAAGCCACCCAAGCTCCAGCGACACAGCGGCATGCCCAGCCAAGCTTGAATGATGCGGCTCAAGCAGGACCATCAATTCAAGCCTCCGCGACATTGAAACCGCCGCCGCGTCTACACACGGGGTTGACAAATGACTATGATACATTGGAGGTGGGAGAGCTGGAGGCAGAGGTCCATGATAATTTGGAGGGCACGGTTGCGCTTGCAGATGGTCACCATGTCCCGGTCGCGGACAATGGATGGCCAGTCGAAGGCGCAATGGACGACGCGATGGATGTAGATAATGACCATGGCCAAGCGCATATCTATGAAATGAATGCGCGCCTTCAACAGGTAAGGACCCAACCACCTGGTTCGATATAGACGCGATGATTGACGCCTCCCAGCTAGAGCAGGAAAAGGAAGACATGCGACGGCAGTTGGCCGAGGCCAAAACTCTCGCGGAAACGAAAGCAGGAGAAATCGCCATAATTCGCTCGAAACAGAATCGAATGATTGAGGAATATGATAGACAATTGGCAGCTCTCCGGAAAACGATGGCCGATGAGGCCACCAAGCACAGAGAAGAGGTCGAGGCAGCAATGGCAGAAGGAAAAATGCTGGCCACGGAGAACATTTTTCTTCAGCATGATCTGGCTGAAGAGGCTCATCAGCTGCGCAGCTTCAAGACGAAGCAGCGCGCTGAGGAAAAGAACCCGCCTGTCACTCCGAAGAAGTCTCGAGTCCTCCCCTTCCGCGATGGGTTCGATGATGATGAGATCGCCGTGGTATCGCCCAGCAAATCAGCAGCCCGGTCCAAGCGAGCCACACCAACAGTGCCTGGAAAACGGAAGCGGCAGGCGAGCCAGGACAGTCCAGCTCCGCTTCAACTGAGCCCGGCCGCAGGGGAACCGATGATGGTTGATGCCCCCGGGGATAGTTCCGGGGCTTCATTTGAAGCGGAGCGCAATGCTTCCAAGGCCGGCACCCGGGATCAGCAACTGATGAAACGTTTGCTGAACCACCGCATGCTGCCTGGCCAGGAAACTGACCTCGAAGCATTGACCAAACTGGCTTTCCCCTCAGAGCCACAGCGGCCTCTATCTAGCATCTTCATGGAGGAGCTAGCCCGACTCGATTTGGGCAGCTATGTTGTTGAATACATATATGCGATAGGTCCCCTCTGGCAGAGAGCATTGACAGAGCGTCTCTATGAACCAGTGCCTCGGTTCGCATCCATTGCGAGATATATCTTGATGATGAATGATGTTCCCATCGCTGACTTGGTCGCTCCCCTGACCGGTGTACTTCAGGACTCTGTTGAGGTGAATGCGGTACCGCGCTTCAGATACTCTCCTGCTGCACGGGAGAAAGCCCGGGTGGTTCGCCGGACGCCACAGTCTGACCTCCAACCGCAAGTAAACTCTACTGAAGCTCTGAGTCTACTGTATCATATCGCATGCGAGCTGCTGCACATCAAAGACGCTCTGGAGAACTTCTGGAGGCACATACGACATACATTCATCCTGCTGATGTTGCACGGCTCGCAACCCCTCAAGGACATTGTTCTCATTCTGCAGCTCCTCTCAACCAGCATCCGGCCAGACTCATTCGGCCCTATCATGTCCACAGCGGAGGAGCAGGCCGATGTGCAGAAGTGGATCGTTGACCGTCTCAGTCACATGCTGAGCGAGCCTGCGCAACCTGATGAGGATGTGGAGCCTTACACCGCGCATGATATCTGTGCTATGCGACTGGAGGTTCTCCTCTTGTTGGAGTCGCTGGCATTCAACCCTGTTGCTCCATCACGGGAGCACGGGAGCATCATCATCGCAGCTCATCCGAACGCACTGCCACGCCTGTTTCGATCGATGCACGATGAACTGGACGCTCTGTACTCCTCGCCTCCAGAGCACGACTTGCGTGTGGCCCTAGTCAACGGACTGATGCGGCTGATCTTCGGCGTGATGCGCCGGCATGGACCATCGATCAACATGCAAGAGAAACTGGCCTGTGTCCCAGGCAGCAAGCAGAAGCATCTGGTTGTGCTGACGCGACTGGCGTTCTGTGACGGGTCTGTCTTGGAAGCGGGCATCGAAGATGAGACAGTGGACATGGCGCATGAGCTACTGGAGGAATGGACCAATCCTCAGGAAGCAGAGTCACTTGCTGAGGCGTTTCCTAGTTCAAGGCGAGACTGATGGACGGGACATTATGTTTTGCGATATTTACATGCATGTGCGACAAGCTGCATTGCGGATTTGGAGATGATGGAATCAGGCATCATCTGCATCTGTATTTTATGAGATTTACGAGTATGAGATACCATAGCAGAATGATAATGCATTTAGAAAGCCTACTTTGATCCTTTATGAAAGAATTCATGATGTTTTGTGCGAGTCCGAAGGGACGGTGGAAGGGAGCAACACTTCGGCCAGGATGGCAACAAGTCACGCGACGGCGTCGATGACTCGCGACACAATAATGGCTGGGACAAAGCTGGAGTGGCATCACAGAACGGACGATATGCAAGACTGAGAAGCGACAAGACGACAGTCTACACACAGTCTGTACAACGATACGATCTCTTCTCCAAGCTCGAGTCACTGACCCAAGACATGATGAAAAGAAAGGGTCCACGAAGTGGAAGGTGCCAAAAAATACGCCTGTCAAAGACCCGAAGGCCGTTGAACGGACAGATTCCGCCACGATGTGCAATGCAGGGACCCATCCGTGGTGAGCCGCCTTCTTGAGCGCAGCCACCCAAACAAGGTAAGTATGAAGAAGAAAAGAAAGAAGAAGAGGAAGAGCCGGGGGAGAAGGGGCTTTTTATAGACGATCAAACCACGCTAAAGCTAAGCGAGAGGCCTTAGCGTGGCAATTTACGCCAATAGACTGGAGATTTCGTGAATGCGGTGACGGAGCATTATTGCCATCTCCTGAGGGCGGGATGGGAGACGGTCAATGGCCAATCACGTGACTAGCGGAAGTTTTGAGAGTTGCGGCATCCGCAACGCGCAGGTTGGAGGAAGCACCTATACCCTCTTCATCCTCTCATACCCAATATCTGCACCATGAGGAACAGGGCCAGCACCTCCCTGTCCAAGGGTGTATGTTCAATTGACCATCCTTCCACTCCGAATCTCAAGAAACTAACCATTCTTCTACCAGAAAATCCGTCAATCATGGAGCAAGTACAATCTGTATAACCTGCAACGATTCCGCAGCCCAGCCACCTCAAACCGCACATTCTTCCAGCAAAAATGGACAGCCAAAGCCCTCGCCCGTGCCTACCACGGTGAACAAGTTCGCGAGGGTCAATGGAAGCGCATGTTCTCTCGCCGCATTCGCAGTGTCATCCCGATGAGCACGGCCGACTTGGCGGCAGATGACGGATCTAAGGTTTCGGCTGGTCGTGGCTCTGGACTCGAGAAGCGCGGCAAGGAGTCCATCCAGTCCAAGCTCACTCCCTACACTCAGATGGCGTTTGCTCCCCTGGAGCGGCGGTTGGATGTTGCGATCTTCCGGGCCCTCTTTGCCAGCAGTACACGGCAGGCCCGGCAGTTTGTTATCCACGGCGCGGTTACTGTGAATGGACAGAAGGTATGGGATCCGCCACTATCTGTGACTCGAGGTTTCACGGGTGCTAACGTACTCTCCCGTTGCTAGATGAGACATCCTAGCTACTTGCTCAACCCCGGCGACCTCTTCCAGGTTGACCCGGAGCGTGTTATGTTTGCTACTGGTGCACCAAAGACAAAGTTCGAGCGACGCGAGGCCCGTCTGTTGAAGCAGAAGGAGGAGAAGAGTGAGGAGGCTGAGGGTGAATCAGAGGAAGCCAAGCCGGAGGCTACCGAAGCCAAGGACGACAAAAAGGAGAACCCCCGGGATACACTCAAGGCCTTGATGTCTCAAGCGAAGACGATCATGTCGACAGACAAGGATGTCCTTCCAGCCAAGCGCAAGCAGGAACTGCGCGGCTTCCAGAAGGCAGTGCGCCGTGTCCTGTCTCGCTCTGAGACCAGCAGCGTTCTCACAGACAGCTTGGAAGCCCAATTTTCAGAGCTCACCTTGCTTCTGAAGGCCAAGCGCAGTGAAAAGAAACCCCAGGAGACGAAGAAGGAGAAGAAGGAATCCGGCAAGGATGAGACCGCCGCAGTCGCTGAGCAACCCGAAGTCGGCGACAAGCTCTCAGAAGCTTTCCAGGCTGCGGCTGAGGGTGGCGAGGTCGACGCCTCCGAACTCACCGACGAGGAATTCGAAGTCCTCAAGCGCGCTCTCACCCAGATGCGCGATAACCCCATCGACAACTCCAAGCCCTACGCCACTCCCTGGCGGCCGCGAGACTACATGTCTGCCTTCGCCTTCATCCCGCGATACCTCGAAGTCAACCAGAACATCTGTGCCGCCGTATACCTGCGCCATCCCGTCGCTCGCCCCGGTTCAGCTGAGGTACCCACTCCCTTCGGCGAGTCGGTCAGCACCCCAGCCTACGGCTGGTACTTGAAGAGACGGTGGTAGAGGGTACGTGATGCATTCGATAATCCATACCGTCTAGCGCCTGATGTTCTGTGTTCTTCTATTGCTCTCTCCCTTCCCATGAGTGTATTACTGGGTCTTCCTTGGATCTTTTCTTTCTGCTTGCATATCTCCCCCGGGTGCTCATAGGAAGCCCTTTGGTTGGGGTCATGTTGATCTTGGTGTTGGTGCCTCTTTTTGTCTCTAGTCTCGGGGTTTTACACCCCTGTGTATCAACATAGCCATGATGAATTGTAAATGGATATATCAATTACCTGGAACATGATCATTGCATACAGTGGCGGTGCAGCAGAGGGGATGTGCTAGATGTCCAAATCCCCAGCAGAGTTGCCAATAGGAATCCCTGCTTTGCCGCCTATCGACGAGGCTCAGCGTGTTCTCCGCCCCCACGCAAAGTGCTGAGCTTCATTTCAAAGTCGACATCCTTTCTCCCTTCTCAGCTCTCCAGTGGCTTTCTGGCCATCCTTGGTTGGGGCGATATGAGCTTCGGCTACAGTGTTGGCGACTTTGCAGCACTCCTTAAACTTGCCAATGACTTGAGAAACCGCTTCGCTCAGGCGCCAAAGCAATACAATGCTATTGTGAATGAGTACGAAATGCTACTGGATCCTGCCACGAATGTCACGAGAAATGCTGACCGAGTCACAGAGTCGACCATCTGTTCATCGTTCTCAACCGTATCACTCGACTCGACGACAAAGAACTTCAAGAGCAACAAGACGAGGTAAAGAGAGTTGCACACGACTGCCAAACCGTACTCCAAGAGCTTCAGGCCCGACTGGATCGTTTCCAATTATTGGCGGATGACTCGAGTCGGGGCTGGAAAGATGGAATTCGACGAACGTGGAACAGGATTAGATGGGATCAGAGTGAAATCGATGGTTTTCGAAAGAGGATCGAAGTCAATATCTCCATGTGCAATTTGCTTTTGAGCAAAATCAACCAGTATGTTGTCCCTTCCAAGATTTGACCTTCTTCCTCCTTTCATCTCTATCTCGTCTCCATCTATCTCTTTGGACGGAGGCAACCTCACACCGTCAATCTCCTTATCTTGCATCCTCTCGTATCCATCTATCTTCATGAACACAGAAACGTGCATCACTCACAACATCCGTTTCTCATGTCCGGCGAGCTTCTTCTTCCCTCCGGTTCCTTCATTTCTTCAACTCAGAGCTACGAACTCATCTTTCAGCTCTCGGTTACGGTGTCATCTCTACTCCGTTCTGACCTCGCTACACCCAACAGAGACCTGGTTTTGGAGACAAGACAGGTCATAGTCTCATTGGACCAGAAGCAAGACGACCAGGAACGACGCCAAATTCTCTCCTGGCTGAGCCCCATCGACCCTTCAGCACAGCAGAATGAAGTCTTTCGAGTCCATCAGGAGGGAACTGGAACATGGCTGCTAGCTACAACAGAGTTTCAAAGATTTGTCGCTGGGGAAGAAAAAACACTTTTTTGCCCCGGGATCCCTGGGGCTGGCAAGACAATACTTTCCTCCGTTGTCATCGATCATCTGGAACGGAGATTTGTGAGCCAGAGCGATGTTGGTATCACATACTTCTTCTGCAACTATCGGCAACAGCAAACTACACTCAGCACCTTTTCGGCTCTCCTCAGACAGCTTGTGCGGTGGCAACCGACACTCCCTGCTAGTATTACTTCCATGCACAAGGAATTCAAGAAAAGTGGGAGGCTCCCTTCCGAGGAAGATGTCTTTCGGGAATTGGGTGCTGCCATTGCGAGTTTCTCAAGAGTCTTCCTGATTATTGATGCACTTGACGAATGCCCGCTTCGTGATGGTGTACGCAGTGTGCGCAGCCTCATGCTGCGGAAGCTGTTGAGTCTTTGTGAGCAACACAAAGTTCATATCCTCGCAACGTCCCGGCCCGATCAGGAAATTCCTGCTCATTTCTCGAGTGGAGTATCTGTGGAGATACAGGCCAGTCGTAAAGACATTGAAAGCTATGTTGATGAGCGCATGGACGAACTTGACGCACTGATCAAGAGAAAACCGGAGCTAAAGTCTGATATCAAGTTTGCGATAGTGGAGGCAGCAAAAGGAATGTAGGTATTCCCATCGACCTCCTGTGAATGATTACTGAGCATGGCAGGTTTCTGCTCGCTCGACTTTATTTCAACCTTCTCTTGGACCAAGTCAATCTCAAAAACATCCAAAGGATGCTTGAGAAATTTCAAAATGCTTCCGAATCAGACGCTTACCAGCTCGCCTATGACGAGACCGTGAAGAGAATCGACACTCAGAACCCGAACCAAGTGAATCTTGCGAAGAGAACAATCGGCTGGATCACAAACGCAAAAGAGCCTCTCAAGGTAACGGAGCTCGAGCACGCCATTGCAATCGAGATCGGGTCTTCTGAATTGGATAAGATGAACATCACGTACATTGAGCAATTGACGTCGTTCTGCTGCGGCTTGGTCATCGTTGATGAACAGACAAGTCGGGTAAAGCTTGTCCACTACACCACACAGAAGTACTTTGAAAGTATTTCAGACACCTGGCTTGCTGGAATTCAGGAATTTATCACGGACAGCTGTCTAACGTACGTCTCATATGATGCTCTCAATGAAGATCCATTTGGCTCTGACTACCCACTGTACCATTACGCAGCTCAGTACTGGTATTATCACTTCAAGGAGCGTCCCGGAAGTGAGCCCCTGGCGCTGAAGTTTCTGCAGAGTGAAGCATCACTGTCTCTATATTGTTGGCACACTTGGCCATATGAGTCCAGCTTTATGGAAAGAAGATACTCGCCGATATCGGGCCGCTGGACAGGATTGCACCTCACGGCAAGACTTGGTCTGCCTCGGTTGTTGCAGAGCCTTCTCCATGTCGATGATATGAGCATTGAAGTCGACAATCCATTGGGCCAAACGCCTTTGTACCTGGCTACTGCTTATGGCCATCAGACGACAGTCAACCTGCTCCTCGAAATGGGTGCCAATCCTGCTGGACCAAGACGCAGACCGGGCCCTATACACGCGGCTGCTAGGAACGGGGATGATGAGCTTGTGAAGTTATTCCTGAAGAAAGGGGTTGAAGTTGACTCAAAGAGCGGCGGAAAGCCCCCTCTGCTTATGGCTGCGTCAGAAGGCCACCAGACGACTGTGCAGTTACTCCTGGCCAACGGCGCGAACATAGAATCGAGAGACCGTTACTCAGGTTGCACAGCGTTGCTTCTCGCCGCAAGAAAGGGTCACGAAACGATTGTGAGGCTGCTTCTCAGTAAGGGAGCAAATATTGAAGCCGAGGACGCGATCGGTCAGGGCCTATTGCATGCAGCTGTAGAGAGCGAGAATGAGGGTCTGGTCAGGTTCATCGTGGCGGAAACACGCAACATCGAGTCTGGAAGCCAAGCTCGCAGGACTTCATTGCATTTAGCCCTCAGTTTCAGCCGCTACAGGATCGCCAAGCTTCTCCTAGAGCAAGGCGCCGGGACTGGCTCCAAGGATGCAGGCGACGCTAGACTTCTGTACTTGGCTGCAAGTTCCAGGGGTCACTGGGAGGAAATAGTCAACCTGCTCTTGCAATGTGGAGCCGCTCTCGATCCAGTTACCTGGGGACCACAACCGTTGCCACGAGCTTCCTCCCCACCCATCCCCTGCAAACACAGCCCTTTGGATATTCGCCGGAACTTTTTTCTTGGAATATCCCCTTCTGAGCATCTGAACTTGTTTGGTCGGAACATTTTTAACCAAGCAGTCTTCCTTGAGGATGAGGAAACGGCAAGACGTCTGCTCGAATCTGGAGCCAAGCCAGATGTCCCAGATAGATTTGGCAAAACACCGTTGTTCTACGCAGTCGCCAGAGGCGATACTACCATGGTAAAGCTGCTACTTGGCCTGCCAGATGTGGACATCTCTCGTACAGACGTTTTGGGAATCACACCTGCAGACGAGGCCCGGCGTAGGAAATTTGAGACAATATCCTGGATGCTTGAAAGGAGAGGCAGTGGTGCGGAACCAAAGATAGATTGGGAGAATTCAGCCGATGAGCCTCTTTTTCGGCGGAAGCGGTGCGTCGTCTGTTCTGGTTCAATTCCAGAAGAAAACATGATCCTCGTATGCGGGCGTACCATGATGATGATCTGTCCGTTCTGTTCACCAGCTGCGTTTCGAGTCTGTCTGTGGGATGCGACTAGAGGAGAGGTATGGCGCGGAGTCTGCTAAGAAGAGGGAGTATTCTGGGGACCACGCTGAGAACGACGTTTGATCGGTCACTCCTATAGATGATGATGAGGTGCCGTGCATATTAACTACCTAGGTAGTTAGCATCTCTGAACCTCCTACCTACCAAAGCGCTCCAACCACGCCATCGCTAAGCCATCAGGTTTCCATCCCTATAAAGAACTCAGTCTGGGCACCGATCAACCTGTCCCATACGTATCTACCACTCACACCCGCCTCCACCTTCAACATGGAATCCGACAACATCTAAGCACGAGGAGAATCCGAAATGATGACAATTGTCTACTCTAAACAAGACCAGGACATAAGAACGAGGAGTCATCGGCTAAATTACAGATAAAGGTAGATAGGAACAAGGGGACGGATGCACTGCGAAGAAGCTCCCAGTAAACCCAGAGGAAATACTCCAAAACAACAGTCTTTTACCAGAACAGACAGAAACCCTCAGCTCGCACCGTCATGCAAGATATCACATCTAGTAGTAGAAGGTCTCGTCAACGGTACGGCCACGCATCCAGCGGGGCTCCGAGCCACGGACGTAGATGTCCTCGAACAGAATGCGGGGGGTGTTGTCCGGGACAGCCATGTTCTCGGCCTGGGCGACCTCCTCGTCGACGTGGGCGCGGGCGGCCTTGTCGATGGACTTGAGCTCGTCCTCGGAGGTGACGCCCCACTCGATCATCTTCTGCTTCAGCCCGGCGATGGGGTCGTTGGTGCTGCGCATGCGCTGGATCTCCTCGCGGCTGCGGTAGGTGGTGCCGGGGTCGGACATGGAGTGGCCACCGTAGCGGTAGGTGACGTACTCGAAGACGAGGGGTCCCTTGCCGGAGACAGCGTAGTCCTTGCCGTACTGCACGGCGGCCTTGGTGGCGAGGACGTCCATGCCGTTGACCTTCAGACCGGGGATGTACTGGCCGCGCTTGTAGTACTCGGTGAGGGCGGAGGAGCGGGCGGCAGAGGTACCCATACCGTACTTGTTGTCTAGAGGTCGTTAGTGCGAGTCTTCAATCTTGGACTTGAAGATAAACATACTCTCACAGCCGAACAGGGCAGGCAGGTTCCACAGCTTAGCCATGTTGAAAGCCTCGAAGACCTGACCCTGGTTGGAGGCACCATCACCGTACAGGACGATGGAGGTGTTGGGCTGCTCGTTATACTGCTGGGCGAAAGCCAGACCAGCGCCAACGGGCACCTGGGCACCGACGATACCGTTACCACCGTAGAAGTTCTCGGCGAACATGTGCATGGAACCACCCTTGCCGTAGGCAATACCCTCACGGCGGCCGAGCAGCTCACCGATGATCGACTTGACGGTACCACCGCGCATCAGAGCGAAACCGTGGCAGCGGTAGGCGGTGATAACCTTGTCCTGACGGTTGATAGCGTGCTCAATACCAACAGCGACAGCTTCCTGGCCAGTCGACAAGTGGCAGAAACCCCGGATCTTCTTCTCCTTGTACAAACGGTCGGCGGCCATCTCCATGCGTCTGCAATCGAGAAACAAGCAGTCAGAAAGCTGCAGGGAGTGTCGGAATTCATCGCCAGTGCATACCTGATTGAGACCATGTCATAGTACATCTGCTTCAGCTCCTTCTTGGTGGTCTCCAGAGTGTACGGAGGCGGGTCGAGCTCGTAGGTCTCGAAGCTCTCATCGGAGAGGCGGACAGTGAAGGGCTTGTCATCCTCCTATTCCAACACGATCCCAACATCAGCATGAGGTCCTCCAGGCTCAGCGGCGCGAATTCCAGTTTTCCGAACGGGGTCTCAACAAACCTGCGGGATGTTCTCGGCGTGCGCAGAGGCGGCGTCGGTGGTGACGGAACGACGGGCAAGAGGAGCGAAAGCCTGACGCCGGAGAGGCGCAGCCTGGCGGGCCGCGAAACGGAAGAGCATTATGCAGGAGGAGAGGCCCAATTGAAGATGGGATGAGGATGAGAGCTGGGGAGAGATAGCGATGCTTTTCCGTCAGATGTTGGGAATGCAAACTTTCCCGATTACTTAAGCGCTTCCCGTTCGGGGGCCGCCGGTGTGAATGCTGCAAACAGATCAAACCCGGAGCTGGCCTACGAGTCGGTATCTGATGCGATCTGAGATTGATCAAGTTTCCGACTGTGAAGGCTTTGCTGTTGAAGAGGTTACAGAGAGTGTGTTAAGCCAATTTCTCCGGTGTACATGGGAAAATTGGCGGGCAGAAACGAGCAGATCGCTCATGTCCGAGTGCGGAGAGACACAACATATCTCTGCCGGAATATCTCCAGAACTTCAGGAACAGAGAGCCTTTGGTTAGGAAGATTCCAAGCAGACTTCGTTTTCAATTCCTTCCATCTTAGTAAAAGTCCGGCTGCTCCGATAACTAGTCAAAGGTCATCAGTCAGCTCCGCACTGTCCCGGCATGGATACATCCACAGAAGCATCGCACATCAGAAGCAGTCGGACTTTCTCCGCCTGGGGGCAGACCATCTTGTCAACGGCAGATGGCATAGCCATGGACCGCCCCCCTCATCGCACACCACCCAGGGAGGGGTTGCTGCACACCAGTCACAGCAGAAGTACAGGCCGTTTTTAGTGGATGATCCGGATGCACAACCTTCCAAGTTCGAACTCTTCTACATAGTCATTGTAAGCAGAAAGCAACGCCATTGAGTATATGTCAGGTGGCCGTGCAGCTTGCGATGGATCTCATGCAGCGAAGTTGATCTGTCAACGCTCCCGGCTGCAAGTTCCATCCTGCATACTTGAGGAGTATACTCGCTTGACAGACGATAGGTCCAATGTTTGACCAAATCATGGACTATCAATCTGGTCTATCATTTGAATCCTGATGAGAAGGCTTTGCAAAATACAAGACGAGTCCAAAATCAACGGTAACTTCCTTACAACCTGAGAGACACCGAGAAACCGTCACGTTAAGGTTCAGCTAATTTACCACAGGCATGGACTCGGGCTCGTGCAACTTCATAGTTACTTACTGTGTGTACGACCAAAGCGTCAACGCGAGAGCCTCACGAACCCGCTTCAGATCAGCCAGACCTGAAACACAACACTGACCCGTTCATGTACTGATCCACCAGGTGGGAATACAGTTCTGGGCTTAATTCTCACATGGGATCCAACAGTCTGGATGGGGTCTCCCAGCGCTCCGGCGTGTCACGTAAGACGTACGATGTATTACTGAGGGGTCCAGGAATGAAGAGTTCGTTCGTGGCATTATTGTGTCTCCGGCAGGAGGGAACTGTTTCAGCATGGGATTGGCAGTTTCATCTTTGCAAGATACTTCCCTTGGTGCGAGATCTACATATAACAATGGTCTGTGTGGATCTAGACATGACGAGCGGAATTTGACAGCGGGAGGCTGAGCTGAATTCTTTGGAAGATGAAGAAATTGCCGTGCGGCATCTCCTGACATGTGTCAACTGCCAAATCGAGTCTGCTGAGATTATGAGAAGAACAGTGTGCGATGCTCCGATGCAAGACCAAAGCACAATCGATCCTCGGTCGCATCCAGTCCAGAACAATACCACCTGGCTCGTCATCATGCAGACACAACCCTGTCCACGACTTCATCAACAACCACAAGCCCATTGTGATAATTCCGCAACTAATCCTGCAACTTAGCAGTTGAGACCCGCAACCCACGAATAAACCTGCATCCCACGGGGGCGGGCGTTTCAACGGCGAACCTTATTTGTTCAACTCCAAAAGACATCCAACTTCGAAACTTTGAAGATTCACTGTGTCAATGGCAAGCACAGTCCGACAGACAAGGGACCAGACGATCAACAACTCTAGCGAAGAGCCTGAAACGCCGGTCCGGTACGATCCCTGAGCACAGATATCCACTACAAAACACAGAATCTCAAGGAGGAAGCTGGTCCCTGCATACGGAGGACTTGTACCTAGACATCGATATCGACCGCTCTCGCTTTCGTATCTCCTGGTTGAAGTGCTCTTGTGGATCCGGAAGGATGTGCCATGCATCCCCGCTCCACAAGCTTCAACGGCGATGATCCCAATGCATGCGTCTAGGCGCATAAGTGTACAGTATAGGAGGATTAAGGATTATTCCTTGAACTTGGGCTGGCTGAGATGAGGATCACCTAGTCGTGAATATCTTACAACTAGGAGTTAAGGGCATCGCTGTAGTGCATGACTCAGGGCGGTTGATTGTTATCTCGAGAAATGCAGATGGGGCTTAATTTGTGTAGGGTAGTTGACGGCTCGTCAGCCTTCAAGGCGCACCTGGGTCATACCTAGAACGTGTACAGCGATATAACCATTCTGCATTTACAACTGAGACCTCCGCACGTGCTGATATTCTCCGACTCGCATCTGCCAAGTTCGGATCTGCATCCCCGTCGACAGGTCGAATTCTCAGCATATGCTACGGCGTACAGAGTACAGAACCAGCGATTCCCCAAGTCAGTTAGCCCGTCATTGAACAGTCTAGATTCCATCGCCCTGACAAAAGCAAGAATACTGTCAGAAAACTAACTATACCGGATCCACCGGCCCTGGCGACAACCCCCAAATTTCGGGAGACGGACGGCAGAGCTACCAAGCTCCCAAAATCCAGCGCGCGGACGATCACTGTCCACGCGATATTGAGAACCCACTTTGGTGGACAGGACGGTGCACTTTGCGCGCTGAGCGGACGGAGCTGATGGAGACGTGATGTGCAAGATGATTTCTCCTAGCTTGGTGTCTGGCCCGGCTGCTCTGCGATACCGTACGGCGTAATGACTTCCTGTGTATAGGGAGTGTGGGGAATGGCGATGATTGGCATGTTATAGTGCAGACATAAAGTACCACGCGCGGCTAATGATCGCCTACTGGGTACTTTCAACACGCGAAGGGGACCATAACCAAACGCCCGGGGATCTACATATATGGTCGTGATTTGTCCACTCTGATGCCAAAGTGGCAAGCTCCACGTGTGCTGCGGAGAATGACAGGCAGACAGACAGAAGAGAGAGATCACCACCCCGATTACCCTGACCGACGCCTCTCCTCTCTCTACCTATCTCTTAGGACCCAATCGGCCGAGTACGCGACTCCTAGGAACAACCAGCTATGACGTCCGCCTGCCAAAAGACGAGAGAAAAGCTTAAACCAATGAACCTGAGCAGGACCAAGTTTTGGAGCGACCCAGTGACAGAAAACGCTTGGAGACGATCGACGGTCTGCCGAGCTGGTGATCCAATTGAGTGAGCGGTTGATGCAACGGGAAATGGTCCGGCTTATGTCAGCGCGCCCGGTAGATCCTCATCGGCTGTGCGTTCCAGGGTTGCCCATTTGCAGGGTTTGGGGTTCGGTTGGCCAACTCGGAGAATCAGAGGTATGGTCTTCTGCAGATGGGATCTCATCTACGGATCGATCCACGGGGAGGACATCGGATCCGAAGGGTCATCTGCTGATGCTTGGAGTAGGTTCGTGATATCCATCTATGCGTGATGAAGGGGTCTTCAACGCTTATCCTACGCAGAATGACGACGAAACAGGGATCCTGACGCAACGGGATGCGGCTAGAGTTTGCAGAATCTGCACTATCTGCAGCACCAACCCTATTTCTGTGAAGATTTGCTCTGCAATGACTCGGATAACCCGTATAGACCCCGGGTGAGGGTTGCATTCTGTGCCGGTTGGAGTCCGAATAGGATTTCCCGAAGATGGTATTGGGGGATCTGGCTGAACCATGGATGACATCTCTTTTCCAGAATCACACCAAATAGGGAGATGGTGGCCTCATCCAAGATCGATAGTTGTATACTAACTATGCGCCAGCTATCCGCCGACGGTGTTGGAATGGATAGGTTTCTCGCGTTCACTTGGAGGCGTTGCTGAAGGGGCTCCACGCAAGCGAGAGAGTTCAATACCATGCCGCTTCAGGGAGAGTTCCCCACTTTGAATCTTGTACGCAATACTCCGTCCGGACAGTGGTAGTATGAGGGTCTACGGAGTATACGGAGTACCTGCAGTACATTTGTATACGCTACTGATGTATGCAAGGGGCTCCAACGAACCTATCCGTCATTGCACCACGTTGTTCTTTTTCTCCGGAATTGGTATCGAAGGTTCTTTGGATTTTCGACTCCTCTTTTCAACCTTGGATGTCTCTCTTTTCAATCATTCAGGGGCATTTCCGACCCGCGGGACAAGACAATAGCACACGGCGACACCCATGGCTCACCATTCGTTAGTGTTCTCATTTGGATAGTGGACCCGATCGTTATACAGTGCCTGTCCAGTGTCCACGATCGTCATTATTCCTATAATTTTTTTCATTTCTTAGCGTGGACTCTAGTAAAGACGCCGGCGTAATTAACTTCCCACTTCGTTCCTCCTTCCTCCAATCGCCCATGTTCTTTTCTTTCTCTTCTCTTCTCTTCATCGTCCCCCCTTTTACAACTAAACCTCACCCCTGTCACTCCTTACATTCTCCTGACGACACTGGGCTAACAAGTTGCAGCTAACTCGGGCAAAAGGTACTCATTGTCATTGTACTATACTACCTGTCGACTGCCCTACTAGTCCACTTTGCGATAGTGCACATCCTCCGAGCCCCCTCTCCTGTCTCTATTCCCTCCCTGCTTGGGCCTCGTCTCCGTGCTCTTTATTTCATTTCGATTATTTTCCTATTATTACGATTACTAGTGACTTTTTATTACTTTTAACTTTCGGGACGTCTCGTTTTTTCTCGCTGGCTTTTTATCCCTCTTCCCCCCCACTCCCCATTCTTCTTCTTGGAAGACCCCCCCATGTGGAAACCTCGTCTCTCGCCCAGATCGGAGTCTAAGGCTGGGAGCGATTCAAATCATCTTCATCGCCCTGAAATTGGGTTCTTGGGACGATCCAAGAAGAAAGCTTTCGCTCCTTCGTCCGGTGAGTGTCATATCAGATCGGACTCAGTCCCGGATCTGAGACTCTTCCCCCCAATGACGCTGGTTCTAGATGCTCGCGTCTCAAACCAGACCCCCTGAGAGAATTCATTCTTGTCATTCTGTGTTCTCTTTGCAATTCCATCTGCCCAATTCCCATCTCTGTGCAGATTCCCTTTCTGTGCAGATTCGCCCCCTCGTCAGACTCATCAAGCCATCGACGTTGCATGGTGCATGTCAGCATTGAATTTTGGCCCCCCGCAGTGCTAACGGGACATTTGTGACGTCCAGAATTCCAATCGCGCCCAGATTCGCCTTCCTGGTCCACACTGCGATCCTTCCGTTCATTTACTCGAGGCAAAGACCGCCCCGAAAGTAGTCTCTCCAACTACACTGACGCTACGGTTACCCGGTCTCGAGCACCGTCTGCGGCCGCCGGCTCGATAACCTCCAACTACTCAGAAGCAGCCTGGCAACCAGCTCACTCGAACCGTTCTCGCGTGTCTTTCAATTCTAGAACGGGTAGACCTACCACCGGCCCAATGGAGGTTGACCGCACCCGCACGCGTAGGGAGAGGACGTTTATCGGCAGTGAATGCGCCGTCTGTGAAGAGCCGCTGGAACATACCCTGCGGGGTGAGCGTGTTCTCCAATTCTCATGCAGTCATGTGTCCCACGAAGCGTGTTTCTACGAATATATACGGGAGTTTGAATCGCAGTATTGCCCGACGTGCAATGCGCCTCTGGGACTGGACACAAGTCGCGGTGGAAATGTATTAGATATAGGTTTGTGCTACTCGTTTCAACGGGCAGATATGGATAACTAACCGCACTCGCAGAGAAAATCAGCAACATTGTTCGCTCGGTAACAATGAGCGACTCTGCTACCATGCGGAGTGGACTCACTACCCCTACACCATGGGAGCAGCCGTCGAGTCGTGGACCACCCAGCGATGCCGGCAGCCGGTACAATCCGCCGCAATCAACCTATAGCCGACGGGACAGCCGTGACACCACCAACCAGCGCGAGCGCGTGGAGCGACTGACCGCAGCCTCACATACACGGCAACCGCATTCGCGCAACGGCAGTGCAGCCGGCTCTTCAGGCGACTATCACGACGCTCAGCACGCGAGCAGTGGCCGACGCCACGACTATGACGTTCAGGCTATGGAAACCGACTTGAGCCCTCGTCCGGGCGTGGCGAAGAACCCCATTCCTGCTCCGATTGTGACCGTGCGAAGCGAGTTCCCTACCATGAACCGATCCCGTCAGCAGCAATCGCTTACGTGCTTGATCACCGTGGAAGTTCCGGAGGGAAATTGGCGCCCAGATGCCGAGGATCTTCGACACCCGGCTGGGGGCTCGGCGCAACTGGATGAGCCGTTCTCTGCTCGGTTTGGAGGATCCCAGGATGCCCGTTCGCTTCAGTTAGAGCCCACGGAGAATTTGGACGAGATTGCTGAGGACCTGCGCACCCGGGTGGATAACTGGCACGGGCTTGAGTTCCAGCGGTTTGGAAAGCTGCGCCTGCACGGGCAGATGCGCGTTGGCAAGGACCGGGAGTCATGGCAGGAATTGGAGTGCTATCTCTTTGGCGAGATGCTCATCTGCGTCAAGGAAAAGAAGCTGTCCGAAGCTAATCAATACGATGAAATGGGCAAGCGCAAGCCGATCCGCTTCACCCTCAAGGGCTCCATTCTCATCAAGAAGCACCTGAAGTCCATTGATGCCGCCTCCGACGAACCGATCCTCACACTGAACCTTTCCGTCAGCGAACTGCCCTGCTTCTACCTGCGTTTCCAGAGCCGCAATCAGCTCGAGGTGTGGCGCCGCGCTTTGATGGATCTGCACCCCGTGGAGAACATCTCTCGCCAGAATGATTATGACATGGACAACTCGGGCGAGGAGGACGACTACCGAACCAGCCGCATCCAACGGCAGGCGTCCATCAACTCGTCCTACGGTGCCGGCAAGTCGAACAACACTGCCATCACTGATTACACCAACCCGGACATGGAGACCCCCTCGATCGATTCGTTCCACATTCCGCTTGATATCGTTGTGGTGATCCCGGTATCTTCATCGATGCAAGGTCTCAAGATCACTCTCCTGCGCGACACACTCAAATTCCTCGTTCAGAACCTGGGCCCGCGGGACCGTATGGGCCTGGTGACGTTTGGATCCAGCGGCGGAGGAGTGCCTCTGGTTGGCATGACTACCAAGTCGTGGAACGGATGGAACAAGATCCTTGACTCTATCCGACCAGTCGGCCAGAAGAGTCTTCGCGCTGATGTGGTGGAGGGTGCCAATGTGGCCATGGATCTTTTGATGCAGCGCAAGTTCAACAACCCCGTCTCGACTATTCTCCTGATCAGCGATTCGTCTACTTCTGACCCTGAGAGTGTTGATTTTGTCGTGTCTCGTGCTGAGGCCGCCAAGGTCAGCATTCATTCTTTTGGTCTTGGTCTCACCCACAAGCCGGATACAATGATTGAGCTGTCGACTCGGACTAAAGGCTCGTATCTCTACGTGAAGGATTGGATGATGCTGCGGGAGTGTGCTGCAGGCTGCTTGGGGGCTTTGCAGACGACGTCTCACCAGAACGTTAAGCTGAAGCTTCGCCTGCCGGAGGGATCACCCGCCAAGTTCGTGAAGATCAGCGGTGCGCTGCATACCACCAAGCGCGCTACAGGCCGTGATGCTGAGGCTGCTCTGGGTGATCTGCGCTTCGGCGATAAGCGGGATGTCTTGGTGCAGCTGGTCATTCAACCAGACAATGCTAGCCAAGATAGCATGCCCCAGGATCCGTGGGAGAGTCTGGTTTCAGGGTTGGAGGCTCTCGGTGGCGGACTGGATGGGGATGAGCAGCGCGTTTTGAGCGTCGAGGAGGTTCCGCTGATCCAGGCTGACCTGACCTATGGTGATCTTCTCCGCGATGGTCATCTCACTCACTCGCCTCGTCCCTCGCTTCTTGCCATCACCATGCTCCCGCCCAATCCCAAGTCCAAAGGCCAGCGGCCAGGCACTCCACCCATTCCTCCTCACCCTTCGATCGTGCAGCGCCGCATGGAGCTGCTTACCTCTGACATGCTGACTCGGGCATTGACTCTTGTCTCTCGAGGCCAACAAGACCGCGGTCAGCACCTGCTGAACGAAACCCGCAGTATCCTCAAGGGCCTGGGCAAAGGTGGTCTGCCTCCACTTCCACCTACTGCTTCACGACCTCCAGGAACCAGCGACTCCGGCAGCCGTGGCGACACACCGAACTCCAGCTCTCCCAAGTCTTCCACCTTCGCCGAGAGCCATGCTTCCTCAGCATCCGACACGGCCACCATCACCCCAGCTTCCGCTGTCGATGCCCAGACGCTGGTCGCCCTCAACGCCGATCTCGACTCCGCTCTAGAATGGATTAACCACCCCGCCGTGTTCAGCCGAGACTCCCGCAAAGCCGTCCTGCAAAGCATCGGCGTCATCTCCTCGCAGCGAGCATACACCTACCGCACCCCCTCAGAAGCACACTGGGCGCAACGCATCGCCGGAGTCCGCCGGCTAACCGAACGGTCCAAGGAATGGCGCGAGATGGGCGACGATGCCTTGACAGAAGAGTAAACGACTCACCAACGGCCTCATCTAACCCTCCATCTCACGTCCATCCAAGACCTCTTTCTTTCACTTCCCTGTTTCCTATTATTTCGGATGTCACAAACTTCCCACGGAGTCGCCTAATGACCTGTTTCCTTCCTGTTCATGTTAACTATCACCTGTCACCTACTATCTGTCACTGTCACCATCATCCCTCATCCTGACTTGTTTCCATTATGCCCTATGATACCACTTTGTTCCCACCATGACTGTGCAGCATGATACCAGGGACTTTCTTCCAAGTTTTGATGTGTTTCCGCTACTCCCTTCGGATTGGTCGACCGTGTTGGACGTGCATCGTTTTCTCTGCAATTGCTCTGGCTCTGGCGGTCTCGGGTCTGGTACGCGGATGGGATGGGTTTTGTTGTTTCGTGTTTCTTGGTTTCTGTGGTCTGGCCTTGGTACCCTTTGCGTTGGATGGAGGTCTATCTTGAAAATTTGTGATGATCTATTGCACTTGCACTTGTTTTTATAGCCTTTGCATAATTGAGTCCCCTTGTGAATAATGATGAAACTGAAACGCTGAATTGGTTCTGAGACTTATAGTTGGAATGAGGTGAAGAGTGTAGTTCAACGTTGGGTATAGATGTCTGATGTAAACTCCGGAAGTGGCTGCTTATCGCCGCGTGGCTCAGCCGCGGCCGTTGAATGGCATCTCGACCTTCTTTCACTTTCCACTCACCACGGCAACCCAACTCCTCCACTCTCCAGTTCACCTTCCTCTCTATCATGACCAGCCGATGTTGACCATGCTCGCCCAACTAACACAGCGCGCTTTCCGCGCGCGCACGCCCTTATCAGCTTGGGCGCAACACTCCGCACACCTCCATGCCTCTGCTCAACGAACTTCCCAGCTATCGCGAATAGTCCAACCACACTCCTCTCAAACCTCTCCACTCCAAACCATTGGCGTTCTCTACCGAGAATCAGCTTCAACACTCCGATACAGCCACTCATTCCGCCCCGCGCAAGCAGCTTCCCCAATCCCGCAGTCGACCCGCCGTCCATTCTCCTCGGGTCCGCGCTTTCAGTACCAATATAACCAATACAACCGATTCGGCGGCCAACAACGAGGACGAGGCTCGTTATTCTACACACTGATCCAAAACGCCAAACCACACCACTTCGTGATCGTCGGGCTAGGCATCTCAGGCGTGTACTTCTACAACACAGACGTCGTAGCGGTATGCCACCCACCCAACCCTCACAAAAGCAAACCACCCCCTCAAAAAAGAGAATCTCCTCTGACCAATTTCTGCTGGAACAGGAAACCGGCCGCCGTCGCTTCATCATCGTCTCCCCGCAGCAGGAACTCAAGTTCGGGGAAGAGGGATACCGCGAGGCGCTTAATGAGGCGCGGGGGAAGATCTTGCCGGATTACCATCCGTTGACGAGGATGGTGGATCGGGTTTTGCAGAGGCTTATTCCGCAGGCGCCGATTCAGGGGGCTGATTGGAAGGTTCATGTTATTAAGGATGATGGGAATGCGAATGCGTTTGTTTTGCCTGGGTGAGTATTTCTCTATATCATATCTGATGGACTCGAGTCAGAAAAGGGTTGGTGGGCTGACATGGGTTCTAACAGAGGGAAAGTCTTTGTGTACACGGGTATCCTGCCCATCTGCGGAGACGAGGACGGTCTAGCCGCTGTCCTGGGCCATGAGATTGCGCACGTCGTGGCGCGGCATCCGGCTGAGCGGATGAGCAATAGTTTCCTCACGCTTGGGGCTGTGTTCATGATCTCGCTTCTGTTCGATGTATCCGGCCAGTTTACTTCGCTGCTGGTGAATCTCATGTACGGCTTGCCGAACTCGCGGTCGCAGGAGGTTAGTATTGTCCTAGCTAGATGCATTGATGATCAGATTGGCTGACTGTGACCGAAGGCTGAAGCGGATAATATCGGACTCATGATGATGTCGAGGGCTTGCTTTAAGCCGGAGGCTGCTGTGAGATTGTAAGTTTGATATATTTCGTTGGGCGAGATGCAGAGCTAATTGTTTGTTTTAGGTGGGCTCGAATGCAGAAGCAGGAGAAGATGGCGCCGCCGCAGTTCATGTCCACGCATCCTTCGGTGAGTTATGCCGTTTGAGCGGGGTTTACAGATCCTAACACTTCTGATATAGAGCTACAATCGTGAAGAAGCTATTCGTGGATGGTAAGCACCACGATCAATACTAAATTGTTATCGGGTAACTGATGCGTCACAGGCTCGCCAAAGCTGAAACTATCTACGAAGACAGTGGATGTAGTTCCATTGCACGCTATGGTAAGTACACTTACTACTCGGTCTTGGGGGCGATGTTCTTGCGTGATTGGTACTGACTGTCTTGCGAGTGCCGGGCTTCCATGATGCGTATAAGACGCATAGTACTAATGTATGGTGAGCGGAGCAGAGGAAGAATTAGAGGAGGATCTGATCAGTTTGTACAATTATACCAAATTCCCTGCATAAATCCCTCTCAACCATTTCCTGCGTTTCGTCCTCGGTGCTCCCCGGCCTTTTTCCTTGTCTCCAGCTGGAGTAGCCCTGACCTTCTTCTGCCTTGTCCGGGTTACCCTTGGCGAGTCCGTAGCAGTACCAGACCTAGCTTCTGTAGCCCTAGTACGCAAGCGTTCGCTTCTGTGTCGTCCATTCTGGGGAGAATTCGCTTCGTGTTTAGGACTTCGAGGTGCAGGCCTGGGAGCTTCAGAGGCCTTCCTCTTTCGGCTCTGTCTCGTACTCGACCCGCTAGCCTGCTCCTGCTCCGCCAGTTGACATGGTGGATTCTCCAGTGACGAGTGAGGGCTGGATTCCGGGACATGTCGGCCAAATAGGCTAGCCTCCCCCGTTGGTTGACCCGGTTGGTTCTCCATTGAGGAGGGAGGTCTTCCAAATGATGGCGGGATGCATCTCGACGTAGGTTCCCCATGACGGGTAGGCGCCGTCTGGACTGGAACCGGAACGAACTCTGGCAGCAGAGGTCGCTCATGCTTCCAAGACATTCCAGGTAGTATGCCCCATTCGTTATCCCATATGCCTCGTTTCACCCAATCCAGCGTCACGTTCTCGTAAGCGATTGTGTTGATGTCTAGACAGTCAGAGGTAGTACCATCCGCCAGTTGAGCTTGAATTCGTTTGCGCTCCTCTGATATCTGGTAGATGAACCGTGCGAATGGACGTGATGCATCCTAGCGCTTTTGTATGTCTGGATTCTCGGCGGCTTGTCGCGCTTTCCCCCGGTTCACTGGTGCTCTTGGAGCTGATCCTGAATTTGACTGCTCAGTATGGGAAGAGAAGATATTCCGCTGATACGTGCTCTCGGAATTGGCTTTCCTACCGAAGTTGGGTTCGCCTATAGGCACAGGTTCAGGCGACATTTCATGCAACCACCCTCCATAAGGGTAATCCACCAATTCATCACGCCAGATACCTTGTTCGAGCCAGCTCTGCTTCACAGCTTCACAAGAAAAGCTTCCAAACATGAATCCATTCGGCGCCACCAATGTTCGACTTCCAAATCCTTCGATCCCACGCTCGTTTACAGCGTCCACCTCTGCGTTGAACTGGTCGCAAGGGAGCGATTCGTTCCGTTCTCTCATCAGCTGTCAGATTTTATCCTCCCAGGGTCGCTGCTGCTCGGTAGGACTGACGGGTTTCTGGGCCAGCGTTGGGTTGTGCCATAACGACGCTACACCGTTCGAGAATGGATGACTCCGTAAAGTCCCTGTGCAGCTGGATATCAACACCATAATTGGGATGGGAGTAAAGGGAAAAGACGAGGTTCGGTTCGGATTGCATTGGTACTATAGTCCGACTCAAACGGCGGAAGCCATCATGATTCGAGAGACTATCACTCAAGGATATAAGGACAACCCCCGGCAGGCGCGTACTTCCGATGTATCGCAGTCGCAGACCGGAAACCATACACCCGGCCTGCAGCAACTGAAGATGAGATTCATTGAAACACACATCCTGGGAGCTGGTCAGTTTGGAGCAGTATACAGGGCCATCAATATTGACACAGGCAAGCTCATGGCCGTGAAAAGACTGAAACGAGAGGTTGAGGTCCTTTCCCGGATGTTTGTAAACCTTTCCACCCCCTTATTGCTGGACTAATGTCGGGCTAGCCGCATATCGTCAATTATATCGCCTCGCAAGGCTGGGACGGACCCTCTATAGAAATACTCATGGGCCTCGCGGACGGCAATCTCAGGTCGCTGGTCACCAGCGGGTCTGTTTCGTGTGTGAACGAAGATCTTGCCCGGAGCATCTTTCATCAGATGCTTCAGGCACTGGATTGTGTCGCCGTACATGGCATTGTTCATCGAGATGTGAAACCGGAGAATATTCTGTATATTTCGCTTCTGCATGGTGAATATCTGTTCCAACTCGGCGATTTCGGTCTTTGCAACCGCACGGTTAGCGCTGTGAGTACGGTTGGCACTCCGATATACATGACCCCCGAGGTGTATCGACAAGACGAACAGACACACAAGATGGATTTCTGGTCACTTTTTGTGACGATGGCGTGGATAATGGATGTCGAGGGATTTCGTCTGAAATCAGAACAGTTCCAGTCCATCCGGCAGATCTACCAGACCGTTCTGGCCGTGGCCGCATCCCCAGGTGTGAGGAATATTCAAGAGATGGCCAGAATCGATCCAGCAAGACGCGCCTCAGCAGCGCAGATGCTTGTCAAGTGCTTTGAGGGAAGAGGCCTGGCCACTCCGCAGAATCAAGTACCCTTGATCATGGACACAGCAAATCCTGGACCGAATCCGCAGGCGGCATCAGGGCAGGCATCCACACCTCTGGCCATGCACTGTGACTCTCGTGCTTGACAAGGACACCAACCGTGCCCAAAAAACAGTTTCGTGTCGAGAAGTCTCGCGTATCTTGTCAGACTCCAGTAGCGGGCAGGATGGCCTGAGGTTAGGGGAGGACGGCGTATCTGGTGTGCTTTTATATATATCTTTTCAATGATATAGCTTTGCTTTTCTGGGTTGAGCGGTGATTACATGCGATAGAGCCATGGACTGACTGCCTGTAAGTGTATCTCGATTCTTTCGAGACGTCGCTCTTAACCGTCAACTGGCGGGTTCCCCTCGTGCAAACAAGGCAAACCCACCGTCCCCCGTCGAGCTCCAAAAATTCCCCGGCACAACAGCGAGCTCATCAACTCACCACCTCAACACTTCCATTCTCAGTCGCATCCGCTAGGAAGCGACCTCTCACAATGTCGCTCTCACTCCCAGGGCCCTCCCAGGCGGGTCTCTTCAAGCCCGGGTACCAGAGGTAAGATGCACGAAGCAGCCATAAACTCCGAACATCCCACCGACACAACCTCCTTATCTGTCCACCTTAACGCAACCCAAGCCCGCAACAAGAGCCATCCCAACTAACAATTTCCGAAACAGCCACGATGCCGAAGATGGAGCCGTCATCCGTAACATCGAAGCCTGCCAGGCTATTGCGCAGACCGTCCAGACCTCCCTGGGCCCCTATGGCCGCAACAAGATCGTCATCAACCACCTGCAAAAGATGATTTTGACTTCCGATGCGGCTACGATCCTTCGCGAGCTGGACGTTGTTCACCCCGCTGCTAAGCTGCTTGTGATGGCTAGTCAGCAGCAGGATGCTGAGATGGGCGATGGAACGAACCTTGTCATTGTCCTTGCGGGCGAGTTGCTTAAGAAGGCGGAGGAGCTTATTCGGATGGGATTGAAGACTAGCGATATCGTCTCTGGTTATGAGAAGGCTCAGAATTTCGCCTTGAAGGTTCTTGAGGGTATGTTCAATTGCTTGCGTCTATAGCCTACAGGCACAGCCGGATGGCGATGGTACGGGGGGATACAACTGGATACTGATTTGACTTCCTACGACAGATCTCGAAGTGGACCGACTGAAGGAGATGCGCTCGACCACAGAACTGAGCAAGGCCCTCCGGACGGTCGTGGCCAGCAAGCAGTCTGGCACCGAGGATATCCTGGCTGGGTTGGTCGCGGAGGCTGTGCTGGCGGTGCTGCCCAAGAACCCTCTCAACTTCAACGTGGACAACGTGCGAGTCGTGAAGATCATGGGTGGTAGCTTGGAGCAGTCCCGCGTGGTCAAGGGTATGGTGTTTGGACGGGAGCCGGATGGCAATGTCAAGCAGGCTCGCAAGGCCAAGGTCGGCGTGTTCAGCTGCCCGATTGATATTTCCCAAACGGAGACCAAGGGCACTGTGCTGCTGAAGAATGCCCAGGAGATGGTCGACTTCACCAAGGGCGAGGAGGACCGCTTGGAGACTGCCATCAAGGAACTGTATGACTCTGGTATGCGTGTACTCGTTGCGGGCTCTACTGTCGGCGACTTGGCTCTGCACTACCTCAACCGCTTCAACATTCTGGTCATCAAGATCCTGTCCAAGTTTGAGCTTCGCCGCCTATGCCGCGTGGTCGGCGCAACTCCCTTGGCCCGTCTGGGCGCTCCCATGCCCGACGAGATGGGCCAGGTTGACGTGGTCGAGACCACTGAGATCGGTGGTGACCGTGTCACCGTTTTCCGCCAAGAAGACACCAACGCTGTCACTCGCACATCGACCATTGTCCTGCGTGGCGCCACCCAGAATCACCTTGACGACGTCGAGCGTGCTATCGACGATGGCGTGAATGCCGTAAAGGCCATCACCAAGGACCCCCGTCTCGTCCCCGGCGCTGGTGCCACTGAGGTCCAGCTCGTTGAACGCATTTCCAACTTCGCCGACAGGACTCCCGGCTTGCCTCAACACGCCATCCGAAAGTACGCTGAGGCCTTCGAGGTAGTTCCTCGCACCCTGGCCGAGTCCGCCGGTCTTGATGCCACCGAGGTTCTGTCCCGTCTGTACACCGCACACCACCGCACCAACACATCCAACGAGTCCTCGGAGGAGGACGAGGAAGAAGGCAGCTCCGAAGAAGAAGAGTCGTACTGGAACACCGGTGTGGATCTGGAGATTGGCTCCTCCGATGGCACCCTGGATGCCGTCGAAGAGGGCATTCTCGATCTGTTGGCCTCGAAGAGCTGGGCTATCCGTCTAGCCAGTGAGGCTGCCCGGACTGTGCTCAGCGTGGACCAGATCATTGTGGCTCGACAGGCCGGTGGTCCCAAGCCCCCGGGACCGAATCCTAACTGGGACGAGGATTAAATGGAATGATTGAATGTGTGGGATGGCTTCGAGACCGTTGGACGGTGATAGAATCTCGTACGATTTCACGAAAAAAGTCGTCTGGTGTGTATAGCAACATGATAATACAGCCTACATTGGTCAATGCCGAGGATTCCCACGTAGCTTCACGACACAACCTCTAGCTAGAGCTTCTCATCTATTCTATGTAATACCAATCATCAATATTACACGCGGTAGCGACATTCAAGGGCAGGATCAGTATGCAGGTCGGGACATTGTATAGGCTTACATAAGGTATTAACACGTGACACTTAGATTTTCCCCGAAAGTCTCGCGAGGCTTTTCATCCGCAGTCGTCGTCGAGGTATCTTCTCTTCCCTCTAGGAGCATTCCTTTTATATTCTTTTTCGACTTCCAGGTTTCAATTTCCGCCATGTCCTTCCCTACACAGGCCACAGCCCGCTGCGCCAGACAGCTCTCCGGCTCCGTCCGCCCGTCCTCCCTGCGCATCGCGACTTCATACACAGCCCGCCGCACACCCAGCAGCCGGCGATGGGAATCGACCGAGGCCACCCCTGCTGCACCGACAAACCCCAAGATTGCACAGATTGTTGACCAGATCAGCACATTGACTCTGCTTGAGACTGCCGATCTTGTTTCTAGCTTGAAGGTGGGTGAACCATCTCTCTTTCGGAGATACATCGAACAATGTGTCAATTGCTGTGCTTTTCCTTGCTTTGGTCATTGAGAAGCATTCATGAATTGGCGGCATGCTGACATGTTCATTAGACCCGCCTGAACATCCCTGACCTCCCCGTCGGAGGCTTCGCCATGGCCCCCGCCGCCGGTGCTCCTGGCGCCGCCGCACCCGCCGCTGAGGAGGAAGAGGCTGCCCCCGCTGCCGCCGAGAAGACACTCTTCAACCTGAAGCTTGAGTCGTTCGATGCTGCCGCCAAGCCCAAGATCATCAAGGAGATCAAGAACATGCTGGGACTGTCTCTGGTGGACAGCAAGAAGTTCGTCGAGTCCGTGCCGAAGGTGATGAAGGAGTCTGTGCCAAAGGAGGAGGCAGAGAAGATCATCGAGACTCTGAAGGGTCTCGGTGCAAAGGCCATTATGGAGTAAAAGAAACAATCGCAAGGATTTATGCCGTTCCGTTTGGCTTTGGGGTGTTATGGCGGAAAATGCAATTGGGTTGTGCTCCCATCTACCCTATTCCTCTTTCTGGCTTTCTTTTCTCTTGCAGGCCTGAGCATATGGGGATATTCAATTGCGAGGATATTCTTGAGCATTGTGTTGGCTTGGTCGTGTGAGGGCAAATGTACATTATACGCATTGTATTACCCGTCTGGTACAGAGGGCTTGTCTGATTAATTGATGCATTGAGCATGTTCAGATATGCATTTCTATCGTACTATCATAAGCTGTAGTTTCCCATCATTGCATATTGCGTAGTTGTGGCAGGTCAAGTGGGCGCCTCCGTCAAGGCGGGCTTGGTTCGGACCACCGTGATTTTCCAAACTCAATCGCAACCGCAACCATCACTTCTTCTCCAAGCTCTCCACGACTCTCCCCCCAACCCGCGTCTCGATGAAGAGGTCATCAACAGCGCTCCACCAATGGCTCCAGCTCCGTCGAGCTCTATCCTCCCCGAATCCCACGACGCCGAGTCCCCGCGCAAACGGCTTCTTTCCATCCTCCGCGACGCTCCCCTCTCGCCCTACCAGTCGCAGTAACCCATTCAACCCAAGAAGGGGATTCCACAGTACCCAATGCCAGCATGCCCAGCCGAATAGAGCCCGTCCGGCTCCGGCTACAAGACTTAAAAGGACCGACCTCGACGGACGCCTTCTCCCCGACAGTTCAGGATTCGTGAGCCGAGAGGGTGTTTTGCTTCACGCGTTGGGCCCTCACGCGAGAGTCACTCAAGAAGATTGGGTGAACATGAATTTGACTCACTCCCAATACTTCTACGATCGAGCCATTCAAGATGGGTACCTGTCCAGTGCTATCAGCTTCAAGACGTTCCGCGATGTTCATGCTCAATTGTGCGCGGAGGCATATCGGGAGGCGCCCAATGCGCAGTCCATTAGGGCTATTTCAGTTGGTATGTGAGGGATATTGATATTTTTGCAAGGCGGGGGACTTGGTTGAATCAACGGGGTTTACTAACCGGCCGCAGACGTCGATGCGGTCTTTCGCATTGGGTACATCATTTCTACGGTGCACGGGATGCTACGGGAATGGATTGTGTCTGCATGTGGCATGGCTCATGCGCGCCTGCCAGTGGTTCTGACTGCTACCCGTCAAATAGGCTGGAACAAGGTGCCAGTCCGGAATGAATGGACCCGCCAGGTCGAGACCTTCGCCAAGCAGGGATACCCTCCGGCAATGGTGCTCCATGCGAAGATCCTTGGTCTGCGTAATGAGTACAATGAGGCCTTTGCGCTTCTGGAAAACAACGTGCTTCCGTTTCTCTCTCCGACGCTTCGGAGCCCCATCTTCTTTGAAGACATTGTACTTGGCGGGCAATTTGAGTCACCATGGAGGTTGTATGCGCTACTCCAAGCCAGGTATGACTCACAATACAACTCTATGGAAAACCGGGCAAAGTCAGACGAGGCCATTCGGGTTGCGGCGATGGAGTATCAGGATGCCGATGCCTTGATTGAATATGCTTCAGTCATGATGAACGAGAACAACCTCGACATGTACGAAGAGTGCATGTCCAAAGCCGCGACTGCAGGAAAGTCGAATGCATGTCTTTTCCTCGCCAACTTCTACTACCTCACTTTCGTCGGCAAATACCCCACCCGCGGCGAGAGAACCATGCAAGGTAACAATTGGGCCCCCGAATCTCCTCCCAAGCCGTCTCCAGGAAAGAAAGTGTCAAAGTCTCCAGAAGCGGCGTCCAGCACAACGTCACCACACCCCATCATGAACGTGGCCACCTCCGCCTACAAATGGGCGTCATCTTTCTTCAAGCAGTCCATGCAGCGCTGGGAGTACCGCGGCCTAGCTTTCGAGTGGTACTTTCTTGCCTATTGCCACGGTGAGCGAAGAGCCGCGTTCATGATGGCTCTGATGTGTCGCGAGGATGGGGACATGGTGGATGGACGAGTTATTCTCGATGAAGCGCGGATGGAGAATGACCCGAACTTTGCAGGGAAGTTGCAGGCTTTGAAGACACATTGGTACGATGAGGACTATGAGCCGGTGCTTCCCAAGAAGATGTTGGAGGTGCGATGAATGTGTATGATTGGATTGTGCACTAGATATTGGATTGTAAATATAGCCTGCAAGCTCGCTTGTATCATATATCTGATCACCTCAGAATAATTAGATTACCTTTGTTTAAATCAGTCGAAACTTGCTACAATCGTGTACTTCGACACCAATATCACCACACTATAGTTACAGTCTGGCTCCCAAGATGAGCACTACCATTGAGCTCGATCTCCCCTCCCTTCCCATCCACACTTCCCCCCTCACCCCTCTGATCCTCTATAAGAATACTCATCAACCGATCTGCCGTAAGATGATCATTCGACCACTCCATCCGATGCGCATAAACCAAGTTCTCCCGCTGAAAAATCCACTCACTCCCCTGCTGATCCTCACTTCCACCCCGAAAAGCATACCACCCACTCCTCCACTTCTGCTTCAGCGCCTTAACAAATGCACTCCCAAACGACTCCCCGCTATACGCTGGCGGCGGCGGGAAGGAAATCCAATTGCGCACTTTCTTCATCTGCAGTTTCTCGTAGATCTTGCCGGACGGGTCGCTGTAGATCGGGAAGCTGGATGAGGTCTCTTCCATGTAGGGGACTATGAGGCTGTGGTCGCCGCAGCCGATGATGATTACTTGGGCTGGTTTGGCATTTTCGGGGATCGTGTCCAGGAGGTTTTGGGTTATTTGGCCCTCTAGAAGGCGGACGTAGTCTTGGTCGTAGGCGCAGAAGAAGTGGTGAGCTGGAAGTTGTTAGATACGCTTTGCTTTACGGCTATGTATGGGTGATGAATAGAGTGAGCCGATATCTAGGGAATGAGAATCCTCACGAGATATGGCAATAGTCGTTATCGAATCCCCCTTCCCAGCTACCAAATTTGCCAAACCGAATTGGATCGTTATTCTGCGGCTGGATTTCAAGCTCGTAGGCTTCGTGTAGAGCCTCGTCTGTGAGGAAGTCTGGGAAATCGCGTGTGGTGTTGGGTGTATCACTCATAACGGTACTCTGCGACAGCACCACAATTCAAGGAAGGCTTGATAAAGAATAGCATCATAAATGAAGCAGAAGCAGAGTCGCAAATTCCAAGTTATTGGAGGGACGCCGGCGGCCACATGGTTCTCATGACATTGCTCCGACATTTGGGCCGTCCGATAACCTTACTTGGTATTGTATTGCGCTTTACTTAGAATAGTCTCCATATTAGCTACGGTAGTTATAAGGAATAAGTATATGGAAGATGGGTTGTCATCTACGTAACTTCGAGGTGGAGGAATGCTTAGAAGAGCCGCATCTTAGTTTCACCTTGTCGATCACCGGTAAGCAAGTTCAACGTTTCAACATTAAATTCTGACCTTAGAGGTAGGGTCATCGACCTATCGCACAATAGTTTAGCCTAGCATTTTCTTTGTGTAAACCCGAGGATTCTAGAGCTATCTGTGGTAATGCTTTCTGAGCTAGAATAGTGGATGGCGAACCAGTGCATATGCTAACATCCATTTTAACAATCTTCGCAGTGCTTAAAACAGAACGAAGCAGTATTTACTAGCTCTTATGCCCTTAAGCTATGATCGGAGCATATATCGGACGGAAGCCGTTCGTACTTCATGGCCAATCCGCTCACGTGGCCGGACTCAAAGCGGAGGACGACCGTTTGACAAAGATCGAACGATCAGAATAGATAGGATGGTGGCTCGAGATAGCTGCTCGATAGTCTTGCCTTAGACTTTGCTACTTTTAGGCAAAATGTAGCATGATAAAGCGTGTTCATCCAAAGACCACCAGCAAGTTGATATAGAGTAGTGGGGCGGACTCGAATAAGCTCAACTCAAATCCCCGCTTTCTACAACTCATCAATGTCAACACGTGAGCGGCCCGTCTCCGAGTTGACATTGAGAAACAGTCTGCCACAAAGCTCTTAAAGGGAGGGCGGGGTCATGCCTCCATCGCTACCACCTCCCTTCTACATTCACAGCAAAGACAGACCATGCCGGAACACTTCGACGTCGCAGTAGTTGGACTCGGTGTCCTTGGAAGCGCGGCAGCATACTACGCCGCGAAGAAAGGCGCCAAAGTTCTCGCACTGGAGCAGTTCGAGCTTGGACATGTTCGCGGCGCCTCGCACGATACCTCGCGCATTGTTCGGACATCCAACTACGAGCCTGAGTATGTGGCACTGGCCAAATCAGCATACGGCGACTGGGCTGAGCTAGAGAGGATTACCGGCCAGAAGCTGCTGACCATAACTGGCGGAGTATGGTTTGTTCCGAAAGATTCGCCTTTTCCTGTTGAGAAGTTTGCAAGAAGCTTAAGTGCCAACGACGTCCCTTATGAAGTCCTCAACGCTGCTGAGGTCAAGAAGCGATGGCCGCAATTTAATATCCCCGAAACCGTTGCCACAGTCTACACAGCAGACACGGGCATAGCCCACGCAGCAAAGACAGTTGCGACTCTGCAGAACCTGGCCCGGTCCCACGGTGCCAGCATCAAAGATAACACCCGCGTCGATCGTGTGACGCCCACAGCCACTGGCGGCGTCGAGATCGAGACATCGAATGGGAAGTTCCACGCCAATAAAGTCATCCTGGCAACAGATGCCTGGACCAACAAGCTTCTCGCACCACTGGGCCTCCACATCCCGCTGACCGTGATGCAAGAGCAAGTCACATACTTCAAGCCCACAGACGTGGCAGCCTTCGAGAACGGCCGGTTCCCAACCTGGATCTGGGGTGGGGATCCCACCTTTTATGGGTTCCCAACATACGGCGAGCCAACAATCAAAGCAGCCCGTGACTATGCCATGAACCTCATGGACCCCGACCAGCGCACATTCGTGCACTCCCAGGAACTATTCGACCAGTTGTGTTCGTTCATGGGCAATTTCATGCCGGATAAGACGCGGCAGCCTCTTCGTACGGTGACGTGTCAGTATACGATCACGCCGGATCGACGGTTCATCATCACGCCACTGGAGAAGCATCGGGATATCATTGTTGGGTTGGGTGCTGCGCATGCGTTCAAGTTTGCGCCTGCTTTTGGGAGGGTTCTGGCGGAGTTGGCGGTTGATGGGAAGACGAAGGAGGATATTTCGAAGTTTGGAATGCCGAAGGAGGCCACTGGGAGTTCGAAGCTTTAGGATGTGGGTTGTTGCAAGTCGTATAAACCGATGTTGGGGCCGATTTATGTCTGATATGTATGTGGCTATGGAGAGGTAGTGAACAGATAATATCATCATGACCTTATGGCGTTGTGCTCTTTTGGAGTGAAGTGTGGCGGTAGAGAGCGTAGCTTCAATTGGGAGTTGGGGGTGGTGGGAACCTTTATATAGCTTCATGTGCAGCTTCACCTACCCTCATGAGCTTTTTGCAGCACCTCTCAAAACTGGCCTACCCCAAATAGCAACCAGGCCCTTAGGGACTCCAATGACAACATTTCTATAAGAAAGTGAGTAAAATGATTTAGGTTGCCGCTTGTCCCGAGGCGATTCGACCAAGTCTCATGATCGTCGGATTCCAACTGTGAAGTGGTGCTTTTTGTATAGCTTCATGTAGAGCTTCACCACCTTGGATGAGCCTCAAGGCCACGTCTCCAAAAAGTGGCATACCCCAAATAGCAACCAGCCCCTTAGACACTCCAATGACGATGCTTTCATAAGAAAGTGAGTAAAAAGATTCACAATACCGCTTGCCCCGAGTCGAAATCTCCAACTTCAGCCAAAGCAGCGATCTCCGCTAAGGTGCTTTTTGGATAGCTTAATGTAGAACTTCGCCTTTAATGAGCCTCGAGGCCATACCTCCAAAAAGTGGCATACCTCAAATGAGACTAGCCCCTTAGACACTTCAATGAGAACAGTTCTATAAGAAAGTTAGTGAAAAGATTTACAATGCCGTTTACCCCGAATCAAAATACTCAACTTTGACCAAAGTAGCTATTTCCGTTGAAACCCTGCAAGTGGTGCCCTTTGAATAGCTTCATCTAGAACTTCACCCTTCATGAGCCTGAAAGCCATACCTCTCAAAAGTGGCATACCTCAAATGACAACCAGCCCCTTAGATACATCAACGACAACAGTTTCATAAGAAAGTGAGTAGAAAGATTTACAGTGCTACATGACCCGACTCGATACGACCAAGTTTGGGTATAGCAGTCATGCTGCTCCCTGCCGACTGGTTCCTCCATGGTATACCATCAAGGATGGCCAGATTGACCAGACATTAGACATGCTATCACTACTTACACACGAACTACCCAGACAACTGCCTTCAAATACTATGCCTCTATTCAGCTATTCCAAACATCTATATGCACTGTGGAAATGTCTCTGTTATCTTCTCACAGTCTGTGCGAGGGTTATGCAGCAATGGAAAATATCAATGATGAGGATCACAGGATAAAAGCAAACCAAGCGCCGCAACATATCCAAGGGTCAGTCTCTTCGTCCTCGTCAGTCATATCTCGTTATTTGAACAGGAGTCGAACCGACTCGTCTGCCATAGTGAAAACAAAACAGGAAAGAGAAAACAAAACGCCTTGTAGTCAACCTCGCTGTTCCATGGACCATGAAGCCCGACTCCAAAGCACACAAAAATGAGCCAGGAAAGGCTGCTCCAAACACACAGGGAGGAATAAAAGAAAGTGTCGGTACAAGAGAAGAGAGGAACAAATGGCATAAACAAACAATCACCACCTCTTCCTCCCCTTCCCCTTCCCCTTCCCTCTAGTCTTCAACTCCACAAACCCCAACTCCTTCAACCCCTCCGCCAAAATCGACGAGTCCCGCATTCCCGGAAAATCCTTCGCAGGATACACACGAAACGGATCAGACCACGCCTCCGCCAGAATCGGCATCGACTGGCCCGTGTCCTCAACCGAGCCCCAGTTCATAAGCCGGAACTGGAGCCGATACAGCCCCGCCGAGCGGATGGACAGATCGGCGAAGATGAAGAAGGTGGCTGGTTGGTGCAGTTTTGAGGCGTTGCGGAGGTTTTGTGGGCCCGAGGGTGGGATTGGTGATGTTCCTGCGAGTAGGTCGGAGGAGGAGGGGTGTGTTGGGGCGGAGTTGGGGTCTGGGTCTGCGTCGACGTAGAAGGGGGACATGAAGGCTTTGCCGGAGAGGAGGGGGGTGAAGAATGTGTCGTCTGCGCGGGCGACGCCGTCGTTTTCTCTTTCTCTTTCTCGATCTTTGTCTCCATCTCGCTCGGGTGATTCTGTTTCTGGGATAACGGGCCAGCCGGAGGAATCTGACACTGGGAAGAGGAGACAGCCCACTGTGAAGCGGGGGTCTTGTAGGATGTCCCGGTCATCTTGGGATTCGGGGTCGAAGTCTGTGAGGAGGATCTGGACTATTGGGGGCGGGTCGACTGGGCGACGGTCTCGGTCGCCGGCGCCGCAGGCTCGTGCGGCGATGGGTTGTTGTCGGATGTGAAGGTGGTAACGGGGTTGTGTAGATGTTTGTCGGGGTGGTGGTGAGGGTGAGGATTGAGGTTCGTGGTGGAGGAGCTTGTCGAATCCATGGGGCATGCTATAGTTCGGCGCTTTTGGTGGTGGTTTTGGTTCTGGCGGGAGGCTGGCTGGCGCTGAAGTGTCTGTGAAGGCGGCTGGACTCTTCTCTGAGTGTATCGGACTCGAAATGGCTGTTGAGCTGCTACTAGGTCTGTAGTTTCGGGACTGTCAGCTTGTGTTGTCTTGATTGCTTTCTACCAACCAGTTCTGCACTGCCACGAGACGCTGCCAAGACACAGCAGTGCAAGACTATTCAGCTATAGACACCGCACTGGACTGACGGCTAACAGGTCGAAGTGGTTGAATCGACGATAACGAAAGGAAGGGACTTTACTGTATATCAGGATCGAATGTCCGCATCTGATGACTGGCGTATTCGCGCCTATGGCTCAACATTGGACTCGATCTTTCTTCATAGCGATCATGATAGTTTCGGGGGTCAGCAACGACTGGCCCATGGTGATGCATTCGTAGCGGAAGCGTGTGAGGCGAGGCATGGCGGTTTGTATAGCTATTGTCGGATGAAAGCGTATACCTTGGATCCGCAGTTCTCTCTAGAGGGTGTTGTAGCGCCGGTAGTCGAGGACCTGGCGCCCCCGTGAATGCTGGAGGCCCGTAACCCACGTCCTGTGGTAGAAAGTGTCGAGGTTCATGCCTAGCATATGATTGATGATATGTCATGGACATTTGGCCTGGCTGGTGAGAATGGGACGGCGGATTGAGATAAGGTCTGTCGGATGTGGGATGACCACATTGCTGGGACGGGGCCCTCGACATCTATTCAAGACGAGAATGGGCACCGAGAGTTGCGGCCGTTGCGCTAGTTATTCTTTGATGCCGTATTCGGACGGAGGGTTCAGCTCGGGAGGCATTGAATGCGACCCAGGTAGCGGTCAAAGTATCAGCCACACCCGCACGGAAAGGCGCAGCGTCTCAGATGAGGATGATCCTTTTTTTTTCTTTGGACCTTATGTATATGTCAAGGTGCAGGCCGTGGGGTAACGCTTTGAAGATGGAAATGCATATCCTGGAATTGTTTGCGGTCGAAAAAAAGGCATCTGATGATAAGTCGCATGCGGATGCTGGGCGTTAGGAGTCAGCCTTAGACTATGACGGGGCCAGGATTTTGGTATGCAGCTGTCAGATTGCCCTGTCGAACATTCGGTTCACAAGAATTTGTCAGGATTGAAGATTTGAATTTTGCTGAATTTGAGATTTCAATTTTGTTCAGCTTCGAGGCTAGACTGCCCACGCACTCGGATTTTCCTCTCCCCGGTGTCCTGTGAGGTGGTCCAATCATCTCAATGAAGATGACAGGGAAGGATGTGACTGACAGAGTCTTCAACGATTTCAAGCAGAACTCCATCAGACCCCCATCTTAGCTAAACGTCGCAATGCGATTGGCGCTGAGCATCCACCAAGAAATGATAGAAAAGGGAGGAGCCGGGGGAACGGGCCGAGCGAGCATTCGCCATGGGTTGAGCAGGCCTGTGTGCGAGGGAGAGAGAGAAAGGGGAGGGAGAACAGGTCACTGACAGGTGTGTGTCCGTGTGTCTCTGTGTGTGTCTCGATCGAGGCTGTGCGTTGGCGAACGGTATCGCTTGGCTCCCGTTCCTGACAGAAAAATGACGCCCGAGGGTCTCCGAATATGAAAATGCATGTTTGGATCCTGTTCGTTCTGTAGGTTGGCGCCAGAGCAGTTTGCGCCGCTGTCGACCCGCTGTCTGTGTTAATGTGGGGATTCTCTTGAACCTCGGCGAAATCATGGTAAAAAGATGCCATCATAGGGTTCGACGAGGGAATGGCTGAACGTCCAGGCCATCTTGATACTCATACACGGTAATACGGGACCAAAGCAACAATAGCCTTGTGGCGTAGGTGACAGGGATCCGTTGAATCCTGGGAGAGGGCTTGATTCCCAGAGTTCGTACGTACTGGGTCTAAATTAGGGGCCGTGTACCTAGTAGCGTACCCAGCAATGCACCTAAGGAGCGGTGGATCAGGCCCCGAGGAGGCTAACGAACCAAAACTCGACTCCCCGCTTTATAGAGTGAGCAACACCATTTCCTGGACCGTGGAACGTGGGCGTTAACGAACGGGGGTACCCGTCGAGCGGATGCTGACCGACTGTCTGTCCCATTTCAGCGGGTTGAACTGATGTCAAAATGCACACGTTGAACCGTCGTGATGGGTCTACACACAAGTTCCATCGGATTGGCTAAGCCTTCAGACTCGAGACGATCTTCCCAGCTCTCCACATCATGATAGGAGCACTGCGTCAGTGGCACCTGGCCGAACGTCCTAGTCGCTCTCGCCGTGGTTCGCTGGACTTTGACGATGGCTATGAATTGGAGATTGGAGATAGCAAGCCCGGAAAAGGACTTAACAGACGACCTGTGGTGAACTCGAACAAATGTCGGTAAGACCGGGGTCCCGCGATCTCCGGGAATCCAAGTGAATTAGCGTTTCACGGCAGTGCGCACCGCCCATCCCTCGCGTCTCAGCATGGCGTGGACTATTTGGACGAGGGCGTGGATTCTGTGAGAAAGACGTAGCGTTGCGAGATCTGATCGGCAAAAGGCAGCCAGATGGGGCTGGGGAGGAAGCGGACCACGCCAGGAGCGTTATTTGACGCCAGATGGGTCCAAGCGCCGAGGCAACGTTCAACGGGCAAATTCTGTTCGTATCGTCCATCCTGCAGCTCGTGTGTGCATATAGAGGCAAGCCGCAAGCGTCTCGCCGGTCTCAGGAGAGCGTATCTGCAACGCGCAAGTCCGCGGGCTCAAGATCCTTGTGGATTTGCCTCAAGCCCACAGTGAATCCTCTTAGGCTCAAAAATGACGGCGTCTACAAGCTCAATCTGGACGCCACAGTCGGTCGGCAATGGCTGCTCGGTCTTGGCTAGCCTTTGAGGTGCAGCAAAGTCCACATAGATCGGTATCATGTACATAAGTGCAAAGAGCGATTTTGTCGGGAGCCTATCGTCTCGTGGCTAGCCGACAGGGGAAAGAGACTTCAGTCCCCACCATGATGAGTACTCCGCATGTATTGCAACATCATGATAAAGAGAACGGTTCGATTTCCCATGCAGGATCAACGCTCTTCCTGGTGGCCTGCACTACTGCAGGCTACTGGGACACTGCCGGGCGATTGTCGTTCGCTGTTCGGTGAGACAGGACCAGCCAGTTCAGAGTTGGATGAACAGATACTAGAAACGGTCACCGTTCGAGTCAGGTATGGACTGACTAGTACATAGATGGTAGCCCTACCCCAGCGAGGAGTCAGTGCACGAGACGTCCAGGTGTCAAAAGACCAGTGGCTTGGCTAACCCTACTGTCGATCCCGTCCGTCGTGAACGACTAGCCATTCAAGGCGACTGTGTGGAGATCCATGAGCCCGTGTGCTGCAGAAGCACTCGTGGGGATCGAGCAGGGAAGAGTGGAATCTCTGTACCACTTCGTGTTGATCAGAGGCAACACCGTTGGAGTTCCGGTGACAACGTTGACCGGTAGCATGGTTATCGCGGTGTCGAGTAAAATAATGGGTCGTCCGAGACAGTTCACGTAATTCCAAGCACATCTACAGAGACACTATATCCACTTTCATATGCTGATAGCTCCAACATACAACTCCGATACACCATATTGAGACATTTGACATGTGAGATCTTCAACAATTCTCACATTTTCTGGACAGTCCCTCCTCCGTTCGGCCATGTTGAGTGTTCGCAGGCAAATCTGCAGCACATTTAACTAGTTCGAACATGCTACCGAAAATCCAGGTCCGCACTAGGATCTAGGTCCAAGTAGTATGGGCCCACTGAGTCCCGAGGTAGGCGATAGGGACTCAATGGGGAAGCATTGGGCATGGTCGAGGGCCGGATGTGTATCACCTCACCGAATGGCGAGCCCGGTGGAGTTGGCCCGCGATCGACGAGGCCGTAGTTCTTCCCAACGAACAGGGCGATCATCCCGCCATGTTGACGATCCCAAGCCACGATGTACCCGGATGGTTGCCACGGCTCACTTGGGCCATGTCGCATATCCATGGAGCCTAATTGCAGTAGATGCAAGCATCTCGTCCCCCCTTGGGGCACACCATTAATCATGGAGCGAGCCCGAATCAAGCCGAGCGAGGCAGGCGTCCATTCCTTCGACTGCTCGAACAAGGCTGGGAGAGGAGAATCCGAAAACTCTATCGGTGAATGCTCGGGGCACCATCTTAGCTCCAGAGATGGAAATTTGGTGCGAATCTCTTTCAGTCGCCTTCCGTCAAAGTCGATATCCAGGACTAGTCCTTGGACGTTGCCACATTGATCATTCAATAGATGCACAAGCTGGCCCAGGTCGTCCACTGAGTTTGAGCAACCACGAGCATGAAGCTCCGAGTAGAGTCTTGCTGGGTCATCATATCCAGCGGAGTCGCCATCGATCGTCAGCAAAGGCTGGTCCTTGAAGGTTACCCAGGACGAATCCAAAGCGACGCTGATATGAGCTCCATGTTCTTCGCCGACTTGGGGACCTTGCCACAGGATGCCCAGTCGTTCTTCCATGTCCTTCAGGCGGGACTCAAGCAACTGTTCGTAATGATCGCCCTGGACCAAGTCAGGCAGTGCCACCCCAACAATCGGATCGTCGAGAAGGGGTTGCAGGCTGCGGAAGGTGGCAAGGTAGGGTAATGTATCTTTGCTGCGCTGCGAAATGTCCTCCAAAAATTTCACGGCCGTATTTGATCTCCCCGCCTGAATTAAGGCGACAATTACCTTATAGGCAGAGTGGTATGTGTCCTCGTCTCTGCCGTTTTGCGTCTCCAGATATCGTTTCCACAATGCTTGCAGTAGTCGCTGGCTCTGTAGCTTTGCAAGTATACACAAATACACACTCCAATTCTGCCTGTCCTGATTCGGTGGCTCGAGTAATGCGTCGTGTAATGTGGATCGACTTTGCGGTTCTGTGTCCCCTTCACAAGTGAGCTCAGCGAGCAAAGGCCCTGTGTCGTATTGTGGATTCTCGAAGAGTTTTGAGTCGATGGCCTCAAGCAGCGTGTCGAGGACTAGGCCGCCTGTGCCAGAGGGGCCCTGGGAAGAGACCAGTTTTCCATATCCTTGCAACAATGGCCGAAAAGCGGAAGGTGAAAGGTCAAGAGCGGCGTAATACATGGCAAGTTCAAAGAGCTGGGGCCGGATCAACAGCTCGAGCCGTTGGAGTCTTGCAATGATATCGCCCAAAGTCGAAAGAATCTCAGCATAGGTGCTATGGCGTTCACAGCGTCGGAGGGCCTGCCTCAAAGTCTCGCAATTCCTCCCTTGCAGCTTCACCGTGCCATTTCCATCTATAGCTAGCTTCTCTGCTGCATGCTTCACAGAGGCCAGGTCCGCTGCTGAGCGAAGGTTTCGTGTGTCTTCCGTTCGGTACATAGGATGCACTCCTTTGAGAGCGCACCACAGAGCCGCTGGCGGACTGCCCATCTTCCATTCCCGATCGAGGAGCTCAATCGCTTGTTCATGCAGTCTCGAGGACCATCCATTGCCTGTGACTGTCCTGCTGGAAGTAGTCAGAGCGGCTCGTAGGAGTTCTGATGGCGTCAGGTCACGGAGCTGGGCATCACCACGAGCTTCGGTGTCGAGAGAAGCATAAGCGCGAGTCGGCGGCCGTCCTGCAAGGCAAAGATTGCCTCTCCATCCAGATCGCAAGAGCAATCGAGCCGACGGGCCACCCATGTTGGGCGAATGGTCAAGAGCAATGCCCAAATCGATAATGCGGAGGCACACGACCCACGAGTGGAGAAGATAAACAAGATAAGGGGGTCCGTCTGGGGCGGCAGATTTTGGGCGGTGTGAGGGGCGGTGAGGTTGATGTCATCTCATCGCCAGACTCTGCGGCTAGCTCGTCCCTTAACGTACTCAACACACCACCGCGCTGTTATTTGGCTATCATAGTCATGCCCCGAACACGAAACCAAGAACCCTCTCCGGAGGAGGAAAAGAAACCCGAACAGCAAGACCAGAATGAAGACTTCAACATACCCGCCTCGCCGGAGCCCAATGTCGAGAAGAAAGAAGACGACGCTGCAGCCAAGGCTCGTGAGAGACAAGCAAGGTTCAAAGCACTTCAAGCTCGAGCAGTAAGTGGTTCTTTTATCCCTCATGGCGATAGCGCGGGGGCGTCGTCCATCCCCGAGTATTGGGTTGCTAACGCCACAATAGAAATCCGCTACCGAGCGCAACCTGAAGGAAACAGCAGCAGAAACCCAGCGTCTCTCTACTGATCCGAATTTGCTGAATTCTCTTTCGCGCAAACATGCGTTCGCCTCCCACAACCTTCTCAAAGCAGATACAGAAGCAGCAGGTGAAGATTTCGAGCGCAAGCGAGCTTGGGATTGGACTGTTGATGAATCTGAGAAATGGGATCGGCGCATGGAGAAGAAGCAGCGGCACCGGGACGATGTCGCTTTCCAGGATTACACGCAAGAAGCTCGAAAGGTGTACAAGCGGCAAATGCGGGAGCTCGCACCGAATTTGGAGGCATATGAAAAGGAGAAGTTGGCTGCCATCGAGAAGGCTGCCGCGAATGGTGACCTCGAGATTGTTGAGACAAACGATGGCGAGATGATCGCGGTTGATAAGAATGGCAGCTTCTATTCCACGGCTGACAGTATTGGCTTCACCGACAACAAACCGGACCGTGCTGCCGTCGACAGATTGGTCAATGATCTTCAGAAGGCCGAGGAGGTGCGCTTGAAGAAGCGCAGAGAGCGCCGTGGCGACGAGGAGGCGGATGTGACCTTCATTAACGAAAAGAACAAGCAGTTCAACCAGAAGTTGGCTCGATTCTACAACAAGGTATGTCGTTTCACGTGTTGGCTCTATTGGCATTCGAATATTGACATTCTGTTAGTACACTACCGAGATTCGGGACAGTTTCGAGCGCGGTACCATGATCTAATGCGAAACGAGAATCAAATATCATACAAGTCGCGGAAAGGCCAACAGGGCGACTGTCGACCAGCTGATTCCCGCTTCATGCCTACCCAAATGGATGCGAACTGTCAGTGACAATGGCGCGTGGCATAATCAAAGCATCGTCTTTCTCCAAGCCTTTGTTGCCAGTGCCTCAATTTGCTTTGTTCCTACCGCGCCCTTCGTTGTCTCGTCCTCCAACGCTTCGACCACGGCCTCGCCCACCACGTCGACTTTGAGTGGCTTCTCAGCCATGGCTCCGAGGAATGTGAGCTTGTTTCCTAGAAAATTATTGAACTCGGATGCAACGAAACCGCCTAGGGCGATAGGCAGTGTGAACTTCCTGCTGGAATCGTACATGAAGCCCGGGCGAATGAAGATACTGCGGAGATCAGGAAGGGTGGTGGTGATCGTGGCCTCGGCTTCTCTTTTCGTGGTGATGTACCTTGAGGGAAGGATAGGTGCGCCGGCTGCGGCAGAGATGAAGACAAAGGCCGGGACATGTTCGTTTGAAGATTCTTGAGCCAGTGCGATAGCTACAACGCAGAAGGACACGTTAGCTCCTCTACCACGACACCATAAACTGCCCTGGACATACCTGAATCTCTGTTCATTAATTCATAGGTTAATTGACCATCCTTCTCCTTCGGCTGCAAGGCTTCGCCTTCCTTCCTTTCTAGTGGATTTTGGCTTCCTTGCTTTGAAGAACTAAATGCCCGTTGCAGACCACCAACAATAGGCTCTCGCCCTTGTACCACACCCTTGTAATCCGCTTCTAGGAGGATGCCCATCGAGTGGACGACAGCAGTTGCACCGCTCAAGAATGGCTTGTAGCTCTCCGGCTTCAAAAGGTCGGCCTTGGCCCATTCAACTGAGCTGGCCCAGCTTGGGCGCTCAGCGGAGCTTGTGACAGTGTCCCACCGTGGCTCGCCGGATCGACTGATAACCTTAGTATATCGAACCGGAGGAACACTGGGTGTAGAGCAAAGAAGTACCTCAATGATACCACCGACCACCCACGAGCAGCGGCTGACTTGCAAATCCTGGACCCTGGAGTGGCATGTCAGTCGCGTGGGTTCATGATATTTTGTGTCGGAGGGTGTCACGGACCTAAAAAACCGCTTCCTCCAGCGACGACGAGTCTCTTAACTGCCATAGTGCAATATGGTAGTCTATATGCAGAGACCTGATTCTCGAAGACGGATTGAAGGGAATTCAGAGGAAATTAATGACTTAAGAAGCTTGCAAGAAACGAGCTGCTAGGTATGGGAAGCTCCGGCATGCCGTCACCAGGTCACGTGCATCACTATCGCGCGATTAGCTTTTTGTGTCGCGGTTGCTGTCGTTCCGCCTTGTGCGATCATCTACTCGCATCAACCCGATACTCTCTCAAGTTCAGCAAAATGCCGTCCACCACAGGAAATAAGCGCGTTCGAGTATGCCATCATGAGCAGACGGAATAGCCAGAGCCAAGCTAACATCGCATTTGCAGGGAATCTCAGTATTCCGCCCTTTCAGTATGTCTTGAAGCAGCTAGACTTGCATTCACCACTAACAAGACCCCCAGTCTTCGGCAGTGAAGCCCAACCATTCGACCCCGAAAAGCGACCCGCAAACGCACCTCCAGACCACACGCACCAATGGCGCGTCTTCGTGAAGGGCATCAACGACGAGGACATCTCATACTGGCTGAAGAAAGTACAATTCAAGCTGCACGAGACATACGCCCAGAACGTGCGCACAGTCGAGCAACCACCTTTCGAAGTTGTCGAGACTGGCTGGGGTGAATTCGAGATCCAGATCAAGCTGTACTTTGTCCCGGAGTCGAACGAGAAGCCGCAGACTCTCTGGCACAGCCTGAAACTGCACCCTTACGGTCCGGACGCGGAGGGGATGAAGGAGCGGAGAGAGGTGGTTGTCAGCCAGAACTACGAGGAAATTATCTTCAACGAGCCTGTTGAGCCGTTCTACGAGATTCTGACGGGTGGACCGGCGGCTGGGGCGGTGCCGAGGGGCAAGGGCAAGAATGCTAAGCAGCTTGCTGGCAGGACGGCGGAGATTCCGTTGAATGATAGCCCGAAGAATCCGTACAGTCGGGCGACGGAGAACAGGGAGCTTGATCGCATGGCTGAGGCGATGAAGACGGTTGAGCAGATGATAAAGGAGGAGAAGGAGCGGCTCGTTGAGCGCGAGAAGAGGTTGGCTGAGTTGCGCGAGAGCGAGGGTGTTCCCGCCACCACGAAGAAGCGTTGAGCCTGCTCTGTCTCTTCATCGCCAGTCAAATAACCGGGCGATGACGGCTTATGCTTCGAGCGATTCGGACCGTCATGATGGATTCGCTCAATGCCGACCTTGAAACAACCCCTCAGCGACTGTGGATATCATCTGACTGTGCTTTGTTTGCCTACACATCTGAGTGGCGAGTCAGACTACGAGACGATCTGTCGATCTAACTCCCAAGCTTCTGGATGAGGAACTCGCTTGAAAAGATTCACAGGACGAATGCTAGGACAGTGGCGGCAGTGGCTCCGCTCAGCTCGCCGTTCGAACATGTGGTGGGGGTCCCAGTCCTTTTGCCTCACCTCAACAATGGGACTCAAAGCAAGAAGTCTGTCTGGGCCAGACTCATACGCCTGAAGCATATGAAAAGTCTCGTGCCACGCCGCTCTTCGCCGCTCCTCGTCTCGTCAAGTCCACCAGCCGAATCACTCGCCAGAGAGTCCTCGGACGGCCTCGCAATGTTGAATACACTTCATGTTCATACCTCACCACCCTCGACATAGGACACATATGGAGAGCCACAGCAATCTATTACTATTGAATCAATATGTCCTCTCTCCTCGATACTTCAAGTACACCTTCCAGGCTATGTACACGCCAAAGCAAAACACATCTAACAAGCAGTACTCTTCGTCGTGTCCCTCGTCTGTTTCAAGAAAGGAATCAAGCTGGTCCCACCAGTCCCATAAAGACCTGTCGCATTCGTTTCGTCCTGTCCAGAACTAGCTGTAGCAAGATTGACCTTATCATTTTCCTGCTGGCTCGTAGCGCCACTTCGAGCCGGCATAATGATGTACCGGGAGACGATTTGAACATGGGTGTCCCGGAATGAGGTGAGGGCCATGACAGCCGCATTGAAGGCTTCTCTCACTTCCGAGTCAGCCTGCGCTGATGTCACATAAGACCGGACGTTGGATAGCTCAGAGAGCCTTTCCAAAAAGCGGCTGTGTGGCGCGGGCATGTATTTGCGCATCTCCTATTGCATGTCAGTCATTGCGGTTTATGGGGAAAGAAACAGGTCTGCTGAGGTCATTGCTGGAAGTCCCTACCTCGATGTAACTCGTCCCCGACGGCTTAATATCACCAGTAGCCGAGTGATTCACACCCAGGAAGATATCAAAAGTCTGAATCAACGAGCTCTGGGCATTACTTCCGCCACTGTACTGATGCCATTCACCCCGGCCCTGACCAACATCATAAAACACCCCATCCGGCAGCCCAGCAGCAGCCATATTCTTGCTCCCTGCAAAAAAAGGCCGCAACTGATAAAAGAAAACAGCAGGTGCGCACTTCTCATGCATCCTCTTCAACATAGCATTAAGATCCTGCAGACCGTCCGTGAATCTACACAGCAAGGACGTTAGGCGTGCCGAGTCGTGGGACGCAGTTGCTGCTATTGCGTCGAGCATTAGCGGGATGAGGCGGGCGCCTTTGGCCTCGATGGCGACGGAGATGACGATGAACCATTCTTCGTCTTTGGTGCCCGTGAAGGAGGTTAGGAGGGAGACGTTGTCTGGGTCTGTGATGGATGCTTCTTGGGGCGCGGTGTAGTTCCAGAGGGTGAGGGCTGCGTATGTTGCGCAGGGAGGGAGGCCTAGGTGTGAGGAGATGGCGAGGAAGGGGATTGAGATGCTTGGTGGGAGGATCTAGGTCGATGTTTGTTAGATTGTAAAGATGGTCGAGGTCGTATAAAGTGGAATGTTTACATCTCGGGGTTTCTGGCCTCCCCAGATATATGCGTGGGTGAGGAATCCCAGGATAGAATATGCGCGGCGCCACTCTGGCTCGGAGAGGAGGTATGTCGTGTCCAGTATGGGCAGCTTGTCGATTAGAGGCCTGATCTGGCCGGTCTTGATGAGAGTTGGAAGCTGGGATGCCAGTTTCTCCCAGGGAGCGTAGTACGGGTGCGTGAGGTGACTGAGAGGGAGGCCATCTGGGAGGAATCCATTGTCTGATGAGATTTGATACTCATCGAGGGAGATTTCCGGCGAGAGGATCATTTTGGTGGATGAGGGTATAGATTGAACGGGAAGTTGAAGAAGGATAGGTTGGAAAGATGAGAAGGTGACTGTCTGAGATAATTAGGAAAGCAAGTAGCGGGAAAGCTTATACAGACGACGATAACAGAGGGAGTTGCCAGAGAAGACCCGGCAGCTGATGCTGGCTGTTTGTTGGCGTCGGTAGGGGTCTTGAAGATGGACTTGGCGAGCTTGCGTAGTGGGGAGCTGAAGCGGCGTCGAGTGAATCGACTTGTGAGAGAGGGCTTTGTGTTAGGCGTACTCAAGGTTGAATACGGAGAGACAGTTGGAAGAGGGGACTTGTTCACAGTTGCTGGCTTTGGAGTGACGTTGTTTGAGATGGAGCCCTGATTCTGCCGGGCAAACTGGACAATGGTGTCCGGAGGAGAGGTAAGGAAGTGGGACGAGTGGTGAGATTCAAGAGGAAACTCGTCACAGGTGCCGGCTTTGGCGAGACGTTGGTCGAGGTGATGCCCTGATTCTGCTGGGCGAATTGGACGATGGTGTCCGGAGGGGTAGTAAGGAAGTGAGATGACTGAGGAGATTGATGAGGAGGAGCATCAAGAGCAGGAAGAGGGAGAAGGTTGGCGACGGTAGAGGGAGGGCCGAGAGATGAAGAAGAGAAATTCTGGACGTTCAAAGAAGTCGGAGGCGCGGCCGGTTCCTCTTGACAAAGAGCACGACGAATCACGACAGGACGCGGGGGCAGAGGAATCGAGCCCAAGGGACTGGGCGTTTCTTTCTCCCTCGGACTCGAAGAGAAGAGGTTTCGAAGTCGGTTGAATATGGTGATAGGTTGGGTACTTTGTTCAAAGAAGGCTTGAGACAAAGAAACACGGAGAAGCTTAAAATAGACGGGTTGGTGTTGGATGAAAGGAAGCAAGAGGCGTTGTAAACAACAAAGAGAAGACGGGAGAAAGAGATTGAAGTGCACGAGATTTGAAAAGTTCTGCGTGTAAACAGTACTCAAAACTTCATTTACAGACGATGATAGTTCCTGATGGCATACCGGCTTGCATCGGTAGCCCGTCACTTGCTATCTATGAAACCCGGAAGCGAGCCGGATGGCCATCCGTGTTCCGGGTCGGAGGGTTCATGATTGTCACCGGATGCTACTCGAATTTCGTAAATACCCGAGTTCTAGAAAGATTTAGTCCAGTAAAAATCAAATAGCGGCTCTTTTGAAATGTCATAGCAAGAGACCTAAATACTATTGTTCACTGCAGTCCGCAATATTCCTGAGTGATTACCCCGGATACTGTCTCTACTATACGCTATCGCAGTCTCTGACAGGCACCAGAACTGACAACAGCCTCAAAAATCCATAAAGACAACCAGAACTGCATATACGAGTCTCTAGTCGCAGAACAACATAGCAATCAACCAACACTCATGAACACCACGTCATTTAACGTCTGGCTACAAGGTTATCAAACAGTGGGGACGGATCGCGAGGCGGAAGCGGAAGGGGCATCCGGGGGTGTACACCTCCCTCACCTCCGATTTGACACTGCAATTATAAAATGCAGACTACGGCGAGTGCTGCATCGTATCTGCGCTCAAGTCTTACCCCTCTATCGATTCCAACCGAGCTAGACTTTGCTCGTTGACACCGCTGCTTCTTCTGCCTCCATCTCCTCCAACCCAACCAACATGACCGGTGTGAAGACGCCCAAACCTGTTTTCCCCGCTGAGGCGGACTCGAAAGAATACGCTGCTTCTCTAGATGCGGCTGATCCGTTGAGTAAGCTGCGGGATGAGTTTATTATTCCTTCCAAGGCGAATTTGGCATGCAAGAAGCTGGCGAAGCCTGGTAAGTGATAGATAACAATACAACTTAATCATTGAAGGAGTATCTCTGACATTTTCAGGGCTTTCGGATGACCTGAGTATCTACTTCTGTGGAAATTCCCTGGGTATCCAGCCCAAGGCTGTTGCCAAATACATGGAAGCACAGCTTGATACGTGGTCATCCATTGGTGTCTGCGGACACTTCACTGATCTCGAGGATTCGCCGCTGTCCCAGTGGCAACTGCTCTCTGAGCAGGCTGCTGCATCCATGTGCAAGATCGTTGGCGCGGCGCCTGAAGAGGTCGCTGCCATGGGCACCTTGACTATGAACCTGCATTTGCTGTTGGCCAGTTTCTACAAGCCGACTGAGAAGAAGCAGAAAATCCTCATGGACTGGAAGGCGTTTCCCAGCGATCATGTAAGTTGTGCAATACTTTGCTATGAGGTCACTGCAACTCAAGGCTAATCTTCCCCCAGTACGCCATTGAGTCGCACATTGCCTGGCACGGCCTCGACTCCAAAGAGAACATGGTTCTGATCGGTCCAGACGAAGGCCAGTACGAGATCTCGACTGAGAAGATCCTGTCATACATCGACCAGCACGTCGATGACGCAGCTCTCGTTCTTCTCCCCGGTATTCAGTACTACACCGGGCAGCTCTTCGACATCCCACTGATCACCAAGTACGCTCAAGACCGGGGCATCACGGTGGGCTGGGATCTGGCCCACGCGTATGGAAATGTCGAGGTCAAGCTGCACGAGTGGAACGTGGACTTTGCCGCCTGGTGCACGTACAAGTACGGCAATGCTGGCCCCGGCGCGATGGGTGGTATATTTGTGCATGAACGGCATGGTAAGGTGGATTACAGCGAGGGCGAGGATGCTCCCAAGTTCCGGCACCGGTTGACTGGGTGGTACGGTGGTGACCGATCTGTGCGGTTCAAGATGGATAACAGTAAGCAAGCCTTTTCTGAATCCCCATTGAATCAACCATGCAGCCGCTAATCCCTTTCAGAATTCAAACCAATCCCCGGTGCTGGAGGATTCGTCATCTCAAACCCCTCAGTCATCGACCTGACCACCCTGTGCGCAGCGCTCTCCGTCTTCGACAAGACAACAATGTCAGACCTGCGCCAAAAGTCGCTGAAGCTGACTGCTTACCTGGAGTACCTCCTTCTGAAGGATACTACCGACGAGAAACGTCAATTCCAGATCATCACCCCCTCAGATCCGCATGCGCGTGGTGCGCAACTGAGTCTTCTGCTCAAGCCCGGTCTCTTGCACAAGGTGGCTCAACGGTTACAAGACAACGGGATCATCTGTGATAAGCGCGAGCCGGATGTTGTGCGCGTTGCGCCGGTGCCGTTGTACAATACTTTCTCCGAAGTGTGGAAATTTGTCGAGGTGTTTAAGGGTGCTTTGTCTGCGTGAAGCGGTGACTGCAAAAGCGCTATAGAAATGAATACCATTTGCATACCGATATTTCCTGAATGTCATTCCAATTGCTAGAAGTTCCCAATATTGTCCCAGGTATCACCACCACGAAGAAACTCCTGTCCCTGGGAGAAGAAGTTTGTGGCAAGAATGGAGAACTCATCGTTCGTCAGGGTCAACTGGTGCGGTGAGACCAGCGAGCCTGCAGCGTAGTCATGGGCCCCGGCGAAAGCAGCATTAGTACCGAAATTCGGGGACTGGTAATTGGATGCCCGCCCCTCTCCTATGCGGGTCGGTGCAGGTAACGGTGAGGTCTGGGATACCTCTGCAGCGACAGTCGGAGGTCCGGTATAGAGAGAGTCACCGAAAAGACGCCGGGCAGAGTCGGCGTCACTGTTCGATGAGTACTCCAGGATCTCCCAGAAACGGGACAGATCGATGAGGAGGCTTTGGTTCTGTGCGTCTGGGCCGGACTGGTACGTGGCTGAGACGGCGTCCTCGAGGTGTTGCAGTCTTTGTGCAAGGCGGGCCATGTGAGGCCATCGCTCGCCGATCTGTTGCACGAACTTGACGCACCTGGTGAACCTGTCTCGCTTCTGTTCTCTGATGGCTGAGTCTTCGGTGAAGCTTAGCTGGAGTTCGATGGTGGCTACCACGGCGGCGCTGTACCCTAATAATGGGTCTGACACGAGGAAGGATCTTTCTTCGAAGTAGTTGATGAAGTGGATGATCCATGTTGTGTGTGATGAGATGAGGTCGGAAGTATGCTGGAGGAAGATTTCGGGAATCGTGCTGCGGAAGGTGCGTAGACTGAGAGACAATAGTAGGGGATGGTTCAGTAGACAGAGGATGGTGTGGTACATGAATTGATTCAGGAACCACGGTCCCCAGTACTCGCGATGAGCCTGCAGCTCATCTAGCGACCTGTCTCCAAGATTTGCTGGTTTGAAGCGGTGGGTTAGAGGCATGCGTGTCTCGAGGTCCATTTGCAATGCAATGATCTTGGAGTACTCGGAATGGGGTGACCACGGCGGTACATTGCTTGGTCGTCCACGGAGTCGCACGTATCGCGCGGTCCTTGCAAACACTTCACTCAGCATAATGACGTAGGCCATGATGCCTTGATCTTCGATGTCGCTTCTTCGCACTTCAATTGTGGAAGGACCTGGAGAAAGAGCACGTGCTGGTCGAGTTGGACTCTGGGGATAAGGCGGACCTCCCACGTCTGGGAGATCTAAGATTGAAAAGTCGCCGCCGTGCAATCGCTTCAAGAGACATATGCTCCAGAAGCAGCGTCTACGCTCTTCGCGAAGAATTGTGCTTGTAGGAGTGCGAGGTTCAAGGGCAAGATTTGCACACTGCGCAAGATTCATAGCGAGACTGCTGTGAATGCTGGAGCGATGTGTGTTTCCATCTGTGGTACAACATCAGCAGTGCTATTCGAGGCCTCATGGATGAACTCACTCGTAAAGTCAACCAGGCTCAGGAGACAAAGACACTGGAGTGTTGAGAGCTCAACCGGCCCTTCTGAGACTCGTTTCATGACCAGGCCCCGTGCCACTTCGGCATAGGTATTGACCACGTCCATGACGTCCATGGTCTTATACTGTGAATCAGAGAATCGGAGAGCCAGAGCCATCATCGCGTAGATGATCTCCACCTCTCGTGATTGCAAACTGGAGAGGAAGCTGCTCCGGTGGAAGAGCGGGAGGGGTTGTGAATCGCAATACAGAAGATAAAGCTCTGCTATGAGGGTAGTCTCCTGCCATGGTGGCAGCACATCCGGCGCACTTGACCTGAGTGACCTTGGTGCCTCGGTCGTAATCGACTCGCCTCTGGAGCTGACACTGACCCAGGCGATATTCAGTAAGTCAACCGTTTGATGTGTGGTTAAAATTATTCGTACCCAAGATGATCAAGGACGGCCCCTAGCTTGCCTTCCAGGCTTCGCAACCTATCTTCCTGCAGCAAAATGTCAAAAACTGCTGCCCATGCCTGAGCTAAGCAAACGTACCAAGGGTTGAGACCCTGGTGGAGCAGACGCGCTGAATCTCGAGGGCTCCTCTGGTGGAGGTGGCCGTCGCCTTTCCTCCGCGTACAGGCACTGCTGCCGTAGTCTGGCACACAGAGAGCAGACCGGTTGCTCTCCGGGACATTTGGCTTTCTTGCGTCTGCGAGACCGTCAGCAGTTTCATCTGTGAGTGGGTGTATGGTCTGACCTGCAAGGCTCACAAGCCTGCCGTACCCGTTTTGCCGGTCGCTCAGGGTATGTTGAATCGGTTTGATCCATGTTTGCGGAAGGAAAGATCAAGTGTCAAGGCGAATATCTCTTGACCAAAGCCATCACCTCACAAAGCTGATGCTGTAAGGTGGATGTGTATACAAGGTTCGGTTGTGCGAATAACAACACATTTGATGGGTGAGACGTCAATTGTTCAGCCTAAATACCGAGCCTATCTCCCCAAGAAGGGAACTTTTCGAGTATTCGAGACAATCTTTATCTGTCGGAGAAGTGAGGTTTACAAGCATGCAGTGGGTGCTACCTAGTTAACGGCGCCGTGCAAGGGCTTACTAATCGATATCAAGCGGGCTCACGGGAACTTTGGAAGGGCTGTCCGGGGCAGAGCCTAGCCAGACTTTTGACGTGGGACATCCTGTATTCAGGGTTTGTGCTTTGAGCAGTTCTGGCACTCAGCCATGCACGTATTCTTGCTTTGATACCCAAGGTACCGGTGGAGAGAGGCTTATAGACTACCATGTTGCAGCCCTTTCCAGCAGATCAAGCCAATGACGAGTCGACGAAAGTAAGCCAGCTCGAGTCTCACTCCATAGCGATCAAGACCGATTGAACGTATGAACATGGCAACGTAAGGACTAACGTGTGGGCAACATCCTTCATTTGGCGCTTCAATTGGTTTATGTACAGCCCCAAATCATCAGTGTGCCTGCGAACCCATCTAACAAATCACCGGAGTAGAAATACACCGCCAATATAGTCAATCCAACACTTCGACTTCAAGAACCACGCCAATAAAAGGGTGGAATCTTTATTTCTCGCCGAACCAGGTCTTGTGGCCCTGTTGAAATAGTCAGTAAATGCGAACGGAATCCCCATTTGGCGAATCCCAAGGGCCGAAGACGAGGAATACTCACGAAGACCATGCGGCACATGGCGTAGGTGGTAGCTGTGTCGGAATTAGCATGCTGCTGTTCATGGAGACTCAGATGGCGGTTCCACTCACCAGCACCGAGGCCGTAGACCGAGATCAGGTAGGGGTACATGAGGACACCGCTACGGGAGGTCTGCCAGACAGTATGTATGTCAGATCATTGCCATTGCATCACTTCGTAAACGATTATCGCAGGTCGGACTGACCTTCCACCATTGACGCTTGCCGTCGTGGTTCTGGAAGAGGCGCTGGTAGTAAGGGACACGGTTCTCGCGGTACACGAAACTATAGACGAGAAGACCTAGTTAGCAGAGTCCATCAATTGAGCCGGCTTCAGCCCTGTCCGCGCGGTGTCAATGGCAAGGGACCAGTTCGGATCCCCTCCAGATCGCGAAGCGAAATTCGGTCGCACACCCACACCGCGGGCATGACGCAAGAAGGCAAGCGCAGGGGGTCAATCTCAACGTACCCAGCCATGCGAGGCACAGTGCGGAACATTTTGGCGGTTGGAAGCAAGAAGCGAGGATTGGGTGGGAAGAGGTAAAGGGCAATGGCACCACGACGTTGGATTCGGGAGAGCTGCTCGGTCACCTGATTTCCCTCTTTCTTCCGTGGTTAGTCATCCACGCTCAAAAAGGGAAAGCGGACAATCGTTATTTGGAGATGAAGGAGGATGCTTGACAAGCTTCCAGCTACCATTCCTCCCTACACGACTCATGCGACCGGCTCTGCTTCGACTCCTGAAGAGGCCGTCTGCCCTCCCGATTCTTGATACCCTCGTTGCAACACCGATTGGAATTGACCAGCTGCAGTCACGGTACACGTGCCTACGATGCCAATCGAGATGCGCTGGGAGATTGGCTGCCGGTGAGAAAGAGGATAGCTCAGCAGGTGACGAAAATGGAACAGTTCGGCCTACGGCAGGCGTTGAAACGCCACTCGGCTTTCCAATCTACGAGATCGAACCGTCAACTGAAACCCAAGCGCCTGAAACGACACCTCTGAACCATTCACATCGGTATAACCGTGCCCAATCCGCGTCAAAAGCGCTACACCTACAACCGGAGAAACTCGCATTTGAATCGGATATCGGGCATACGACGGACGTCGGAACTCGACTAGTGGACCACTCGGAGCACAAAAACAACTTCGAGCTTTGGGAAGAGCTGCTCCGATTCCGACAGCGTCACTGGGGCGATCAAGGTACACTGGATATTTGGAAAGGCCTGACAGTCCGTGTGGATGGCGTCTGGTTACCTGTCAGAGGGGAGCGCGCCGATTTCTTTTGGAAAAGCTTCGTTGAGCTGGGCCTCAAACGAGTGCTTCCTGTGAAGGATGTGGTGGACTACGCCATCAAACTAGCAGAACGTCACGGTCATCGTTGGCTACCTCTGCACGAGAGCATTGTGGGCGGTCTCCTTGAGCGAGGCAGGACGGAGACGGCCCTTGAATGGCACCAAAAGCTCCAAAGCACTGGCTTGGCTGGCGCGGATGACGTTGTTCGAGTACTCTTGCCAGCTATGCACGCATCTGTCGCCGACTCGAATACATTGCCTTCGAGGACAGTTCACCGACGTACGCCGGACGAAAGACTCGAAATCTTCCGGGAGCTGTGTTGCGCTTCGCCAGGCCACAAAATCTACGGACCAGTCATTTCGATGCTCTTACAAGAAGGACATGGAGAGGAAGCACTATCATTGCACAAGTTTTTGATCGAGCGCAAGGATCATCCAAAGTCATCCAAAGAAATACAGTCCCTGTTGGATTACGTCAAGAAATACGGGCTGAAGGAGGAATTCAAGCGACTTGGAGCCTATGCCCAGCGCCGGTTCAAAGACATCAAGGGTATTGGTCTAGAAATACCTGAAGAAAACGACCACCCGACAGATGCCACGAAGGGCGCGCCAGAAGGGAAACCCTTCAAAGATGACATCGGGGCTAGGCTTTTCGCTACCCGTGCCTTCAACTTCGACATGGTGCTTGGTGCTCTCAAGGTGCTTGGCATATCAGCAATCGGGCCTCGGACTTTACGTGAGATGGCTCTCAGATCGCATGGCAGCCAGGATATCCTAGAGAAGATCAAGGCCCTTGGACAATTTGGCTTTTCGATTGGTGACACTGTCTTTGCGCGCTTGGTCCACAAGCTAGCGAGGCAAAACCGTGAAATTCTGCTATCCGATCTGCTCCAGAGTGACCAACATCCGGATGTCCTAGAAGATGCGCACATGCAAGAGTCTTTACTGGTCTCCTACTACATGGCTCGCGATTCACGCCAGTACAACTTGACCCAAGCAGTTCTAGCAGAACTGTTCCCAGACTCTCCCGGTCTGTTGGACATACACTTTCGCAAACACATTTCTATTGGGGAGTTTGATGCAGCGGCAAAAGTGGTGGATGAACTGGCCCTGCGTGGCAAGACTCTGAGCGAGAAGAGTGTGGACTTTATGGCTGAGCAAGTCTTGACGCCTCGGCGGATAAATCACCAACCACCGCCTGGAAAGCGGCTGTCCACCAAGGGTGAAGTCATGTTCATTTTTAAGATCTTACAGCGCGTGGTTCCCGCCGGAGGCTATGTCAGCGCTGCCTTCTGGGTGGAGTTGCTGAAGCGTCTGGGGATGGGCAACCACTGGAATGACCTCCGCGAGTGTTGTTTTTGGCTTGTTCGTCAGTATTCTCCCAATCCCAAACCGCAGAGCGGAAAACCGTGGGTGGTCACGCAGCCTCAAACGGGCACAGCCAGGGGCCCGGGCAGTCGGATGGTGAATCTCGTTTTCACTCCTGCGATGCAAGGTGCCATTGTCGCCTGGGGGTTCAGGTACCGGGTGACGCACGAAATCGAGCCCAAAACGTTCTATGCCCATCCCATTACTGGTGACAAGCTCATCCCTTGGACTCGAGGTCTAATCCTTCTTCGGGAGCTGGAGCAAGCTGGCCTTGTTCTTCAGACACGTGCCATCAGAGATGCCACCCGGGTACGGCTCAAGATGCTGTACGGTGAATATTGCCATTCAGCCCGACGCATGAACCGCATGCTGAGACGGAGGAATCCGTATAGCGTGCAGCGAGTACTTAAGGACATCAATCGCGCATGGGGTGGGTCTTTGTTTACGAGGGAAATCTCGCAGCCCGAGCAACTGGTGAATCCCCCGCGCCAACCAGGGTCGAGGTCGAGGCGGCGCTTGGCTGGTGTGCAATTGGCTCGAAGTCGAGGTCCATGAATCTTGTACATAGGAGTGTATGATAGCCACAAAGGAGCTCAAGAACAAGGGTCAGGTCAACACCAGAGATCTGGGATGTAGATTGCCACTGTATGCCTAGAGATGCCTAGAGATCCTGGCATCTACTTCAACGCGGCTGTGCCAAAGTCAACAATATTTCCATAGCCATCAGTATTCAGGGAATTCTAGCCAGGTCTTCCCTGTGGCTCAGACCAATAAAACCGAAAAAGCAAGAGCCCAAGGAGCAATAAAGATGAAGCCGAGGCGGAGCAGGCGATCTAAGAATAGTTGAGACGGCAACGCGGCCTGGACCCGCAATGGATCGCCCTCTAAACATTCCATGACAGCCTTCTTATTATCCTCCTCTCTTCTCCTCATCTTCACGTCTTCACTATCTGACATCTTTAACATTGTATACACCATGCGCTCCCTTGGTCTCCTGCTCTGGCTACCCGTGGTTCTCGCCAACCCGCTCAGAACCCGCTCAACGGCCTGCAACAACTCTCCGGATCTCTGCGACAAGTCCTACGGCGAGATCACTCATCTAGGCGCCCACGACAGTCCCTTTGTGCGCGATGCGAGTACCAGCAATTCTGTTGCTGGCGATCAGTATGTTTTGTTCTGAGGTGTTGAGGGTGCAACAGACTGACTCTTCCTCTCTTTGTTTTAGATACTATGATACCCCTACCCAACTATCTGCCGGCGTCCGACTCGTTACGGCCCAAGTACACAGCAGCAACTCACAATGGCGGCTGTGCCATACAAGCTGTGACCTACTCGATGCAGGACTATTGAGTGATTGGCTCGGAGAGATCAAGAAATGGCTGGATGACAACCCGAATGAAGGTGCGTCAACAAGGACCTCCACGCTGGCTCGAAGAACAAAATGGCTAACATGCTGTACTGCTGCAGTGGTCACAGTCCTCCTCGTCAACTCAGACGGCGCAACAGCCTCCGAACTAAACACCGAGTTCACAACCGCCAACATCACCGACTACGCCTACCAGCCGACCTCGCTCACCACAGCGCCCACCTCATGGCCAACCCTGCAAACAATGATCAACGACGGAAAGCGACTAGTCGTGTTCGTGGCCTCCCTCGACACAAGCACTAGCTACCCCTACCTGATGAACGAGTTCGACTTCGTGTGGGAGAACCCCTACGACGTGACCTCCCCCTCAGGCTTCTCCTGCGAACCCAACCGGCCCTCGTCACTGTCCGGCCAACTCTCCACAGCACTCTCGTCCAACCGACTCCCGCTAATGAATCACTTCCTCTACTCGAACGACCTCTCCTCGCTGGGAATCGAGTACCCCAACGCCAGCTATGTATCCACGACCAACGCCCCAAGCGGTGGCGTCGGTAACCTGGGTAGCACGGCGACCAAGTGCAAGCAAGAGTATGGCGGACGGCAGCCCACGTTTATCCTGGTTGATTTCTTCAACCGCGGACCAGCGATTGAGACTGTTGATAATCTCAACAATGTGAGTAATGCTGTCGGACGCACGTCGCTCTCGACCTCTGCGGGGAGCACATCGAGCGATGGGTCTACGATCAACAATGTGTTCAAGGGTCTAGTGGACCTGGCTGAGTCGGCCAAGTCCGGTTCCACACCTAGCGTGGGCAATTGGATCTGGGTTGGCGGGAACTGGGGGAGTGTGCTTGGTGGGGGTATCTCCTTCTAAGCATTCGATCCTTGTCATGTGTTCATTGTCTTGTTTTGTTTTGCAGCGTTCTTGTTTGCGACATTCATTAGGTCGGTATCATCCGGTGACCTCGGTCATCGGGTCTGATTCTGACTGACCCGGTACATAGAGCATGGGTACGGCATTGGTCATTGGTTATGGTTATGGTATATTGGCACTGGCGCACAGCGCAAAGATCTGGCGTTTGGCTTCTTGGACTGGAATGACGGAACGACTCATGGCGACATCGCTAGTGACATTAGATAGCAACGAATGAACAACACGGTACTTTCGATCACAGTACCAAACCCCCCTTTGATCCTACTCCTTCCCCAACAACTGCTGTACCTTATTCACCTTATCCTCGGCCGTCTGCACCTTATCCGTCCTGTCCCAAATCAGCCCAGTCGTCAGCGCAATGCGTACATAGTGCGGGGTGAAACATGAATCATGGATAGAGGCTCAAGCGAGAAACGCAGGGAATTGGGGGGCGGGGTGGTTACCTTGATCCGGTGCGGATGTCGGTTTGGATGCGCACGATCCCTTGTTGGTGGAGGAGGGTATGCGCTTGCCCGATCACCTGGTGGACACGGTCCCAGGATCCTTCTGGTGAGTGTCAGCGGGGGCATGAACCTAGTCTTGGATTTGATATAGTAATAAAGACGGCTTGTATGTGCTTGGGATGACCATCGATTGAGATGGTTGTGCTGAGCAGCACTTCATTTCCCATCTACAATCGAGATAGAGGTAGACCACAGGTAGATTGGCTGATAATTAGCTGATAAGAGACAAGGACTGCTCACCAAGAGTTGTCCCTGCAGAATGCATGGTATACTTGACCCCCGATTGCTCGATCAGCCGCTGGACGTCAGCGATTTGGGCCGAGACTGAGGCCGAGGCGGTGCCAATCTGGGGTCTGTGAGCTGATGCTATAGTTCGGTTATGATCGGTGAACTCACTGGTATCAAGCAGAAGTCTGCCGTGCAGTGCTCTGGAGTTGGGAGGTTGTTGTATGCCATGGCGAGTATTGTCGAGGTGAAGATGGCGGGGTGTGGGATGACAGGATCATCACGGACCTGCAAGTCAACGAACTATACGCAGTACCGACGTGCTTACTCTATTTTATAGCTTAGCGCAGCTTATCCTGTGGCCGGCTTATTTCTATGATTATTTTTATGCTACAGGGCTGAATTATCCAACTCCATCGAGATGCTGCGTTATCAGCGCCAGTCCTGCTTTTGCTTTGGCTTTGGCTTTGGCTTTGGCTTTGGCTTTGGCTGTGCTGACCGCCGGTCGCTTCCTCTTCTTCTTCTCTTCATCTCTTCCTCCGTTGATGAACAGTATCAACCTCATCTTGATCTACAATCACCGACTATCTACATCCCCCACGGCGATTGGACTGGCAGATCCCTTCCAGGGGCAGCGCCACTACTATGAGCACCCCCCACCGGACGAGGATCTAAGTCACTAAACCCTGCACGCCATCCCGCTGGCTTGCCCCCCGGGTTCGCCGCGCAGCTCTCATCGATTTCAATCTCTCAAGGGCGCTCATCCACCGCCAAACGGCGGTCTGCTCGAAAGAGCCACCCACATCTTGGTGTCTCAGACACCCGGTCGTCATCTGAGCAGCGTCCAGCTCTCCTCATCCCCTCACGCGCAATACCCAGCCCGCGATACGCAACCGCCTCGGACTTCACTGGTTCGCGCTCCGAGCTCGGCTCCATCGAGCCCATTCTGAATCCGTTTTAGCTGGACGCATGCACAAGCGATCCGCCCAGTAGCTTGTCTCGCGTGACCAATCGTCTTGGAACAATCTCAGCACCCGTCCACTGTCCACCAACGCCGGATCGATATATCACCATCAACCCTGGCTAGACGAGTCCCTCTTGAGTCTACATACTGCGTAGACAATGCTCATGCCGTTTGAAGTCCTCCCCATCCCCTGCAAACATTCACACCCCACGAATGACAAAACCAAGTCTCCTTGAGCTCCCGCCGGGAGTTCAGCTCGTGTATCTGGCCGAGGGCGGTGCAAATGTGATCTATCGCTTCGTTTCAGCCCCAGCGAAGCCCGTCAAAAAGGATCCCAAGAAACCACTGTCCCCAGTGACCATTGACTCGATCGAGCATTGCGGCGTGCCAAACCGGTTTCGAGGGAAATTACTCCGTTTACGCAAAGAGACTGCGGCAGATCTGTCGTACAAAGAGATCGTGCAAAACTTCAACGCCACCGTGCGACCGCTCTTCGCACCAGAAGAACTCGTCGACCAAGAACTCATCAGACTCCCAGAGGGCCTGATCCAACGCTGTAATGAGAGTCTCCGCATCGCCGAGCTGAATGGCATGCGGCCCAAAGAGCGGCATGGAGGGTACCTCTGCACGAACGAGCCGTTCGGTCTGATTATAACCGATATGACGCCCTTCGACGACCCGGGGGCTACGCTGGCAGAACTCAAACCGAAATGGCTCATCCAGTCACCATCGGCACCTGCTAACGCGAAACGCTGCCGAACCTGTGCACTGCGGGAAATGAAGAACGCCGAGTTGCGAAGACTGGGTCTGAAAGAGCACCGCTCGTTTTGCCCCCTTGGCCTCGTCTCCGAGCGCTTCGAGCATGTCCTCCGCGCGACGGCATTAATCAAGGGATGCAAAGATCGGTCACGCTTAGCGCAGATCTTATATCGCAATCCGACGCTGCAGAAATTGCAGTCTTTGCAGAAGGCCCGACGGGATGTTGGGTTGCTTGGCCCGCCGCCTCAGTCTCGGGAGATGTCCCTTGATATGACAATCCGGGACTGTACCATGTTCATTAGGGTATGTTATTACTATTCCTGTGAGTATATACATGTGCTAACATCCCTCGCAGATCCCCCACGACGAACGGGTTCCCCCAGAAATACGCCTCGGCGATCTCGATCCAAAGACCAGTGCCGGCGGTAAAGCCAAGTACTGGCGTGACCTGGAGCTGCAATTGATCAACGGAGGCTGGTACCGCGGGTTAAACAGTAGCCAGAATCCGAGCGAATGTGCCCTGCAATACCGGTGACATTCATCCCCGACGTGATCTTACTGATTTTCCCTCTTTCCTTGGATGCCATTGTTTCTTCCAATGGTTTGGTCCTGGTTTGCGCATGCTCTGGCGTTTGGTCTATCATGGATTGCATGTTACGTGACTGTCTTGTATATTATTCCGGTTTCTACATGGTTGGCTCATCTTGGGTTTCCTTATATGTCACGACGTGGTTATAATGGGTGGCTGTCTGCTTTCTCGCATTACTGTTGTCGTTGTGTGATTCTCGTCTACTTGCTTCGATAATATAATGAGGACGCTATACAATGGGTCAAAGCGATGCTGTGTACCAGATTCACGAGGTAGATGAACACTATCAAACGCGTTTCGACTTCGAACATGAAGAGGAGTTATAGAAACTAATATTAACATTACACTCTGAACCGAGACAACTAGAAAAAAGATAATACAATCACAAAGAAAGAAATCCAAACAAGCTTCTCCCACACCTATTCCAATCCTATCTTTATCCCCCTATTGCAAACTCCCAATATAACTAAGTCGGCCGCGCAGCAGGCTGATAAGCCGGCTGTAAATACCCAGGCACAACACCCTCAACCTGAGTAGGCTCAGCCCTCAAATGCAGCCCTTTATCGCCGAGAAGTCCGCCGAGCATGTTATTCGAGCCCGACACGGGGGAAGAAGATGGGTATGCAGAGCTGGAAGATGGGGTCTGGCTCATGGCTGACCTGGGCCTGGTGGAGGATTGGAGTGTTGAGGGTGTAGAGGAAGAGGCTTGCATCGAGGAAGCCGGTGTGCTTGTTGCCATGCTTGAGGTTGGCGAGTTCGATGCCATTGAGGTTGGGGTTGTGGATGAGGACGGGGTCAGAGATTCAGATGATGAGGGCGTCTCTGAGCCCTGGGGCGTGGAGCCCATGTTTTGGGGGATGTCGCGGAGACCGAGGTTGCCGTTGCCGTTGTTGAGGGTGCCTGCGTTCAGGTTTGGTAGATCCTGGGCTATGGTTGAGCCGCTTAGGAGGGCGAGGAGGGTTGTTGCGAGGAGGTGCTTGAGATGCATTGTGGCGGTGGTTGTTGTCAAGTGTTTCTGGTTTGGTTTGATTTGGGGGTTTGGTGGACTCGAGCGAGTTGGCGGTTTGTCTGGTTATATAGTCCGTCTCCGGATATGAATTGTTATTTGGGATCCCTTGCGTGGTCAGGGGTATGAGATTTGATCTTCGCTTGAGGGTGAGGTCTCATATTGAGATTGAGCTTAATTTCTTGAGATTGGGATCTTCTGAGTGCATGGTGTCGACGGACGTAAAGGGACCCTATGTACTGCGTACGTATGTTTTGTACGGTTGACCACATGGTGAAATGAAAATCATAGCCTTATAAGCAGGAACGCGGTTTATTTGAGTACACGAGTATACTTCAGTGGCTTTTCAGGACATTTTACATACATCAAGAACAATGTTGTTGTGAGCGTGGACTCGAGCGGGTTACAAAGGACTGATGCCCGTCATCAGAAGATGGACGAGTCCACAAAACAAGCAACCGATACTTATCCTGCAGCCATCCGTGATGACAGCAAGGGCGTGCATGATCATCGGCAATTGCATCTCCACGGCGGTCCCTTGCATGGTAGGGATGGAGCGAGTGCCGATGTGGTACATCACATTGTTTGATATCATGACGCGATTCACTTTGAAGCACCGTAACCACGATGTCATTATCGTGGATTCGTTGCTATACGCTTTATTTGACAGGGAGAATTCATAGTATCCCACCGTATCAAAGACAAATGACCGAGCTGAGGGCTATACATTGAGTTGAAAAATAAGATAAAATCCTTCTGGACAAAGTAAGCTCTAAACGCGAAACCCAGGTCGTTGGCGGAACAATTCTACCAAAGGCAGAAACAGCTGTCGTCCATGAGACCCTGAATCCCTGTCCATCTGAGCAATGGCATCAGCTTGCAGCTCATCCCATGATACCCATTCCCACACCCTGCACTTTTCCGGCTCAAGATTCTTCACTGTGTGAGCTTGGTATACCAAACAATAGAAGGGATACTCTGAAACTTACCTCCGGCTGAGCTCCCTCATCGACAAAACCCCCCATGAAAATAGTGATATAGTGTTTACCCTCCTTCTTAAAGACACTATTAACAGCCGTCAGGAACTTCAGCTCCCGAATCCGCAGGCCCGTCTCCTCGAGGAGTTCGCGCTCTGCACATGTCTCGAAGGACTCGCCGAATTCGAGATGGCCACCTGGTAAAGCCCATGTTCCTGCATCGCAAGGTGTGGTCAGTATTATTGTTGTGCAAGGCGATGTGCCCATGACTCACCGGCACCGTGGCTCCCCTTTCGCTCGCCCAGGACAAACTTGCCCTCCGCGTTCATGGCAAAGACGCCGATGCCTACTTTTGGGTCCATGGTGGTTGAATCGATTCTCCGAGTGCTGAGATATGTTCAGGGTTGACCAGCAAGGGCGCGGGCAGAAGCAGAGTGGGGTATTGCGGGAGGGCAGAGGATATACAACGCGATGTTCAAATCAGTCTCTCATTCCAACAGCTTTATGACATGATTCCTCAGACTATCTTGATCCAAAATACCAATCAGACAAGATGACCGCAATCGCCGCAACCTGACTCTGATCAGCAATAATCAAGCCAATAACAACCATCAAACAACTCACCAACGATGAATCCACCCCAGGCATAACAACCAAATCCAAAGCAGGCCGATACTTCGATCCGCGCGATCCCCTCGTTAAATTCAGCTTCAAATTATGCCGAATACTCTCCCTCACCTCCGCAACCCTCCGATCCTCATCCAAGATATCAAAGAACGTCAACGCCTCCCCATGCCTCTTCACCCTCAGCGTAAGCTCCTTATCCTCCTCCCGCTTAGAGTCAACAGCAGCCACATTCTGAAACGTAAATTTCAGAACCTCCCCTCCCCACGACATCCGCGGAGACCCCGTCGCAACCTTGACATCGTCAGTTCCCGGTAAAGTGATATACCACTGGAACGAGAAGGTGACAGCGTTGAACCCATGCAGCTCGAAGAGAGGTAGACCCGAGGCATCTCTGAACTCGCGACACGAGCGATCGCTGTACTTCCGACCTGTCACGGTGAAGGCGGGGGATCCGTCTTCCTCGGTGATTTTGTAGGACACTGCTGAGTGGGTATCGCCCTGTGGCTTGAGGACGAGGGATGTCTTGGATGAAGCGATGAGCTCTTTTCGGAGGGCGATTGGGCGTTCGGGTGACTTTAAGGCTTTGCGGGGTGGAGAGTGGAAGACGTGCGACATTCGCGCGTCGGAGTAGGAGGTGTAGGACATGGTCCTGACTATGGAGTAGTGGTTATCTAGTAAAGTTGATGCGCGAGGCTGTCTATTATGTATTTTGAGGATGAAGGTAAATGCCTCGCATTTCAGGTCTGCGCCCGATGCTTCACACGTGCATTTTTGGCCCCTATCTCCACTGGAAAGTCGATGCTTGGGCTGTGCCGGACCTCGAGGGCAGTTCACAAAAGAACAATCATGAAAGCGTAGTTCGAGAGTCTGCCGAGATTCCCGAGAAATCGCTCATCGTCAGCCTCAGCCTTGTGGTCAAGCCAATATATGTCATGGCTTGACTGCACTGCCACCTGGATTATTCTCATAATGAACAGTCCCTCCAAAATCATCCAAGATTGGCAAGGGGTCTTCAAAACAAGTACTGGTCACGGTAGCCGTCATGATCCTGCCTCACTGACTCGCTTTAGCTCTCGAATAGTTCGGTGTAGTAAGCGTAGCCCTCGTATGGCATTTGGACAACATGCTCAATCTGTATCTCCATACCTCTATCAAATAAGCTATACCACACCCTCGAGGTTATCGAAAAGAGTAAAAACATAATGTTTTGCAGCGGATATCACAATCCCGCTGACTTGCTCCTCGCGCAGAAACAGGCTTATATGGATCGATAGGTTCAAAGTCGAATATCAAAGCACTTTCTAAATCCTATTCATACAAACTTTTGCCCTAATATTCTATTGCTCGCTCAGATGTATGTGCCTAGTTTCACCGTAAGTTGATCCATTCCAAGTTGATAGATGCACGGCTCGCCATGACGACATGCACTGAAAACAAGTAAAACACAACACGGTAGGGCCGATGCCCTAGCCCCTGCACAGTTATTAGGTGTGATCGTCCAGGGAATATGATTTTCATCTTTGACACTCCTTGACAGAGGCGAAATACTCACTACAATGCAGGCGAGGGATCATCGAGTGCTTCTTCTCCCGTTCCTCTTCGAGAGCTATCACGAAGCTCCCCTGACATGATCGCAATTGACACTACGATCGGGTTAAATTCACCGACGCCACAGAATCTACTCACTAACAACAGAAAGCAAATGCAACACGACCCCTATATCAAGGACTGAGAAAATATGAAATACTTCCGCGATATACTACCCCCGCCATGCCACTCCCCACTGACGGAGCCGGTTGGTCCAAGGTACGATCCCTCACCATCACCATCACCATGTTCATCACCAACCTCCCTTGACGTTCTTCTTGTTGTGTTCCGCGATTATTCGCACTTCGATGATGATTCCCTTCTTCCATGGCTCTGAAAGACATTGGAGAAACTTACATACCTTTTATGTTTCAAGACGGGTCTCTGAGTTGCTTCCACATCGTTCTTCATCTGGCACTTGCGCTTTTTGGGCATATCACTAACGGGATGATAGTATAAGTGACTACTCGGTGCGAACGTCTCAAATAAACACGAGTAACTAAACGCACTGCCTACCGAAAGCCCAAAAATGTGTTCGTCGCTGTCGCAGAACATACACTTATCCGCGATAGAATGGGCTCGCCTTGACCTACCTTCCACGTACCCAGACAATACCCATAGGTTCCAAGCTTAACAATAAACCAAGAGACCACACTCAATCCATCCATGAAAATAATCTTGAATACTCCCATACCCAGCCCAAACCAATTACAGACCTCGACTCGTATCTGCATACGCGCCAGTCTGCGCCACAACGAGAACCCACAACAAACCGCTTTTCCACAATCCTTCACTCTCTTCACTCTCTTCATAAACCCACGACACCACCACTGACATCCTCACCCTCTACAAAAATGGAGACAGCCCGTCTCAGACTCGAACCTATCAACCTCTCCCATCTAGACGGCTTCCACAGAATCTGGTCAGACCCGTTAGCAACGAGATGGAGGTAGTCACGCATCACTACAAAGTGCCTTACAGTCTATACCGATGTACTGATATTGATACAGTTCGCGGGGTACACTGTCAACAATTGAGCAAACTCAGGCCTGGCTCTCAGGTCTCCTACCAGAGAATAAACCCGGCGCAGACAACTACGCCATATTCCTCCGTTCCCCAACCACAACCACCACAACTAATTCCACCTCCACAACTCCAAACGATGACCCCATAACTATCGACTCAACCACCCTCCTCGGCGTAGTAGGCGTGCACCGCGTCGACCCCGTCCCCGAACTGGGCTACATCCTGCACCCCTCCGCTTGGGGGAAGGGGTACGCAACAGAAGCAGTGTCTGCATTCGTTCAGCATTTCTGGAAAGCCAGGCCTGACCTGCACCTCATTGAGGCAAAGGTCGATCAGGAGAACCCCGAGTCTGTGAGGGTTTTGGTCAAGTGTGGGTTTGTGGTGGAGGAGGTGTTGGAGGGGGGTGCGGAGATTCCGTGGTTGGTGCCTTCGCGGAGGAATTTGGTTGTTTATCGGTTAAGGAGGGAGACTGTTTGATTGTTTATTGTCTTGATGTATGTTGATACATTTGTGTATGTAGATCTAGATGCATATGGACTGGACACTACAGAGCCAGAGCGAGACCCAACAATCCAGCTGCACCGGCGAAGCTCATGGCAACGCCGGCTGTCGCGATGGGCGCACCTCCAGTCGAAGTTGAAGACGAGGGTGTAGATGACTCGGCAGTCGACGCGGCAGTCTCAGAGGCAGACGAGGCAGACGAGCCAGAAGAGGTCTTGGTATTCTGGGTCTTGGAGCCGGAAGTAGTAGCAGCAGTAGGTGTAGGCAGAGCGGCAACAGCATGGCTACGCTCATTCCCATTGTGACCAGCAGTAGAGGTAACGGTAGCAGTGCCACCGGCAGTAACGGTAGTAGTAGTAGCAGTAGCAGTAGCCCCGAAAAAGTTATTCATAATGTCATTCCCAGCCGACGTAGCCCAAGCTTTAACGCTGGCTGGGAGACTGTTGTACCAGGCGGGCAAGGTGCCGGCCTGGATCTCGCTGATGACGGAGTCACGGGAGGCGGAGTTGAGCATTTCCTCGTACCAGGAGGCTGGGACGGCGGTTTCCAGGACGGTCAGGATGGAGGTTGGGACGTTGGCGATGGCGATGGCGACGGCGCTGGCTGAGGCATTGGCGTCCTGGGCGATGGGGGAGGCCAGGGCCAGCGTTGTGAGGGAGAGGGCGGCAAAGAACTTGAGCTGCATTTTTGATGAATGTGGAGTAACGAGTGACTGTTTCAATGAGGGACAAGGCCGTGGAGAATTAGATCAAGATCTGGGGTGGAAAGAGTTTTATGGTCAGCTCGGCAAAACATCCATCTTTTGCATGGTCCTTAGTGTCAAAGCAGGATGCTATTTCCGGACTGTAGCGAGACGAGACAACAGGACGCCATTGACGGAGATAGCGTGCTAGCACTGTTAGCTCGGTGTCTGAGTCCTGGTCTGGCCAGTCTCACTCATTGCCGAAGTCGTTCAGTGAGCACGCGATTCCCTGATGAGGATTAGGTCCGCCACATTGGACGCCATGTGTTGGGCTAGTTTTGGTTTGAGGCTCAATTCGGAGTGTCATCCGTTGGGACCCCTTTTCTTGTCTTTTGGGCTTTTCTCGTGTGGACATGAGTCAGTTGGTGATACCCTCAGCAATACCAAGCATATTAGGTCCTGGTGCTTTAGACTCAGGGACCTCGGGGGTTTTGAACTGCAAGTGATCAGTGTGCTTATTCTCGGGAATCTTCCGAAGCATGGCCAGACGAACAAAAAGGCTAAATCTGGTAAATGGGCAGGCATCAATGATCAGTAGTTACAAGTCATCTAAGAATCACGAGGCAGGGAACTTATAGCAGTAGAAGTAGAAATACCAAGCATCAGTCGATCGTCCATCATCCACAGAGGGGCAGACAACTCACAGCACGATCAACATCACTAACAAGCCAATAAGGAATCCCAATTCCATCAAACCACTCCGACACCCACGATGACAGGCACAAGCATGTGGAAACGGCCCAGTGGAGTCTTCCCAGCTTTGTCATTGCTGATAAACCGCCATTACTCAGCGGAGCCGCCCTAATTCCGTCGTGCAGGCATCCGGAAATATCTCGATTCTCGACTTCGCCATTACATCCAGCTATCGCATATTTAAAAGCACGGAATAACACCGGGGATTCATTTGTCAGGCTCATCAACATACCCCAATCACGCAATTCATCCTAGATATAAAGACACCATCAACACCTACATCGACAGCATGGCATCTCGCATCCTTCGACCGGCTTCCAGTCTCCACCCCATCTGCCGCGCACTGGTATCAGGATCCACCACGCCTCGGTCTCACCCTCAAGCATTGATATCGTCTCTACCCCGCCAGTCAATTGACCTACCCCTCCAAAGGACATTCTCTTCCTCGTTCCCCAGAAACTCCCAAAACACAACAACACCCAAAATGTCCACCGACGCCCTCATCCAAGCGGCCCAGTCCCGCCGCACCATCTACAAGCTGGGCAAGAACAGCCCCGTCCCTGACTCCAAGATCGAGGAGGTCGTCAACGCGGCCATCCTGAACGTCCCCTCCTCCTTCAACACCCAGTCCACCCGTCTGGTTGTCCTGCTGCACGAGGAGCACGAGAAGCTGTGGGATCTGGCCATTGAGGCCTTTGGTGGTCTTGTTACTTCTGGTGCTGTCCCCGAGGAGACCTGGAAGAACCAGACTCTGCCCAAGATTCAGGGTTTCAAGGCCGCTGCTGGCACTGTATGTCTTCTTCTCCTTTTCCGTGCCTTCACGGGATGCTGTAGTGTTCATTTGCTGACATTAAACCTAGATCCTCTTCTACGAGGACCCAGCACATATCAAGCCCTTCCAGGAGAAATTCCCCATCTTCGCACAGCACTTCGAGCCCTGGGCCGACCACTCCAACGCCATGCACCAGTACTTCCGTACGTTCCCTCCCCAACATACTCACTCCCTCCCCAAAGGAGACACCCAACTAACAAACCCAAACAGTCTGGACAGCCCTCGAAACCCTCGGCTTCGGCGCCAACCTGCAGCACTACAACCCCCTCATCGACGCCCCCGTCGCCAAGCAGTGGAACCTGCCCAGCGAGTGGCGGCTCGTCGCGCAGCTGGTCTTCGGGAGCCCCGAGGCTGCTGCCAGTGAGAAGGCGCAGAAGCCTGTTGAGGAGCGGGTGAAGATTTTCGGGAAGCAGTAAGCGCAACCAGCCCGCGATACCCTGGGCAATATCGGCATTACCGTTGGTATTGCGAAGTGTTGGGAACCATGTGTTGATGAATTTCCTTTGTTTTGGTTGGTAGATTTGATAGATATAGATCGTCTGGTCGGTTATAGACGCATTCCCTGAGTGGAGTGGATCTCTCCTGTATTTGTCGATTAGATATTTTCTTTAATAGTGTAGTTTGGAGGGAATGGGATCACTGGGCAGATGTGTAAAGTATTCATACTCACATCGAAACTGAAATATCCCAATGCTCTCATCCCATCCCAATGTCACCCCTCACGCCATATTCATACAAAAACAAATCAACCAGATAATCACCTCGAATACCCTCCATACCCCTCCCCCGCCCGCCGCGCCTGCGGAAACATATACTCATCATCCAGATGGCTCTTGGCAGGCATCAGGACGGCCCACTCAGCGAAACAGGAGCGGACGGCGTGGACGGGAGCTGTTATCAGGTTTCGGAGTTTTGTGCTGAGGGATGTCATTGTATAGTATTTACTAGAAGGAGGAAGGGAAGGGGAAAAGAGGAAGGGAGGAGGAGAAGTGAAGAAGTTGTTGGTATACTACCGGGTTGAGGTGATAGTGACGTATGATGTGGGGAAGACAATATACAACGGCTGAACTCGGTAACTCCAGCTTCACGAGCTGGACGTTGAATTTAGGAATTGCTGATTGATAAGGATATAATCTATCAGAGCAGCCAATCGCTTCCAATCGACAAGGAAACAGCCCGTGACAATGCCAATGCAGACAGAAAGAATAACATCACCAAATCTACCGCGAGTCGCGATACCAGTACTCTGGAGGATCACCCAAACACTGGCCAACAGTGACAGCTACAATAATGTTAGCCATTTCAACCAGACAAGAATAACCTCATTAGGGAGGAAAAGAAAAGCGGAAGGAAGGAAAGGAAAACATACTCTGCAACCCACGCTCCCGAATCTCCTCCAGCATATTATCAACCAACACCTCCGCTGTCGTCTGATGAACATCATGCGCAAGCACAATATTCCCACCAGCGTTCAACTCGGCCTTGAATTTCTCAAAGCTCTGCCAGCTCAAGCCTGGGTCATCGTGCTCGTAGTCCTTGGTGTCGATGCTAGCCCCGATAATATGGTACCCCAGGTCTGCCATGACGGAGAGGGCGACATCGTTGAACATCAGGAATGGCATGCGCATGTACGTTGGGTAGGCGCCGATGGCGTGTATGAACGACTCTTCGAGTTTGGTCATTTGGGCTGTTATGGCTGCGTAGTCGAGTGTGTGCATGTAGGGGTGGCTCCATCTATAACCGTGTCAGATATGTCTTCAATGAGGGAGACTGGCATGCATGGCAGGATGAGGAAGGAGGTCCAATTAGTAGACATACGTATGAGAACCCAGTTGATGTCCCTCGCTCAAAGCACGCTGAGCAAATTCGGGGTAATTCACAATCCCACTGCCCAGACCCTCCTGGTTCACGCCATTCAGGAAAAAGGTCGCGACCGCGCCGTATGCGGCGAGCGTGTCGAGTACTGTTGAGGTGTAGATGTACGGACCGTCGTCGAAGGTCAGGGCTATCGTGCCTGGGACGGTGCACTGGTTGATCACGGCTCCGATTGGGACGTGCGAGAGAATGGCTGGATTGTTTCTTGGGAGGAGGGTGTTGTTGAACGAGAGGGAGCGGAGCTCGTGCTGTGGTCGGCGGATTACGCCTGCTTGGGAGGTGGTTGCTGCTGCGAGCAAGAGAGAGAGGACCTTGATAAGATGCATCGTGAATGAATGAATGTGTTGGCAATGACTTGGTGGGCTGGTGAAAGAGTGAAGAATGGTAGGCTGCTGAGTTGGAAAGAGAGGGTGTAAAGTCTTGAGGAGTTGTGGAGGAAGGTGCAGCATCGTCACTGCCGATGATGTCGAAATAGAATTAATTGAAGTTCATGGTTATATGACAGCTGAACGCATCGAGACATTGCACTTCTGGCAAGTCAACCTCCGGATCGTCAAGTAAATCACTATGAATACATCCTGGAAGCAAAGGTATCAAATGAGGCAGTAAGACAATTCCCTGGCTGGCCTGGCCAGATGAACCAACGGATCATCCGCCAGGCCACTGAGAGAAAGAAGGTAACAGACCCAATCCACAGCGCTCAACCCTTACGGGAGTACTTCTTCATGTTGCGACGCTGTTCCTTCTGGGCCTCGCGGTCCAAGTACTTGCGCTGTTCCTCGGCAGTCATACCACGGAGCAGACGCTCACGCTCCTCCTTCTTGATCTTCTCAGCAGCCAGCTTGCGCTCTTCGGCCTTCTCTTCCTCCTCAGCCCGGCGCAGCTTCTTGATCTCCTCTTCACGGACGTTGCGGATCTTGCGCATCACCTCGGGGCGGAAGTGGGCGGAGGAAACGAGCTTGTCGGCAAAGCGCAGGAACTGATTGAAGAGGGGCAAGGTTGCGTCGTAGCCGTTGGAGAGGTTAACGGAGAGCTGAATGCGCTTCTTTGGGATGGTCTCGTCGATCCTGCTCGGATATTAGATGAGCCAATTGCCTACGCCTGGGACACTCACTTGGTAGGCTTGTCGATAGGCTGGTCAGTCACAATCAGGAACTCAAAGTCATGACCAGCCTGCTCAATGGCCTGGATGAGATCCTTGGAGAGAAGAGTCTCGGTGATCTCAGCGCTCTCCGACATGACAGTCACCCAGGAAGGAAGCTTGGGGTGATCCTTGGAGAAGGTCATCGAGGCATCGTAGCGATCAGTGCGGAACTTGCGCATGTGGCTCTTGTGAACCACAGCCCAGATGAAGCCATCGTAGGTCGAGTTGTTGACCTTGAGAGCGGAGGAATCCTTCGCGAAGACAGGAACCAAATCCTTCTCCTTGCCATCAAAAGCGTACATCAGAGCCTCGTACTTCTCCGCCGGAGCCTCCCAGGTCTCGAAGAAGAAGCTGAAGACGTACTCCATGAGGTAGGTGATAGGGTTGTAGCGTTTAGGCATCTTGAGCGAGATATCCAAGAAAGCCACAATCTGACGGCCAGTCGCATACGTAGAGAACTCGTTCGCGGCCTTCTCCTTCAGCATCTTCTCCGGGTTGACCAATTCCACTGTTACATCATCCTCGGACGCCGGGCGCGCAACGTTATCAAATCCAACGACAGCAAACTCCTTCTGCAAAGAAGGACCGTGAGCCTGTGCCCAAGCCTTCGCCTTGCTGCGGTTCTTCCGCGTGCCCCAGAGGTGGAAGAGGACGATGACCAGGATAAAGGGCATGATCATCGCCTCCTGCATGAAGTCGCTGGGCGAGGTGCGTTCCCAGACCCGGTACCATTTCGTGTAGGGGACAGCACCCTGCGTGCTGTAGGCCGGGATGGAGGTCGAATCGGCGACGATCGATGCCGGCGACGGGTTCGGGGCCTCGACGAAGTCGGCGAAATCTAGCCAGCGTTAGATGCACAGCTATCAATTGACGAACGGCAAGCACCTACCATCGTCAGGAGCGGCTGACCCAGATGACTGGGAGCCGAACAGGTTCTTGAAGACGCCCGCCATGGTTGGATTGGAGACAGGATGGTGGAAGGGAAAGGAGGTGGAAAGAATTGAGGTGCGGAGCTAAGCTGCGCTGACATTAGCGCCCCCACGAAATCGAATTCTCCAGTTTTTACTTGGCTACGAGCCGCTTGACAGATGAACACCAACAATCTCAAGCAATCATGTAGAATTTCTAGTTCCTGTCCTTTCCCCATATACCGTGTATCCAAATCCCAGATAGTACACAAATACTCAAAGAGTGTGGTATCCTGCGAAAAGCAACAAAGACGCCAAAGCTTCACAGAATCCCAAATTTTGTACAGACCCGCTTCCAAACAATGAAGTAAGAAAATTCGTAACTTCGTGAATTTCGAGTCTTGCTCGATCGCTCGAGTGGAGAGTGAACAAAGGAAATGAACGATTGAAGTGAGTGTTGCTCAATGACCGTATGCTGGCGGAGGGGTGTCCTCCTGGGCGCGGGACCAGAAGTTGCTGCAGGCATTGTTCGCCATCAACTTCTCTTCGCGCATGCGACGGGCAATTTCACCGGCGAGTCTTTCGACCAGTATCGGATCGACGGAGTCGCCAGTAACTGTGTCCTCCTTGGTGAATGGGAGGATTGCTGCAGGCAATGGTGGCCGAGCAGGACCAGATGAAGGACCGGCTTCGGCTTTTTCGTTGGGGTAGGCACTGCGCACGGTAGCGCGTGGAGTAGCCTCCATGTCCTCTGCTTTGGGAGGACGAATAGTTTCAACAGAGTATGATGGTTCACCCTTATCTTGAGAGCTTTGACGATGGGTCGGTCGGGAGATGCTGATGCGCTGGCGTTCGGGAATGGCCGGCAGGTGAGAGTCGGTCTCGGGAGACAGCGGCGGAGTCACCGGGTCGTCGGATTGTTCGTTTACGACAGGGAGAGGCGCTGAGCAGATAGAAGGGGCGCCGGTGGATTCGGCGAGTCCGCTGTCATCGCTCACACTCATAGCATCGTCGGTAGTCTTGGGACGGCGCAGATCCACCACGCGCTTCTTGCGTCTCCGAGAGTGGGCTTTCGAGTGACGTCCCGCACCCACGCTCAAACCATAGCTACTGAGTGAATGGCCGGACAGAGAAGGTCGGCTCTGCATTGAAACTGTGCTGCCAGTCTCATGAAGCGATGAGATACTGCCGATCTGCGAGTGTGTCCGGGAGAGCGCGGGGCTCAAAGGCGAGATTACGCTCGCAGAGAATTCGTTTGGGTCTGGAGGAGAAGTCCATGCTCGGTATACGACTTCTTGGATGGACGGCGTAAACAGTGACAGTGTCCGTTGGGAGTCAGTCAGAGCGGCGAGGCGGAGCAGATTCTTCTGCGAGAAGAGCGAATGGGTCTCAACCGACGAGTCCAGCGACAAAGAGGCGATTTCCGACTCGTTCAGGGCATTACCGAGCGAATCGACAGGGTCCTGCGGAGGACTGGCCAAAGGATCCTGGCCTGGGCCCTCTGTCGCTTCGGTATTGTCTGTGGAATCCTTCACTTGGTCGCCATCTCGGTACTCCGGAACCCACAGGCGAAGGGATAGTCGGTGGATGATAGCTGGCAGCTCGTCCATAAACAAAATCCGTAGTTGAGCCTCGATTTCTTTCTGTAGGAAGTCGCGCACAAACGGTATCGAATCGAAGGTGGACGAGACTTTAAGCGACTCAAGCGGATCATTGCGGAAGACGACGGTGATGCCCTTTTGCTTGGAGAAGACCAAGACCACAAAGCCAGAGAGCTTGAAGTCGGAGAGGGTGATTTGCAAAGGTATAGTAAGCGGGGTTCTGTAATCGCGACACAGATTAGCCAACGTCCACACAAAGTCATGCGACCGGGCTGGGCAACTGGGGAGAGCTTACGCTGCTGCCAGAGGTTGCGGCGATGCGAAAGCCGGCCTGGTAAGGAGGTAGGTATTGAGCGGGTTTGCTTGGACTCGAGTCTTGAGGGTCAAGAAGGCGTCGCCGGAATAGGACATCTTGAAGATGCCGCGAAAGCGATCTTCTGCGAGGTCGCCGATCTCCAGAATCTCCAGGTCCGGGGGCATCGAGCCCAGGTTGAGCTCCGTGACAATAATGTCATCGACGATGATGGGGGGTTTGGGGGATTTATTGAGCGCGGCCGTGAGCAGATCTTGGGCGCGAGTGTAAAAACCCGCGTCCGCCATCAACGGCGACCAGTTGAAGTTGAACGCCATGCCAACGCATTGAGGGAGAGATTGGTCGCAGCCAAAGGCGAAGAGATAAGAAAGCGAAATGCGGAGAAGGGAGGTGGAGGCAAGGACGAGGTGAAGGCGAGGGTGAAGGCGAAGGCGAAATCAGGAGCAAAACGTGAAAAAAAGGAAAGCGAGGCTTCCCGAGGTCAGAGGTCACTTGGTCACAGGCCTCGCGTGCTCCGACACCTGACAATATTTTTAACTGCTATTATTTTGGCGAGGTTTTGACAATGGAAGAGATACCATCGATGATCGAATATTTATTCTCATCAGCTAAAATCAATAAGTATTGATCCTCCTCGCTGGTTGTCGCAGCCCATCTCTATAGTACAAGGTACAAGGTACAAAGTACACCCGGTACGTCACTCCTTCAACCCTGCACTCTCCACTCTTCCGACCAGCCCCGAAAACATTTCTCAGGGCTTCACCGGGCCATTCACTCCCCTTTTGTCGGCAGCCAGTGCCCTGCGATTCTCGAGACCTGCCCGATAGTCCCCAGGCTCTTCGCCCATTGGCGTCCCCCGGAGAAAAGGGGACGCGACTAAACACCGAAGCCCATCGTCGCACGACGCGGTCGACGCGGGACAGAAACAGCTAAACCTTGCCGATCGCAAAGCACTGAAGCATCTCCTGAGTCCAGCCCACGTTGAGTCTGAAATGTCAAGGATGTGATCATCGGTGTCTCGGGGGTTTATTGATGGAGCGCAAGGGGTGCTGTGTTGTTGTGCGTCTCCAACGGTAACTCGTTCACAGGCCCCTCTGCCATTGATCTCGATGGACAGTGGTAATCAACAATGACAACTCGGCCTAAAGATGTTCAATATGACTCGAGAGACTCTAGTCTTCGATCGAGATCATTATTCAAGTGTCTCAAATTATTCTCGGCCCATCGATGCGAGAACGGATTCTGGAACACCGGGCTTGCACTTGGTGGACCTTACCAACGACCATTGTTGGACGCAGGGCTTTGACCATACTATTGAAACAAGCCACAAGAATTGAGAAATCAGACTGGCAACTTCACCCGCAGCTTTGTTCTACTCGTGCGGTTACAGATATCGAGACTTATGGACGAACTAGAACTGAGGCCGCCTTTGTACCGGAGACCATACAACAGACATCCAACCACATCTCGAGAAATCTTCGAATGAAGCAAGAATAGCGATTTCCATTGAATATTTAGTGCAAAATACTCAGATGTCGACTAGCTTTCTCATTTTTATACACCAAATCGACGGTGATCGAGAAGAAAAGCAGGAAAAGATGGAAGTATGTCCCAGAGCTCTGATTGGCTGAAAAACAAGAATGGCTCACCAGAGCAACGACACGCTAAACCACTTGGGGCTAAACGTCAATACGGTCGAGTCTCACCTTCAACGGCTTCATTGTCCAATCTCTCAACTTGCGTACCCTTAGCTACTCAACACATCACTGCGGAATATATGACTGACTGACTCTCATCACCTTGCATACAATGTCGGCCCGCTCACCCTCCTCCTTTGCGGGTCACGCGACACCAGTCCAGCCTCGGAAACAGACCTCTCGAACCGTGCAGCGCAGAGTCTACGGCAAGCGGAGGAACAATGCGCCCAGAGCAGTCTTTGACCAGAAGAGTCCGGCGAAAGAGGCACAGTTTTCCACCAGCCAGACGGATGACGCAGTCGAAGCTATCCAGAACAAGTTGGCCGAAGTGACCATCACGGAGAAGGCCGTTTCCCCGTCTGAAGTCGACACTCCACAACCAAAGAGTGAAGGAGAGAAGGAGGATGCTGCCACACAATCTGAATCATTCGGGTCATCGCCAGACGAGGCTTTCCCGCAACAAGATGACACCTCGAGCGAGCGATCCTCCCAAAAAGCATCCCCCAAGAAAGCAAAGAACTACGAAACAATATTGGAGGTCCGGATCTGTTCCAAGGCAGAGAACCTAAAACCGGCAATTCCACATAATGGAGAAGACGCTCCATCCACAGCAAAACGGGCCCAAAGGCAGAAGACTCCCACCGTGCGACGTTCATCCGGTTTCGTCCACGACCCCAAAGCCAACACCTACGTCCGTCCAATCCTCAACGAGGCCCTGTCAACAATTGCGTCACAAAGTATCCAGAAATTCAGCACCTGGGCCTCGCGGTCTGCAACAATGTTCCACGTCGCAAAGCTGGCCGAGGGATCATATGGAGAAGTCTACAAATTACACCTGCGCGAAGAAAGCTGCCGGCCAGCAGTCTCAAAATCAAAATTGGCAAAGTTGCGAACGTACGGCGACGGTGTCTTCAAGGTGGTGCCGCTGCGGGCACAGAGTGGCCCGGGGTCCAAGAAGTTCACTAGCATCGACGAAATTGTCTCTGAAGTGAAGATGTTGAAGTATCTCGATCCGATCCCCGGGTTTGCGAGGTTTAGAGAGATCCATGTGGTACAGGGTCGGTTTCCGGACTCTTTTCAGAGAGCTTGGGACCATTACAAGAAGACCAAGGACGACTGCATGAATCCGAATCCGTCCAGCAAAAAGGCATATCCCGATTCCCAGCTGTGGGCTATCGTGGAAATGGACGATGCTGGCTGTGAGCTGGAGAAATTCGCTTGGTCTTCAACCTTCCAGATTTACGACATCTTCTGGGGAGTCGCTATGGCTCTGGCGCGTGCTGAAGAATATGCTCTTTTCGAGGTATGGCTCTTTAATGAATGCTTGCTGGTGTAAATACCCTAACATCTATCAGCACCGGGATCTGCACCTGGGCAATGTCTGTATCCGCTCCACCCGACCAGACGGTTCAATGGACCCTCCAACCCATGCCGAGGTTGCTCGTCAGCCGTCACCGAGCGGCTTTGGAATCAGTTCTCTCGAGACCACGATCATCGACTACTCGCTTTCTCGTGCCGATCTCCGCATAGCGGATCTGCCGGACGACCCCGAAGGCATTGTCGAGATTGCATCGTCAGACTTGGACAAGAAACAGATCTTCGATGCTGTTGGCCGAGACGAGGATGAGATCTTGTTGCGGAACACATACAGATAGTATGTGTCCTTCAGTTTCCCAAAAGTAATCGCCTGACTGACGTGATGATAGTATGCGGAACACTTTATACACCGGGAACCCAGTGGAGACAGAAAAAGCACCAGATATCCCCGGTATCTGGGCTGAATATGCACCACGGACAAACCTCGTCTGGCTACTATTCATTCTCAAGAACCTCCTGAAGAACCGGAAACCCGAAGACGTACAACCACCTACCCCTGCACAACGACGTCCTCTGGCGCCATGTTCACCGAACAGGGTGATGGAGCGCCAACCTGCCAAGGGCAAGACGGTCAAGAACAACCAAGACACAGCTGTCGCCATGCTGAAAGAGCGACACAGCAAAGATCTATCAATGCAGGTTGCCCAGCTCAAGCAGACACTCGAAGATAGATTAAAGTCCGTCCTGGAACTTTTGGATCTGGAGCACGGCCACGAGGATATGTGCTGTGCAGCTGATCTGGTCGCTTACGCTATGGACTCGCAGTGGTTGGCAGAGCAAGATTTCTTCTGAGTGACTGCTGGGTTACTATATTATGGGCTGCTCAGACAGCACTTGAGACATCATTTGGAGTTGAGCCGTTGGCTCGGAGCTTGCATCTTACTTTTGTATTGGTTTTGCGGGCGTTTGGATGCATTTTGGTTAGGTCTGGCATCGTACATTTGCACATAGAATATTTGACTGAACATTCTTTGGAATCATATCCCTGTTGAAATCGGTCTTGGATCTAGAGCCTTGAGGCTGTAGTCAACCGTTATAGCCCAGTGTCACCATGATGCAGACTGTAGACTCGAATGACGTGAAGAAGGCAACTGACTTTCTAACTACTGTTTTTCCCAGAAACTGATATCATTGAATACAGAAAAGACCTTTTTAGTGAGAGATATTTGGTGTTCTGGCCCCAAGCTCTATATTCAGGGTACTCAAGTGAAATGTGTTACGTTGAAATGCCATACTAAGCATCTATCACTCCTCGATGGAACATCATGCCCACACAAAAACTTCAATATGGTGACTTGGGGCAAGCAGAAATCGAAGTTTTTCTACTCACTTTACGGTGAAACTGCACTCATTGAGGTCTTTAAAGGCCTTGTTCAAAAATGGGGGTGGCCCTCCAACCAGGGCCTGGGTTGTAAGCTCTTGGCCATGATCGAAAGATGAGGCTGAAGATGGGCGTCAACCATCGGCCCTGGGCGGTGATATTGATTAGTCAGCCGAATATCGACACCGTCCGACACCGTCGCGGATCCCATCATCTGCGCACGACCAAGAACGACTTCTCTATACATGACTGTGGCACTTAATAGAATTAAAATACTACATAGGTGACATTGACTCCATTCCTCTGACTTGGAGCTCAGCGCTGACTCGATAATAGTCAAAGAAAAGCCATATATCGTTCATCACCTGGCTATCAATCAATCTGAGCCACTGGTCTCTCTGGCAATTCAAGCTCAGCATTCAAGCACTGGCCGCTGGCCGCAGTGGATGATTCACGGCCTTCATACAAACCTTGCTATATAACCATTATCTCCGAAGTTGAATTCAAGCTTCTCCGTTTCTGAACCCTACACAACCTCCATCACCAGCAATATCAACCCGCACCAGCAAAAACACCACCCACCATGCCAATCACCGGGTACACCACCCCTCCATCCAATCTCTCTCGTACCAAAACCTCTCTAACAAGAAGATCAGAGTCTACTTCATCCCCGCCCACCCAAACTCAACAACCGCCCTCCCAGCCATAACAGAGCGTCTCCGCTCAACCTTCACCGACTCAGACCTCATCCCCATCAGCCGCTGGGCCCTAGAACACAAACTCATGCGCGACACACCGGGCCTCCTCGCCTCAGCACAGCGCACCCAGAAACCACGCTACATGCAATTCCTCTCGCTAACACATTACCCATCCCACGGCTTCGTCTATACCTCCGAGCCGGCGGAGAAACCGTTTCACCCGCCCAGCACGGCATCGCCAACACCGCCTCCGCCAGGAACAAATGGCGTCGGTGCTAGTGCCGGTGCCGGTGCGGGCATGGGGATGGCCGTCCCGCCTCAACCTCAACCCACCTCAGCACCAATGTCAGCCACCTCCTCACAGACAGGCCCAGGCACAGCCGCTTCCCAATCCACCACCACCCCAGCAAACGACCTCCCACCCATGCAGATGACGACCCTCCCGCCGGCGTCGTTTTCCACCCTCTTCCACCACGTCACCTACGCTTGCCAGCCCTTCTGGTGCCACCGGATGACAGTCGCGGTGCCCAACGGCGTCGTCTACGACGTGGGCGATTTCCGCGTGCGCCTGGGTGACGTGCGGCAGACGTACCCGGCGGGAAGGGTGCGTGGTACTGTGGTTGAGATCGAGTGGCGGGGGCCGTCGGTTGTGGATTCTGTTACTGCTTTGTCGATGTCGAGGGGACGGGCGTCGTCTGATCCTGGGCATGGTGCTGGTGCTGGGGGTGGGGGTGATGCCGACTCTGGGGTTGATGTTTCCTTTGAGATTGAGGAGGCGGATGTGGAGGCTGAGTATGTGGCTACGGCGGCGTTGATCCGTGGGTTTTGGGATAGATTCGGTGTTGAGGGGGCTAGGGAGGCGATTCTTGTTCCTGGGGTTGGGAAGGAGGTTAAGGAGAGATTGGCGCGGTGGAGGGAGAGGGGAGGGAGGGAGGAGCCAGAGATGGATTTTACCTCTTTCGGACCTACCGAACTGGACGTTGGGTATGGGGTTGGGAGTTCGGGGTCTGTTGATCCTGTTGATATGTTGGCTGGGGTTGATCTGGCTAGACAGTACATGGAGGTGTTGCGGTTTAATCGGTGAGAGAAATGGAGTTGATCTCGATAGATTTGCAAATTTGCAAGAAGTCATACCCGGACTACGATCATCAACTTGCAGTCATCATCAGATCAATCTAGTTCGTATCCTATTCACGGCAAACCAGATCCAAGCACCGCCCAATCATTCCACGGAATTCAATGTGCACGCTTGATCGTAAAGTCATCCCACTATAGCCTAGACAAGCGCATAGACTACAGAGACCGAGGCTGGGAACTGAGATGGAAGACAACAGGAGAAGAAGAGAGAGAAATTATCCTCGTTGGAGAACCGCGACTTCAACTAAACATGGGAAAACATGACGAACGTTCGGAGGCGAAGATGGTTATTTTTGCATCATGAGCTGGACGAACTCGTTGTCTGTATCTCGGTCAGCATGTCGGTCCCAACGCAATCGTGCCGAGGCCAGTGTGACAAGGAAACATACAGTCAATCCGACCATCGCCATCCTGGTCCGCCTCACGGATCATCTCATCCACCTCGTCGTCAGTCAACTTCTCGCCGATGGAGGTCATGACGTGACGCAGCTCAGCGGCGGAGATGAATCCATTGTTGTCGCGATCGAACACCTTGAACGCCTCCCGGATTTCCTCCTCTGAGTCGGTGTCCTTCATCTTACGGGCCATCATGGTAAGGAACTCTGGGAGCAGAACGTCAATCTCTGTTATGCGGACAGCCATCGCAAGCGATCATGTGAATCGTACCTGGGAAATCGATGGTGCCGTTGTTGTCGGCGTCAACCTCGTTGATCATATCCTGCAGCTCAGACTCGGACGGGTTCTGGCCCAGCGAGCGCATGACGGTGCCCAGTTCCTTGGTGGTGATCTGGCCTGTTTGAGGGCATCTCAGCATTTATTCCAATTTCCACTCCAATGCAAATCGCCAGCTAGAGAGTCCAAGTTCGCTCAACGCTGGCAGGAAAATCGCACTCACCATCGCCATCCTTGTCCTATTCGCACACGAAAATGTCCCGTCAGTATTTACTCGGTTATTCCAAGACCAATCGGCGTGCGAGGGCACTCACAAAAAGGGAGAAGGCCTCCTTGTACTCGGAGACTTGCTCTTCGGTCAGAGAGTCGGCCTAGATGGGTGCGATGGCATATCAGTACAGAAGTCCGAGAAGGCTCAAGTTGTCCGCCCCGCAGAGCGGGGGCTCTCAGCCCAAGAAATTCGAGAGCGGAGAATGCAAGGACAGCATAAAGGAGTTAATAGCGTACCATGATGGATAATTTTGGGAGGTATAAAGGAGGAAGGAGGTAGTAAAGATCAGGGAGCAGGGAAGTGTCAAGGTGAAGATGAAGTGGGGAGGGAAGGTTAAGGGGAAAGCCCTACGGAGGAGGAGGGGAGGAGACGAGGTACATGGCGGCATACACAAAAATAGCGTGTCTGGCAAGTACCCAGTCACAGTCCCCAACTGCCAAAGGCGGTCTGGTCTTGTCCGCTTAGACCATCTCAGCCCTGTCTTCTTTTTGTCCTCAGCTCAGCTGAAGGTGGGCCTGTCTATCCTGCTTTCTTGGCTGGACTTTGTCTTCTTTCTGAGGCTGCGAGGGTCTGACTGCTGATTTCCAACTAGCCTGAGTGCTGACGACGCCGGGCGGATCGCCAAAAGCTTGGTGTTGGGGCTGTCCCGTTCGGTGGTGCCCTAGCCTAGAATGGTGTCCATCCTCATCGTCGAGAGGTGGTGCTATCAACCACGCTTCTGAGCTCCAATACTGCACTCTATACAAAGCAGCATGCACATGATCCCTGCATGAGCCTCAGCTTTCCTAATTTGTCGGGGTACGTGGGACTCTCCGCATCTAAGCAAACAATTTCTGCCTTTATACAATGTCTCCATTCTCATGACTATGTGTAAACATCCCTTCTGAGCCAGGATCTAGCTCAAGATCTCATCAATACTCCATCTCCATTCAAGAAGGATGACCAAGTTGGTTGCCATCTGCTCACAGCTTTCACCTCTTGCTTTCATCGGATGCTGCAAACCCATTGCCATCACGCAGTACATATCCGAAGAACCGTCATGAGAACTGATGACCACTGATGTGACGGATACTCCATATCCTCCTACTTAGAGGATAAGCTTGCCCCAGTTGCGTTTTGACACTTTCAACTCGGTCGAAACGTCTTCTATTTAGCTGATAAACGAGGATGATGGCCGATCTGATGAGGGATTGTTTTCTCAAAGTAATTCCCGTTGACCTATAGACCAACAAACTAGGCTGCCAGCTGCCATATTCAGAGCCAACACTTAGTTTCGCCCGTGTTTCTCCAGAAACTCTCTTCAGAACTTCTGTATGATGTCGGAATCTCCACAAACGAGGCGCATGGCATCAGTTGCCGCCTACCTTAGTGCGAAACCAAGATCTGGCCCTGAATATGCCCGCCCAGTTTGTGGGCCTATAGGTCAAAGAGGATTACTTGAGATCCATCATCAGATTGGCAACTATTTTCGTTCATCAGGAAAACAGAAGAAAGCCTCGACCGAGTTGCAAGAGTCAAGGCGCAGCTGAGGAAAGCTTACCCTCAGAGTACGAAGATTGAAGTCGCGGCGGGTTCGCGGAGGAATCTTTGCGGGTAGGAATTGAACATGCGCGGACTGTGTTGAGATGATGGCAATGGAGGAGAAATCGTGAGAGACGAATGCTTGGTTTGCAAGTGCGAGGTAAAAAAGTGGTACAGTCTTCCTGAAGCAAAGGGGATCCAGCGAGTATTTAACCTGCACTAGCGGTCAGCCCTGGACAGTGAGCTGGATTCCTATTCATCTCGTATCTGCAGTGATCCGATCGCTTCGAGGTGTCTGTAGTTGACATCAAAATATTGTGTTTGACTGCAGCCAGGGTCACCCAATGTCACTTTCGTGATACGGAAGCAAGCATACATACATACACCACAGCGCTTCGAAAGGTGCTATCGAGGCATCAAGATATCGATAGCTGAAAGCAAACATCAGCGGACTGGACTCTGGAACAATCAATCATAATGACATTGACCTCTATGAAGCAGCTGCTCGAGATTTAGTGCCCTATCATGATCAATGACGGACCTAGATTGATATAGAACTGGAGACTACACCTCAACCCCAGAAACTCAAGCCAAGAAGTATGTTTCTGACCAAATCGACAGATCCATGATCAAATCTGATCAATATATGCAGGAATATGCATCAACCAGGCCGTACCTGACGATTGCAATGTAACAGATGTCATACACAAAATTACCGCCCAAAGACGTGGGGCTCGATCCATCTGTACGAGGCCGATACCGTACCTCGCCCCTGCGAAGCGGAGAGAGCTACCGGCTCATTCATCTCCGCTCGGCTTCATCATTCGACCCGACAGACCCCAGACATCCAGGCACACGGCCAGCAACTCCCTGTCCCGAGCTGATCATGACAAACATCCACACAACATCAACCTACCAATAATACTCACGCGCTCATCCCCTCATCGCTACCAGCACGATGTGGCGGGATCGCACCAACCTGTACGAACTTCAACAGCTCCATCAACTACTCTAATCCCAAGATACTAACACCCTCCGCCCACACCCAGCTACATATCCTACCGCCAATCCTTTGCCCACCACCCCTCCAAGAAACCCCGCTTCCTCGGTCCCTCCAATGGCTTCGACAGTCACACCCAGCCGGAAGAAAGCCGGCGCCTGATCACCGAAACAGGCGGCTTCGAAGAAGACGGCGACATGGTCATCGAGATGGACCTCCTCCCGCCACGCTGGGTAGACGTGCAAGAAGAAGTCTCCGAGCTACTGGGCGAGATCGCGCACAAGTCCTCCCAACTGGATAAACTGCACCAGAAGCACCTGCTCCCCGGGTTTGGGGACGAGGATGTCCGACGGCAGGACGAGGGCGTGATTGAGCGGTTGACGCAGGAGATTACGCGCAGTTTCCATGATTGTCAGAAGGCGATTCAGCGGATTGAGCAGATGGTTCGGGAGGCGAAGGTGCATGGTGGTGTTAGTAGTGGGGAGGAGACGATGGCGAAGAATATTCAGATTTCGTTGGCGGGGAGGGTGCAGGAGGCTAGTGCGAGGTTTCGGAAGAAGCAGAGCACGTATTTGAGGAGTATGATGCTACCCCATTGCACACTGCCTATTGCCTATTATCGGCGGCGTTAAAGAGTCGGGCTAACTGATGATGTGTCTACAGAATTACGAGACTTGGAAGGATTCACAACGCCATTTGACCGCGCACCTACGCCAGTGCAAAACCCGTACACGGATCCTTCGTTGATGGAGTCTGATGCAGACAAGTCTTTCTCGCAGACAATGCTTCAGCAGACATCCCAGCGGCTTACCGGGCAGAACGATGCGGCAATTGCCCAGCGAGAACGGGAAATCAACGATATCGCAAAGGGTATCATTGAGCTGTCGGATATATTCCGGGAATTGCAGACTATGATCATTGACCAAGGGACCATGCTCGACCGCATTGACTACAATGTCGAACGGATGGGCACGGAGGTTAAATCTGCTGAGAAGGAGCTTAAAGTGGTATGTCACAAATCATCCCATCATATCGATGCACCTCAGGACCATAGGGATACTAACACAGACGCAGGCTACGGGGTATCAACGACGCACAGTCAAGCGCAAAGTAATGATATTGTTGGCTCTGCTGGTCTTCGGCATGATCATTGTGCTAGTCGTGAAACCGAAACGACATAACTCTCCGCCGCCTGCACCGGCAGATGAGTCTCCGAATAATATTCGCTCTGTGTTAGCATCGGTTGATCGGGGGAGAAGACACCGTCTGTCGAGGCGGTTTGCGCGAGACCGTTGGATGGATCCGGATATATTCCGATGATGCATTTCTCTAGTGTGGACCATAGCTTAATACAAGCATCATACCCAGAACTTGCATCCAGCGAGATGCACGAACATAGGACTAATCAATGGGCTTGAGATCGAAGCAACTACCTGGTATTTCACATGGGTAAACACAGCCATCAAGGCAAGAATGTAAAAGAAGGATGTCGCTCCGGGGTACAATGGTGTACAACGCAATGGAGATCACTCGGGAAGAAAAGGCCCAAAATCCACCCTTTACTGCTTTCCCTGCGACGCAAGGAGCGCAGCCACATCCGCATCCAGATCACCGCCCGCAAACTGCGCATAATCCTCCTCGCTATGGGACGTCTTGCGCCGCTTCGCTGATCCATTTCCGCTAAGATCGAAGTCATTGTCGCCGCCGGGAGATAGATTGGACGGATCAGGGAAGGTCATTCCATTGTCTTGTCCGATACCAGGTAGAGACAGGCCCTCGGGGGTAGGCTCGGGCTCGTCGTTGAAAGGGCCGTGGCTGGCTTGTGCGGGTTCTGCCTTGGGTGATCCGACGGGCGTGAGGGCTTCGACAGGCGGAGGAGTCAGTGCTTCGGCTTTGGGACGGCCGGCATCCTCTCCATCGCCGCTTGCGTGTGGCGCGCTAGAGTTCTTGTCGTCGTTGAGACCGCGCATGATTGCATCCTCGACGTCGCGTTTCTTGGTATCTGTCTGGGTCTTTTTCTTTGAAAGCTCGGCTGAGAGGGCTTCTTCTTTCAGAAGCTCGGAGCGATTGGTTGCGAGGAGTTTCTCCAGACCGTCGATCAGTGCCCGCCGTGACTTTATCACCTCTGAAACAGAGCTTTCGGCATTGGCGAGTGTCTTCAGCAGCTGGCTGAGCCGTGCAGCGTAGACTGGGGGAGTAGGCTGCGAAACTTGAGGGTCGTGAAGCTTGTCATATTCAGCGTTTGCGGTCGTGGCTGACGTATTCGAGGTCATGGCTGCTTTGCTGAGGGCGACTTGCAGGGGAACGAGGGGCTGGAGTTCGGACGGGGTAGATCCCGTGGAATGATCTTTGAAGATTGAGCCACCAAGAGGCTGCTTCTTCGTGGATGAGCGGTTCTTGTCGATGTCTGGCGGGTCAATTAGAGAATGGCGCAAGACACAATGGCGAAGCTATAGGGAACCTACCATTCACACGGGCCTCCACGGCCTCCAGGATTGGTGCCTCGAAGACATTTCGTGCTCTCCAAACCTCGACGACTCGGCGAATCTTCTGCTGCAGATCGGACGAGCTACCTTTGTATGCGGTGGCCGTGGCCTCGGCAACGATCTGTCGTCTTATTAGCATGCGCAGATGCGCCGAGTCGGCGGATGGCAACTGACCGGAGAGAAAGCAATCAGAAAGTCATCCTTCCCTCGCGCTTTTGACTGCTGCGCAACCTCTGCTGTTTGTTAGACTGTGTAGAGAAGGAGAGGCAGACGTGTTCCGTACCATTGGCAAGGTAGATCAGGTTGAGTCGCTTGGGGGACGGCGAGTCGCGAATCCTCTGCAGCCAGATTTGTGCAGTCCGTTCTGCGTGTCGCCTGTGTAGAGCAGTGAGTGTCAGCCGATGTCACGCAGCCAGGCGCGCTGGAGATGTGTTGCGTACCTATGGAACATAACCCATTGCGCGACAGTGACAATGCTCTCTTGCGTCTCATTCAAGGCCGAGAGCTTGGCCTTGACAGCATCGTCTGTATATGCCATTGTGAAGGAAGGTCAAGTGAAACTAAGCCGGAAGGTTGCCAGTAGGAAGCGTAAGTGTAGAAGAGGTTGCGTTGCGATAAACGTGGATTGGGGGGAAGGTGGTGAGAGCAATTGAGGTCTGAGGAGGGGGCGGAACGACAAGTTGATGTCAGCACAAGCAGTGGGCCAACTTGGTCATACACCAGTCAGGCATTTATCAAACAAAGATCGTCCGCGAAGCACAATTGAACGAAGCTGTCACCGGTTGAAACAAGAAGCTCTTGACCGCCTTAGGGTGGCAGTATACGGGGCTCCGAGCGTCTCTCCGACAACAACTGTCAACTACCTGCTACGCTGCCTTCTCATCAACTTTTCATTTATCTTTCAGATCTCCTCACTTCCTTCACTTCTGCTACATTTCCCTCCTGAACGCTCCCTATACAAAACTCACAGCATGGCTGATCGATTCCCCTCTCTGGAGGACTTCTCTGAAGGTACTATCCACCCACCTGCAGGAGTTCCGAGCCGCTCGCGCAGTCACCACTAACACATATTCTACAGGTCAGACGGATGTGATCGAGAGCAAAGGTGACACCGAAGACGACTTCCTGGCCCGCGAGCGCGCCGCCCTCGGTGAAGATGCAGACCAATTCGCGACCCCTCAGGACCGTGTGGTTGAGGGTGTAGAGGGGGATGACCTCCTGGGCGGAGGCGAGACTTCTGTAGTGGATGCAGGCTTTGAATCTTCTTTCCCGTCAATCGAGACACAGGCACAGAACGAGGTATGAGTGTGCTCTGGGTCATTATCCAAAGGTCCGGATTAGGCTGACTTGGAGATGCTCCCTCTAGCGCGTGGCTCCTGGTGGCACAATCACCGGCACTGGAGCTCCATTCCCACCGACTGGCTATCAGGCTCCCCAGGAACCCGAAGAAGAGCCGGAGCCCGTCCGGTAAGGAGAATCAACCCGGATACGAGCGCATGTTGTCTAGTAAATGCATCCTTGAGCTAACGCTTATACTCTATCTGCTTAGGGAATGGCGTGAGAAGCGTGACGCAGACATTGCTCGCCGCGCAGAGATCTCAAACGAAAAGAAGGAGGCTACAATCAAGAAGGCCCGCGAGGATATCGATGACTTCTACGTTTCCTACAACAACAAGGCAGACAAGCACCGCGCCCAGACCAGGGCCGAAGCTGAGCAATTCTTGGCTAGCCGTGAAGACACCTCTGCTGGTGGCACTAGCTGGGAGCGCATTGCGAAGCTGGTCGATGTCTCGGGCAAGGGCTCCGCCGGCGGCGCGAGTGGCTCTGGCAAGGCACGGTTCCGCGAGTTGTTGATCGACCTGAAGAAGGACCCGGAGGCGCCTGGTGCCAGCGGCATCTAGAATGCTTGATATGACATTGGGGGTTTGAGAGCGGCGAGCGGGGGTGCGACTGTCATTATTGACAAGCGGGCGAGTGCGATGCTGCCGGTTTCTTTGATTTTGGTCTTGAACTTTCAAACATTATGCTTCAGTCGCCGGCTCAAAGAGGGTTTCTCCATGACTTGTTTCCTTTTTTCTCTTCCACTCCATGCAGCGAAGTCTTCAGGGGATTTGTGTAATTTAGTATTCCAGACTGGTGGCATCGTTAATACCACGGATTTCATGAATACCGAGCGTCGGAATGGCCATGGAATACAAAAACGATACACGCATATCTATACTCAAGATCAATGGCTAAATTCGAGACTGGAGCAGTCAAGAATTCAAATTCCGCCGATCAAATACATCAATGCATTAGTTCATCTCGTCGCAAAGAATTCGTAACTTTTCATCTGTACCAAGACACATCCTTCAATCCAGCTCCTTAATGTCACCACCAGGCTCTCCAACCTCCTGGATCTCCTCCAGTTTGCCTTCAGCCTCGAGTTCCGCAAGCTTCTTCCGACCTTCTTCGGTTGTGCCATCAATGATCCCCTCTTCCAAGCTCAGCATACCCCCATTGCCGAGCTGTTCAACAATCACCTCTGCCTCCTCAACGGACATCTTGCCCAGGACCTTGTTCACTTCGTCCAGGGACTCGGAGGCCAGTGCCTTCTGGAGATCGGCGGGGAAGGTCTCGAAAATCTTGCGGGCTTCGATCTCCGTTGGGTCTTGGCTGTCCGCAGCAGGGATGTTGATGGTGATCTTGGTGTTGGGGTCCACAGCGTGCAGCTGGATTTGCTCGACGCCGGCGGGGTCATTTGATGCGGAGCTCTCTTTGCTGAGCTCAGCTGCACGGCTCTTGATACGGTTATAGGTATCGTTAACGTCGTTGTTGAATAGTGTTGCTGCGCGGTGGTCCTTGGTTGTGATCCTGCCATGATGTTAGCTTGAGCACCGGGGTTCATGGAAATGTAGACATACCGGCTGAAGAATAGTTTGATACCGTCAGGGCCGAGAGAGCGGCAGTATTGCAAAAGCAGACCTTGGTGGACACATTGGCGAGCATAAGCCTCCTGGCCCTTCATCTGGCAGTTGAAGGCCTCAACAAGTAGACCATCAGTTTCCTTCTCAGCGACAATCTGAGGATGCTCGGAGATAAATTGAAGATAGGCTTTGTAGTCGTTGGGCTTCAGTTGTGCGAACTTCCTAGCAAGCTCACTGATCTCAACGTTCGCAGGATCATCGTCGTCGTCGTTATCAGCCTTGCTGGCCGAGCTCCCCGCACCGGGATTCAACAGTTCCACCTCTGTGTGCTTCGATGGCGCTGCCTTTGCTTTCTCCGCAGCTTTGGCAACGTGAGAAGTGTTGAAGCCTTCATGCAATTGGTCGCTTGTGATCTTGCTCCCCTCCTCCTTCTCGAGCTTCGCAAGCTTCGCAAACAGTTCCTTCTGCAGTCCCTGCACCTTGTCCTTGTGTCCCTGCACGCCCTGGATGTATGCCTTGAAAAGGTTGTCTGGCTTGGACTCCTCGAATTCCTTTTTGACTTGGTCTACCAAAGAGCTCATCATCTGGGAGTACTTTGGTTGTTCGGGCTCCTGCGTATAGACTCCCTCTGGCGGTGGCGGGGCTTGGTCTTCGGCGGGGTTGCTGGCGAAGTCCATGATAGTCTGGAAGATAAACTCATCGGGCGAGGCAGACGAGTCTTCATGCTGCTTGAGGGACTCGAGAAGCTTGTCGATACGGGAGAGCAGTCCGTCGTTGATGATGCGCTCATACTTCAAGGTCTTAATCTCGTGGCGGCGCTGTTCTCTTTGCTGATGAATCTGAGCCTGCTTGGCTCTAATGAAAGAACGTTTGTCGACATTGGGGTGGACCTCGATGTCCGAGTCATCGGACAGCTCCAACGCATCCCACTTGCTGTAGTCGAGCACCATCTTGGTGTTGTTGCGAGTCTGCGATGATATCTAGGTAAGGTGGGGTATTATCGTGGTGGCAGAAGAGAGGAGACAGTAAAGGGAGACCGGCGTGGGCCCAAGCAATGATAAGTCGTGATATATCTCAATAGAAACACTCAAGGACAAGATCTGCTAGGAGAAAAGACCATCTGGCGTTGCGCCCAAACAAAAGCATCGAAAGCTCTCGACCAGCTTCCATGGGCGGTGGAGACCGGCAGAATCGGCGCCCGTGCTGCCGACGCTTGCGATCTCGCATCTCCACATGCTTCGGAGTATCGACTGAGGTCATGGAACGTGCGGCACTACTAGTTTTCCCTTTTATGAGATAATGGCCTTTCCTCCAAGCTTTCCGTGACATCCCTTTGCAACTCCATTGGGATCCTGCTCGACTTCCGAAGATGCGCAGTCTCCGACTGCCGGCCTGGGCTCCGGGCGTCAGCTCTCGGCCGGTTTTGAGACCGCAGAGCGTCATCTTGCGCGACTTGTACCCGCAAGCAAATCGATTTTTCTCGCGATCCAACGAGCTCAATGGCGCCAGCCGTCTATATTCGACTGCCTCTGGCGCACTTCGCAATAGCACCGTCGGCGCTCTCCGCTTAACCGAGATTCCGGTTTTGGTTCGCCGGAATGGCTTGCAATTTACTCCGTCTACGTCTCGAATTGTTTCTCAAGCACGCCTCTTGTCTTCGACTTCACGCCTGCTTCAGACTAAGCCGCCCTCTCCATCCTCGAGCATTCCGGAGGCTAGCAATTCTTCGGTTCCGAAGAAAGAAGACGAGGATACATATCAAGGGTTTGAATTGTCCGAGCGAGCTGCACAGGCTGCCCAGGTAAACCTGAGTGCGAAGTTGGCCAAGGATGGCGCATCGGGTAAGAAATCTGGGTTCGCGGAAATCTGGCGGTTGTTCAAGATTGCGCGACCTGAAGCAAAATGGCTGAGTTTAGCCTTTTTCTTCTTGTTGATCTCTTCGTCCATCACCATGTCCATTCCCTTTTCCATCGGAAAGATCATGGATACGGCTACGAAGAGCGCGACAGAAGGCGGCAATGAGCTATTTGGCTTGAGCTTGCCAATGTTCTATAGTGCCTTGGCGGGCATTCTTCTCGTGGGTGCCGCAGCCAACTACGGCCGCATCATCATTCTTCGCATCGTGGGTGAGCGTATTGTCGCTCGATTGCGCTCAAAGCTATTCCGCCAAACGTTCATTCAAGATGCTGAGTTTTTCGATGCCAACCGGGTTGGTGATTTGATTTCACGTCTCAGCTCTGACACAATTATCGTCGGCAAGAGTATCACGCAGAACTTGTCGGACGGTTTGCGTGCTGGTGTCAGCGGTGCCGCTGGGTTCGGTCTGATGGCCTATACCAGCTTGAAGCTGTCTAGTATCCTGGCTCTTTTGCTTCCGCCCATTGGCCTGGGCGCTCTTTTCTACGGTCGAGCCATCAGGAATCTTAGTCGAAAGATCCAAAAGAATCTGGGTTCATTGACCAAGATCGCAGAGGAACGACTGGGCAACGTAAAAACCAGCCAATCCTTCGCGGGTGAGATTCTCGAGGTCAACCGCTATAACAACCAAGTTCGCAAGATCTTCAACCTTGGAAAGAAGGAATCATTGATCAGTGCGACATTCTTCAGTTCGGTAAGTTTTGTTTTCATGTCTTGTTATTTCGGGAAACTCACTGACTGTTGTTAGACTGGGTTGATGGGCAACATGACAATCCTGAGTCTTCTTTACGTGGGAGGTGGCATGGTTCAATCCGGTGCTATCAGCATCGGAGAACTGACATCGTTCTTGATGTACACAGCATACGCTGGCTCCAGCATGTTTGGCCTGTCTAGCTTCTATTCGGAACTGATGAAGGGTGTTGGTGCTGCGAGCCGACTCTTTGAGCTGCAAGACCGCCGGCCAACAATCCATCCGACCAAGGGTCTGAAGGTGGAGTCTGCGCGCGGGCCCATCCGCTTCGAGAACGTATCCTTCAGCTACCCGACTCGTCCAGCTGTGACCATCTTCAAGGATCTGAACTTTGAGATCCCCCAAGGCACCAACGTTGCTATCGTGGGGCCCTCAGGGGGCGGGAAATCGACGATTGCTTCAATTCTGCTCCGATTCTACAGTCCCACCACTGGCCGAGTGCTGATCGACGGGAAAGACATCAAGGGCATGAATGCCAAGTCTCTTCGGAGAAAGATTGGTGTCGTTGCGCAAGAGCCTGTGCTCTTCTCTGGGACAATCGCTGAGAACATATCCTACGGTCGACCCCACGCGACACGGTCAGAGATCATTGCCGCGGCGCGGAAGGCCAACTGTCAATTTATCAGTGACTTTGTAAGTCAATATGCCAACCTTGCGCCAGATGGTCCTTTCCATGCTAACAGAAACCAGCCCGATGGACTCGACACCCATGTCGGAGCTCGTGGAGCTCAACTCTCTGGTGGGCAAAAACAGCGAATTGCCATCGCTCGCGCCCTGATCAAGGACCCCGATATCCTAATCCTCGACGAAGCCACTTCTGCACTCGATGCCGAATCAGAAACCTTGGTTAACAGCGCCCTAGCTGCTCTTCTTCGTGGCAACAACACCACAATCAGCATCGCCCACCGTCTTTCCACGATCAAGCGCTCCGATACAATCATCGTCCTTGGCAATGACGGCACTGTCGCCGAGCAAGGCAGCTATGAGGAGCTCAGCTCTCGTCCCGACGGTGCTTTCACCAAGCTCATGGAATGGCAGATGAGCGGTGGCGAGCCCGTGCAGCCCCCTGCTCCTCGAGCCGTCCAGCCTGAAGAACTCTACGAGCTCGAGAAAGAAGATGAGCCGTTTATCGAGGAAGAGGAAGAAGTGGACGAAACGAAACCTCAGAAAAAGGAATAGACTTTGATTTTCCATGCCTTCAGTGTTGCGATACGCACATCTACGATGGGATGGCACTCTTGCATTTCACACTCAGCTCCTGGGTCCGCTCTCTTCTCACATACATTTTGCATCTCTGTATTTCTGGCGATAGATATTGGATGGATCTATACTCTGTGTACAAATATTCAACATCACGAATGAATTTGCTTCCAACATTTCCTTCCTGAGCGTTCGCATAGTTCGCAGCTTGGGGCATTCTCCCCAAATAGCAATTAGTCATGTGGATCCGTCCGAGACCCTCAGCTGAGCTTCGACGCTTTCTCCGCAGCTCAGCACCATGGATGAGCTTCTTCCGTCATATCTCTCGTCCGGCTCAGATTGAGGGGACTTCATCGCAGCTCATTGCCATGGACCGCATTCGGAGGCTCCTTGCTGAGCCTGCAGCTTACGAGCCGTTAGAAGGGTCAGCGGAGGACGGCGTCAGCGAAACGGAACACGACCAGCAGCGGTCATGGGCTCCTTTCTCGAGGCTGGAATATGGCATCTTCATGCTACTTGGAGTAGCTATGCTATGGGCTTGGTAAGTCTACTGTAGCATATTTGTGCCTCGCAGGGAGGTGAACGCCTCGGGAGCCATAGGGCTAACGAAATCGCAGGAACATGTTCCTAGCTGCAGCACCCTACTTCTACAGCCGATTCGAATCAAATGAATGGGTCGCGACTCACTATCAGTCCTCAATCCTCTCTGTCTCGACAGTGACCAACCTCGCGTCCGCGTATATCCTCGCACGGATCCAGAAGAACGTCTCCTACCCGTGGCGCATCACGCTCTCGCTGCTGATGAACTGTGTTATATTCACGCTTTTGGCCTTCTCGACAATTGCGATGGAGGATGTGTCAGTCCGAAGCTACTTCGCCTTTTTGATGGTGATGGTGTTTGGCACAAGTCTGGCTACAGGCCTGAATCAGAACGGCGTCTTCGCCTACGTTTCAGGATTCGGCCGGGAGGAATATACACAGGCCATCATGAGCGGACAAGGTGTGGCTGGCGTACTGCCATGCATTGTCCAGATCGCCTCTGTGCTGGCAGTGCCGAGGAAGGCCGACAGTGGCCAGGACGGTGGGCCGCAGTCGTCCCCGAAGTCCGCTTTCATTTATTTTATCACTGCTACAGGAGTCTCCGTGGCCACTTTACTGGTTTTTCTCTACCTGCTCAGGCACAGACCTGGTACACAGTTGAAGGCTACCGACGGAGACGAGAATACCGCTCTCGTCGACCCTGTTCATGACAAGTCGGTGAGCTTGTGGCTTCTTTTCAAGAAGCTACGATATCTCGCGATGTCTGTGTTTGTGTGCTTTGTCGTCACGATGATGTTCTTCCCAGTCTATACCGCGGAGATCCTCTCAGTCAATGACCCAGCAGCGTCTCGATTGTATGATCCATCAGTCTTCATCCCGCTCGCTTTTCTCTTCTGGAACGTGGGAGATCTCATCGGGCGAATGGCAGTAGCCATACCGAGCCTCTCCCTCTCACATCGACCCTGGATTGCATTTGTCTTTGCCGTTGCGCGTGTTGGCTTTGTACCTCTCTACCTGTTCTGCAACGTCAACGGCCAAGGGGCCACAGTGCAAAGCGATTTCTTCTACCTATTCATCGTCCAGCTACTCTTCGGTGCTACCAATGGGTATCTGGCTTCCAGTTGCATGATGGGTGCTAGCCACTGGGTTACCGCAGAGGAGAGAGAAGCTGCCGGTGGATTCATGAGCATGATGCTCGTGGGGGGTCTGGCTGCTGGTAGCTTACTGAGCTTCCTTGTGGCTAGTTGATCTCCGCAAGATTGAGCTTGCACAGCCGTATAGACTGCTTTTGATGAATGATGAAATGATGACTGGCCTGTCGATACATGCAATATACCAACAATACAGCCATATTATACATATGATGCCCCTTTTGGGCCCTCGAGACATCGCTTTCCAGGCTTCCCTTCAGAATCAAGGCTCACACGACCTGAAAGCCGGTTGACTTCCTGATAGGCCTTCCATATCTGGTCCCTGTGTGGTAACAGCAAAGCGAGCATCCTTGAAGCGCCAGCTGAACTGAACGCTCAACGAGCTAGGATCCATAATACCGTCAAGATCTCATGATCACAAACTCAACCCAGCCCGAAATGGTCGGTATATGGCCACTAACGGATCTAGCCGTTCAGCACTTGAATGAATGATCCGAGCCGTGAATGGAACGGTCCAAACAAACCCTCGGACCACAAAGGAATCATCCGAATTGTGAATCTCGCTTTCGCCCGATTGCATATGCAAGCAGTTTCCATTAGTAAAGAGTATGAGACATCGCTGATCAATCTCTAGATAAGATCGAGTTTCAAGGCAATCGGGATACGCCGGTGAATGCCCACAATGTGCTGGATGGTGGTCCAACGCAATTGAACATAAGATGCTCCCATCTCTCCCTTCGTTAGATGGATTTGTCTATCTTCACCTCAGAAATCGAGTCCCTTCGCTTAAATACCCAAATCCTGTCGCACATTGCCATCTACCAAGGAGAGATTCCAACAACCCATTTCGCTCGTTACCACCCTTCCACTCGTTCACATTCATTCGTTTGGCTCTTAGCTCTTGGACTTCGCTGTTCACACTCTTGTTCGAATTGGTTCCCTCAATTGTCTTTACTTGATGTCAAAAATGGGCACGGAGCCCAGGGTTGGGGATTCAGGCTCTAACATTGCCCAGTCTCTCTGGATAATACTGGCTGGTACTTGCCTTCTAGTGAGTTTGACAGCACATCCTTAAAGCATTGATGGCTTACGAGCTTTATTAATGACAGCTGGGGGTCTACTTGGCCGCCTGGACGGTCTACTCGCTGTACCTGCACCCTCTGAGTCGATATCCTGGTCCCAGACTGGCAACTATTACTCCATTGGTACATCTGCTATGGGACATTCAAGGCAAGCAACACTCAATGATTAAGGAACTGCATGACAAGTACGGAGAAGTCGTTCGAATAGCACCGAATGCGCTCGCCTACCGCGCTGCTCCAGCTTGGAAAGACATCTACGGGCACCGCAAAAAGGGTCGTAAAATCTTTCACAAGGATCCAGCTCTGTATGCACCTACACCCAACGGAGTCAACGCCATCATCACCGCCAACGACCAAGAACATGCCCGAATGCGCCGCCTATTGACACATGCGTTCTCCAACAAGGCTCTCCGAGAGCAAGAGGGGATTCTACATGTCTATGCCGATATGTTGATCGACAAGCTGAATGGACTCTTTGGAGACTCCAACTCGCCGGTTGTCGACCTCACGCGTTGGTTCAACTTTACCACTTTTGATCTGATTGGTGATCTTGCATTTGGCGAACCGTTTGACTGTCTTTCCAACAATAGGTACCATTGGTGGGTGCTGACCATTTTGGACGCCGTCAAGGCCAGCGCATACCTCAAGATCTTCTGGTTCTATCCCATCCTTCTCCCTCTAGTCTCACTCCTGATCCCAAAGCATCTGCTCCAGAAACGAACGGACACCTTCAATCTAAGCGTGGACAAAGTCCGCCGTCGTCTAGAGCGTCAGACTACCCGGCCAGACTTTACTTCGTACATACTCAAGCACACCACGGATGACAGGAGCTTATCACTGTCAGAGATCGACGCCAATGCCGGTGTCTTTGTTCTGGCAGGCAGTGAGACGACTGCTGCCCTGCTCTCTGGATGCATATACTACCTGCTCCGAAGCCCTGACAAGTACAATCGACTCGTGGCCGAGATTCGCGGTGCTTTTGATAAAGTGTCGGACATTAAGCTGTCGTCTATCGCGGAGCTGCCATACTTGAATGCCGTTCTGATGGAGACACTGCGCATTTATCCTCCTATCCCGGCTATGCTGCCTCGTATTGTGCCTGAGGGCGGAGCCATCATCAATGGTCAATATGTATCTGGTGGAGTAAGTGCCTGGCTGATGATGAGGCTCTGCCTGTGGTGTGCACTGCATGTACTTCAACATTGAGTGTACTGACGAGAGCAATGCAGGTGTCTGTCTCGATGTCTCTGTACTCGGCTTTCCGCTCTTCTGACAATTTCACGCTTCCGGACGCCTTTATTCCAGAGCGTTGGCTACTTGGTGCCGAGTCTAGTGATTTCGCTTCGGACAAGAAAGATGCCTTTCAGCCATTCTCCTATGGTCCCCGGAACTGTCTTGGGCAGCAGTAAGTGATGCTTTATTCACAGGATTCAAGGGACAACTGCTGATATGCTGCTATTCATCTACAGCCTGGCCAACGCGGAAATGCGTCTCATTCTCACCAAGGTCCTCTGGTACTTCGATCTCGACCTCCAACCCGAGTCGCTGCACTGGACTGAGCAGCGTTCATATTCTCTTTGGTCTCGGCCCCCACTGATAGTGAAGCTGTACCGAGCTGGGACCAAGTAGTCCGTGTTCATGGACTTGACGCAACATCGATCTGGCGCCGATCATCTTAATCTTAATGTCTAATTTCAGCCTTACTGGCTTCTGAACGGTACTCTTCTGTTGTCCACTCTTGGTGACTGGAGAACCATCAAGACTGATTCTTGAGTGGACGTGATGCATCTTCGGTGTCTTCATCTGCTGGGCTTTCTGAGCCATCACAAAAGTTTTTGTCTTCATCAAAAGTCGATTTGCTGCACATACAAAGTTTTAGAATAATAGATCATTTACAATTTTCGAATATGTCCATTTACCATATATAGACGCGGCTGATACTACATAGGACCCTGGGCTGGATCGGACTCGGTGGGCCCAATCTTCACTCCAATTGCACACTTCCCCTCCAGGATCTATACCCTGAGAATCTTCATGAGCACCCGATGTTAAGCCGAAGAATCACAATCTCTAAGTCTTACTCTCTTGATACCGTCACCTAGTTGTCCTCCACAAACAAGACAGAATCTGGACATGCGACAAATGCCCCAAACAGTCGAGACTTGAGACCCGCAAGGCGCCCGCAGCTCCGCCACAATGGACCCTCAAACGACGAATGAAGATCATCCAGGCTGATCGACTGCGATGGTTTAAACTCGATTGGGCTTGATTCAGGGGACTGGTGGATCTCGGTCTGACAGTCCATCGACTCTATCCGTACTGGGTACCTGAGACCCTGCGCGAAGACCCTGGCTGATTCAGGTACCAGGTACCTCTCCGGTCCAGACCCAACAACATACGATACAAGCATCAACAACAACAGCTAAGAATATCGCCATCACGCTTGGAGTCTTGGACTCTGAGTCGACTCTCCAGCTCCTTACTTGACAAGGCAGTGGATTCCACAATCCACCCCCTTAGCATACCCGATCTCGCCAATCATGGTCCACCCGTTGTGTCTCTTCCCCGGTGGACGCGTGTCAGAGATGATCTCAGACTCGGTGCTCCCTGACGATCAATGGAGCTGCCTCTGATCCCTCGCAAACAGAAGACATCCCGCTCTACTGACGTGATTTTTTTTCCACATGGCTGTGTTGTGTCATTCTCTTCTCAGCCATCCCTGGCGACTGATACCTCTGTTGTTTCTCCGCGAAGCCAGAGACAAATGTTTTCTTCTTCGCGAAGCTTGACGGCTCGGTATCTGAGCCTCATTTCTTGAGTCGACTGCGTTTGCTTCCGCTGTCGATGCTTGCCCCTCCTTGCTTGCCCTTCTCATGACCGTCGCTCCTTAACTAACCAGTCATTCTACATCAACACCTTCGCGAATCACCTTCATTATGATCACCTCCCGCAAAGGCCGTTCTCTCACTACTTCGCTCTGTCTCCTTGCTGCCGCCTATTTCTTCTTAATCTGGCTCCCTCTCAGTCACCTACATTCATATCGACTATATCGCACAAGGCCAACGCCAATTTACAACGACGACCTACAATGGAATCCAATCCATTTGGACACCTCCTCCACAGAGAGGTACCCCGTTACCTCGTACATTCCTTTACCAACAAAACCATCACCACTTCCCCGCATCCAATATGACTTTCCACCAGAGTCCAGGCGCGAGCGCAAAGAACGAGTCAAGAAACAAAAAGCTGTGAAAGAGGCTTTCCTGCATGCCTGGAACGGATACAAAGGTCACGCCTGGCTGCGCGACGAGGTGTCACCAAAGAGCGGCGGGTACGAAGACCCATTCAGTGGGTGGGGCGCAACCCTGGTTGATTCCCTGGATGCTTTGGTCATCATGGGTCTCGATGATGAGCTGGAGCTTGCTCTGGAGGCGTTGGATCAGATCGACTTTACCACTACCCACAGCCATTCGGTCAATGTTTTTGAGGTTATCATTCGGTATATGGGAGGCTTTTTGGCTGCTCATGATCTGACCAAGGGGAAGCATCCGATTTTACTGAAGAAAGCTGTGGAGTTGGGCGAGATGATCTTTAATGCCTTCGACACGCATAACCGGATGCCCCAGATGCGCTGGGATTGGGCTAGGTGCGTTTTGCTACCTGAAGTCGGGAGTAGCGCACTGCTGACGAGTTGCAGGTCCGCTCAAGGCCAGGAGATCAAGCCATCTGGACGCACCGCTTTGGCAGAGATCGGCTCTTTGACTGTTGAGTTTACTCGCCTGACCCAGCTCACCGGCGACCCCAAGTACTTCGATGCCGTGCAGCGTATTACGAATGAACTCGAGTTGAGCCAAAACACCACCCGAATGCCAGGTCTGTGGCCAACATTCATCGACGCAGACAGACTCGAGTTCAGCGAGAGCGAGTTTACGATGGGAGGCTGCGCCGACTCAACATACGAATACCTTCCCAAGGAACACATTCTCCTCGGCGCGCAAACAAACCAGTATCGCCAGATGTATATCGACGCCTACGAGTCGATGAAACAGAACCTCCTTTTCCGAGCGATGACCAGAAACGAAGACCAGCAGATTCTTTTCACTTCCAACGTCCAGGTGATGAAGGGAGGCCACTTGCGCAATTACCAGTATATCCATGACCACCTCAAGTGCTTCCTCGGCGGGATGGTAGGCATCGCAGCTAAGGTTTTTGAGCGTCCCGAGGACCTCGAGGTTGCCCGTGGCTTGACGGATGGTTGTATCTGGGCCTATGATCAGATGCCGACGGGTATTGCGCCCGAAACGATGAAGGTCATGCCCTGCGAGGACATCCATGATTGTCACTGGGACCCGAAGAAGTGGTACAACGAGGTGATGGGGTATACTATGGTAACAAGGGAACATGTCGAGAAGGCGGAAGAAGTCATCGAATTTGAGGGAATCCCGCCTGGTGTTCTCAGCTTCCGGGATCCGACATACAAGCTCAGGTTTGTATTCCTCTTCATTCCCTGTCAAGAGAAACACTAACACGGCAATTTAGGCCCGAAGCCCTCGAGTCAGTCTTCATCATGTACCGCATCACCGGCGATAAGTCCCTCCAAGACGCCGCGTGGCGCATGTTCCAGAATATCGACAAGGCGACACGCACAAACTACGGTCACTCCGCCATTGAGGATGTGCGCAAACTCGTCCCGCAATTGAGTGATAAGATGGAGAGTTTCTGGCTCGCTGAGACGCTCAAGTATCTCTATCTTATCTTTTCTGAGCCTGATCTGGTCAGCTTGGATGAATATGTCTTGTAAGTTCTGGCAACGTGCAACATGGACTGTAGGTGTGGTGAACTAACCGGTCGTGATAGGAGTACCGAGGCGCATCCTTTCAAGCGGTCGTCGGGGTATGTGTGAGTCGCTTGACTGAATCTCTTTGTTGGATTTAAGGACAATGTTTTCGCCATTCGCATCGCTAGGGGAGTACGGCGTATTGGGTCCGTCTTGGAGCTCGGCGTGTGCTGAATCCAAGCCTGTACATATCTAATTACATTTAGAGACTGGGATTGACAAGCCCACACATTGGTCAAATGCTTGACTCAGTTTTGAGTACTATCTCCCTCTGTCACACTGGACTTCTCTGGCATGAATCATGAAGCATCTGCCCTGGTGCTTCGCCACATTTGATGACATGCGTCTTGAAGTGATGGATATTTCAATCGTTCCAGTAACGCAATTATCTCCCATCCCATTCCCGAGTCTACACATAAGCCATCGCATCAGTGCAGCCCTCCTTGCACGATCCCTCCCCCCGCCTCCGCGCTTCATCATACTCATACTGAATCGAGTACTGCACCTCCTTCCGGATAACCATCCTCTCCGGATCAACAGGATCAACAGCCTCAAAAGGCCCATCACTTTCCTGCCGCGCACGTTGTCGATGCAATTGGGGCATAAGCTCAATGGCGTCCGTATCCAGCAGCGATGGCGTAAAACGCGCGTCTCGCGCCCCGTCCTTCCCCTTGTCTACCCTCGAGGGACCTTGTTTGGCCGGGATACCGAGGGGAAACATCGACCTCCGGATTGGAACTCGCAGTGACGTGTTCCGGCCATCAGCTCTATGACCTGAAACTTGGGTCTTCTGGGATCGATCCTCCGTCCCATCCCAGCACTGACCCTCTTCATCCCGACAAAGCTGTTCCTTCGACGACGACCTCGGAAGACCATTCTTCCCAGGTTTAGATCCTGACAGTGTTCCGATTCTCTTCCTCCTAACACGCGACAAGGATCTTGACCGCGAAGCCGAGTTCGAGCCAGATCCCGAACCAGACTTCGAACTTCCCTTTGTCCCCCTCGAGCGAGAGGCAGAAGCACTACTTTCTAAATTCGAGTCACCTGCTGTACCGTAGTTCGTGCTGACGGCTGCCATGAAAGGTCGTAGACAGAAGACGCTGCAGGCGATGAGGGCGTAGTGGACCTCGACTTGGAGCCAGAGGGTGGGTTCGACGGCTGCAAGGGTGACGTCTGTTGAGGTGAGGGCAGAGTGGAGGGATGAGATGTGGAGGAGGGTGAAGACTATCAGGCTGGTTTGAGTATATGGTGAGTATGGCGGTCGTCTTTGGATGCTCGTGGAGCGAGGTCAGGGCTCACGGGAATCGAAAGATAAATGCGAAGCCGATTGCCAACTTTCGCTTGACGGACATGAAGAGGTCTTTGAGGAGGGTGACTGCGAGGGCGAAGAGGAGGAGTTCGGTGATAACGTCGACGGCGGCGATGAACTGCCATCGTTTGAACTGTACAGTTCAGTCTGATCAGCAACTCCCTGTAGAGTCGAAGGATGACTGCTTCGAAGCAGCGTGTCCGTACTGACCAAATTCCGACATTGTCCCCCTTGTATCCTCCACGGCCTATTGAGCTCACAGTTGACCAGCAGAATGAAAACAGCCGGTATAAGCCATGCTGTGCAAAAAGCTAATGTAGCCCACGAGGCTCTGTTGTGTGGTTTTTGTGGTGTGAGGCGGAGGTATATAGCGACAACGCAGCATTTGGACAGATAGACGATGATCAAGGCGAGGACATCGCTTGTTGCAATTAACTAAATGTTTAGCCCTGGAAAAACTTGCGAGGAGGACTCAACTCACTGTCTGGATCTGGTTTAGCCGGCTCTCGTCGAGCAAAGTGATAGATGTCCCGAACCCGCGCGAGCATGCGTAGAAGATTAATGTTGATTGAATGACTGCCACGATCTAACACACAAATATCCCAGTCAGTTCCTTCTTTGGACCTGCATGTTGGCCACTGAACTCACCGTAGCGCCTAGCAAGACAAAGTCATCTCGTGCAAAGGGCGGAATCAACATCAGTCTCACATATAGCCGAATCAAGAAGCAGACCAGCGAGACCACGAGCCCCAGTGCAGCGGTGATGATTATCCACGCGCCATGGTGGTACTCATCCACCACCTCGAACGGAGGCGACTGGCCCGGCGGCACATAGGGGCCCATGACAGACTGGCTAGAACTCAGTCAGACGAGCGAGCAGTCGAGTCACTCATTGGGTTTCAAATCGATGCGTGGGGTGGATTGGGATTATGAAGAATGGTTGTATTGGGACCATGCGCAGGATATACTAATTTCACTAGCGTTGTAGATAGAATGAGAATTGCCTGGCATGCGGCGATAAAGATTCAATATACTGTAGAATTATTATCCTCGTTGATTGCAGGGACAACCGGCAACCGAATATCGAATATCCACAGGGCTGGGGCCAGCGGGTCCGTCTATACATACAGCACGTACTCGAGACGACAGTCCAGTAGGAAAGTCATTTCTGGTGGGATATTGAAACATCCCTTCTGTCGAGAATGAAATGCTAACAATAATACCTCGTGAATCAATATTATGTACCATGGAGCACCTGTGCATCACCGAGATCTCCCTCACGTCGCTGATGCCGACGACCGAGTCAGAGCTTTCTGCGTACATAGCATGTAGTATGTCGTCTACCGAGCCGCTGCCATTCTTGCATGGTGTCGATCAGCATGCGAGCTATGTGCTCGTGGATCTGGGGCGAGGATCCGATAGGACCATGTGGTTGGACTGTTTCGCTCCGAGAAGCATGCGAGGGGTGGGTGCATCTATCCGGCGATGTCATCAGTTTAGGGCATTGTGGCTGGTAATGGTTTGTCCGGGGAGATGTGAAGGGATGATGAGCGCAGGGATTTGCTGCTAGTGTGGTGGATGTATCAGATGGTTCGGCTTGGGCCGATTGGAACTATGAACTGCATTGAACAAACAATATAAGCGTTGTTTCTGTAGATTTATCAATTACAATCAACTGTCACAAAATCACGAACAATTGATCAGCTCAACAGTCACAGGGAAAAATAAACTTCAATATTCAATACCATCACCAGCAAAAGCAAAAGCAAAGGTTGCCTGCTGGACAGGGCGATGCGCGAACCCCCCTTGGCATGCAAGGCGCCGATAGCTTCATCGTCCATTCTTCAACCCTCGAATGTCCAAGGGATACACCACGCTTTAGAGGTTCACATCCTAGCCAGGAGACGATGAGACTCAGCGGCCCGAGCCCATCTCACAACACAGTACCGGACGCCCTTGCCCGGTCAAACAACAGATGTGTCATCCACCCCGAAGCCCAAGGAATTCCAATTCCCACATGGCTGGCTGTGACAATTCCCCTAGCCATGCCTTGCTCCCATGTCGAAACCACGCTTGAATTCTGCGCTGTGACGGCCTCCACTCGCCATGACTCCCCCGCTAGCTTGACTCTTTCTCCTGGGACCTGCTTATTCGGGTTTGATCTTCTGTTTTTGCTCGGGCATTCCATTCCTTATATCTTCCAGAGGATTGAAGCGTGGACTGTACATGCAGTGGTCGACCGCGCTGACCTCCGTTGTGCACCCGTTGCGTTTGAGGTGTTCGGCTGTGCTCTGTTTGACACTGTTGACGACTCTAGATAACTATCGACTGGGCTCTCGTCGAGATGACAATTTTCCACCGATCGAGGAATGATTCCCAGATGACTGTCACAGCGAGTGATCCCCATGATGACGTGGAGTATCCCCAGAAGGGGCTCGTCGCGCCCCGGTATATGGGGACTCTCGCTGACCAGCGGGATATGAGTGCTCTGGGTCGAGTCCAGGTCCTGCGAGTAGGTAGTCGTGATCGTATTTTGATAACACAGCTGATGCAGTTCAGAGAAATTTCCGATTCATTTCCATCGTTGGCTTTGGGTGCACATTAATTTGCACATGGGAAGTTATTTTGACGTTCGTTGACCTTGTTTCTGCGTGGAGTTTATGGCTCTGTTAACTTGCAATGCAGATTGTTGTCTGCTGGATTGACCGACGGCGGCACTGCAGGCCTGATCTGGGGCTTTGTGGGTGTCTCTGTCGGGTTCTCTCTGGTGTATGCGAGTATAGCTGAGATGGCTTCAATGTGAGTGCCCACCGAGTTGATATTTGCTTTCTCAACCCTCACGCCGAGCAGGGCTCCAACCGCTGGAGGTCAATATCACTGGGTGTCTGAATTTGCGCCCAAGACTGGACAGAAGTTCCTCAGCTATATAACAGGTATGACACCTATGTAGCTGGGCTACCGAGTCAACAACTGATATTCGTCCAGGATGGCTCTCTGCAATGGGCTGGCAATGTGCCATTGTATCAATTGCCTACCTGGCAGGCACGATCATCCAAGGCCTGATTGTCCTCAACCAGCCAGACTATGATTTTCAAAGATGGCATGGGACGATGCTGGTAATCGCCATTTCGGCATTTTCCATCCTCTTCAACACCTTTCTGGCCAAGAACCTGCCTTTCGTGGAAGGGTTGATCCTGATCATCCATGTTATCGGGTTGTTTGCCATTATCATTCCGCTGTGGGTGCTGGCTCCACGGAATAATGCTCACGCTGTCTTCACCAATTTCAACAATGGTGGCGGCTGGGATAATTCGGGGACGGCGACGCTGGTCGGACTGTCAACCACCATTACCTCGATGTTGGGTTACGACTGCTCGGTTCATATGTGTAAGTTGACTGTCTGTTGGCCCCGAGGACTGTGTCTGACATATCACAGCCGAGGAGATCAAAGACGCTTCAGAGACGCTACCAAAGGCGATGATGTCTTCAGTTGCAGTCAACGGCGTCCTCGGCTTCATCATGCTAGTCACGCTGTGTTTCACCCTAGGAGAAGTAGGAGCCGTACTGGACACACCAACCGGTTTCCCGTTTATCCAAATCTTCTACAACACAACCGGCAGTTTGGTAGCCACCAATGCCATGACCGCAGTGCTGATAGTCACCCTGACCGCAAGCACGATCACCGAAGTCGCGACCGCATCGCGCCAGCTCTGGTCCTTCGCTCGGGACGAGGGAATTCCATTCTCATCCTTCTTTGCATACGTAGGTTCTACCATGATCCAACCGAAGCACACCTTTCCAATGAGTCTGGCTGACTCTGGCCGCAGGTTACACCAGGATGGAACATCCCCCTCAACTCAGTGATGGTCTCGCTGGTAGTGACCATCCTCCTCTCACTAATCAACATCGGCTCTCAAGTGGCTCTCAACGCCGTCATCTCACTAACAATCACATCGCTGATGTCCGCTTACATCGTCTCAATCGGGTGCGTCCTCCTCAAGCGACTCCGAGGCGAACCACTCCCTCATCACCGCTGGTCTCTGGGCCGGTTCGGTATGGCAGTGAACATTGGAGCCCTGGCTTTCCTGCTGCCAATATTCGTCTTTGCGTTTTTCCCGCTGTCGACGCCCGTGACTCGCGAGACGATGAATTGGAGTGTGGTTATGTATGTTGGCGTCATTGGATCGGCCTCTGTTTATTATTGGGCCAAAGGGCGGCACCATTTCATTCCGCCAGTTGCGCTAGTCAAGCGCGAGCAGGCGTTTTAGCCTCTGGTCTCAGAGCTTGGGTTTGGATGGAGGTCAGTTGGGGTTCACTTTGTGTAAAATCTTGCTCTTGCTCTGTGCATGTATTTAGTGATGAATTTAATGCCGATATCGATATATGCTGACATGAGACCGGGCTCATGATGTGGAAGTATGGCAGTGAGACCTTGTATGAAAATCTGATGAAAAAGCCAATTCGATACATACGGTCAGCCGAAATCGCATATAGTAGCTTAGTTTCTCCCCTCGTCCAACCTAGTGCTCTCGTAAATCATCAAATCCCGATACGTTTCGTCGCTCAAACTTCTCGGACGGTCCTATCTCCAAGTTCCATCTGTCAGCCTGCTGAGTAGGTGGATGGCATAGCCAGGGTATCCCCAGGGCTCTGGCCAGACCGCCTCAATTTCTCCCGCAAAACAAGTGCAGTGACAAGCGTCGTCAGAACAAAGGTCTCGCCCAAATCAGCGTGAAGATACAAGGCACCGTCCTTCTTCACCCTCCCACCACCAGGCGAAAACACGGCCATGATCTCGTTTGCATCGTCGACTAGCTTATGGCTGCTAGCTGGCCCGAAACTATCGTTGAGAGCGGTGTCCTTCCAAGCAAAGGTGCGCATCTGGCGGTTAACTTCCAATTCGAAAACGTAGCGCGTCGACATGAAGCCTTTCTTGCTGAGCTTGGTCGAGGTCACCGTTTTGGGGAGACTGGGATCTCCCAGGGTGATTTGGATATCGGATGAGAAGCGGGTGGACTCGCCAGACGCCACGATTGGGCCATCTGTGCTGTTGCCGGCGAAGAATATCAGGTGTGGTTTGTCGGGCGTGGGGCTCTGGTTCTTCACATGGTAGATCGTGGTGTCGTTCAAGGTTACTTGATATTCTCTGTTCCAGTAGCCGCCGGTGATGGCATATTCAATGGGGGCTGGTAACATTTTGGTAGAACTCATGGTGTAAGGTCCGATGATGCGAACGTCAAAGTGCACATGCAGGACATCCGCTCTCTTTTTTATATCAGGGTAGCTCGGGCGGCTGAGCCCCATTTCTCGTAACTCGATGGAACCTTCCTCAATCAAGGGCACTAAGCCACCACGCACAACCATGCTTTTCCAGACCAGGAGTCTACTTCAAACCAAGAATTTTTCTAAGCTCCGGAGTGGGTAGTTCGGATAACCCAGCAGGAGGCTCAGGGGCTAAGCCGCTGAGGGCCCAGCAAGTGGTCTCTGACAAGCCTTTGCCCCGGAACCCGGACAGTCGGAACGATCATCTGATGAGCTGCGCCCTCGTCTAAATTTTCTCCATTCGGGGTATGTGACGCAAAGTCATCAGTACTAAGTCGGGGCTGAGTCACTAACGATATGGGGTTTTGGGTACAAACTGGCCAGACGACATGAAGAAAGAGAAATGGATTTGTATTATTGATAATGTGGATGATGATAACAGTGAATACCGGAGAACATGATCCACCTCCAGCCACCGGGCAGCTACACCTCAAGGGTAGAACTCTCCAATGACCGTAGGGTCGGGGAAACGTCAGAATCTAGCGGAGGTTCAGCCTTTAGCGAAAGCAGCGCAGGCTGCACTCGAGGACAGCGGAAACTGACGAGTTGCGCCAGGAGGAAGGAGAAGTGGGCAAGCGAAGAACGAAGAAGAACGCGAAGTTGGAATGGGGGATGAGGGGTCTTTATAGAAGCCACACACAGCGACGCACGAGAAGTCAGGACGCTAAACCCCCAATGACAGAGCTCAACCCAGGGAGATGCTGACGAGTCTAGCCGACTACAGAGTGCTAGACTGTTATTGCTAGAAGTAGTCGACTATCAGCATGGCTCATCTCTGCTCCTCACGCCCTTGAGACGCCTCTAACGTGCCCACAATCAAAACCGACCTTTCGACTTCTAGCCCGTCACCCATGTCTTCAGCTCAGCTCCATCGACAGTCACGAAACTACTCCGTAGTCCTCGAAGTAGCTTGGATGACCTCTTGCAGGCGTTGTGACCTTTAGGGCTCTTTGACCCCTAGTCTGCTCAACGACCCCTCAAGTTGCCCCCGCGCGTGGCTTGGGTAAACTTTTGTAGGGTTTGTGATCTACAGGCATCTTTGACCCTTCGTTGGTTCGTGGGCATTTAGTCTAGTTTCATAGTTTGCCGATGTGCAATATATCCGACGGGACTGCCGTCACTCGACGACTGCCGGTGTGATAATGGCGTCGAAATTTATCTAAGGATGGCCTAGTTGACGCATTGCCGTGCGTCGCTAAGAATGATACCTGGTAGCATCAAGTACCGGGAAACATCCCATGCACTGTTCTCCGGTAGTTGTTGTTAGTTCCAGGTAAATTCCCCGAGTCACCCACAACCACTGGATCTAGTTGCGGACCACCCCGACAAGATGGCTTGTCATTGCTTGTCGAAAGCTTGGTTGTGCTTATTCCAAGCATATCACTTTGACCTCTGTAGTCCGCGCTACCACACATCGCGATGGGCATCCGCTTATCGAGAAATCTTGACTATCGCAGCCGCCCCAGTTTTCCTATCTCTGTCTGCGATAACCGACCTTCCTTCTTTGTATTGACTCTTGTAAACATGGTCCTTTCCTCACGCGGAGTCTGCAGCAATGTTCTGCTACCGGCATAAAGAAACTGGACTATGCACCACACCGTCGGAATCCGAGCATCGAGCAGAGCGCCAAAGTCTAAAGAGCGCACAAACAAGCACTAAATAGCCAAAGCCAACCCCCACAGCCGGGAACAGCCTGACAAAAATGGGTGAAGCACGCCACGATTCGTCCCCTCCTGTATGTAAGTTCTTAGCCTATGCATGGTTTAACCCATTGCCGAGGTCCACGAGCCGATTATCTTCATATCATTCGTTTGGAAGGGGATCGAGGCTGTTCTGCGTGACCGACTACATGCATTCCTGAAACTAGGTAGACTTTGGCGGCCTTGAATCTCTTCAGCAATCTTGCAGACCCCCGAAAGGGAGCTTGCTGGTCAACGCTTCTCAAAGTTAATTTCTTTGGCCGCCGTACGGACTCCGACGACCGTCATGTCAACTATCGTCCGATGTGTTGTGATTCTGGTGCTTTGGGGAGTATCACATCTCACGATGCCGCAACTCCGTGGCACTGACCTCGAATTGTGAGGGGAATAGCCATGAAGACGCGACGGCCAGCAGCCAGGTCTCTGAGACGGTGAACTATAAAAGATCCAACTTGCCCCCCGTTCAAATGGTCTCTTCTCTCCATATTCACCGATCTATTCAAAGTCTCTGGCATCCAAAATCATCCAAGCATCCCAACCATCATGAAGTTCTCAGCTGCCCTATTCACCACTGCGGTGCTTACTACCTCTGCTCTCGCGGCTCCGCTGACGGAAAAGCGTCAGGCTCGCCATGAAGCCCGTGCGAAAGACAGGATGAACCGCAAGACCCTTCCGCCCCAGAACAAGCACAAAGGCCAGCTGCAGGAGCAGTACAGCTCCAACTGGGCTGGAGCCGTTCTCGTCAACAGTGGCTACACCGGAGTGAGCGCGCAGTTCACTGTGCCCACGCCTCAGATGCCATCTGGTAGGCATTGAACCAACATCTCAGCCCTTCTAGCTTTATATTGGTGAACTGACATGCGGTAGGTGGCTCGCCCTCGACCCAGTACTGCGCCTCCGCCTGGGTGGGCATCGACGGTGATACTTGCCAGTCGGCTATTCTGCAAACCGGTACGCTATCGTTTCGGCATATATTTCGTGCTGGCACCTGGCTAACACGAAACTTAGGCGTCGACTTCTGCATCCAGAATGGCATTCCTTCTTTCGCCGCCTGGTACGAGTGGTACCCGCAGTATGCCTATGATTTCAAGAGCATCTCCATCTCTGCCGGAGACGTGATCAAGGTATCCGTGGACGCCACATCGACCACCACCGGCACCGCCACGGTTGACAACCTCACGACGGGCCAATCGGTAACCCACACCTTCAATGGCGGTACTACGGGCATGCTGTGCGAGACCAACGCGGAGTGGATTGTCGAGGACTTTGAGCAGAACGGCGCTCTAGTCCCGTTCGCCAACTTTGGAACCGTCACTTTCTCGAATGCGCAGGCCATCGAGAACGGGCAGACTGTTGGTCCGTCGGGTGCCCAGATCATGGATATTGAGCAGAATGGCAAGGTCCTGACTTCGTCCTCGGATACGAGCAATAGCGTGACTGTTAAGTATATTGGGTAAAAATGTTGGACTTGAACTGCAGGGAATTGGAGAGGTCATGTGACGCTTCATCGACCTGTTTTTCGAATACAGTGGCTACTCAACCATGCCGCTATTCCCTCTGGTTTTATGTATATAGTGACAGCGGCGGAAGTCTGCGCCTCTGCCGCAGTACCTTCATTTACGGTCTCGCTATTGAAGACATACTGCACACTTAACAATTTCTAAGAGATAGACATCTCCCAGCAGCTGGTTAACGTTATCATCGCATACGATGTGTTCAACAAGTGGTGATCAAATACGGGGAATCATCTGACCAGGTTCAACAGAGAAGTGAATAGTTACTAGACTGCTGACACAAAATCGATGGGAGGGAAAACATGGTCAATAGCAGCGAGGAAAGGGATGATAGGAATGATCAGATCAACAGCAAATATCCACAGAAGAGGTCAATAGCGGTGAACCATTGACAAAAACAGAAAGAGGCCCAAAAGATGATCCTGTGCAGAAATATGTATGTAGATCTCACTGAGATGGTTATCTGATTGATTGATAACTTTAGCGGTCCGGTGTCGGCCCACTTCGGAACCGTTCGTCCCTTTGCTTTTTCGAGATCTTAGTTCGTTAACTACTATTTCTGATCTTACTATAGCCTCTTGTTATTGTTGAATTCAGGAGACCTCAACCTCGTAACTAATTTACTACTCATCTGACCTGATACCAGCCCGGTTCGGTTTACATGCGACCGAGTACAACGTCGACTGCACCGAATTACTCCAGGTAGAATAGCGAGTCTCTAGTCAGGATAGTAATCTGCATCATCTGGGGATCCTAGTCCTCCCGAAACAGAAGTCCAGTCCCTGGTGAAAGCGTTGCGAGTTGGACTAAGTTTGACCCGGTGACGAAGAATGTGGCAAAATCTTATAATCGCCCGTGTCCCCCCTTCTCCCGTTCTCCACATCCGACTTCCGTAATTTTCTCCTTGCGACTCTCCTCTCCTCTGCAATTCTCGGCTCCTTGAACCGAGTCACCATCCTCGAGTCGAATGTGCGTGAGACACTCTTAAGACCACCCTTCGTCCCATCTCCCAACCACCATCACGTTCCGCTTCTGCAAACGTACCCTTCCGCGGCGATTCCCGATCCCTCCTCCGCTGGCCCTCGGCTCTTGTTTACGACTTCCTATGGGTATGTCGGGCACTGTCCTTCATCACTCTTGCTAAATTCTCACCTATCGACTGCAGTCCACGCAGTCGACACAATGCCCGCGGCGACCATCGCCTCCACGGGGGTCCGCCCCCGCAAGGGCACCTTTCAAGAGTTCCCCGTCTCGCAGACCTCCCACCCAGACAATCCCATTCCTGAAGAGCCACGCGGAGTGCGATCACTCTCGGTGACCAACACCGACTTCAATGGCGCGCCTGCTACCCACGAAACCTCCTCGACCGACTCCACCTCCCCCTCTACCCCCATTACACCACCCGAGTCCCAGAGCGAAGAAGAGCTTGCTTCAGATAAGCCCAATGGCCGCCAACGCCGGGCGTCAACCATGCTCATTTCTCAGAATGCGGCGGACATGCGGAGAGTACTGGAGAATGTTGGCACGGGCGGGACACAGAAGATCGAGTCCATGTGCTGTGGCGGGGGTTGTTGCCGAGGTCAGCCTCTGCAGCCCGTGGACGGGCCTATCTCGGGCTTCAATTCGATCACCGTGCCCGCGAACAAAGCATTCGCCAGTCTCAACCTGAATTTGAATTTCCTCACACTAGACAGTGAGCTCTCTAATATCACCCCGCTGCCGGAAAAGACGGTCTCCTTCGCACGCGCCCCCGCATATGCCGCCGATGTTCAGCTCGCCCCCTCCGATCATCCCCCGCGATTTGTACAGCCACATCCGCCTTACGAGGTCTATCGTGCGCCTTTGCACCATGCGCGCGAGCTGACCAAGACTGGCGCTGAGAAGCGCACCTATCACTTCGATATCGATGTCACCGATTACCCCGCGGAGAGTGGGATGGTGGACTTTGTCGTGGGCGGTGCGATCGGCGTGTGTCCGAAGAACAAGGAGGAGGAAGTGGAGGATATTTTGAACCTACTCTGTGTGCCCAAGTCGATGCGAGACAAGAAGGTTCTCATGCGTACGACCAAGGGTCGCTGGCCGACCATTTGGGGCGATGACAAGCCGCGCGAGCTGATTACCAGCCGACGCGAGGTTCTGAGCTGGTGCTCCGACATCCAGAGTTACCCTCCGACCAAACCGCTTTTCCGTCTGCTGGCTGAATATACGAGCGAGCCGAATGAGAAGAAGATCCTAGAGTACCTTTCCTCGGCACAGGGCCAGGGCGCCTTCTGTGATCTCCGCACAAGTGCTCATATCAGCTTGTCCCAGCTACTTCACGCATTTCCCTCCTCTCAACCTCCGCTCGACCACCTCCTTTCCGTCCTCAACACCCTGATGCCGCGCTTCTATTCCCTGTCCCAGGACCCTCTTATTTCCTGCCGGTTCAAGGGCACAGAGTGCCGCCGACTGGTCGAAGTGGCTGTCACAGTCGCCGAGTCCAACGACTGGCGCGGCGGTACACGCACCGGCGTCGGTTCTGGATACCTTGAGCGACTCGCCCGGCGTGTTATCGCAGCCGAGGCAGCCGGCGAGAAGCACGACCTGCACATCCCCATGTTCCGCGGCCTCATGGCCAACCCACTAGCCAAGCGATTCGCCTCCGACGGGCCGATGCTCCTCATCGGCGCCGGTGTCGGTATCGCTCCGTTCCGTGGATTCGTCCAGCGCCGCCTGCAGTCCGCCAACTGCGCCAATAAGGTCTGGGTGCTCCAGGGAGTGCGTGACTCGCTCTTGGATGAGTTGTATAGCGGTGAATGGGGCGTTCACGAGGACAAGGTCCGCACTGTGGTGCAGAGCCGCCGTGGAGAGAGCCGCTATGTCCAAGAGGAGGTCCGTCATCAGGCTGATCTGGTTTGGTATGTGATCAATGCCCTCGATGGCCGGGTCTTTGTCTGTGGTAGTGGCAAGGGCATGGGTGAGGGTGTTGAGGCTGCTCTTGTTGAGGTTGCCATGGCCAAGGGCAATTTGAATGCCCAGGAGGCCAAGTCGTTCTGGGAGCGTAAGAAGGAGGCTGGGCAGTACATTGCTGTGAGTAACTGCGCTCTTATTCAACTTCCATGCCCAGGGATACTAACTGTCCTTCAGGAAACCTGGTAATCTTCCACCCGACTGCCCCATCGAATCTACGCTCTCGAACCATCCATTGAGCCGCCATCTACCACGCTGATAAACCGCCTTGTACATACCATGCTATCTTGAATTCTGCATCATTACGGTCCGCAATCCGTCCTGCGACGTTTCCAGTCTTGGTTGAATCTGGACTCAGCAACGGGGACTCGGCTGGTGCCTGACCGACCTTTTGTTTATGTATTTTAGCGGGGTGGCTTTTTGTTTTCGTCTGTTGTCTTCCCTTGCACTGCACAGTGACATCCATGCATTCTCGCTTGTCGGACTCTGATTGTTACATCGGTCTGCTTTGGTTTCTGGAGTCCTGATATATTTACAATGCATGCTAGAATAGAGGCGGGATCGGGAATCATACGTTCATTTCTACCGAGTTGATGTTTGACGTCTTGACCTAAACACTCAATGAGATTATAGCTCGACCAGGAAGACTTATCCTCCATACCGTGGTTGTGGCTAGAGCATTAATACAGGCTGATATATATCAGTGCCAATCCCCAGATTATTTCAGCCGCATGCACCCCAGATTATCTCTAGGCCAATGAAGAGCAAAGATCTGGTGTCCCGCCGTGTCAATTGCCCAGACAAATCTCAAGGTCCTCTATCAGCTTGATACAATCATCAAACTACACTCCTGATAAAGAGACGATCCCGGCAACCGAAGAGAGACTACTCCATCTCTTGCAATTGCCTTTCCTGACCATCACCAGTTCTCAATTGACACATAACATACCCCGCAGAAACCATTTCTATGACTACAATCGTCCCCGGCTGACCGGCCCGGTGCGTGCCAGCGACTGATAGCAAGCGTCACGTGCCAATTCTTGACAGTCGAGATCAAAGATCAAATTGAGTCATCTCCAAGCAGATTCCTCTTAAGAAGCTTCGTTTGCATCAATTGACCTTTCCCCCTGCCTCAGTCATCTAATTTCCCTCTGCTATTGCCCTGTTCCCGACATCGGCCCTTCAAACCACCTACCTATCTCCAGCCCCACATCGATAAGCCCTCAAAAAGGGTGGGGGACCTCGACGACACTCTCACAACGCACCCGCAAACCCAATCCCAAACACGAGCAACCCTCACAAAAACCGCAATGCCCACCCTCCAAGAAAGCAAAATCTCCTTCATCGGCGGCGGCAACATGGCCTCCGCCATAATCGGCGGCCTAACAGACAAAGGCGTCCCGAAGGACAACATCATCGTCTCCGAACCGTGGGACGTAAACCGCACCAAGCTCGCTGCACAGGGGATCCCAACCACAACAGACAACGTCGAGGCCGGATCCGCCGCCGATATCGTCATCATCGCCGTAAAGCCGCAGGTTGCGCAGGGCGTGTGTGAAGAGCTGGGTGCTAGCTGGGGCAGCAGGGGTAACCTGCCTGTTGTTGTGAGCATTGCGGCGGGGATTACGTTGGATAGTTTGCAGGGGTGGGCGAAGACGGGTGATGGACGGTGCCCGCATGTTGTAAGGGTGATGCCGAATACGCCTGCACTGGTGGGGGAGGGGGCGAGTGGTGCTTTTGCTGGGGGGGATGTTAGTGAGGAGGAGAAGGGGCTTGTGGGGGCGTTGTTGGGGAGTGTGAGTAAGGCTTTGGAGTGGGTGGAGAGGGAGGAGTTGTTGGATGTTGTTACGGGGCTTTCTGGTGAGTGTGACTGTTCCTGTCAGGACATGTTCCTTCCATCTGGGAGAGGGACGTACAGAGTTGACGGAGTGAATGACTGACTGACTCCCTCCAGGCTCCGGCCCAGCCTACTTCTTCGCAATGGTAGAACACCTCATCGCCAGTGCTACCTCCCTCGGCCTCTCGCAAGAACAGGCTACCCGTCTGGCAACGCAGACTTGTCTCGGTGCGGGCAAGATGCTTGTTGAGTCGGCTGATTCTCCGGGTCAGTTGCGGAAGAATGTCACCAGTCCTAATGGGACTACGTTTGCAGCGTTGCAGACGTTTGAGAAGGAGGGGTTTGAGGGCATTGTGGATAAGGCTGTTAGGGCTGCGACGGAGCGGGCTGCTGAGTTGGGGAAGAAGGCTTGAGCTTGAGGGATTGGGTTAGTTGATATGGTATAGATGAAGCGGATTGTGGAATGCGTTGGTTTTGGGTGATAGACAAAATTTATGATTTAAAAATATTGATATAACTGTTGGGATGGCCCGTTCTTGTCAAATTTGACTGAGAGCATGGAGTTTTCAGAGCCCGAGTCGATTCCAATCGAAGCCACGTCTTCCAGTACCTCTCTGGGTAGTACGTACATGCTGTTTATAGTCGTCCATCCCTGACCAAACATCACACAGCTCATGATTCTGCTGACAGATATGACTTCGTCATGCCTCAATACCGTTTGTACTGACAGTTCTGACTGAGGCATGTTGTTTGTGGTTGTTCTTGTGGCTGTTTCCATATTGTTTGTGGTTATTTCCATCAGCGCAGTTGCTTATAAGGAGATCTTCGACGCTGTTTGCCTCTCTCCTTCTTTCTTCTTTCTCTGCCGCTCTTTCCTTCTCCAATAGAAGCAACACAGTTATCTCGACTCCGTCATTGACTCACCGTAGGTGTCTTCTGTGTCTTTTTCAGAGTCTGTCGGTCACCAGATCCACACCATGATCGAGACAGACGAAACGATCGAAGCTCACATAGCAGAAGCCTGCAGAGTGGCCAAAGGACAAAGAAATATCAGACTCTCGGGTCTAGCGCGGGACTTGAACGTCCATACGGACTCCAGATGTCGCGCTTGAAGGGCCACAAACCTCTCAAAGCCTCGGTAGCGCCAAGAGCGCTCACAAGGCCCCAAGAAACAGCGCTCATACAATGGATTCGCGCCCAGTGTGCAGCAGGCAACCGCCGACTGCGATGGAGATCGCAAAGACCGCGAATGGGATTTTGGAAAGAACTCCGGGAAACGGAATACATAAGCGGTTGGACCGGTACTGGGGCCATCGTTTTGTTCATCGAATGCCGAGTGACATGGTCTATGGGTTTCCTGAGGAGATAAATGGCGTTCAGTCGGGAGCAGTCAGTGACTCCAGTGAGCCCTCTGGCGAGACTCATCAGAAAGACCGGCCCAAACGTGGGAAGCGGCTCAAAGTCGTCTCAGTCATTGATACCTCGCGCGCTTCGAATCCTCGAGCCCTTGCCCATCTCGGAGCCCTTGCCCATTTCAAAGACCAGCCCCATCTCGAATCCGCGGGCAAATGAACCATCCAAGTCACCTACACCAATGTCTCCCATGCCATCGTACACTGGAGAACGCTAAATTTCGCCCCTCAACGACCCCGAGATACGACTCGGCGAGGACTGGCGCCTCATGCCGCAGACGTACCATGAGAACAGGGAGATCGTAGAGCGAGCCAAATGGGACTGCGATGCTATGGAGGAAGTTCTGCGCACGCATAGACAGTTGACGTCGCCTGAGCCGGAGAAAATGAAGGTTGATCTTTTCGCTGGTTTGACGCTTGGACCGCAGAATGAATGATTGTGTATGGAGAGCTTGCAAAGAGATTTCTTAGGGAGTTGAGGGGTCCATTACCCAGCATGGTTTTGCCGGGACAGACATCGTTCGTTGCTTGATGACCATTGGTTTCCTGAGGTTGGACTGGAGCGACACGTATCTTGCTGTGTTTATGCAGTCAATTGGCGGAGTTCTAAGAGAGGGGAGTGATTGAGAGGACAGACAATTGTCTCCATACAATTGCCAATGGGGAAGTGACATATGCACCTGAGAATGCTTGCTGGGAATTGTTTGATATGCGCCTATACTAGTAGGATAATGTCTGGCGCAATTCCCTGCCGCATTTGAACCGTCACCATTACTACAACTAGAATCTGAGGACCTATGAAATTGACGCCGAAAATGACCGCTTTGGTGGCCAGAAACGGTCGTCTTTCCACTCGCGACTAAAACGACGTCGAAAATGGCCCCCCCCTTTATAAGCAAAGGTAGATGCTTTCTCATTTCTGTAGGCCTAGTTAGGCGTCTATAAGATACTCTATCCTCCCTCTCTTTGTAATAGTTTCGAGGAAATCTCAACAGGCTGCTTATAATTCTCAATCCAAAATGATTCCACATCACGGGAAACCCGGCACAGATCAACTGATTCCAAAGTGGGTCGGTTGTCATGTTAGTGGGTAGCATGAGGAATCATTTCTGCGCAGGCTCAAGGCACTATCGTATGCTTGAGAGACGGTTTACCATTATTCTTCTTAGTGCAGCTTTCAGACCCACGTTTTAACTCCTGCCACTCGAGTACCAATACTCGAAAGGGAAGGAAGGTGATTTTGGAACTCGGAAATTAATAGAGCAAAGGACTCTGACCAGCGCGGAACCGTGACCCTTATTACTCTTGTACAACGGCCTTTTAGCATATTATGGAATCCTCCTTCGCACCCTAGTATGTTAGGTTGGCAAGGCCCTGTGCACTATGAATTAACGGAACTACTTAGACCCTATGTCTCGAACTGCATTTTCCATGAGGTCTTCAAAGACTTCTTCCTCAATAAGAGCACCAAACCTGCCGATATTAGTTCCTTGAATGCACACTAGAAGCACGGGAGAAATTCACAATCAACTCACCCATAGCACTTAATATGTGGCATCATCGAAGATCTCAATTTCTCCAATCTCCCATCGAATAATTGGGTCTTGTCAAAACGGCTAATTATTCTGTTCCATGCTTGCACAGGCGTTATGTATCCATCGAGTCCAAGGCAGCCAGAAAGCTCAAAGAGCTTGTCTAACTGCTGGGTGGGGACTTCCCACGCCACATGGTCGCGGAGATCTTGAGGAGCCCCGGACAGTAAAAGGCCTTGCATGGAAATTGCGTGTCCGGATGGTTCCTGTTCACCTGGCGCTCGTGTGTGAAACAGACAGGGTCGTTCGAGCCTGCCCAATTAGTGTTCCCATCGTAGTTATCCTTCATGGGGAAATACTTACGACAGAACAAAATCGACCCCCATTTGAGAGATTACGCCCTTGGAGAAGCATGTTTCATCCCTGAGCATTCGAATCAGAGATATACAGGGGTGAGAGTCGTAAAGCATAGTCCAATCATCGCCATACCTTTTTTCAGTACTTGGCTTTGCAGATGCAGCTCTAGGGCTAGATGGCACATGTTTATCGTGGCTTGGGGGAGGGACTTGCGTGCGAGTTTCATATGACCCATTCTCGCCGCCTGGCATTTTCACTTGTAGAAGCTGATGATGACCACCGTTGTTAACGAAAGTCACCTCGGCGAATGACGGCGCCTGAAGATATATACCCGGCGGTACCGGTATAGAGTGACGCGAGATGATGTCTCTCAGAATTTTATTTTCAAAACGAAGATCTCGCAATTCGTGGGCCATTGTGATCGCATTGTATAGACTGTGGAGCTCATCTTCAAGCATACGACAGCGGTTCTTTTTCCCCTCCCGGTGCTTTCTGACGATGTCAAAGAGTTAGCTCTAATTCGAATAACAATGTCTGCGTTAACTCCTTGCCTGACCTTTGTGCCCGTCGCACCTGTTCGCGACGTCGATCGTAGTCGGATTTTGCGTCTAAGGTACCAAGACCTCCTAGTTCCCCACCAGGTCCCGAGCCTTCGTTTGACTCTGTCATTGTCAAGAAACAGGGGGCTCTCCTCGAATATTGGCACTTCGACTGGTGATTCGCCCCGTGGATGATGAAGTTGAAATCTTTAGGATGCAATGATGTAGGAACGACTGAAGTTGAGTGGCGTCCGCACTGTCCTCGGGATTTGGGTCCAATCACACTAGCGCATGCTTGGTAACGGGGTAAAACCATAATGATTCCAAACGCTGTGGGGCGCGAGCCCTATTGATTCCATACGTGATGAGGAATCAACTATGCACCTAGGTTCCTCTTTTTGAGAATAATGGTGTCTTCAACAGAAAGGGGATATATACCCTTGTCGAATGCCTCTTGGTCTACACCTTGACACAACCCATCCAGAATCAATCATACCATCATACTATCATTCCTCGGAAGGACCTACTATTACTCCACGAGAATCATCGAAATGTCCCAAAGCACTATTCTGGACACGATTGGAGACACCCCGCTCCTAGAACTACGCCATGTCCGCCCTCGCAACGGAGCCCGCATTTTCTTGAAATTAGAGAGCCAAAACCCAACGGGGAGCATGAAGGACCGCATGGCCCTGGCGATGATCACCGCCGCCGAACTCGACGGACGACTCAAGCCAGGCGGCCCTGTCGTCGAGTACACTGGCGGAAGCACCGGCGTATCTCTGGCGCAGGTCTGCGCCGTGAAAAAACACCCCCTTCATCTCGTCACGTCCGACGCGTTCTCAAAGGAAAAATTGGACCACATGAGACTTCTCGGTGCCAATTTGACCATCATACCTAGCGACGGTGGCAGGCAAACGGAGAAGCTCACAAAGGATATGATCCGCGAGGCGCACCGTATTGCAGAGGAGACTGGTGCGTATATCACTGCGCAGATGGACAACCACGATCAGCTGCAAGCATACTCCAAGCTTGCAGAGGAGATTTGGGAACAAACCGGCGGTTGCATTGACGCATTCGTTCAGAGCGTTGGATCATCCGCCTGCTTTCGTGGAACTTCGGAGACTTTGCGACAGTGGAACAAAGGTATCACCTGTGTTGCAGTTGAGCCTGCGGAGTCTGCTGTACTTTCTGGAGGGCCCTCGGGCTCGCATAAGATTGACGGCACGGGAGCCGGCTACGTTGTGCCACTGTGGTACGATGGCGTGGCCGACGAGATTGATCAAGTCTCTACCGAAAGCGCAAGAGCAATGGCATTTCGACTAGCGAGAGAAGAAGGCTTGTTCTGTGGCACGTCCACTGGGGCCAACGTCACGGCAGCTCTGCGCTTAGCAGAACGCCTAGGGCCAAACGCAACCGTTGTCACTATCATGTGTGATACCGGTATGAAGTATTTGCACTCTTTCTCGCAGGGAGTTGATTCGGGTGTGGGAGTCAGAACTTGACACCCTACAAGCCAAATGTTGAGACAACGGCCTTAGGCCTGCTTCTATTTTACGAAGGCGACGTTAGCGCTTCGTTTGTTGTCTCTCCTTTTCTTCCCACAACGCCCAGTGTTTCTGTTTTTCCCTTCGTCACATTTTCTGAATAGCTTCACACAATACAGAGATTTCTCTCCTTCGGATGCTCTTCTTCTCTTCCAAAGCCAGATACTGTGTCAAACCTCAACAGAAAATGATCAAGATTATACAACAGATCAATCAGAATGGGTCTACTCGAGCCTTTAATGTTTCATTCAACCTAATCTGACATCTGAGAATAGCCACCTTACTCTCTGATTGATTCGGGTTGGCCAGCCATCAAGGGCTGTGGGACAAGCTCGGAGATGCGCCCGCTCTATGCTTCTCGTTTGCATTCGATATATAGGTGCTCTAGATCTCTTGTTCCATAAACTATGTTAATGCTGGATTACGTTAGTTAATCTACAATGAAACCATTCCACAGAGCAATGCCATATCTTGCAGAGTTAGTTTGAATAGCCGGGCGATTGATCAATGCCAGTAGATCTACTTTCCACTTAACAGCGAAATATCCATTTGTGGTGGGAGGGGCCCAGGCCCACTGGCGATCGTCACACGAGCTAACTGCTATCTTCTAGGTAGCCTGCATGGCGTCCCAGTCCGTCGGATTGCATATTTAAAATATCTGACAAGACAGATACAGCCATCGTGCGGTGGATGATATTCTGAGGATCATGAGACCCCCAGTTTCATTGTAAGAGTACCTTCCGATGTCCTATCTAGGACAATTTTTTATGATAATGAACAGCGATTTTCTCCAATCCACTCCAACTTTGTAACTACCTAGGTAGCCGCCATCGTTTCTCTAGCCGAAAAGAAGCAGCAACTATTCCGGGGACTTTTAAGTCCGCGGGATACCTATTCAGCACTTGCGATCCTTGAACAGCGTCGCCGTATCCAAAACAGTACCATTGGCACTGGCCACGAACTCGTGGGTCAAGTGCGAGCAGTTGTGGAAGGTCAGCCTGCTCCAGCCATAGACAGAATCCGTTGCATAGCGGGCGTAGCTTTGGAGAGGACGGACCAAGGGGTCGAGACCATCGTAATGACCTGCAGCACCGTTCGTGATATACCATGGTGCGCTGGGGTTGTTGAGCTCCTTGGGATCAACGTTAAAGTTTGCGATAGGAGCGTTGCGCTCGTACACATGGGTGTGACCGGAGAGGACAAGGTCAACATTGTACTCGAGGAGGAGGGGTTCGAAAACCTCCCGGCATTCTTCGCAGATAGTGCTACTCCGGTTCGCGGCACTAACGTACCAGGGACGGTGGCCAGCTGGAATGGGACTATCGTTAGTATTGATAGTAACTCAAGAGAGGGAAAGGTCACGAGCAGATCATAAGAGAAGCGCATAGAAAACATACCAACCACGATCCAGGGTGTTATCTCCCGGTCAACAGAAGCTAAGTCTTTTTTAAGCCAGTTCAGCTGGGCATCACGGACGGCGAAAGGACCGCTGTTCTCGCCTTCAGGACCACCGGGCTCATCAGGTGCAATAAGTCCATGGCCAAGATCGGTCTCAGTATCGAGAGTGACATAGTGCACCATGCCATGATCGAAGGAATACCAGAAGTTTTCGAGACCACCGGATTGGGCACTAGGCATACGGAAGTGGTTGCGGAAGCCCGTGAAGTTGGTTTGACCAGGCAGGCAAATAGACACGTCGTAGGTGATGTTGTGCGCCTTGTCAGTGGTCCCACCATTGTCACCTGTGGAAAATCCATGTCAGTTGCTGGAGTCGAGAAAAGGTCGCGGACGAAATCTCATACAGTTCGCCTCGTGGTTCCCAGGTCCAACCATGTACGGCTTATGAGCAGAGATCGCCGAAACTTCATCATAGTATTGGTTAAGAAGAGACTCATAGACCTTGGCGCCATCTTCGATGGTGGTGTTGGGGAGGAAGCCCTGGATTTCCTCTTTCAACCAGTAGTCCGCGTAGGCAATATCACCCGCTATATGGAAACCACATGAGCAGACTTATCCTATCGCATCGCTCACTTTGGAAAGACTTACGATGCCACAGGAAGTCAACGTTAGCGCCCTGTGCCTGCAAGGATTGCATAGTGTTGTTATCATCGGGACCAAGAGGGTGGCCACCTCCTGTCCCTACTGTTGTGGTCAAACCCCGAGGGCCCATGAGACCCATGTCGACGGCAACAGCGATCGAGTAGGGAGTCTTATCGCCTGCGCGACGACTGGTCTTGAAGGTGTAGGGAGCCGAGGAGTTACTATCATACGGCTGATAGTAGTAAAGAGTGTTGGGCTCCAAATCCGCGATAGAAACATGGTTGTTGTAGGTCGTGGACGTGGGGTAGGTAGCGGAGATGTTGGAAGAAGCAACACGGTTCAGGTGCTCGGGGTCGCGACCGTAACGGACAGTTGGCTGCGATAATTGCGCGTATGTGTTCCAACTGACAACCATGCCGGTTGATCCGGCATAAGCCAGTCTGAGTTGCATTGGGATGGTATCATTTCGATCTGATGCACTGACCAAGCTGGTGAAGAGAGTGGATGCTGTCAACGCAGCAGAAACGAGAGTCGCGACACGATTCATGGCGAACAACAACGAGACAGGGGTGGCTCAACTAACTACCAGTCCTTGTCGCTGAGTAAAGTTGCGCTGACAGAGATCGTCGTCTCGAGATTGGACAACATCCTCGTTTTATAACCCATGTTTGAAGAACATCATTGTAAGGTTTCATGATCGAAGTCGCTGGCTAAAGCTATCCGGAATGTCACTGGAACCTGTCAACTGGCTTAGCAAATTAGATGAACGTCCGTGGGGGTCAAAATCCTTGACTTAATACCGATGAGCATGCAATCTACTGGCGAATTGCAAGGCTGGCTTTACGCATGCTTATGACCGTAAGAGCACGTGGATGCAATTGAAGCAATTATAGGATAAACCTGAGACCAAGACTATTCGAGAATATTTCCCTACCACGGGTCCATTCTAATATTGAGGAGCAAAGATTGGTCAAGCTTTGTCGAGAAGGGGCCCGAGGTAAACCGAAGAATATGGTGCTGATAACTATCAAAGCCCTAAGTGGAAGCCATTCACCCTTTACCGTCGGGAAAGAATATATTTGGATGACATGTAGTTGGAGGAATAATATTTTGCTGAGATGTGCTAGATCGACACCCTCAGAGCTCCGACCTCCTTTTAGCCTCATTTACGAACGCGCCGATGGCCCGAATGGGGTTCCGGTCAACAAATGCAGCATTGTGTTGACGGAGGACGGCTGTCAGTCAATCGGACTTAGGGTTGATGAGGATGTTTAGTATCAGGTAGATAAGGTACCTAAACGTGGAGAAAACAGTCCTTCGGATCTGCTACGCGAAAATTGGGCTTCTAGTGCATGGATCTGATATTGTACACCAATGCTAGTCTCTCCTATTCCTTAAATTCTCCGAGAAAACAGTCGAGAAGTATTCGAGAACGGAAGGAAGCTCGGTAGAGGGCCTACCCTCACAAAATATCACCTTCCAAAGATGCCAAGTTACCGGCGGAAGCCAATGGCGTACAATCCTGTCTGTCATATTTCCCAGGCGTGTTCAGCTTTCTCTTGACGGAAGTGTGGACGTGACAAATCATGGTTCACAACTAACTAGCAACGATGGCAATCCAACAAAAGATGGACAGTGTTATTAATGGGTAGTGTCGATGGATAGTCCCGTGACGGCGTATTATCGCCAATGAACAGTTTTAGATGATGCAATGCCATAGCTGATGATCCTCGATACATTGAAAGTCCATGTAGCATTCGCAGCAATCGATTTTGCACTGGCATCCAAAACATGGAAGTTCCTCCATATTATACCACTTGTCACACTTCTCGCATATATCAAACAGCGCCTACTAGCATCGTCAATCTCAAACAGCGCTATATTGAGATCCTGACCGACTCCCAGATCACACTAGCTAGTGGCACAGCACCGAGTCACCAAATAAAGTAAACTTCCGGAATCCTGCATGAACACCCAAACAACCCGGGACAAATAACCTCATGAAACACCTATAGCCACATCACACAGCTCAACCTCGATAAAACCACGTCACAAACAAGTGCATGGACCCTTCCTGGGTCTTCCCCAGCTAGGCAAGATGTACACATTGTACATGAGTACGGAGTACAGATATACTACGGAGTACCTATAGGTAGCATCCATAGACAGCAGGGATCATGGAAGCAGCACAGCCAATGACCCCGCCACAGGCAGGCCTCTCCATGCGCTAAACAAACTATCGAAATCGACACAGACTTTCCCAATGAGATTGTGTGGACCTATGAGGACCTGACACATGGAGACAGCGGCCTATGGAGATGCAGAGTTTGCAAGAGCGGATCCCCGAACTCCCAGCGACCAGGAAATTGGGACGGTCTAGTAGAGAAGCCTTGAAGTGACAGGCGATAGCCGAAGCCGATTCACGATCGTCGATTCTTTTCCTCTTTTCAATTTCATTTCATGTTTATTTTACCTGCTCTTCTGCCCTGCGACGTGTGTTTCCTTGCATTTGACCGGATGCCCTGCATGGTGGACAACATCCCCCTCACATTTCAGTACTGATATTTGGCAGCTGACTGACGGCGATGCAGTCGAGATATGAATCCCGCCTCACCGAATCGAGATCCATCAGGCCATGAACGATGCAGCGGGTGAACGGGCCCGGGAACCTGGAAATTGAGCCCTCCAGAAAGCGACTATTGACGATGAGCACCACTTGGCAAATCTAATTGCCGCGCTAGCACCTTCAGTCAAGAAGTCAATACATTCATGAGACGATTGATGGGATTGTCATTGTGTTCTGTTACCTGCGAGTGCAGCATTGGCCTCCTGTAAGTCATTGCAAGGTTCAAAATGACACTCAAATAAGGTTCCTTGCCGGGTTCGCATGCTGAACGCAGCCACCGAAATCCTTTGTGGCAGTCGAATCTGACAGCCCCAAAATTGAGATGGCCGATCGATGAATATCCTCCAGATCATGGAGTCTCCAGGTGGCAGGTACCAAGTACCGGGAACCTGTGGCACAATGACAAATTCCTGCATTGCACTGCAGTAGTATGCAGTACATACCGCGTATGTACTATGTACTGCTGCATGGAGACCTGTTCTTCCACGGCTATGGAGCAATTCCTCCGTTGTCCATTCCTCGGGAACAGGAGGGTGACTCCGATCAGGAATGATCTCTTGACGGGCGCCAATGATAACACGGACATTCATATAGTGGGTGGTCCTGGTGCAAGATCCGATGATCTGCATCCCTGCTCCATTTCATGCACGATCTCGGATCTTGCAAATAATGGGCGTGGTATGACGATCTGTCAAGATTCCAATGGATTTTTCGAATTATTCATTTGTCGTGCCTGGGGGTGGCGGGTGTCACTTACCCGGCTCTGTCAGTGTCAGTGTCAGATCTGTGTATCTGGTTCATGTCAGATAGAGTTCTCATCATCCAATTGTACATGGGCAATAGAGATAGCACTTTAACCATAACCTGGTAGACTGCCTAATTCAAAACCAGATCGTTCAATTTTTTGTCCTTCACAGGGGCGGATTCCACCGATCGCCCTTGAATGACGGGCGAATCAGAGCACCCGTCAGATCCAGATCCAAAGCCTCCACGAGGCTGGATCCAAATTCCACGGTGGTTCCGACAACCAGAATACCGCAAGAAAGGGATGGCAGATCTTGGTGATGGGTGGATGAAGAATCTAAGCTCTATGCCTGACGCTGTCGGATCGCGTGTGGCGTAGACCAGAGTCCAGCCTCAGTCTCCGGGGTTGATTCTTCTTCAGTTAGGCGTTGGCCAGGCATAAACTATGGTGGGTTGACGGGCCTCCGACAAACTTTGCCTTGGATCTAATAGTACTATGATTCTAGGTTAAGTTGCCCCATCGCGTATTCAATGCGGGTTGCTTCGGAGTCTCTCCGCATCTCGGTATATTCCATCGGGATATGATGGGTGTCAACTGGTTCATGTTGATGGGCTGGAGCAGAGTTGTGCAGTGTAAGACCGAGGCTGCGACGATCGGAAATAAACGATGAGGGACACTCCATCAGATGTCCTATATAGGCAGGCACAGTACGCAGTGGTACTCCGTAGTAGCCTCAATTTCGAATCCCCAGCCCTGGTGCGCCCTGCCCGAGTGTCAGTTTTAGCCAGGAACATCACCAATAAGTTGGGCCACCACTCGCGCTTCCATACCCGACAGGGCTAGCGGGTGGTTCTATTGTCTTTTGACACTCGGGGCATGATTGGGCCTGACTCGTGGATCAGACCATTTTCATTTGCCCGGCTTTTGCATCTGAGAAGGATTTCAAGGATTCCCAGATGGCTCCACTGAAGAGGATCTCCGATGGCAGGCACTGCTGGTCGCTGGTCCACTTGGTGCGGGTCGTACGCGCCCGTCTTGGAGTCTGGCGTGGACGGGATGGTCGTGTCTGAAGTTAGAGTCTGCTAGTTTTGTTAGTTTCATGGAGTCCCGCAGACGAAAGCTTCAACGTAGCCAGTGACGAGAAGAATGGGGGGTTGGTGATTTGAATCGTGACGGTGAAGATCGGGGCAGTCATGTCAGTGTCAGTCACATCGAGGGGCAGTAATCAAATCCCGAACTGGGCACTTCAACCACCTCACCTCCCCACGCACAATCGCACTCGCATACATTGTACACGTTTGACGGCCCTAGCGGAGTCAAAACACCTCTACTCGAGATATCATATGCACGATGAACCTATTCCAAGATGCCAACACCCAGGCCAATCAACACACCAGCTCTCATTCACCTCATCCCACATCCCCCAGCAGTCGCCATCACACCGCGTCGCGTCATGAATGGAGCCGTGCGGATTCACCGTGCTCACTAGTGGGTAACCTGACGTACGGAGGACCAGAGAGCAAGCACCGAATTAATACGCCACACCTTTGGTTCATCGAAGAAAGTGGAGAGTGGAGATCGCGACTAATTTGAAGAACCCCCCCTAGACAATGAGATCAGCCCATCCCTGCCCGATAGACAGGCCGGACAGGTGCCAAGTTCCACGGATCCCACCAGTGAACCAGCCCCTCCAAAATACTCACGTCGCTCCCCTTGGGCCCTTCATGGTCGATCGATCTCCATGTCCACCGATCAAAGGCTCGTGTCCAGGATCGAAGCCGAGGTGTCCGTCATGCCCATCATGCCAGGCCATGCTGATGGGCCTGGAACCACCGGGCTTTCCCAATAATGCTCCTCGTTCCCAAAAAACCAGACACCAGGCGAACCCACCGTCCGGAATAAGCTCCCCTCGGGACGCATTGCGATCTGCTGGTAGCCAGTCGCAGTGCTCGATGGGCTTCTGACACAAGCTGCGATGTGGAACCCACCCCCGGTACACACGCCCAGCGAGGAGAGAGACAGGCAGACAGCCCCGGCGATCCTTCTCTCAGACTCGGAGCCCGCTTTCTGGGTTGGCGATCCACCCCGAAATGTGACTTGCTGAGGTTTTTTTGACTTTTCCCATACGAAGCATAGCGTTCCATCCCAAATCGCGATTCAACTTTGCGCTTGTGCACGCGTCGAAGATCCTGTTCGTGATTTTCCACCTTGTCAGACTGTCAGTGGTTCCCCCCAGGCAGAAGTCAACATAATGTTACTAACTACTTTGGTCTGATCAAGTACTTGATTTTCTTCTCGCCAGCCTGACTCAGGTACATCGTGAATGGCAGGATGCCACTCTCCACTCTCCAACCCCCTTACCCATCTCCATTGCGGCTGTTGCTGCCGGCATTACCCCCTCTCTTCGCACTTCCCCGACTTTTTGGTATGCACGACGACGTGTTGACTGTGGCAGTGGACACTGTATAGTATACGGAGATGCATTATGAACCTGATCGATTCTTTCTGAGTTATGACAGGGAAAAGTTCCCCGCGGCTGAAAGGATCTTATTTCCGATGTCTCGACCATCGCCCTACCATACCAAAAGAAGCAATGCAACTCGATATCCAGATCAGAAGGAAAGATAGAATTGACAGTTCCTTTCCTCTGGCCCGAAGACTCCTAGCACAAACAGAACTAGCGCGGGAGTTGGAGGGACCAGGAGTTCCTGAAGGGCCGCCACCTGATAGATCCTGACGCTAGCAGGAACCGATGACAGGAACCAGCAGGCTATCTGTCAAGAGCAACCTTACCTCCATAGGGTTGGTTCTCCTCTTTCTTTACTCCGCTCTGCATACCTGAGTTGGGTGTGGACTCAGTAGTTTGGTGGCTCCCGATGATCCACCTGCGCCCACGATCGTCATTTTTCTGGGCCCCCCTGTTCTTGCTTTTCCATGGACATGTAACAGCTGGGTCTTGCGTCGGATGTCTTTTTTTCTTTTCTGAAATATCAGATTTATTATTTATTTTATTCGATCTCAAATAAAATGTACAGACGGCCCTGCATGATTTGGAAGTCCCCCAAAACCGCATTTCTATCTGCCTTCCCCAACCTTGCATGATCTTGGCTCTGTCTGCGATGTCAACGTAAATCAGCCCGATCTCCCAGGTGAGCCTCTTCTTTTATACTATCTTTGCATTGTTCGCTTCTCTCTCATACTGGTTCCTTCTGGGCTGGCCTCGTGGAGATACCCTTGTCTCTGATCTATGTACTCTTCATCCTGGCGATCTCCGTTCTAACAACACCCGCCCTATAGTCCGTTCTATTCGTCGCCCAAACTCATATCTTCTTCTCTATCTACCTTCGTCTATGTCACAGCCCCGTGGATCGGACGAAGACACCGAAATGGCCATTTCGTATGCAAGCAGGGCCCCGGCCGGTCCCCCGCAAACGCTTCCATCATTCCGCGAGGTAAGACAAGCAGAGACCAGCATCGATAGGCACGCTAACCATACAAACGGCAGCTCCTCCCACCACATCTCCACGATGAAATCGACTCTTCCACCTACTACAACTCCCGGCCCCCATCACAGGAGCGTCCGCCATCAGGCCACGAGATGGCCGCCGACCCACGCTCAATCCCAGGCTACCCACCAAACACGCCCTCAAAAGTCGCCTACGGCGAACACACACATCCCCGCGAATACACCACCCGCACAGGCGAGCACCCCTCACGACCAATGAGCGACCCCATGTCCATACGAGGACCAAGTCCCATCCTCCCACCCATCCGAGACCTGCAATCCATGCCCGAGCGGAAAGGATATCCCCCCGACAGCAGGATGGCACCACGGTCCGACCCCTTTGCACACGATTATCGGCCTGGTCAACCAGGCCCAGTACCAGGCGCCATGGCAGACCGACGGAATCCAGAGCCCTACCCGCCGATGATGCATGCGCAGCCGCCGTACGGGCACCCGGGGATACCGTACCAGAGTGATCCGGAGCAGGTTTCGCCGTCGATGATGGCGCATCCGCAGGCGAATTTTGGGATTATGGGCGACCCGATTGATCCGAAGAATAAGCGGCGGAGGGGGAATCTGCCTAAGCCTGTGACGGATATCTTGCGCGCGTGGTTCCATGAGCATTTGGATCATCCGTATCCCAGTGAGGAGGACAAGCAGATGTTTATGACTCGGACTGGGTTGTCAATTAGTCAGGTGAGGATACCTTGCTGCGACAAGATGAACTATGAGCTAACATGGACTATAGATCAGTAATTGGTTCATCAATGCCCGGCGACGACAGCTGCCTGCCCTGCGCAACCAAATGCGCAGTGGCGGAGACGCCGATTCCTCGAGGCAGTCTCCATTCAGCGATGTCGACCAGTCATCCGAACTGCCTTCACCTCACCACTAGCCGGTGACATCTTTGCCAGAACTCGCCTCTCGCCTTGATGGCACCAGCGAGTTCAAACACCGATTTAAGTTTAAATGATCACGGCCTATCTAATATCCATTGCGTCTACACGCAAACGTTACACGGCATCGACAACGTCAGCGTTCATTACATTCACGACCGGGAGGTTATTTCTTTCTCCCCCATTTTCATGAGTTACGGGGGTTCGGTACGGGGGCAAGGGTGGATAGACTGGCATTATTATTGTTTTCCTGTTCATGTTTTGGGTGTTCGTTTCAAGATTCCTTGGCTTTCTGTTTTCTTCTTTCCACGGGACTCCTTGCAACCAGCAAGGGCGGTCTGGTCTGATATCATTTTTTGATACCCTCTTCTTCGGATGTTACTTTACCAAGCGGGATGCGTTTTGCTGGCGGGATTAGGGGTACGGTACTATGGAAATTGGCATGGGACTTTATCATGCATCATCATCACTATATCTGATGGCTTTCTCTTTCTCTTTACTCTCGATCTGTTGCACACACCGCACTGGCCGTCGCATCGCATTACATCCCGCATAGCGTGGCATCGCGCACTCTTCCCTGGTCCTGGGCAGCAGCAATCCTCAAAATAGCATTTCACGGTGTTTGTTTCATCGCATACGAATCCAATCAGCATGAGACGTCTCACTATGTCTGAGCCAGAGCCCAGCCCATCCATCAACCCCGACACTTCCGCGGGATTCACTCGAATCCAGATCCTCAAAGTCGAAATCGAATTCATGGAAATTACAACTGACCACCCACTAGCCTCGCACATCACCCCCCACCATGCCAGACACTAGGAAAACTCGACGATCCCGTATTGCTCTTACTAGTAAAATATCACTATTGCACGCATGACGGGAAACGTGGATCATGGATCATGCCTTACGATTTACGAAGCGGCACGGGGGAAAGGGAACCACTTTTCCCACACTCGTCCAGCCTATCCCGTGCATGATCATCACGGGCCCCTCGAGCTGAGCACTCCCTCAGCTGGACAGTGGACAGAGCAAGCTAGCCTAGCCTCGGAATCCCCGACCTCATTCTAGACATTCCTGCTCCGTAGGTTTTTCTGTGAGAGTGAACAAGTCGGAGAATACTTGCACGCCGACCCAACCCACAAGCAGCCAAATTAAACTCACGTTCGTGCCAGAGCGGGATCGTCCTCAATATTGGGTTCGCGAAATCTTGCCAGACCATGGATCCCCCTGCCCAAGTGTCTCAATAATCCGTCCTGGAACCATGAATCGAGGCCACTGAGTCTGTCTCCAGGCTTCTCTCGGACACCTGCCATCATTTTGAAAGACCCACCGACCCAGCCACATCCCGTCTGAAGTGAAGAAAATTCTGAACTCTCATCTCATAATGGCAGTCGGAGGTCGAGGGCAAGGCTGAGATCTGCGTTCTTGGTCTTTTGCTGCCGCTATCCCGACACATGACGTCTGCTACGAAGCTTAGTTTGGTCGTCCATACATACATAGTTCGAGTCTCTCGGGCTGTCTACCCTTTTTGACAGCGCTTAGAGTTAAGTTCGGTTCGTCCGCGCGGTTAGATGGTGCGGGAAGTGTCAATTGTCAATTGCCGGACTCTAACTAGGTTTGCAGGTGTCAGACTGTCAGTTCCTCGGCAACTAGGTCTGGTTTGATTTTGACCGCGGGTGACCATGGCTCTGGGACTGTCACTCCTCTCTTTGACTTTGGCTGTGGCTGGCTCTTCAGATGCCGGGTCCGGTACAGGTGGGAATCCAATCCTGCGCTCGCCGCTCAGCCTCGTATGTACTACTACTCCGGTAGGTTCGTGGTGGATGAAGATCTGACGTGAAGAGCGGCACGCCATGGTGGTTAAGGTTTGGACGGGTTCGTGTCTATTCTCGGTAATGATCAAAGGAATAGTTGATGGAGTCTGCCTGATGTTCGTCCCAGCTCAACGTGAATTTGAGGCTGATATCCCGGGATGTGAGCTCTGATTTGCACGACCCTGGAGAATTATCGGGGGTTTTGGCCATTTAGATGCAGGAGCAGTTCGTGAGGCTATTATTACGTTGAGTGGATCCTTGATCTGAGGATCATGATACGCGGAGCCATACTTAATCGATTCTCGCTCCGAGACATTTCAACCTTGATGTGGACTGGAGCCACTGACTTGGAAGGAGCGAACAATAGGATCAACTTTGAATTTCAGTGTTAGATACCTACAAATCCCCGAAGTGATTGCAAGAAGTGCTGATCAATCCCAATGCCAACGCTACACGGGAGGATCATTAGAACTTATGGCACGGAAGGAAAACCTCCAAATGAGAGCCATTTGTCAAAGTCACTCGAATTTTGGAGCATGTACGGAGTACATATGCATATAGAATACCCTGTAGGTAGGCAAGTACATACAGCACACACAATCCATCCACGAATAGCATCAGCCCAACGCGGGTATGCAGCCCTAGTCACACCCGCAATCTCAATACCAGGACAATCCACAGGAACAAGAATCCAGATGCACAGAAGACAATGTGGCACCGAATCAGTCGACGCGGAAAAACAGACACCCCTGTCCAGTCGGGCACACACAAGCGCCCAGCAACGCCAGACATGATGCATCACATAGCGGTGTAATCAGATCGAGACTTGTTAGCGCACGATGCAATGCAATACATAGGCAGTGGTGTCAAAGACTCAGACTCACAGGCGCTATGCAATGCAGTGTGTCACGTCCGGCTACATCGAGCAGTATGTATGAATCATGGCCATGGCCGGAGCTGTCATTTCGAGGATGTGAGCTATCGCATGTCAGGTTCTGGCGCTTGACGATCGCGTGTAGATCGATGAGGAGTTCGTGAGGTGTTCATCGGCGAGGCGCTCGTTCTTGTCTAGCGGCCAATCAGGGATTGTTCGTCGCGAAGGAATTGACAGATCATGAACCCTCGTGTGAATGTTTTTCTAGGATCGTAGCCGATCGACATCTAACTTTCGCTGGGAGATATATGGATGGAGATTCATCGGCTTATTTTCGAGGAATCAACGGATCCATTACCACTACAACAAGAATTGTTAGGACAACGGTTTTGTCATTGTCAATGCTTGAATGAACTATTGAATATTGCGGGTCTTGGTTGCTTTTTGGGCTGATCGCCGGACCCACCGTTCTACACTTGGTGAATTCAATAGTGTCGGATCCTCTGGCCAATGTATTCTTGCTGCGGAGATTTCTTACTTGTCTGGTTTTCTGGAACACTTGACCGAAGGTTGGTGGATTTACATACATATTTTCACCTCCTGCCATTTGAGCCCGTGGGTGGTTGGTGGTGCGGAGGTATCCCGAGTAGACAAGTCTGTCGTCAAGTGAGTAGGTGTAGTTTAAGATATCAAAAATGTAAAGTGAGGACGCTCGGTAAACCTATCTAGATGCTGCTCACGAAGTAGTAATATGAAGAAGGAATAAGTAGATATGTTCACAGCGTCAAGGGCTGTGAACATAACGACACGGGCGAGGACGAGTCAAGACCAACCACCAACTTCCTGAGAATCACATAATAATGCAACTGGAGGCTTTCAGAATCTAAGGACAGCACATGACCACGTCAACCATATCATATGTATGCACACCCCGAAGGTAATTGACATTCAGACCGCATGTCATAGTCTCCCAGTCGCTGAGGTACATGCCTAGGGCTGTTTCATGCCTATAGCTGCCGAATTAGATCTTGACACTACAGGCATGGGAAAAGTGGCGTCCGGAGACTAGCATTGTCTTCCAGTGTGTTTCCTACTTAGGTAGGTCGTCGCGCGCCTGGTGCTTGTCAATTGGGGAATTGAATGGACCTGTAATGGCATTAGTTTTGTATAGAAGTGGCTTTGAATTGAAATTATGTGACCGTCCCCTAGATACGATAATCATGGACGGACAATTTAGAGCAAACGACATGAATGGCGTGTGCTCATTGGAACAAACAGGAAAAGCTCTAGGGTGACAGCAAGCTTCAAGATCGATGCTTCAAGTCTACCTATGGCTTTGAGTAACATGCAGCCCACTCTTCAGCTCCCATCAATTGTTCCCTCCCATGAACCCTCTGGTCCACAAGAGCATTCACACGCCAGCGATCTTGCGTTCCCTTCCTCTTCTGGCAACACCTCGGCACAGCTAATACCTTCTTTCCAACAAACTCCGCCGGATCTACTGTAAACGAAAGCCATGTGTTTGCATAAAGACCATTGTCGCCCTCAATCTCGATGATGTTGATCTGCAACACCTCAGGGTTCGCGTTATCAGCCGGGACAAGATGGTCAAATGTTACCCCATAATAGTCAATCAACCTATTTTGAATCAGTAGGGAAGTGATTAGCTAGAGGGATCTCTATATAAGTTTCGTCCACGAGAGTAATAAATATAGACTTACTCCTCTGGCCGCTTTTCTGGCATCCAACCTAAATACTCATCCTGCACCACTAAATCGCCCGGGACTTCTGGACGGACATCCCGTCCATACACGGCTTGATATGTTAACCGCGCCAGCTCCGGGCCTACAGGCTGCGGAAATCTTCGGGCCAGAGGATCTAGAAGCCAAGGTGTATGTGGCAGGAGCCTTTGTATTGCAACCAGGGGCCCTTCAATTTGGATTCTGAGTGGCTCATCAGGTGGTGGGAGGTAATATCGGCCAGCAGGAGTGTGAACGCAGCGAGGTATATATAGCGGGAGCGCCATTATAGGGCTAGAGACACACGGGAACGGGGATGGGGACCGGGACTGAAGAGGACTAGACCTAACGGTGAGTAAAGGACGAAGCAGATGATGTTGGGCTTGAAGAGCTCCTTTATATAAATGCTCCACGATCCAAGGTTTTCCGTTATGCAGGACTGCGGGTTGCGCTGGGTGTAGCGCCAGACTTCATCACATCACTTCGAATTAAATTCCATCTTTCCTGTTGGTGGCTTGGATCTCAGACACTATATCGCCGCATATAAGGCGCATGGATACGCCGGGCCATCACAAGCGGCCATTCCTTCATTTTCGAGAATACGTGCCATATGTAAAGGGTTCTCTCCTCCTTGTCTTTCACCAACTGGGCTGATCAAGTCAGATTCGTTAATATTCTCCATACGGAGCTCGAAGCATAGAGACATCAAACCCTTCCTCTCTCCCGGTCCCTATATATTGAAGATCCAGGATATTACCCAAAGCAGCCCCAATGCTCAATTACACAGGCTCAAGTGGCTTCATAAATGAGCTAAATATTTCCCGCAAAAAGCGCGTGATACGCCATTGAGAAGGCCCATTCTCTTCAACTTGGGTAAGTGGGTCTGGAGAGACTACATGAGTGGGCTCCTTCCCCTCTGCACGCTGTCGTTCAAGGTGACGCTCCATCTCCTTGAGCCACCATGATGGGTATGGTGGCATTTCGGGCTGCACAGGACGGGGGGCGTTTGGATCTCGTTTTGGTGGGCAGGGCCATGGGTAGGATGGGTCACTACTGCTGGGAGAAGGTCAGTCTCGAGTTCAATGTACTTTGACGCTCCGTACTTACAACGCATGTCTTTGAATGTTCCTCCAAGCGTGTAGCATGGGGATTTTCTGAGCCATCTCTCGATCTGGGAGAGGGCGCATTGCGTTTAAAAGAAGAGAGTTGAAATTCCCATCTCTTCCCTCAATAATCCACTGCGAGCAGAACTCGAACAACTTTGGGTAATAACCGGCAGAGTTCCAGTCAACAATGCAAATGGAGCCGTCTTCCAGCCATAGAATGTTCCGTTGAGCTATATCCAAATGACAAAACACTCACTCGAAGCTTTGGAATGTCAGTTTCGGCTCGTGGGGGAGGATTCGGCTGTTCCACCACTTCTCCATCTCGTCAAGGGTGTCGAAGATCAGATCTGAGGTGTCAGGGAAAAGTAGCCCACGGCAAGATCCTCGGCTGAGAGCTCCAGGGACACTGCCGCGCAGAGTGGTGAAGTAATCGAGCACCTTTGCGACTCTTTGGATAGCGGAAGCATCTTAGGGATCGACCATCTTTCCCTCGATGAACTCCATGACGATGTAGCCCTTAATAATATACGCGTGGAATGCGTACGATGCGACTATCCACCAGATCATAGGCTAACCTCTGCTTGTCAGCTTCTGCTTTTGTTACGTCCACGCCCTTCTTGACGACTTCGTGATCGGATATTCGGATAACGCGCTTCCCGTGATGGCTGACGATGTCTTCAGGTGACGGGTTCGAACACCGAGCGAGAATGGAGGCTCTGCGCGAATCGTCAAGAGGCATCCTGTGCCTCGTAGTACGGTTGCTGTAAATTCCGGCCATCTGTGGGTCCTGTCACTAGGTCCCTGGTTCAACAATAGCATGATTCGTGAAGTGGAAGCAAAGTGGCCACCGCAGGTCCAAGTCTTGAAGAGTGAACTTGACAATGACAGGTGAGGTGACAAGGTCAAGTGCGGAGCGGTGTGCGATTGGGAAACGGGGCCAGAACAACAAACAGGGGTCGTGGTCCATTATGTATCTTCATCATTACTGAGAATGAATAACTAGAATGACTACAGACATACCCTCCCCCGCTTCGTTGATCTCATAACAGAGCCCGCGTCCAACTCAGTCAGTTTTTCAGATGGACTTGGGCACTGCGGCTCTTTCAACAATGTAAGCACGTCGACTCGGGTTGAAAATGATACAGACATCAACAACTCTAAGCGCCAGGAGTGTGCACTGGCAAGTTCGCAGAGCCTCTTTCACCATGTCTCCGCACACCCGGCCTATTGGAGCAGGACCTGCTCAAAGCCATACTACCAGGGTCTGTGTCACCATTCCCAGCCGCCTGCGCCCATCAACGTCGTGGCAACGATTCTGTCCTATCGTCGAACCCCAAGCTATGTTGCATGGCTGTGCCATTTGGGTTACTGGCAAACGCAGGGTTCATGAGATCAAACAACCAGCGTTGGCGCCATGGCTCGTGTCTCATGAGTTGGTGATCTGTGGCGGGCTGTATAAATTGAACTGAGCGAACCTGAAGCTCCGACAGCTTGTGTGTCTTTGAGCTCGCCTTGGCTGCACATTCAAAAACTCTTCGCACGGTGCCTCCCTAGTGACTCTGGAAATGGTCCTTGTGGACCACACTCCTGTCACGCATGTCCGCGTGGTGGTACACACCATGGGAGCAGTCAGTCCAAACTTCAGCGACAACCACTGGTCGATTTATTTGGTTCATCCAGATGCCGATACGTCGATGCGCATCAACATGACAGCCGAGTACGGAGACCCAACTGGCAAACTCGAATGGACCAAACTTGGGTACATTGAAAGTGCGTCCAGTCTTCAATATTGGGACTTCCCGACTGCCCCAGAAATCACAGTGTCACACTTTGCACGCCTCATCTACAACCTCTTTCGTGACAGATATGAGATGTCTGGAGAAGGTTCGGGCTGCCGGTGGTGGGTGTAAGTCTGACACCACGTCCATTGTGACGGCACCCCTGCTAACCTCTCGAAACAGTTGGACTGTCTTTTTCGGACGTCGCACAGATGAATTATGTTTACCTGAATGCTCCCACCGATCTCTGGCCAAATCTTTTGTTCAGCTATCACAGGACCAACGATCGAGTGCCGCTACAGATGGTCAGGGGACGATTTCTTTAGTTGATTCCACAATGTTGAGAGTTATCGCCGTGGGGCCTAAAGCAGCGGCCCTCCGGAGGTTCTTCAGGTCCGCTTCCGTCTCTTCTCTCTGTTTCCTTAGTCTCCTTAGAGATAGCTTCAACAACACAGTTCTGCTCTCTCTTTTCCCAGTAGCCAATTAGGCTCCTTTTCTTTTCTCCCTCGAGATCTCTTGGGCGATCCCATCACACAACACAAGTGAAGAGAGAAGGTGCCTACCGCATGTAGTAGGCGGGAATGCCTCGAGGCCTCAAGTCTCTCAGGACAAGCGTCAAGCGGCCGATGTATGCTCAAACTTGCACTAGGTAGAAGCTGGCAGATGCGAGCCTGAACAGACAACCCAGAAGCCCTTGAAGGGCACATACGAGGCATGACGAAGGGGGTGAACAACCTCAAACAACGAAAGACCTTGCAAGCTAAGTGCAGAGAACTTGCATCTTCAATTCTTTCACCTCCAAGGGTGTGGTCGCTCTTGTGCTGTTTGAGACGACTAGCTCAATCAATTCGGCGCGGGAATTCCTTGTATTGGCCTCCCTAGATCCTAGTGAGATAAAGAACAAATAATGCGGATTAGACTCACAAGCTTCACACTCGAGTTCCTGCTCTGTGCTCTGCTATTTCGAACAAGCTTGTTGCCTCAACCATCAACATCCGCGAGCCTACCTAAGCTCCTGGGCGGCCTCTTGCTCAATTGATCACGACGCTCAATTGATCACGACATACCCCTCGGAACATTCCAGAACAAAAGTACAACAGCCATCTCTCTTTCAAATAAGAGCATGTCATGAAATCTCATTCTTATCTTTGAGACATACATCACGACGGCTAGAGCCGATCTCATCACGGAATTTCTTATCTGCAGGGGACGGCAATCCACCCTGCCAGGATTGTACCGAGGTATATCCCAGAGCAAGGCAGTTCCGCAGCTTCTAGCAGAAGTGTCGTCATCTGAATATATTGCTTGTGAGCAACCATGCACTGCGAGTGGAGAGCACATACATCGCAGGACTATACCAGCAGACAGAGAACAGAACCAGAAAATAGCTTATCCGCCAATCGCACAGTGGCCATACTGCGTACATATAACCTCATCCAACCACGGAGGACTGGTTGATGCCGACTGGCGATCATTGGTCTGATCCGGCTCAACTAGAGCTTGGCCGTTACATTGGGCCTGCTGTCTAAGGTGATGGCCTGCATAAGCGCGCTCGGCGCCCTGCTGTGGAAGTCCTGAAATGTTCTGCTCAAATGACCTCGAAACAGATTGATTGTGCGATATCTCGAGAACGCACATTGACGAGATAGAGAAGCCTGATGATTCTTTCCCTCGTATCCACCTCCACGAGCCCTGGTTCCGACCCGCAACCTTGAGGATTGCCATTGGTAATACGAACGATGCGGCCCATCAGTCAGCGGGCTAGGCATTGCTTGAGTTCATTCCAGAGACCACGTTCAGCCTTGGCGGAGACGATGAGCTGTCGATCGTGGGCTCCGTGTTCGATATAGAGTAACAAGAATAGTACAAACCTTGTGGTTTAGTAGGAGGCTGTGCGCACTGAAACGGGAGTATGGGGTAGGGCTTCCTCCTTCCGGAAAAGTGCCTAACACTAAATTGCTTCGCGAACACACTGGCAAAAGCCAAAACCATGCGGCAACCCAGTTCAAAAGTTCCGATTCACGGCCGTTTACCCCAGAGTCGACAAGCCAAGAACGACGATAAGCCGTGGACTGTTTGACCGCTTGTTTCCATCACGGTCCCGTGGTTAGTAGCTGGATGGTGCAGGCAGCACGCTATTTCTCGAAGGGGCAGGCACTAAACCGAGTGTGCAGGAGTCGAGATATTGGCTTTTCACCTTTTGGGATCTAGTGGAGCCCAAGTGTGGGGATGGTTGAGGCAAACCCTCGGACGAATGTTCTCTTTTTGTCTCTTTCCTCTTTGCTAGGCACCACAGAGCCACTGAGCATCGCGCGATTAAAGTAGCCTTTGCGATGGCCGTTGTTTTGCGTTTCGAGCTTATAAGCGAACTCGTTCAGATCCACCTTGCTTGAGCTTCAAATAGTGATTAACTTGGGGCGAAATTCTATGTTTAGAACCTGGATTCGGGAAAGGATTGCGATAACAGCCCGAGGGATTTAGTTCTTTCTGTTTTTGGTTCGTATAGTTGCAACACAAGGAGAGTCTCTGTCAAGGCACTGGACCGTGCTCCCAGCAGATTCCTTGATAGGTGACCATCTCTTTCAAGTGCTTCGATATCGAGGACGGCCGCTAAGGATAAGGCTAGCAGGGATCGAGTGCATTAACCGGCTAAAGATCCGGCGTTAGCCGGGTCTAGAAAGTTACAGTGTCGCATTGCTTGAATCCACTTGATAATATTATCGGATTAATGCTGATGATTGCTAGACACATGCTTAGCCATGCTTTCTCACCCGAGCTTTGTTCTCTCTCTATCCCTCTGTCTCTATAGTCTCTCCACTTTGGACTCCACCTTCATGATAACATATCAACCCCCACTCGACATGATCAATCCGAGTGGAAGCATATCTAGCACACCATAGACTCGCCATAGACAAGCAGTAAAAAGACCGCCATCTTATGATTCTGAATTGTCCGGTTCGGGGATTTCCGTTCTTCCCCTTTTGATCCATCGAAGATCTATGGAAGAAGCGTAGATAACACGAAAAAAACCTAATGATAGCACCGAAAGCAGACTAAGCGAAGCACCCCGAATCCAGCCTGGTGTCCTTTTCCATTTTTTTTGTTACTCTTCCAACCCCTCACGGAACGTTTCTAGACGGCTCACATCGGCTCAGAACAGGGGTGAAAGTAAGAACGACAATCATCAACCCCTCTCGTCACCAGGGGACACACCTGCAGCAAGGCCCGGTCCTCGCTTCCTTTCTAGAAGCCGTCAGCGAACGTTGAGATTGGTGGAGGCCCTCCGATTACCCCAGGTCCGCTGCGAGTGGATCACCTTCCTGTGTACCTGCGCACCTGGCGAAATCGATATCGTCACTCACCGGCGCCTTGTCGCCATTGGCTGTCGAGAAGCTGCTCCTGCTCGATCATCCATCTGTTATAAGCCTTGCCCTCTCCACCAGCTGGCCTGTGGACTGTGGACCGTCGATGATCTCCGTGGATATGAAACTCTTGGTTCCGCAGGGTCCAACTGTTGCCTGTTGATCTCCGTTCGGTCTGCTCTTTATCTACGGACCACTTGTCTTCCCCCGTACTTTCGATTCAATGGTTCTCCAGCAAGGTTGGAGAACTTCATCGCCATGACGCGAACTGAACCTGTCAATATCTCTGCTTCGTGGGAGACTAAGAGCATTGCTGCCACCGATGATGGCAATCGTCTGGAGTCGGTCGGCCAAGATGCTCGTCCACGAGGGCGTATCCGTCGGTCTATGACTGCTTGCCATACATGTCGCAAGCTGAAGACTCGGTGTGATCTGGATCCTCGGGGGCATGCTTGTCGTCGCTGCCTTTCTCTCAGGTGAGTCTCCCGATTTCAATTGCAATGTGTGTGCCATCGCTCTCGGAGAACATTTTAAGATGTCAAGGCCGTTCTTCCAATCTTGATTGCGACAGTAGCAATGCAAAGCTAATTGATTTTCAGGCTCGAGTGTGAATTGCCAGAAACACAAGATCGCTTCCAAGACAATGCATCGATGTGGTCAGATGCGAATGCAGCCATTCCCTCAATCGAGGAACGACTAAACTCACTCGAACGTGGCATGGGTGAGATGATCCATCTGATGCGTCAGATGGTACACCAGTCATCTACTGCAGGTGGCAGTCCTCATTCCCATGCTAGCAGGAGTTTGGATGAGACAGCTCCCAATGATAGCTCACCTGTCCCCTCCTTCACACTGAGGCCGGTGCAGCTCATTCGAGATCTGCAGATCGAATGCTTCAGTGGACGAGATAATTTCTCCTCCGACGTTGATATCCTGGGTGATGTTGTATCCCAGGGGATCATAGATGTGAAACTGTCCCTGAAACTGATTGAACTGTGGGTCTTCTGGGCTTCAAAGTGTCGAATCTTGACTGACGATTTCAGATTCGTGGAATATTTCAGCCCGTGGGTCTCAATAGACCTGTCCTCCAGCATCCAACGAACAGATACTCTTCTCTTCAATACTGCTTGTCTGCTAGCCTCGCAATATCTGCCAGGCATGCCTTCCAACACGATTCACGATATTTCAATCCAAGTGCAGCATGCTGTGACGAAGGCTCTCTGGAGAAAATCTCCACTCACGAATGATCTACTCCAAGCACTGGCACTGCTCTGTCTCTACCCTACCTCTGGCCACAAAGAGGGGTCCATGGATGGTTGGTTATTGAGCGGGATCTCAATCAACCACGCCTTGATCTCCTTCGCCTTCCTCAACCAACCCCCCAGTAAAAGTCTTTTGAGCGATGATATGATTTCTCAGATGCGTCTCTGGAACACATTCTGCCTGACTCACTTGCAGTATGTTCCTCCCTTACTTCAATCTCACGATCCTCGCTAACGACTTGCCAGTTCTGCCCTCGGCTACGGCCGTGCTGTCAACGTGCAGCCCCAGTATCTGGACCACTGCTCCCGGATCTTGGATCACCCCCGAGCAACTTCAGAGGACGGACGAATCGTGGCAGAGATCCAACTCTACCGAATCACCCTCAAGCTCCAAAACAGCTCCCAGCGCCTCCGCTTCTCAGAAGCAGAGTACGAAGAGATCGAACGCTGGAAAATGGAATGGTCCCATCTCCTCAGTAAGCACCTCCCCAAGATCCAACCAAATCACCCAAGAACTAACACCAAACCAGCGCACCAAGGACAATCAACCCTCGAACTCAGCATCTGGTTCTGCCAACTCCTCCTCCACCGCACAGCCACAAACCTCCAAGCAGACACAGACCGCCTCTCCCACGAAATCTGCAGCAACGCCCGCCTAATCATCACCCGCTCCCTGCAAACCCGCTTCTCCGCCGCGCCAGGCCTAATAGACAACGTCTACTACATCCTGGGCTATGCCGCCCTAACCCTATGCGACTACACCCCGCAAGACCAACTAATCGACCAAGTCCGCGCCTTCCTGCTCCACCTCGCCCCAAGCAGCGACCACATCGCTTACAGGATCGCCTTCGTCGTCGGCGAGATGCAGCGCCGCTACAATGAGGCTGCTACTGCTACAACAAACACAGACCAGTCCTCGCCCGCAACGGACGTGCTAAAGAATACCATCTTCGGACCACCGCCCCCGCCACCTAGAACTGAGAATATCGATCTCTCGCATCTCATCCCGGCCGCGGGACCGATGGATGGTCTCGTCGACTCGTATGCCTGCTTTGAGCAGCTTATCCCGGCTGGCTATGTCGCGCCCCAGCCGGCGTTCTCGGCGCCGGGAATGTTCCAGCAACATCCCGCGCCGGTGGGTGGTGCGATGCCTGTTAGCCTGGTGCCGCGGGCGATGCATGATTTTTAGTGAGAGGGCTTGTGTGGGGGTTGGTAATGGCCGGGCCTGGGGAAGGGTTGGGTAGATGGATGGAACTGGGAATTCAGTAGATGGGCCGGACTCTATATAGTTCCTTTTACTTACGCTACGTTTTTAATGATTCTGCAGAGCAGTGACTACTGAGTTTACTTGTAGGTACTGGTGCTTTTTCCAGTAAAGCTTGCCATCATATGAGCATTCAGGTTGTTTATAGTAACTTGTGGTTACATCGCATCTCCAACGGCATTGGAATTAGCAAAAACGACTTCACCCTATCAAATTCAACATCGTGTATAGTATGATACCTCTAATTCCTTATCTCAACCCATCAAATCACATATATACCAACAGCACCCAATCCCCCCTCCATCCACCATGCCATCTCCCCAAATCACCCTCTAACACCCAACCTTCGAACCCACCAACAGCGAACTCGGATACAAAATCCTCGGCTCCCCGCCCGCCATCGGAACAGGCACCTTCCCACTGCCATCAACAGTGACATTCGCACAGGTGAAAATCTCCGTCAACTTCGTTCCAGCCGCGTAGCCCGTCCCGGACAGCGAAAGCGTGTACATGTTTCCGCTTGCGCCTTTGTTCGAGAGAACGGTTATGGTTTGTGAGTCGTTGAAACCTTTGCGCATGGCCAGGGTGTTGGTGTCTTGGTAGATTGGATAGTTCTGGGATCATGTTAGAGGGAACCATACCAACGGGCGTAGATGTGGGACGGAAGAGAGGAAAGATGCGAGAGGACGGAGGGGGATTTGCGCACCTTGTAAGTGATGTACCCGCTATTCTTGGCAATAGCCTGCGAACGGATCGCGTTCGCCTTTGCGATGAGCTTGTATAGCTCTGCGTCGGTATTGTACCCGGACAGCCAGACTGCCTCGCGGTTGGCCGGGTCCGCGCCGCCGTCGTAGTGCTGTTCCTGGCCGGCGTAGATGATCGGGATACCGTCCGCCATGACGGTGAAAGCGGCGGCGTTTTTGGCGAGGGACATGTCTTGAGTGTAGCTGTTTGAATTAGCATTTTCCCCCCTCAATGAGCTGCTTGTGTTGTGTTTTGGGGATGGACGTACGAGGCGAAGCGCGGGTTATCGTGGTTCTCGACGAATGTTCCTAGGAGGGTTGAGTCCTTGCAGGTGGATTTCACGGTGTTGATCATGTTGTAGAGGTCGCTGATGCTTCCGCTGGTGGAATCGAATGCCCGGAGAAGGGGGTAGTACCTGTTTGTTTGAGTTAGATGTTGCTTGCTCGTTCCTGTGGATTGGGGTTGGACTCACAGCGGATAGTTGAGAACCCCGTCCATGACGTCCTGGTAGGGGCAGGTATAAGATGGATCGCCATCGAAGACCTCACCAACGCAGTAAACGCCAGCAGCGTCGTTGTACCCAGGCCAGAAGTCTTTCTGGACGTGCTTGACGGTGTCCACTCGCAGACCGTCAACTATAGCTCGCGATTAGATCAACAGTCACAGTCATGTGTTGTGGACGGAATCATACTGGAGTAGTTTGAGACAAGCGATCCGACCCAGTTATACCAGATATTCTGTACAGCGGTTGACTGGGTGTCGAGATCGGGGAGGGAGACGGTTGTGTCGCCGAGCCAGCAGTTTTCCACGTTGGTTTGGTTGTTGTAGTTTGTGATTAGGCAGTAGGGGTGGAAATAGCTCTGGCTGTTGAAGGCGTCGAAGACGCTGTAGTCCACTGTGTTTCCGGCACCGTCGTAGCCCTGTCATCGTGTTCATTAGCATTGACAGACGATGGGAGGGTCTGGAGAATTCACCATGTGGTTGGCTACGACGTCGACCATCAGGTACATTCCTCGCTTGTGCAGAGCCGAAGCCAGTGACTTTAGATCGTCGGCTGTGCCGTAGTTGGAGTTGAGCTCGTAGCTGCGATACCGTCAGTTGTGTGATAAAATTGACGCTTCGTTTGTAGACATGCATGTGCTGTTGCCAGTAGCCGTGGTAGGCTGTTCCATCGCCCGTGTCTCCTTGAAGCTGGTAGCTAACCGGGGTAATCCAAATGGCAGTGAAGCCCATCCCCTGGATGTAGTCCAACTAAAGCGGCATGCCGTCAGTACGGTACAGACTTGGAAGATGAGAGACAGGTCTTACGTGGTCCTCGATACCCTTCCATGTACCACCGCAATATTCCTAAAGAAGATTAGCTTTACACTTCCAACTTTGAAGTATATTGAACGGAAATACAGACTCTCTTGCTAGTATCGCAAGGCGCAGTCGTCGATCCATCCGTCCTCGCAAATCGATCCGTGAGCATAAAATAGATCGATTGCGAGCGCCATTGCGCAGGCGTTGCAGCAATCGCCGAGCCCAGGAGGCCCGCAAGCAGCGCAAAGCGTGAGAAGGAGACCATAGTGGCTTTCCAGCGTCAGCGTCGGCTTTGAAGAACCCATGAATGATGGGATATGCCGGCTATATATGTCAATTGACTCGGTCTACCCACATCGACCCCGGCATTAGCGAGCTGTACGGGGAAGGCAATGCGCAGTTTTGCGGGGTGCAGAAAAGAAAGGCACGCCACCCCCGGCTCTATGATTCATGCAAAGCAGACTGAGGGACCGACCAAGGCAAAGACTCACAGATACAGAACACGACCCGATCGGCGTACCGATAAATTTCCAGTGAATGTCCGTCCCCGGTCAACGCGAACCCAAAAGCGATCCCTCAGCACGGTGAGGACAACGGGAAGGGAGGGTCGCGGAAGAAGAAGTCATAGAAGGAGATCACATCGAAACGGGCCTCCCCGAACCAAAGCAGTAAGAGACGGCTGTAGATCCTCGGTGATGCCCCTGGCCCCAGCTCCACCATTGCATCAGGAGGGAGGATGCGCTCAGTTCCCGATCTGCCGTCTGCAAGCGAGGTGATCCATCCGGAGCGAGACGGGCTCCGATGTCAGGTACACGGTTCTGTGAGGGCTTGCAGGCTCTGTTAGTGGGAACCTTGTACGAGGATCGTCGGGCAGCCAGGGACGGGGCAATGAGCGTGAGAGAATGCGCTAGAAGCCTTGGTATTGCAGGGTGATCGTGGAGTTTGGGACCGGGGTTGGAGGGAGAGTGATTGATGATGGATGGGATAGATGAGGGTGGTCGTCGATCGACTTCCTGATGGCGGTCTTTCGCCGATGGGGCGGTTTATAGTTGGTGAGGAGGACGCATACATGCAGGGTTGATGGATGATGGATGATGGGATGGTGGAGGTGGTTAGAAAATGCCATTGGTTCCTTTCACGGCATTGCTTATGCTTCGAAGTAAGATATGGACTGATTTTCATTGTCTCTTTTGTCTTCTTGCATCGTGAGTTGATGAGGTGGTTGTAGAATCAGCACTAATTCGGATCATGTTGTTAGTCTGTTTGAGATCACGCCTGGGCCAATGCGATGTTTCATGCTGACAGATGAAATGATATGGTCGAGTCTGCATAGTATGAAGTAATACATTCGGATATTGGCCAAACTGGTATCGAAGGCTTGCCATCCAGGCTGCGGCTGACCTTTCTTTTTTGGAACTGGAAGCATTGGACTATGTCGGAATATTACCTTGGTAGGTTGACGGGTTGATTCGAGGATACTGAGGAAGTTTAACTACGTAGTCTGACACGTGAAGACGAACCATCTCAATGAAAGAATCTCTAGTCTGGGATTGGCAGAGTATACATTTCAACTAATAAGCACAACAATCATCTACCCCCAATGTCACATGCCTTTGGCAGTGCATTTACCACTGGAGCTGCCAGTGCTTGCTGAAAGCACCGTCGGCAGTCATGGCCTGCAGACCGGACACGGAGAGGACCTTCGAAGAAGCATCGTAGTTCACATCCGAGCCAGGAACAGTCTGGCCGTTGAAGGTGACGTGGTGAGGCTGTTGGGGAACACCCAGAACCTTCACCTCGGACAGCGGGTTGGTCTCCTCCCAGGTTCCACGGGGCACAGCGGTGAGCTTGTTGCTGGAGGCCTGGAACTGGACAGTGAGAGTAGCGTTGGGGTAGAGGCTCTCGCCATCGTCCATGTACAGCTCACCGGTAGCGGTGCCCTGGCTGCTGAGAGAAGTGAGCAGGGACCACGGGGTGTTGCGGGCCTCACGGGTGGTGAGGGCAGGCTCCTGCATGGGCAGGATACTGCCACCGCGAACAAACACGGGAATGTGGCCCAGAGGAGCCGCGAGGGTGGTGTTGACACCGGGCTGGGCGTCAACGGCAGTCTGGGTGTACCAGTCGTACCAGACCTCGCCCTGCTTAACGCCGGGGAAGACACCCTTCGTGTAGTTGACCAGGGGCGCAAGCACGGGAACGACCATGATCGAGGGACCCACGAGGAACTGGGTGTCGACGTTAGCCAGGGACGGGTCGTTAGGGAACTCCCAGGACAAGGCACGCATGACGGTCGAGCCGGTGGTGTGAGCCTTGTGGAACAGGGTGTAGAAGTAAGGCAGAATGGCGTAACGGATGGCCATGGCGGTCTTGGAGGCCTCAATGACGGAGGCCCAGTTGTACGGCTCCTGCGGGATAGCGGAGAGAACGTTGTGGTTGCGGTAGAAGGGGAAGAAGGCAGACAACTGCATCCAGCGGTTGCACAGTTCCTCGTCGGTGTTGCCGTTGAAACCGCAGGTGTCGACACCGAACATGGGGATACCGTAGAGCGAGAAGGACAGTGCCTGAGAGATCGAGAAGAACATGCTGCCCCACTTGGAGTTGTTATCACCACCCCAGTGGCCTGCCCACTTGCCGGATCCAGCGAAGGTCGAGCGACCGATGATGAAGGGACGCTTGGACGGGAATACCTTCATCAGACCGTGGTAGGTAGCGTTGAGGATCTGGTGGCCGAATAGGCTGTGCACATCGTACTCGGCGACCCCGTCGATATGGGTGGCGTTCGGAGACACAGCGTGCACGGCGAGATCATGGCCAGTCTGGTCGTGGTTGATGGTGTAGGGAGGGTAGTTGATGTTGCGCACGCCTGGGGTAGGAGTGGTGCGCAAGTAGGACACAGTGGACGACGCTCCCGAGCTACCACCACTGCTGTCCGCGGCAGCCTGGCTGGAAGCAGCCGCCGAAGCAGCCGCAGCCTCAGTAGAGTTGGTGACGGCAAAGTCCTCGGGGTAGTCGTAGATCTTGTTACCGGGTTCACCAGGCAGGCTGAAAGGAGGGTGGACCGGGTTCAGGGTAAGGTTGCCAGATCCACAGCTTCCAACGCAGAAGGAGGAGACCTCGCTCATGTCAATCCAGATACCGTCGAACGCGATCTTCTTGTGCCAGGTATCAAGCTCGTTGGCCCACCAGGGAACGGACTTAGGGTTGTGCCAGTCAGGGAACACAGTGTATCCAGGCCAGACAGCACCGATGTAGGTGCTTCCATCAGGGTTCTTCAGGAAGACACCATCCTGAGCACCACGAGAGTAGGGGGCATAGCTAGCGAAACATTAGTAGCCGTGGGTTTTCATAGGAATAGAGTGACTTACGCGTCGGAAGCATTCTCAGGGTTCGGGATGTAGATAGCAGAGTCCACAATAGGGATGTAGTGACGTCCGCTAGCGTGAAGCTTGGCCAAGAACTGCTCGCCCTCGCTGTAGGAGAAGCGCTCGGGGTCATTTTCGAAGTCACGGTAGCCGTGCATGTAGTCAATGTCGGTCCTTTTGTCGCGTTAGTTGGAAGCATTCAATCTCGGGATGAAGCAACTTACCAGATGTTCTCGAGGGGAATCTGGAACTTCTCAAAGTTGGCGACGACATCCTCAACCATGGACCAGTTCTGGTAACCCCAGCGGCACTGGTGGTAACCGAATGTGAAGTACTGCTGCATGGCAGGCAGACCAACGGTGCTGAGCTGGTAGTTGCTGGTAACCTCAGGCTGGGTGGGGCCCGCGTAGAAGGTTAGGTCGATGCTGCCACCAATGGTGCGCCAGGTGAGCTTGTCGGTTCCAGTGAGGATCTCCTGGCCATGGGCATTGCGCAGGAAGACACCGTGGGAGTAGGAGACATAGTCCTTGGACTGGTCTGCCGCCGAGCTGGAAACGAGAGTGTGCTTGCCCTGGGCGTCAACTTCATAGTAACGGGTGTCCAAATAGAAGGGGTGAGAGCCGTAGATGTTTCTAGAATTTGAGGTAAGCATTGATGTCCTGGTTCAGTCATCACTTAGTAGGATATGGGGACATACTCGTCAACGGGGTCACCAATGTCCGATGCGTAGATGGTCAGAACCTGGTTCTCCAACAGGCGGAGCTGCTGGATGTGCTCGCCGAGACCGTACAAGTTGTAGTCCTTGGGCAGGGCAGTGACAAACTCGATGAACTGGTTCTCAAACACCAGCTTGGTGCCGGTGGTATCGAACAGCACATCGCCGGTGCTCTTGCGGGTCACCTTGAAGCTGAAAGAAGGGTCATTGGACCAGGTGATCTCGAGATCACTGTTCATGGCCGTAGCGCCCTTGTCGGACTTGGGCCGCGGCACAATGGCCTCGGAGAGCTGGTACCATGAGGCGTTGTGACGGTCAATGTGGGTGGGGGTGATCTGGACATTCAATCGGTCCTGTGCCATGTACTCGACAGTCAAGTCCAGCGAGTCCACATCCGTACCGTACGCATTGCACGCCTCACCTGCCAGCTGCAGCTTGGCGGTCATCCCCTTAGCACTCTGTTGCACACCCGAGGCCTTGTATCCAGGGCAAACATTCTGGGCATTGACGGCCTGGGGATCGTCAATGTTGGCGATCAAGTTCTCGCCATAGTTGACAGAAGACGGGATGGTGAACTGGTGGTAAGGAGCGCTCGAAGTCGAGCTCGCGACCGAGCTCGCACCATAGACGGCTGGCAAAAGGCAGGCACCGACCAGCAGATCCGTGAAGCCAACCATGATGACCGTGGTTGTCCGACAGAGAGAAGAGGCACTGGTCGTCAAGACTTAGAAGCTACGAAAGCTCCGTCACGCTCCCTTCTTATAGTCAACACTGGGAACAGGCCGTCCGATGCAATTGGGGTCACGCAAAGCTGTTTTTCGCCGAAGAACCAGCACCGAAGGCATCGCGAAAGTCAACGCGACAAATAAAATTTCCGCTCAATTCCCGTGCGCAGCGGGGACGTGGGTGAAATCATTGGAGTGACATTCCCGACTCTCCAGTGGCTGAATGCTTTTGCGGGGTTGGCGAGGCTTCGAGGACCGGGCATTGCGGGGACGATCACGGCGTCCCTTGCGCCTTTGCCTCCTCGATGCCACACGAGAGACGGTGCTAGACCGGATATTGAATAGAGTGGCTCAAAGCTAGTACGAATAGAGCAGTCGAGAGTCGCTGAACTTGTTGAGGTTAAGGGCGAAGGTTCACCCACATACTGGAGACTGGTGGTTGGTGATTGGCGGGTTGGCCGATAAATGCCCGAACTGCTTGGAGACGGTCGTGCTGCAATATAATGGAGACCGCTGAGATCATGGCAATCAGGGTCGTGGCGATATAGATGATGAGCTTGAACAGTGTGATGCTGGGGAAGTAGTGAGGCCAATGCTCATGAAGGGTATAAGACAGAGGACATCATGAGTGCAAGCCATTGTGTGTGTATATGGAGTGTACGGAGGACGGCACTTAGTCGGACAGCGGCCATAACCAGATTCAGGAAACGAAGCCCGAGGAAGACTGAGGAATAGGCTTTGTAATATGCAACGCCAGCCCGGTGAATGTTTTCTCTCTAGCGGCACGATCGAGATGAAGTACCTTGGTGGTGCAATGATACTATCGGGTGCCATGAGCAGGAGGCAATCCGGGGCTCCAACCCAGCCTCTGGAGAATGCTGGGGCAGTCCTGCTCGCAGGAACCTCGGGGATTCTTTGATTGAGCTGGAGTAAGAGCGGATGGTGGTGTCTGCGAGTTCCACCACTCCCGAGTTTAATAGAAGGCCATGACATGATCTCTGATCTCAAGTTATACGGCATATAGAGGGGTAGATGGGCTGATGGGTGCCCAGTGTGCTTCAGGCTCGTTCGGCTTCCCGAGGGACACCCATCTCGGCATCTCAGCCAAAGCACGAGCATCTGAATCCTCCAAGCGGCGGAGAACTCCGCCATGCAATCATTGGATCGGATGGAGTGCCACGCCCGAAAACAAGCAGAGCGTCCGTTGAAGACTGCGGAGACGCGGGCTCATCGTCTCATCGAGGGGTAGCGTCCAACGCTACTGCGCCTTGGGATGAATCAGGAACCAGAAAAATCGCGCATGGCCCGCGCTAGTGCTCCCCACTGTGTCTGAAATTGGCTTCAAGCTGGTCTCGTACAGGTACAGAGCATGCGTAGCCGAGTCTTTCAAGAGTGTGGTGTGCACGGCTCTTCCATCGTTCCCGCTTCGCGCAGGGCAATTGATAGACAGGGGACCGCGACCACTTCGCTTAGGTGCCGAGAAGATCGAGAGAGATCGTCAAGCGGTACACAGTAGCGGTACACAGTAGCGTCGACGAGCCTTGTCCATCACTCGATTCTAGAAGGACGCAAGTCAGGGCGCTCGTGTTCATTGGTGTAAACCCAGTCCATCGGATTCTCGTAACGTCAGAACCCTGGCTTTGACTGCGAGGACCAAGAGAACGTACCAAGACGTCAGGCAGACATCTCACCGAGGTGCTAGTCAAGGGTAAAGTAGTGAACATCATAAAGAGGACAAGGCTATATAAAGAGTCTCGGGGCGTCATTGTGTGCAGGGGCCTTTTGCGGGGAGCCTTGAGTTGCCGGCCCCGCGCTTCCCCAGATACTTTTTCCTCTCGTCTTTTTGAGTCTCTCTCTCTCTCTCTCTTTCTTAACCTACTTGGATCGACAATCACATTGTTCGACTTTCCTCAAATATTCTTCATCTACCATGCACTGCTTCGGTTCCCTCTCTTGACCTTCGCCGACAACTATGGACCTTGCACCACCATCCAAACCATCTCTGAAACAAGCCTGCGACAACTGTCGCAAACGAAAGATCAAATGCTCGCGCGAACTGCCCTGCGACAAATGTCAGCGTCTGCTGCTCTCCTGCTCCTATAGTGACGTCCTCCGTCGCAAAGGCCCCAAATTCCGAACCCTCTATCCCTTGGCCCCGATCCATCCGCTATCGAACCGAAACGACACGGCCCGAGAACAACTCTATACCGATAGAGACAACCTCAGATTCAGCTCACCCACGTCGACCGCATACGGTGACCAAGATACGAAATATGGCGCTCAGGACATTTCTGACACCCTTTCACAACTCCCGCCGCCAGATTTAGTGTCTTCGCCCGACTCGACGAATTCGACGGTGGAATCGGCAACCGGCCAGGCGCTCCCCCATGCCCGCCGCCTCTCTCCACAGATTCTCTTAGCACATGTCAATGTCTACTTGAAATACCTGTTTCCGATTATGCCTGTCGTGCGGGGGGAGGAACTACGCTTGGATAGTCAGCATCCCGAACGGCTCTCTCCACGCAGATATGCGTTTTTGGCATCTCTTTGCGCGGCCACGCACATCCAGCTGAAACTAGACGGCGCCAATCCGATCCCAGATTCAGCTCGGTTGCAGAGCATGGGCGATGGTCACTCCCTAGTCTCCGGGGACAAATTGCTATCCGAGGCCGTGCGGGCACGGCAGGAATGCGATCCTGTGGAAGACATCAGCATTGAGACTCTGCTGACCTCATTCTTTTTGTTCGCCTCTTACGGTAATCTCGACAAACAGAGCCATGCTTGGTTCTACCTATGTCAGGCCACATCAATGGCTTTTACACTTGGGCTGCATCGCGAGTCAACATATGCAGAGTTGAATGCGGAGGATGCGGAGGAGAGGCGGCGCGTGTTCTGGCTGCTCTTTATCACAGAGAGGTGGGTACTTTTGGGGGTTCATCACGATATGTTACTGATCGCAGACCAGAGGTTATGCGCTGCAGCAATCGAAACCAGTCATGCTCCGCAGCTCTATTCACAAGCCCCAGGTTCTCTGCTCCGATGATCCCATCTTAGCGTTCGGGTTCACAAACCTCATCAACATTTTTGAAAAGCTCACAGCCAGCCTCTATGACTGGGTGTCTGCTGGAGGTGGAGACGGCCTCGTGGAGAGACCGCCAACGTCCGTTATCCAGTCGAGCCTGTGTAAACCGATCTCGCTAGACGGTGTGCTCGAGATCCAGCAGGTGGATATCTTGGTCACACAGCAGTGGCTACAAGCAATGATGTGGAAACTGTCCATGATCCATGCCACGCAGCCCGGCTCGCGTGATGACGCTGCACTGCCTTTCCATCTCCCGGTCCTCGTGGGCAAGGCCGTTATGAGCGTGATCGGAACAGCGTCACAAGGGGCGGTAGATGCACATGGAATTGGAATGGTGAGTAGACTATAATCAAGAAACGAAGACAGCATACTCATCCCGACCCACAGGAGCAAAAGCTGTTCGACATGGGCTCCTCCGTGGCCGACGTGACACGTTCCCTCGGGGATAAAGCTGTCAGCCGACTCGCCGAAGCTGCCATCGACCCCCGTGAGCTCCTCTGGGGGATCTTGCACACGCTCTCTCAGATTCGCGGCTCGCCATCATATCTATTTCCCGAGCTGTTGGAGCGCTGCAAGACAGTGCTAGGCCTCGATTGCACCATCACCATGGGCAATTTCCTACCCACGCTCGGCTCCGAGATGCCCGACCAGTTGCAGCAGCTGAACACCTGGGCTGGTGAACAAGGATGGGACATGCTTGCTGCTGGTCGCGATCCCCACAAAATCCGGGAGGTAGAAGGTGATCAGACCGAGTCGGCACCTCATCTACCAGCCGTATCTCAAGGAAGTGATTATGGGTACCATGGCTACATGCCAACTCCAACTTGACAAGAATCTCATTCTGAGCTGATGATTTCCGATGTATGATTTTGTGATTCGTGATACCTCTGAAGTTATGCATAGAGCGTTGGTTGTCGCGTTGTATATATCCTCCGCTGAAGGTGACTGGACATATCTGGATAGCAAGTGTTTGGACATACCTTGAATCAATAGACTCATCTCTTTATGTTAGCAGTAACTACTATTAATTGACGGTCATGGTAGTTGTAAGAATTGTGCATCGTTGTCCGCCGTCATACCTAGACAGACGTTTGGCGTGTTTGTCTCGGCTGGGCGGTTCGCTTTTTGATGTGGAGAGCTTCGACTTCAACCTCTCTTCCGCTACCAACTGTTCTAGACAGCCACCAGGATGTGCTGATACTGCTGGTACGACTTTACTGACGAATCATTTCATATCCCATTAAGTGCCCATTGCTAACAGCAACAAACAGCATCCACTTTGACGCGACATCACAAAGCTCATCGAGCGATCCGAAATTGCTCTGAGCCTCACGCGCCCTACACGACCTACCTCCTGCCCTCAACCTCTAATCCCTCAACATGGCCTCATTACGCCTCCGCTCTCTCCCTCCCCGCGCCATCCGGTTACCAGCACCAGCGATCAAGCCATCAACATGCCTCTACCAAACCTCCCCTCGTCTCACCACACCACGACAAACCTCAACCATCCGTCAACACAGCACATCATCCGTCTCCGCCGATGAAGTCTCCCACTTCTCCTCCCTCGCCAGCTCCTGGTGGGACCCAATGGGCCCCTCCCGAATCCTCCACCTCATGAACCCCCTCCGCCACGAATTCATCGCCTCCTGCCTCGCCGAAAGCCCACCACCACCCACAGACCCGAACACCCCCAACGCCGCAAACCTGCACTACCTCGACATCGGCTGCGGAGGCGGCATCTTCGCCGAATCGCTCGCGCGCACAATCCCGCTCGACCCCTCTGCCCCAGCACCAACACCCACCCGCGCAGCGTCAATGACAGCCATTGATCCAACGACAACACTCATCCAGATCGCGCGCGAGCACGCACGCATGGACCCAACAGTCGACGCACACCTACGCAGCGGGAAATTCAAATACCTAAACACAACACTGGAAGATATCATCTCCCCCTCACCATCACCATCACCAACATCCTCATCCCAACCCTCATCCTCAACCACCACACCCCAACAACCCCAATACGACATCGTAACCCTCTTCGAAGTAATCGAACACATCGACCCGCAAACCACAACCCCCCAACAATTCTTGACAAACTGCCTCTCCGCCCTCAAACCAGGCGGCTGGCTAATCGGCTCCACAATCTCCCGCACCCTCCCCTCCTTCATCCTAAACCAACTCATCGCCGAAGCCCCCTGGCCCATCGGCGTCGTGCCGCGCGGAACACACGAGTGGAGCAAATTCGTCAACCCGCCCGAACTGCGCGGGTGGGCGGAGGAGGCGCTGATGCGCGCTTCAGATGGGGGTGCCACGCGCGGCGGGCCGGGGGTCTTGGAGGGGATGCGCTGGAAGTGTGTTGGGGTGGTTTATGTGCCTGGGTTTGGGTGGAAGATGGTGTCTGGGTCGGAGGAGTGGGGGAATTATTTTTGGGCTGTTAGGAAGGGTGTTTAGGTTGTTTTTTGGGTGTACAGTTGGGGCTGGAGTTGTTTGTATGATAGATGGTTGACTGGTTGTACTATAGAATAGAACTCGATATATGTGTCTGTACTTTTTATTGATACTGTGTCCATATGTAGGCTTTCGTATTTATCTGATATCCTTGAGCTAATGGTTGTCGAGGAGCGCAATTACTTCAGTCCGTTTTTGTACCAGGTCTCTATATTAGACACGGAGCTAGCTATATTGGCCCCTTCCAGACAACAGAACCTCGTGAATACCCAGAACATGAACAATAGCAATACTGGCATCTGTAGCGGTATCACCAATCCATCATGCTATGCCTCGTTGCCTTCCAACCTTGACACCAGAATAGATCTACACGTTCAGTGAGTATACAGACAAAGATCAGAATCAAACAGGATAATCATAAGGTCATTCACTCATAAGCCATACAAGTACATCCCAATGCCAGAACCAAACATAACAAGACCTGCCCTTCTATTTCTTCCCCTTCCCCTTCCCCTTCTTCTTCCTCCCCTCCGCCCCAGTCTCCGGCAAACTAACAGTCCCCTGCACAACCTCCTCCCCAACCCCCTGCAACCGCTGCGACCCACTAATAAAGAAGGTCAAATCGCGATTTTGCTCCTCCAAATCCGCCTTCTCAGCCTTCAGGCTTTCATTCTCCCTACTCAGCACTTCAACCCGCTCCATCAAACTGGAATTAATAGCCTTTTCCTCCCGGTAATCCTTTTCCAACCGGCGGGCCATGGCCTCGAACTTCTCGGCCCGTTTCTCGAGTCTGTCTCGATCCCGCTCGAGACTGGGTATCGTTTCTGAAGAAAGGATGTCGTATTTACCCTGTAACTCGGCGAGACGGCTCGCCACCGCGGCGGAGGACTCTTCTGCTGCAGAAGCGGCCGCGCTAGCCTGCGAGGCTTTGTCCGCCGCGCGCTCGACGATCTCCTCGAAGTAGGCGCGCTGGCTTTCGAGTTGGCTGGTTAGGAGGTGGGTGTATTCCACGCTCATGTTTTCCAGTTTCTCGCGGGGCACGGCGTCAGACCAGTCGGGTGGGTCGAGGGCGCTGTGGTCTGCGGCTGGGAGCTCGACCAGTTTCCCGTCTGATTTACTCTGGATGATGCGGTGGACGTAGGCGTCGCCGACGTAGTCCCACACGCGCTGGGAATTAAGGTCCATAGCGAAGGCGTGGGCTGTTTGTTTCCAGTGGTCAAAGGCGTGGGCGTTGTCGTAGCGGCCGCAGCCGACGTTGCCGCAGATCAGACAGGCCCAGAGGTTCTCTTCTGAGTGGCAGATTGCACATTCGGCTGGTTCTTGCGAGTCGCTGTCTGGGCCTAGGAGGCCCTTGCGGAAGTCGTCTTGCGTGTATCTGCATACAGGGCAGCCGCTTCCTTTCCATTTCTGGAGACAGGTGCAGTGGAAGACGTGTTGGCAGATTATTGTTAGGAGGCCCGTTGTTTCGTCCATCCGTTCTAGACAGACGGGACATGTGGGTAGTTCGATGAGCGCTGGTGTTGGTGGTGCAAGCGGTTTGCTTGAGAGCGTTGCTTGCCCGGCAGATGGATCACTGGGTGAGAAAGCAGATGGAGACCCAGGCTCAACAACCTGGATTTCGACCGATTTGACGAACACGACATGGCACGTCTCAGGCTGTATCCCGTTAGTGAAACCGACACCCCATTCTGATCAAAGAATCAACAAACCTCCATGCTATTAAACACCTTCCCATTCCACTCCTTCTGCCACTCCCTCGCCTTCCGCCCACTCCGAAACTTCATCAAAACCATATACCGATTCGCGCGGGGCGTCCTAATCATCCGAAAATGACTAACACAATCCATGCTCTTCTCCCCCACGAAACCCAGAAAATCCGACGGCGAAAGATAAGACGGCACGGCCAGGATACACAGCGTCGTACAATCATCATCCCCCTCAACAGCCGACGACGACGCCGTTACAGGGAACGGGTAAGCCGCTAGATCCGCGCCCCGACCTCGAGATTGTTTCCCATTTCCTCCACCAGTCAGACTAGACGGTTGCTGTAGTTGTAGACTGCTCTGCTGGTCACTTGGCTGGCGCGCCGCAGCCGCAGAGCCTTTCAGGTAGGTCGGGTAATCATCGTCGTTACCGGCCAGGTGTGGCGTTTCCTGCGCGTCGCGGTAGAGATGGACGATCCCGTAGACGCTGTCGCTCACTTTCTGGTCGAGAGGAATATACCGGCCCTTCGTGCGCAGTCCGCCCAGGATATCCGTGCCTATACCCGCCGCAACGAGGTTGTCGTCTTCCGTGGTGGTCTTGGTGGGGGGCGCATTGCCGCGCTTGGAGGTGCGTTTGGCGGGGCCGTGTTCTGGCGCCACCATGTCGATGCACTCGATGACGATGGCGCCGGCGCGGATGTCGTTTGTGATGTCTGCTGCTTTTCGGGGTGTGTAGTTCGTGGAAGTGGTGGGGTCGTGTGGGAGAGCGTGGCGAGATGGAGGTGTCTCGTTCGATGAGGTGGGCGAGTGTTTGGGTCGGTGTTCGAGTGTGAACTGTGTATTCTGTGTTCGGCTGGGAGTTGAGAAGGTACCACTACTCCCTGCGCCTGAGGACGGCCTAGAGCTCAGTGGCCGAGACCGCTTCTGGAATGGGAGTAGAGCTTCGCATGCGGACTCTAGAGCAAGCGAGGATGCTGTGGATGATGAAGATTGTGAGCTGCGTAGGACTTCGATGGAGATGTGATAGAAGTAAGCGGGCATCCCGGGCGATGGATGGCTCACATTGCTACTGAGTTCGAAGTTTTTTGAAGATGAGGTCTTGACAGTTAACAGGAACACGCGATGATGTAAGCATCTGGGGGAGGCCACCTGCATAGCTATGAAGCGACATCCCCGTTATCTTATTAGGTACGGCCTAGTATAATGGCATAATAGATCCGTAGTTCTAGCTAAAGCCTATCATCCACCATATTACGAACCTTAGGCCCTGAGAGCAAAAGGAGACTACGAAAACATCTTTCCACTGGTTTACTAACTACGAGCAAGAGTGGACATGGAGAATGTACCTGAGGTGGCGAGGAGGCAAACGATATCGCCTTCGTTCATGAGATCTAGATCGCAGTTTCCAAGGTTGATTAAGATGTGGCGAGGCAACCAGATCATCAGAATTCGACATACTAGATCAGCAACTACACAAGTCTAAAGTCTACAGGGACGATGTAGCAATGAACGGCGAATATATTCACGTTCGATTCTGGGTAGTAACTATGGAGGCACCGCTAGGGCGCAGAAGAGAAAATGCCCGTAACCCATATTGATAAAGGAAGGAAGCCTCGGCTTCAAAACCGACCGAACGCCATGCAGGTCATGGGGAACCTATCGCAGTGGAAAAAAAGAGTCGTAAATCAGAGCGAGAGATAGGAAAGCGTTCACTGACCACCACGCAGACGGAGCACCAGGTGGAGAGTCGACTCCTTCTGGATGTTGTAGTCCGAGAGAGTCCGGCCATCCTCGAGCTGCTTACCAGCGAAGATGAGACGCTGCTGGTCTGGGGGGATGCCCTCCTTGTCTTGGATCTTGCTCTTGACGTTGTCGATGGTATCGGAAGACTCGACCTCCAGAGTAATGGTCTTGCCGGTCAATGTCTTCACGAAGATCTGCATACCACCACGAAGACGGAGGACCAGGTGCAGAGTGGATTCCTTTTGGATGTTGTAGTCGGAGAGTGTGCGACCATCCTCGAGCTGCTTGCCGGCGAAAATGAGACGCTGCTGATCCGGGGGGATACCCTCCTTGTCTTGAATCTTGCTCTTCACATTGTCGATTGTGTCGGAGGACTCAACCTCGAGTGTGATAGTCTTGCCGGTGAGGGTCTTGACGAAGATCTGCATACCACCACGCAGACGCAGAACCAGGTGGAGAGTAGACTCCTTCTGGATGTTGTAGTCGGAAAGGGTACGGCCGTCCTCAAGCTGCTTGCCAGCGAAGATCAGACGCTGCTGGTCCGGGGGGATGCCCTCCTTATCCTGGATCTTGGACTTGACGTTGTCGATGGTGTCGGACGACTCCACCTCAAGGGTGATGGTCTTGCCGGTCAGGGTCTTAACGACTGTAGCTTAGTTAGCACGGGGTTCATCAGATGGCGGTGAGAGTGGCGAAACGTACAGATTTGCATGCCACCACGGAGACGCAGGACCAAGTGCAGGGTGGACTCCTTCTGGATGTTGTAGTCGGACAGAGTACGGCCATCCTCCAGCTGCTTTCCGGCGAAGATCAGACGCTGCTGGTCGGGCGGGATACCCTCCTTGTCCTGGATCTTGGACTTGACATTGTCGATGGTGTCGCTGGACTCCACCTCAAGGGTGATAGTCTTGCCAGTCACTGAGAGAAAGAGTCAGTCATGGGTTCAAGTGGCGATGGGAAAGCCTAGAGATATCAAAGCTGCCATCCCGGTGATGAGGTGAACTTACGAGTCTTGACGAAGATCTGCATGATGGCGGGTGATTCAGAGAGTGATGGATGAGTGTATGGACGTAGTGTAGTGAGAAAAGGGGGATGCGCGGTGTATCGCAGAGGTGTGGATGGGGGAAGAGAGAGAAGAGTGAGAGGAAGAAGAGGGGGCAGGTTAAGTATGAAAGAAGAGGGGGCGACTCTTAGTAAGGCACCAAATGGGAAACTACTAGAAAGTTGGGAGATGCCGGGCGCCGGATGAGTCAAGGACAGGCCTCTCTCATTGACGCCACCAGCGAAAAATCTTGTTCATCCTCTTCCTAAGAATAGTGTTTTATTGCGCTAGATGGAAAAGTCTAGTCTGATATCGTCCCGTGTTTGCCGTCATCCCGTCGCTTTTACTTCGGACATTCGAGAACTGGCCCTCTCTTCAGACTACGGGTGCAGGCGGCTGGAAGGACGATGACGTGTGAGTGCTTATCGCGAAAAGAGGGGGTGGACCCTCAGGTCCTCAACGGGGCTGAGAGCGGTAAAACCCACTGCGCCTCCTTGATATGGTCACATGACTCCTTTCTGCCGGGAGGAGATCAGGTGATCTGTGTCAGGTGATGCCCAGCTGCCGAATTCGACTGTTCTTGTCATTGTTTACTTGAACGACTGCACTCGGGTATAACACTCGGAATGGTATGCTTGGGCTATATAAACACGATTCACAATTCACAAAGACGGACAGTTCCACCCTTGCTCGACGCCGTTTTCCCTCCTCGGCACGCCGGACTCACAAAAAACACATCAGAGAATGCGACAAGATCGGATAGGTCAACAACCAAGTCCATGCTTTTGCCCTGGCTCAGACAGATGCCAGAGCCAGGCACTGCCACGACATCCCAAAAGACAACAAAACACAACTCGGCCGTACACGGTCATAACATTCGTGATCCTCGTTCATCGCTGAAAGCTATGCGAGAAAAGTATACCACAAAAGACAAGTAGAGAAAAAAGACTAAAGATCAAAAAGATAGGATGGCGGTTCCCTGGAACCAGGCCACAAATGCAACTAGTAGCCATTCTCGCTGGGAGAGGCTCGAGACTTGAATATCATAAAGAGTGGGAAGAGACGCGCTGGACTGTACTCGCTGTTGAAGGAACAGGTCGTCGTGGGAACATCATCGTCATCGTGCGCATGCGCATGCGCATCGCATTGCATCGTCGGGGCGTCTCTAGTTGGCGCGAATCACAAGTCGTGAAACAAATTTGTTCGACAGGCAGTCGAAGTCGTTGCGGTTGAACTTGGAACCGGAGCGGCCACGCAGGTAGCTCTCTGCAGGGTGTGTTAGGGATCTCACACAAGTTTCAATCAGCGGGTGGGGGATGCTTACCGTGTTGTTCAACATGTTGGCGAACCTCAGTCATGGTGTTGCACACATCGGGGTTCGAATACAACAGCTGGTGGTGCTTCTGCGAGTCCCATTCTGTGAAGGGAGGCAGTTTCTGCGAGATGGCCTGGAACAGACCGACGATGACACCGACGGGAGTAGTCTCCATATCGGTGCAGAACTTGTCGACGGCAGCCTGGTCGGGGGTCCGGTAGTGGCAATCAAACTGCATCTCCTCCCATACAGCCAGCAGGATCGAGGCCAGGATGAAGATGGTCGGCCAGTTCTTCAGCTTGTCACCACTGTATACACTGGAGTAGAGGGCGGAGAGTTCCTCCAGCACATCCTTCTGCAGCTCACGCCACATACTCGCCATAGCACACTTGATCTGGAAGTTGATCATCACGGGGGCCATGGTCTTGCCACGGAACTTGGAGCCCGGCTCCTGTATCCGGCCCAGGAAGCCATCCTCATCACCCAGGCCCTCGACCATGGTGACGTGCAGGGTCAGGTTGTAGGCAATGATCAGCTTGAGCGCCTTGCGGATGACGGGCAGCTTGGTGCGGTAGTAGTAGCGGAAGGCGGTCTTGAGCATTTGGGTGAGGAACGGTGTACCCTCAAAGTAGTCATCGACAAACTTCTCAAAAGTGCCATTGCCATCGATATGCCGATCCAGGTAATCCGACAACATGGCGTGCGAGATGCCCTCCATACCAGCGGAGAGTTTGGCAGTCTCGACCTCGTATTGCGTTGGCTCGCGGTGCATCGTCTCGACCCAGTCGATAGTGAAGCACTGCTCGTCGCGGACGTAGACTTCGCGAGCGTTGATCGGCAGGATCTGACCGTATCCATGTGTGATGAAGAGGGTGCGCTCCTGGTCCGAGAATCCCTTGATATTGCCCACTGAGAAACCCATCGAAATGTGTCGTTCATAGTCGGCCTTCCAGTCCTTCATGAAGTACCCAATCTCCTTGATATCAATGCGAGTACACGGCACCTGCCATAACCGGGCATGTGACGGCTGGCAGCCAGCACAAGGCTCGCCCTTGTCGCAAGTCTTCTTGAGAAACTTGCAACGCAAGCACGCACGCAACTTCCGAATTTCGCTGGCTTGCTTGCGCTGATCGGGCTTGAGAGGACCCTTTCGCTTGCCAACCCGCTTCTCGGTCTCGGGCTTGCCGGTTTGAGACTGTTTGCGCACCTTGGTCTCGGATGTCTTGGCGGCGATTGGGCTCTTGCGGGAAGGTTTCCGGCTTGGCGGAGACGCTGAAGAGGAGGATCCAGATGACCGAGTAGGCGAGGTTGACTTCTTGATGGGGACGGGAATCGGGCGCACCATAGCCCCAGGGCTGACCGCAGACGGAGAACGAGAACCAGAGCCAGGCGAAGACTGCTCGTGGTGCGCCACGGATGCACTTGTCGGGGAGGTGCCAGCCAGGTTGAAAGTGCCGTGGTGGTTGTATGGCAATTCGATATTTGTCTCAGAGGTGGGAGAATTGATCGGGTTGGCGAGATCAACGAAGCTGCTGCCGTAGGAAGTCGAGTAAGAAGACTCGGAAAGACTGCGGTCGTGCAAGGTCTGGGTGGGGTTGACGAAGACGCCCTGCTCAGGGAAACCGAAATCAAGCGAGCGACGGTGGTCGACAGTGCTCCAGCCATTATCGCTGCTGGAGAGGGAACGGACCTCGAGATAGGTGTCGGTAGGCGAACTGCTCTCCAAGACCGGGTGCGGGGCGGCGTATGAGACATCGGGAAGACCGCTTGGGAAATTAATCAGGTCGGCCTGGAAGTCGTGATAGGTGAACGGCACCATGTCGACAGGAGCAGACAGCGGGAGATACGGGCCATCGAGCAGACCGGCGCTCATCTGACCTTGGGGGCCGGCGGACATGAGGTCCACCGGAGACGACTGAATAGCCATGCCATAGCTAGCGGTAGTGAACTGAGGTGCCGACGACGGGTCCTCAGCGGAATATGGCAGTTGCTGATGCTGATGAGGGGTCTGATGTAGGTGTTGATGGAATTGCCAGTCGACCATGAGGTTGGGATCCTGGGCCACCGACTGTTCCAGGGGGTGACCGCTGGTTTGCAACGGCGAGAGATTGTGGCCTTCTTCAGACCGTGGGGGATTTTGGTCTACCGCCACGGGCCATGTCTGCTGTAGATAACCTCTAGAGTCGTAATCGACGCCGAGAAGGCCGTCGCTAGATAAATCAACATTTGACATGGCGTGTTGATGCCACTATGGGTTGAAAAGCGGAGGGAAGAGAACGGAAAAAGGGAGTAGTACTGAAGGGCCAGCCTGGATGAGAAGGCCTTCTTCAGAGAGAGGGCGAAAGAGAGAGTCACACAGGCAGAGCGACTGCCCAGTGAGGCGGTGGGGGGGACAAAGCAGCGGTGAGCAGAGATGCGCTAGGGGAACATCGTGTGGAGAGTGGAGGCTGGCTAGCAGACGTGGCGGTTGGAGCAAGTAAATGCCACGCCTGCATGCGATTCCCTCGACGTGACGCTTGTCCGTGGAGGTTTTCCAATTGACTAATAGCGTGGACCTAGGACTATTGAGATCGCAAGTCCCATGATCCGAGTTGGACTGTGCGTGGAATGCGGACTGGCCGCGGATAAGATGCTGACTTGGATCTTTATAGTGGCTATACTGCGTAGTGATAATGCCATAGGAGTGCCTAGTAATCATTAGCCATCTACAATTCTATCTAGGATCATGTATAGCATGTTTACCATGTTTACTCCATACTCAGTACTCTCGACCAGTGTCCCACGGATCCAGGTGGGAATCGCTGGGCGAGACACACGGGAAGAGAACGGAACGGGAGATCAGTGGAGACGACTGAATGGATGAAAATTGAAAACTTGCAAAGACAAAGAGGAAGGAAGAAAGTGCGTCGTGGCAATAACACTCTAGGCCCGTGCCCTCGGTTGATCTGACATCGGATCGTGAACGATAGCCAAGTCCTTCCCGATTCTGCTCCAATCACCGTGGCGAATCCAGTGCACGACAACTCATGATTCGTGACTGCCACACGGAGATCCTGGCACTGGCACCATGCCTCATGGGGAGTGAGCCATCACGGTGGGGGCCATCATGCAGTCGCGAGGGGCAGGGATAATCCGTTGGAGAATGAGCCGTAGTCTGTCGAGAACCTGATTGACTTGATTGACTCTCTGGAGAAACCTCCTCGGCAGAGGCGTCCGACAGTTGGAACTTGACAGGTCAACTGAGTGACTCTCGCACGGAGGCTTGGAGCACATGCAGAGATGCACGCAAGGGAGACTCGAGCAAGCCACTGGGGTGAAGCATGGTGAAGCATGATAGATTCAAAAGACGGCATCAGCCACCATCGCGTGCAGAGACTCAGAGAGACCCGAAAATTGGATGGATCACATCGCACCCCATCATGGCCGTATATTCATTGGCTGTAGATCGCAGTTGTGGCCTCTGACATGCAGGCGCGGAGGATTCAATAGCTGCTGCACGCTGTCATGGCATGATGCATCTCGGGCCACGAGAAGCCAGCCCGTTAGTAGTGCAAGAGGATGCTTGTCCAAGGGATGGCGATGTGAGACGTACTCCGTAGAACTCGTTCATCATAGTGGTCATAGTGGTGATGGTGATGATGAGAGTAGAAAGAGAAGCCCCGCAAAGTGGAGAAACAATACCAACGTCAAACTCGGTTCTTCATTCACAAGAGAACAATATCAACGCCAAACAAAGTGGCCTCCTCACCAATCCAGATCTCCCAGGAGCTTTCTTTGTTCTAATCTCGACTCGCGCTCATTTCTTATCTCAAAAGGTCCATGCCGCCCACTCTCGCAACGGGAAGACACCGGCGCAAAGTTCGATTCCCATTCACTGGCCAGCCCGCTCAGAAAACATCCGCGGCGCGTGTTGCCACATCAGATCGTCAGAAACACACCAAGAATCCAATTTCCACAATCAATATGACAAGCAGCCAAGAGACACCCAGACCGGGGATCCCAGCCCTGTTCACGCAGCCGCCGCCCATCCGCGACCCGCTCGTGACAGAGACCACTGATCTGCAGGACGCAACCCTCGACAAGTGTCTGCCTTTCCTGAAAGGGATTCATAGTGCTCAGAAGGGTCCCTTCAATGCACATGGAGTGCCTGCACTCCAACGCGATGACCATGTAGCATATCTCTATGATTCCTTGGAAGACTATCCCTCGGGCTTTGTGGCCATGGATGCGAGTCGCCCATGGATGGTCTACTGGGCACTGGCGGGTCTGTCTCTCCTAGGGGAAGATGTGAGTCGAGTGCGCGAACGGTGAGTGAGATCGACTTGTTGTTTGCGTCTTCTACTCTTGCCTTGTGCCATGCATTTACTCGGCCACCAATTCTTATCACTCGCATGGCAGGCCACTTCAAAAGCACCAGGCTAATGCTCTTGCAGTGTGATCGAAACACTACGGCCAATGCAGAACCCCACCGGCGGCTTCGGCGGCGGACATGGCCAAATATCACACCTTGCCGGAAGCTATGCGGCCGTTCTGGCGCTCGCCATAGTCGGGGGTGAGGATGCCTTTGCATTGGTGGATCGACAAGAAATGTGAGTTATCTGCTGGCAGGATCCTTAGCTTGAGCGTCTCTGACCCGGCATTCTAGGTGGCGATGGCTGGGCCGGTTGAAGCAGGAAGACGGAGGCTTTCGTGTGTGTGAAGGCGGGGAAGAGGACGTGCGGTAAGCAGCTCATGTCGCGCATTATTGCATGGATCTGGGCTCTGATGATTGTACCGCCATGGCAGTGGCGCATATTGCGCGATGACTATCATCTCGTTACTCGACCTGCCCCTAGAGCTGCCGTCTGATGTTGTCGAGTCTCGGGGAGGACTGATGCACAGCTTCATCGATGGCCTCCCGAATTATCTGTCACGATGTAAGGCGTGTTCTTGTCTGGTGCTACTGTATTTGATGCTGACGAGCTTCGTTTTCAGGTCAAAGCTTTGAAGGTGGCATCTCCGGAAGTCCCGGCGTGGAGGCGCATGGAGCCTATGCTTTCTGCGCGCTGGCGTGCCTGTCCATCATAGGATCGCCAGAGGAGACGATTCCCAGGTACAAAGCTTTGTGACTGTCTGCTAGAATAGCTATACTGACTATTATGAAGGCACATGAATCTCCCCCTCCTCCTGTCATGGCTATCTGCTCGACAGTACGCTCCAGAAGGAGGTTTCTCTGGGAGAACGAATAAGCTAGTCGACGGATGCTACAGCCACTGGGTTGGTGGGTGCTGGCCACTACTGCAGTCTGCTCTGGACGGGAAGCCACACTCTGCCGAAGCACCTCTCAACACAGTAGGCAGTCTCTTCAGTCGCGAAGGACTGTACCGATACATTCTCGGCTGTTGTCAATCTCCCCACGGGGGTCTTCGTGATAAACCGGGCAAGTACGTGTTATCTCTCGAACCCCTGATGTTTGCATGCAGATGTCGCTGACCGTGAGACCCAGGAGCGCTGATTCTTATCACACCTGCTACGTGCTCGCAGGCTTGAGCGCAACGCAACACTACCACTATCGCACGGAGAAAAGTGCCTCGTCCAGCGAGGTGTTCTCCTCAGCCTTCTCGTGGCGGTCTTCGCCGGTCAACGAGGACAACGTGTTTGAGAAAAGCGACCGGTTAGCGCCTCTCCATCCGCTGTATCTCGTCCCGCACCAGGCCGCAGAGAAGATGCGGCTCTGGTGTGAAGCTCGGCCTTTGGCGGGCTAATGGCGGGAGAGGGGTAAATCGATGCAGTGAAACGCCACCAAAGAACACCCGGGGGCCATCTACAGAGGTACGAGACGTAGAAGACGAGCTTCATGGCCCGGAGGATCAGGGAAATTGACATGCGAGACTGGACCTGAGTGAAACGTGAAATCATCATGGAATATCCCAGACTTTGATCGTCGTCACGGTCGATTTCCCCGGAGGATTGTGAAAACCCGTGGGAGCCACGCGGGTGATTTGTCCAAGCTTTGAATAGCACCAGGATCAAAGCGTGCGAGACGCAAGGGATGTACTATTTAGTGTGACAGAGTCAAGAGAATGTGACGTCGGACTCCGAGACTCGATTTTCCAGATTTGTGGCAAACTACCATTTCTTATCTTCGTCTACCAAACGCCCTATAGCTAGCAAGGTTGCTAGCACTCTAGGAGATATAACCCACCGATCACAGAGGTGAATCCCGCTGACCATCAACTCCTCAACTCACAGACCGACAGACCCCAGCTGCACGACGCCCAACAAGGCAACTTAGTCACCGTCATCCTCGACAGCTCGTTACGCGAGCAACACTACCTCACCACCAATAATGCAGATAAAGCAGCGCCCATCCCCACCCGCACTGCCAACTCATCACTGCGTCCGATGCCTGTCGAGTAACTTTCTTCGACCCTCGCGGTCAATTCCCTAGTCCTCTCATCCTCTCCTCACAGCTCGGAGAGCGGTACGTGCATCGGCCCCTCGTTCGACATGACAACTCCATCCCAGACGCGGTCTGCACAACATGCCCGCTTGGCGCCAATCACTCCCTTGGAATGATGGTTTCCTGCAGCGCGTCTCCAAAGTTTCCCAGGTGAAGATCCTCAAGCGGCAATATGGGCTGTTGCTGCTATACCTGCTAACTGCGGGGCACTCGATCAGAACGCTCTCGCTGATGCGGGCAGACCAGCCAAACCCAAACACAGCAGATCAAATACGGTCTCAATGATTCGGATCTCGGTCCAGCTCCATCTCCCACCGCAGCTGGAACAGCTCCAGCAATTGCACAACAGCCAGGCCAGATCACTAATCAATCGGTCCTGTTCCCCTCTCGACCTAGTACCAACTAGTCCCCGGAGATCCCTTGGTCTCGATCGGCGAATTGCAGGCGGGGGAACCTAGGCCCAGCATTCCCGGAGGTCCTGTCCTCGATTCGGCTTGATTCGACTGGCAAAGAGCCATGCCAGCACATCAGTACCTTTAAACCCGCCGAAGAAAAAAATGGGGACCGGGGCCTTCATCTTGATAGACTTCAGCCTTTCCAAACCACTCATTCGGAGAGAGCTAGTGGCCCCAGCCAATCTCTGATCGGTGTTTCCGCGCATCCATGACATCGTCTGCTTGGATTGTCTCTGTCGGGACTGCGAGTTGTACCCTGTTGACGGCCCGTTCTGCGTTCTGGACAAGGACGTGTATACTTGCCCTGACCTGGTTGTCCGAAGGTTTTCCAACGGTGGGTATCGGAATTCGAGGAACAATGAATTTTACACTTGTTCATAATTGCATTGACTCATTTAGAGAGGAGGAATTGGATGGTTCCCGCTTACCTAGTGTTCTATTATTTCCCTGTTTAGGTTTCTGCAGCGGCGTTTAAGACCGATCCTCCTGCAAAATTCATTATACTACGAAGTACCACACAAAAATTACGAATTGATGCGCTGTCTCGATTGCAACCGCCGTCCATTTGCCCATTTGCTACTTGGTTGCCTCTTCCTTTGCCTCTGGTACTCTGTACCTCCGTACACTGACATCTGTACCAATGCCCTGCCCCACCTGTTTCCAGACATCGAAGTAATTAAGTATAGCATGGAAGCAGTCGCTCTAATCTCTCCTTCATCTGCTTCAAATCTTTTTCCTTCCTGAGTTCGCTGGTACGGGTAATCGTTCGTGTACTTTATATGTGTCTCTGCATGGCGTGGCATCTTCCAATGTCTTCTTCAAGCCTCTAGTCTCTCTGCTTTCTTCATCTTCCTACCCCGTCATCATCATCATCCACACTTTTCAATCTCGCCCGACAAGCCCGAACACTTCATCGCGTTGGTGCCATAACACACTAGCCTGACGAAAAGGAACGGCTAGACTCGCCAACACGCACTCAAACAAGTCTACCGCGGTACTATTGTCATCCAGATCACGATAGACAGCGCCGTTGGGCATCATCGTCCGCATATCCAAGCTGTGCCGCAGTTTCAGACCCAGCCTCGGTCTCAGCCTTACCCGTTGCCCACCAAACATAGCCAATCCGTTCAATGCTATCGGGATAGCTGGCTCTCCCATTGCAAAGTCGACACTGCGCAGCCGCCTCCCGCATTACGTGCCGTTGCTGTTCACTCGCGATCCAATTGGCAACCATTGAAGTCATTGAACCCGACCCAGTCGAGATGTACTATATCCTCTACCTGGCGAGTAAGTCAAACGGCCCTGCATTGCACCGCATGAACCCAGGCTGGCCTCACCCAACAAGAATCCATCAACAAACCAAACAACCCTCCAACCACCCCCAACCCACCAAGCCATCATACTCGAAACCAAACTAACATATCCAAACAGGCCTCTGCCGCCGCCGCCACTGGCCCGAACCAACCTACGAATCCTACACAACACCCACAGGCCGGCACAGCTGCATCGTGCGCGTCAACAACCGCGAATACCAAACCGACACGACCTGTCCCTCGCCGACGCAGGCGCGCGAAAACGCCGCCATGCGCGCGTACCTGATCTGCCGCAATTTCTCCGTCAACGACGGCATGTACCCGGCGGGGCATGACCATGGCGGCGTGGTGCAGGGGATCCCCGTTGCGATTGGGACGGGGAGGAAGGGGAGTCAGGGGAGTAGGGAGAGTAGGGATGATGATACGGATGCGGAGGCGTCGGTTTGTAGTAGTGGGGGAAGTAGTAGTCCGGAGTATATGGGGGTGAGGGGGCGTGGGCATGGATATGGTCATGGGCGGTTTGGGAGTGGTGATCTGGAGGTGGAGGGGGATGTTCGGGCTGTGAGAGGACTTGCATATGAGAGGAGGGAGGGTTAGTTGTTGGTACTTGACGTGCGAAGGTGGAGGGATTGGTGGATTACGATTTACGATTTATGATGACGGTTGTTTTCTACCAGTTTTGCTGTTATAGATGGAAAAAGCTAAGGCCATACCTCTGTGTGAACTCCCTTGACAATCGCTTGACTTGGACTGAACAGTCTTGTCTGAATGACTCGTTGCATGTGTGGAGATTAGCGATTGCTTTTAAGATTGTGTGGTTCTTTGCAATGCAGGCATTCAATTCATTCTTCATCCTCCCCTTCGTTGATGGACAGTCCCACCAGATCAGGGTTTGCAGGACCTGACTCCATAGAAAGCGTATAGTAGATGCCAGTGGTGGTGGAACTAGATCACAAGATTGACTCCTCTATGAGGAACTATATATCGAGGTGAGCTGATATCTATCTCCAGAAGAAAATCGGGTCTGGTACACAGGTGGTGGACACCTTTGATAAGCTAGGCGACCCGACCCTGCTCACAAGCTTCACTTCATGAAGACAAATCAAACAACATCCAAGAAGAACACATACCCCCTACCTACGAGGATAAGCTCATACAAAGCCAAGCCACCCGCACAGCCACGACGATCGCACGCGCCATACTGACGTCACTGATATGATACAACAGCCAAGGCAGTTCGAAGATAAGCTGTCTCGAGCAACCGCTGTTCCTGGATTCTGACTTTCGTCAAGCTTGATCATAACGCTAATCACCTAGGGCAAGTCCATCGCGTCGTCTCTCTTTTTCTCCACTACTCCCAACGTCTCTGCGTCATGAATTAACCTTACCGGCTTTTACCTCTTTCTCTACGGAGTACACCTGTGCACATTGTCCTCCACGCAAGGAGGTGACAACTGTTCAGCATTCGAGAGTCGAGAGTGATACACAAGCGGCGCAGTAGAGAGTTGCAGCTATGCGGTCTGTGACAAGGGGCTGCGCGCCTCTTGTGTCGACGGTGAGATGTCAGGCAGGTTGGCGCGGATCTGGGATATACGCGTTGTCTGGGAGGACGAGTGGGAATACTATCTTGGCCTGTTGTCGGCGGATACATCTGCTGTCGCGAGGAGGGATAGAAGGGGGTTCCTCATCTGGGGCAGCTCGGTTGACTTTGTCAATGAGTTCACGGAGACATGGGCCTACAGCTCCTCGGGCATTCCTCGGACAGACTCAGATCAGGTCCTTCAGGAAAGCGAATTACGTTGAGAGAGTCACTGACAACGAGAAGACGGAAGAAGTTCTGGAGACTTTGGAGGTTCGCGATGATGAGAAAGGCACTCAGCCTCCGCGGCAAGTGCTGAAGGAAAATGGCTGGAAGTCGTCGTCTGGGCCGCAGGATCCAGAATCCCATGAGGAGATGACGAAGGGTGAGACTGTCCCAAGATATATACTTACGCAGTATCTAACTCTACCAGGCAAAATGCTGACAACACCCTCGCGCCTATTCAAATTGATCATCCCCTTGACTACCGTTGGACGAGAAGGCGAAGACAAAGGTAAGTCTCAGCCAACTGAATACCAGCCAATGCCCTTGCTAAATACTCATGAAGGAGTCGAACGAATCGCCATACTGGTCCACCCCCAACAACCACTCTCATACCTAGAACGCCTCATCCAATCCGAGCTCCCCCCAATCAAAGGCCAAACCGAGCGGCTCCGTCCACCCGCCGTCTCATTCATCGCCCTCCAGCACGAAGACAACGCCATCAAGCCCCGCAAGCGCATCGAAGATGACCTCGTCCTCGACGACGCAAACGCAGACAAAGACAACCGCCCGGACGCCGTGGAAAAAGAACACAAACCCGGCGCCGGCAAGCCCGAACAACGACGGCGGTCCCGAGAAGAAGACGCAGAGACATACAGCTACCCACGAAAGATATCCCCCGGTCTTGACCCGCAGGGCGAGCCTGAGCGGTTCGTGCGGTGGTCACAAGCTACCGAGGTGGGAGACTTCATCCGGGACGCGGCTCGCACTCGTGAATTCATCATCGTCATTGAAGGCGCGCCCTCGGGACTAGGCCAGATCCGCGTGACGGTCCCATCCTTCAACGAACGGACATATTTCCTGCGAATGCGACTGCGGAAACTCTCCCGCCGGATCCAGGGCATCGCAGAGATCAAGCACAAATGCGATCAACTAGCCCACCGGGGCGCGCAGCGCGTTGCCATCGGCGGGTTCGGCATCCTCTCTGTCTGGTGGTACATGGTGTACAAGTTAACCTTCGAGACGGACTTGGGATGGGATACCATGGAGCCGGTGACATATCTGGTCAGTTTGTCCACGCTGATGGGCGGGTACCTGTGGTTTTTGTATCACAACCGGGAGATCTCGTACAAGTCTGCGCTGGATTTCACGGTTAGTGCGCGGCAGCGCAAGCTGTATCAGCAGCATAATATTGATCTCCAGCTTTGGGAGTCGCTGGTTGATGAGGCCAAGACTTTGCGAAGAGAGATTAAGGGGATTGCGGCGGAGTATGATGCGGAGTGGAATGAGCGGGCGGATGAGCAGGATGAGAGGGTTACTGAGGCGTTGAGGTCTCAACGGGGACAGAGAAATGGGAAGAAGAATAGTCGGGGGAAGGATGGGGAGGAGGAGGATTATGATGATTGAGGGTGGAGTTGACGCCTGCTACATTGATTTCTTTTGTACACAAGTTCATAGCGCTTGCGTTCGATGTATCATTTTTGCATTGCAATACTGCTGAAGCTGTGAAATACATACCCGGGGAATTTTTTATTATGGGATCAGCATTCAAACAAGATAGAAACATGAACAATCTCATCATAGCCACAGTCCAAGAAACAAACTATATTGTTCCATTCCGCACAGGATCATAGTACCCCTTCTTGGGCGTCTCCTCCACCTGCTTCACCTTCTTGTCTACAAAACAAACCAGAATTAGCCGCAGCACCACCAAAAGCCCAGAAGAACGAAGGAAGAAAAGCAAAAGAAGGAAAGGAAGAAAACATACTATCACCACTCCCCTCTCCCTTCCTCCGGTTCCGATTATTCCTCACATCCCTCGACCGGAAAACACTATACAACAACCACCCCGCCACCCAATTGGGCCCATACTCGCCGCTCGTGCCGCCCCGGTCAAAGAGCGGCCGCGTGAGCGGGCCGGCATTGCGCCAGATCTCCATCACGGCCCAGCGCTGCCGCTCTGGCCGGATGTGGTGCCAGAAGAAGGGGGGTCGGGTGTTGGGGTCTGCGCGGATGTTGTCCAGCAGGCTGGACGTGTCTTGATTTAGGCGGTTGTAGACCATGATTGCTTCGTCCTGAGGAGGGTTAGTGGCTGAGGTAGATTCGAGGGGGTGGTGTGGTGTGATAGAGAGGGGGGTTGGAGAAGGTCTTACTCGCATGGCGCGGTAGTACTGTTCATGCTGGGGGTCGTGTGGGTTTAGACCCAGGGCATGCATGAATTCTTCCTTTGAGACTCGGGGGCCGACGGCCATTTTGTTTGTTGATTGATAGAGCAAAGACAGATGTAAGGTGTTTTGTTGAAGATGTGTATGAAGTGGACTTGCAAAGCAAGCGAGGATGAGATGAATACTGATCCTTTGAAAGACAGATAGACAGACCCAGACATACAGCAGGACTTTATATCAACCTCAGAGCCCCATCAAGCACGATCCAACGGACCTTTTTCAACGGTCACTAGCGGCCCCGCTCGACGTGCATAGACAGCCGTGTCAGAGCAAGGGCACGATGCAATCGATGGAGAGAATGAGGCGGGAGAAAGCAGGACCAGCGAACGAACAAGACGGACAGATCTAGTGTCTTGCGCTGTGTTGTGTTGTGTTGTGTCGTGTCGGCAAAGTGCAATCGGTGAAGTGGATATGCAGATGTTTACAGGCGGAGTCGAAGCTGGAGCTTTGACAATGCAGTCGTCAGTCGAGCTGCCTGCTCCGCATGGGCAGCCGAGACATGATATGCTCTCGGGAAGGTGTGCAATCGCATATGATGAGGTGAGGTGATACCTGTAGATCGGGAGGCAATTGTGGGGTGGAGAGTGACTCTTGCTTTATTCGGACATTTAGACTATCTGAGCGTCTCGAGATTCGATGGAGTGGTTGTACAATGTGTCGTTCTGTTCATCCAACCCGAACTACGTCAAACCAACCTTGATAGTGGAATAGTCTCATCCTCTACTTGGTCGAGGTATACATTAGCTACGGTGAGTACGTACTGTGCCCCCGTCCTATCCCATGTCAATGACACAGGTCAGCAGCAAACGAGTGCAAGATGAAGTTGGAGTACAGTGGGGTAGCACACTTCCACGGGAGGATATCGCAAGACAAACAGAATCCCATGAATCATGAGCTCGGGGTCGAGGACTGAGCGCTGCTTCGAATCGAGGATGAGTCCCGAGCTCGAGTCTTCTATCCGAGACAGGCAGACGGCGATATATGTATTTGCATGCAGGACGAGAGCTCTGAGATACCGTATGCTTCGAGGAGAGGATCGGCGATGATGGATACTGATTGTATGTCTCTATCCGTCTATTCAAGCTGGTTGTAGAATGGGTGGCTGGATGATATGCAATCGAGACAAATCTCCGAAAACACATCCTTGTCACAAGGGAAGCCCAGTACGACTGAGTCGTCCACGATCGGCCGAACCCCAAATCTTACTCCTACTACATCCATATCCCAACCCATCAAACGGCAAAACCCAGCCAAAAAGACCAGGACCACTCTGTGCCGGACCGATCCCACGAAGGCCAGACAGACAGACTCGTTGGCCTGCCGTACAACGGCCCGCCTCGCAACAAGCCGCCTCCTCACTCTCGCTTGCGAGGAACCGACCCTCAAGAAAACGGCCAGCCTGCTTGCCTCTGCAGCGGAAGGGATCCGGCTGAATTTAACCGTGCGTCGCGATCTGAGCGTGCATGCGTCTGTGGGGAAGTGCAGCTTGCAGGTGCAGACGGACTCGATTAGGTGTTTGTTTTGTTGGAGGTACGGGATCACTGCCTGTAGACAGAGACTTGCACTTGCATTTCAAAAGTGATCATGATTTCCCTATTGATAACGCGAGATATCATGAAAAAGTAAGTCTATCAGGCAACGTGGTAACCGCCGATCTCACCCCAATTTATCATCCACTGTGCAACAGAGCAAGTTGGACACAGCCATGTGCTCAACTACCTCAACGTATGTATAACCATAGAGAAGAGGCAGATAGGATAAAGGAGAGCTATTGGGAAACACGGAGCGTGAAACGGTAGTGCAGACGGGTCCCCGTCATCCCCAGTCGGGCTGGTGTCCTCCTCTCGGAGCTTTTGCAGCATCCCTACCAAGACGGGTGCGACGGGCAACGCACGAGGCGACGGACGTCATTCTTGGCTCCGCGGTTTCTGATTCTGCGGGTTGCCGTGTTCTGCTTTGTTTTGTGGTTGGCTTGACATGTGAGGATGTTGGCGATGAGTCTGATACAGAGTTGTACTCGGTGTGTCGAGGTGAGGGGGATGTGAGAAGCCCACAAGTCAATCGAGATATCCAAGAAGAGACCTTCATCTCCGTGAAGTATCCTCAAACCTCGCCCACCAGCTCAATGCAGGTTCCCGGCCCATTGTCAAATCCTCCAAGCCGGCATGCAATCGCGGACGCAGGCCGGCCAGGCTGCAAGATCCCTCGGGGAAGTTGGGGAGCCGGTCTTTCCCCGGTGAGTCGTTGGTAAGGGCTGGACACGTTGGCGAGGCGCCGTTTGGTGGAGGCTTAAGCGCAGCCGCGACAGTTTTGCTGGCAAATTTGTGGTGGGAGTCGATCTCGTTGGGGACTATGGGCGTTTGGACGGTGCGCTGCTGAGATGTTGTTGAGAGATTGGGTTTATGTTTTGGTCTGGGTGAAGAGGAGTGATGATAGGGGGGTGGGGGGGCTCCATGAGAAATGTGAGAAACAAAAGGCCATCCCACGCATCGACCTTACTAACATACTAGATCAACCGGCAGATCAACATCCAAGATGCACCTCCATGAACCAACGAGATCGATCGATCTCGATCGCTATCGCGTCGATCACAAGGCACTTGCGCCACAACCTTGAAACGCCCAGTGCGGCTCCAAGACACAGTCAAATCAAGCTTATCGACAGACTCTCGTCCCGCACAAGTGGCTGAGCGAAGCTTTGTGAGGCACCAATGGCTGTTCTCTGCAGGATTGTGGAGTGAGGTACCCCAGATTGTCCTGAGCTGCAAATTGAACACTTCTCATACATATCCAGGGAGTAGATCCATGTGCCTTGATATCCATCCCTCGATCTCCCATGTCCGTATCAACGCTAAGCTTCGCCTCTTCTAGTAGAGCTGCTTCAATCCGCTCTAGTCAGGTAGCAGCACTCGGATTCCGTATCTGATATCGGTACTCTTCTTAGATCCCCAGCTGGGGGACAATGCACTGTCGCGAATCACCGCCTGCGTCCATAGCCACCACCCCTAAATCCAATCCAATCCCATCCATCCAGCTCATCCGCAGACCCATTCCCATGACGGAAAGTGTGTGTATGTACGTCAGGAAAGCAGGCACCGAACACGACCAAAAAGAAAAGTGAAAAGCTGACAAGGCCTTTGCAATGCTCCATCCGTCGCTTGAAAAAGGTGTAGTTGAAAAGCAAAACCGGCCCCCCTCGGCACCAAAAGAAATGATTGAGTGCCAGTTATTTCTTCGTCTCGTCCGCTTTCTTAGGCGCTTCTTTTTCCTCCTCCTTCTTGGGCTGCTGCTCTTCCTTGGCTTCTTCCTTCTTTGGCGCGGGCTTCTCCTCCTTTTCTTCTTCTGCGGGGACTTCCTCGCCGTAGTACCGGCGCAGGAACCGCTCAACCTTGAAGTAGGCCTTCTTCACGTCTGCCAGCGTATCGGCGATGTTTTTCAGGGAGACTTCCTTGTCAGGTTCATCTGAGGTGCCGGTCTCGTCTTTTCCGGCGCCAAAGTGCTGGATCTTCTCGCATCCGTCCTTAACGTGCGTGAGGCCCAGAGTGGCGGAAGAACCCTTGAGGAAATGTCCCAGAGAGGAGAGCTCAGGCAAGTTCTTCTCGGAGCTGTGGCTAGTCAGAAATGGTCGTGGTGAGACGTGGTAGATAAGACATACATTGCCTTCTCCATCTTGTCGAATGTCGTCACAGCCTGGTCGAAGAAACCGAAGACAATTCCCTTGCTGAAGTCACGGTCATCATCGTCGTCCATTTCGAGAATCTGTTCGAATGCGGAGGAGTCAATCATATCCTGACCCTCCTCGAGCGAAGGCTGTCACATCTGTCAGTATCAAGCTGGTTGATTGCTCGGGGAGAACTCACCGGCCCATCGGCCTTCTTGGTTTCGGCTGGCGGTGCCATGTCTGTGATGTGTCGAGGAAAAGATCAAATAGGAAAACCCCAGGTCACAGTGCAGATCGTCACGGTCGTTAGATCAACTTGTGGCCCAATCCAGTTGTCAACCTAGATTGAGGTCGATGGCCTGCATGAATAAGATCAGTTCAAGGTTCTTCACATTTGACAAATCATGAAGATGTAGAACAATCACGAAATGGATGCAGATGACAAATCCCAGTCAGCCAGCGAGATGACAATCAGCTTCATCTATGAGAGGACATGGAACCCCAGGGATCTGGGATACAAAGGCAGGGGTGCATTAAAGATCACAATGCAGGGCAGCTGGGTGCAAGCAATGATTGAATGCGAGGATGCCGGGGTAGTTCAGTGCCAAATTGGGCCACACGCAGGACCCGCGGGACGCCACAAACAGATCGGTAGTAACAGAACCCAGTCTGGCAGGTCGAGACCGGGGTATGCTTCAAGAGTGTAGATGGACCTGGACAGACAGGGAGAGGGGCTGAAGGGGAGGTGAGGCTTACTGTGTGATGCTGCAAGCCGAGGGAGCAAGGAAAGAGAGATCAAAAGAGGGGAGGGGGAGAGTTTAACTGTGGAGAGACAGGGGGGAAAAGAAAATACAGAGAGAAAAAGTGTGTAGAAGGGCTGATAAAACAAGCCGCGATAGCCCATTCACTGCACATATACTCGTCGCAGCGGGGCATTCACCGCACTGCAGCTGCCGACAAGTCCAGGCCCACGCTGGAAGCACGATAGGAGAACAGCACAACTGAAAAAAATGACAATTCAAAAGGACGATCAATCGGGTATCGCGTGTAGCGCAGTTTGATAAATGCTCAGGCTAAACGGGCCAGAAGGAGGGGCAAATGGTGAATTGGAGATTGGAGTTGGTTCATCCCACCTTTTTTTTCTGCTGATTTTTGAAGCTTCGCAGTTCAGCCTCACAATGACAGCTTCCGTGAAGGGTGAATAAGGTGTTAAGGTTGACACGGGACCGATGAAGGTGAGCACGAGGGTTCAATACCCGACGAGAGGAAGAGGACAAAGGGAAGAGGAGGAAGAAGAATGGGGTTGGCGAGAAAGGGGAGAGGGCGGAGAACGTTTGAGTGTGGGTAAAGTGGTTGATGGCGGCCCTCACTAAAGGAACAAGTGGAGGAGGACGAACCCGAGAACAACCCAACCCTCGTTCTGCGAGTTGATCTCGTCCGATATTATTTATCTGATCGTATCCTCACTTCTCGAGGGGAAAATTAGAGGTGAGGAAAAAGCCATTAGCCCCCGATGAGACGGATCTCTCACTGGCCAACCCGGTTTTGCTGTTGTATATGGGATCTGTGCGCTACTGACGTCTGTCTACCGAGTATGGATGGATCTCAATTCGAGTATGTGGTTGATTATCTTGTCTCATCGTGATAGATCATCTGTCCATGTTTGACTCTTCTCGACGGAGACTACGATACTACAGAAGATCATATTCTTCCAATGTGTCTCTTCTCACCATCGTGAAAGAAAGCTGATTTCATCACTGGATCATGGTCACCCGGACTCCATCATCCATCGGCTAGAAACACCCAGCCAGTGGAGAGCAACCACGAGAGAAAAGACTCGGACCCAAGCTCCACCGGGAACCGAGCAGCGTGAGATCATCGGGGCTCCTCCCCTCCCTTCGTTGTGGGTGTACATTTCGGTACATGCCCAGTGGGGAATCCAGCACCCAAAAGGGGGGTCCAATGGTCAGTATACCTCCTATACTGCGCTGTAGTCCGTGTAGGCACCCAATCTAAACCTATTGAGCATAGAGATCTGGCAGCAACGAGGGGGGTTGCAGCCGCGCAACGACATCATCGTGGCGCCGATCCCAGCGCCAGGGACGTCACTCCTTCGAAGGACTCCCATCTTCCGAGCCGCACGTGGAACCAAAGCATTCTTCAGACAAGCGAAGTGGTCAAGGATCGGAGGTGGAGGGTCCCTGTCTTAGAGTGAGACTTGAAGACTTGACCTCGGGACTCGAGTTGGCAACAACCAGACACAGCGTTCATTTGAAGGCGAGGAGAAGAAAGAAAATGAGCAGCCGTGTGCTCCGTGGAGGGGCTGGTACAGCAGCTGGTTCAAGTGCATTGGACCGCAACCGGGAGAACCTGACCCAGTGCGACGTAAGGCCTGGGCCCTGGAGGACCGGGGGTCTCCAATATGGATTGAGGCGTAATGACAAACAGTTTCCCTCGGCTGAACCAGGACCAGCGGTGTCATGTTGCATAACCCATAGTCTTCTGATATACGGTGAGCTGAAGCATCTATATATTTTGTTTTGTTCCTTAATTTGTGGTGAGATGGCATTGCGGGGCAATTGGTAAGGGGGAGGGCTGGAAATGCTGGGCCCCAGACACCGGTGACTATGCTGTCACCGATGACGATGGTTGGGGGAGGGAGAGTGCAATTTGGCGCGGGAGCCTCAACCCCGGAGTCGGACAGCCGAAATTGCCTCAATTGAGGGCATTGAAAGTCACAGAGAGATCAAAATCCCCAAAACCCGCACGGCCACCCCTCTCCCAAATGATGCCGACACTTTTGTTTATATAGCAACTCGGGGGCAAGCGTGCCTCTGCCATCTTTCTCCTGCTTTTTCTTGTGAGGTGGTTGTTCCGAGCCCTGTCCACCAATCATATGTCATGGCGGCCGCCATGACATCATGGTGGAGGGGTCCTCCGAAAAGCACAGCCTCTGACGTCATTTTTGGTTCGATGCACTCGCGGTCACGCTCTCGGATCTTTGTTATTCCCGTCTATCCTTTTTGGGACATCTTCATCATTCGCTTCCTCCTTCTGGCCTAAGCTAGACTCTCTCCACCAAGACTGGATTACTTTGCTAGTCTGTTCAGGGCAAGAGCACTAATGCAAGGCGACATCATCTAGGTTCGGTGTCCCATGATGTCAGTCTGCAGCTCGTACATCGCAGACCCTACTAACAAGTGTGGGCAAAATAGGCATTGTGTGCAACGTGACAACCACGGCAGTCGAGTCTGTCACACACAATCTACACCGTTGTCCTTTTTGGCATCTCCGGTCTGAGTCCATTCAGCGAGAACCTGATGACGGCGTCGGCTATCAATCTGGACTGCGTGGATTGCTTCTAGCCGGAGCTCCCTGGTCCTTGTCAACACGCCTGGCCGCTGATGGACAAACTCAGGCTCGAGAACCAAAGACAGGCATACCCCAAGAAGCACCAGGAGACACCCAAAATTGGGCACATTAGCCTCATCACGCAGATGTTTGCTCTGTACATATACGGCCCCGGTACGAGGTGACGGACGCGCCTAGTGGACTAGGTCGTGCAGTGGTGGATGATACCTTCCACTCGAAGAGTGCCCTCAGTGGAGCCAGATCTATTTGGCAAGGAAGCCATCCGTTTGGTTACCACGTCCCAGAGATAATGCTTTATCAAGCGACATACAAGAATAATAATCCATACTCCAGCAATTAGCCTGTCAGCTCGGACCCGACCAACTCTGCACGGAGGAAATTCGGCTGGCCGAAAGGCAAAGCACATACATACTTGGTGACCTAAATCAGACCCGGCAATATAGATGATACCTCCATCTACCAATAAAAACGGCCAATGCTTCTGAAACTCTGATCTTCTGGGGAAAACAGCGTCGCGTCTCTCCACAGCTTCGAGGCGTCTTCTGGAATGCTTATGTCATCATCCGAGGTCCCTTTTCCAAGGTTCGAGATTCAACAATTTAGCTTCACCTCGGAGCAACCCCAACAGACTCATCTGCCACCCTACGCCTCAATTGTCGCAGTTCCTACTCAGAATTTACAATTCACCTTCTACACCACCGCCATCACCAAATAGCGGCCATTCACAATGCCTTCATCGACAACTTCCAAATCCACAACCCCCCGCTCCTCCTCACCAACCGGCCTAACAAAAACCTACCTCTTCGCCTACAATGCCCTCAACCTCCTCAGCTGGGCCACCTGCCTCCTCTACACAGCAAGCCTAATCCCAACCTCCCCCCTCCAAAGAATCTTCGCCGAAACCTTCTCCCCCCTCCTCGCAACCCAATCCCTCGCCATCCTCGAAGTCCTCCACAGCCTGGTCCGCCTCGTGCGCGCCCCCGTCATGACAACCGCCATGCAAGTCGCCTCCAGACTGCTCGTTGTCTGGGGCATCTTGACGCCCTTTGGGGGCGAGATTGTCGGCGCGACGGGGCGGACCCAGATCGGTGATTATGCTTATTTGGGGTGTGTGGGGGCTTGGGGTGTTACGGAGGTGATTCGGTATGGGTTCTTTGCGATTACCCTCTCGGGGAATGCGGTTCCGGCATGGTGGACTTGGTTACGGTGAGTATCTCCCCGTCGCTGTTGCATATTGCGCGACTATTTGCTGGGTGTTTACTGATACTGGGCCAGGTACAACACCTTCTACGTTCTCTACCCCATCGGTATCACGAGCGAGTGCACCCTCATCTACCAGGCGCTTGGTCCCGCTGCTGGTATTGATCCGCTGTTCCGCTACTTCCTGATCGCTGTTCTCGTGATCTACGTGCCTGGTATGTTCCATTACAAACGTTGCGATTGCAAAGTTGCGAGATCCTGTTTCTGACTCATGCTTCTACAGGGTCCTATGTGCTGTACACGCACATGATTGCTCAGCGCCGAAGGGTTCTGCGTGGAAAGAAGCGCGCTGACTAGGTGGCTCGGTGAGAGCAGGAAAGATGAATGCGTCCATTTTATTTGCGAACACGAGCTGTTATTGAGAGGAGGGTGGGTGGAACATTGCGAAATATTAATATTGAATGTATAGAATAGGCCTGGACGAAGTTCAGATCAAAAGTAATAATAGTCTACACAGTTCTCATGGACGAAAGCCATTTGATACAGCCAGTCCTAAAATCTCGTGACCATTCGATGGACGCATTATCAGTCTTTCTGGGTACATGTTGTCTCCCAGACGCGAGAAATGGATGCAAATCTAGTAAATAACACCCTATCACCAGAGCGCAGCCCAAATCAACTCCAAAGCCAAGAACCTATAACTCCCGCATCAAATCCTGCACAGCCTTCGCCGCAAACTTCTTGCGCTCATTCTCCGGTAACTCAGAACTCATATCTAAACCAGTCAACACAATACCGCTCATTTCTCTACTTCAATGCAACTCACCTCGTATACCCTGCACCCGCATCATCAGCGCCTCCATAGACTCAACCTTCCCCTCCTCACCCCCTTCTCCCTCCCCCTCACTATCGTCATACCCATCTCCACCCCGCTCAATAGCCATCCGCAGCCCAAGCATCTCCCGCTCTAGCTCGTTGACTTCCTGTCCAAAGCCCGGCGTATGCGATGACCGGCCGAAACCCAGGAACTCGTCGTCGAATTCGTCGTCCAGATCCAGTTCGGGATCAAGTTCCGGATCATCGAGGGAGGTATCGCCCGTTGCTGTCCAGTCGTGTGTTTCGAGGACTTCTTTGATGCGAGGCATGCCTTCATATTCTGGGCCAGATATTAGCCATGCTAGACAACAGCATGTAGCAGAAGTAAAAGACTCTGAATGGACATACCTCCAAACTGATTCCGTCTCTTCTCACCACCCTGCTCAATAGGGTCCCACTCCACAACCTCCCATCCAAACAACCCCATATCAAACAACTGGTCCTCCCACCAGGCAATCGAGAACGGCACATCCTCAAGTCCCCCACCAAGACCATCCTCACCCCCACCAAGCCCAAATCCATCCTCGTCTGAACCCCCAGGTGCCGGCGCAGAGCTCGCAGCACTCCTCCGAGGACCAACCAGGACCAACACACCCGGTACACTTCCAACCCCACCCCGCTCTTCATCAATACACCCCTTGACGGCACCAACCTCACGCATCAAATCGCGCACAGCGCGAACATCGTCTCGCTGGAGCGGATCAGCCTCAGAATCTTGACCCGCTCCAGACCCAGGATGCGCATTAACACTTGGCTCAGGACTCGACACGCAAACGACTAGCGCACCGACAGCCTCGCGCACGATACCCGCCTCGGCGCTGAGGAACTCAGTGCGCCATTGCGTTGCGCTTGGTGCTGCGGTGTCTTGATCTTTATCTTGTGTATTTTTTGTTGCCACGTCCCCAGATAAAGGAATCTCATCAACCCACACCGGGACTTCCGCGGTATAGTACTTCGTCTGTAGCCGGAGCGGGCTGTGTGTCGTATACCCCGCGAATGAGGTGGTTGTACTTAGGGGTTGTGCCGACTGCGACAGGACGGTTTGTTCTGTTTCGGGCTTTGTTTCGCGTTGCGGGGGATCGTGGACTGGTACGCCTGTTAAGGAGTGCAGGAGAGGAGGGATTGTCGAGAGGGATTGGGATGTTGGGGTGAGGATGAGGAGGCGGCGGGGGTTGGCGATGTGCTTGGTCGCTGGATTGGAGGGGTCGCGTTGTGGTTCTGCGGGTTCGGTGGTCATTGTGGATTGTCTCTGGTGGTTGTGTAGGATGTTGGCTTGTGGGAGGAGGTTTGTTGCGGATTGAGTCTGGTCTGGGTGGTAGAGAGTCGTGGTGAGTTGTGGTGGGGTGTTGTTTGAGAGAAGTTTCTCCCCGCACGAGAAAAGTTGCGGAGATGCGGTGGTCGTTGATTATCGGCAATGCCTTCTCCTTCCTTACCGAGTTGATGGGATTTGAGGATAATGACGTGAAGTTCGAGTAGAATCTTGAATGACTTCGCTATTTTGACATAGTGATGAGACATCTGGATGTGGCCCAAATTTCATGAACCACGTACATCGTCTTCATCTACCCTGACTCGACTCCAACACATACTCGTAAATCAATCTCGACAGCGTCACGGATATTCATTCGTAATGCAAGATACAGAGTCCTCGGGGCGAATACCCATAGCCCAGCGCAGCAAGATGGAAGAACCGAAGGAATTTTTCCCATGAAGAAGACCAAAAGATCAAACGACGAACGCCAGCCACTCGATTCAACCCGGCCTTGCAAGGCACTCTCAGCAATTTTCAGTTCATACCAAGTCCAAGTTCAAATCTAACCCCTTCGCTGACCACGCGCCCGCTGCACGGTAGCCCTTCCACGCGCCAGACCGACACCGCGCCCACGCTGGCCTCGTGTGCGGAACATGGGGGCGTTCCTATCAAGAAGAGTCAGGGTCAGCACTTGTCCCAGATATGACAACGACATGCGGGTTGGAACAGATCGGCAATGGTACGGGGCGTTCAGCGTACCTCAGCATGTCCGGTACGATGAAGAATCGCACATGGCTACCCCGGATGTAGACCTGGTCGAGGTGGGAGACACGTCCGTCGCGTGCGGTGACGGTGATATCCTTGAGCTGGACGTTCATGTTGTCCTCGGCTGTTCAGATGAAATAGTCAGTGGTGAGTTTCCAAATGGGCAAGGCGACGACTAAGCGATGGGGCACGACTAAGCGGCGCCAGATGCCATTGTGGCCCATAACTTCTCTCCTCAACGTCGCAAAACTTTTCACAGTGGTACGCACCTTCCAGCAACTTCCCTCGGTAGACGACACCGGATGTGATCTCAAGAGTAACGACATGGCCCTATTCGACGCAGTCAGCGGTCTGTCCACGCGCCCGGATCCCCTCGAGGCCAGATCATCATGACCACAGCTCCTCCATAACCTGAAGTAACCAGACACCCCAGCCAAGAACCATCACATACCTGGGCCTCGTTGAGAAGCTTGATCGGGATACCGATCGTGCTAGTGAGCTTGCCCATATCGGCGGTGAATGTGCGACGCGGAGGAAGGATTCGCTTCGAAAGGGCCCGAGAATGGATTCCAATGACAAGAATCCACAACTGCTCAGCAAAAATCCAGCAGCGAACGGAGAAAACAGAGTGGTTGGAAGATGCGACGAGGATGAAGATGGAGGTTCACGCGGAAAGGCGAGTTTTAGCGCTAAGCTCCTCCCGAATCCTTTCCGCTTTGGGCCAAGAACTTTACTCAACCTCCGTCCAGACGGCACGCGACTCCAACTTTCTCCTCTCACTTACAGAAAGGTCACTTCGCCTTGAACATGCCTGTCCAGCTACTATAGCACATACATCTGCCACTACATATCCCCAGAAATGGCCGGCTCACCCAATACCAACCTGCGCGGCTTCAACCACGCCGTCCACACCCTCCTCAAACAACCAGCCCAATTCCTCCCACACCTCACCATCCCGACATTCACCCACCTCCCCGAAGACCTAGGACCACACCTGGTGGGCGCCGTAACCCGCAGCCCAGGGACGAGCAACATCACCTCCCAAGCCACAGAAAAGGGCCTCCACCACCAGCGACAAGAGCAAATAAAGACACCCACAATCCGCGCCCTCGTCCTAGACAAAGACAACACCCTCTGCCCGCCAAAAACAACTACTTTCCCGCCACAAATCCTCACCAAACTATCCACCCTCCGCACCTCCCCAACCTCCCCCTTCAACCTGACCACCAACCCACACGCAATCCTGATAGTCTCCAATCGCGCCGGTAGCCACTCCAAATACGACGCCGAGATTACCTCACTAGAGACGCAACTCTCTCACCTCCGCATCCCCGTCTTCCGCCTGCCGCCGCACGCAGAGAAGAAACCTTTCTGCGGGGAGGATGTGGTGAAGTGGTTCAAGGAGCGGGGGGTTATTCGCGAGCCGGGCGAGATTGCGGTTGTGGGGGATCGGTTGGGGACGGATGTGCTTATGGCTGGGATGATGGGGTCTTGGAGTGTTTGGTGTAAAGAGGGGGTGTTTGAGGTTGGGGAGAAGGGGAAGCCGGGACGGAATATCTTGGAGAAGATGGAGGTTTGGATTGAGAAGTATTTGAGGGAGTCGAGGGGGTTGAAGGCGCCTGTGCCGAGGGGGTGGGATTCATCATGAAGGTGAGGCTTAATTATATATGAAGTGTGATACTGTATACTATTCTTTGCATAGGTGCGCGATTGTACGATAGAGGAAGTCGAGTCATATACCCATATAAACAGAGCATAGTGAGATACCAATTTACATCAATTTGCATAACAAAAAAAAATCAACTCGTTGTGTGACTATAGTCGACGATTTAATGAATCCCCCTTTCTCGACTTCATCCCCTCCCGGCGCTTCCTCTAGAAATCGCTCTAGTTGGACAGCTCGCGCTATACGACAACAAACGAGCTCTCTTCTTCAATCTATTGAAAATGCCTGAAATAAGTACCCCCCACCCCTTGCAGACTGGAATTCAAATCCTACCACGAGCTGACTGGATTTCCATCACAGAGTTTGATATTCCACAATGAACGCACTTCGTGGTGGATAAGAGTCATTGTGGAAGGACCTCTGCCGGGGCCATTTCTTGAACTAGGGCTCCTGAGACGCCTGTCCGAGTTCAGGACCTTTCTTCAAGCGATTGATTTTGGCCGATTGAAGCTGTTAGACAATACTGTGACAATGATTGCTTTGACCCTGACTGAAGGGGTTCATTCTCCAATCCCGCTTCGAAGTGAACGAGAACCTTTGGAGAATTTGCTCATTGCTGCTGCCCATCAAATGCGCTTCGACATCACGGAAGATCCGGCCAGAGTCATTTATCCGGCTCTTGACCAAGTGCAAAAACTTCCGGCGTTTCATGCAAGTTGTCTTCAAAACGCCGAGTTTCTCGCTCCCACGGTTTCGGTGGTTCGACACAAGCAACGAAAGCTTGCTTACAAAATGATCGATTGTCCTCTTTACGAGCCTGGGGATACGAAACATATCTTGAATGAGATTGCTGTTCTTACGGAGTTCAGAGGTCTCCCAACATAGCACAGCTGGTTGGCTTGGTTGTGTCGGGGAATCCTTACAAGACCAACCCGTCGACCGAGATGCCACTCATGATCACAGGCTTTCTTCTTGACTTTTACCCTGGAGGGTTACTCCAGAGAATCATCGAACAGGGTGGAGTGCAGGATTGTTCCTTGCGGATACGATGGGCCACACAGGTCGGGACAGCATTGGTGTCGTTGCATGAGAGGGGTCGAACCCACCTCGATATCAAACTGTCAAATGTTGTTTTGGATGCCGAGCAAAATGCCTTCCTCATCAATATCAGCGAGACCGCGGGTTACGAGTGGGAATGGCTTTCACCAGAGATGCAAAAGCTCATCCAAGATAGCGAAGCAGCTCCTGCCGATACTTCCTTTGATTTACGGGCTGCTACAGACTCTTGGGCTTATGGGAAGTTGCTCTCGACTATCGCAGGAAGTGGCCCAGGTACGGCGTGCGAGAAGCTGCGACATATCGCTTGTTGCCTAACGAAGGACACGCTCATTGATCGCATCTCTATTGGAGATGCTCTGGCAATGATGGAAGACGGTAACTGAACAAAAGCATCCAGCTGCAACCTATGCAGATCGAAGAACAGCTGGCATTGGCGATTCTGTGGTGCTGTGGTTGAGGCTACGATGAAGGATACAATGAATCGTTCCCTGTCCACCGTTTCGGAGGAATCTGAACTTGAGTCTAGATTGAACAAGCATTTTTCAGCTGTCCGTCCGTTCCATGTATGTCTTGTATTATTAGCGGTTTAAGGCTTAGTGCCCTACTGGTTTTGCGCAGTTGACGAAAGGGAAACCGGCTGGGGGCCCAGTTATATTGCTACCTAGGAACTGGCAATGAGGGAAACGCAAGAGTATGTATAAGTTACAAGCGTTCCCGGGACTGAGAAGTTGGAGGTTCTTGAAATGGCGGACGAAATAGCTCCAGAGACTTGATGAAAATACAACCACAGAGGTTGAATGGCGTGTGACCAGATACCTCTAGATCCACTGTTCGCGCGAAGACAAGGTTCACAGGAGGAAGCGAATGCATGATAAAGTCGACTGCGACCCGGTCTGCCTGGCGTAAAACGTAAAAGTGTATCCAGGCCGGCAAGCTGGAATGGCAAAATGGCCGGCCAAGGAATAAGAAAATCAAGAAATATCAGGGTTCAACCGGAACATCCAGGAATCCGTCGAGATAGAAAGGTAGAAAAAGCAGAAAAATCGCTGCAGGACCGGCCCAAGGAGAAAGGGTATTAATACAAACAACACACGAGACAGAAGGGATATATGTCACGCAATGAAACAGGAACACCAAGACCAATCGAAGTTGCTTCCCCGCCGTCGCCAGCGAGACGTGAATGATCCAAGGCGAGGTCTACTGCTGGATCTGGGCAGAACCCACTTTCGGGCAAGGCAGATACCTCGACCATTGGGCACCTCCGAGAGGGAATCAAGAACCGAGCAACACATGCGCCACAAGCACTCCATAGGCCGTGAAACGTCAAAGGAAAACAGGAATCCAAGATTGAAGAGCAATTCTTAAATGCTTGGGACTCAAGAGCCTGTCGGCAGGCCTTGAGAATTGATCTCATCAAGATTGACCATGCCATGCGAGTAATCGCCCAGCGCTGGAGAGGCATGGCCAGACATGCTGTGCATCGGCAACTCAAAGCTCGGAGCATCGTGCGAGACGCTATAGTGAGCGTTGTGCTTGGAATACATCTCACTCATTGACAGTCCATCCTCGCCGAACCCTGATTGTTGATCATGAACAAAGCCGTACATGTCTGCCGAAGAGTGAGACATGTTCGACAGAGGTGGGGAGTGGTTGGCGATCATGGGGTCAGCAGGGCTCACGCCACCGTATGGGGACGTAGCGTGTGAACCAGCTGTCGAGCCGTCAGAAGGACCCGTCGAGACGAATGGGACATTGAATTGAGGCGCCATGCTAGCAACAGGGGTCGATTCGCCCTGTGCAGCACTGCTGAACATCGATGGGCTGGCGAAGTCAGAAGGAGATGCAGCGGTCGTTGCAGACATTGGGTTAGGTCGGAAGTCGAGGCCGTAGCCCTCAGTGTCGATGCGTAGGTCCGTCGGCAGGGCATGTACTGATTGCGGAACTGGCGCATAGATGCCAGACTCGGGGTGGTTGAAGGAGGCCGGTGTCTGAGGCATGTGGAACGAGGTCATAGGGGCCTGCAACGCTGAAATGTCAACAGCAGCCGGTACTGAGCGGCTTCGCTGGCGCTTGTGTCCCCGTGCAGCTGGGATCTGGAAACCCAAGTGGTTGTGATCCCGGTACAGATTCAGATATGCAGCGGGTGCGAAATGATTCGGCTGTGAAGCAGGACGCTGGATAAATGGCGGTGACATCGCGGCAGGCACAGCAAAGCCATTGTTCTGATTGTTGTTGTTGCTGTTGTTATTATATGCCAGGCGATTTTGGAAAGATTCCAACGACACAAGCTTAGCAAGCTGGACACTCAAGACCTTGGGATGACCACCTAAGTGATGCACCATGGTCCGGCTCGCTTGTTGCTCTTCGGTGAAGTCACCGCACTGGTAAAAGCCGCCAGAATTGGAGGAGTCCATGTAGAACATTGGAGGCCGGTTAAGCTCCACCACCAGGCCGCCAGGGCGGGGCGGTGTCCCATCTGGGCCAGGGTTCGGATCGCCAGTCTCCAAGGTGATATTCTTGATAAAGGCGAAGGGGTATTCGATCTTATAGCCAGCGGAGTCATTGTTGATATAGTAAGTCATGCAAGCTTTGTCCGGCGAGTAGAAGACAACCAAGTCCATGGCGTTCTGCCCAATGCGCCGCCAACTACCAATAGTCAAAGAACGGCAAGTAAAGTGCGAAATGACTGTAATTCAGTAAGCAAACCGGTCAAGGTATCTGGAATATCAGCTGTACATACCAACTTTGCCAGACGGGTTCGACTCGTTTGGGTACATGCCGGGTGTCCCGTACCCTGCAGAGCGCCCAAAGGGATCGCGGGTTCCGGGTTTGTTAGGATCAAACTGCATTGCAAGGTAATGGCGCATCGAGTCGGGAATTGAGTCACAACCCTCGCCAGTCTCAATGCTCTTTTTCGCAAGCATCTTGATTTTGGCGCGACTATTCAAGTCAGCATGCTGTGCTTTGCGATTCACCTGGAAAGAAACCTACCGATTCTGGAACCAAATCTGAACTGATCGCTCAGTCATGTTGATATCCTGGGCAATGCGCTCCCGAGTCGCGGCAGTGGGTGTCGGGTTCTTGTTGAATTCCAGTTCAAGAGTCACCAATTGATCCTGTGTTGCCCGCTGCCGCTTGTTGTTCTTCTGCTGCTGAGTCAAGGTGCTCTTGCGTGGCGGGCGGCGCGAAGTCGTAGTCGAAGGGGCCGTCGTGGCACTCGAGGTCGACGGGGAAGGGGTGGAAGTAGGAGGGGAGGATGATGATGCCGTGGTGGGCGCAGTGCCCGCACCCCTCGACAGGTCAGGCGTTTCAGTCATCGAGGACATATTTGCAACTCCAGACAAAAGGGCGCTTCAGTTGCAGTCGATCTCTTCTCAAATACTCCTGGCGTATATAATTTCTTTCAAAAGAGAGGTGTCCGATGCGTGACGATCCGGCCGACAAGTGGAGATGAGGCTATAGAAAATGGCGGATAGTCTTCCAAATCCTAGTCTCTCGAAGCAGCGTCAAGCGCGAGAGGTTGAGATCCAAATGAACGAAAGTGAACTGGCGTGGCGAGATCGAATCGCGTCCGAACAGCGTCCACGTCAGAATGGGGTGGTTGGGTGGTAAGGGCGCGTCGCAGAAGCGTCCCGGGCAAAGGAAGGTGGAAAATAAAAGGCTGGCCTATGCAGCTCACAAATGGAAGGGCAATTGATTCGCAGCGATCGACCGGTCGAGTCTGGCGCGACTTTGCAGGTCGATATAGTCGAATCGCAATACCCAGGTTGAATCGATCAACGGGGTGGGAACGGTCGCCTGAGGGATTGGGAACCGTTCGAAGTGAAGTGAATAGACGGGGGGGGGGGGGGGGGGGGGGGTTGGTGAGATACAGAAAGAGCGGTACGGGTCGTCGTGAAAGAGTGAAACGAGCGACCTGGTAAAAAGAAAAGAATGGAGGGGATGGAGATGAGAGAGAAGGGAAGACACACACGACGAAGAGAGAGAGCAAGAGTTGAAAGAGGAAGAGGAGGGATCCCATCAGGAGATGCTGAGTCATCCGTTTACATCCCATGGAGAACCGCACCTCGTGGGGCGCTCTCTCTCAATCTTGGGCCTCGACTGCTACTACCACTACTACTTCGTCTACTCCCTCGCTGTCCTCTACTCTGCACTGATCGAATCAAGGAGATCTTCGCATGTACATGTACATGCGCATGCGCATGTGTCTGTCTCCTTGAGTCCTGCGTGTCTCCGGCTGGGCAGATCCAGGTCTCGTTTTGGCCCCTGCAGCCTGCATGAGCACGACGAGTCCAGCATCAGGTCCAAAGTATCAGTCCCCTCGGCTTCTCGTGCCATCTCCTTGCTCAGTCCAGGTTTGTCAGACGTATTGCACAGAGACTTTGTCCCACTCTGCCCAGCATTGTTGTACCACTGCCAGGGACGGGAGGATACCAAAAAGTTACTACGTCGCCTTCGTGCAATGGGCACCGTGGCGTCCCGAAGAACCAGAGACACCCACACCAACTCTATGTACTCTGTTTTCACCGTCGACCATCCACAATTGCCTGATCGTCCCCAAATGCCGCCGAACGGTACCTTTCCACGTGAGATCCGCGGGGATCTGAAACACCGGGCTGCTCATGAGGGTCGATGCGTCGATTTGCCATAGCCGTAGCAGTGGGCCGTGACCGATCGACCGGTCTTCTGCTGTTTCCCATCCCTCACAGACATCGTAGCAACCAAAGTCCATTCTAGAGTTGCCCCTGATTCTCGAACTTCCAGTTCTCAGCCACGAAGCCCCGTCCACCGTTGGACAGTCCATGGTTTCCCAGGGGCTGATCTATTCCTGGAGCCAATAAGCGTAGGGTTGATTGACGCGACCCACGGCGCGCCGAGTCTGTGGTCAAAGAGGGGATCAAGATTCAGGTACCCGCTGCCCTGGTAGTCATGATTGGTCTGGCTCCGACTGACACACTGACAGGTCCTTCCAGACTCAGACTTGTTGTTGGACAGGCTCAGTCCCGGACTTAACTGTGCCTTTTCACTGCTTCACTGCTTCAGGGTACATCACCCTGGCGGGGCCGGTCGACTCCAAACCCCAGTCCAGCAAAAATGTTCCGTGCGCTCCTCTCTGTGACGCCCCCGATTGGCTCGATCGATCCGAGACGGTCAAGGAGATGGAGGACTCCGTACGAAGTGCATCTGGTCCAAGTTGGGCTCTCTTGCTGCAGCCGCACGTCACAGGTGTGACCCCGTGCGTATAGTCTCCTCTTCCGTGACATCCGATGCTTGGACGTGGGTTTGTTGTAGGATCTTGTGGCTGTGACTGCCGAGACACGATAAGGCGCTTAGCGGGATCCTGTCCGTCCCAAGCAACGGGCGAACAGGGCAAGAACTGTGTCCACTGTCGGCAAATAATGGTGGCTTTCACTGCTTTTGACTTTCCAAGGATTGTGGGATCAAATCCACATTTTTCTGAGGTGAAGTGGGTGTCGCTGCAGTGCAAATTCCTTGCTTGGGTTGTGGGCTGCCTAATTGGGACTAGTGTGTCTTGTCCTCTTCAGGGTTCCGCTCCATCACCGCATTCTCACTATCGATCGTGTGCCTAGGTTCCTCGTGCCAGCTATGAATATTGCCTTGTCCATGGATCATACAGATCATATGAATATGGATTGTTGTTGATCAACTCGTGGTCTACATAGTACTAACGTTCAAGCTTAACTTCACCTCAATTCCCGGGTCAGGGGTACAAGAATCATTCGCCACAGTCAGATAAAAATAGAACTAGGGCCTTCCTCAGAATATGAACAAACAACTTTGCTGGTCCATGGTTTTGATCTGCGCATCTGCACTTGGCAGTGTAGGATCAGGTCGCACTCCAATGGTGTCAGTCAATTCCTGCTCGTCGGTGATCTCCCATACTCTCTCCGTGAGCCGCATAGCCATATTCCGCTGCTGTTCGCGATAGTACTCGGTCATGGACTCGTGTTTTTGTCGGACCCACGCCCGGTCTTCTAGAGTGACTGCTTCCCGGGCTGCGAGGTAAAATGGCTGGGGCAGAGAAGAGTCCGGTCCGCAGCCAGTCGATAGCTGGTCCATTAGTCCAAAACATGTATGCGTAAGATGTTGGACTCGGGGGCTGCGGGTTAGATCTCGAAACACCCGCCGCGCCAGCAAGAGATGAGCAGTCCAGAAGAAACATTCTGTGAGAATATCCAGAGGCTGGCGATCAGGCAGTTCTGGGACAGTCCCAGTATACCGAGAGCCCCAGACACGAAGATCGCTCTCTAATCGGTATGCTTCTGCGAGGATATCATCGATAGGCGCCAACTGTGCCAGTCGTTCCTCAACATCGCACGCTAGATGCGATATTCGGACCAAAAAGCACATCAGTGGCTGCGGGCAACCGGTCATCTTATGGAAAGACGGCTCAGTGTTATCCCATCTCTCCGAATCGGGCTGATGGAGAACAAAGCTGCGTGGTGCATACGGACGCCGTTGCCGAGAGATAGCCAGCATCACATCGACCATGGCAAACCGCTGCACAGCCATTCGTACAAGTGCACTGGGTGGTACCTGGCGGAAATGATTCAAGGTCTCCATGAGGAAGGAGGCGCATCGGACATGGGGCTCTAGCACTCCGTCTTCCGATTGGGCGACGACAACCCCTTGTAAGACGACAGCTGCGAGCAGTGCCTCATGATCGAGACTGCTTGCTGCGGCCGCAACGCCTCTTGTTTCACGGGTGCCTGCCCCGTCAATCAGTTGCAAGTTCTGTCCAATCGTGCGCAGCATTCGTTGCTGGCGTTGTGCGGCGATTGACACGTTGCCGAGACCGAAGTTCAGCATGTGCTCTGTTGCTATGCAGACAATGGTTTCGAGTAGAATTGGAGACGAGAGAGCTATGAATGATAATTGTCGGTATGGATTGTCGGGGCCGTCCAATGCAGGGACGTTGGATGAGACCAGTCTCATGTCTGGGAGGAATGGTGAGTGGCATGATCGATACAGGCCAAATGCGAGAGAACATACAATATTCCCAAGCACGCTTCTCTTCCTCCGCCTGGAAGGGAGTATTTCCAAACAACGATGGAGATCTACTCAGCAACGCATTCTCATCGCTGCGTCGAGTCTCTCTGCGTCGAGACTGATGCCTCGACAGCACAGGCTGTGTCTGCGGAACCCATTTCAAACCTGAAGGGTACTGACAATCCAGTTCCCTCAGGGTGCAAAATGAGCAAGCTGGCCGTTTCTCATCACATTTCTGATGTTTCTTGCGACATTGGAGGCATCCTGTTGCCCCACATCAGTGTCTGCTGTCATATCTCCGGAGTCGTGCAGCATACCTGTTCGTGACCGCGAGAATCGATCCCCGCCGGGCATCCCGTCGATGCTAGTCACCCAGCGGGCTCTGATGATCGCACAGGCTTCATAAAGTCCTCTGAGAACGTTTGCTCTCTCGTGCTTTCCCCGCTTAATGAGCCACCTCGATCACATGATGCTCTCGGAGCCAATCATCGGAACTCGGCTTCGTATTTCCTCTTTGGGCTAGATGAGGAACTATATATCGGACAGGATCCAGACACTTGAGTCTCTGGAATCTCGGTCGATGGCTAAGATACTGAGCCTAATAGTGGGCTGCCACGCCGCTTCAACGCGAGATATCGTGATGGATCCCGCTCACGCTCTGCTGTCATTTTCCTACGGTCTCGAAGGGATTGGCGCTAAATATTCGAAACATGTTCCCAACAATTAAATTAGAGCACCTTGTCGAGTGCCATAATTCATAGAACTTCAAAGATATTTGCCAGGCCTCAGGAATACTCGACCCAAGAGGTCGTCTCTTGTGTTAAGTCCATCGCATTCTTCGTTCATACGTCGAGGATGCCATCGTCTCGCGATTGTTTCGCTAAATCTCTCTTGACAATTTCATCTACAAATCCTGAATTCACTCTCAACTTAGTACTAACCTGATTGATGCTCATCTGTCAAGCAGACAATTCATTCAATGTTGCATCGACACCGCCAACGTCTATACGAAACTGCTAAAATTAGCAGAAATACGAGTGCAGATCTTCAAGCCTCCCGCCAGCCCTGAAGAGTGAGCAGTCCACGCCTATTTGAAAGGATAGATCTTGGCCTCCACATCTCGTGTTTATCATCCCTTGATCCAGTATCTAATCGCGAACCCTACAGGGTATTGATGCGACCTGGATGTGCGTACCTGCTTCGTCCTGCAGAAACGACCCTCGATTTGATCTACCCTGACCAGCCTTGTAAACTATATTTGGATCGAACTCATCACTCTGAGCAACCATAGAGTCGCTACTGACCAATGGTATGCTGCCCTCACATCATACTCTATACATGATCTTCTCATGATCGTGTTTCAACTTGACTAGCCGCAGATCACTCCCTCCCTTCAACCACCTGAAGATGAATACGATGTTACATATCTTGGCACGACAACAACATCCAACTGCACTTCTATCTTAAGATCATCAAGACGACCATCTAAGCATAAATACATCCATCCCACCACCCAGCCATCCGATCCTCTCACCTTACATCAACCCCCCAAACCCTTGCATCACGAACATCTCCAACCATGAAGTTCTTCGCCACTACCCTTCTGGCCGCCCTGGTCACCAGCGTCTCCGCCGTTCCGCATGTCCTAATGCACCCACGCTCCAACAACACCTCCGGTGTGGGCCAGAAGATCCTCGACAAGGCCATGACCGCCGCCGGCGTCCCCTATGCATGGGGTGGAGGCTCCTGTGCTGGGCCAACGCATGACGAGCCGCCGTATGAGTATGGTGATATTGGGTATGACTGCTCTGGGCTGGTTTGCTGGGCTCTTTGCCAGGTTACTGGCCGTGATCTCTTTACAGAGGGATTGCGCGTGACATCTTCTATGTATTGTGCTTCGGAGAGCACTCTGGGCTACAAGTAGGGATATCTGTATCTTTGGTTCCCTGAACTGATGCTGACATCTGTGTGTTTGTTAAGGAAATACCCCTACTCCCAGCGCCAGGCTGGCGACGCCATCTTCTTTGGCGGTGCATGCGACTGCAGCGATAGCGAGAGCATTCACCATGTTGGACTTATGATGTGAGTTGTACGATACCTTATATCCCACACATTGCTGATTAGAGACAGGGACTCTGGCGATCGCATGTGGAATGCTCCCAACGACCGCGTCAACCAGGTTCAGGAGAATAGTATCTCAGGCTTTGGCGAATCGCCGTGCCCGTATGTCATTCGCTTCACTTAAAGCAACTGTACAAAGTGCTGCCATGATGATTATGTTCCATGTCTCCCTGATATTCGTCCCTATGATCCCTGTCTACTGCAGTACTATAGAGCAGAGGATACAATGATCTGTCGATTCAATTCTTATATTATAGCCAAACAAGTTCGTACATCAATTTCGTTATACTCAGCCATGAGGTATCCTTAGAGCTATCTGATTCTCACCACCATCTCAGCCCAAGACCTCCTTAATCACGCGAGATGCTCGATCAACAATCATCTCAATTTCCGAGCGTGTAGTGTTGTACGGCGGGGCCAAGCAAATGTGATCGCCGTTGACGCCATCAGCACCACCATTGCCTGGCATGAGGGAGATGGCATATTCAGGCTTCAGACCAGTGGTATGAATTGTCCAAGCAAGCGCCTCGGATGGAGGATATGGCTCCTTTGTATTCTTGTCCTGGACAAACTCAAGCTAGAACGTGTCAGCGTGATACTGAACCAGTTGGAAGGGATCTAAACATACTGCCCAGAAGAGTCCCCGACCACGGATATCACCAACATGAGGATGATCACCCAACTTCTCACGAAGGAGCTGGCCCAGATATTCACCCATCTCACGCACGTTCAGGAGGAGGTTATCCTCCTGAATAATCTGCTGCACTCTGTACGCCGCAGCGCAAGAAACAGGATGGCCCTGGTATGTCTGGCTGTGCGAGAAGGCGCCCGTGCCCTTTGTCAGTGTGTCGACGACATGCTTATTCAAGAGGAGGCCGGCAATGGGAGCATAACCAGCACCAAGTCCCTTGGCAACAGTCTGCAAATCTGGGACCACGTCTTCCTGCTCCCATGCGTGAAGGGTACCAGTGCGGCCCATGCCGGACATGACTTCGTCTAAGATGAACAAGGCGCCGTGGCGCTCGCACACTTCCTTCATCGCCTTGAGGTAGCCGGGCAGTGCAGGCACACATCCCAGCGTCTGTTGACTATCGTCAGCAAGAAAGCGCGGTGGTCTGATGTCGGATACTTACTGCACCAGCCATCGTCTCAGCGACAAATGCACACACGGTATCCGGGCCCAATTCCTGGAACTTGTCCTCCAGCTCTTGGGCGAGTCTGGCGACGTAACCCTCCACGGTTTCGCCAGTCTTCATACCACGGTAGGGGTAGCATTGGGATACGTGGTGTGTATTCTTTGCGAGGACCTTCTCATACAAAGCCCTGCGGCCGACATGGTGACCGACAGAGAGTGAGCCAAGGGTATTTCCATGGTAGGACTGCTTGCGCGCGATAAAGTTGACTCGTTGGGGTTGTGGGCTAGGTAGCTCCATGAAATACTGGACAGCCATTTTGAGAGACGCTTCAACGGCCTCGGTGCCTGCGTGATTGATGGGTAAGCAAAGAGATGTTCAGATCAAGGATAAAAGAGGCGTCAGCATACCTGAGCTCACAATAAGGGCTCTAGACATCTGTCCTCCAGTCGAGTCCACCAGGATCTTTGAGAGATTCTCAGCGGCGCTGTTGGTAAAGTACAGGGAGTAGCAGTATGGAATCTTCAGTAACTGCTGTTGGATAGCTTCATGCACGCGCTTGTCACTATGTCCGAGACAGGACACCGCTGCTCCACAGGTAGCGTCGAGGATCTCCAATCCGTCGTCGGTCAAGAGGTAGCTACCCCTGCCACCGACGATGTTGAGAGGCTTCCTGCGAAGCTGGTGGTAGAGTACGCCGCTTTGGTTGTTGGCAACGCCATTTTGTGTTGGTTTTCCAATCGTGGCTGGAGCCACGGAGGGAGTTGTCTCGGGCTTGTAGTCACCCATACTGATTGAATGATTGTGTGATCAGGTCAAATTCACAATGACTTGTTCTCAGGATGATGTAGAAAGTAGATATCCGCAGTAGATTTGAGTGGAAAACGCGTGGTATATATAGCCATCGCTGGGTCTTGCAGTCAATAAGACACCATCCTACAACCTCCACAATCATTCTCGATATCATTTCAGGATTCTCCCCATGATTGGATGACATACCTTGACCAGACGTCAACTTTGACACAGAAGCACAGCTTATCGGCCAGGAACCTAAACCCAAAGGGGAAATCTTTGTCGGACCCACGCACGTTGTTGATGATCGTCGAATCGGAGGTGCGATAAGATTACCATTTCTTAACAGTTTCCTCAGATCCTAAGGGATTGGGTTCATGTGAGGTTCTCTGGCATGGCAGCTCTGGGTGCAGTGGTTGTTGGAGGTTTGGATTGGCCGCTAGGTCCGAACATCCATCCAAGTTACTCGAGTGAAAAGGTTCATTCGTGGAATCGCCGTATGCAGCCAGGACGCCTTCTATCGTGGCTCGTGAGGAGGAGTGGCCCGTCAATTTGCTGTCGAAGGGGGAGTCGTCTCTTGCTCACTTCGCCAACAGGCAGGGATGCGCTGCCATTAGGACCCACAGACCAGTCGGGCCCGGACTGTCCCCATGACTCCGTGCTTCGTTCTGGAGAAGGATGTAGGTTGACTGTTGACGACCAGAGGAAGATATTTCTGTCCCTGTGGTCTGTTACAAATTTTGCTAGCACAAGATTGAAAGTATCGAAGTTGTCTTCACTCTCTCACATATAGCCCCCTTCATCAGATGTCGCTCTCGGGTACCTCTCTCGGTTCAGCGTTCCATAATGCCCACGGTCACTTTCAGCTGCTATAACTGCGACGCTCTCCATCCCATTCATGGCCAAAGAAAGTGCCGCCGATCATTTCCCCGGCGTACCAGTCCTCTTAATTGAGCACTAAAAGCTCCGGATATACTACATGATTCTGAGTACATGTAGCTCCGTGCTGTGGTCGAGCAGTAGTTGAACTATTTCCTCGCTCTACCTCTCGTTTAAACGGCAGTGGTCAACGGGGTACGCGTCCGTGAACTTCCTGGTCAACTTTTTACATCGGTACCGCATCTGAGTCGGCTCTCTTCTCAAAAAGAAATTCTGTCGTGGCGGACTCGGTCATTCTAGCTGCCAGGTGAAGGGCCCTTCAGAATGGCTTTTTTCTGACAAGCACTCAATAGCGAATAGAGTCTGAGCCCGTTCCAGATGCCCATCGATTGCAGCCTATACGAAGAAGTCATATACGTAAAGATATGCGCTCATCAGCCGTCCTCTGGATAGACCACAGCCTGTAGCTCTGGCGATCTGACCTCGACGGTGTGTTTCGCACATGTTGTCCTGCATGAAGTTTACTTGTGACTTGTGGTGTGAGCATGTATATCAGACGGCACTGGCAGCGGGTCAGCTTACTGTATAACTTCCACCCCATGCTATTGAACGCTTTGGACTGCTGATGCCACTACCTCTCGAGGTCCTTCTCTGCTATTGGTCGCGTCGCTGCTAGTTCAGCAGGTTCCCTCGTTGAATCGAGCTCCATCGGCCATAACTTGTACGCCGAAGGATATCCGTCGGGGTACTGCCTTAGACCTGGCTGTGGCTGAAAGGTGGTAGAGTGTAGGTGCTGCATCTGATTTGATCTTGGCGCGGTCTTTTCGTGAAGCCATACGGCGATCTTCGTCCGGTTCCAAACTAGGACGATGATGGCAAGGAAAGCGATGGCGGCCACCACAATGCCGGCGATCGCCCCTCCGGATAGGTGGCTCCCACTAATGGTAGTATGTGCCCCATTGATAGTCTGTGTGGAAGTAGAACTGCTAGGTGAAGGTAGGCTAGTAGCTCTAGTTGTCGTGGTCAAGCCAGTTTCTGCGGGTGTAGAACTACTACTCGTTGTCATCTAGAGAAAAATATTTTCCATGTTAGACTTCATCAAGAGTAGTCAAAACAGTCATCTCGAGGATCTTTACCTGTACGTATTCAAGTCCAAACCCATTGATCGCATCGAAATGGGGTGTGAAAGTGACTGTTGCGGTCCCCGTTTGGCCATAGTCGATAAAAAGGGAGGTCGTCGTGACCTCGGCGGTATACGAGCTCGAGAATTTTTCCTCACAGCTTAAGGTAAGTGAGCTATATAACTTTGGGCTTTCTGCACAGCTCATAGCGCGCGCACTAGTTGTAGTTTCATCGTCAGTCCGGTGCGTAGAAATGGACAAGGCGAGCTCACGTCGGGCAGCACACAGTTGTCGCGTCCTCGAGACCGTGTGCACAGGCCGAGGTATAACCAGTAGGGCAAGATGCAGCATAGTAGGGAATTGTAGGAGTGTAGCTTGAGGGCGCGCAGTCGGAGGTTGCAGTGAGAGGACCAAGGAGGAAGAAAACCGCATTGGTGGTCAAGTAGATTTCCCAAAGGTCGGTTGATGCTGGGCAGCTTGTTGGAGACCAGGTCGAAGCAAGAGTCGGGGTAGACATCTCTTCATTCTTGACAACTTAACATGTTCAAAAAAGGACATCGGCAGAGCTGGCTTTTAATCATCATCACTTTTTGACGCTGTGCTGTTTGGCGCCAGCGAGTGGGGATACAGCGCTAATGATAATCAACAACGTATTGCTGCCCCGTTATTCTGCAGGTTCATCACACAGCCTAGGGCAAAATGGCCCCTTAATCACCAATCATAAGCGCTAATTAGCCGCTTTAATTTAACCTGAAGAGGATTTTCTCGGGTTCAGAAGTAGAGCCGTTTGCCCATCGACCTCTGAGATCCTGTTCCTGATTCTGGCTTGCTATTCCTTCAACCCTCAAATAGGCGTTTAGCTTTTTATGTGCTTGGGCCCCTAGGAACTCGTCTCATGGTTTTCATCAGTCAATCTGTTGACCCGATCGATGCACAAAATCGAGTTTACGCTTAGTCGCCCTGCTCGACCTTTACAAGTGAATGAGCAGCTGATCAACACGACTGAACAGGAAAAGATATGTTCGTCTCCGTATCGCTAGTACGAGGTAATGGTCACATCTTGAACTAACGTTGACTTTGAATTGCTGAACCACAACTAAAGCCATGTCATTGAGTCACGATTCAACGATCACAAGATAGCACCCCTGACATGAAACCAAGCTCTCGCCTCATCAATCCCAATAAGAGTCACCAAGAGCATCCTACCAAACAAATCTATATCATCCGGCCTTGCATCAAGGAAAACGGACGAAAAATCAAGGTTATAGACCACGAAATGCGGCCTCTCCGCCCACGCAACAGCAAAATCGAATGCGCTCTGTGCAGTCCACAAATGAGCCGACATATACCACGCATGCTCGAGTCCAAGCTTCCCGTCACATGGCGCAGGTGTCTTGCCCTGTAGCAGCTTGTAGATTTGGATGAAGTAGAATGTGAGGAGGACGGTTCGGCGAGCTGATTCTTGTAAAATCCATGAGTTCCAGGAATTGATTATCGAGTCCATGAATAGTGGGAGAAGATCTCTTGGCTCGGAAGAGATTGGGATGTGAATGCATCTTAGGAGAGCCAGGACGGAAGACTCTAGAGTGGTCATCACGGCCTCGGCTGTTGCCTGGAAGCGGAAGTCACCGTCGAATAGATGCATGGTTTGGTAGAGGATTAGAGCATGTGTTCGAGCGAGCAGATCTGGAAGGGTAGATGGCTCTGGAGAAGCGAGAAGCGCTTGGATGTGTTCGTTGAGGAGTGACATTATTATCGGCGCATTGATGGCGTTCTTGGACATGAAGAGCGAACAACATGTATATGCATCTAAAAGAATAGAATATTAGGAATGCTCGCGCGCAATGCTCAGAACGGCTTACCTGTCATGGCTTGGGGCATTTGATGCTTGTATAGCTGAGCATGACACCATGGAGTTTGGTTCTCCAGGACCATCCTCCTGGGTGTGTCCTTGAGGATGTCAATTGCGAATTGGAGGTGAGAGGCGACTACTTCCGAAAGGGGTCGGAGTGGCCTTGTTCTTGGTAACGCAAGTTCGAGACTGGGGGATACGGTCGTCTCCTGGGGCGTTGACAGTTGTATCAGCGATGCATGATTCGCGTAGCCCAGCTGCGACTCCAGTGGGTCTAAGCAATTCGAGGACGCAGGAAGAGGTAGACATGCATCGTATGTGATAGTAAGAGGCGGGGTAAGAGCCAGTATTGGCCACGGCTCCTTCGGAGGTTCGGGCAACGATGTGAGCCCGTAATCAAAATCCGGAAAGGCTGAAGATAGTCTTCCAGGATAGACGCATGGCTCGCCCTTCTGGACACAGCGAGAACAAAAAGGGAAGACGAGGTCACAGCGCCGTTTTGCCGTCTTGCACGCTTCACAAGACTTTCGCCGTGATGGGGTACGTTCTCATACATCGCGCTGGCCAATGTGGGGATGAAGACAACGATGAGACGCGATGAATTCAGTCATCGCGAGTCGTAGATGTCAGCCTCGTGGTGGATCTCTCTTTGTCTTAGCGTGCAGAATTCCGCACGCTAATCGGAGAAGTGGCTTTGTTGATCCAATGAAACTGACTCGTCGTGGAGGGTCTTCGGCGGAGATCCGCATGTCTATACAATTCGGAGCTTGGAGCTAGACTGGCACAAGTCAGCGATATAGAACTGCATATAAAGGGTCGCAGTCGCAGCATCGTAGGGTAAAGCCTTTACATCTTTCATCACAGCTCATCTCTTACCAACAATCTCACAATGTCCTCGCCCATTGTCTTCGTCTGCGGTGCCACGGGCACTCAGGGAGGTGCGCTCACGCATCATCTGCTCAAGAAAGGCATCAAAGTCCAAGCCATCACGCGAGATATCAACTCGGCTGCTGCCAAAAAGCTTCTCTCCCTCGGTGTTTCTCTTACCGAGGGCAATTTCGACGTTGAGCAATGCCTCATCAGAAGCATGACTGGCTGCACGACACTGTTCCTCAACTTAACGCCAAACCCCACCAATCCTACTGGCGAACTTGACCAAGCCAAGCGGATCCTCACCGCGGCCAAGCAAGTCGGCATCGACCAGGTCATCTACACCAGCGCCTTGGGCACGACGAACCCGGAGCGTCTCCGCCACTGGAATCCCAATAGTTTCGTGGGCATGATTGTCCTCGGCAAATAAGCCATCGAGAATCAAGTGCGAACATCGGGGGTCGAACAATGGACCATCCTGCGACCAGGCAATTTCATGTCCAATTTCCTCGACCCTCTCGTCCGGATGTATCAGGGTCTCGTTGAGACAGGGACCTTCACAACTGCGTTCATCAAGGAAACCGTGCTCCCCATGGTGGATCCCAACGATATCAGAAAATTTGCAGCTGCGGCAGTCATGGACCCGGCCAGGTTTAATCGCAAGGAAATCGAGCTCGCGTCGCAGATGATGGGTGTAGAAGCAGTGATGCGGGATCTGTCGCGTGCAACGGGCAAAACCTTGAGTGTGTCTTTCTTGTCGGAGGAGGAGGTTGAGGTGCAATTTCGGCAAAATCCGTTCCTGGCTGCTCAAGTGGTCATGCGTGATATGTCGCAATTTGTTGACATGGACGAAGTGAAGGGGTGGAATATCGAGCTGGGGACTTTGCGCAGTTTCTGGAACGCGAGAAGGAGCGTGTGGACAAGACGTATCTGTAATAACATATCATCTCGAGATTCAGCCATTGCGCGTCTTGTGATGCTTCTCGAGTTGTCAGCAGAGTCATGATTAGAGAAAGGGAGAAAAGAAGGGCAATCGACGGAGGATGGCCTAACAATATCGATTGCTATCTATAAGATCAGTCCTCGACATATTCAATTGTCCAAACGTTGCAGATCAGAGTCCTAGATCAAAAAACTATAGGTACTGACATTAATAATCGTACATGACGAAAGTTCAATATTATGATGAAGCAGCACTCGCGGACGGAGCAGGCAGGTTTTCACTGCTAGAGCGCTTGCCGACGACCTCGCTCACTATTATCCCTTGTCATCATTTTCCTCTTACTTGCCCTTTCTTTTATCTCACCTTCCTCTTTATTTTTACCTCACCTTCGCCCTCACCATTGCCTCAACAGACACCATTCTCATCATCATCTGTACCCACCGAGGTCGGGTACAACCAATCGCCTCCCTCCAGGCCAAACACTACAAAAAACGGCAGAGGAAAAGAAGGCAGAGCTCATGGTCGCCATATATAGCTCAGGCGCCAAGACCAGAAGAAGGAACCGTCCAAGAGAAAGACAAGACGGATGAGCAAGACGGATGAGCAAGACGGATGAAAGCAGAGGCTAAGAAGAAAAAGAGACCCTGCGGCTAAGTCTCGTGGCTCCGTTACCGTGGAATCTCTCATTCTTCTCCTTCTCAAAAAGATGCCGACGATATCTCTGGGCTTGTATGCTTCTTCGAACAAGATCATGCTGCTTAGGAGATTGCTCGAGCCATTGGTCAGAGGGCCAGGCGTAGGCTGCTTGGACGATCCGGAATGATGGCATGGATCTCTATATGTTCCGGCTAAGACTAGAGTATGTTCTTTTTCAGTTGTATGTGATGTTGACCATGTATTTGAAGAATGCCCGAGTACAAAACGATTGGGGAGAGAACCTGGGTTTCGTTGCTCCAGATCCATGAGCCGGGGACCTCTCAAAGGACTCTGCGAACTATTCTCGGTCCTCGATCTCGAGACACATCTAATAGTCACTTCGATTGTGAGATCCCAGAGATTCAAGAGCGGTTGCTTCCAAAATGAGCGCTTTGACTGGTTCGCGGAACTCCTCGAGGCCTGTCTCCTTCATCCAATTGTATGATCCAGTCAATTACCAAGTCATGCTCGATGCCTTTCACGTTGCTACTGGTACAGTGACATGAGACAAGCAAGCCCGCTGTGAATAAGCCTTCGATGGTTGCCTTGCAGAAGCACCATCAGTCGTGCTAAACATATCTCCCACACAGCCAGGCTTAGTGAGCACTAACGATTTCGAAATGGCCCAACGATTCGCGAAATTGCACGCCTTAAGATCCTACCAGGAACCTCAATTGTGGCGACCACCAAGACGCTCCTCCAGGCGCAGCAACGGATACGCATATCCGCGCCAAGGAGGATGCATCACGATCCCCCGGTTTAAGGGACACAGGGCTCCAGGGGGAACCAGAGAAACAAGTCAGCATCCTCGCGTGGAGAAATCAATAATTAGAAGCAGGTTCCTTTGCAAAGACACTGCGTGAGAGTAATTGGATGAGTGAAGGGAGAGGACTCCACCGGTGACCAGAGAACGACGTCTTACCGAGACATTCAACCGAGATCTGCTGAGACTTGGCGAATCACCAGCCAACAACCATGGTCGCCTCGAAAAATCGAGTTGGAGATCGCTCAGGATAAATAGTCGGGCGTGCTCATCCCCTCGTTACAAGAATCAATTCAAGTCACTAAACATTCGTTACGACCAACGCCATTTACCTTCTTGTTCATCTTATCTATACCAGAATACTAGCACAATGAAGTCCTTCCTTTCTCTCGCTCTCTTCGCTGGCGCTGCTCTGGCCCAGAGCGCGCAGATCGGCCTCCCTCTCGCCGGACAAAAGCTCACCAAGGGAAGCGAGGTTACCGTCCAGGTCCAGCGTCCTGTACGTTCTTCCTCCAGCGACTCTTCCATTCACCAGCACGAAGTTCATACTAACACCAATCCTAGAACTCCTTGACCGGTTCAACAGAAATGGCCGTTGCCATTGGCATCGCCTCATGCGGTTCTGGCTCCTGTTACCCAGCCGACGAGTTCATGGGAAACATCTTGTACAACGGCCAGTTCCACCCAGTCTACCACGAGACAAGCCAGCCTCCTTACCAGAACTTCACTGTGACTATTCCGTCGTCTTTCGCTTCTGGCAAGGCTCAAATTAATGTGGCTCATGCTACTCTTATCGGAGTAAGTTCTGTGCAGCTGTGGTTTTGCTTTTAGATGCTAATTGATTGTATCAGGCTGGACCGTTCCCTTACATGGAGGCGCTGAATCGGACTGTTGTTGTGGTCTGATGGCTTCTTCGATGACTGGCTTGATGAGGGTTTATTGTTTGTTCGTACATCATATTGTTCATATCCTATCTTCGATTGTACTCTTGCTTGTTATCTGTTGGAAATAGAGTCTGCATGCTAGACTAGTCAATATCAGAAAACATTATCTCGTGTCCATTATGAATCTGCACTTTCCAAATCCAGAGCAGCAAGTAAAATGGATCAAGACTAGCTTCTGCATCAATTGCATCGGTTTTTTTTTGGCTAAATATGTGTAGTTCCAAACTACCAGGCATACTCGACAATCCAAGACTATGTCGCCTTCCAAACCTGCTGCATCGGACCATCCTTCCCATAGATCGGGTCATGAACCGGCATCGGCACAAGTTCACATTTCCGACGCTTCTGTTCAGTCTCTTCCGGCGAGTCCAGCGCATATTCCATATCATACGGCTCCTCCAAGGAGTTTCGCGCACTCTTCAAACCCGTCAGTCTTGCAACCACAGGGGCTCCAGAGAACTCACCAATAAATAGAACCCAAGTATCTCATACCCACCCTCCGTATCCGTCACAAAATGCGTCACGCCCGCCTATCCAAATAAGCCCAGTTCGCTTCAAGCGGTATCACTATGCTCAACTCACCGGAAACACAAAGACATCACCAGCACGCGCAGTAAACTTCACACCCACCGGATCCCCATCCTCACCAATCTCCGGGTCAAGAGGCGATTTTCCAAGCAGATAAGTTCCCCTCCCATTCAGGACCGTATATGCCTCGTGGGTGGTTGCGTGGTAATGCGGCGTAGCGGCCAGCGTCTCTTTCGCAATCTTCCAGTGTCCTCCTTTTGGCCACTCGCTTGTTTCGACGGCGTTGAGGGCACCCTCAACAGTCCTGTCGTTCAATGCATTCCGGTAGATGATTACCGGGAGTTTGGAGTTGGGGGAGTGTGCTGTTGCGGGGATGAGGAATGTCTCTGGTTGGACTTGGTTCATGAGCATTGTGGTGAAAGTTGGTATTGAGAGTATTGGCCGGGAGAAAGAAATTAGCAGACGTGTGTAGGCTACAGGTGTGGTTGAGCTCGGCTTTTCATATATGAAACTCAGGATTTCGTTTTCTGGTCAGATCCTTATATACAGTATGCGGGGTCACGGGCCGGGGCATTTACGTCAATTCTAGGATGAATCATGCCGAATCAACATATCTCCAGGTCTGAGGGCTGGTCATACAAGAGAATGCGGGGATGGCTGTCTTCGGGACCTGAAGCCGAAGAGCCCTCGGCTGCTCTTCCGAGTGCCGGGTATATGACAGCGGCAGGATCAATATAGGCACACCATATAGATGATATTGCCGGCCTGAAAATACCGACGCTTGTAGTCCTACCCAGTCTGTTCCATCGGAGTTCGTTTTAAAATATGACAGTCGAGATGCATTCTTGGCAGTTCATCTCAGCACGTTAGCCAGGGGGGTCGATTGCTCGGGCTCAACAGGTACAAGCGATATGCCTCTGATGACCACGTACGTGGCCCCTTGTTCAATAATAAATTGTCGACGAAATCGTGCTCGATCTGTATCCAAAACCAATCCTAGTAGAAAATGAGCACCCAAAAGTTGAAATTTCCTGCGCGCGGGCACATGTTGCTAGCGATGTTTTTTGTTGGCCTCGATCAAAAAGGCAATTGTTCAGGATGTTTGTGGCGACCTACGCTGGTACAACGTCGCTGTGATACTCCTAGAATCAGTTCTCTGCTCCGAATTTGGTGATCAGCAAGATCCATGTCGGAACCTTTTTGAACGTATGATGAGAGACGGGTCATGCATCACAGCGAAATCCCAAATCTTGTCCAGCCCTCATCATCCGTGATAGAAAAACTGGTATGGTGATGCGAGAACCGTCGGAGAGCTAAGCCAGTGAGTCCATAGGATGTGTGTTGGCAAACACTTTCAAGGTCTGGAAATTGGCGATACTGGTTCATCTGCATAAAGTCGGACGAAGCACGAGCATTTGAGTCTGTGGAAACAACCATGTACTGACTAAAGGGACAGGCTGCGATTAAAGGGAGAGATGGCACCATATATATGTTCGTAGCACTGCAAGAGGGCACTTCGAGCTCTTGGGGCAAGCTCTGTGTCCACACCAAGCTACCTGAGCTCATTGCGTTGGCTCTGCTCGAGAATGCGCATTACACAGGCTGTTAGCATGAGCTGACAAGCTCCTCGTGAGCTCAATTCCCCGCTTCCCTTTCCTTTTTTGCCTCGTTGGCCGAGACCCAAGACACCGTGGGTCACCAGCTTGCGTTATTTGCATCAGCTTGCATGGCGGGCAGTCGTGCGGACCCAAATCCTTGGACGTAGCTGGGAATGAGATCTGCCGCAGACAGTGGTGCAACTACACCACGATGAGGAGAGAAAAGGTGAATCCGATCTGTCAGTTTGAGCTTTTTATGCCCTTCTTAAAGAGGTAAGTGACTGTGAGATCGAGGTTGTGACCATGGGTAAACAAACGGGAATCGGACGGACGGGAGGACAAGCGGGAAGATCAGTTCCAACCTCCTCATTTTCTCCCAGAAACAACCCGCTGAACACCACGAGCAGACCCATCAAATCACAATTTCGGGAAGAAAGCATGCAAGCCGTCATCTTTTGGCACGAGCGAAGAGCGGAGAAGTTCCAAGTGGATGCGTCGGTGCTTTTGAGCTCGCAAAGTGACAGCAGTCAGGACGAGTGGCGATTGAGTGGAGATACACGCGCCAGTCGGGAACATCTCGAGATCTCGAGACGGATCTCATTGCGCCCAGTGGAGGCCATGCGCTGCTAGTTCGATCCACTGTTCGTGCAAACATACCTGGCACAGTCGATCATACCAAGATTTGTGACCTGCTCTCAATCGTGCTTTTGTTTTGCAAATTTGTGTGGACGATCACCAGTCCTTGTTGTTCAATTATGTTTCACAGAGGTTGTTCCATCTCGAATTCAAAGCTGAATCATGCATAATCCAAAAACAAACCCATAATGCTAACGGACATGCTAGGTAGAATACACTGCGCCTATTCCCGTCTGTTCTCCACCATTCAGCGACGCCTCGCACTCGTAATACACACATGTATTACCCCTCCACATCGTCATGACTGAGCTGTCGTTCGCTTGAGTCGAATCTCCAGCCCTTGAGATCCAGGCTTCAGATCGGCTCCGTCATCATTCTGATCGAAGTACAATCGCCATACATCTTGACCATCGACGATCCCCAGCTCGTGGTCTGCCACATCCCGACTCTCATCTTCAGGCAGTCGCACTGCCAGCCACCCCTCCCAGCCCTCCAATTTCACGTATTGTTCATCTTTGGTCCAGTCAAAGGGCCCACAAACATGGCCCTCACTGTCGGGACGCCCGCCCCAGCGCATCTCATGTGTATTAGCATCAAGAAACACCCAGCGGAGTGTGGGCGTCTCCTCGCCACTGATTGTCACGAATCCCGAGGTATTATTCGGTGGGAAGTCCGGATGTGTATAGAAGCCCCCAGTGAAAGGCACCATCGAGGAACCAGGCTTCTTGGTGATATAGAGCTGCGAGGAAAAACATTGGTCAGTACGGAGTATAGCCTCTCCGAACCGCCTCCGCTGCATGACGGAACTTACTTTGCCGTCCCGACCCACTTGAATCGGGGCATTGTGAACCTGTTGGCGCTGTTCTGGGGTACCTTGATCGAGGGAACAGGTAGCCACCAGCTGGCTGCGCTGTTTGCGAGCATCGTTCCGCCGGCTCTCCTCTTGGTCTCGGGTGGCCTGGGTAGCCTCGTTGAGGCCGATCATGGTCGGCAGCATGGCCGACATCATGACGACGCCCAAGACCATGGTGGTAGGCGAGATGAGAAGGGGAGGTGCAGGTACAGGTTTAGGGCGTGGAGGGGTATCAATGTGATTGGGAATGTTACTTCCACTGAAGGACTGTAACAGCTAAATACAAAGCCTTTCCGCCCTCGCGGTGGAGGCCTGCAGCTGGCACCACAGTGGGCACGATCTAAGTGGACTCGAAGAACCCAAAATCCAGTTTGCTCCATTCGCCATTGCATCACCTTGCTGGAGACAAACAGGAAGAGCGAGATCAATACAGCACTAACTGACAAAGCCCTCGCGATGGAGACCCAGCGCTCGCAGATCTCCAAGAAACCCATCCCAGCTCGACTGGCAGGAGACAGCCCAGAGCAGAAATTGAAATAGCTCCCCGTGACTGTCGAATAAACCCAGGATCTCTGACCCATCGCTTCTTTCCTCTTCAACACTCAAGCTCTTCCCTCCGCCCACGGCTCCTTTTAAACCGCCGAACCACATCATCTAGCAACTTCCCACAATGGCCGACAGGTATCTTGATTCCTTCTTCTCCTTCCTCACTCTCCACCTAGACTTTCCCATAATCACCTGGTTCATCTTCTTCGCCTCCCAATCCCTCCCACGCCTCATGACAAACAAGAAACCCAAGAACAAACCTCGACCTCCCAAAAACCCATTCCACCCTTCCAGGATGCCCTCGCCTCCACCAACACCGTCATCACCTCTTCTTCCAGGCCCGGAAGCTCTTGCTAACTCTCCCTCTTCGCCGCAACCTAGCGCTACTAGTGCCATCACCGACAACCTCCCCAAGGGAGGCCGCAAGAACAAGGGCTCTGACGAGGGCGAGAAGCCGAACGACCTGGTTCCCAACAGTGGGCTGCAGGTTCCCGGTCCGCCGTTGCAGTCGGACGATGAGAAGAGCAGCTTGAAGATCAAGATTCACCTGAACATTCACGCTAAGGTTCGTCTTGACCTTGATGCTCAGGTGTACGGTGATGTGGTCATTGGTTTGCTGTAAACAGCGACGGTAAGATCCCATTTACCCAATGTATGAAAATGAAGCTGACCGGGAGCTTACTAGCCATAGGGCAAGGTCACCCTGCGTCTTGAGGACATTACAAATGTATATAAACGAATTGAACCTCTGAATCTTGAACGAACTAGCTCCGATCCCGATCTAAAGCTCAAGAATGCGCCCTATCGCTCCCTCACGAAGCCCATCATGATCTCAACACCCCCAAAAGACCCCAGAATTATACCTTATTTTGACCTCACCATGTCGATAATGATCAACTAACTCAGATGGAAAATTATCTCAGCATATCCCACGCCAAACTCCCTATTTATACGTTCTTGCACCTGCATCACTCTAGATCAAGCCATTTTTGGCGCGTTGCGGCAACAGACCGCCTACAAGCACCACCCCTGATTCAGTACCTTCATGCTTGGAGGTCCCAAGGCTTTTCGTGGTCTCGAAGTGAGTTTGTGTTTCCATGGCTTCTGTTTCCTCTGACATGTTCATTCGCTACTGGCGTCTATTGGCATGCAAGGAAACTGAGGTGGAGCCTCCCAGAGACTATGATTGTAAGTAAACATGGTTCAGGGCCCATATCACACTTATTACACTAACAGGCTCCTGGATCTGAGATTTCCACTGGGATACGTAGGGGGTCTTTTATATGTAGAAACCAATACTATGGGGAGCTATTAGAAGGCCTCGGCCTCGGCCTCAAGCTATCGTCTAATGTGACGCGCAGACATGAACATCAGGGCTAGACCGTCGTTCCACCATGAGCATCATGCACACACTGACATTAAAGCTCCCCATTATCTAATTACGACTGTCACAATGTTCTCGTCAAAGGCTCATTTTAAAAGATCAAGTACCTGAAAGTAAGAGTTGCCGTGCCATCCCTGCCTCTCTCCTGGTCTTCAAATTCCACCATTCCTTGCCCATGAACAGCCAAATCTCCAGCCAACAGTCTCGAGCTTGTAAAATGAAGCTCTCAGTCATCGCCAAATTAGGGACAATTCTCCTGGCAGGAGGGGCATATGCCTTTCCCCATCCCCAGAGAGGGGGTGAGCAATCCTCCCAAATCAATTCACTTCTCTTCAGCTATGCTAACGGACTGCTATAGCTACGCCAGCTTGCCTTCCGTGCGGGCTATATCGTCTCGCCAAAGTACTGGACAGGCAGGACAGAATCTCACGATAACATTGCCTCTTTCAAACATTACCACGCCGGCTCAGAACCGGACTAACGTTACTCAGTCAGTTGCCCTAGCTCCCAAAATTATCTATTTGCTGTTACGAGATGGAAGATCTGGCTAACCTAATGATGAACCCAGAGTACCACTTTTCAATGCATCAAACTCAAGACCATATTGCTCCTCCCCAGGCATCACTACAACAGAGATAGGGCAGAATATTGCAGCGCCCATGGCGCAGATCTTCCTCGCCAATAGCGGCATACCTCTCATCGAATACGTCAGATTGATACGTTCACGGTTCGCACAACCGGAACAAGTCCTCGATCCAATTTCTCCAATCAATGTGCAAGATCTCAAGAACCTCCTCGAGCTCACCGGACGTGTCCTCCAAACAATCTACCAACAAACCCGCCCAGGCCAGCAACTGCCAAACCCAGAAGCCTTTACTACACCAAATGATCTAGCAGTATTCGCAACAGGTCTTGCTCGTGAAATCACCTCCGGTTTTTCGAACCCCATCGACCCACTATCCGTCTAGATGAAGACCCTAGGTCTTAGAATGGGCGACGCCTTCGCCCACAGCATCGCGTCCCAGAACTTCGGCAGCACGTCCCTCTGGCAAGGGGTGTCTGCAAACATTCTATCTCAGGTTCCTTCTCTGAACGATCCCAACAGTCTCGTGATAGACCCTACGAGTCCAAATGACCCTTTCCTATTCTGTGCCGGACACCCTGGATCAACTGGATATCACGCTTGTCGCTCTTGCAGCCATGGCCTATCAGAGTCAATACGGCACATTGCAGGCTTATACACAATTGCCATTGCCTGTTGCACCTGATCCCACTGCACCTGAGCCCCCGTCGATAGGAACTGAAGCTTAGAACGGTTGCAGGTCATCCTAGAGAGGCTATAGCAGTCGGGTCAGTTTTTCTGTTCAAGGGGCTTTGATTTCTGATTGTGGCTTCCGCTTCAACAACGATGTGGTCTTTCCCATGTGTCTATTGCTTCGGGAGCTGTCGTCTTAAGTCTTAATATCAATAGCATAGAAGCTCGTAGCTGTATTCATCGAAATGGGCTATTTCCGGGGATAATGCCGAATCGAATCAGTCCATCAATCCTGTTTGATGTGACATTCTGTATCTTCTTCTAATAGTCATACAAAGGGTCATTGCAAATAATCAGAGGTAGAAATGTATCTCACGAATTCCATCATCCCAATATCTTCAAAGCCCAGGAATACTCTCAATTGTGACATGACCGGCTTAATATAAACCAGGTATTTCAAATAGTCATATTCCACGCTAAACACGCTATCGACACATCCCTGTACCTGCATCATTCCAAATCAGGCCAGTCTTGGTTTGTTGCGGCACAATCATCAACATCAACCCTACTCTTCATCTCCAAGGATCTGATCTGGTCACCTCACAATGCTTTTAACAGCTCAAAGATCTACACTTCACCTACTTCGACCTTCATCTCGCCGACTCACCACCCCACTCAGAGCAATCCCCACTCGCGCCCTCGCCTCAACAGGGGCCACCATACCCCCAGAAAAACACTTCGGTACTCACCCAAGATCATCTCCTCGAAAACAGCTATATCTGACTGTATAAAACAGGCCTTGATCCATATAACTACACAAGCGGCCGCTGGCTCCGCAACGAAGCCCAAGAACTCCAACTCCGCTACATCAACTTCGACTTCAGCGCACTATGCCAGAAAATCCGCTCTCTTTCCAATGGGAAAAGCATCACCAGCTGCGAAAAGATAGAAGGCGGCTCCAACCGTGTTTTTGTCTTCACCCTCGAGAACGGCCAGCGCACTGTCGCAAAGTTACCGTTCAAGATTGCCGGGCCGGTTTCTTTGACTACAGCGTCGGAGGTTGCGACGGTCAGATATCGTAAGATCTTCCTATTTTTTTTCTTGCTCTATCTTTGGGGTGGAGGTCAAGCGTACTGACGTGCAAAAGTCCAACAGGAAACAAACATCCCCATCCCGAAAATCCTAGACTGGAGCGCCGATGCCAGCAACACCATTGGAAGCGAGTACATCATCTCCGAGCATGCGCCAGGTACAAACCTACACTTCAAATGGCCCGACATGACAGACTTCCAACGCGTGAAATGTATCAACAGTATCTACCGCAGCCTCAAAGATCTAGAGGAGATGACCTTCCCCGCTTACGGGAGTATCTACTTCGGCAACACGGACCTCGCATCTGCGACGTATAGTCTCGACAAGATCGAGGATGAGGACTTCATCATCGGTCCGCATTGCGGGAATAGATACTGGGACTGCCACTCGACCAAGTTTTACTCTCATCATGGACAAGCGAATCAAGGACCATGTACGTCCATCACACCTACATCCAACAAACAGGGCCACTAAGTAACAACACAATCCAATTCGCAGGGCGAGACATGACCGAATACTCCAATGCGCAAATAGAAACAAGCCTCACCAAACTCCCACCCAACTCCCGCTCTTCCTTATCCTCCGACCCAAAAACCCACCTCTCTTACCAAGGCACAATCCCCCAACACCTAACCCTCCTCGCTCACACCCGAGAAGTCCTGCACAAAATGTGTACCGATCCACTCATTACCGAATACTCGAGGCCCCTCCTCTTCCACCCGGACCTGCATAAACGGAATATCTTCGTTTCAGACGCAGACCCGGGCGTCGTGACCGCTATCATTGATTGGCAGGGGAGTGCGATTGAGCCAGCGTTCTGGTATAGATGGGACGTGCCCGATTTCGCGGGGATGAAGCTAGTCAGGCCGTTTCAGGTTTTGCCGTGGGAGGAGAAGAGCGAGGAAGCAGAGCAAGAGCAGGAGCAGAGACAGGAGAAAAAGGATAAAGAGGGGGAACAGGAAAAGCAACAAGAAGGAGGAGAAGAGGAGGAGGAGGAGGAAGACGCAAAACGCAACACCTTCACCTCCAAAACCTACACACACACAACCCTCCTCGCCCTCCCAACCCTCGCCACCCCAAAATACATCCACGAAAACACCTTCCGCCCCTTCGTCCTCCCACGACAAACCTGGTCAACCGGCCTAGCAGAGCTGCACCACGAACTCATCGAGCTCCGCAAGGACTGGACTGGCCTCGGGTTTGACGGGAACTGTCCGTACCCGGAGCCCAGTGAAGCAGAGCTGGAGAGACATAAGGAGGAGTATGAGCAGTTCAAGACTGTGGTGCAGATACGGGAGGCGGTTTGTGAGGCTTTGGGGGTGGGCAGTGATGGGTTTGTGAATGGGGTTAGTGTTGGTGAGGAAGAAGATGAGTTGCGGGGGGAGAGGGTTAAAGCGGCGAGGGAGATTTGTGGGAAGTTTAGGGGGTTGCTTGAGGATGATGAGGAGGTGGAGGATGTGGAGATGACGATTAGGGCTGTTTGGCCTTTTGATGTTGATTTGTAGATTAGAGGTGGCTTTGGGGTTTGTGGATGTCTCATCTCCGCTCTGTTATTGTAGAGATTTTGTGGCTGTGAATAGCATCTCCCCTCGGTAATATTTCCTGCCTCTGATATAGATGGTTTTACGATGGATTGAGGTAGTCTTACGGGGTGAACACTACAAGACAGAATCAGAGATAAGATAAAAATGAATCCGATGATTGATCAGTGTATGCTATACAACCCAGCAAAACCAACCAACTGCCAAAGACAGGTATTGGGGTATCAAAGTCCGTTTCTGTGCAAAGTTCAAGGAATGACAAGAAAAGCAAACACAAACGCTTTTCGGCCCGCTGGTAAGCAATAATGATGAACGACACGCTTGAAGACAGACAGACACGAGAGATAGAGGAAACGGGGGTAATGCCCCACTGTACAATGGTATACACGCCACGCCCACAGTTATGAACATGGATGGATTGGATAAAGCAATCATTTCAACTGGCCCTTGCGGATAGCGCCGAAGCCTTTGCTGAAGAGTTCGTGGATCTCGACGGAGCGGCGGGGTGCGCAGGATTCGGCTGGTGAGATTGGGTCTGCCTCTGTAGTGGTGGGAACGCTGCGCTCAGGGGCATTGCTGCCGGTGCGACTAGCGCTGGCGCTAGCACTGTTGCTGGTACTAGAGTAGCCCTCCAGCTCGATCTCCTGCGTGACAGGTTTGGACTCGGTCATAACGCGAGGACGAGAGAGGAGTTCCTGGACTTGTCGCTCGCGGGCATCCATCTCCTCCGTTTCACGGGAGACCTCAAAGCTGGACTTCTTTTTACCATGGTGCCAGCCCTGTTGCAGTTCAGAGGCGGCAGCTTCCTCGAAGCGCTTGCGGATGTCAAGATCTTGCTCGTACTCCTGGAAGATGTCCACGTCTGTAGGGAAGAAGAGTGCGCGGAGGGTGGAAACGGTCAGTTCGAAGAGGAGGACGGCCGCGACGGAGAGGAGGAGGACAACCCAGAAGAGGAGGTTGTCGCCGGCGTGGTGGAGGAAGTTGTCTGGTACCTGGTAGACGCCCTTTCCGGAGCTCATTTTGTAGCGTTGGGAGAGGATGATGTTCCACAGGAACCAGCCGCCGACTGAGATGATGATCACGGCTAGAGAGAGGTAGGTCTTGTTGTGGACTTCCAGGGCTTGGAGCTTGAGGTTTATCACCGTGATACAGGCTGAGAAGGTGAGGAGGCCGAGGGTGAAGGTGTCGACGTCGCTGGGGTTGATCTGCGCCATGCCGAAGAGACCGTACATGGTGAAGAAGATGATCATTGCTTCGCATGAAGCCATGAATGTCCAACCCAGCCATAGCCGAATATTGAATCCGCGGTGTTGTTGGCCTTTGGTGTAGAGTTCTGGCACGGCGAGCAAAGTCGACGCCGCGAGATCCTTCGTGAAGATGCCAAGGAAGATGACAGCAAGCGAGGTGAAGAGAGTGTTGAACATACTCAAGCTCCACGGCTCGTACAGACTCGTCCCGGTGTACCCGTTCCAGCGCTGGTACAGTGCCTGGGTCAGGTAGAAGAGCATTTCCTTCCAGAATGTACCGAGAGTGTACTTGCACGCTCGCATGTAGTTCCACCGGCCATGAACAAGAAGCAGCTTCAGCAGGAACCGGAACTGCGCAATCGAGTAGTCCGAGATACGCGCAGCCTGGAGACCTTCCTTGCCCGTGATACCGATACCAACGTGTGCCTCTTGGATCATGGCAATGTCGTTGGCGCCGTCTCCGATAGCCAGCGTGATCGCGTCGTCGACGTGGGTGCGGATTTGTTTCACCAGGAAAGCCTTTTGTTTGGGGCTGGCGCGGCAGCAAATCACCGAGTCGACACGAATAGCCAGCTGAAAGAACCGCTTCATCATGATCTCATCAGCTTCAATCGTTGACAAGGTCTGGCCATCAACCACGACCACCGAGTGAGCAACACGGTTGCAAGTGATATCGGTTGTCAAACGAACGATGGTCTGCTCGACGTCTCCATTCTCATGGTCAAGAATAGTCAACGTTGAGTAGTCCTTCACCAAACGGCAAGAGTGGCCGACATTGATAGCAGTCTCACGCTTGTCGCCAGTCAACATCCACATCTTGATGTTCGCACGACGCAGCTTGTCAATAGCCTCCGGGACACCCTTCTGCAACTTGTCTTCAATCGCAGTGGCGCCCGTCAGCTCCAGCTGCTGCTCGATCTGCTCACCAACTTGCTCAATCTTCTCCTGTCGATCAACGATGCTGGTAGAAGCCTCATGGTACGCCTCCTTCCAAGACTTGTACGTCGACTCATCCAGGAAACGGTGTCCATAAAGCAAAGTGCGAAGTCCATCAGTAGCAAAGTCGTTCAAGTGCTGGAAGCACCGCTCAAAGATAGCAGCCTCATTCACAACAAGCGCCTCCTCGACCAAGTCCTCCTCATCCTCCCCATTCGTAGAACTGCCCGAGTCCGAAATAACAGCCGAGGTGCGCCCCATCTGCACAGACGGACGGGGACTGTAGTATTCACTATCAGCTTCCCGGTTAAGCATTCCACCATCCGTCTCCCGGTCGCGCAACCAGACATCAATGCTCTCTCGCAGCATCGAGGCATGGTGCCCAGACACAGAAGAGCGGCGGTGATGCATGCTCGGTCTACTGAAACTGCTCCGCACACCGCTATCCTTCCGGCTTTGGTACTCGCTGTTCCGGCGGATCACCTGATTGGCCTCGGCAGCCTTGCGCATGCTGGCACGGCGCTCGATCTCCATCGCTTTCTCGTGCGCGAGGTCGGCGCGCTTAAGCAGACCCATCAAGGTGGTGTCGGCGCCCTTGCAGAATAAGCAGATGCGTTGGTCGGGCATGCGCACCACGACGGACATGCGCTTCCGTGCGCTCGAGAACTCGATGACGTCCATGATCTCGTAGACTTCGTCGCAGGAGCTTTCATCGGGGCCATTGGGGTGTGTGCGAATCGTCAAGGTGTTTGGCTGGCGATCAATGACCAGGTATCCGAGTTCCTGTGCCGCCATGACCAATGCCAATTCGTCAGGCGAGGCAGCCTGGTAGGATACCTTGCCCGAGTCGTCTTCTTCAGGGATACACGTATGGCAGAGAGCAATGGACAAAATGAACAGCTTCGCTTTCCGTGCAAAGACAGTGTATGGCTTGCGCTGGATGTACTCGATCATTTCGGTAGTACGGCAAGGAGAAGCACGACCGAAGCGGCGTAAGGGATCCAAACCGCCTGAAACATTCGAAGGCCGAGCACCCATGCGAGCCTCGGACACATTCGACTTCCGGCCCCCAGCCTTCTTGCCCTTGAGGTTGCGCTTCTTGTGGATGAGTTTGGTTTGGTCGCCCTCGCGAGCAGCTTCCTCCTGAAGATCGGCATCGTGCAGCCAAGCGGTACCCGCAACGCTCATCTTGCGGAAGCGCATGGAGTTGTTCGTCAGGGTACCAGTCTTGTCGGAGAAGATGTAGCTCACTTGGCCCAGCTCTTCGTTGATGGTCGAGGTGCGGGCCTCCAGCGGCGTATCAGTTTCAGGGTCGTACATGTCGATATCGTTCAGCAGCAGCATCTGGGCGACCTTCACGATCTCCATGCTGACGTATAGTGAAATGGGAATCATGGTATTGAACATGATGAGGAAGGATGTGAAGATGGGGCCGTAGTTCACGCTTGCATCGGTCAGGTACCATGCGTATTGCTCATAGCTCTGCGACCAGAACTTATAGGCCACTGTACAGACAACAGCCAGGATGACGACCAAGAGCACGATCAGCATGACGACACGGTTGACTTTGGTCTGCAGAGCAGGCTTCTTGATGCGAGGATTTTTGTTGGCGTTCATACGGATCTTGCACTCTTCACCCGTATAGATGACCATGCCAATAGCGCGATCGGTGTTGCGAAGGATGCTCCCACGGTAGACGATCTCGTTGTTGGTCAATGGCAGCTTTTCCTGAGCGTTGACTGTGACATGGCCGTCGAATTTATAGAGGTCAATATTCGGGTCTTCAACCACGAAGTGCAGCGCATTGCTGGTGATGTCTTCGACAGTAGAGCAGACCTTAGCCACAGGCTGACACGGCTGCTTGTTCTTCAGGTTGGTCTCCCCGTCAAGGGCCATGGTCTCGATATAGGCCACCCCATTGGGTCCGTTGGCATGCAACAGGACAAAATCAGCGGGGACGGGCTGATCACGCTCAAGCTTGATGACATCTCCAACCCGGATGTCTTTCCACTTGATCTGCACCCAGTCAAGGGCATTGCTAGTCACGGAGGCACCCTCAGAAACTGCGCCTTGGCCGGGTCGAAGCACCCAGGCAAACCGGTTATTCTCTTCCTTGTCCAAGCGATACCGGCGCCAGTCATCAAATCCCTCTTTGCCCATTGAGATCCCAACGAAGATCAGGAGAGGGATAAGCGTTGTGAAAGTACCCGTTGTACTAAGACCAGGGATCATCTGCAAGATCGCAACAACCAAGAAGTAAAAATTGGCTAATTTGGTGAACTGCGCAAAGAGTTGTCGGGGAAAGAAACTCCAGAAGCTGTATCGACTGGAACGAATCCAATTACCGACATAGGGCTTGCCGGTGCGCTCATCGACGAACGTCTCAACCAATGACGGATTCAAATCGATGTGTCGTCCGTCCTTGGTAGGTGGAATGTCCTTGATGCGCAAGACAAACTTTCGAATCGCGTTCAGAATGGCTTCGATGCGGGCGAAGATCACAGCTGTCGCAGCCTTCCTCTTCAGCCAGTTGTCCTGCGCAATGGCCAAGTAGTATTCCTTCAGAGGTCGATCCGAGGGCTCGGAAGAAGGGTAGGTCGAGGCTTCCTTGATGGTCGATTCGGCGGTCGTCGTCGGCGCCACGGTCAACTCATTCTTCTCGTCCACAGGACTCGGCGCAGCCCGAGCCGGGCACGCAGCGAGCGTATCCTCTTGCACAGGACTGGTCGGGCCCAGCTCCGCGGTAGCAGGATCATCGTGCTCCGACTGCGTCTGGATGTTCTTGTTGAATATTGACCGACGAAGCGAGTAGCCACGGTTCCGGGACCGTGAGCGACCGACGGACTCTGGACTCTGCGGGGAGGTGGGCGAAAGAGTAGCGCCCGGCGCAGGCGCAGTCTTGGGGGAGAGGGGAGAGGGAGGCGAGCGAGCAGCGGGCCGAACACTGGGAGGCGCCAGCGCCGTATCGATAGTCAGGCCACGCGAGCTGGGACGGCGGTCTCGAACAGAGCTGCGCTGGTGCTGGTCGTCGAGCGGAGCACGCTCGAGGTCGGTGGAAAAGCGGACGTGATTGTGATTGTGTTGGGAGGTGCGGCGGTCAGACTCGGACATGGTGCGCGAGGAAGCGAGAGACGGACGCCTCACGAGGTCGTCTTGCCCCGGGGCGTGGCCATCGGAGGGCTCGTCGTGGTTGGACATGGCGGGAATGCTTCAGATCGAGGCAGCGGGACGATCGCGGCGCAGCTCCAATCTGATTGTCGGGTTCCTTCTAGCTTCCCTTCCTTCCCAGTCGCTGAATTGATCCAAGCGATCGACTCAGAGCAAAATCATCGGAGAACTCGATGACGCTTGCCGTCTTGTTTACCACATGGTCAGGCGGAAAGATGTCCGATCGGAAGGAGGCGAACTGTTAAGTGATGGAATGGATCGGTAACGAGGGTAGGACGCAAGGATAAAAACGAAGGGCGCAATGCAGGCACGAAGCGAGATGCAGGCCGCAGCGAAAGATCAAAGATTGGTTGTGAGTTGGTTGCGAGGAGTTGAGTCGCAAAGGGAATATAGCGAGAACAGGATGGGGCGGGGAGGCAAAGTAGACCGGATCCGGGAAGATGGCCGCGTGGACGAGGCGACAGCAATAGAAACCCACCACGTTCGAAGGGTCCAAGGGAGTGTAGAGAGGAGAATTGGAGAAGATCAGGGAAGGTTAGAGTTGAAGGTTTCGAGGTGGAGGCAACGCGCAATCAGTGTGTACTGCAAGCATCGTCTACACAGCCACCAGCATAAGAATAAGAATAGACTCTCAGGACAGTGAACCATGGCATGCCAACAGACACTCCACGATCCAGGCAGATGCAAACAATCATTGGCCACCCAGAAATCATTCTCGGGACCCTGACGTTTGTGGAACTTGGTGGTGGCAACTGGCGTCCTAGACCTTACATACACTAGTAGTATTACTAGTTAGTAGTATAGCATTATACTACCGAGATCTAGTCATTTATTCGAGATTACCAGCTTAGGACAATTCCAACTCTCTTAGAACGTTGCACGCCCAGCATCATCTTACTCTTGGTACTTGGCAGACAACTTGACGCAGTACTCGGTACATCCCGTCAAGGCTTAGGTAGATCTAAGATCTACCCTGTAAGAATGAATATAGAAACACTAGTAACTAAACTAAACTACCAACAATGCAGACGAACACTCGTAGAAAGTCTAGAAGAATCTCTGGCGGGGATTTTCCGGTGGAGCCTATCTACACTCGCCGCTTTAATCCTCACTCACGATACTCAATAGTAAACTCCATACTTGCTTTTAGCAATAACAGTGCTAGGTCTCTATGATCAAACCCACCAGGTTCATATAACCATCCAACCACTATCCCCCCTTCACCCCAAAAGAACACACCAACCCATGATGATCACTCCACAACAGTGCCTCCCCATCACCACTACCATCACCACCTCCACTCTTCTCCTCCGAACCCAACCGCCCAGCCTCCAACACCCTCATACTCCTCCCCTCAATCCCCAACCCAACAACCTTATCCATCCTCCTCGGCGGAAACCGCTGCTTCCCATCCGTCCCCCACGTAAACCCACTCTCCCCCGGCCTCAACACGGTCCAAACATCCACAAGCCCATTCCTCTCCACCAGCTCATCATCCTCCGGCAAAACAGGATTAAAATCACCAGCCACCACACCCCGCCCTGCAGCCCGCAGGAACGACGCAAGAATAGATAGTTGTCTGGGCCGGTTGGACGGCTGCAGAGCCAGTGAGTCCAGATGCACATTCGCGAGTCGGAGCCGGAGGCGCGTGGACTCTGAATCCCCCGCGGGCACGAAAAGATCACAGAATAGCGCATCCCGGCCGAAATAGCTCGGGTAGGAGACTCGCCAGATTGGACCGGGGAGCGCGGGACTCGTTTTGCTGAGCAGGGTCATTGTCGCGAAGGGCTGGCTTCCCCAGACCCTGTCGTCGCCTTCACTGACGATCCAGGATGCGCGGATCCGCTCATCTGAGAGAATTCGTTGCAGTGCTTCCTTTGAGACTTCTTGGAAGAAGATGAGGGTTGGTTTTGGGTCTAGCCCCGTGATGAAGGTGATTATATCTGCGACGCGGTCTTGTGCGTGCGGGGATGCGGCGTCGATGTTCCATGTTACCAGGACTAGGTCTTTTGATGATGTTGTTGTAGCTTCTTGTGGTAATTCAGTCTGGTTATCAGCGGTGTCTTTGCTTGTGCTGGTTGGGCGAGTAGGAACCCATTGTTTGGCAGCGGGGTCGAAATGGTGCCAGTGTTGGAATTTGGGATGTGTCCCGGTCTCTGGCGAAGGTAGAGGGGTTTCATGTATCCAGGACTGTGGTCTTGTCTGGGCATGAGCGTAGATATCCATTTTGTGGTTGATGGGAGTAATGACGATGTAGGGTGCCCTCGCTATGGGCTGACGGAGCTTTGGAGGTTGACTCAACATCGGGAGGCTGATTGGGCAAAAGCGGCGAGGGGTGAGTACTAAAACGGAAATTCCACATCCACTACGCAGTACAAGAACTATTGCGGTGTTCCCAGTTACTATTCATTTTATGTCAAATTACCTATGCAAAGCCTCCCTAACGATGATTGAAGGAGTAATAATAGAAACGATCAGAGCCTCAATTCGCAGGCACGCCAAGTATGAGATCCACGCCTTGACGTCAGTCTCCGCCCTTAATATCGCGGTGGCGGTTGTCCATAGGGCGGATAACCTCCTGGTCCGCCGGCCGGGGGGTGTGGCGTGTTCCCGCCGTATCCATACTGCTGGGGCTGTCCATAGGCAGGTCGGTTGCCGGGCGGGTAGGGAGGCTGCTGGGGAGGAGCCTGCCAACCGGGCTGCGGGTTGTAGCCACCTGGTCCTGGAGCCGGAGGGTATCCAGGTGGCGGAGGCGGAGCATTGTATCCTCCAGGCTGGCCGCCAGGCGGCGGCTGGCTATATCCACCGTACGAGCCCTGTGGAGGTGGTGGGCCGCTGGCACGTCCTGCTGCTTTCTCGTCCTTGGTGTCGTACGAGGAGTCGATGGCGCCGAGCATGAGCTTTGCACACTGCAATGAAATTAGCCCAGGCCCGAAGAGATATTGGAGATTGACTAACCCAGAGCTCACGAGTCAGATGCACCGGCGGATTAGCCCGCGACATCTCATCCTGCTCGACCTCAAAGTCTATCGAGTGGTTAGTCATGTTCGGCAGCTTTCGAGACGCTCTACTCACTTGAGGTGCAGTCAATCAGCTGGCCAATCTGCGGATCCTCATCCAGTTCCGACAAGAACTCCCGCGCTCGCTGGTCATTGCCCACTTGAGTGAACTGGAAGGAAATAGCGCCGCGGCCGTACCTAGTTCGCGAGGTCTCTCCAACCGCATAGCTAATGCAATCGCGCAGGGCGCCGTGGGGTTCGCCGGCAGGCTGTCCGTCAGTGATGGTGATCACCAGCACCGGCTTGTCAAGACGATCCGCGCGGGCTGGACCCACGACCATTGGGTCAATGACCTTGTCCCTCAAGCTGGTGCCTAGAGGTGTCAGTCCCGCAAAACGGACACGGGACACGAGCATGTCGACGTCTGCCGCGTTGCGAATTCCGTCGCCGCGCTCCATTGAGTTCATGAACCGCACCGAGATACCATCTTGATCAAAGGTTGAAGCCGCGGTGGCCACAATGCCGAGGATCTGTCGCAGCTGGTCCTTTCGCAATCCCTTCTCTTCAAACTCGATTGAGCCGCTGTCATCCACGTAGAGGATCACATCAAACAAGGCCAGCTTCATGACATCGGTGGCCACTTCCATCGGCACGGACCATTCGTTCGTCAACTTGCTAAGGCGTGCGGGGGCATCATTCGCAAGAGACTGAACCAATCGGTCCAATCGTTCTGGCGGGTAGAAGGCCTGGAGGTTCTTCTCCTGGATGGTGCTGATCAGCAGCTGGCGATAGGCTGAGACCTGCTGCGGGGTGACTGGAGCCGCCTGCTGCGGGGGAGCACCGCCCGGAGGGCCATACTGTCCACCTGGCGGGCCGGGAGGAGGTCCAGGGTGGCCCGGTGCACCAGGATACGGGCCACCTTGGGGCGGATAGGGTGCTTGATTCTATTTCTAGTTAGCATCTCTCTGAACTTCGAGCGATGATAGCTCTCTTGTGAGTAAAAACAAAACGCAAAACACTAAATGGATACGTGGGGCTCATCTGTACATGGGGTGGCTGCTGTCCAGGGTAGGGCGAGTGTGGTCCAGGGCCAGGCGGCTGTTGTCCAGGATAAGGAGGCTGTCCAGGATAGGGCTGGCCCGAAGATCCATAGGGCTGAGCCTGCGACGGGGGCGGCGGCGGCGGACGTGCATAGCCCTGTTGAGGCTGTGCGGGGTAAGGCGGTTGCGGAGGAGGTCTGTTGTAGGGAGCAGCGTTGGGCGGCGGAGTGTTGTAAGGCTGATAGGGTTGAGCAGGTGAGCCGCCGTACGGAGGTGGATAGCCCTGGTTGTAGTAGGGGCCCGACATGGTTGTTTGTTGATGTTGGAAAGAACCGAGAAAACCGTGTGGAGGGGTAGAAAACTCGAAGTGGGGGCAAAGAGCAAGAAACAAAAGATAGGCAAATCAAGGAGACGAAAGATCGAAAGAGTAGCTTACCGATCCCTGAGGAGGAGGAGGAGGAGGGGATCCTGGATAAGCCTGGTAGGATGGTTGAGATGGAGGTTGTTGCTGTTGCTGTTGCTGTTTTTCCCTGAAAGTCAGCGCATGTCAACCTGCGCAAGGCAATGACGTCGAGCAGCAGATGTCCGGTGATCAACTTACATATCCACCAGGCCGCAGTGCAGACGGAGGCCCTCCCGTGTAGCCCGTGGGAGGAGCTCCTTGGTAGGAGCCGGTCGAGGAGGAGTTGGCCATGTTCTGGTTCTGGCTGGCAGCGATCTTCGATGCGAACTGGTGATGGTTGAGATGTAAGATTAGATCGGCTGATCTTGATTTGAGCGAGGTGTAGAGAGAGAAGAGAGAGTACTTACACCCATGCTGGATACTGAAGAGTTGCAGAGGAGAAAAGAAAGAAGAGTGAATGTCCTGTCAGATGAGGATGATCGGATGACGCCAGGGTAGCACTAGGCACCACTCCCGATCGGGCAAGGCTGAGGCTGTGTGCTCCACCTTCTACTATACACTTACTATATCATCATATGTATATCTTTTTGATTTGAAGTCACTATATCCACAAGTTCGGGTTCATCAGAATCTCAATTATCACCCATTCCAAGATATCTTGCGAAGCCCAATCTAAATAATACAGTCCTTCTCCAACGCTTTCACGATGAGTTGAAATAAGACATGCTAAAGGCTCTTACAAGGAAACAGAGAATCCGGATCGTTCTCGATGTTCCTATATACTGCTCTTCTTCACTCGAATGGTTACATCCATCCAGCTTCTGGCTTCAACCACTCAACGAATTCCAACATTCTGGATTTAGTACATCTTGATCGACAAGCTTGCTCCTTGCCAACAGCAGCTGGTTTTTCAAGTCCGCGAGGAGTGATTTTGCATTGCTAGAAAATGAAACTGCTCGAGCTGATATGTGGTGGTTTCCTGGCTCAGTATCTACCTTAGGTAGGTAAATTTGAATACGCTATGCCCTGGTTGTATGGTTAGTAGTTGCAAACAATAAGCTAGATAACAGTCGTCTTAACGCCAGACCCGAACAATATCTGCTGAGGTAGAGAAATGAACCGGCGACTGCTGTACAAATCAAAAACGTTTGGCGCTGCTTGATACTAAAACTAGCTGTTTCCAGAACGCTAAAGAACCTGGCAATAGCAGTATGAGTGGCCAGCCCCAACATGTTAATATCCAGGCCAACATAAGATAGATCTAACCGCCATGACCCATGGATATACTCTGGGGAAGGTCCAACCATCTCTGGCCCCTTGAGCCAGTTGGGAAAGCATGAGAGTCCGCTGATGTCACTGGACTGGCATGCTGTTCCTTTGGAATGGCCAGCTGGACGATTCATTAGAGTGAAATCCCATTCTCTCCTTCATTTCAACAATCAACCTGAATTTCAGGGCTAATCTATGATAGCCCTTTTGGAATAATCTTCCCCTGAAAATCCTTCCAAATCGCTTTGACGCCTCCCCTATACTTCGCAACACGTCCCGTCCCCCTTGCCACAAAAAATCAACACCGGCATCAACCTCCTCCCACGAACAGTTCAATCCCTCTCCAAATCAACATCTCACTAAACTCCCCAATTCAAATCCTACACCCCCAAAACCAAAGATGTCAACCCAACCCCTCCGCCTCGGCATCCTAGGCACAACAGATGCCGTCGAAACAACCTACCTGCCAGCTCTCACCAGTCCCACCCTCACAACCCACTTCCACCTCCACACCCTCTACGGAGACTCCACCTCGACCTCAACCCTCAACCGCCTCCAAAAACACTTCAACATCCCGCAAACAACAACCTCACCAACCGCGCTCCTCCAAAACCCCGAAATAGACCTGGTCCTCAACCTCCTCCCCTTCGAATACCATGAACAATACACCGTCGCCGCCCTCGAGGCCGGCAAACACGTCATGGTCCAGATCCCCCTCAGCCTAAGCATCCAGGGACTCCGCCGCGTGCGCGACGCAATGAAAAAGGGCACGGCGGTGCGTTCGCACGGGCCGGAGGGGAATACCGGTCCGCCTAGGATCTTCGTGGGGTGTGCGCGTCGCTATGCGCCGTGTTTCACGGATATCTTTAAAAAGGAGCTGGCTAGTTTGGACCGGGTTTACTACGCGCGATGTCGAAACATCGCCGGTCCACTGAATATCCCTGCAATCCGAGCCAGTCCCGCCGACGGCGCGGACGGAGTCGACGGCGTCAACGAGCTGAACGGCATGAACGGCTCAAACGGGCAAAGCGGGATAAACGACCTCAGCAGCCCGACTCAATTCCAGAATATCCTGGAGGAAATCTTCGGTTCCGAAGAAGACATCACGCCCGACCGGGCGGCCTTCTGCCGGTTCCTGGGTACCCTGGGCAGCCACGATCTCTCGCTTATGCGGGAGACGCTGGGCTTCCCGGATGCTGTTTCCAGCGTGTCGATCTCTGATCCGTTCTACTCGGCTATTTTCCATTACACGGATGATTCCGCCAGGGTCTGGGATGGAGACGGACACCCCTTTACGCTTGTGTATGAGGCGGGCGTGGACTCTGTCCCCAGGTGTGATGCGCATTTGACCGTTTATGGGGCGCGCAAGACGGTTAGTGTGGAGTTTGATTTTCCGTTTCCGGGTGAGGCGGCTGGGAAGGAGAGGTCTGTGAGGGTTGTGGTCGAGGAGACGGTTATGCCTGGTGAAGTGAATGGTCATGGACATGCGAATGCGTGGGATGAGGATGGCGATGGAGATGGCGCTGGGTATCAAGTTGAGAATGGGAAGAGAGTCTCGGTGAATGGGAAGGGAGTCCCCAACGGGACTGGGACCGGAAATGGGGTTGTGCGTCCGCATGTCAAGCGGACGGAGTACGTGAGCTCTTGTGAAGAGGCGTATGAGCGGGAGTTCCTGGCGCTGCATTCTTATCTGACTGGGGAGCCGGGGCCGGAGGCGAAGACTACGACGGAGGATGCGTTGAATGATCTGCGGCTGTTGCATATGATCTTTGGGCATTATGATCGACAATGTGGGACGATTCGGACGCCGCTGGGTTGATTTGATCGTGTACTGCCTACGGGCTTGATTGTTGCTGTTCGGTTATCGACTGGTGTTAAGGATAGGGTTATGGTTATGGGTATGGTTATTTGTAAGAGTAGGTCTACATGTCATGCGCGGAATCAGATTGCAACCGCATACAATGCAGTAATGAGCTCGTAAGATTCTTTTCGTCTATGCAAGCCACGATCATCGACTATAGAGCTGGGGTACATCAAATCTTAAATCCTCATGCGTCTACCGCTTCCCCTTCTTCTTGTTCTTCTTGGAGCTCCCTCCACCTCCACCTCCACCTGAAGGCTTCTGCTGCTGCTGAGCAGCTGCCTCCTCCGCCTTCTCCGAGACAATACCACCCTGCGTACGCTCCGCGGCACGTTGCTTGCCCTTCCTCCCCTTGGGTCTGTAAGAAGAGCGGTCACGCAGAGGCAGCCAGCGCTCGGGGTCAGGTTTCTTCGCCGGATCGTAGTCCTTCGGCAGACGGGACTTGCGAACACGCTTCTTGGTAGGGCCTTCCTTGCCTGCTCCGGTGCGCTTGCGAGCTCCGGCAAAAGCGGCGGCGGCGGCTGCCGATGGCGCGGAGGGCATGATACCGGCAGATTCCAGAGCAGAGACGTCGATATCAGCGACGAGGTCGCTTACCTCGGGGAGACGGTCAACCTGGGATTCTACTTGGGAGTAGTCTAGGGTAGCTTGCGAAGCAACGTAGCCAGCGATGGCGAGTCGGTCGCTGGAATTTTGTTGGTACAGGGACCGGAACAGGTCACCTGCAGTGGCCAGGTCAGACCGGTCATCGGAGTGAAGCAGCGAGGTTGCGGCGGCTCGGAGGAGAGATGCTGGGGGTTCGGGCTTCTTGCGCCAGTAGGAGGCCGCCTGTGCTAGGGTGGACCGGATCTGGAGCTTCCGTCCCTCGCGCTGGTACAGGGAGACGAGGACGCTGAGCAAGCCTGGGTTGAATCGAGCGTCCTGGTCGGACACTGCCATGGACTCTTCCAGGGCGCGGAGCGATCGCTCCACGGTTGTGATTGCAGAGGTGGTATTGCCCAGGCTGACATAGAGCTGAACCACCGTCAAAAGAAGACCAATATCCTTGGGTCGTCGTTCCAGTAGTGGAAGAATCTTCTTCAGAGCTTTCTGACCAGTCTCGCCTTGGGCATGTGCTGCAGCGTTATACACAGAGAGAAGGTTTGTGCTGGCCTCGGCCGAGGGACAGGGCTTTTTTGAGAGTGCTTTGGCTGTTGAGCGGATCATGCCATCATATTTCTGAACGAGAAGGGCTGCGGCATGCGAATTGCCAATAAGCGCATTGTTTTGGAAATCAAATAGTCGGTCGTTGTTGACGGCATCTGGAGTTGCGTGGAGAGCTTTGTAGAGGATAAAGGGGTTGACAGCGGTCTGGCGGGCTAGAACGATGTTGTTCCGTGCGATCTTCTTTGTGGACAATTCGGGGATACTGAAGATCTGTCAGGCCTGCCCACTGCAGTATTCAGACGAAATCTGGGACTTACTCTTCCACATTGATATCACCAATGAGCGACTCGGCCTCCTCGATCTTCCCTTGCCGAATCAGGACATACAAATATTGCACAGCGATCGGTAGTAGCTCCGCAGTTTTATCTTCGGGCGAAAGTTCCTCTGATGTTTGGCAGATATCTGTATAACACCAGTTAACGTTGAACTCGTCACGTATCCGGCGGGATCCCTACTCTTCGCTCGGTTCAGGAGCACTTCGCCTTGTGCCAACTCGCCCTTGGCAATATTGAAACAGGCAGCATTGTATGCGGTTTCAAAAGCCTCCAAATCCTCCCGTGACGGCCGCTCGTGGCGCACGTATTCGGCCTCGCCCTTCCATTGCAGCTGGGCATCGGTAGCCCACGAGTTGATACTCAGATCGTTCTCTTCATGGCTAGAAGCTGCCTTGTCTTGAGAAAGTCGTTCATAGATATCTGCGGCGCGGCGGAATTGCTCAGCACGATAGCTCTGCCGGAAAGAATGTCAGTGCTCGTCAAAAGATGATTGAATTCAGACCACAGTACCACTTGAGCCTCCAAATGTGCTGCACCTCGTCCAGCCCCCGACTGTGTTACAGCCTGGAGAGCCTCCTCCAATTTTGCACACTTGTACAAAGCATATGCATACTCCAGACCAGCCCGCTTCTTCAGGGCATCACCTCCAGCCTCGAGCACCAGCAACGCATCCTCATAGCGATCGAGCTTCAACAAGGCAATGACTTTGATATGTTGCGCATGCAAGTCAGACTTGGACTTGGCGAGGGCTTCATCGCAAGACTGGATAACCTCCTCATGATCGTCAATCGTTGCCCGCTGCAAGAGCGAGCTCAGCGACTGCGCAACCATGGCGGGGCTGCGGGGAGACGGTGGTGTGTGTTGGCGGCTCGGTGTAGTTGCAGGTGATCAAATAGGCACAATTTCTTCCTTTGGGAGCCGACACAATCGTAGCAATTGGGGAATTCTCCAGGTCGATATCCACCTCCACAAGACAGAGTGTGCGGAATTGTCCTTCCCCATTGGGCAAGGCTGCGCAGGAGGCCGAATGCCCTGCCGTATAGATCACGTGACTGTCAATTTTAGCGCGGCAAATGAACACAGTCAAGTGGGGACTCTGAACATCAACATGGCCACGGTTTCAGAAGGTGTAGAGAGTCAACAGTAGTATCTGTGGAATTGAGAGCAAAGAGAGCATGCCGATGGATACTACAGAGCGCTCATCTACAGATTAAAGCCTCATTCTTTACAGAGTAGGCGAGAATTCAGAGTGACAACTCGAAGTATTCGAGTCTTCGACCGCTATTCAATCCAAGGTCAGTAGTAGTATTCAGATGATAGATAAAGAAGCAGTGCTCAGCAATTAAGACTTCTAACTTAGGATGATGCTCATGGTTCAGCGGGTACAGAGTATAGAGTCTGAAGCGTTGATGAGTAGAAGCAGACTATAACAGATCGTGACACAGGGGATCCTCCTGTCCCGCAATAATATCTATGTCCCCATAGAGTGGTGGAATCATCCCACATATCGTTTCATACAAATCGTAGCCTGCTGCGAAATAGTAGAATGTCCGCCATTGCTCACTGGGCAATGCATCCATTTCTAAGTCCTTTCAGCACGGTAGTTGGCGCATCGCAAGTGTGCAGCTATCATGCTGCAAAGGCCAGTTGGACTGATACATAACATGTCCATTGGCCTAGCCCTGCGGCTCAGGAAAATATCGACAGGGATATATACCCGATCCATATCCCAGGGACCCAGGTGATGGTCGGTGAGCTGAACTAGCTGATCATCGACAGGGGGTTGATCAGCATGGAGATCGCCCAAATGAGCGCAGAGCAATCCACAGAGAGTTGTGTCTCAGTGAAGAATGAGACTTGTATTTGTAGCCGACGAGCCGTGTGACTTGTTGAGAGAAGTATTTGCGGAGAAGAAGGTAAGTTTCAAAGAGAATTGAAGGAGGCGTAAATACAGTAGATATGAGAAGATGAAAGGTACAGGGCCGTGCCAAGGGACGCGCGGACGTGGAGCAGAGCGACGGGATGACGACGAACGAGAGAGAAGCGTTGGCCGTGGGTCTTGGCATTGATTCAAGAGTTGACTGTCTACGGAGTAGTAAGAGTAGCAAGAGGAGAACCCCAAGTGGTTTTTAAGCAGAGGCCGCTAGCGAAAAGTGAGAAAATGAAAAGTGTGCGAGGCAAAGTGCAAAGTACGTCATCGACAAAAGTGGTCGTTTTCGTGGTGTCGTAGACTTTCTCCCCCTTTAAGAATTGGCCTTGCCATCTTTGGAGACCCATGGAACCATGATCGTCCCTCGTTTTTCCGTCTCGCTTCTCCCGTGAACTCAACATTTCTGCTTCTATCCTTTTTCCTCTTCTCTCTCTCAATCCGCCCCTATATATCCCTCTGTTCCCGCGCCCACGGGCTCCCTTGTCTCCTCGACTGACCTCCGGAGCGCGTCTCCGCAATGCGGATGCTCACTCGGTGACCTTGCCCAGTACGAGTATAGGAATCTCCACGTCCCCCGCACGAGTTGATCTCAGGGAAGGGGAAAGACACGCCACACGACGAAGATGTTGTGCCAAAATCGGGACGGGTCCATGCTGGCCTCCTGGGCCGGGAAGAAAATGCTGCGTTTCGTGGTGATGATTGTCGCCATCGCAGGTTTCGCTACCCTGCTCTGGCCTTCGCCAGAGCCAGACCGACCCGTCATGCACGCATGGGCGAACATCACCGTCTCTTCCAACGTCAAGTGCGAACTCGATCCGCAGATGCTGTACCGCCTCAAAGTCCGCAAACTGGCCGCTTACACCCGCCGCGAAATCGTCATCGACGTCTCCCCAGATCCGGTCCCGATGGAACAAAAGGTCAGCAAGCCGCTGCTGGATGTGAAGGTCAAAAATCCTGAACCGGCCGAGCCTGGAGAACCGCAGGATGGCTGTACGATTCCGATCCCCATGCAACTCGAGGTGCCGCAATGGCCGAAGATGGTGGATGCGTCGCACATTGACTTTGGAGTGGCGACGACGATATCGCGGTTGAATGAGTCGCTGGACCAGTTTGCTCACTGGGCGGGCTATACGCGCACTCGAATTTTCGCCTTGATTGAGCCAGATGAGTCGGACGACGGAGTTCGTCAGGTAAAAGCCAAGGCGGATGATATGGGGATCAATCTATTTATAACTGAGGCGGAGGACGACTACTTGCACCGGTATTTTGCGCTGATTCCTCTGCTGGAAGAGCATATGCGAGAACAGACTCGGTGGGCCTGCATCATCGACGACGACACGTTCTTCCTCTCGATGTCTGCTTTGGTAAAAGCCCTGGACGAGTACGACCACACACAGCCCATGTATATCGGCGGTTTATCAGAAGGTGTCCCACAAATCGGGGTATTCGGAGTGATTGCGTTCGGAGGCGCGGGCGTCTTCCTCTCGCGACCACTGCTCAGCGATTTGACCACCGTATACAGCGAATGTGAGCAGATGGATTTCACGGGCGACCGCCGCATCGCCAACTGCGTCTACCAATACACCTCTACCAAATTAACCATCGATCATCGTCTACGCCAACTGGACCTGATGAAGGATGCATCAGGATTCTTCGAGTCCGGCCGCGAACCACCGCTCTCAGTGCACCACTGGAAATCGTGGTTCCAAGCAGACATGCCGAAGCTCGGCGTCATCTCCGAACTGTGCGGCGACACCTGCCTCCTGCGCCAGTGGCACTTCAGCGACAATTGGGTCCTGACGAACGGCTTCTCGGTCGTCCAATACTCCTTCCCCCCAGACGTAGGCGACCCTACCATGGAGATGACCTGGGAACCACACAACGGCGCCACCGAAGAATCCTACCTCCACGAACTAGGCCCGCTCCGCCGCAAAGACGACTACAAAATCAGCTACCTCCTCCAGGACGCCGTCATCGAACCGAACGGCCGAGTAACCCAGTGGTACATCCTGCGCGACAAAGGATCCGGAGACGAAGTCTTGGAGCTTTCGTGGCGGAAACCCTGAGAGAGCGCGTTTCGCTCTGATTAATGGTCTTTTCCTTTTTGCATACCTGGCTGGCTTCTCCATGTTCATGGTGGTGCGGGGACTGGAAGTTTTGAATTTCGGGGCGGGACTTGCTTGGTTTGGTATCCTGTGCTTCGGCCCCCTCATCTGTCCGGCGCTTGGTCTTGGGCACTTGCACTTTGCATGGGATTTCTTGTTTATAGATCGGTGATACACCTCATGTCTACACTGTTATAATGTCGGGGATGATGCAATTAATGTGATATGGATGATCTGTTCTGTAATTGTAGATGGATTCTCGCGTATCGATGTAGATGAGACTTGGCATTGGACGGCTTTAGCAGTAAAGGGTGTGCTACATAGGTTTATCGAGCAAAATAGGATAAGAAGCTGTTGGAGCACCTGTTTTGATGTTTTTGTCTTGTCACCCTGATACGCACTACTCATGCATTAGGGTTAGACCTGTATCTATATAACCGGGTCCGAGACCCACAGATCCACACACAATACAATCATCTACACACATGCTACAACACTATTTGAACTTCATTCCCGGTTACCATGTTATCAAATAAAGCACTATGTAATAATGAAACAATAGAAGCAGTTGTCAAGTGACAGTATGTATACCGGTTGATTGAGCGGCCAATTCCGCGGCGATTGAAGATTGGACTTCGAGCCTCGACTTTTGCAAGCCGACCTTATCAGGGCAGCCCGGGTATTGATCAGGCGAATCTTCGGCAGTCAAGTTAAGTGGTAAAAGTCGTGTTCTGTTGCCTGAGGAGTTCCCGCCCTGCAAGGCGGGCGCATCATGCGTCCTGGAATCGCGCGGCTCGCCGTAAGGTTTCCTGCTTCCGATTGTTGGACGATCAGGATACCGCCCAATCTGGCTTTCCACATATTTTGCCATTGCATAGAATGCAAAGTTATCCGCGTTGCGCTGGGAAAAATAACCCGAATATGTTGGGTCTGTTGGGTCTGTGTACTGCGCAATTATTTTAGCATACGTAGGGCCGTACGCCTCATACCATTGTCCCCTCGCTGAAGTCTTAACTTCAAGATCCGAGACATATGGGTTCGTCTTGGGCGCATTCATGAAATAGTCTAAATGCGTGATTTCGTGGAAGAATGTGCGAGCCCTATTATTCCACCTGCTGAGGTCGTTCTGACTTTGCTTGGGCAAAGACTTGCCGTATGCCACTGCTTCTTTAAGCGATCGTAAATTGAAGAAGTTGTAACTATTCCATATCCGAGCAGTGGATTCCGACACCATCCTGTCCATCCCGCTCATTTTCTACATCCACACGACGAAAACCACCATGCGCACCAAACCATCTGCAAAGGTTGCCTCGAGAAAAGGCCCGATCTGTTTCGACCCCAACAAGCCCACCCGCCCCACTAAGCGGACTGTTTTCGGATCTAACGATGTTCAGCTCTGGGGATGGCCGTCTCGCGGGGGAGTTATCGTGCTGAGCAACGCGACCTCAGTGGATCTTGAATTTCTGGGCTGGGACCCTGTCAACCCTCCCTTGAATCGCGACGAAGACCAAGACGCGGAAGACGAATTTTGCAAGCGTCTCTTGTTGCTTGGAGCGGGGTGGTATGATAGCCAAGAGCGGTATGACTATCTCGCCGACGTTGCCGACAAGTTTGAAGAAGCTCTTCTCCAGACGGAGTACGGGGAGGTTCCTAGGGCCACTAGAATGGAGAGGCTTTGGGTGAAAGTGGGATGGCCGAGCGAGGGTGGACTCTGGGTGGCTGAATTCGATGACCCTGTTTTTGGACCTCCTTTTTCTGAACCCCGACTCCCGCCTGGATCTGGGCAAATGGTCTTGGCGAGGAATATGGATGAGAGATGTCAGATTCTGGAGCGGTTGGGGGGCTGTTTCTTTGCACGCTTAGAGGATTACGATGGTGTAGGGTGCTTGAGGGCATGGGAGCAGAAGACCACTGGAGAGATCGGGCCGCTTGTTGTTATATGATATTGTGTGATAATTGTCTCGCTCTTTTCAATGTTTTTTGGTGGTTTTCTATTTATTCTCGAGAATAGGCTTCAAATTTTCCGCCGGGGCAGATGACGCCGGAGTAGCAGAGACAATTTCAGAGCTGGAAGAGACAGGCACCGCAGTCGACGAGCTAATCTGAACATTCGTGGAAGAACCAGACGAGGAAGAAGAGCTCGAGTTAGATCCGCCAACAGTAAAGTCGACACACGACTCATAGGTCTGATCGATGGACTGCGCATACCAGTACCACTGTAGGACACATTCACCAGCAGTCGTACACCGATCACCAAGATGATCGGGGATCGTCACACTGAAATCGGTCTCGTTCTTGGTAATGCCGTGGCAGTGGACGCATAAACAGACCAAGAGATAAGCGGACTCCCAATAACCGAGTTAGAAGTCGTGTCCACAGCCGAGACATTCGCAACACCGGTGTGCGAGCGACTGCAGAGAAAACAAGCAACGAAAGTGATGCGCAACCACCGGTCCTGCTCCAGGTCCCGTCGGACCTTGTGCTGTCATTAGATACCGTGCATGATTATTCCAAGTCTGACCGTCAGCTCCGGGAGGTGCTGGAGGCAGTTGATGATTTTGGGAGGGTATGATGTTTCGCAATCGCGATGACACATAGCGAAGGTTTGCTGACCTTGAACAGACTGCAAGAGGCGCAATTTTGATATTCCTTCTGGTCCAGATCACACACGCCAGTCCAGAGATACCTAGGAATGTTGTTGTGTCTAGTCCTTGGGCGGAATATGTCAAGTTCCTACCTCCCCCTTTCCCACTACCAACCTGCTACTCCGCCGAAGAGCGGGAGTTGCTGAGAGGAACCTCGCTTGCAGCCGCGGTAGAAGCAAAGGTGAATTCCCTTAAGCGTGAATTTGAGAACCTCCGACAAGCAACCCAGCATATAGCATGGTGCCATGAGTGCTGGTGGGAAGAGGGTACGGGCAAATTGACTTTCGAAGACTGGAAATACGTTGATGCTGCGTACCGGTCGCGCATGGTGGACTTGCCTGGCAGTGGACATGCTATGGTGCCTGGTATTGACATGGCAAACCATGCCTCTGGGCAGGACATCAAAACACTATATGAAACAGACTCCGACGGAAATGCTGTTCTGCAACTACGCTGGGGTCGGAGCTTGAAGCCTGGAGAAGAAGTGGCGATTTCGTGAGTACTTCCCGCCAAGGCTGTCTATACCATAGTCGCTGTTGTTCTGACTGATATGGACATGAAGATATGGCGATGAAAAGTCCGCATCGGAGATGATCTTCTCGTACGGATTTCTCGAGAACGATAGAACCGAAGCAAAACAGGCCATCCTAGATATGGCCATGCCTGATGATCCCCTTGGCGCTGCGAAGAACATGACCTGTCGTGACGTCCCCGGAATCCGGGTGTCTACATTGCACCATACTTCGCAGGACTCACAGCGCACAGTCTGGGACAGCCCGATCGTTTGGTGGGCTAGTGTGAACGAAGAAGACGGTCTGGAAATCGGGCTTACGCAAACTCTCAATGGGACAAGAGAGCTGGAATTGATTTGGAAGGGCCAAAAGATTCAATCTGTTGAGATAGGCTACGATGAAGCACTGAATACCGAATGAGAGCGGACAAATCGACCTTGGTAGAATTGACAGAACTTGACTTAACTTGACTATAGAACTGTTGTACATGAGATTCTAGGGGTATTTATCCCTGAACGGGTGGCAAGCCCCCGAAAGTAGTAATGCCCCTTATGACCAGTCTCAATCGATGTTCTTCTATGAGGATCGCAATAAATGTAGGCTCAGAACCATGGTAGGAGGGCATATCGAAATCAATGCCTCCGGATCGCCCGAGTAGGCATGCCGACAGAGGTCAGGACTGAGGCATCAATTTGATGCCTTATCCTGGAAACCTCAACACAATCGCCTTGTCAACTACGTGACCTGCTCGCTGCTGAACCCTCATGGGATATTTACCAGCTCCGTGCTGTCGTACTGGTCCTTGAACGATTAGAGACCCAGCTATCTTTTCTCGAGGAGACAGATCAAGTTCTGTTGAACGTTCGCGAAAACGAAGCATTATTCAATACACTCTTCCGACCGGAAATATTTGACTTGGCCTCTCGGCTGCGAAAACTCGAAGCAGAGCTGCTGCAGAAAGCCGTGGAGGATCTGATGAGACAGGTCAGTAACTCGAGGAAATCACTCGGAACGATAGAAAAGTACTAATCTCCCGAGGCTTCTTGCTAACGATGGTCTCCAGAAAAACGAGCTATCGCAGTCAGAGACCGTCACAACCTACCTGGCCCAACAGTCCCAAGTGGACGAGGTCGAAGACTTCTCATGACATAGTTATGAATAGACCTCGCCACGACCCGCGGGTGACCCTGACGACCTGGACCGCGACCCGGACCATGCAGGTTTTAGGGTCGTAAGGTTAGACCCTGAAATGGGGTCAGGGTAGGGTCGTAAAAGTCGCGAACCTACCCTCAGGGTCGTCAAACAAGGCAAACTTAGGCAAGTCACGCCGAGCATAAGTTATGTAGATTTTGGCTGTATTTTTCAGTGTCTCACTTACAGCATTCAGAGGAGTGGTTTCTTAATTTGGCAATGTAGAATGGATTAAATCACAATAAATCAAACTAATGAATCAACCGAGAACATGGTATGATCATTTAATTAAACATGTTAAATTTTTCATACCCATCTAGCAACCTTGAACGCTTGCGGACTCTGCCTGACACTCGGTGCTGTGTCTCTGGCAGAGGTATTTCCTCTGGCTCTTGACCATTCTCTTCCTCCTCATCGTCTCTCATTGATGATAACGATGATGATTTATTTCGTCCGATGTAGCTCTTTTTTAGATGTTTTGGGGAGGAATATAGGTAGTGTTCAAGTTCTGCGGAATGCAGTGCAACCACCTTATATATCCAAAATATATTTCCGCATCCTTACACACTAATTTCACCAACTTTCCATAAAACACACCACAACAATTCCTTTTGGGTAGAAAAGAGGGCAAGTTCAGTATTAACAAGCCAAAAGACCTATTCAAGAGACATAATACAAAACATTACATAGGGGTTGGATGAGAATTAATGGAATCGTAGTTAGAAATACAGAACAGGTATAAGCAACAGTAATATATAATGATATGTCAGCGAATTTATCCATCCTAAACAGGAAAGGCGTAAAATAATTATGCAATTCAGGGTAGTCAGGGTCGTAGTCAGGGTGACCCTGACGAAATTTTATGACCCTGAGGGTCGGTCCGGGTCGCGAGTCGGTAGGAGGGACCAAATATCAGGGTCGTGGCGAGGTCTATCCGTGGCAGACAGATCATCGCCGCTTTATACCCGGGTTGCTTAAAGTCATCATCCCACTCTCTAGCTATACCTCTTCACCGGAGCAAGAATTAGAGCTTTCGTACCGGCCCACGAAGATAAAGAGGAAAGAGGTCTTCGATATAAGGTAAAGACTCTCTAATGATGTGCTTACTATTGATTTGTGATTGATCCCTGTCACAGCACATCGACCTTGTGTTGTTTCCATCCTCTACGGCACCATAGAAATTAGAATGGAAGGTGAATCAAGTGTGGCTCAAAAATAATCGGGACCCATATTACACAGTGTAAGCCAACCCCTCTAGCCGACGAAAGACACTCCGACTTAGACTGAGAGCTCACTCGCCTATTGAATAATCCAGCTTTGGGATTGGAATTCGCGACACTAAGAGGCCGCAATTTGTAGCTGGCTACATCCTGCTGGCACTTGCGCTTGAGGACCGTGCTCTTTTTGGCATTAAGAACGTGGAGGACCTGGCCTAGTATGACCTTTCAAAGGGGCCGATTCCGTTACGTTAGAAGGACGAATATCTGGAAAAGCCTGTTCTCAGAAACGTCACAGCTAATGGACCTCAAGATGTCCCGCTCGCTAAAGACGTGTTTTGCGAATGCTTACGCGTGATATTCACCACCGCTGGTTACAGCAAGAGGCCCAAAGTCCACGATATTCGGAAATTTCTCGGAAAGAAAATTGAAGGTGGGCTAATAATACATTGCGACTTGGTGAAAGATGTACTTGTAGACATTTTCTAGGTCGGCTGGGACTTCAGCTACCTAGCGACGGATATTCTCGGGCGATTCCCCGTCTGTAACCTTCCGCCGGATGACGGGTATGATGATATGGGCCAATTGAAACACCCTGTTTGACTGCTGGATCCATTCATCGACCAGGTCCTGCCACATCGCTAGATTAGGAGTGGCCCCGGTCACCGGGTCAGCAAGGAGGTTGTCCCTGATGTATAAAACAATGTCGTCATGATTATGATCTTCGACCGTTATCTCCACAGCCCTAGGACTACCCACAATAGGATAGTGTTGACACGAGATGCATATTTTGACGGTCAGCAGACCTTTTTATGCGCGATCATTAAGGCGGTGGAAATACGCTGCTAGCTGCTGAGCAGACTCAGCCCCAGCTTCATTGAGGGCATCCACAAAAACAGTCATGTGCTGCTGGGCGGCTGAGGTCAGAATCGGGTACCAGGACGGGGTGCAAATGCAGATCTCGCTCGTGAGGTAGGGCCTCCATCGCCAGAGAGTACTCCGAGCTAGTCACTTCTGATAGGAAATGGTCCGACCTATACGTTCCATAACTCTGGGAAAGGCTGGATAAACACAAACTCTGGAACGAGTTCTTAGATTAACAATAACGGGCCAGAAATCAGTTCAATGGCCCTGTTCACGGCCTCGTGTTGCCTCTAGCGCAACCACGTAACACTCACTGATGAGGGTGGATGGGTCGCCTTCTTAATACACTGAGATCAAAGCCAGCTTTGACCTTTAATCAGACAGGTTTCACTGCTCTTTTTACTTTCTATGTTTGTATGCTGCACCAATGAAGTACATTCGTCTCTTGTGTAAGGAGGAGTTAGCGAGCTAGGTGTGATTCAATTATATGGCGATGTCCTGCTCAGAGGCACCGTCACGAGCACTATCACCGTCTCCTTCATCATCACCACCATCGGCGGGTTGTTTCTTCGCACACATAGAAGGAGTCTCGTCTACCCTCCTTAGCAACTAGCGAGGTGTGAGGCAGCCTCGGGTAGCTAATATTAGTCGGGGTTGGGATCTGCTGCACCAAGCCAGCATCATCGTCATTATCATGATGGTCATCGTTCGCGGCTCGTGGCCGGTGTTCAGGTCCTGTCGTTGATCCACGGGCCATACTGTCGTTTCAGGGTTCTGATTCGTCGGTCTTCGATCAAGGTTCAAGGTTCGGTTCGGTTCGGTGTGTGGGGTGCTGGCTTGGCGGGGTGTCGATCAGCGATCTTGCCATACGGCTTCACCAGCGAGAGAAGAGAGTGGAATGATGGAAATGAGCTTCAGTATTATGTGAGGAGCCAGATCTGAAGAAGCAGAGTGCATTCAACGAAAATACTGAAGCTGGAGAAGGAAGGAAAAGAAAGAGAGTGCTACAGCTTAAAGATCTCGTAGGGTGGTCATGTGAGATCACATGACCACTATTCACATGATCTCCGAACTCCAACTCCATCCGCCTTCCCTTTACATACAAATGGTTTGAGCTTAGCGATGCTCACAAAAATAAGTAAAAAACGAAAAAAAAGTACGCGAAAAAATATAAAAAAATAAAAAGGATTAACCACGATGAAAAAAAGCTAGAAAGCGATTTTTTTTTTTTTAAATTCTTTTAGGCCTAGCGCAGTCTGAGTCTCGGAGAAATAAGAGCTCCCGTTATGGATACCGGCCCACTTTTACCCGCTATAGTTAAGGAGGGTTCCGTGCCTGATGGTCGGGCTGGTCCCATGGGATAGAGAGACCAGGAGACCTCCGACCGACCGTTCCCATCTCGAAACCAACCAGAGAACCGCCAATGTCTCTATTAGGCGCGATTTCCCTAGGGGAAACAGTGAAAGACGGATAACTCAGATATCTCGGTTGGGAACACGATGGGAAGAGGTGGTCGGCCGAGGGCGGTGGTCGTGAAGGTGTCGGGTCAGGGTCTCTCAATAATCAATAATTATCATTATCGTTATGATTGGGACAAATTGATTCGACGTATGAAATAACAACAAGCTACAAGAAGCTTAGGCGAATTGGGGCCCTGGGCGGGCAATTTGGAGCGACAGAGTGACCAATAGCGCCCTCTCCGAATCAATGTACTAGAGATGTCCGAACCTGCATCAGATTAGAAATCAAGACTCCGTTAGTGAAATCGATCAAACAAAGAATGTGCACGCCTCGTCATGATGGATACCCTGGCCATCCCCAGTGAGCGCTGCTCCAGTTTTGTCACTCTTACCTGCCGGCCTCACCTTTCCACCACACACGAAGTCACCATCCACCCCGAAGGGAGTCAACAGCAAGAAAGATGACACTGGAGCAGACAAGTCCAGACCAACATCAACGTGCTGACGGGGAGCCGGACAGTGACGCGACGAACCCACCCAAGTCCGCGGCTGCTCCAGCTTCCTTCAAGAAAGGGCCCCGTTTCTATGCCATCCTCATCGCCATTTGCTTTGCGGGCATCCTGACTGCCCTGGAGGGCACCATCACCTCCACCGCACTGCCTTCAATCGTCGCGGATTTGGGCGGAGGTGACCTCTATGTCTGGGCCGTGAACGGCTATTTTCTTGCCATGTACTTGCTACGACACCAGCCCATCCCCTGATTCCGGACAAGGCGCGCTGACGAACCAAACCACCATCAGGACAACCTTACAGCCACTGCAGGGACAGCTGGCCAATGTATTCGGACGACGGTGGCCCACGATCGTTTCCACCACCGCCTTCATCTTGGGCAGCGGAATCGGCGGCGGCGCGAGGAATATGTCAATGTTGATAGCCGGACGCGTGATCCAGGGTGTGGGTGCTGGAGGAATCAACGTCCTCATTGAGATCATTGTCTGTGACTTGGTCCCGTTACGGCAACGAGGGCAATACATTGGCATGATCTTCGGCGTCATTGCGCTCGGCACGGCCTTGGGGCCCTTATTCGGCGGCCTCATTGTCCAACACACCACCTGGCGTTGGGTGTTTTATTTGAACCTGCCAATTGGCGGCGTGGCGTTGGTGATGCTGATCCTGTTCCTTCATGTGAACTACAATAAGGAAAAGACCTTTGCGGATAAGCTGACGCAGATCGATTGGCTGGGCAATATGCTTTTCGTGGCGGCAGTAAGCGCTATTGTACGTTTGATCTTTATTTTTTTCGTTTTAATTGCATCTCTTGCTCTTCCCACTGGGGCATTGAAGGCTAATTGGCATAGCTTATCGCGCTCTCCTGGGCTGGCGCCGTGTATCCGTGGTCGTCATACCACGTTATTGTGCCTCTGGTCATCGGCATGGTGGGTTTGGTGGGCTTCATGTTGTTTGAAGCGTCGCCGCGACTCACTCCCCATCCAACGATGCCCCTCCATCTCTTTTCGAACCGGACATCCGCGACAGCGTTCATTCTGACCTTCCTGCACGGGATCATCACAATCTGGTCACTCTTCTTCCTACCTATTTACTTCCAAGGGGTCCTGGGTTCATCGACCACCCGATCCGGTATTCAGTTGTTGCCGACCATTCTGGCGCTGGTACCGTTTGCTGGCCTAGGGGGGACCCTGATGTCGAAGCTGGGTCGGTATCGGTTCATCCATTGTGCTGGCTTTGCTTTGGTGATTATTGGCTTCGGACTGTTTACTCTGCTAGACGAGCGCTCGAACACAGGCCGTTGGGTAGGATTTCAGATCCTGCAGTCTGCTGGTGCGGGTCTGGGTATGGACCATTCGCTTTGCCCTTTTTCTCTTCTGCTAACCCCTCCATATAGTTATTCCCACGTTGCTCCCTGCCGTCCTGGCACCATTGACGGAAGCTGACACCGCGCTGGCCACTGCAACCTGGTCATTCCTGCGTAGTTTTGGCATGATGGTACGGACCCTCGGACCCTGCAAACGAGACTAATTACTAATCCAAACACTGTGTGCAGTGGGGCACGGCCATCCCAGCAGCCGTCTTGAACAATCGCTTTGATCAGCTTGCTCGCGGACGCATCCACGACCAGCGATTCCTTAACCAGCTTCTCGGCGGACAAGCATACGAGCATGCTACCGCCGCATTTCGCAGTACGCTGCCGTCGGAAACCCGGAAGCAGTTCGTTGCGGTTCTTTCAGATAGCTTGAAGCGGACTTGGCAAGTGGCCATTGCCTTTGCAGGTTTGGGGTTGCTGCTCGTGCTTTTGGAAAAGGATGTTCCTTTGCGTCAGGAGTTGGACACTGAGTACGGACTGGAGGAGAAGGGCAAGTCTGAGGACGCCAAGGATGCTGAAGCGGGCGTGGATACATCTTCGGTCGTAGGAAAGAAAGAATAACTGTCGTCATATAGCGATCGAGGAGTGACTCGGGAGAAGTTGGTTTATTATGGAATTTATCCGTCCAATAAGGCGAAAGCGGAATCTCATATATGTTTTTCGATGGAAGTATAGTTGTTACACTACAGGTATACTATGCGAACATGGAGAGCTCTTCGCTACCCAAGATGCACTTCGCACTGCAAGCCATTGCGCCTATCCTTCACTGAGTTAAACCCCAAAAGGAAAGCATCACTCGTCACTAAAAACAAGACAGGAGACCTCAATGCTCCAACGATCGGGAGCACCCGGTGGTGTCCTGGGGTCACGGAAGGCCGAATGAACTGCCCGACCCCCCTTCACTTCGCTTCCTTTCATCAACGCCTTGGAGTCAAAGATCTGGATGAGCATCGCCTCGTCCTGCGAGATCCCACTCAGATAGAACCACCGCTGTCCCTCCGCATACCGCGGAGCCCCAAAATCTTCGCGGTACTGCTCGGCGGGATCCGGCTTCGCCACGGGCCGGCCCAAAGGCATGCCCAGGCCACCAACTCCACCGAGATGACTGATAAAGATGCGAATATCCTCATCCTTGACAGTGGCCGAGCTGGCGACGGCCACGGGGCACGTATAGACGGGGCCGTTGAGGGGCGTCCAGAAATGAACGATCCGGTACCGTCCCTGCAGCAAGCGCGGGCCATCGACCGGACCCATGTGCCTCAGTACTCGGTTGACCGCCGCGGGACCGGTCTGGTCCAGATGGGCGATCATGGCGGGCGGATTGTACGGGACGGGCCAGTTCTTCGAGTGCCGGATGCCGTGGCGGAAGATGCGCACGGTGTGCGCCCCCGGGATTCCGTCCTTGATGGCCGCCTCGACCGCGGGGTAGAAGGTGGCTTCGATGCTGGCGTCCGAGTCCCAGTCCACCGCAGGGCTGCGCGGCATGGCCGTCAGTCCCTGCAGGATCTGCAGGGAGTCATGGTCGAGGGTGACGCTGTCTTCCTTGCCACGGAGGTCTTCCACCGTCACCATGGAGGGGACGCCGCGGATGTTGGTGTACGGCACACCGGCTGGCGGTGGGTTCTTGATGAACATGTATCCGGTGGTGCCTTGGTCGAATTCCTGGGCGAACAGGACCGGCGTGGTGATGTCGCCGCTCGGCGGGGGTGGGAGATCTGCCGTGAGGGCCTTGTACTCCTCCTGCACCTGTGTGCTGGCCGTCATGGTCATGGATGCTTCTGGTCTGAATTTATTTGCAGACGGATGGATGGAAAGAGCGAGATGCTGCGGGGATAACAGGTTGAGAAGATGCTTATAAGTCGTCGTGGTGGCGAAGACTGCGAGTTCCCACACCCGATGTGACATGAAGAAGAACACATCGAATGAATACAGGGAAGGCTCTTTTCTATGCGATGAAATGCATGTAGCGATCTCTGGAATAATATCGCGTAGTTAGTCCCCGGCCGGAGGTGGCTCTTGGGCGCTCGGAGGACCGAATCCGAGTGGTTCGGAGACGGAGGTCGAATGGCCAGCGACAGACACATCTTCAAGTAGAAACCTGGAAACTGAGTTTCAAGTAGGCATTCCACTTCTCGTCTTTGAGTAAAGGGAATGAAAATAAGAGAAGATGTTGTTCCACTCGTCCAGGGCGTTAGGTGTCGGTGTCTCGACGGGATACATGGTTGGCGCCATGGAGAGCTTCGTCCAAGGCATCACTGCAAACCACATCCTCGGGGCGATTGGTATCCTCATAGTCACCCTACTCGTGGTCAATTTTGCGACCAAGCCTTCTTATCCGGACTCGCTACCTCAGGTAGGATACGGCAAGGGCTTTCTGGCAACGATACAAAACTGTCTGTTGGCCTACGCTCGACACAAGGCTTGGGTAGAGGAGGGATACGAGAAGGTACGTGGACCAGACTGCACAAAAGGCGATGACAACCCTCTAACTTTCTTCCTCCAGTACACAAAACACGACCGGCCATTCATTGTGCCCTGGGGCATTGGTCGACGTGCTGCGGTGGTCCTGCCCCAATCCCAGATCCGATGGTTGCTGGAACAATCGGACGAGGTGGTCAGCGCAGACGAAGCCAACAACGACTCGCTTTACGCCAGATACAATTTTCTGGGCAAGGCGCATCCCCAGGATCCGTTTAACAATCGGACCATCCACAGGAACCTGATTCGGGCCCTCAATGAACTCATTCCTGGCATGCAGGATGAGGTTCAAGATTCCATTGACCGAGAGTTCGGGCTGGATACGCAAAAATGGAAAAGCCTCAATATCTGGGACATGTGGTTGAGTGTCATTCCGCAGATTACGAACCGGATGGTCCTGGGAAAGGATCTGGGGCGGAACTCGAATGTGTTGAACAGCATGGTGGGATTCACCGAAAGCGTCTTGCGGAATGTCTTCCTGTTCGACTTTTTACCCCGAAGCCTCCATCCTCTGCTCGGCCCGCTGTTGGCGGTTCCCAACTGGTTTTACCATCGCCGGGCTACCAGACTGACCCTGCCTGTGATCAAAAAACGGCTCGTAGACATGGAGAGAAAAGCCAAGGGTGATCCAGCCTACAAGAACTGGACCGAGCCGGAAGATTTCATTACCTGGTGCATTCGACAGGCCCAGCTCGAAGGCGATGCAAACGAGTTGAAGCCGTCCGAAATCGCTCGGCGGACGCTGCTTGTGGAGGTCGCCTCCATTCACACCACAGCCATGACGGCGCAGAATGCCATGATTGACATCCTCGCCGCTGGTCCCTCCGTCCTCGAGGCGCTTCGTGAGGAGGCCGAGCGTGTATTCCGAGAGGAGAACTATCAGTGGAGCAAGGCGGGTCTCGCCAGACTGTACCGGATTGATAGTGCCATTCGGGAGAGCCAAAGGCGCAGCAATTTCGCCGTCACCCTCTTGGATCACAAGGTCATTGCTCGCGATGGCATCACCCACAAGGACCAAGGATGGTATCTACCATACGGAAGTACCTTGACGCTGAACTTGAATGGAGTCTACCATGACCCCGACTTGCATGAAAACCCAGAGGCTTACGATGCATTCCGATATTCCCGGCCCATCGAGGAATACGAAGCCCAGAGCGATGGAAGCAAGGATCCCGCCGAAGGAGAGAAACGCCGGAAGATGGGAATGGTCACGACCAGTGAAACTCATCTTGTCTTCGGTCATGGCAGACACGCGTGGTAAGTGGCGCGCGCATTCCCCCGAATTCAAAGCATTTCCCTATTTCTGACCACTTCAGTCCCGGTCGTTTCTTTGTGGCGCATGAACTCAAGCTGGCGATTGCGTACATGGTCCTGAACTACGATCTCAAGACCAACGCAGAGCGGCCCGCCCCGACAGTCATGGGGAACTTCATCCTTCCTTCGTTCACGATCCAAATGCAAGTTCGCCGGCGGGACGGCAACGTCCGGGCGCCGTCGGCCGATAAGAAGAAAATCCACCTCACCGGCGCGCAAGAAACCATGCTGGGTACGCTCTTGGGCCGATTCAGGGATGCACAGCATCCACAACCCATTCTCAACGATCTGTGGGCGGGCCACGTCCTGGATCAGATCGACTACGACTTTGCCAAACTCAAGATGGACCGCATGCAGTCCAGCGCGATCTGTATGCGTAGCCGCACGTTCGACCGATGGACTGCGGAATTTATCCAACGCCACGAAGACACCGGGGCGACCGTTATCTGTCTAGCATGCGGCCTCGACAGCCGCTCCCTCCGTCTCCAGTGGGGGCCCAAGGTGCGGTGGATTGATCTGGATCTTCCCGATGTTGTTGCTCTCCGCCGCAAGCTGTTGCCGACCCCCGGCGGAGACTATCGATTGGTCGATGCGTCGGTCATGGAGGATGCATGGCTCCAGGACATACCCGCGGACCGCCCAACATTGATCGTGCTCGAGGGGCTGGTGATGTATCTCACCGAGGAGGAAGGCAAAGGCCTACTGCAACGGCTGGTGGAACGGTTTCCGTCGGGCCAATTGATGTTTGATGCGGTTGGATCGCTTATGGTTGCGTTGCAGCACCGGAACCAGATCGCCAAAGCTACGGGGACAACCATGTCCTGGGGACTCGATCAGCCACAGGCCCTGGAAGCGTTGGCTCCGCGTCTACACCTGCGTGATATAGCGAGATTCGGGGACCAGGATGGAGCGAATGAGTTGCCGTTCTTCGTGCGGTGTGTCGCATGGGCTCTGAGCCATTTGCCATACATCCGAGACGTGGGATACGTTTTGCGATATGAGTTTTGATCGGGCGTAGGGAAAGTAGAGACAATTTCTCTTCTAAATCATTCCAATATGGGACTACAGTATGATTGTCTTCTTTCATCCTTTCACATTTCCCCGTGTTGCTAGCTAGAATATACCTATTTATCCGCCAGCGACGGGGCGAGCGGTCAAAGAAGAATAACACGAGATGGATTTTCGAGCTACAACTAACTTCCTGTTGTAACTGCGGACGGTATGATCCACGCAGAGCTCATCTCCCATCGGTTGGAATATGTGGAAGGGGTGTAATCATGTTCGCACTCTTCGGATTCGCGAGAAGCGTCGGGACTGGACGTGAGGTCAGCAGTCCGACAGCGATTCCCGTTGCCATTGGCACTATGGCTAAATGTGTAAGTAGTGTCTGCGTTTATTTGGACGCTTTGTAGGACGCCGTTTTGACCAGCCTAAGAGGAAATGACGACAGTGCTGGACTTTGATTCTATCTATGGACGGCTATGCTGCGCACTGCTGTAGATCTGTCTTGATCTCCCTGCTTGAATGGTAGGTTTCTGGCCTCTGAATAGGGGCACACCATGAGAATACGTCCTCTGCGAGACCTCTCTGGACATCCTGGATTGCCTTGGACAACTTCATGGCACAATGGTAGTGCCCCTCTGCCGTGGGTGCATACACAAACTTCTCCCCACGAGTCGTTCTCGTGATCGAGCTAATGGGCACCACCACGGCTGCTGTACCGACAGCCAAGATTTCCGAAAATTCGGACAACTCTTCGTATTTCACGGGTCGGACCTCCACCTTCCATCCGAATGAACGTGCCAGCTGAAGGCAGCTCTCGCTGGTGATGCTTCGGATGATATTCGGACTATCCGGCGTGACTAACGTGACATCCTCGCCCACCTGTTTGACGCCGATAAATCCTGCGGCGGAGAACTCGTCAATCTCGGATCGCGTTTTGCTATCCAGATGCAGAGTGATTCCATAGCCTTGGGACTTGGCCTGCATCGACCACCGCAAGACGGGGGCATAATTGCCCCCCACCTTGGCCGATCCTGTTCCCATCGGAGCTGTGCGGTCAAACTCTTCCAGAATCAGCGCGTCCACAGCCCTGGCTCCCAGGAGGCTCGTGACGGGCAAAACAAAGACGCAAAAGGTATACTCGTCTGGTAAGACGAGGTTGATCTGTGGCCCCGAGCCGAAGACCAGGGGTCGGATGTAGAGTGCCGCACTGGTGTCATGCGGAGGAACGAACTCGGCATTGATGGACACAGCCAACGACACGCAGCGGGAAAATTTGTCCGTTGGCAGAGGAGGAATCGAGACAAACTCGCAGGAATGGCGCAGACGAGTGTCGTGGTCCGCGAGTCTGAAGACATGGATCTGTCCATTGGGATAGCGGAAGGCTGCATTGGACCATTAGACAGACGTATAGAGCTTAACTTGGCGGTGGGTGTATGAGTCGCACTCACCTTTCATGCCTTCGTAGGCTTGCATTCCTGTTCTCCACAGTCAACGCGGAAGGTCACCGTGTTTGCCTCGCTCGAGAAACATTCTTACCATAATTTAACGCAGGAGACAGTCCGCTGACAGTCAGATCGGTTCCCTTGACCACCTCGGGCTCGCTCCAGCGTCCCGTTTGGCCGTTATATCGACATTGGACATGTCCGTTGACTGTAATGTAGTACGTTAAGACATGCCTACACTGTGATCTTGATCTTACAGGGTTGTACTCTACCCTCGCGAACGTGAATGCCAATGTTGTTCCAATCTAGCAATGTCAGAATCAGGTCGCAAAGATTAGTGGGCCCGCCTTCGGCATACCAAGATTGGCTGGTGGTGGAGGAAACTCGGATTCGGTCGCCATTTTGCTGCTGAATTGTCTTTTAATTGCATCCAGTTCTAAGCGGGGCCTATTCCAATGTATATCTGCTGTATTTCAGTCGTAGATGGTCCCGGAAGTCATTCGGATAGTCGGACTCGGACTCGGGTCCACTAGCCACCAAGGCAAGTTCTAGATAGTCAACCCTTCGCAGCAATCCGGCCGCAGTGTAAGTCAATTCTCCGTTCCATTGTTACCACGATCGTCCCAGTCATGATTGTGCCAATGAATACTGCGGGGTGGCAACTCGTGCTCGCTGCTGGGACAACCCTGGGACTACTGGTAGTCGGGGGTCTGATCTGTGTATGTCATATTCAGCGGGGCTCATCTAGTCTTTGCTGACAATACCACCAAACCAGGTTGTTGGACTAGTACTTTATCGACTCACCTTTCACCCTTTGGCCAGATATCCTGGGCCGCTGTTGGGCAGGGTCACCAATCTCTATGCGGCTTATCATGCGTGGAAGGGTGACATCCACATGGACATCTGGCGGTGCCATGAGAAATACGGTAACGATTAGGGCCTAGAAATCCATCCGAGTCAGAAGATCATCACCACTGATTCTTTACAGGGAATCATGTCCGCTACGCACCAGATCGACTGACCTTTAATACGGCCCAAGCGGTAATGGGTAGGTGCCTATCTGAGCAGGGCAAATGTCACGCTGTGGAACTGTCACTGAGGCTGGGTAGATATCTACGGCTTTGGGAGCCGGGTCCGCAAGTCCAAAGTGTATGATACGCTGGTCCATCAAGCGCCCAATACCCTCACGCTCCGAGACAAGAAGAAACATGCGCAGAGAAGGCGGATCATGAGTCAAGGCTTCTCGGACGCAGCCATTCGGTCCTTTGAGCCCCGTGTTCTCGAGCTGGTACAAAGGCTCTGCGATATCCTCCAGGGCGATCTTAATATCAACGATGGGAAATGGAGTAAAGGCCAGGACATGGCAAAGTGGTGTATAGTCCCGTGGATTTGCCTAAAGATAAATTCCCCATGCTGATTGATCACACAGTCGACTACCTCACCTTCGACATCATGTCGGCCCTGGTCTTCAGCGCTAGCTACGACACACTCCGGCAGGAAAAGTTCCGCCATATCATTAACGCTATTGAGGAGTCCAATGTTCGAGTGAGTGTTATTCTGCAGGCCCCCGTCCTCACCCTTTTCCGGCTTGACAAGAGGCTGTTCTCTCGGTCGATTCTTTGGAGGAATCGCTTTATCAAGTTCATCGGACGGACGGTCGCAGAGAGAATCAAGAATAGTTCCCTGCTCAAGGAGCGGGATGTCTTTTCATATCTCAAATCAGCCAAAGATGCCGTCACCGGAAAGACATTGCGGATTGACGAACTTGGAGGCGAGGCTGCTACGTTGATTGTCGCTGGTAAGTACTCTGAGAGAAACCATAATAAAACAACGCGTGTCGTAGAGAGAAATAATTCTCTTCTACGCAGGTTCCGATACCACCGCTACTACCCTGGCAGCAACCCTTTTCTATATCAGCAGAGAACCCTCCGTGTACGAGCGAGTAACCCGGGAAGTCCGCAGCTGTTTTGCGTCTGCGGAGGAGATCCACACGGGGACACAGCTGAACTCGTGTCGATACCTGCGCGCCTGCATCGATGAGGCCCTCCGGCTGTCGCCTCCTACGGGGAGCGCTCTTTGGCGTGAGGTCGAGGAAGGCGGGTCGATGATCGATGGCTGTCACGTTCCGGCGGGGTACGACGTCGCCGTGGGAGTCTACAGCATTCATCACAACCCAACGATTTATCCGGACCCGTTTTGCTTCCAGCCAGATCGCTGGCTGAAAGACGGATCTCCTGGGGTTCGAGAGGCCTTCATGCCGTTTTCTCTCGGCACGCGGAGCTGTATTGGAAAAGGGCTCGCCCAGGTGGAGATTCTCTTGACTCTTGCCAACATCATCTGGCGGTTTGATCTTGAACCCATCCAAGGAATGGAGCCCTGCCAGGAGTACACATTACAGGACCATGTTACAGGGGCGAAGAAGGGGCCTTTTTTGAAATTTCGCCCGGTCTACCGTGCGCAAAGCAAGGAGGATCATATTCGGAACGGTGTCGACAATGGGAGTAGCATGATGGCTGCGGGATATGTCTGAAATGAAAGAAATCACTTCGCATAGATAGATATTCTCACTCTGTTCGCTCTGTCTCGAACCGCGCACTCATCCACATGGCGACCGTCCACTCCCTAGACCCTTCATCCCGTTCCCTTCTCCTCTACATCCAGTTCCCTAGGGCCCCCAATTGATCTTTTCTACATCTTGCATGACTCCAACGTAGCAAGGACCCCAACCACCCAGAACGGCACGTCCACTACCCAAATCCGCACGTTATTGATCTTCAGCCACCCGGCCAACAGCTCCAATGTCACTTCCGGAATCGTATCCGGACTCATCATGCGCTTTTCAAACTTCAACATCGTGGGGGCCACGAATAAGTGCGCGAACGAGAAGAACAAGCCAATGCCGTAGAGCAGTCGCGCATGCGTGCTGGCCAAGTCTTCGGTGTGCACAAACAAATTGAGGATGAGAGCCACCCGCGTAATCAAGACGATACCGATGACTCCGGTCCAAATCCGAGGGACCACCGTTTGGAGCCAGTGTTGCAGGGCAGCGCCGACATGGTCGACCTTTTGGGGGGAGGTATACGGAGGGAGAAACGAGGAGAGCGCGAAGTATTGCGCCAGTCGGTTGACCAGTCTGAAGAAGTGGATTGTTAACGGTAATCCTCTTCATCAACATGAAGCTGAGTTGGCTCACTTACAGAATTGTCGTGGCGATCAAGGGAGTCACTCGGAGGACCTTCAGGGCCAGACCGCCGGATGCAACGAGTTCAACGCCCATTTTGATGCTGCTTGCTTCTTGATCAAGGGGATATTGGTTAATTGTATAGTCACTCGGAGCAGAAGAAAAGGGAACAAAAAACGAATACGCACTCATATAGAGCCTGGGCCTGGCTTGCTGCTGGCGTCCGTCGGATTCGGAGTCGGTCGACCATCGGACACGCGTAGGCAACATTTGCCCCAAGTTCAACGCACACCATACATAATATAGATAGATGATTGTTTCGCTCACTCTCCCTTCCTCTCTGTCCTCCCTTCTCTCAGTCGAAATGCATCGCTTTTTCAAATCCGATTTCTTCAACTTCGAGTTTATCCGCATTCTCTCCGCCGCCCCCTACGGCGGCGCCGAGATCGGGGAATGCCTCGTGGCGGCCAGTAATATCGCCAATGACGACCCCGAAAGCTGGCATCGCGCGTGGCTAGCACAGGCGAACAAAGCCCGGGCCCTGGGCGATGAGGCCATGCGCACCGGGGACCAGGTTTCGGCACGGCGGGCATTTCTGCGCGCATCCAACTACTACCGCGCAAGCGGGTACATGTTCCACGATGCGCCGCATGCGCCGGATGCCCGGGTGCTTCCTCTGGCCCTGAAGGTGATCGACACGTTTGCGCAGGCGCTTCCATTAGCCAACGGCCCGGCATTTGCGGTCAGCATCCCGTTCGAGCCGTATCCCCTGCCCGGATACCTGTATCTCCCGCCCACGTCGAGGCGTCTGAAGCAGTCGGTACCACTTGTGATCAGTCTCGGCGGGGCGGACTCCATCCAGGAGGAGCTATACTATGTCTATGCGGCCAGTGGGCCGGATCTGGGCTACGCGGTGCTCACATTCGAAGGGCCCGGGCAGGGGATCATGCTCCGACGGGAGAAGACCGCCATGCGTCCCGACTGGGAAGTGGTCGTCGGCCGGGTGTTGGACTTCCTCGAGCGGTTTGCCGAACAGTATCCCGAGCTGGAACTGGATCTCTCCCGCGTGGCAGTGGCCGGCGCTTCCATGGGCGGATACTATGCGCTACGCGCGGCGGCCGACCCCCGCATCCGTGCGTGCGTCTCCATTGATCCGTTCTACGACATGTGGGATTTTGTGCGCAACCATATCTCTCCGATGCTCCTTGACGGCTGGAACAATGGCTGGATCCCCACGCGGCTGATCAACGGCCTGATGGCCATGGCCATGGCCAGTTCGTTCCAGGCCCGGTGGGAAATTGGATTGGCAATCTGGTTCTTTGGGGTGCAGACACCGACGGATACCTTGGTCGAGATGATGAAATTTACCCTCCGCCGGCCGGACGGCTCGAGTCGCCTTGACGACGTAAAATGTCCCGTGCTCGTGTCGGGCGCTACGCAGTCGCTGTACCTCGAGCCCGAGGAGACCCTCCGTGTGTTCAATGCCCTCGAGCATCTCGGGGATGACCGACGAGAGATGTGGATTGCTCGATCCCCGGAAGAAGGAGGGCTCCAGGCTAAGATTGGAGCTATTGGGTTGTCAGTGCAGAGGACATTTCAATTCCTAGATATACATTTGAATATCCAGCGGCCTTCTCCGTCCCAGTCGGAGATAGAGCGACTATACATCAGGAGTGTGGGAGGGGGAGGGAACGATCTAACTGTAAGGGCCTGAATTAATACTGGTAGGTACTGTTTACACTCCTAGGCCATAAGTCTTTTGACGAACCCTAGTTTCACACTTTAACTAGATATTTTCGCCAACAAGCATCTACGAAGTATTATATGATAACTATCTGTGAGGATTGTATGTTTGATGCTGTCGGAATCCAGGATACTAAGGCCTAATTGGGTTTAGATTTATGCCTTTATGCCTTGTTTAGTATTAGTCAGCTTGCCCCCCATAAATTGCCAGATCCAGGGGCTTCATAACAATAGACCATTTTTGTGAGATTCCATTGGTTGTGCCAGATATCCGCTGGACCCTAGTTTTCCGACATTATCTAAGGATATCGTGCGGATAGTAAAATGGTATCCGCATCCTATCCGCGAGGATTTGCGGATAGTAAATAGCATCCACATCCGCAATTTTGCGGATGCGGATACACGATATCCGCGGATTTTGCGGATGCTGCCGCAGCCTAATTACAAGCTAAAGCTTTTCTAATGAGGAGAGAATTAGAGACGTCAAAAGACTTTTGCGCCTCCATTGTTATTCCAACCTAAGTATAAAAATCGTCGATGAGCACGACCAACTTCTCCCCAGATGTCCTTTTGGACCTGAGAATTTCTAGCCCCTCGAGAATGCCCGCAAATCGACCTGGCAGAAGCCGGACTGGATGGGGCTTGAAGCGTCCTTGATCCAACAGACGTTGGACGGATTGGAAGAAGTGAGCGCTTTCAGCTCGGAGGCGGGGACTCGCCGGTCGTTCGTAGCCATCCGCCAGTGCGATTTTTTTGCCACTGGCAGCCAATCCTACAACCATTTCTTTCTTCACCGTCCGCCGCAGGTGGAGCTCTTCGGAGGGCTTCTCCAAGCAGGTGTATTTCCCTCCGACGCGGCCAAACGTCTCGTAGCAGATCACCTGCGACGGCACATCGGTGATGATGTCGAGAACATGACGCAGTCGGCCTTTCGTGTAGGCTTTGATATCCGCAGCACAGGTCTCGGAATGATAATCAAATGCTTCTTCCGCGCCGTACTCCTTGACCAAGGCATAGTTGTGCGGGGAGCATGTCGTGACGGGTTTGTATCCGGATCTAGATCGGAAGGTCAGTCCATCGCGTCGAGACCCGTGGCTTCCCTCCATGAAATGGATACATACGCGCGAAGAATCTGCAAGGCGGCTGTACCGGTGGAGGTACTACCGCCATACACTAGCACGGGCGGTACGTCGCCTTCAATCGGCGCGTCCGGAGTGCCCGTGAGACCCAGGGAGTCATACAATGCTATCCAGAGCGTCGCAAAGACACTCCCACCGAGTACCGCTCCCTGTGCGAAGGAGATCCATTCAGGGAGCTTCAAGAGCAGATCGGCATGGGCGACGGTGTACTCGGCAAAGGTCCCGGATGGCAGATCGATCGGGTTGGAACCATGCACACCTCCACAGACTCGATCACCCACCTGAAGATCGGGCCGTAGCTTGGCTGCCTCGGGGCCAATGGACAGCACGACACCAGAAAAATCACAGCCAATGCGAGCGCCGGGGCTGGGAAATCGAGATGACATCTTCCAGTCGCACGGGTTGATGGACACCGCGGCTGTTCTCACCAGCACCATGTGTGCTTCCGGGGTAGGAATTGGGGCATCATCATAGATAGCAGGTATCCCTTGGTCGCTCTGGGCTATGACAGTCTGATGAGCTGGCAAAGAGACCCAATCTGGCGAGAATCCGGTCGGCAGACGGTGTGAGTGAAGACGAGTCATTGTTGCAGTGTATCTAGAATAGACCGGACCGTCAAACTCTCATCCTCTCCAACAGGAGCAATGACAGACATGATGATAACCATAATAATACCCGTAGATGTTCGTCTCTGTGTTCATCTGCGCAAGATCGGACTCGGATTGTCGGCCTCGGGAGGGGACGTTCGGCGAGGGTCTCGGCTCAGCGAAGACCACCAATCCACATCTCATCTGGGTGTCGACGACGATATTATTATTTGTTTTGCTCGTTGGCCGGCCGTTGACAAGCATAGTCATCACCGTCAGTATGGCGAGAATCAGGTTGGAATTGCTGTCCATCACGCTGCCCGTTCTTCTTCTTGCTGTCTTGCTGGCACGAGAATTCGACCTCATCATCAAAGACGTCGGCGATGAAGGGAGATATATCCACACGATCGAGAAACAGCTTGATCTGCCCGCTACATGCCAAACCAGCCATCTGACGGCGTTCGAGACGGCTGATCCGTCCATCCTCTTGTCCAACTCCCCATTGGACCCGTTCGACGCACCAAAACTGTCCGCTCTCAACCGGACCGCCGGCGAGCAATGGGCCTTTGATGGGACATCGGCGTCTGGCCGCAGCGGGCTGCTGCTTGGCATCTACCGCGATGCATCCTATGCATTCCTTGGCCCCGGCAACTTTCGAGTGTCACTCGACGTGGTCTGGGACAACGGGACCACCTTCTCCACGGTCGATTATCTCGCTCGGTCCGTCGTGCATGTCTGCGAGGACCAAGTGGTCGGGATCTGGGCCAGCTCCGTAGACGAGTATTACGTCTTCCAAGCGACGCGGGATTCTAAGCACGCCAGAGTCCACATCCACACCAGGGAAGTGACCGGCTCCTTTGCTATTCACTCCACCACCCCGGCCAGGTATCCGGATGGCGCACTCGTTCCTGACGAGGCCGCATCGACCTGGAATGCGCCAATGCTCCACTGGGGCGAACCCATCCCAGCCGGCGGGATCGACGTTGATCTGACTATCCAGGGCACTGCGTTCCGATGGACGGGCTTGGGGGGCCATGACCGCTGGTGGTCGGGGAAGGGATGGCTAGAAATCATGACGAAATGGGAAGCCGTCCGACTCACGGCCGGGCCATACGCACTGAGCTTTTGGCAGCCAACCTCCCGGTTGAATGGCGTCTCGTATCCGTCGCCCTTTCTGGCCAAACACGGGGTCAAGATCTTTTCCGCGCAACGCAATTCGGTCTCCAAGACGGAGAACCACATTCTCTACCGGTCTGTTCCAGCCCCCACGGATGGGGGGAGCATGCATGATCCCGTGGGGTACGAGATCGAGCTGGTCTCGCCGTCAGCGGGGAAGAAGTGGTCGTTCACCTTGGAGTATCGTAACCAGGAGTTTGCATTCGACCTTGGTGGCGGGGCGGGGGGCAGTGCGTATGTTGGGCGGGTTAAGGGGGGAGAAGACGGCGAAGAACCGTACGAGGGTGTGTTTTTCATTGAACATGTGGATGTCGAGTCATTGACGGTACCGAAACTATATGTGATCGTCTGCGAGTGGTACTATCGATTCCGAGCAAAGGTTTGGGGGAGATGGGATGTGAGCATGTAGATGAGCAAGACATATGTATACCTACACATCTAGACATGCCTATATCTGTCTACCTATCTGTCTATTGTGACCATCTCCATTGGAAGCTGCACTCACCTACAGGTTCTACATATGATCTTCGAAGCTACTGCCCATTCGTCGTCCTATTTACTACGCCCTAGATGAGCATCAGGCTACAATCAAATCCATAGAATTAGCAGCAAGAGATTGAACAGAAAGAATAGTATAGTATAGGTATATACCGCCATAGAAAACTAATATTTCCTGAGTTGGAAGACCATAATATACTTGGATGATGAGTGCCTTGGTCTGAACCCTGTGATAGGGCTGAGCGGAGCAACCCTGAAATGTTATTTGGAGTATACGGAGTATGTGTATATATACACACTTCATTATAGACACCTATCGCCTCTCCACTGGGATGAATCGCACCTCAGGTGTGGGCAGTTTCCAGAAGCCTTCGAATCGCAAGTCTCTCTCCCAATCCAGACTGGTTTGGTTCACCAAGTCCATATCAAAATGCCATGCCAGCTTGGCCAGCGTCATTCGGGTTTCCATGTAGGCCAGGTTTACGCCGAGACAGCCCCGTGCCCCCAGCGAAAAGGGCCGCGACGCCGTCTGGTTGTCTTCCCTGAATCGGACATCCGCCAGTGGATGCGCGGCAGGGAGCCAGCGTTCCGGATGAAAGCCCCGTGCATCCCGGAAGTAGTCCTCGCGGTGGGCGGTAGTCCAGGACGCAGTCGACACCGTTGTCTGGTTGGCGGCTGGTTAGAACAATTCCTCGCATATAAAGATCTGGGACGAATCTGACACTTACACCGGCAGGCACCATATGGCCATCTACCAATGCACCAGGGCTAATCCGGGGCAACCCAAAGGAAGTCGGCGGGCAGATGCGCAGTCCTTCTTCGATGACAGCATTGAGATACGGCAGACCCTGAAGTGATTCACTGGTAATGGAGGACGGATCCTCAAAGGTGCGGCGAATCTCTTGCTGGAGATGCCAGAGTTTGTCCTGGTGCGCGGCCAGATAGTACGTGATGGTGGCCAGGGCCGTGGCAGTCGTGTCCGAGCCGGCAATGACCAGCACATTGGCCTGCGCGATCAACCATTCTTCAGATTTGTTCTCCGACTTGTCCGACAGCAGCCGAGCAAAGAAATCCTCCCGCGTCACCTCATCTTTGCGGGCGACCCGAGCGCGGACCAGATCGCGCGAGTATTTGAGGAACAGGTCGAATTTTTTTTTGATATTGGCCGGCAGAGCGAACAGAAGAAAGGGCCATAGAAGCGGAAGGCGACGACCAATCTCGAACAAACAAACCAGAATGCCTCCATCATGGATGGTATCGATCCAGAAATGCGATTTGGCTGGTGGCGTTAGTTGGCATTGTAGGTAGGCAAGACGAGGAAGATATTTCTCCTACTCACCAGCTTTGACGGCTCCAAAAGGTTCTGCGAAGGCAAGTTCGCCAATGATGTCAAAGCTCAAATAGTTGAACCACTACCCATGATTAGACCCGGTTTGAAATGGTGGAGCGCAGGAAATCGGGAGCTGCTCTTACTTCCCGCATGTTTAAAGCCTTTTCGGTGCCGTGCTTCTTCAGCTGAGACACAAACAGGTTCGTATAATCGTGGATGATGGACTCCTGTGTCTTGAGAGCCCGCGCACTGAATCCATGTGACAACAGCTTGCGGGTTTCCCGGTGCTTCTCAGGGTTGCGCTCGGCCACGATTCCCGGTTCTGGCTGGGGGTGCTCGTAGAAGGTGCCTTTGATAAAGGTGTTGTGGTCTTTTGACGTGGCATGACCGTATATATCTGATATTCACTCCTGTCAGCAGCTCCATTGCTCGATTACCTAGTTCCTTGTTGGTTGACCAGACCTTGGAAACTCTGTGCGGTGCTGAATGAAAGCTCATTTGGGGCGATCCGAACGACGTCTCCTAGAATGATCAGTCAGTCAATCAGCTTCAGCAACCTGGCAGATGTAATCCGAGGAGCCAGACCATATTTCCGGTGAGCCTCTTCAATACTGAACGGATATCTTCCTCCTATCCAATGGTAGGCGTACCACAGATGAGTCGCCGCGGCCAACCTAGGCCCTGGATATCGGGACAGAGGATGAAACCGGAGTCGATAGACGGTGCGGACCACGTTGAACGCGAAAATCACCTGCCGCTCAATCTTTCAGCTATTCTGCCTCCAACTGCTTCTATGGAGCCGGATTATTATACTTACGGATGCCAACAGCAGCCCGAGTGCAGTCCAGGACGTTATTTGCATGGATAGACAATCCATCAAGCCATTGATACGAAATTGGGACAACATTGTGTCTTCCCACCATCGCAGCAATTCTTTCCTTTCCCTTGCTGTTCATTGACTGTCTTTCTCGTCCGGTGATATGTACAGCATCGGTGTCGGAGAGGCGTTCGGACATCTCCTCCGAGAGTGAGCAAGCAGGTGTCCGAATCCTGCCCTCTCTTCCGACCTTAACACGATAATATCATCATTGACAGCATGGTTTAATCGACAAAAAACACCGAAATCGCTCTCATCATGCTCAGCCCTACTGTGCTGGCCGCGGCTGGTGTGATCGCCCTTCTCATCCTCGGTAAGCTAGCTTTCACGCCCAAACAACTGCCCGATGAGCCAGAGGTGATTCCGCACTGGATGCCATTCTTCGGGCATGCATTTCGGTTTGCAAAGAGTAAGCGGGAGTTCTTCCGCTGGGCCAAGTAAGTTGATTGTCCTGGCTTCGTTAGAGATACCAATCCGCCAAACACCAACTTACAACTTTGCTTTAGCCGCAAGGTCAAAGGCCAGGCCTTTAGTGTGCCTATGGGAGGTCGGAGACACTACATCTTCAGTGACCCGGTGGACATTGCGGGAATTCACAAGAATGGCAAGACGCTGAGCATCCGCGGCTTTGTTCGGTTCATCTACATCTCTATCTGGGGATTCAAAGCGGCGGATGCCGACAGGATGTGGGAGATTAAGCCTGAATGGCATCGCATGGACCTGGAGTGGCTGCTCTCGGACAAGAACGACATCATCGCGACGCAGTATCTGGAGCGGATCGAGGAGCAGCTTCGGAATCTGGACGCCGAAATCGACGCAGCGCCCGAGAAGACCATCACGCGGCCCGGTCTCAAGACCGTGGTGGACGTCCAGGGCAAGGCCACTGTGCAGGTTCTGTACGGCGCAACCACCTTGCACAAACATCCGGGCCTGCTGGACGACTTGACCACCATGGTGCGCGACGGTTTCTGGGGCTTGCTCTTCCGCGCGCCGCGGTTCCTCTTCCGCGACGCCTACGAGGCCCGGGACCGGATCATCAACACCTACGCCGACCTGGTGGAGAATATCGAAACGCGCAAGGACGTCTCGCAGTACCTCTACGAGCGGACGGTCTACCTGACCCAGTCCGGCATGAGCCCCCAGTGCCAGGGAGCCGATATGCTGCGGACCATGTTTGCCTCGCTCCTCAACTCCATGCCCACGGGGTATCTCGCCCTCCTCCATATTCTGGCTGAGCCGGGCCTGGCCGACGAGGTCCGCAAGGAACTCACCGACGCGCAATATTCTCCCGGCCGCAGCCCCGCGGAACTTCTGGAGATCCTGCCGACAAAAATGCCGCTGCTGCGCTCCATCTGGCACGAAACCCTCCGCATGCACAACAACTCCCTGACGGTGCGTGAGGTCGTCGCCGACACCCAGTTCACCGGCAGGAAGAAATGGTTCGTGCAGAAGGGCGGGGTGATCAACATCCCCTGTGGCCTCATGCACTTCAATGAGGCCCTGCACCCGGATGCCGAGTCCTTTCACGCGCGCCGGTTCTTGGAGAAGTCGTTGGGCGGAGAGGGCGAAAGCCATGCCCGGACGACGAAGCCGTTCGGCGGTGGCTCAACCCACTGTCCGGGGCGGGTGTTTGCAGAGAAGCAGATGATTGGAATGGTGGCCGCGATGTTGATGCGCTACGACTTGGAAATCGCGAATGCGGACTGGCAGATGCCGCTGGTTTCAGAGTTCGACGATATCACCAAACAGCCGAACGTCTGGCTGAAGATTTCCAAGCGAAAGCAGATTTGACCTACAAGTCTGTGACGGGGATGGATCGGACTGGGCAGGCAGTGGGCTTTGGACTCAGGGGTACTCTGTGGACATCGGTAGTCAACATTGCGCTATGGAGATGAAACCCGAGGGATGATCATCAACTCTATAATAGTGATTGCTTTCTTTTGTAATCTTAGTCTACCTTGTCTTAGTTTCTGTTTCCTGCCGCTTCGGCTTCAGGCCGACGCCGGGGCAGTGACCGTGTTCTCATCGCTGGACCCTTCTCGACTCCTACCCACTAGGTCCGCAAACATGGACGGTTGAGCCAGCAAATTCTGAGGGGGCGCATATTCGGTCAATCGCCCCTGGTCCAACACCGCAACCATGTCCGAATCCATGATCGTATCCAATCGATGAGCAACAGTAAGGATCGTGTAGTCCTGAAACTCGTCCCGAATGATCCGTTGCATGAGCTGATCCGTCTCGGCGTCGACATTGCTTGTTGCTTCGTCGAGGATCAAAATCTTCCCCGAGCGTAGCATCGTGCGAGCCAGACAGAACAACTGCTGCTCCCCCTGCGACAGAGGTTGCTCCTTGATCTGTGCGTCCAAACCCCCGCGCTTTTCGATAGCGTCCCAGACCTTCGTTTTCTTGAGAGCATTGATAATGGCTTCGTCGGGCAACTTTTGGCTGGGGTCGACGTTGATCCGAACAGATTCGCTCAAGAAGAAAGGCTCTTGGGGGATGGCAACGAGACGGCTGCGTACCAGCTCCCGTGGCAGGGTTTGCAGGTCATATCCGTCAATCGCGATACTTCCACTGTCGAGGTCCAATAGTCGGAGCAAGGATAACAGAAGTGAACTCTTGCCGCTACATTGTCGGCCGTTGTCAGCAAAACAGGGGAATCCTTGGGGGAAAGAGAAAGGACCAGGAAAAACGAGAGAGATACCCACCTTCCGGTCCGCCCGCAGATGCCTACTTTTTGGCCAGGCAGTACAGACATGGAGATCTTTTTCAGAGCTGGAATGGAGGGGCTAAGTACTGGTCAGCGTCGTCCACTAGTGACCAATCAAACCTAACATTACCCGTAAGAAGCCGAAATATCCATCAGTTCAATGGCACCATGCTCCGGCCATGTTTCCGGGGGAATAGTATCTTCCCCTTCCTGATACTCAGGTTTAACAGTCTGCTCCAAATTCTTCAGTCGCGCAATTGCCCCCAGCGAGGTCTCTAACTGTGTCCAGCTGTCAATCAAGACAGCCAGAGCTTGGTTGAATCCGAGAACATTATTCAGTGCCACGCCGATAGTGCCCGGACTGGTCATTTGCGGCAGTAAGACCGCCAGGGCGATGACTACAACACCAAGTGCCGCAACTAGGAGATCGAGAACAAGGTTGAGCCAGCATTGGATGCAGTACATCAAGTAGAAGGGCCTCTGGGAGGTGTCCAGAAGCTTGGTGTTGGTCTCCTGAAATTTTTGCTGCCAGCCAAACGCACGAAGTGTGGCCAGGCCCTCTAGGGTCTCCAAGAAATGACTGTACAGCGGGCTCCGGGACTCAAGGTCGAGAAATCGCAGTTGGCGCGACGTTCGGAGGTAGAACCGCTGCAAACAGTACACGGTGACGGCACTGATTGGAATACAAACGGACATATAAGTTGAGCCCATAGCGATAAGCGCTGTCTGGGAAAGGATTTGGAAAATCTCTGCATTCTGGATTAGCCTACCTCCATGCATATTCTCCGCGAAACTATGGAGAGACAACACTTACGGACAACCACGCGAATCAGGCAAAGAGGCAATACCCGGTCAATCAAACCGATGTCCTGGCTGAACCTGGGTCATGTCAGAATCGAGTCATCTACCACTAATTCCAAAGGCCTTACTGGTTCAATATTACACCACTATCGGTTTTTGCAAAGAAAGATAAAGGCGCGCTATGCAAGATCAGCCGTTGTCATCTCCAAGGAAGACCTTCGATGCCCTTACCCAACGGCAACCCGCAGAAGGATTCCATGAAGATTGAGAGAGGAGATTGGCGCCATCCAGATCAAAGACCACCTGCACCATATTGTTAGACTTTCCCCTCAATTTCCCTATTTTTGCCACGAAAACGACACGTACCAGAAGGTTAGACAGCGGAAAAGCATAGCGGCAACAGCCAGGACGACGTAGACACTCATATATTTTTCAATAGAACGTCCGTTCACGTTTGTCCACCATTGAAGCCAGATCTCTGCATCCTGTCAGCATCCCGAGTCGGTTCAATTTCAAAGCAGGTTCGACCCGAACTCACGCTGGAAGGTGGTTGCAAAGGTAAACAACGCGGTACAAGCTACGAAGCCAAATGTCCGAAGCCAGCCAAAAGATCGAAAGTAGTACGCATAGACTGCCATGTCACCAGTCTGGCGTGTCAAATCTGCGTCATCCGGTCGCGGTGTCTTGATTGCCGGCTGTGATTTGGAGGATGGCTGGGATGCACCGGCAACGTCCTCCGCACCGAGGACCCCCTCATAGCCGTAGGTCGCTAGGCCCGTTTCGCTTTTCTGGATGTCCTGGCTCCTCAAAATCTCTCGGACCTTTCCCTCCCGACTTAGGACGATAACCTGGTCGGCGATGTTGAGATGGCGGACTGGAAATGATCAGTTACGTCTTCAATTATAGGACCGGATTGTGGTACATACCGGAGTGAGTCGCCAGGAGGATGGTAGTCTGCAACCGCCGAAGTAATCCTTGCTCACTGAATAAGCGCTTTACGACCAGTGCTTCGGTCTTCTGATCCAGGGCGCTCAGAACATCATCCAGTAAAATAATACCGCGTCTAGCGTAGACCGCTCGAGCAAGCGCCTACGAAAAGAAAATTAGCCGCTTGTTGGTAATCGTTGAGCGGGGATAGAAGCTAGTTGAACGTACCACTCTCTGCTTTTGACCGCCACTAAGGGTCACTCCTCGGCTCCCAACTACAGTCTGTTCGGCCTGAGGGAGTTGCGACAGGTCCTCCTCCAGAGCACAAGCATGGATGGTAGTCTGAAACCATACATGATCAATTTTTTTCTCGTCGCAGAACCCGCAGATAACATCTTTGATGGTACCATTGGGCAACCAGGGACTCTGAGCACAAAAGGCAATGTCTTTCGTGGAGACGGCAATGGTGCCTGCGTCGCAGGGTAGTTCTCCCAAGACCGCTCGGAGCAGTGTGGATTTTCCGCAGCCGACGGGTCCCACCACTAACGTGAGGGAGCCTTCTGGACAGTCTATGGATACCTGACTTAGAGCTGGGTCGACGGTTGGTGCAGGCCGGATTGTCGCTCGCTGGACCTTAACGGTTGTGCGGGTCGAATGAGTGCCGGCCTCTGGCCCTTTCTCATCTCCCTCACGCATTGTCTTACCGTTGGGGTGGCTGAGGCTCACCTCTGAGCCCGAGTCACAACTGTGAGAACCACTGAGTCCAGTGACTCCGGTCCGACTATCCGAACCCGCTGGAGCACGAAGAAATTTCTGGAGTCGATCAAAGCAGCCTTTCATGGCTGCAGACTCATTAATCGCAAACATAAGGAGGGAGGCGGGTTGGGTGAGCAAGGTTATAATGGAGAGAGACGTAAACGCCTGGTTCGTGGACAGGCTATCGGTGCCGCGAGCAGTGGCTTGTGCCACAAACACCACGAACGTCAGGACGGGGGCAAATATCACCGGGGCAGAAGCAATGGTGTTCGTCCACAATGCCAGCCAGCGGAATCCCATGGCGGACTGGATTTCCTTGCGGCGGTACTGCTGCACGCTGCTCTCCACCACCTCAGTCATGCCCATGATCTTCATGCTCTTCATCGAACCCAGCATAGATGCCGTGACGGCAATGCGTTTCTGCACAGCCGCGTTCCAGACCTTTTGCCTTCCGACAATTAATTTGGAAAGCTGCGAGTTGGCAAAGGTGCATACTGCGGTCGATTAGTGTTGGGCGTTTCGGACAGGCTTAAAGGCCGACAAGGATAGGAGTTATGCAACAACATACAGGCGATCAATCCAATGGGCACCACGGCCACCGCGCCCAATTGCTCAGCCAGCAGCCACATGCCGATTGCAATCTCCACAATGCGCGCCCATACCTCATGGAGATTTTGTAAGCCCACGGTGACACGATCGATGTCCGTGCTCATGAGCGTAAGCGCGGCCGATTCATCGTACGAGTCACGCATCTGCAATGTCTGACTATATACGAGACTGACCAACGCACCCCGGGCCATTGCAATCATTCTGTACATTTCGCGCTTGTAGAGGACGGTGGTGATCTATCGAAACTCAGTATCCAGGATCTCCCAAGGGGGGGGGGGGGGGGGGGGGGACTGCAGGAACGACCTACGGCAATACTGAGGTAGACTAGGAAAGCAGCCGCCACCAGTCCCAGGGCATGGCTGCGGTGTTGTCTGGAAGCCGGGGCTTCGACAAAACTGATAACACGGCTGATCAGGAATGGTTGGGCGTATGTGAAGCCGATCATGGCCAGTCGCGGCCCGACGACCGACAAGAGGGCCCATCGCATGCACGAGATAGTGGCCATGATCAACGCGTAGGATGAATGGGAGTGCGCTAGCAGTTTTCGTTAGCCAAATGATCACCGATGGGGAGCATCCAAGTACCTCGACGGGCCCAGCTGGCGTGCATCCGTTCTCGAAGATGGAAGGTCGCGAGTTTGCTGTCCATCGAGTAAAGGTCCTCAATTGATAGCAAACGGGCAAATCCCCTGGAAAACAGCGGATTGAGCCACCAGAATAGGGTGCGCGCCCAAACGTTTGCCGTCGCCTCGGGAGGATAGTGGCGATACGGCAGCCTGAGTTCGTGAATCTTACTCTGCGCCTCGAAAATGAGCAGAATGACCTTGGGACCCATCGCTGCAGTGAAGACCGCTGCCACAGGCGTCTGGTTGCCCATCAGGAAGAGTGTTCGCGACTGGGGGATATCCAAGATGAGCGAAGCCAAGAGGAAGACCCCCAAGAGGGTGGAAGGCCGAATGGAACGAGTATGCTCCATGTAGGAAAGCAGACAGATGGACAGCGCATCGACCAGCGACAGTGCGGCAGCCGGGATGGACGCGACCGTTTGTACCTGTGGATTTCGAACCCATAACACTAGTAAGGCGACTTGGAGACCAGCCAGAGCAACAGCGGCTAGAAGCTTGCTCGAGCACGCCAGGGAGAAGGAGGCATTGGTCTTGAGGCTGGCGCGAGAGAGCCAGTACAATCGGAACGGGACGACAAGGAGCAGCAGGGCCGAAGGAGCAATAGACAGGATGGATTGTTCGAAAGTGAGGGTGAAATCAAAGCCCCCGCGGCACCGCGCATCGATCGAGGGGCCAAAATGACGGTCAGCAGCCTGTGGGCAGAGATCCCATTTCTCGGAAGCGTTCAGCGCCATGGTCTTTCTGATGAGATGAAAACCATGGAGGACTGTGTGAAAGAAAGAAGGGCTGAGTTCACGCGAGAACCGCGGAGAAGAGAGAAGAGATATAAGGGAAGGGGAAAATAAAGACGTAGATATTAGTATAAGTCGGAGCGCGTTTGAGACCAAAATAGCTAGTTAAGGCAATAATACTAGTTAACTGACTAACTATGACTACGGGAATTCGCCTGCGGGCGTCCCTAGTGCTTACCTCTTCCGGTGATTCTTTCGAGATGATTGGTTGGATAATAGACAAAGTACGTGGAGTTGAGTTGATTATGTAGTGATGTACAGGTCCGCTCGAAATCAGTTTCACCGCTTTATTCACGTAGATCTTTCCGGAACTCTATTTTGAGACACGCTAGTCCATCTTTGATTTAGCTCCTTTCAGAAATTTCGTAATGCGTTGTAACGTACAATCACATGATAACAACACCCCTAAGTTACCTGAAATACTCATACGACTCTTACTCGACATCAATGCTTATCATAGCCCATGCTCAGCCCCTCTTTGGGCATCAAAGCAGCTGTGCCCCTGCTCGATGAGGCTGAAGCTCGGCTCTGATATAATGGCTATCTCATATATTTAGACGGCTGAATCACCTTTATTCCCCGCCTCAAGCACTGTTGTCATCAGGATGGCTGATCCACTCGCAATTGCATCAGGAATTGCCGGGCTGCTTTCGCTTGGTATTCAAGCCACCCAATCCTTGATCAGTTTTTACACCGCGTATAAGGACCAAGACACCGACCTGGCTAAGATTACGCAGAACCTCGGTAATCTTCAGAGCATCTTTCCAGCCCTTGATGTTGTAGTAGAGGAACGATCGCAGGCCGATACGCAAGGTCTCCTTCGAGAAGTCGAGATGGCGGTACAGAAGTGCGAGGAAATCATCAGAGAGCTGCAGAGGGAGTGTGAGAAATTCCACAAAGTCTTGGCCCGCTTTTGAAAGATCGCGTTAAGGTTGCCCGGCGTCGCGCAGCCTATCTATTTCGGAAAAGTACCCTACAGAAGCTTAAAGGAGACGTTTGTGACATACGAGAAAACCCGTCATTCGCACTCGATATCCTGCAGCTTAAGAGCCAGACTCATATCCAAGATGACATATCGGAAGTCAAATCACTTGCCGAGGGAACAAATGCTAGTCAAGTCTTTTTCGCCATTTGTGACTGGCTTATGGTGCCGGATGCGTCTCTTAACCACAACGCTGCGTGTACCAAATGTCATCTAAGCATAGGTCTATGGCTGGTCAACGGCCACTAATTTCGAACTTGGCTAGAGGAACATAATTCGTTCCTATGGCTGAATGGTTTCGCAGGATGTGGCATGTCGGTCCTCTGCTCAACCGCAATCTAGCATACGTTTTTTGAGATGAGGCATAAGCATAGAGTAGGAATCGCATTTTTCTACTTCTCCTTTAGTGACGTGGCAAAGCAAGACGATAAGGGCATATTACGCACGTTGCTATTGTAGCTATCGGTATAGCTAGAAGACGGGGAGAGGGATCTAGAACAGCTACATACATTGTATAAATACGGGTCTCCCCTAGTGCATGCGCTGCTAGACTCACTTCGACGCTCCCTTGAACGATTCTGCGATGCTTATATTCTACTCGACGCGCTAGACAAGAGCCCTCGAGACTGCAAGAGGGAAGGTGTCTTAACAGCGATATAAGTTATACGCAGTTGGTCGATACCTAGACTCTATCTTTTGGTGACGGGTCGCAACGATCTCGATATCCGTGAATCGTTAAATCCTTCTCGTGACTTAAGACCTTTCGCTTAGGAATTCGGAAATCGACAGAGACATAGCAAAGTTTGTCTGCTATTAGCTCAGGAACAACGCGAAACTCTAGAAGTGGAAAGCGCGCCACGACGAGATCTAGGCAAAATTAACAGGTGCACAAGGAGTGTAGGTGTTCCGACAACGAAAACCTAGTCTCCAGGATTTTGACCGAGATGACATATAGATTCAGGTATGTTGAATGTCAATTTAACGCCCTTCGGCGGGCACGAAACTAGAACCAGCTCTACGAATCCTCACAGCCACCGACTGCCATGGACATCCGAGGGCCAATCACTCCCAGGAGCTGTGCGCTAGTTCCAGAATCACGAGTCATCATTATCACGTGACCACCCGTGGTAGATCGGTGTCACGATCGACAGGTAGCAGATGCCAAGCACCTCCTACCAGTATACCGTCTACCAATTCTACCAGTCTACCATCACGAAGAGCTGGATATATAAGGACACTCATTTACCGTCATGTATTTAGTTCTTCGCGATCAATCTCACCATTGTTACTTGGATACCACTTCCAGTATCGTATTCACTGTTCATCTTGTTCGACAAAACATCCTACAAGTAGGGGAGCTACTTCGGTACTGACCTACTTGGCGCTCTACCTGGCGTTGTTCCTCGATACCCCCTACAGACCCGAGCCTGTGTAAGGCCTGACGGACTAGGCAACAGTACGGTTGCGAGACAGATCGTTGAAGAGACTTGGGAATCAGGCAAGTATTCCACTCTACTAACAGCGACCAGATAGCAACGCGTAACACAATCTTCCCTTCTAATAACTTCTCTAGCTTACGCCTAAGAGTCACCGGCCAGAAAGCACTTAGAGTCAGTGCTACGTTCTCTTTAGTGTCGCGCGATATGACCCGTTTGTTCACCGTGACCTTCCACTCGATCATATACCGGATTAGCTTGCTGGGAGTTGGTCATTTGATATTTCATCGTTTCATTCGGAGAGCTGGAGTAGCCTGGGATTTCTCACGTGGTGTTGGGACAATTCTCCGAGGTCGTTCTGGGTGTATTAGGCCGGTGAAGGACTGAAACCGTATCTCGACGCCAGTGTGCAGCCGAAGTGTCCTGGGGTAGGGGCATATTGTGAATGTTGGTCCGAGGCACCAGGCCATAAGAGGTTTGGAAATCATTGCCGTTGCAATACGAGTTAGCAGCCATCGTCCTTGCTCCAAGCTCTAACGAACGTCAGCACAATTCCGCCCATGAGTCCACCGGATACTGGGTCCCCAATTGGAAGGCCAGCATTGTTGCAGGAAGCATAGGAAAGTGTTCATCCTACCGATACTGTACCGTCTCTGTACACGTCGCTCATCAATAGCGGTCCCTCCCCTGTGTAGGACGAGAGATTGACCGAAGGACAGAATTCGAGATCTGGCTAGATCGTCAGTCTAACCAGACAGGCGCCCCTCTTGTTTTGCATGTTTGCAGAAATTTGTTCTAGGCACCCAACAGACCGTACAGACTAATACTGTGTATCTATTTTTTATATGGTTATTTACAGATGTCTGAATACCGCCAAGAACAGGGGTCAGGGGTAGAGTAACTGTAATAGGTTAGCGTGTTTCTGGGAAGGGTTCCAGAAGGAATCTATGAGAGTAAAGTGGTGAAACTGATTTCGATCCAACCTGTATTATAATTGGGTATTTACGATGGGCTGGAGCAATCATAGTACAAAGAAGCAGTATCGAATGCTTCCTATTCCTGCTTATGATTTGGTTCTCTGATATGGAACTTACTGGTTGATTTGGGCTTAGTCTTTCCTCAACTTTTCAAGTCCAATCATTCAATTGGAACTCGACCTAAACTATATCTTTCCTTCTTGATTGGTCTTCATGACCGTCTTAGGTACCTACCAAGGTATCGTGCGTATAGGTGGGCTTACCCATCCCGTTTTGCCAAGCTGTGGAAGCAAATGAACAGTGATATGAGGCATCCAATGAACGATAGTTGTCTGATTCAGCTATTTCTCCTGTTTACGGAGTTTTACAGTAAAGAACGATCTGATATCACATGATAAACAGAAAAGGAATAGTGGCATAGTTGAGTAGCCACTGTATTCGACACAAGCTTACCCTTTAGGGCCACCTGACCGGGAGTATGTACCTCAAGGCACTACTGTAAGTACACATCCCCGATCCATGCACTTATCTTAATAGGCCTCCATGAGTACGCACAGAACCTGCAATAAGACTCGCCGGGCGGCTGTCCAGTCAACGGAAAGGGAGAAATAAGCCATGATTTCAGATCGGCCGCCATCAACCCCGACTGTCCGACTCCATCCATTCCGACTCCGACAAGTTCAGGAAGCTTGTTGGAATAGTTGTCCTTGCCAGCGCCGAGTAGCAGTAGCAGAACCGATCCCAGAAAATATACTCCATATATCTTTTTCTGACCACTCACTCCCCGCAGATCTAGTCAGGGCTTCCGGTACTAGCAACGATCTTTGGAAAGACGCAACCGTCCATAGTATGACTGCCACTCAGACACTCCCAGTCTCCGCGCAGAATCAAGGTGCTCTGCCACCACCCCCTCGGGGAGACATCACCACTCCGCTTTTGTTTAGCCAGCAGTTCCCTCCCGATGAAACACCCTACATGTACATCAAACGTGCCCCTCCAGAGGGAGTCCCTTACACCAACATTCGCGGCGAACCGAGCATGGTGACTGTTCACGACCTGCGCGGCAAGGAGTCGTCTGTCAATCTCGACCACGATTCCATCCATATTGTCCAGGGCGTCCCCATCTCCAAGACCAATTTCGACGACGAGGAGGACATCCGGAAGAACTACTATCCACTGGTAGAACAGCAGATTCTGGCCAACGTTCCCGGTGCCACCAAGGTGCACATCTTCCGCCATGGGATCCGCCACACCAAGAACTTCCCAGTGCCTTATAATCCGCCCGCCTTGATTGCCCATCTGGACCATACGGGGGCTGCGGTGATCGATCGCGTGAGATATCACCTGGACGAGGAAGAGGCCGAAAAGCTGCTACAGGGCCGCTACCGCGTGATCCACTTCTGGCAGTCCCTAAACGGCACCGTCTACACCTGTCCGCTCGCGATTGCGTCGAGTGCCACCGTCAAGGACGAAGACATTGTCACCATGGTCTCGCATCTCAAGGATTTCTCGGAAGATTTTGGCGCTCCCATCTATCGAGACCATCAGAAGTGGTACTATCTCTCCGGAGTACGGGCCGACGAGGCGATCATGCTGCAGATCTTCGACTCGTATGGATCAAAACCAGGCAGTGGGGTCAAGGGAGGGCGCGCAGTCCATGTCGCTTTTAAGGATCCTCGGACGCCGCCAAACGCCCCAGATCGCTGGAGTATTGAGACCTCTGCGCTTGTCTTTGGAGCATGAGTTTTGTTTTCGCCGATCAGAGAAGACAATTTTATTCGAGAAAATAAAGTAAAAACATGCCATATCTGTAATGGTCGCGGATATAGCATCCCTTCTGGTTTAAACTAGGTATATATGTAGCTGCCATCATGAAGATGATACATCCATCCATCTAACTTTGCCCCCTCGAGCTGGTTTCCTATACTGCCATCCATTGGGTCTGACTGAGGTGGGTTCATACACAAGAACTTGTGGGATGTGCTCGACCCCTTCTTGCTTTAACCGAAATGGCAACTATCGTAGAACTATGTACTCTGGTCTCTGTGACTGTACCGACTGCGGAGAATTCAAGCATACACTACATATCGGTTAGCCCCACATCGTGGACCGTCTAGCGAATCAGTTCTCGGCCCAACGCGACCTCCGAATCCAAATGACCGAGCAGTCGGGGTTCCGCTCCGAATACATCCTCCGAGCTCATGCCGGATAGCTCTGGAATGGAGTCAACAAAACCCACCATGGAAGGAGTAATAATGGAAACCCTCACAAGTTCATTGTCGGACGGTTGTCATCGCCAGTTCTCAAACATCCGCATTACTGCACTCCCCTCACGAGACCATGCCACCATCGCGCAGCCTTCCCGAGCCGATAGCCATCATTGGCAGTGGCTGTAGATTCCCCGGGCAGAGCAATTCGCCGTCAAAGCTCTGGCAGCTGCTACGGGAGCCAAAAGACTTGCAGACCGAAATCCCACCCAACCGTTTCAATCCCGATGGCTTCTACCACCCAGACAATCTCCATCATGGCACGAGCAACGTTCGCCATTCCTACCTGCTGGAGGAGGACTACCGTGTTTTTGACGCGCAATTTTTCGGAATAAAACCTGCCGAAGCCAATTGTATTGACCCTCAGCATCGCCTACTCCTCGAGACCGTCTATGAATCGGTTGACTCCGCTGGTTTGCGGCTGGAGGACCTCCGGGGTTCAGAAACAGCGGTCTATGTCGGTTTGATGTGGGGGGACTATGCCGATATGATCGGCCGGGACCCGGACTCCTTCCCCACGTACACTTCCACCGGAACCGCTCGAAGCATCATCTCGAACCGGGTCTCTTATTTCTTTGATTGGCATGGACCGTCTATGACGATCGACACGGCATGTTCATCCAGTCTGGTGGCAGTCCACGAAGCTGTGCAAACGCTTCGGGCCGGCCGCTCTCGGGTGGCTGTGGCTGCTGGGTCCAACCTCTGTCTAGTGCCAGAGCCGTATATTGCGGAGAGTAAACTTCAAATGCTTTCCCCAACCGGAAGAAGTCGTATGTGGGATGCCAAGGCGGATGGGTATGCTCGTGGAGAAGGTGTCGCCGCCATAGTGCTCAAAACCCTGAGTGCTGCTTTGGAAGACGGCGATCACATTGAGTGTCTCATCAGGGAAACGGGCGTGAACCAAGATGGCCGCACCAATGGCATTACCATGCCCAGCTCTACGGCGCAGACTGCATTGATCCGCGACACTTACGCCCGCGTGGGACTAGACCCCCAAAGGAAAGAAGACCGCTGCCAATACTTTGAAGCGCATGGTAAGCTTTGCTCTCAGGGAATACGGATAAGCCGTCGATCACCCCGGCTAATGAAGATTGTTAGGAACGGGAACACCGACGGGTGATCCCCTGGAGGCAGCCGCCATCAGCAATGCCTTTTTCCCTGCAGGGGGAGAAGAAAACGATCGACTCTACGTCGGTTCTATCAAGACGGTGATCGGCCACACAGAAGGAACGGCAGGTCTAGCCGGTGTGTTGAAGGCATCATTAGCTCTCCAACATCGCACCATTCCCCCGAATCTTCTTTTCAATCAGCTAAACCCCAAGATTGAACCCTTTTATACCAATCTGGAAATCACTACAACGGCGAAACCCTGGCCAGCAGTGCCGTCGGGTGTCCCGCGCCGGGCGAGTGTAAACAGTTTCGGCTTTGGAGGCACCAATGCGCACGCAATCTTGGAGGCGTACGAGCGTCCTGTCGCTCCGCGGGATCGAGATCAGGTCAACTTCATGCCGTTCATCTTCTCTGCCACTTCCGAGGCCTCTCTCACCCGAAATTTGACATCGTTCGCGGAATATCTCCAGGAAAACCCCGCGGTGAATGTCCGAGACGTTTCCTGGACGCTGTACTCGCGCAGATCTCGTTTCGCTTTCTCGACGATCGCCTCTGGAGCAACGACAGAACGCCTACTGGCCAACATTCGAGCCCGCCTTGAGGGAACTGATTCCAGAGCCCCCCTCGTTGTGAGACATCAACAGTCTCGAACGGAGAACCCTCGCGTACTCGGAGTCTTCACAGGGCAAGGTGCCCAGTGGGCCACGATGGGACGCGAGTTGCTGAAGTCGGCCAAGGTCCGGGAGATTGTACAGGGCTTGGATCTTGCTCTCCAACGTCTGCCGAGCAACGACCGCCCGGGATGGACTTTGTTGAAGGAGTTCATGGCCGACGCGCTGGCGTCGCGCGTCAAAGAGGCCGAGATCTCCCAGCCGATGTGCACAGCGGTGCAAATTATCGTGGTGCAGCTGCTGCGTGGTGCTGGTGTCAGCTTGGATGCGGTGGTCGGCCACTCCTCGGGGGAGATTGCTGCGGCCTATGCAGCCGGGTTTCTCTCCGCAGAAGATGCCATCTGTATAGCCTACTATCGTGGGTTGTGCTCTCGGTTGGCTCAGGGTCCCGATGGAGAGAAAGGGGCCATGATGGCCGTCGGAACCTCCCTTGAAGATGCTCTTGAGCTCTGTAAGGAGCCTGAGTTCCACAGACGGATCGCTGTGGCCGCGGTCAATTCTTCGGCCAGTGTCACACTGTCCGGCGATGCCGAAGCGATTGAGCAAGCGAAAGACGTTTTTGACGAAGAGAAAAAGTTCGCTCGCATCTTGGTCGTGGACAAGGCCTATCACTCCCACCACATGAGAGCCTGCTCCGATCAATACATTCGCTGCTTGCAAAACTTGCATATCAAAATCGGCCATCCGCCACCCTCGGCCCCCGTCTGGTACTCGAGCGTGCGGGAAGGGAAAATAACAGTCGCAGGAGCGGTCGACCTTGCAGACACATACTGGAGTGATAACATGGTCCGGCCAGTCCTCTTTGCTCAAGCGGTAGAAAGCGCCACCGCTGGTCATGGCCCGTTTACTTTGGCGATTGAAGTGGGGCCTCATCCTGCTCTGCGTGGCCCAACCCTGCAGATAATACAAGACCTGCTTGGCGCGCCCTTGGATTACACGGGGACGTTGCAGCGAGGCTCCCATGATCTCGAAGCGATGAGTGATTGTCTAGGATACCTATGGCAGACGCTACCGCCCTCCCGCGCGGATCTGTGTAGGTACGATGCGCTACTTTCGGATGGGTCTCAACCGCAGATTGTCAAAGACATGCCTTCGTACGCTTGGGATCATGAGCGCATATTCTGGTACGAATCGCGGCTATGGAAGACGACCCGGAGTAGATCGACTCCAGTCCATCCTCTCCTGGGTTCTCGTTGCCCGGATGGAGTGGAGCAAGAATTCCGCTGGAGGAATTTCTTGAGCCCCCGTGAGGTCCCTTGGCTGTCAGGCCATCAGATTCAGGGCCAGATGGTTTTTCCTGGGGCTGGCTACGTATCCTCGGCGGTGGAAGCAGCGAAGAGTATGGCGCCCAACGAGACTATTCGGCTGGTCGAGTTGGAGGACCTGGTCATCCGCCAGGCGATGATCTTCGACAATGAAAGTTCATCTGTGGAGACGCTTGTTTCCATCACCAATATCGTCCACAAACACAAGGACACGGTGTTGGCCAACTTCGCCTTCTACTCTGCCGTCGGGCAGGAGTCGACCGCCATGACCATGAACGCATCAGGGCGCCTCATAATCACCTACGGCACCTTCACGCCAGATGCGCTACCGGTGCGCCGCCCATCCCTTGTCGATATGGTTGATGTTCCCAGTGAAAGGTTTTACAACTCGCTGGACCCCATCGGATACAGCTATACGGGCCCATTTCGAGCGCTAACCGGCATGAAGAGGAAACTGGGTATCGCGACAGGTTTTGTCAACCGAGAACCTACCCCCGATTCAGCCTCTCTGACCTTGCACCCGGCCATGCTCGATGCGTCCATTCAGGCCGTTCTGCTTGCCAAAAGCTTCCCCGGTGATGGGCAACTGTGGTGCCTTCAGGTTCCCAAGGTGATCCGGCGGGTAACTGTGAATCCAAGCTTGTGTGTCTCATATGACCCAACGGTGCAGACTGTTTTCCAACTTGATGCTGTGTTGACCCAAATGGAGGCTTCTGACACCTTGGGTGATGTTGATATTTACTCTCCGGATGGTCAGCACACGCTTGCCCGCATGGAGGGGATGCATGCTGTGCCTCTTGAAGCCGCTAGCGCCGCCAATGATCGGCCGTTCTTCAGCTCAATGGTCTGGAGTCCTTCATCGCCAGATACAGAGTCGGTGGCATTTGATGGGAAAGCCACCAACGAGGATTATGAGCTCGCCTATGTCCTAGAAAGAGTGTCGATATTCTATCTCCGCCAACTCCATCTTAAATTTCCCGCCACTCACCAAGCTCGTTACAAGGGTCCCTACCTCGGCCTGCTTCGATTTGCATCCCATGTTTCTGGCCTGGTTGAAAATGATCGGCATCATTACGCTCAACGGAGCTGGATCCATGATACTCACGCCGTAATTATGCGTGAAAGCCAAAGGTCGGTCATGTTCTACTAAAAGATATCTTTCTTTTGCTAAGATGTTTTTAGATTCCCCGACAATGTCGACCTTGCTGTGATGCACATCATCGGAGAACACATGGCGAAAGTCATTGAGGGTCAATCCACCATCCTGGAGTATCTCACAAAGGATAACCTCCTGAGTAGATACTATGAACAAGCGATGGGAATTGGCTACTTCACTGATTACCTTGCTCGTGTAGTAGCTCAGATTGTGCATCGCTATCCCCACATGAGGATCCTTGAAATCGGTACGTATATGCCCCCACGATTGTCAACGAGAGACTGTATTGAATAAACGGATTACTCGTAGGTGCTGGTACCGGTAGTGCGACGAAAAAAGTCATCAGCACCGTTGGCCGTAGCTTTGCTAGCTATACATTCACCGATATATCCAGCGGGTTCTTTGAGAAAGGCAGGGAACTGTTCTCTAGCCATTCCGGCCAGATGCTCTTCAAGGTTCTCGACGCGGAGAAGGATATTACTTCCCAAGGGTTCTACGAACAATCCTACGACCTCATCGTTGCATCCTTTGTCCTGCATGCGACGTCGAGATTGGAACACACCCTGAATAACATCCGACGGCTGCTAAAACCTGGGGGTTATTTGATCATGCTAGAGGTCACCAACCTGGAGCAGTCGCGTCTGGGATATATATTTGGATCGTTCCCCGGCTGGTGGCTCGGTACTGACGATGGCCGGGTACTCTCCCCTTGCGTGACCACGGACGAATGGGATCGGTTACTGCGCAAGACCGGATTTTCTGGGATTGATAGTGCTACACCAGATGCGGATGCGCTTCCATTCCCGGCGTCTGCCATCGTTTCCCAAGCGATGGACCCCACTGTCCAGTTCCTCCGCGATCCCTTGGAATCTAGCGGTGAGTTCCTCGATTCCAAAACGGATATTCTAGTTGTTGGCGGTGCCTCAGATGCAGTGCATAACGTGCGCAAGGAGATCCTCTATCATCTCAAATCCCGTTTCGATCATGTATCGGTGGTAGACCGTCTGCAAGATCTCAGCAAAGCACCCACTTCTTCCGGATACTTTACGCTGAATCTTTCGGATCTGGACGAGCCTGTCTTCAAGAACATGACCGCAGAGACGTTGGCTGGTCTGAAACTCATCTACGAACGATCAGCCTATCTTCTTTGGGTGACTGAGGATTCTCGCGCTGGCAATATTCACCAAAATCAGAGCCTTGGCTTTGGCCGCTCGATGACGGTTGAAATGCCCCATGTTCAGTCCCAATTCCTAGACTTGGACTCGGTGGATTCGTCTGGAGCTGCCCTTATTATTGCACGTGCTTTCCTGCGCTTTATCGGTGTGAACATGTCGGAGAATCCCGAGCGGGCAAATAGGCTGCTCTGGAGCACCGAGCATGAATTGGCTGTGATCCGAGGCAAGGAGTTCATTCCGCGTATCCTACTCAACAATGCTCAAAATATGCGGTACAATGCATCGAGGCGAGCAATTGCGGAAGAGGTCGACCTCCGCTCCAAGATTGTGACGGTAAAGGGGAATGGGGGAGCTTATGTCATTGAACATGGCTCTGAGTATGACTCTCCCGCTAACCCCCCGGGCTCGAAGAGAATTCGCGTCGATGCATCTTCTCTAAAGGCGGTCCGTCTACTTGCCGGTAATGATCTATACTTGGTCGCCGGCACTGTCGTTGCAACGGGTGAGAAAGTCCTTGGTTTTTCTGCCAGGAACTCTTCAGTGGTCGATATTCCCGGCAGCTGGACCATTCCCAGCCGCGACTCCCCCACGAAGTTGCTACCATTCGCGGCCGCACACGCTGTTGCGCGCTCAATTGTTTCGTCTGTTCACAGCCATACAGGACTGATCGTGATTGAGCCTGAGAAGGTCGTTTCATCGGCACTAGAATTCCATGCCTCTCAGAGGGGCTTACGCATTATCTTCTTGACCTTGGTTGAAAATCACATGCAGCCATCCTGGATTGTTGTGCATCCGCACACTCACGTACGATCACTGCAGAAGATACTGCCCAACGAGCCGGTGATGGTCCTGGACATGCGACCCGGCGCCGAGGGCAGCAGCCTGGCGTTGAAGCTTCGTTCGGCATTGCACCCGTCGTCTGCCTTTGAGCGGCTCGCCGATTTCTGCAGCGATACTGTACGAAACTCAGCGGAACACGTCCCTACTGAGACTATACAGATGATAGCCACGGAGCGGCATCATGATGCCGCTACGATGAGACAAGTAGAGCAGGCCTTCATCCCACTTCATGAGATCAGTAGCCTATCTGTGGACCAATCTGCGATCTCCTTCATCGACTGGAAATCCACTACAACAGTTTCTTCCCTGATTCGCAGGGTTGACCATTATCCCTTCTTGTCCGATGACAGGACATACTGGCTTGTCGGTCTGACGGGATCCTTGGGATTGTCCCTGTGTCAATGGTTGATTCGGCAAGGCGCCATGAACGTGGTTTTGACTAGCCGAAACCCTAAAATTGATCCTACCATTCTCCAAGAGCTCAGGGCCTCTGGGGCCAGAGTTGAAGTATATGCCGGGTAAGTCTGTCTCGATGGAGCGAGAAACGTGGCTTCTCGAAGGAAATTGCAGCTGATAGATCACAGCGACGTGACGGACCGGGAGAGTCTGCGGTCAGTGTATGGCCGGATCTGTCGGACTCTTCCCCGAATTGCTGGCGTGGCTCAGGGCGCAATGGTGCTTCAAGACACCATGGTCAAGGACATGGACATCGAAGCTATGCAAAAGGTGTTGAAACCGAAGGTCACCGGCAGCATTCATCTGGATGAGTTGTTTTCCCACACTCATCCTTTGGACTTCATGATTTTCTTCTCCTCTGCAACTTGCGTCACGGGTAATATCGGCCAGTCCAACTACGCCGCTGCCAATATGTTCATGACCGCGCTGGCAGCGAACCGCAAACGGCGCGGGCTAGCAGGTTCCGTCATAAACATTGGAGCCATTATGGGAGTCGGCTATGTCACTCGTGAGACGAGTGAGGCGCTGCAAAGAAATCTTCTCAAGAGCGGTCACGTCTGGATGTCAGAAGGCGATTTCCATACAATATTCGCAGAAGCTATCCTCGCTGGGTCTCCAGGTTCCAACGCCACCGTGGAGCTCACATGTGGCCTGCGTATTATCAAAGATCCAGATGAGCAGCGTCCGTTATGGTCATACAGCCCGAAATTCCAGCATCTAGTCGTTCACGAGGAGTTGTCGACAGAAACCGATGGTGACTTTAAGAGGCAGATGCCGCTTAGGCTCCAGCTTCTCGAGGCAAGAACAGCTGATGAGATCTACAAGATTGTTCAAGGTGTGTTCGAATCCACTGTATGATATCATTGAGAGACTGACTTGGTGGCAGAATCTTTCTTTGCTAAGCTCCAGATTATGCTGGGTTTGCAAGATATGGCCAGCAGCCCTGTCCTCGATAAAGCTGCAGATGAGCTTGGAATCGATTCACTGAACACCGTCGAAATCAGATCCTGGTTCTTGAAGGAACTGAAAGTTGATATTCCGGTCCTACGCATTTTGGGAGGCGCTACCATTGACGACATCCTCCGCTTCGCCTTAGAGAGGCTTCCTGCCGAGATGACCCCAAACCTGGGAGCTGCTCCTGTGCCACGGGTTGACGAGGCTGCCGTTAGACAGCGATCTGAGATTCAATCCCGGACTCCGGAACGGAAGCTTGGCAGTAGTCCCCAGTTGGCTAGTTCTACGGACCCTGTTGCTCGCCCAAGACCCCGTGGAACCGGACGGACTGCCTCCTCAAAGTCTCTTTCGATTGGCCAAAATCCATCGACGCGGACAAGCACCACCTCCACCGCTGTTGAGATATCCCGAGGCGATGATACCTCCTCTGGGTCCTTCAGCATCATCGACACTCCTCCATTCAGCGAAGATGAGCAGAATTTGCCGCTTCCGGATAAACTGAGCAAGGCCAATACCCTGAAGCAGTCGGGAGACATTGTCCACTCGGGGTTACGGAAGGAACCACTCTCCTTTGCACAATCTCGTTTCTGGTTCCTCCGCTTATACCTTGAGGATCAAACTACCTTTAATATTACCTGCTCAATACGGCTCGAAGGCGCCTTTTCAGTTGATGCCCTCGAGCGAGCAGTCCAAGGGGTGGGCCAACGGCATGAAGCCCTGAGAACATGCTTTTCCGCTGAGGACGGAGAACCACCTAAGCAAACCATCCTCCCGCACTCAACGTTGTCTCTGGAAAGGAAGACTTATCGCACAATGTCTGAAGTTGAGGCTAGTATGCGAGAGGTTAAGAATCACATCTACGACCTTGAACATGGACAACTGATGAGGGTTCTTCTGTTGTGCCCCGCGGCGTCGGCAACACCCCCGGTGCACTTCCTGATAATTGGATACCATCATATCAACATGGATGGTGTTAGCCTGGAGGTGATTCTCTCTGAACTGCAAAATACCTACGAAGGACGTTCTCTGAGTACGCGAGTACTCCAGTACCCCGATTACGCGGCCAAACAACGTCAGCAGCGAAATAACGGTTCGTGGAATGAAGACTTGACCTTCTGGAGAGGGGAATTTCCTGAGCCCCCAGCGGAATTTCCGTTACTGCCTCTCGCGTGTGTACCTGACCGCCAAGCTCTGCTACAATATGGTCATCACCGAGTGCAACAACGCCTGGACGCAAGTCTAGGAAGACAAATCCGCCAGGTTTGCCAATCTGCCAAATGCACGCCGTCGCATTTCTATCTTGCAGCATTTCAGGCACTGCTCTGTCGGCTGGCTGAGACCCAGGATATCTGCATCGGCATGGCTGATGCCAACCGTATCCAAGTAGAAGCAGCTGACAGCGTTGGACCATACTTGAATCTGCTCGCCCTACGTTTGCACTATGATGCCAACACGCCTTTCGTTGAGTTAATTCGAGCAGCTCGCAAGAAAGTCTACAGTGCTTTAGCTCACTCACAGGTGCCATTCGATATTCTGCTATCCGAGCTCAAGGTCCCGAGATCGCCATCCCATAACCCGTTGTTCCAAGTTTTCATGGATTATCGGCAGGATGTCCGCGAGAAACGAAAGTTCGGAGACTGCCTATTCGAAGGTCTGGATTATGAAATGGGTCGAACATCGTACGATGTTGCTCTGGATATTGTCGACAATGCGGAAGGCGAGCCATTGGTCATTCTTGGGCTCCAGCAATCCCTATACAGCACCCAGGCAGCCGAGACACTTCTGAACGCCTTTCTGAACATGGTCGCAGTCTTTGCCAATGATCCATCTGCTCCCGTGGGCCAGGCATCCATATTCGCTGCACAAGATATTCAAAGGTCCCTTGCACTCGGCCAAGGTAAGCACGCAACCCCCAAGCCTGATCTCGCCACTGGATCTATTAACGATGTCTTCGTATTTCGCAGGCCCGACGGTGCCCAGCCGATGGCCAGCGACGCTCTCCCATCGCATTGACACGATGGTGCAACGGTTCCCCAAGAAACTTGCTTTGAAAGACGGCCTCAACAACCGATTTACCTTTGAGGAAATGAGTCAACGAGCTGACTCCATTGCGTTTGCTCTGTTAGGCGCCAACGTCAGGCGTGGCCAGCGTGTGGGTGTGTTTCAGCATCCAACGGCCGACTGGATCTGTTCTATGCTAGCCATTCTGCGAGTGGGAGCTACTTATGTTCCGCTTGACCTCCGGCTGGAAATTCCGCGTCTCAAATCGATCTGCGATGACTGTCAGCCTATGGTCCTTCTAGTGGACAATGACACTAACGATCAAGAGGACGAATTGGCCTGTTCGAACGCACTGTCGATCAACATCTGCGATTTACCCAAGTCCTTCCCTATCCCTGTAGTCAATCGTGCCGTCTTGGAAGACCCAGCCGTGATCTTGTATACTAGTGGCTCGACCGGGGCTCCCAAAGGCATCGCATTGACCCACGAGAACCTGCGCGTCAACATCGAAGGCAACCAGGAGGAGTTCCGATTCTGGCCGCACGATCACATGCTGCAGCAGATTGCTTTTAGCTTTGACTTTTCGGTCTGGCAAGTGTTCATGGCATTGGCAAACGCCGCTTCGCTTTTCATTGCCCCGCTCTCTAAACGTGGTGATCCGGTGGCCTTGGTGGAATTGATTGTTACGGAGGGCATCACCGTCGCGGGGGCCACTCCTTCCGAATATCACAGTTGGTTTATGCACGGTGATCTATCGGGTCTCAAGAAGTCCAAATGGAGGACTGCGGTCAGTGCAGGGGAGCCGATGACTTCGAGCATGATTCATGACTTCCAAGAATTGAACAAGCGGGATCTTCGACTTTTCAACGGGTATGGCCCAACGGAAGCCAGCATGTCTTCCAACAAACTTCAAGTGCCGTACCTCCGCAGCAAGACCCAGAGTCCGCAGGAGTGGATGCACCGGGGGTCGGTCGTCGCCGGACACACGGCCCCGAACTACTCCATCTATATAGTCGACGAAGCGCTCAACCCCGTTCCCGTTGGAATTCCAGGCCAGATACTTATTGGTGGGCCTGGGATCGCACCCGGGTATTTGAATAACGAGGATCTATCACACAGCAGCTTTATGGAGGACCGGTTCGCCACGGCCGAACAAAAAGCTCAAGGATGGCGACGGGTTCACCTCACCGGCGATCGCGGGCGACTCCGCCCAGACGGACAACTTCAAATCGAGGGTCGTATTGACGGGGACACCCAGGTGAAGCTGCGCGGCTACCGCGTCGACTTGCGCGATATCGAAACAGTGATCCTTCAATCATCGCAAGGGATGCTCAAGGAGGCCGTCGTCACTATCTATCGGGGCTCCAATACCAGCCCAGAACTGCTGGTCGCTTATGTGGTTTTTCTTGCCGGATATCCTATGGAGCAACGCAAGCAATCCTTGCGGGAACTTAGCAAATCTCTGCCTCTGCCTCGTTACATGTGGCCGTCCATGATCCTCCCCGTGGATGAGATGCCGGTCACAGCCCACGGCAAGCTCGACCGCAAGGCCTTGGGGACTCGAAGCCTTCCGCAGATCGAGACAGAATCGGTGGGTCTCACCTCGCAGCTCACGGGGACAGAAGCCCGGCTTGTCGAGCTTTGGCGGTCCGTCATCTCGAAGGATGTTGTCGCCATCCATGGGCTAGAGCCCGAGTCCGACTTTTTCGCGGTTGGGGGCAACTCCATGCTTCTCGTGGAGTTGCAGCGGCAGATCAAAGTGGAGTTCCGCACGGAAATTCCGCTGGTGCAGCTGTTCGAAGCAAACACGGTGCAGAAGATGGCTCTCCTCCTCGAGCCGTCGACCGACGCGGCGACAATCGCCGCTGGTCCGGTTGCTACGACGGCAGCAGCGCCCATCATTTGGGAGCAGGAAATTCAGCTGCCCGACCAGCTCCAGCTGCCAGCACCGACGGCCTCTATAACTCAGTTAGACAATCCGAAGGGGCTCTGCATCGTTCTCACCGGTGCCACTGGATTCATCGGGCGAGCCCTCCTCCAGCGGCTGGTGGAAGACCCGGCCGTGGCTACGGTTCACTGCATCGCCGTCCGGAGTACGAGCACTCGGCATCCTCCCCTGGTCACCGCGGGTAAGATTATCGTGCACTATGGAGATCTTACATTGCCGAGGTTGGGACTTGTAGAGGCCCAAGCCACCGCGATCTTCAATGAGGCCGACGCGGTGATCCACAACGGAGCCGATGTCAGCTTCCTCAAGAATTACCCGGCCCTCCGTCGAGCCAACGTGGATTCGACCATCGAGTTGCTCCAGCTGGCGTGGCCGCGCTGCGTGCCAATCCACTACGTGTCTACTAGCGGCGTTGCCAATTTCGCCCGCTCTTCGACCTTCGCAGAGGTCTCCGCAGCCAGCGTCCTGGCTCCGACCGATGGATCCCAGGGTTACTTGTGCTCCAAGTGGGCCAGCGAGCGCGTGCTCGAAGAGGCGAACCGGAAAGCCGACCTCCCCGTCTGGATACATCGCCCTTCCAGCGTCACGGGCGAGGGATCATCCCCCTTGGACTTGATGGACAATCTCCTCGAGTTTTCCCGGAAGCTACGTGCGGTTCCCCTGCCCGAGAAGTCCTCGTGGCGGGGCTATCTCGACTTTGTGCCTGTGGAGCAGGTGGCTCGGGAAATTGTACGCGAGGTTCTGGGGCCTAGGGATCCCTCTCCCTTGAATCAGGTACGGTACATTCACCATCTCGGGGAGCAGATCCCACTCCACGGAATACAACGATACTTGGAGAAGGGTACGGGTGCGTCGTATCGGGCATTACCCATGGGGGAGTGGCTGAAGGAGGCCCAGGAGGCAGGCCTCAGTGCACTGTTGGTCGAGTATCTTGGTCAAATGGATAGCCCTGACGTCAAAGTGGTGTTCCCGCGGTTGGTGGCACGTCCAAAACCTACATCGGGAAGGCTGACGCGGCAAGGTTCTTGGTTGTCTAAGGGGGCAGCTATGTTACTGGCGTGGTGATCGGGGTAGGGGGACTGTTTCCGAAAAGCTGTAAAGACTACTGATCTTTGTATGCTGCCATTGATTCGGATAAATAGACGATTTTGAATGCAGGAGCATTCTCACTGATACATCACATCTTCAAGAAGGGTCCAAGACGTTGAATTGGCCGTTAATTTCAGCAGTAGGCTTCGCATTCTAGTTAATGCTCAGCCATGGTGACAAGATTGCCACTCGATCGGAGTGTTCGAGATCGAGCTAGTTGAAGGTGTGTGTATATATGCATCTCGGCAACCAGACCGTAAATTTGCCTCATACTCGTATTGATCTGGATACACGAGACACGCTTGTTCGCGACGATGCACGGGGACATGGTCCAAGCGGGGAATGGTCGATTGATAGGTAGGAGGAAGGATGATTGGACTACAGGAGCATGATTCGTCTTGTTATTCAGCTGTCTTCCGACCCCGACTGTCACCTCCGAGTGGTCGTCGTCGCCTTCGGCTTACATTCGGCGTCGGACACCGGGTGCAAGGCGATCTTACTCGGACGATCGCGCGTGTTGTAGGCATGCCCTTTACTCCAGTCATAGCTGACCGCATAGGCGAAGATACTGCCGTCGAGGTTAAAGGCGGTGGAGGTGATGCTGTCTCCGACGGCAGGGAACGACTTGAGCCGATGGTGGGCGTCTTTGTCCCAGAAACAATAGGTGCCATCGGAGCCGGCAGTGCTGAAGGTGTGGTAGCGCGGATGGAAGGACACGGCATTGACCGCATAGACCAGTTGGTTCTTGGGGTCGTTGTCTTTGGGGGTGCGGTGACATCGGAAGGTGAAGCTTGATCTGCGGGTCACATCTCCATCAGGGCAATTCTTTCTCCCTGGAAATCAATCTATCCGGGATACTGGATGGGCGCGGGTTAACTACTCACTGCTTTTTGGCGTCGTCAATATAGCTGATGCCGCATCGACCTTCAATGCTGCCGATCGCAAAGCCGGATCCGTCGGGGATCCAGCTGATGGTCCTCGTCTGATGCTTCAACGGGCTCTGCAGGGTCTTGAAGACGGTGGTGGGCTGGTTGAGATTGACGAGGCTGATCTGGCGATCGGCCAAGGCGATCAGCAATTGGCCCTGGCTGATCTCCATGGCGTAAACTCGCTCGGAACATTCCACGACGCCAAGCGGGGTCGACTGGCGCAGATCCCAGTACTTGACGGTGCGATCCCACGACCCGGTGACGGCGATCGGCGCCTGACTGTTGGAGATCTGGACCATGCGCACGATGCGCACGGGGACGTCATGCTGCGCCACCTGCTGGGCCTGAGCCGCACTGGGGTTACCGCTGGCCAGATCCACGAGACGCGCCGACCCGTCGGCCCCCGCGCCCACGACTTTGGAGCCGTCGGGCGACCAGGCGCAGCTCAGGACGGGCCCGCCGAAGGAGAACAGCGCCTTGCCTTCGCCCTTGACCGAGCGCGTCACGTCGTAAATCCGCAAAGAGTGGTCCCAGGACGCCACGGCGAGATGGTTGGCGACGGGCGACCAGGCCAGTTCGGAGATACTGTCCTCGGGGGGATGGTCGAGGATGGCATCTTTGGAGAGGTCGCCTTGGTTAGTGGTATTCGGGGTGGTGAAGGCCATGCTGAGGAGGACGCGTATTTCGCAAGAGGAGGTCGTATGGAAGGGGTATACTCCGTAGATAGATGTATTCCCAACGAAGAGGAGGAGGAGAAAAGAATGAGCCCTGGAATAACGTCCCCAATCTCACTCGCACGAACAGAGCCCGTTCGATGGATGACCCTACAGGCCATTATCAATTGATTAATGGATTCGGACATGGGCGGCCGTAACATCTGATCAACCAATACCCGGATAGACTAGCCAGTACGCCTCTCTCTCTCCCCCAACAGTACGTCTAGACCGAACGGAGTCATCCCGACACCTCTTCTTTCCGCTTTGAGACAACGTCCCCTGCTTAGCGTATGATGGATCCATCCAGACAGCGACTCACCCCATCTGACTGGATTGAGAGGACCCCAGGGTGACTAAGGCGACTTCCCCTGCAATGTCTGTTTCTTTGTCTTCTCCGACTCCGACCGAACAAGACGACGGCCAATGTCCGATCCGGAGATGGAGAGCCACACCACGTATACCGACAATAATGAAAGCTCACCAGCGGTATAACCTATAATAATAACGTTAAAATGAACGGGTCTGAGCACAAAGGACGGCGGTTTAACCTATATCGCCATTTTGACGCCTCATCGATCCAGCGGTTCGCCCAATGATTGTCCCAGTGTCTCCGACTCCCAGTCCCAGCAATGGCGATACGGACCACTCCCTCGCACTGGAGCTGGACCTGCCCGCCATGCCCATTGCCGTCATTGGCATGGCCTGTCGCTTTCCCGGGGATGCCACCAGTCCCGAAAAGCTGTGGGAACTTTGTGCCAACGCTCGCAGTGCCTGGTCCCCCATTCCCTCGAGTCGCTTCAACCAGGCGGCCTGGTATCACCCAGACAGAGAGCACCTCGGGACGGTAGTTCACCTTTCCACCCCGTCTGTATCCACTCCGGGTTCAATAAGTGGTCTAATGTGTGTCTGTTTTGTTGTTTCTACAGTCGTACGTGAAAGGAGCACACTTTCTCAGCCAAGATGCCTCCCGATTTGATGCGTCGTTTTTCAACCTCTCCTCCGAAACGGCTAGTGTAAGCCCTCCCCCCAAATTCTACTCTGACATTTTCCTTGCCGACTGATGAGACCAGACAATGGACCCGGAGGTCAGAATGCAACTGGAAACGGTCTACGAGGCGTTGGAGAATGCCGGCATTCGCCTCGAACAGGTGGCGGGCTCACGAACGGCTGTGTTTGCGGGGACCTGCTTTCGAGATAATCACGACAGTTTAATGCGAGACCCAGACACCCTTGCACGCTTCTATTTGACCGGGAATGGGGCGGCCATGATTGCAAACCGGGTCTCCCATTTCTATGACCTGCGAGGCCCCAGTCTCATGGTCGACACCGGCTGCTCCACCACTCTCACCCTGCTTCATCTGGCCTGCCAGAGTCTGCGAGCCCGCGAGAGCAACATGGCCATCGTAGGGGGATCGAACTTTCTCTTGAACCCAGATATGTTTATTTCCGGAACCAATCTCAGGTGCGTTCAGACCCGTCTCTTGAACAGGGAGGAAAAGAGAGAGAGAAACTTCTGACAAGGACTAGTCTTCTCTCCGCGGAAGGAAAGTGCTTTGCTTTCGACTCCCGGGCATCGGGGTACGGCCGCGGGGACGGCGTGGCCACCATCATCATCAAACCGCTGGAGACGGCCCTCCGCGACGGCGATCCCATTCGCGCGGTGATCCGCAACACCGCCGCCAACCAGGATGGGAAGACGGCCACCCTGACCTCACCGAGCCAGGAGGCACAACAGACGCTCATGCAGGAATGCTATGAAGCGGCGGCTCTAAACCCCGTTGATACGGCCTATGTCGAGGCCCACGGGACCGGCACCCAGGCCGGAGACACCATTGAAGCCCATGCGCTGGGCACGGTCTTTGGCAATGGCCGACCCGGGGAGCGGCCGCTTCTGATCGGATCGGTCAAGACCAACATTGGCCATACGGAAGCGGCAAGTGGCCTTGCAGGTGTTATCAAAGCGGTCATGGCATTAGAGAAGGGCCAAATTCCACCGCACTTGAACTATGAGTCCCCCAACGAGAAGATCTCCCTGGAGACGTTGAAACTAAAGGTAGGCCAAAGGATCTCATTTTGGCCGTGGCGCTTATGGACACCAATGACTGATCCCATACCCTTGGACAGATCCCACTCAGCCTGCAGTCATGGCCCTCCCACTCGCTACGTCGAGCGTCGATCAATAATTTCGGCTATGGAGGCGCCAATGCACACGCTATTATCGAACATCCGCAATATCTCCTTCCTCCCTTGGCACCGTCGCCGCGGACGGCGCTCTGCTCCCCGAATCCCAAGGCCCGCTCTCGAGTGTTCGTGCTCAGCGCCAAAGACCAACAGGCGACCCGGACCATGGTCGACCAACTGCGGCAATACGTTTCAGAGGCAGGAGAACGCTCCGAGATGAGCACTGACCGTCTCATGGATCAGCTGGCATTCACACTGGGGCAACGACGGTCCCGGTTCGCATGGAGACTGGCCTGCTCGGCAGACTCGCTGGCCGCCCTGCAGTCGACGCTCGACTCCACGCGACTGTCTCCCCAGCGCAGTTCGCGGGCTCCCCGACTGGGAATGATCTTCACCGGCCAAGGTGCCCAGTGGCACGCCATGGGACGGGAACTCTTGAGCGCCTATCCCGTCTTTCGGCAGACTATCGAGGAGGTGGATGAATGCCTCCGCTCCATGGGAGCGAGCTGGTCGGCGGTCGAGGAGTTGCAGCGCGACGCCAACGAGAGCCGAGTCAACCAAGTCTCCCACAGCCTGCCGCTGTCGGTCGCGGTCCAAGTCGCCCTAGTCAATCTCCTCCGATCCTGGGGCATCTACCCCACCGGAGTCACTGGCCATTCGAGCGGAGAGGTTGGCGCTGCGTATGCCGCCGGAGCCATCAGCCTGTCGGCCGCCATGGCCATCGTCTACAGCCGGGGCGATCTGACCAGTCAGTTTCAAAGGCTGCTCGACCGTGCAGGGGGGATGGTGGCCGTCGGTCTGGGTCGCGAGGATGCCCAGGCCGTGCTCTCCCGGGTTCAATCCGGCAAAGCCGTCATTGCGTGCGTCAACAGCCCATCCAGCGTGACTATCTCGGGCGACATGACCGCTATTGAGGAGGTGGAGGCAATTATGGCGCAAGAGCAGTTGTTTGCTCGCCGACTGAAGGTCGAAGCGGCGTATCACTCTCACCACATGCTTCCCATTGCCGACGCCTATCGGGAAATGCTGTCGCGGTTCTTGCAGCCAGAACCCGGTTATGACGGGGGAATCATCTACTCATCCCCGACGACAGGCGACCGGATGTACTCCGGAGAAGAAATCGCCAGTCCGGAGCACTGGGTGCGAAACATGGTACAGCCTGTGGAGTTTCTCGACGCCCTTCGCAACCTCTGTGTCAATCCGGCGGAGGCTGATGGCACGCCCGCGGTTGATCTGCTCATCGAAGTCGGGCCCCACGGCGCTCTGGCCGGTCCGGTCCGACAGACCCTTCAGCTCCCGGAGCTGCAGCCAGCGGGAATTGCTTACGAGTCGTGCTTGACGAGGGGAGAGGATGCCGTGCAGACCATGCATCGTCTGGTCTCGTCGCTGGTCAAACAAGGGTATCCGGTGGACCTCGGGGCGGTCAATTTCCCCTACGGCCACCAGGGAATACCGGTGCTCACCGATCTGCCGACATATCCATGGAATCATGAGACGTCCTACTGGGCTGAACCACGCATGAACCGTGAGCTGCGAACAAGGACCTTCGCACCCCATGATCTGTTGGGCGTTCCCGCCGTCGATTCCACCCCCTTAACGCCCAGCTGGCGCCATGTCATTCGTCCTCGGGACATTCCCTGGGTGCGCGATCACGTCGTCCAGGGGTCCATTATCTATCCCGGGGCGGGCTACATAAGTATGGTCGTGGAGGCTCTGCGTCAACTTGGTGGCGGCGAGTTCTCGCCAACTCCGTCCGGGTACCAGCTCCAGGATGTTCGGATCCGCAATCCGCTCATCCTCGACGATACATCGGCCGCCGGAGTCGAGGTTCGCTTATCCATGCGTCCCACGGCTGACCGAGTCCTGCAGGCCCAGGGTTGGTATGACTTCCAGATCCAGTCGGTTGGTGCCCAGGGCAAGTGGACTATTCACTGCGAGGGTCAGTGTGCAACTACCGCGCCACAGAACCGAAGTGGATGGGTTGGTCCCGCTTTCGTCGAGTCGGGGGTGGATAATCAAGCGGAGCAAGGGTGCTGGCGGACAATTGATCCGGCGGATACATACAAGGCATTGCACGCCGTAGGCGTGAATCACGGCCCGATATTTCAGAACTTGATCGCTGCGCAGTCGATGCCTGGTCGCTCCATCTCGACATTCAGAGTGGCCGATACGGCCGCCTGCATGCCGCACCGCCATCAACAACCCCATCTGCTACAACCGACGACCCTGGACTCGGTTTTCCAGGGGGTGTACCATAACCTACCCTCCGGAGGGACCGACCAACAAACGGCCCTGATTCCGACCGCTATCAAGTCATTGTACATTGCGCCTTCGTTGAGTGCAGAGCCTGGACACATGTTTCAGTCTCACTCATCCCTCGTCCGGTCCGGGCCTCACGGATTTGAGTCGGCTGTCCGGGTCGTCGATGCCACCACCCCCGGTCCCCATCGGGAACCGGTACTGAAGATCGAGGGATTGTTCTTTCAGTCGCTGGGTGGGACCGCTACGACGAACGAGCCACATCAGAACCTCTGCTACCAGGCGATCTGGAAACCAGACGTGGACTTCGTCACTGCCGCCGATCTGTGTCCCTTCCAAGCTCCTAATCCCGGTGCCGAACAGCTCAAATTGTCGCGACTCCAGGAGACGGCCGTTGTCTTTCTTTCTGCGGCGCTCCGTGGAATTAAGGAAGACACTGTCACGGCAGAGAATCAAGCGTATTGGACTTGGATGAAGAGCGTGGTCGACGAGGCTCGGCCCACACTGGATCTCGACGGCATGAGCGCGGAATACGTCATCGCGCTGGCGTCGGACCTGGAACAGATCGAGGAGGGAAGGCTTCTCACCCGATTTGCTCGGGCGTTACCTGACATCCTTTCTGGACGAACGGACCCTCGACTCGTGGCCGAACATTGTCACTTTGGACTTCTGGGAAGGTCTTCATCTCCGCCAACTGATTTTTGCGTCTCTATTATCCAGAACCTGCTAGGTCTCTACAGCTACAAGTCACCCCAGTCCAAGATCCTTGAAATCAGCAATGGCAGTTTTCAGACGACCCGTATGATACTGGATGGATTGACAGCGGGCGCGGACCGAGGTTTCAGTGACTACGATGTGGCGACTCTGGAACTGCAAGAGGCGCAGGCTCCAAGAGATGAGCATGAATTGAAGGACTATGATGGGCGAGTTCACTTCAAGACCTACACCCCCAGCGAGTCCCCAGAGGATCAAGGCTTTAGTCCTCAGACATACGATCTAATCATTCTATCCTCTGTGCTGTGTATCACCGGGGATGTTGAACAGACCCTCAAGAACGTTCGAACCTTGCTCAAGCCGGGAGGAAAATGTCTGATATTTGGACCGAGCATCCAGGATTTTGCAATCCAGATGATCCTGAGGCTGATGCCGCAATGGAAGGGAGTCACCTCCCTCGAATCGTGGAAGAGCCCACTCGAGCGAGCTGGCTTTGACCCCTGCGCCCTTCAGGTTGTCCAGGGCCTCGATGCCGAATCATATCGGGGTGAAGTAGTCCTCGCTTCAATTCTTCCGCAGGAGGCAATGAAGGAACTGCCATCATCGCGCCAGATCATGTTGGTGTACTCCACAGCTGCACCGCCGGAGAACTGGGTACAGTCCCTCAGGGCCACCCTTCATCGACATGGTTCCTACAGTGTGTCGGTCCACTCCTTTGCAGAGGCGGTCAACACTGAGAGGGATGTTTGTGTCTTCCTTGATGATTTGGTCAGCCCTCTTCTCCATAATCTCACTCTGGATCAGTTCGACGCCCTCCGCAATTTGTTGAGCTTCTCCCAGGGCTCCTTATGGGTGTCTCGGGGGGCTCAAGCGAGAACGGAGGAGCCGTGGGGTTCTCTTCATCAGGGTTTGTTACGGACCCTCCGATGTGAGAACACTGCCAAGCGCTATGTCTCCTTGGACCTGGCTCCAGAATCTGCGGCATGGAGTGCAAAGTCCGCCGAAGTGGTCGCACGTATCCTGCACGTCAGCTTTTATGTTTCGCCCCATAGCAAACTGGAAACGGAGTATTTTGTTCGATCCAATGTAGTCCACATTTCACGCGTTTGCGAAAACGTGCACGAAACCCAGCTCGTCTCTGGCTCCTCCCGGCCGAAAGAGCCGGAGCTCAAGCCCTTCTTTGAGACCGGCCATCCGGTTCGCCTTGGTGTGACCACTCCGGGTCTCCTCAGCAGCCTGGAATTTGGCCATGACCCTTCGGCCAATGAGCCCCTGCCTGACGGTTATGTCGAAATCGAGCCACGAGCCTTTGGACTCAATTTCCGCGACGTCATGGTTGCCCTGGGTCAGTTGGACGAAACCCGGATGGGATTTGAATGTAGCGGAGTCATCGCCCATGCCACTCCCCAAGCCCGCGCGGCCGGTTTCAACGAAGGAGATCATGTGTACGCCTTTATCATCGGGTACTTTGCCACCCGCGTGCGCATTCCATACACCAGCGTCGCACCTATACCTGCGGGTATGGATTTCCCCACAGCTGCCTCGGTTCCCCTCGTATTTATCACCGCTTACCATGCCCTCTACGACTTGGCTCGTCTGAGGCCCGGAGAGACCGTTCTCATCCATTCGGGAACCGGTGGAGTCGGGCAAGCGGCCATCATGCTGGCCCAGGCAGCCGGCGCAGAGATCTTTGTGACCGTTGGATCGGAGGAGAAGCGAGATTTCATCGTTGAGCACTACGGCATCTCTCCGTCTCGGATATTCAGCAGTCGAAACGATGCATTCATGGGTCATATCATGTACGCTACGAACGGAAAGGGAGTCGATGTGGTGTTGAACTCCCTCGCCGGCCCTCTTCTCCGCCAGACATGGCGCTGCATTGGCACCTTTGGTCGTTTTATCGAAATCGGGAAGAGGGATATTGAGCAGAACAGTATGGTCGAGATGGGGCCCTTCGTCCGGAGTGTTCTCTTTGCTTCGCTGGACCTGATTACTCTGGGGGAACAGCGCGGACCGGAAGTGGCTCGCATCTTTGGCGAGATCAACGCCCTGCTCGAGGCCGGTCAAATCAGTCCTGTGAGCCCTATTACGACATTCTCTATGGGCGAGATTGAGAAAGCCTTCCGCACGATGCAGACGGGGAAACACATGGGCAAAATTATTTTACAGCCACGGCCCGGCGATATCGTCAAGGTAGGACGATTCCTAGGACGAAGTCGCTCTGGAAAATACTGCTAACACATACGTCATTCCAGGTCCTGCCGCCTGCTCCCAACCCTATTGTTCTCTCCCCTGACGCAAGCTACTTAGTTGTTGGTGGCCTCGGCGGCATAGGGAAATCGGTGGCCCAAATGCTAGTTGACAGAGGAGCCCGTCATCTCATCCTGCTCTCCCGCAGTGCCTCAATGCTCGACCATTCCAACGAAGCGTTTGTCCGCTCTCTTGAAGCCCATGACACGACCGTTTCCCTGCAGAGCTGCGACATCGCCGATAAGAATCAGCTGAAGGCTGTTTTTGAAAACTATACTCGCTGCATGCCACCGGTGAAGGGGGTCATTCAAGCGGCCATGGTTCTCAAGGTAAGTCAACTGCCAACAACAGACCGACCAATTTTTTCCAGTTTTCACTCCCGCTGACTGCCCTGATCAGGACTGCATCTTTGAACAGATGAGCTGGGCTGATTACATGGCCGCCCTCCGTCCGAAGGTCCAGGGCAGTTGGAATCTTCATGAACTGTTTCTGGATGCGGATTTCTTCGTCCTTCTCTCCTCGATCAGCGGCTTTGGAGGAAATGCAGGTCAGGCGAACTACGCTGCCGGGGGGAGCTTTCAAGATGCTCTCGCCCGACATCGCGCGGCACAGGGCCTCCCTGCTGTATCAATCGATCTGGGAATGGTCTCGTCCGTGGGTGTGGTCGCAGGCACGCAGCGAGTTGCGGACCATCTCACCAAACTGGGGCTGCGGCCCGTGTCCGAACAGGAAGTCCTTGGCCTGGTGGAATCCGCGATCCGGGATCCTCGTCGAACACCCACGACATGCCAGGTAGTCACAGGCATCCCGTCCACGTTCACCAGGTCTGATTCAGCTGCATTCTGGAATCATGATACCCGTTTTGCTGGTCTAGAACAGCGCGGCGATCTCACTGGTACCGGGGAACGCCCCACCGGTCCTGACGATAGCGGGCCCAGCATCAAGAAGCAGCTTACAGCGTCGACGACGTTGCTTGAGGCGGTCCAGACTGTCACACACGCCCTGGTCGGGAATCTCGCAGGCATGTTTAGCAGGCCGGTGTCGGAAATCGACCCCAACATATCGCTGTCGCAGTTTGGCGTGGATTCATTGGTGGCGGTTGAGCTGCGCAATTGGCTTGTGGCCACGTTCGAGGCCGAGTGCTCTCTTTTCGACGTGATGCATAGCTCCTCAGTGACCGCGTTGGCAACTCAGGTGGCACACAAAAGTAAGCTAGTGTGTGTCGGCTAAGCCATTCGAAACTATAAGATTACCCGCCCCACTTGTTCATACTAAGAGTAGCTATTATCCGTGCCCTTCTGCCCAAGGCCTACGGTGCCGCCACATCGCTTCCTTCGCTTTGTGGGTGCACCACTCAATTTCCGCTATGAAAGATATATAGCAAAATAATACTATATTTCAATTTTAGTATATAGATTGACTAAATTTTTTTAATATTTCTTATCTTAATATTTACTCTAGTTCTTATTATGAAGAATAGTCTAGATACTAGAAAGATGAGGTTACATAAAGTCTTAGAAGTATGTATCTGATATATAATAGCAAACATACAAAAGGTACCTAGCGGAAAATGCGTGGTTAGCGGAAATTGAGTGGTGCACCCACAAAGCGAAGGAAGCGATGCGGCGGCACCGTAGGCCTTAGGCAGGAGGGCACGTGTATAACTCTGCAGGGTTACATGAGTGAAGTGGGTCACTCGTATATCCCCTGTCTAGCGGTAAGTTACCGCTCTATATCTCGACACTTCCCTGCTATGTAGTTATCAATTAGCACTTTAGCCTATCAGGTGCAACTGACTCACTACTGGTTCATTACTATAAGTCGGGATGACACCGACCGGCGAGCCTCCTGTCGCGCATCGTAATGCCGCGCCAAGGCAGATGCGATGGAGCAAATCACGTTCCATGTTAGTGCTTATATCAGATTCAGCCCTAGCGGGGTAGGTCCCACTTTCTTTTGGCCCCTCGCGGATCTATATTTTAATGTTGTACATATGTGCTGTACGGCCGGCGGGCCGGCCCATTTTTAGTCGAAGTATTACCATTAGTTAAAATGCAATGATTAGCTGAGTGGCGGCTGGCTGGGGCTCCATAGGACAGACGGGTAGTGTCCGTGCCCTCCTGCCCAAGGCCTACGTTGCCCCCACATCACTTCGCTGATAGCGGGCGGCAAACAGTAATCATGGGAAAGTGGAGGGGGCCGTTTCAATGTCTCGAACTATATGCTCTGGCTACCGGCTTCCTAGAAAATTGCACCGCCTACTTGAATAGTCATACCGCTCATAATTGTAGGCCTTTGGTTGGTGATATTACGACGGACAGAATAAGGGGTGTCGAAACTTGTGGACCGCCACTGTATATACAGACATGGTATACCTGAATCTGATACACGACGCTGCCTGATTGGCCATTCTCCATTGACCAAAGAGGGGTTGGAAAAAAAAGAGAAAGTAGTAAAAGAGAAAAAAGCAACGGCGGGAGCGAGAAATAAAGACACATCTAGGGAGAAATTTGTTGCAGGCAGTGCATCGTTGACAGATTGTCCAACATGGATAGCGCCCTCCACGAGCTCCCGCAAGGCGAACAGTCTCGTCGATCCGCTTGTGACCGTTGTCGAGGCCAGAAGTTGCGGTGTGAGCGTCTCTCACCCAACTCGAACATCGACGACTGTTGTCGCCGGTGCCTCAAGGCCGGCGCCCGCTGTGTGACGACGTTTTCCCATCGCATCACCAAAGCGAGACCCTCAATGGCCAATGCGTCCCTACCTTCGAACAGGCTCGACCGCATGAGTCCTTCTGTCTTTGATCCCGACCATCGAATGGCCACGGCGTCACCAAGCCCTATCTTGCTCCTCGACTCGGACCCCCAGCCGCTCCAGCTCGGCCCGGACGCCAGCCCTGGGCGTCCATCATCCGACCCCCAATACCAGACATGTGGCGACATCTCGATGGATGCCGCCATCTCGGCCTTGCCAGGCTCGAGTTTGCTGGACTTCACCCAGGTCTTGATCGACGCGGACAGGTCCTGGGCGCAGAACACTGACGAGCAGGAAGACAGAAACAACCCTGCGACGACGCTCGCACTGGACGGCCATGACCCTGCTCCGCTGCCATTGCACAACGAGGCCGTCCCCCCAGCAAGCGCCTATCGCTCTCTACCCAGATCGCGCCGGCGCAGGTCCAACAACCAGGGCCGAATGAACTGTGCCCCAAAGCCCAACGAGAACTGGAACGAAAGACTGTCGGACCTCAGTGCGGGTCTTCTCCAAGACTTGGCTCTTCTTGAATCCGGCAAAGTGGCTGGCACGCTTCTCTTCTCCTCCACCACCCGCCAGCAGACGAGCATGAGCACTAGCGAGACCGGATCCCACCAATATCTGATCGGACACATGCTCAACAGCTCCGAAGAGCTGCTCCGCACCCTCCGCGAGTTTAAGCTCTCGCGACCACGCGGCCGAAATGGCATCGACCTACCTTCGCGAGAAATGAACGGAGGCCCCTCGCCGGCATCCATGACGGGTCAGCATGTGTCGCCGCTTGGTTCGCGTAGCACGAGAGACGCCTCCCCGGCTCTTGCTCCTACTTCTCCCGCCGCCTCTAGTCTTCCGTTCAAGTGTCCTGCAGACGACGAGTCCGAGACCGTGGATCCGATCCTGACCCTGCTCATCCTGACCTGCTATACCAGCCTTCTGCGCGTCTACCGGGAAGTCTTCTCGCTGATACGGGATTCCATTGCGGAGACAGCCAACACGGTGGAATCCAACTTCCTTCCCACGCTGCCCAGCATCCACATCGACGGGCTGGATGTTGCGCAACGACGGGACCTCCAGATCCGGATTCTGCTCCAGGCGAGCGCGCATCTTGTCCGACAGATTGACGAGTGTATGCATGCGATCCGGCTCGATATGCACGGCGGCCTTCCGCGGAGACTATTTGATGTTGTGTTGGACCTGCCTAAGGCGGGCGGCTCCTGTGGTGGTGATGTGGGAAACATGAAAAAGTCCCTCGCTCAAATTGTGAGAGCGATCAACCTCAAGCTGGGGAACACTTGGGAATTTTAATTTTGCATCAGCGGTTTGACACGCGGAATCGGAGCATGTAACGAGGCGTCATTTATAAAGAACGGAGGGGAGATAACGCATGAAGATTAGGCTGCGGCAAAACCGCAACCGTAAAATTGCGGGTTTCGGTCACTATGTACTTTGAAAACCAAGACCAAACCCGCACTTTTGCGGTTAACCGCAGTATAACCACTGTTTTACTACTCAAAAACCGCACTAGCATACCTCTCTTACACCAAGCACTTCAACGAGCTAATTGTCGAAAGGTTTGCCTCCAATTTTCGCTTTCTCAAGGGGGAAAGAAAAGTCAGCGCTAACTTCAGACCAATGTAGGCTCCTGACTGAACTTTTTATTCTCATCAACGCAGGTCATATCAAACCGATCCATCCGGTCACCACGTTCGGCTTTGAAGAAGTACCCGCAGCCCTGGTTTTCATTCGCACTGGACGTCATATTGGCAAGATCGTGATAACCAACAAGAACGACAGAGAGATCATTGTGCCCACACGACCAGCCATCCGTAAACTCAGACTATCCCTAGATGTCTCGTACCTCATTGTGGGCGGTCCGAAAGGGCTCTGCAGTACGTTGGCTGTCCACATGGCACAACATGGGGCTCGACACATTGTCGTCAGCAATCGCAGCGGCATCAGCGATGAGGCGTCCGCCGGGATTGTGCGAGCCTGCATATCGTATGGATGCCGGGTGACTGAGGCCAAGGGTGACATTGGAAACATGGATGTCGTGAAAAGCTTGGTGCAAAGCACCTTTCCAAGGCTTGGTGGCATTCCAGGAGGCCATGGCGCTAAATGTAAGTTCAATTAGTCTAGGGAGGAAGCGATAAGTATATGGACATCGACTTATTAACACCCTTTATGCGGGGTCACGAGCTACAAGTCGATGACCAAGGACCAGTACCAAAACACAATCTATGCCAAAGTCGAGGGGACTTGGAACCTGCACAATGCAACTCAAGAGCTGTTGAAGCAACCTCTGGACTTCTTCACAATGCTCTCCAGTACCTCGGGTGTTGCAGGTCGTGTCAGTCAAGCCAACTACGCCGCTGCCAACGCATTCCTGGATGCCTTCGCTAGCTGGCGGCAGCGCCAGGGCCTGTGTGCCAACTCGGTCGACCTTGGCCTGATCGAGGATGTTGGATATGTTGCAGAGGACGAGACGGGTCTGGACGCGAAGATCAACCGAGTGCACTGGATCCCCATCAACGAAAGCATGTTACGCCGCATCTTCACCTACTCCGTGTTGCAGCAAGATAGACATTCTCCGCCGCTCAGCGAGTCCTCCACTGCTCAACTAGTGACGGGAATCGCATATCCATATCCGCAAAACGGATCGGACACTTCCCTCAGCCCCCGCTTCAGCCATCTGTGGTCTTTCCGTGGCGCTGGACGCAGGGGAGGCGGCGCGGACGGTGGCAGCGGCAGCGACGACATCGATCAAGGCGTTCGCGCTCTGCAATCGTTGCACAAGTCTGGTGCAGGCACGGCAATCTTGACGACAGCTTGCATCCAGGTCATCTGTTTGCAGTTTGCACGCATCCTGCGATTCAGCGAGGAAGTCGAGCCGGGTAAGTCACCCATGTCATATGGACTTGATTCGTTGTCGGGTGTTGAGCTGCGCAATTGGGTACGCCACAAGCTCGATGTTACGCTGAGCACTTTGGATATTGTCAATGTCACTTCTCAACTGGCTCTGGCTCAGAAGATTGTGTCGAAGCTCCCGTCAGAGTGGTGTGTCGCGTGTGGAACATGGGTATATAATTTGGTACACGAATGCGGAATAGGGGAGCGAATATAGACTAGACATATGATGGAGCGCCGGATGTAAAGAGAGAATTGATGGATTGACAGACACACACTCACTCACTCACGAGCTCTTCGAGAAGAGATGCATGAGACGAAGTGGTCATTAGCTGAATCCTCACTCTATATCTGTCAATGCATGACTGGGCTTAGATTATCATGCCAGCATGCTAAGGGTTGCTGAAACTATAATGATAAGGAGTGTCGAGACGGACACGGGGACTATGAACCTAGCTGTTGGGGAGATCGATTTCGACAGAAGCCATTGGCTGCGACAAGTATTGCACAGGTTCGGACCCTTCCAAGCTTGGAGATTATTATTGAGAGTCCCATTGACTGGTTTGGCGTAATGAGAATTTGTATAAAGGACCTTGCTGCACTGAATAATTGCCAAGCGGAATCTGTTTGACCCATCACCGAATTCACTCAGCTTTCTCTGAAGCAAGACAAGGATTAATCATAAATAAATCAAGCATAGAAATCATCCCGCCCTCCAAGCATAGCTATGGGGTTTCCACTCATAGAAATGACCCCGTCATGTTGGGAAAATCGAATTTCATCGGGCATAGCATTGACAGCACGCACAGGAAGCTGATCTTCGTTCCCGGAATTGGTACTTCGTCCACCCCGTAGTCGGCATATCTCTGACAATAGTACAAAACTTTTCGAGGGTGCTGCGTTGCTATATCATACCCCTCGATTTCGCAAACGATGCGTTTGAGCGTCATTCGTCTGTCGTGATGCTCGTGCTGCCTTTTATTCGCTTCGATGGGTGCCGATAACGAATCATTCTCTTTGGCCAAGATCGAGTTCCACTGCACATCATAGATGGTCCTCGAGGCGGAAAAAAAGCAGTAAGTCTGATGTAGAGACCCAGTGAGCAGGTTGACCCAAGAATGGGGGTGTCGAAATTCACATACAACGCGGAGTTTTCCATCACTATTCCTATAGTATTTTCCAACACTTGTAACCGTTCGCTCAATAACCGCAATTCTATGTCCCCGAAAATACCAAAACCATCCCAACACGATTCGTGTAAGGAGATGTTGGTGGAGTGACTGGTTCGTTCTTTGAATACGCTCTGGAATCTTGCACAAGCATCCTGGTTGCTCCAAATTGCCATCCGAAGATGATGCTGGACTTCAAGACCGAGCTTAGAGAAACCTGACTGATCAAAGTCCGATGCAAAGCACTCTAATCTCTTTTCGACGGAAGACAATCGTTACAAAAGCCCTTTTAAGCATCACTTGTACGCTCAGTGGCTTCGATGTCTTTCAAAAGGGAGAGAACGGTGTACTGTGCAGCTTTTGCGGCTTGTACAGTGGGAGCCTTGATGCTTGTTGGCTCGGTCATTGTGAGCGAAAGAACTAGAGCAGAATTAGTTGATGCCTCACAAAAGTAAAATATCTGGGGTTGGACTCAATGCAGCACATAATGATGGTTATAGTCCTTGGATAGATTGATGAGCAGAGACTATGAAGACATTTATTTCTAGAGGGAAGGGCTCAAATAAATATCTTTTTGTAGTGCCACAGTTATCTCTGGCAAACCTTCAGGCAATTATCTTAGGGGTGGGATATGGTTCGAGTTCCTGGGAATCTCGGAGAGTGTTGGCCAGTGTGGTCCTGAGTAAGATAGCTTACACGCGTCTGGAAACATCGAGGGTCCGGTGGCATTTAGGAGTGTATGGCCAGCTCCTAGGAGCATCTCCTGGGACCTTGCAGAGTCTGCTGATCCGTATCGTTTTCGTGATCTTGCTCAGCACAAGTATCGATGACTAGTCATAGAAGCTGGCTGCTGCTGCGCTCATTGGCAAGAGAAGTGGTTCTTTGTCGTCACATCCTGAGCAATCGTTTCTCCAATTCCTTTCCTCTCCCAGGCCGGGCTCGGGCCAAGGTTGTCGACCTCCGAGTAGCTCATCCGATTGACCTGGCACTGGTAGTAGTCCAAAGCTTGTTTAGGAGATCAAGGGCCCAGTAAACAAACTATTCCTAGGAGCACGTAGCCTGAAATATAATATTGATTCGTTGGTCACGTAGCAGGCTCCATTGCGGCGCAATTAGTTGCTGCAAGTTTACTAGGATGAAATGTCACGATGATGCCAGTGCTTTTTTGACGGGACAATGGGGGCAATGCTGGGAGGGAGCTTGGCACGTGACCTTGCCTAGCGTGTTGCATTTTATTGAGGCAGCTTCACAGGTTGCTCACCCACCGCTCAGGTTCTGCTCAGTGAGCGAATCAGGGCGCTCAGGTGAGGATCAGTGAGTGGATCAGATTGCTCAGCTGAAGATCAGGTGACGCTCAGTGAACGGATCAGTGAGCTTTATGTAACGCTCACTGATCAGGTTAGGGACGCTCCGAGGCGTGCTCAGTTCTACTCAGTGAGCAAAAAGCGGCCAGGTCTGAGCACTAAAACGGAATGGGACAGCCAAGAAGTGGCAGAGGAAATCCGCTACATAGGGCCTCTTGCACTAGACCTTACCTCTGACAAGAATGTTTCATTCAACAGTGACCCGTGGCCACAATGATCAAGGGCAATAGAAGACTTCCCAAATAGGAATTCGTGGGTTCTCAAACTTGAGCTCCACTGACCAGAACATCCCTGGATCGAGGAAGCTTGGGTAGCTTGGCTTCTCCATCGCACGGAATTGTCTGCTTGAGTCATTTGGTTTATTAGACTGACCAAGGCATATATATTCACAAGACAACGGCTGCGCAAGTTCCGAAGCTGACCCTTCACATCTCGAATCATCGATATATCCCTGTTAGTCTGGCCTATCTGAGCTCAAGATCAACGATCTTTCGGCCGAGACCCCGTCTCATCTGATATTGAAGTGCCTCCAGAAGTAGCACTCCAGCAGCGCATGTTAGGCCCAAGTAGGGGTTGCCAAGTCATGTAGATATCACACTCTAAAAGTGCGAGTACCTCCATCCGGCACTAGGTACACACCTCTGAGACGGACCAAGAGTTACATACATAGAAAGCTCGTTAGCGGGAGGATCATTCGCAATAACCCCAGTTACCCAGTAATCTACAAGCCCAGAAACGAGATGGAATCTGGGAGATCAAACGGCCGGTTGTAGATCAGAGGCCATGGCGCAGAGAGCGAAAACGAGGCGTTCGACTATGAACGGCTAAACGGTTCAACGTGGTGATCATGTACTTTTTGCTGCGAATACCTTCCTAGTAATTCTCCGAGTGATGAACATCTGGTGGGATCTGCTCTCTCCAAAGCAAAACGCCGAAATGAGCAGGGCTGATCGATTCAGACTATTTACTTTGGATGGGTCCAAGTCCATAGACTGAGGAACCGCGTGGGCCAGTGCACGATTTCCCCAGTGACATCATGCGCTCGTGGTCAATCCCCTTGGTCAAAGCGTGGTGTTGACTTTTACCCCTTCCTCTATGAACAGTGAACATAGTCTCCAATGTCCCTAGACTTAAGGTAGGCAGCCATCTTGACCATGAAAAGTCTCTGCCATCCGCTGCAGAAGGCTTAGTTCCAGAGACACGACTCCTGTTCTACTAATAGCAGGACTATGGAGACTAGCGTGGACTTGATACACGAAGACACGTCTCAGCCACAACCATGTGGGAATGGCCCTGGCTAAGCGACCAATAACAATGTCCAGAGCGACCCCATCCGTCCATCACCGGCGAATTCGGGAATCTGAAATCAGGGAATGGATGTTGAATGGCTTCATCTTATACGAGCGATCGTTGGCTCGATGGGCTTTTTGAGACACTTGTTGGATGTTTTGTAACTCGGCGACAGACGGATTGCTGCAGCAGACCAGATAACCTTCAATCTCCGCAAACCTCCGCAGGCCCGGGATGAGGAGCTGCGCCTCTGACGGGGTGTGTTGTCGTCAGTCAGGGTTGGTCAGAGGGTGCGCACTGCAGATGAGGTGGTGATCACGACAGCGAGCAGGAATATATGCAGTGGCTGGGCCAATCATGTATACTCGATACTAGGTTGACTCGTCACTTAGACTCCGAGTATGTATGTCCTCCAGGACTAACTATACTCTTCCCCTATTACCTACATGAAGCTAGGCAGCCTGGATCACGTCGGGCACTAACCTCGTTCTTATTGTCTACCGTGACGACGTATCTTCTATCTTCAAGGAGATGCACAGCCTCGCACCAGGCCCGGTCCATGTTGCTCACCTGGGTAGTACACTAAAATAGGCCTCGGACCCATACCGCACCGTGCAGGATGGGGTCAGGCCCAAACGGCGACTTTTCAGCTTCCACAACCCTTCGATATCCTTCTGGTGGCCTTCCAGAAGGTCAGGAGAAGGCTTGGCGGCCAATCCAGAGCGATCATCCAGCCCGCTGTGCCGTCCGGGTGGTAGTCGGGTGGAGTCTCTGGAGGCTGAACTAGCCTGGTGGCTCTTTAGCGTCCCCGACTAGGGAAAAGGGGGAGAAATATCCGTGCTATATTATTATGAATCTTGCACAAGATGGGAGGGTAATTACCGAAGCAGCCTAGAGACTCCACTCATGTTGGATCGTCAGGGAAGCAGGGAATAAGGCTCGCGTGGTTGTGATGAAATCGTGAGGCCCGTTGACAGAGTAGAAGAGATAAGTAGTAGAGTTGGTTGCACTGATAGCACGATCATCAGGGAGAATCCAGTGATGTGTCGGGTCATGTCTCAACCGCGTGTAACGAGCCACGCCGTGCCCCGTGTCAATGTCGTTGGCCCTCTATGGGGGCCCCCTTTCCCCTCGTAGAAACCTTCTAGAAGGAAAGATCGATTTAACCTTTAACCGTCTGTGTCGGTTAGCGATAGTGTGAACGGACTATCGAGATGAGCACATCCCCCTCCGGGACTTTTCTGCTGAAGATCTGTTCGTTCGACAGTTAGTCACCGACTGATGTCGCACCATCTCAGGAGAGACATGCATGTCATCATCATCTCTGCCTTCCCCTTTCCCCTGATTCATCAAACGGGAAAGAGATCAAGTTCCGGGCGTCCGATTTCGACAGCCAGGGGTTGTAGGAAAGAGGGTAGCGGCGCGGGCACTTCCATTTGCATTTCCCCCTTTCATGCACGATTGCACTTAGACTTGGGGAGGGTTCCACATCTGCCCGATTGTAGAACTTGCGTCATTGTGCCTAGCAGACTTGGCTGGTCGTTTCACACTAGATACTAGTATCAGAAAGGGTGAAGAGTTGCCAATGATAGCGAGGGCCGCATGGCGGACTGGCCCGTCAGAAGACTCGGAACCATCGAGCCCTGGAGAAGACGAGCAGATTGACGAGTGATGAATTCTCGAAAAAGAAGTCTGATTCAGATCGGCACCCGCTATCTCGTATCCACTTAATTTTTTTTTTCTTTTTTTCGCGCGCAGGGACGGGGGAAAGTGCACGTTGTGGAGCCGGAATGCTGACGGGGGCCTTCTGGTGCTGCCAGGTTTCCTTCTAGCGGACTTCGCTGGGTCCAACTAGAGGAACTAGAACGAGCATGTTGGACCTGGGCTGCAGGGGCATTAGTGCGACGATATCATAAGGGGTGGAATACGTAGAATAGGAGAGTGCGGCGTGTTGAGGATAGAGATACGGACATCTCTCAGCACTCCGTAGATAGAGGCGTGACACACAGTAGATGAACACCAGCAGTCTCTCGATGCGATAGATGAACCCGATAATAATAAAAGGAAAAGAAAGAATCAATTTCAGGCGAAGTGGAGAGCGTTGGCAGGTCAATAATGATGTATGCCCGTCCAGTGGCACCTACCACACCTAAATAATCATAACAATCATAATTTCATCGTCCTCCTCTTCCTCTTCCCCCTCTCCCTTTTCTCCTCATCGCTACTACTCGCTCTTCTCCCCTCCTCCTACATTCTCGACTATCGACACGAGCTCTCTTCCTGCGCGTCTAATCTCCTACCTCGACCTCGACCTCGACTCCCCGACCTTCCCACCGACTTTGTTTGCGAATTCCTTCCCTCGACTTTGACCTCCGAGTCCGTTCTTCCCTTCCTTCATCAGCGTGGCTCCGTCAAGCTGCCTACAATCCAACACATACTCTCCTTCTCGTGTCTAGTCTTGGGGCTCCCGTCAAAGGTACGTTCCTCTCCGGTTCCTGTGCTTTTCGCCGCGGTTCCCGCGACTCCCCAGAGTTCGCTCGTGACGCTACGATGCGGCCGACTTTTCGCGAGCCACTTGGACTATTCCGGGCTTTCTACCGATTGCTTTTGTATCTGTATTTTGGTTAACAGGGGTCTCATCTCTTTGCCGTCATCGACAGCTCTCGCGTCCTGAGATTTCTGCAAGGTCTGGCGTTGCGGAGTATTGGAGGCCTTGAACCCTCAGGCTCTGACGGATCCAGTGACAAAAGAGCTGAACTGAGCACACGAGTGATTTATCTTCGATAAATTCCAAGCTGACTCGCCTCTGCGATAGGATCTTTCCCTTCCCTTCCCTCCCGTGCTCTCAACCAACGACCCTGATCACCGTTCTCACACCCGGGTTCTTACCGTTGCCATCGTTGTACCCGATTTGCTTCCTCGATAAGTGTGCCTGAATCGCGATCCGAGCGGCATTCTCCAGATTACTCGCCTGCTGTAAGAGCGGGATCTACAGCGCGAGTACGCCTCTGCACAAGACTAGATCTAAAAGTCAATCTTGTCGCCTCCCTGTGTCATCTGTGCTGCCTCGCGTTGCAGTGTATGGAACTGGATACCAATTTCGCCCTTCGCAGACTCGTTTGATCAGGTTCAGACCGTGTACGACGGTTCACGCAGGACAGGACGCTTGTCGGAGCTGTCCTTGGCCAGTCACTCGGCCGATCGCTGGGTCGTGTCATGGACTTCACGACCATTTTGAATCGAAAGAACTCTGCCGCCGCAGCTGTTGCCGCAGAAGCACAATTGCAACAACAATACATGCAAAACGCACAGTTCCATCACTCGCCCACCATGAAGAGCGAGCCAGGCGCTCCGGATAACACCGTCGGGGCCTACCCTCCTCATCCGCCTCCGGTGGGGATGGATTCGGGCCTCGCGGAGCCTTTCTACTATGCCCAACCCCCCGGTTCCACCCCGCGGAACATGGGCTATGTCCCAGGTGGTTACGCTGGTGAGCCTCAAATGCAGCCAGCGCCTGCTCCCGCCGGGCGAAGTGGCGCCGAGGCACCACCGAAGACCTTTCACTGCTCAACTTGCAATAAGGGGTTCGCTCGACGCAGCGACCTTGCGCGACACGGTATGTATCTCTTTCGGCAAGTCATGGCTTCTTCTCTGACTTGATGATCACAGAGCGAATCCACACCGGGGTTCGACCTCATGCGTGTGACTGGCCTGGTTGTGGGAAACAGTTCATCCAACGTTCGGCGCTGACAGTACACTCTCGAGTACACACGGGGGAGAAGCCTCACATGTGCGAGCGATGCGGAAAGGTGAGCACGAACAGTCGTTGTCTGTTAGACCCAAGCTAATGTTGCCAATGTAGCCTTTTAGCGACTCCTCATCACTTGCTCGACATCGCCGCATCCATTCTGGCAAGCGACCTTACAAGTGCCCTTACGCCAATTGCCAGAAGACCTTCACTCGCCGTACGACGTTGACCCGTCACCAGAACCACCACACTGGAACGATCGAGGAAGCTGCTGCGGAAACTGAGGCCAATCTGCGCCAGAATAAGGAACGTCGTGGTCCTGGCGAAGGAATGTTCCCTGATCAGGGCTCGGTTCACTCGACACCATCCCCGGCTCAACACCCGTCCATGTCACCCGGTGGTGACCTTCCACCGCTGAACATGCATCGCTCTGCTGGTGACTACTACATGGGCAATGGACCGATTCCACCTCATGTTCGTGGTGACTTCTCGCAAGGCAGCCCTCGTGCGTCCCCAACGGCGACTTCCCCCTCGTTGTCAAGCTTTGGCAGTGCACCTCACACTCGACCGTCCATGACCTCGCATCCCTACGCTCCGCCACAGCCTCTTGAGCCCCCGGCGAACAACGATCACCGGCCCAATAGTGTAGGTGGTAGCCCGCACATGACCAGCCTGGGCTGGGCTTCCCCGTCTCATGGCAGCATGCCTTCACCAGGCTCGGCCAACGACTTCACCTATCCCGAGCCCAGTGGTCCCGCTTACCCGTCATCCATGCCTCCGCACATGTACTTTCCCAACTCCACCATCCGTCGTCCCACCAGCACCGAGCCGGAGAACTACGAGAAGTCTCGAATGAGTGACCACACCTGGTCCACACCAGTATGATGTGGGTGTCGAGTTGCCGCGGGTGAACTGTCAATCGCTCACAGCATTCCCTTTGTTGAAATTGTTTTGTTGCATCACTACCTCGATTTTCATGGAAACAAGAGACCTTCCATCTTTCTCATTTGCAACTCGTGCCGCATTCTTTTTGCCATCTCTTTCACCGATTGTACTTTTATGGAGGGAAAACTACGGAGTCGGGTCAGGTCGTTTACAAGGGTTGACTGGGCTGTTCTCCGTTATTCTTGCTGTTGATTTTGTCATCCCCACTGCTTTTTTTCCTTTGTGATTGCTTACTTGCGCGCGGATGACACGGCTTACCGAGACACGACCAGACGAGGAAACAGCATAGATAGAGCGGGGACAGGGTATTTTGGGAAACATCTGTTACTGGATTCGGGAATCATGGCTGGGTTCTTTGTTCGGGAGGTCTGGCCGTGGGTGTGGTGTCTGGTTGGTATCTGGGCTTTCTGTGTTTTGTCTGCCTTCTTTATTCTGTTTCAAGCTTTGCATCCTCCTCATTCTCTCGTTGGCCCTTGGTTTCTGTTTGGTTTATACACATTTAATATTTGCTTGTTTTGCTTGCTTTGGTGATTCTCTTCTTGCAAGTCTTTCGTCGCGCCGAATACCATTTGTCGATGAGGTCGATTCTGATCTCTTTCTGTACGATATGTTTGTATAATAGAACACGCAGTCCATTATTATTTCTTGGATCATTCGAGTATTGGTGCAGATGGAAGTGTTGGTGCTTTGAGCTGAATAACTGTTTGGCTTCGATCAAAAAGCAGCCTGGTAAGAGGCATCGAACATCGAAGCTTTCTAGTGACTATTTGGTTTATTTTTGGTTGATGATCAATGAGGCAGAACTATTGGAGCTAGTATCGTGCCCTCTTCAGCTTAGGTCTAAGCCACTGAGAACCCACCCAACAGCTTGGCGGCTGCCGTGGCATGGCGCAGTGCTTCCTAAGATAGATGAGACGGGTTTCGTCGTGAGGCGTCTAGGTGATCAATTAACAAGACCAAAATCTGTGAGGGTCGTGGATGCTCGGCGCTGTGGTCCTTTGAAACAGCTTACTTTTGTCTATTCCCTGAGCTCGAGGCGCTACGTCGAACTTCAGATGCTAATGAGATGCTTCCTGTATAGCTACTGGGTCATGAAATTCTTAATCCAACAAACGGATAGTTGTTCTCTAAATTTAGATTAATTTTTCTGATAGATATAGAGAGTACTGGCACCCACTCTACCAGTACCATCTCCAGATCACCATTCAGTATGGCACCACGAGATACCTATATAAATCAAACCATGACCAAAGCCGAGAATCACTGTAGACAATGTCTCAGAGACATACCAATTAAATCGTCCCACGCCTAGCTGATTCACGTTGTTCCTCGTATTCATGTGGCAAGACACACCTCCGCGCCAGGGGTGTAGTAGCTACAACGCCTGGAACAGTAATTCGGTTGGGAGCTCTGGAGATAACCGGCGGTGATGATGTAGTAGGGCTCGTATTTGGTCAGATGCTCGGTGTTCTCATGTCGGATAGCTTGGTTTATTTGTTAAGTGGTGGTGCTGAGATGGATATAAGATCTGGGTTGGGATAAGCAGATTCATCTACTACAAGCACAATTGATATAACAAGCCATCATGTACTTCTCAAGGCCCCTAGGTCTCCTCATTGTCAACACCGCTCTGACTGGTAAGTACATTGGACCATATCTATCATACCATCACTAACCCGTCAAAGCCGCAAGTGGCTGCGGCACCGCAGACGCCTGCATCGGCACCGAGTTCTGCGCAACAGCCACCTTCACCACGCCCATCGCAACGACAGTGACAACCTGCATCCCGACGCCGACTTGTCTAGGTGTCTACTGTAAGTACTAGCTCCCTTCCCATGCTGCAATGGTCTCTGCTGAACAGCACTAGCGGACTGTGTATCTGGCGGCGGTGGTGAGATTTGCTGCTCGGGGTATTGTGCTGCGACGAAATGTCGGCCGACGGATGAAAATTGGCCGAATTGTCAGGAGGATGGGTTTCCTTGTCTTGCGGATGAGAATTGCTGTTATGGGAATCGGTGTGTTGATGGGCTTTGTGCGAAGAAGAATCACTGTTGAGTGTGTTTGTATCGGTCATTGCTTTGATAACAGGTTTATTTCACAAGACTCGCTACATCGTCTAGGTCAATATGTATAATCTATATCGAGTGCGAGTAACCGATCAGCTACGCGGCCAACAACAGCTCCGCCTGCTCCTTAAACGCCTTCATAGCCGTCTTCCACAACTCAGGCCCAACACTAATCCTGGCAACCCCCAACTCCCGAATCTCCTTTACCCCAAGGAATCCCTCCCTCAGATTCATCTTCACATTGACCATACCCCCCAACTCCCTCACCAACACCTTGATCTCCTCAGTCGCCAACCCCCTCCCAAACGGCCCACCCCAAACAAACACTGTACAAGCCCCAGCCTCCAAAAACGCCTTTCCACGCTCAACCGCATCCTGAACCCCCCTCCCATCCTGATACAACACATCCGTCCGCGCATTCACCACAAAATCAGGCACGCCCGCCTCCTTCGCCGCAGCCACAGCCGTGCGCACACGTTCGACGGCCTCGTCGAACGGGCGCAGCTGGCCCGTGCTGTTATCCACATCTTCGAGGTTGCACCCCACCGCACCGAGGGAGATCACCTCCTTGATAGTGGCGGCTAGCTCGGGCAGATCGCCGTATCCGTCTTGGAGGTCCACCGTGACGGGCTTGGGCTGCGCTGGGTTGGTGGCATTGACGGCGGCGATGATGTTCTTCACGGCGGAGAGGTTTTGGGATCTGCTCAGGGCGTTGTCGTCCACGCCGAGGCTGGCGGCGATTGCGAAGGAGGCGGTTGCTATGGCGGTGCTGGTGGGGAGGGAGGCGATGATTGTGGCTGTTGAGGCGTCGTAGGTGTTTGTGAGGATGATGGGGTTGCCGGGTTGGTGGAGGGTGCGGAAGTGGGTTGCCAGGGAGGCTTGAGAAGACATTATTGTTGTTTATACTGTAGTGATGGCGATGGGGATAGTGATCCAGGTACTGGTACTGGTACTTGAGCAGAGTTGTCTGGGGTAAAGTGTATACTATACCTCATTTTCATATATTATATAGACTAGACAACTCGTTCAATGAGTCAACATCTAATTGAGTTCGTCAATACGAGGTTGTTGCTGTCAAAGTTACCAATCCCATCGCCAACGCAGCCAACCCGCCAGCTTCGACGATGCTTCCATGACCACTCAAGAATAAAACCTGCTGACAAACATGACCATGGACATGCAGAGGCGTCGAGCGATTCACAGCCCAGCCATGCAATTGATGCACCTGCAAGACACGACTCCGCCCGGTATCAATGCTTTCCCCTGTCTCAGACTATCATGGCACTATACCCGGTAGTCAGAGCCCACCCGGTCTCTGCAGCAAGGGATCGGATCGGATCCATGGGCCCTCGTTTCGGCTGGATATTGTTTCTTGCTGAGGACAAGTGATCTGCGAAGGGCAAGGTGTGATTGGGAAAAGAATCTGTCCCAGCGTGATCGGATCGAAGGATCGATCACGGAAACACAACGGACCATCCTGTCAGAAGGCCCGGAGCGCGACGGGGTCCCTCATCGTCAACTCGTTATTGGGGGGCTTGCATGAACAGAGGGCGGCCGTGCAACAGACCCAGCCCAATCAGGTGAGAAGTATTCTTTACGATACTACCGAATCGATACTGACATACTCGCATAGGGTACTTGGATACATACGCAGAGTGCTCAGTATTAATCTGTCCAACCCACCAGCATCTCGCCACAGCCTGCCTGACCTGAAGCCCAAAGAGCCGGGAAATTTCCAACCACGGGCGACCCTGTTTCGTGACTGGCGTCACTCCTGCTGGATCCGTGCCTGCGTGCATGAACGAGGGGCATTCCTCGGCCCTGACGAATTGGTCTGGACGGGTGATCGCCCGTCGCAGACTGATCACTAGTCGTGGTTGCGCGGATCCCGTGGTATGTCCATACCTCGCAGGGTTGGTCGTTACAGATTGACTGAGTACTCTTAGGGAATCAGAATCTCCCGGCTACACCCGTTTACCTTGACTCCGCCTGAGGGGTGTGGTGGATTCTGGACTCGGGAAGACCCATTTGGGTCCGCGGATGGAGACAGGTTCTCCTCACGTATGCGATGTATCCCGTTGTACGACATGGTTTTCACGAGCTGTAGGGCCCTACTAGCACTCGTCTACATGTGCTTAGGTACTTGCAACATCTCTGGTATCTGTATGACTCGTATTGCGACTGGCGTCAGGTCGGCTGCGCTTAGTTCGTGCAGGCCGGGGGTGTACAGCGTTACAGCTCACTCGGACTGAGTTCGGAGGAAAGGCAATTCTAGGTCAAAAGAGGGGACAAAGCAATCATGGTATTCTTTAACCTATCTCATCAGTGGAATATGCTCGAGTTCATCTAACTAACTTGGCGACTAACTTAGTAGGGACAAAGCCATCCTGAAACAAGGCGGATTGCTCTTCCGAACGGGCATCATACCGAGTAATAACAACAATAATCACCTGTCGCCACGGTCAATGGGAGTGAAAGGGTTTCAAGATGAAGAGATGATCTATAGTATCATAATAATGAACAAGAATAAGAAAAAGAAAAAGAACTATGGTGTAAATACTCAGCTCACCGGCATCGGGAATCCCCTGTAATTTTGCATACCCAGGGAAAATCCACGCCCGTCAGCTTCTCCCCACTCTCCGCTTCGCCTTGTTCTCGCCCTCTCCTCATTCCCTCTCACTCTCACTCTCACTCTCACTTTCTCTTTTCTCTCTCTTCACTTCAACTCCTACACCTATTCACTATCCTCTCCTCCCACTCCATTCACTGCTTCTCCCTCTCCTATATCTCCGCCATTCTCGGCTCCTTCCCTCCCTCGATCTTATGGCGTATGGTGTCGCCTCACTTTCCCGTGCAGTTGGCCGCCTGACCTGCAGCTCTCACGCTGCCATCCGACCCTGCTCGACTCTTCAAATCCTCCCTTCACAATCTCCCTCCTTCCACTCTCTCCGTTCACCATGACCACTGGGCTGAACGTCCCCGAGGCTGGGCTGTCTCTCCGGAACGGAGAACAGTCCGGCGATCCTGCCTCCAAGCCGGCCCAGGTGATGCGGCTGAGCTTCGCCCAGGACACCCTCGACGAGCTGATTGCAAATCTTCGAGAAGATCAGCCGGTTCGACTCCGCCTGGGGAAGCACCCTTCCCTTCACTACGCCGGCAAGACTCAACCCTTCCACGCCTACCCCGAAACCCACCGCTCCGAGATCTACCAAACCTCCGACAACGAGCCCACCCTCTACTTTGCTGGGGTCATGAGCCACAGCCTGGAGGTCGAAAAGGCCAAACAGGCCACGGCTGCCACCGACCAGGCCCTTGCCAACTTGGAGGAGTCCCTCAATGCTTTCGAGAGAGGAAAGGAATCGAAGAAAACACACATGATCCAGCACCCGGATGAACTGAAGGTTCTTCAAGCTGCAACTGCCGGTAGTTCCTCTCACCGAGGGCCCAAGAGCAAGGCCGAGCTGGACCGCGATCGATTGCTTCGAACTGCCGCCAGCCGTTCTCTGACCTCGAGCCCGACCTTGGGTGCTCCGAAGTCGCCCGCTGCCGTTCCAACCCCGACCTCCGCACCCAGTTCGCAGACCAAAACAGATACCCGCCTCGATGCTATGAAGACTCCCTTCATTCACCTCCTCGCCGTCCGTGCTGTCTCCACCAAGTTCTTGGCCCGCCAAACCCGTTCGACGATCGAAGACTGCACGACTCTCGCTCAGAAGTACGGTGTTGAGAATCGTCTCAACCGTGAAAAGTTCGATCTCAAGGACAAGGCATACAAGGACCTCGACGTCTGGAACTTTCCCTACCCTACACAGGAGGACCGACAAGAAGCAATTGAGAACGCCATTTCCGCTTTCGATCGCATGCGCATTTCGCGAACAGACAAACTCTGGCAGATGCTTCTTCCCAAGGAAGAGCGAGGCAAGGGGAAGTGCCTGTCCCGACTGAATCTTCGTACTGGTCCTATCAAGAAGCCTGCTCTCCCGAAAGCTCAAGTGGACGGTGCAGATGATACTGGCAAGGATGGTGATTCTACTGGCAACGAGACCGACCGACGCGCTGGCGTTGCCTCGAAGGGTGTGGACGGCGCTTCACGATCGACTGTAACTACTCCGAAGTCACGGACCGAAAAGGAGCCTGCCAAGAAAATGACGAAGGGCAAGAGCGCAAACAACAGCACATTGACCGGCCGGGTTACCAAGAAGGCCGGAGGCAAGCCTCCAGCGAAGTCGGAGAGCAAGTTCAAGTCGTCGGAGTACGTTCATGATTCTGATGACGAGGACGATGACATGCCCGATGCCGCACCATCTCCGCCCGCTCGGCCTCAATCCTCAAAACAAACCAAAGCAGCTCCACCAAAGAAGTCTCAGGCTCCGGTCAAACCGCGCTCCACAACTACCACCACCGCTCCTGCCACCAAGACCTCCTCCAAGCCGCAGACAGCCACTCCCAAACTCGAATCCTCCAAAGCGACATCTTCCAAACAACCTGCTTCCCGTGTATCTACTTCACCCCAGAAACCCTCTCCTCTCGGATCCTCCCCTCCCGCCAATGCCTCCGATGTCTCTGGTCGCAGCCGCTCCAACAGCAACAACCAATCCTCCAGCTCCTCCTCCTCCCCCCTCATCTCGCAGCTCGCCCGCACCAACAAAGCTGTTTCGGGTGTTTCTCGCACTGCCAAACCTGCTACAACTACCAATGGTGTCTCTCGGCCTGTGTCGGTCTCCAATCCCTTGAAGCGCAAGGCAGAACCCGACCGGTTGGCGGCACCTTCTGCTACCGCCGGGCGCACAACTGGCAATCTCGAACACAAGCGCCGCCGAGCGGTGAGCACAGCTTCGAGTGGTGGTAGCACGGGCAGTGCATCCCCACCAATGAGCCAGGAGCTTCTGCGTCAGAAATTGTGGGAAAAATCCCAGCAGTTCAAGCAATATTATGCCAAGTACAGCGCCTTGCATAGTAGGCTCGAGAAACAGGCCAACCCGTCTCCTGCCGATCTGGAAAAACTTCAGAAACAGCATGCGCGGCTGCACAAGATGAAGCAGGAGATCTGGGATGAGCATCAACGACTCCGTGACGGCAATCTCTCGTGAATTTCCCTGGCATTTGTGATATTTTGCATGGTGACGACCAAAGGGTCCAGTTCACCCCATGGCGAGAAACGAGTTCTTTTTTCCACGGCCTACAGATCGACAGTCCGGCGTTTTCTGGTCTTCCTTCCTCCTTTGCATTTACCTCCTGCATCTCCGATCGTCTTATCCCTTGAAAACGTTCTGCGCATCATACCTGATACCTCGTGATCTGTGGCATAGACTAGCATTTCAGCTCACCATTTGAGCATGGACATCAGTACACAAGCATTATTCTGATCGATAGGAAATTCACCATGAATATTCTCTTCGCACTTGAAGATCCCCCAGTAGTCCAGCCCAATTGATGTGCACTGGCAATTACCCCGGATCAGCAAGGCTTTGGTTCGCTGCGCTACTAGCGGCTCAGGCCCCGCCATCTCAAATGTGATTGGGTGTTTCACACGTGGCAAGGTTAGCCAGGTCACGGGAGACTCAGACTAGTATGTAATTTACAAACTCAATACACGATCAGTACCGTAATTACGTCATCTGCCGTTCAGTCGGCCATACCGCCTTGGGCCTAGCGCCAGTGGAACTTGGGAAAGTCCATTCTCGGAGACAAGCTTCAACCAGCTCATCAACACCGCCAACCCGCATCCCACGGGCACCGAGCAATTGGAGTAATCCTCCAGCCAAGCGACAATGACGCCCCCCTCCCGAGGACGGGGCACAAGTCAGCGCAGCCCAACCGTCCTGGTAAGCCGGCCCTCAAAAAGCAATTATATCTCCTGTCCTGCAGGGAACACCCCCCCAATTCTCCAATGGATAAATTGGGGAAAGAGAAAAAGCTGAGACAGCATTCCACGCAACACAGGTCACAGATTCACGCGACCAGCAACAACCCTCCACCTCCCACCGTCGCCGATCCCCAGCAACGCGATTCATCACCGTCGACAACGTCCTGCAATATGCCTCAGACGTGCCCTCCATGCAGCAGCGGCATCCGCCGCCGACCTCGCGCTCCCGCCGCCTTGCGTCCGCGACGGGCGGGCTGATCGGTGCGGGCGGGAGCAGCTCCTCTGCGGCAGTGAGTTCGGGCGGGACGATCGGGCGGCTTGCGGCGCAGCCGCGGCTGCCGCCGCGCACGACGAAGGTTTCGGAGAAGTTGGTGCTTTTGCCTGATACTGGTGAAGTGGGGGAGCCGGATGCAGGGGTTGGGGAGGATTATGAGGTGCGGGATGAGGAGGGGTTGGTTGATGAGGAGGTTGTGGAGAGATTGGCGAGGGAGAGACGGGTTGATCCGGCGGCTGTAAGGGAGCAGTTGTTGGCGAGTAGGCGGTTTGGTGGCGGGGATTTTGGCATTGATAATGATGTTGCGCCGTTGCTGGCTGAGGAGGAGTTGTTGAGGAAGAGGCGGGTTGGGCCGGAGAGGGCGAAGAGTTATGCGGAGCGGTTGCCTAAGGCGAGACGGACAGAGAAGCTTGCGAGGGTGACGGCTTATTGTACCGCACAGGCGTACAAGATGGGCTCTGTGGCTTCGTTTGTGAAGGAGTGGCATGGCGCCAGGACGAAGTTGTATGATGATTGTCTTTATACGGCTTATCATCTGCCTCTTTTGCCCGGGCATGAGGGGTATCGGCTGCGGAGCAGTCCTGTGGTGAAGTATCCTGGTGGGAAGTCGTTGTTGGATGAGGAGATTGAGCGGAATGAGCTGCGCGATCACCATGATGATTACATGGTTGAGGCAGAGGAGCACTCGGTTGGTGGGAGGAATCGTCCTGAAGAGGAGCATCATCATGAGGCTTCGCCTCAGGACTCTGATGAACATGGCCCTGGCGAGGACCGTCATGCTCAGGGATTCCTGAACCGCATTGCTGAAGAAGGTCGTGGAAATGAGGCTGGTCCCGGCTCCAACGAAACTGAGGGAATGCCGAATATCCCACCGAGTGCTCCAGCCGAAGAGCAGATTGAGCCAACCCCCCGTCGACGACGACATAGTTCCGACGACGGCCAGACATTACTGCGCGAACGCTCATCCCCGCCTGCACCAACGCCCCCTCCACGACTCCAAGCCCCAGCCCGAACCCTTTACAACGTCGCCGAGATGTTCGTCTTCAGCTACGGAGTCGTCGTCTTCTGGAACTTCACAGAGCGACAAGAAAAGGACCTCCTAGCAGATCTGGCCTTCGCCACCTCATCAGCAACCGGCACACCAATCCCACTGGCCACAATGCCCCTGCACGAAGAGGACTTCGAGACCGAAGAGTTCCACTTCGAGTACTCGACTGAGATCTCCCGTCCGCGCGTGTACAACGATATGATCACCCTCCGCAGCGGCGACCACATGATCAAGCTTGCCATCAGCCACGGCATATCCCAAAGCACGAAGCTATGCTTCTTCGAAGAAGTCATGGCCCGCCAAATGGCCGATGCAAAAGACGTGCCCCGCCGACTGGCCATGACAGGCAAACTAGGCATGAAGCGCGAAGAGGTCTTCCGTATCCTGGGACGTCTGTTCAAGAGTCGCGTGGAAGTGAACCTCTGTAAGTACCTACCTCCCCACCTACCTACCTATCCACCCTTTCCTCCACGTCCGGTCCATCCCAAACAAAAAAAGATCTGACGCTAACACACCCCAGCATCAAACATGCTCGACGTCCCCAACTTCTTCTGGGAAAGCGAACCAACCCTCTACCCGCTCTACATCGCCGTACGCGAGTACCTTGAAATCAAACCACGCATCCAAGTCCTCAACGAGCGGTGCCGCGTCTTCCTCGATCTAGCAGAGATTCTCTCCGACTCAATAGCAGACAACAGGACATCTCGTACGTCCCCCTACCCTACCCTGCCCTTTAAACCCTAACCAAACATACTAATAATAATTTCACAGACCAAACCTGGATAATCATCGTCCTAATCCTAATCTCCATCATCGTGACCATCTCAGAAGTCTTCCTCCGCTTCGGACTCCTGCACGCCCGCGAAGGCGCCTCCTCCAACCCGGCTACCCTCCTCGCCCGCGTCATGGGTAGATCTGTGCCTGTGCCTGCTGCGGTTCCGTCGGGTTGGGCTTCGTACGGTCCTGCTGCTGGTGGGAATATCCCGCCGGGATGTGTTTGTCCTTCGCTTGCGCCTGCGGGTGCGGGGGCGGGAGCTGGGATGGGGTTGAGTGGGATAAGGGGGTTGTGAGGTGGCTCGTTGGTTGGTGGTGATGTGATGGTTTTCTCGGGGGGTTCTTGTATATGTTCTTCTGGGTTTGGTGTTTGGGGTTGATGGGCTTGAGGTTTTGTATATGGTTCTGTGGCATCGCCTTGTTTTCTACAGTACAATCTTTTTGAGGCTGTCGTCTGTCAATGAAGAGCCATACTTTGTTTAAATCACATTGCTTGTCAGCGATATTGCAGTCATATAATCATCTCCTACAGCCTTAGGGATATACCGGTACAGAAGAGCTCAAAACTAAAATCTCCGTTGAGATGACAAGCCAAGCCATGCTAAACATAAAACACAGAGACATTAGATATCAGTACAAGGGCAGCCAGACACCAAGTCCAACTTGAGGCGTCCGCCAATCTTTTCCTTCATTCTTCTTCCATCTTCTAGATTCCCGTCCCATCTATCCTTCTAAGTGAAGTCCAATTCCAATTTAGCCGGTAACCTTGAAGATAGACTCAGCAAGACGCTTGACATTGCCAGATGTGATACCGGCGACGGAGATACGGCCGTCCTTGGTCGCGTAGACGGAGTGCTCCTTAGCCAGGGCGTCCATCTGCTCCGGCTTGAGACCGGTGTAGGCGAACATGCCGATCTGGCTGGTAATGTGGGACCAGTCGTGCTTGGAGCCGAGCTGCTCGAGGTTCTTGCGCAGGAGGGAACGCATCTCGATGATGCGGTCCGCCATGCCCTTCACCTCGCCCAGCCACTGCTTGTTCAGCTCCGCGTCGTTCATGATGGTGGAGGCGATGCGGGCGCCGTGCACGGGCGGGTTGGAGTAGAAGGGACGGATGAGGATCTTGATCTGCGACTCGACGCGCTTCTTCTCCTCGGTGTTCTCGCACACGAGCGAGAAGGCACCCACCCGCTCGCCGTACAGACCCATGTTCTTGGCGAAGCTCTGGCACAGGGCGATGTTGTGGCCTTCCTTGACGAAGTGGCGCGGCGCGAAGGCGTCCTTGTCGGCGTTGCCGGAGGCGAAGCCCTGGTAGGCCATGTCGAAGAAGGCGAAGTGGCCCTTCTGCTTCATGACATCGCTGATCTGGCGCCATTGGTCCTCGGTGGGGTCGACGCCGGTGGGGTTGTGTGCGCAGGCGTGCAGCAGGATGATGCTGTTCTCCGGGGCGGCCTTAATGTCGGCGAGGAGACCCTCAAAGTCCAGGCCGATGGTGTCCTTGTTGTAGTAGCGGTACTTCTCGACCTCGAGGCCGGAGTCCTTGAAGACGGCATTGTGGTTGGCCCAGCTGGGGGTGGGGAGGTAGATCTTCTTTGCGTGAGGGTAGAAGCGCTGGAGGAAGGCACCGCCGATGCGAAGGGCACCAGTGCCGGAGATGGTCTGGGTGATGACGAGACGGTCATCCTTGAGGACGGAGGAGTCGGCGCCGTAGGCCAGCTGGGCGGCGGCCGAGGTGAAGGAAGGGATACCGGTGATACCGGCGTACTCCTTGTCGAATCGCGAGGCCACGACCTTGTCCTCGGCGGTGCGGACGGAGGGCAGGACGTAGGGCTTGCCCTTGTCGTCACCTAACAATGACTCAATTAGCATTGGCTGTGGAATTACTGATTTTTCCCCCAAGAGACATACGGTAAGCGCCAACACCCAGGTTGATCTTCTCCTTGAAGGAGTCGGCCTTGAAAGCCTCGGTGATACCAAGGATAGCATCCTACCAATCCCATTGCATTAGCATTCGATCCCAACAATTGCAGTGCTAGACCTCAGGGATGGAGGATGGAGCTCACAGGAGGACCCTGGGGCACGTTCGACCAGGCCGAGGCATGTCTAGCACCGATGACAACGGTGCGCATGTTAGCATCGCGGGCAACAGCCGAGCGGCTGGCGACGCGTAGAGTGGACAGCATGATAAAAGACCGCAAAAGAAAGATGGGAGAGAAGATTGAAGAGAAAGAAGGAAGAAGAGCTAGCTCTCAAGACTGGGAAGGAAGGGGAAGGGAAGAAACGGGAGAAGAGAAAAAGGTCGGAGATGCTGCGGTGCGTCTGTTTGGGGGCTTGACTCATGTGATAGAGGTACCAAGTACATGCTTGTGAGTGTGGGGAAACATAGTGAAAAAGGTATCGGATACTTGGCTGCCGGCAAGAACAGCGAGGGGGCCGGATTGGCTCTTTCCTCCGCACAATCAACGATCGACGAAGTACCTTGCCACGTATTTTGGCGCGAGGAGTACTTCTATACTTCTATTGTATAGACTATGTACCTAGGACTTAGAGGCAGCAGTACTCAATTGCTCTCTTCCTAGAATCTGTGTCTAATATTCATATCTAGTCCAACAACCATCTGAATAATCTCCAGGTTATTTTCTAAACGGAATTCTCCCGGTGAACTGATTCAGGGCATCTGCTCCACTCGCGACATTTTCCCCTCACGAGTTGGGGTAAGAAGGACAGAGGTATACCACAGCAACAGCTCTATAAAATAGTCCTAGGTATATAGCTTGTTACACTATTTCGTTCTAGCACCCTCTACAATTCTATAGACAAAAGATACTCAATTATCATCAGTGAATCTCGGTTAATTGCTAATAGCCGATGTACTATATCCCCACACGCGAAGACTCATTCTCTTACGTACCGACGATAATCGATCATCGCGTGGACATGACAGATCCAGCTAGCGGAACCCAATGCCAATTCCGGCAATTTTCGTGAGACTTCATTTCGGATTCTATACACATCGAAGACTCCTTCATTCCGGCCCATCTCGTTTCAGCCCAGTCGCACTCCGGCCTGGCGCTTCTTCCGCGCCGTCTCCCCCACCGCATTGTTCATGCCCGTGTGCTGACTGCTATCCAATGTACTCATCGCCTCGCGCTTCTTCTCATCTTCAATCTTCTTCAATCGCTTCTCCGTCTTCATCTTGCCACTGCCCTTGCCATGGAATTGATGGCTCAGGTGCTTGAAGGCTTCCTTCTGGTTCATCATCCGTCCATACTCATCCACGTACTTGAGTTGCACGTCCGGCTTGTACTCCTTGTTGAAGATCTCCGCCATCTGCCGGGCCTCCAGCTGCTCACGGTGCTTGTTCTCCTGGCGAGCGTATTCCTCCCGCTCGCGAGCAGACATGCGATCCAGCTTGCCAGAGGCACGGTCACGCTCTCGCTGGAGTCGGGCCCGCCGCTCGGCTTCGGCTTCGCGGTTCATCTTCTCCTGTAGGAAGCGCTGGCGATCGCGCAACAGGTCGTTGTGTTTTGCGCTATCGGTATCCTTGACCAAGCCACGCTGTTTCAGCATCGACAAAGTAGCTCCCAATCCTTTGTCCAATGTAGCTTCCTCTTCCAGTCCAGTACCCGTAAGCTCTTGTTTAGCCTGGGCGGATTCCTCTCGCTTGATGCGCTCCTTCAGATCCTCCTCATCCTCAATGTCATTGTAAGACCGCTCCATGTCCACGTCTCCGGCCTCTCCTTCGGGCTCCGCCTTGACAGCGGGCTCTTCTGTCGGTGTCCTCGTGCGTCGCTCTTCCCGTTCAAGGAGTGTGGGCTTCTGGAGGTTGGAGACAAATTCTGAGGTTTCATCAATGACAAGACCAGGCTCCTCGGCACCTTCTTCTGGTGTTTCCACCTCCATCGGTGTTTGAGATTCCTCTTCACGTAGTTGCCGAGCGAGGTCTTCCGGCTTCATCTTCTTGCGCTTCTTAAATGCAGCACGTCGCTGAAGCGCCAGAGACGCCTGGAGGTCGTCGTCATCCACAAAAGATACATCCTGGTTGATTGGCTTTTTGGGAGCGGGAGCGGGAGCTGGAGCTGGAGCTGGAGCCCCGTTCGTGGAATCAATGTCCATAGATGCACCGTTTGGTGTGCCGTTCGATTCAGTCGTGGGCACAATGTCCTCCTCGTCTATGACCGCCCTCTGCTTGGTGGCTTTGCTCTTTTTCTTCTTCGGTTTCTTGATCTTGACCTCGCTGATGTCCATGTAATCGGATATCGGAGCTTCGGGTTCAAAGTCAAGACTGATGGCTCCTCTTTTCAGCCGGTCTGAAACCTCCTGTCGCTTGGCTTCCCGTTCTTCCTCCGTCGACCCCTTAGCATCGAGGGTGAATCGCTTGCGCTTCTTGCCCTCAATCTCCTCATCGTAGTGTGAAAGGATCCCTTGGTTCTCGGCGGTCGGATCGTAGACAGGTTTGCGCTTCTTCAGCTCGTTCCTCTCCTCGGCCTTCTCCCTCTCCACAAGGTTGACGTCTTGGAGTTCATCGCCCTCCTCGTCGTCATCCACAGCGGCATCCTTCAGCGTAAGAATGTGGTCCTCGCCACCCTCAAAGTCGCCGATCGAATGCCCGACTTTGATTCCAGCCAGATCCGCAGCCGTGTATTCTGCCGCCGCAGCACGTTCCCGCTCCTCCAGTTCTTCTGCGAGCCTGCGCGCTCGCTCCTTCTCAATCTTCTTCTGCCGCTTCTTGGACTGCAGCAGCCATGACTTGGTGTCAAGATCTGCATCTGCGGCTTCTCCAAGAGTGGCGCCCTCCAGCTTCAGGTTCCTCTGAGCGAGATCGCGCGCCTTCTTGATCGCAGCGTTCTTCGCCTCTCGTCTTTTCTTTGCCTCGGCCTCATCTTGAAGTTTCTTCCAGTTGTCGTAGCCCTGAGCTTGGCGGGTTTCGAGTGTGCTCGCGGGATCTTCCTCGTCGCCGGATGCGCCCGAATCGTCTTCTTTGAAAGCTGGACCGGTGGCGTCGGGTTCAGCGCCGGGGACAGGGAGTGGCTTGAGTCCCAGGGCCACTCGGATCTTGTTGTTCTGCTCGATGGAAAGAGCGTCCGCCATAGTGACGGATAGGTGAGCAGCGATAGCGCGGGTTGAAGGGTGGAGAAGAATCGAAGCTGCTCAAGAGTCGCCGCCGTCGCCGACCCTGATAGCCTGATAGGCAGACCTCGCACGTGACATGTTTCCATACGCTATACCACAAACGGACTAGCGCCTTCAATCTTAGCGCGCTACATAAGAAGGATCTGCCGTCTTCTTCACTTTTTTCTTTTCTTTCTTCATCACGGATCTGTGTCCAGCACTCCTGGTCATGGGGATTTATCTCTGTGTTCCGGTCGAGAGCTGGGCAGCTCGACGACCACGGAGCCATTCATCTTCTACATGTATGGCATTACTACGGTTTCCTGTCGACAGATCTCAGATTAATGCTCTGCGCCGGGTCAACCTCGGGTCTTGAGCTCCCTTCTGGTGAGCTCGGCTTGAGAGCCTGGATTGCGGACGGCGTCATATTCCTGATCCCTTTGCCGATTGGCCGTTGGCTGGTGAGGCCAGGGAAAAACCATGACTAGCCAACATACCTTGGTTGAGATTTGTAGTTGTAGACGAGCGGGCATCAAGTTCTTTAGAGCTTTGTTGCTACTGCTATGGGGAGCTTTTTGTCCTGCCAAGCACAATGTGAGGCTTCAGGGGTTTCTTGACATGCTCAAAAGATTCTGCTCTCGGTCTATTGGTCGCATGTGCCTGTCTATAGGTCTGCAGCTGCACAATCTGATTCAGAGCTCATGCACTTCATCAAAATCATGATCATCATTGTCCACCACAGCAGAGGGTATATAATCTACAACAATTTCAAATGCCCCGTAACGCCATCAACAACACTCTTCGGTCCCAGAATACCCAGCACCGTCCTGCTCCCACTAGCAATCTGAGTCCGCCCAGCATCCTGGATAACACGCGCGCAAAGCCCAAGACTCATCGCCTGCGCCTGGAGCAGCAAAAGCTCGTCCTCCGACTTGACCTGCAGCGCAATCTTGGCCTGACCATTGCGCTCCCAGCGGCGTAGAATAGGGGAATCGGGCGAGTGGGTGAGGAAATACTTGTAGCAGGCGAGGGTAGCGTGGGAAGCTTGGGCGGCGATTTTTCCTGAAACCAGGAAATGAAGCAATTAGTATCAATCATAGATCAACCGTCTGAATATATTAAGACAAACCCTTTGTCATGCCCAGATCCGTCCGCACAACAAGCACAAGCTTCACCTCGTCGGTGTTATCCTTGAAACTGGCCAGTTCCTCGCCATTGCCCTCGTCCTCCTCGTCACTCTCTTCCTCAGAATTTGAATCTTCGCCCTCTTCGTCAGACGAGTCCTTGTGCACCTTCACGTCGTACCCGTTCGGCCAGCCCTGTTTCTCTTTGAAGAGGCCGAGTGAGGCGCCTTGGCCGATGAAGTAGCCTGTCACGCCGGCGATGATGGCGGTCGCTATCACGTAGGCTGTTGTTGTGGGTGGGATGCGGTCTGGTGATACCGGCGCAGCCATTGTGATCGTTAGAGAGGAGGATGGGTGGAGTTGCGAGGGAGACGTTGGCGAGGGAGTGGTATTTTGGAAATTTGGTTGCGCGGAGCTTCGCCGCTTTGTGATGACATAGCCTTCGGCGCTTTCGCAACGGGTCGACAATGGAGGTACTATTACTTGAAATCATTTTTTATGCTGTTTATATGTTTTTGGCACGGGTTTCCATTCTTCTGCCATGCAGGTCTATGCAATCATGGCTGATTGAACTCGATTGAATTCGTAGCAGCGGATATATATCCTGAGGAGCGTCAACCCATACTCAACACCATCTTTGTGAGTCTTTGTAAGTATATCTCGTCTCGACTTCTTCTATTCAAATATTTACAACTGCCTACCAAAAAGCATCGAGAAACCTTCACTAGGCATGTTTCCCGGCGAGTGGCATCAGAGCTTAGCGATTTCAAACGCTCGCTACTCCTCTGCTTCATATCACGTGCAAAGACCGTCAATTTTTGAAGTCGATTAAATCTCTAAAGCTGAAAAAAACAGAGTCCATAGCAAGCGGCTCATAGATTAACTGTCATCCAAATGGAAACGATGCAAGCCAACCAAAGCATTAGACCCATCACAATAGCCAACCGCTCACTATGTACAATCCAACAAAGGAGGTATCTTTAGTTTGCGCTTCCTGCAGGAGCAGCGCCAGCTGGGCGGTTCTGTTGGGTGCCGACGTTACCCATGCGACGGCTCCTATATCCGACATTAGCTTCGAACGACATCTTCCAGCATGGGAGATCGACTTACATGACGGTACGGCTGAAGAAACTGATGAAAATCATGAACGCCCAGCTGGGGATGGCGCCGATGCCGAAGATTGCCCAGCCAACAGGGATGTTCAGGCCGTACTTGGCGAGCCAGCCGTCAGTGGGGTGCATGGCGCCCTCGTAGGCGGGCACCTTCTCGAAGTTCTTCTTGGAGTGGATCTGGTATAGCTCCTCGGGGGTCACGGTGGTGGTGTTCATGTAGACGACGTGGAGAGGAGTGGGCAGGCGCTCTTGGCCCTCGGGCTGGGCCTTGGGCACCTGGTAGTAGAAGACGGAGGGGGCGCCGGCGGACCAGGCAGCGCAGAGAACGCGCTCATTCTCGCAGTTCAGCAGACCGAGGTGCGGGGAGGTAGGGTCGGCGGAGAAAAGGAGGACGGATTCCTAAATTGCGATGATTAGATCCTGGATGGGATTGACGAGAGACTGGAGCTCGTCTTACATTGAATGCCTTCTCGGCGTGCTCGCAGCGACCGAAGCAGGTCTTGTTGCCGCCGGTCACGAAGACATACCAGTCTTGAGGTTCGGGAGCCGGGGTCAAAATGCTCTGCCAGTTCTGCAGGGTCACCGGGGTGACGCGCTTCTCGGAGACCTTCTCGGCCATCTTCACGATGGGGTCGGCGGGGACGGCCGTCGGCACGTATGCCTTGGCCTTGTTGAACCATCCCTGGACACGGTCGGCAAGCGGCACCTGCTCCTGTGCCAGGGCCAGAGCAGGGAGGAAAGCGACGAATGATGTAAAACGCATCGTGATGGACTGCGAGACGGGCAGGGTCAGTCCGGAACCAATGGAAAGACTAATTGATAGTTGGGTAATGCTATCGAGGCCATCACAATAGCAATGAATGCTTACCTTGCTTGATGACACGAGGTTGATTGATTGAACGGCACCCGAGAGGGATAGAGGGATAGATAGGAGTCGAGTCCGAGAGGCCAGCTTAGACGAACGACAGCTGGCCTGAGCGCGCGGGCCAACCACGGCCACGCAATTGGCACGCGGGGAGATCCGCTCCACTCATCAGCCGCGTCCGATGATCTTGCTCTTCATCTTCTTTGCTTCAGCCCCGGAGATCGATCGCCGTGTATCAAGCATGAAGCTTTGCCAGGATGTGGACTTGAGACAGAGATCTCTGGCTCTTGGTTCCGATCAGGAGCATATAAGAGCTGATGGATCCTGAATCGCACGAGTTCTCCGTCAGTTCCCCACTTGCACCTTAAGTATGATATGCAGCTGGCTGGGATCCCGATATTGCAATTGGTTCTCCATTGAAGAGCATATGAGTGGTCCGATGCCTGACGGATGATGCCAAAGCGGGAGGCCCTTGAAACTTGCGGTGGTGGTCGCATATCACATCTCTCCCTAGCAGGTCAGGATCAAAGCAATTGAAGGGTTTGGCACATGCTGAAAGCTTACCAGGGCAGTCCTCCTTTGAACTGGATGAATGCAGCAGAGGAAAAGGCAAAACCCACAGTTGTGGGACACTCCTGTCCTCTTTCGACAATATTCCATTGAATGGGATGCATTGTTCAGCCAGCGTACCCATTGCTACTCAAGCCATGCGACATTTGCAAAACCTCAGCATGGAACCCCCTCCTGAGATATCTTCTCGAAGCATGGGACAGTTCATCAGGCATGCGATGATGTATTTGAATCATGCTTAGTGAACAATATGCCGATTTCTCTGGCTGAGATCACACGCAGGAGCTTGAAGATGAGCCACGGCATCTGTTGGTCAGACATTGACTGTGAATGCTTGCTTTTTTGTGCTTCTAGACAAGCCAAAGCTGTGATATCCGGTATTGTGTTCACCGAGCCACTCTGGCCGCAGGGAATTTCCGGACGGGCCAATGGCTCACGGTTGAAAACATCTCCCAACTAGCTGTCTCACAACCTTCTTGGGCCTGTAAGTCTTCCAGCGACTGTGTGCTTCATCATGGCCTAGGCAGTCTCCGCGGGATGGTGCTGAAGATGTCCCTATGAAAGCAACCAGTGTCTTATTGACTCAATGGCCCACACACGCTCGATGGGACTAGCTGAACAGCATTAGGATGGTTGATATCCATCAGATTGCAGGATATGGGCTTTTAGGGCATGTATCAAATGCGAATCGTCCGCTTGGCGCTGAGCGCCTAATATGTGGAAGCAAGGCCGGAACAACAGAGAAAGGTGCGGAAGAAGATAAGAGGTGTCGAGAAGGTGAATTTCAGATCGTGAGGCGGCCACGAGACCTAAAGCGTGCGCTGAGTCGTGGAGTCAAGCTCTTCTGACGCTTGATGCCCTCTTCGAACTCACCCTCGTCGACTCCCCACCGAACCCTCGAGCTTCACGAACTGCCTCTCAATCCAAATTCCAAATGGAGCATATCGTCCCCCGTACAGTCTGGCCGTTCCTCCTCGCAGCGGTCATCACCATGATGATAGCAGGGAACATCATGGTGACCGCTGTCAACGTCGCTGCCGCCACCGCCGTCTCTCATTTCTCGTTGTCCCTTGCTGGTTCCGGTCTCAACGTCTTTGGTAAGTGCCTACTCAGACCAAAGTGACATCAATCCGATAGAAGACTGAGCTCTATCTGAGAGATAGCTGCTTTGCTTCTAGAGATGGCCTTGAAGCTAATGGAAGGTATTTCCAGTTGATAAATCCGTTCACCTCGCGGCGATATCGGCCAACCACACCACTCCAAGCACCAAAGTCAAGTGTGAGTGCCTCGAATCAGAAGAATATCTAAATCCAGAGAGATGGCTAACCGATCTTTTATAGCACTTGTGTGCAGGGTCAACGTCTTGACGAGTACGATACCCTTGATTCTGGTAGTACCTCTCTGCACCCTCGGGATCCTCTTGTACGTAGCTTATCGAAGTTGGTACAGGAGGTTGACCTCACCACAAGTGGCTCCTCCAGTGCAGCAGTCCTCTCCAGCCCCGACACCTGGGCGGAGACAACCCATCCGGAGAGCGCCTCGGCCTCTGGCGTGCAACTCACAGGTTACCTTGCCCAGGTACTCGCCGCCGCCGCCATCATATCGCGAACGGCAACCTGACCATTGTGAGCACATCGAGATGGTCGAGATGAGTCACCGTCGTTCTTCCGAGAACAGGGCAGAGGAGCAACAATACTCGCCTGCAGCTTCACCCGCTCCCTCGCATTGAGGTTGAGCTTCATTTCTCATGCTTCCTCTGACGGAGGTTGAGCCATCGTCTGGTTCTGAGGAGCGTTGGCTGTTACGATCGAGCAACCCGGGGATTATGCCGGCATTGGGCTTGCGCTATTTTTGTTCTTTGGTTTTGTATTGATTGCCCAGGAAAGATGGCGTTAATGCAAACACCGGGTGATCTACAGTTTGGCCCGTGAAAGTAGAATGTAGGGCTCTCGAGTCAAGGAACCTAGGTTTAGCCCCAGCCAACGAGAGCGGGGCGGATTCAGATGACGACAGTCTCATGTGTATATTGGGCTGTGTAATCTATATTATTGATCTTATGGATCGACTCGAAATTGTTGACTGACGTGTTTGGGACTATTATTCATCTTTGGACTCGAAACTCTGACATCGGCGAAGTCCACCTGGTTCTATGAGTGTTTAGGGTAGGCTGAAAGTATTTGGGGAGACCCGTGCCGATGTCGGGTCCCTCTCAAAAATATGGCAGACACGCAATGCCGAACCCACGACTCAAAGACTCAGCAAATTCAAAATTCCTGCAGATGAAGGGCGTCCGTGAAATGCCATCTAGACAATCATTGGACTGACTCATAGCAGATCGTAGCCTGTAGAGGAAGCATTCTGGTGCATCAGAGACCTATGAGCGATAGCGGCGCAGTCTCCACCCCCGATGTTCAAGCAAAAAGTCGAAATTTTTCATTTTTCACTTTTTGCCGCGCGAGGGGAAAAAAACCACCGATGACTACGCAGGATAGACCACACCGCCCTCCTCCCGATGACTCTTACTTCCTCTTCCTCTCTTCTTGCTCCATAAATATCATCTGCTCTGACTCGATCGTTCTTGGATCTGGTCATTCTTCAATTCTATCTTGTACCCGGATTGCCTCCTACCTCGGCCTCCCTCAACCTGTGATCACCATCTGCCCCTCCATCACCCCACTATCTACGCACAATGTGTCCCGGTGCCGAGTCCGAGCCCAATGGGCACGCCAACGGCATCAATGTTGTCCAAAATGGTAACGGTGAAGGGCCTAATACAAAGTTCGTGGATGGGGACTGGCGTGCTGACTGCAGAATCTATAGCTGAGCACCCCGGCTTCACTGGTATCGAGACCCGTCAGAACCCTCACCCCTCCGCTTCCCGCAACCCGTACGGCCACAATGTCGGCGTGACCGACTTCCTGAGCAATGTCTCCCGGTTTAAGATTATCGAGAGTACCCTGCGTGAGGGCGAGCAGTTTGCCAACGCCTTTTTTGATACCGAGAAGAAGATTGAGATCGCCAAGGCTCTCGATGACTTTGGTGTGGACTACGTGAGTCATTGACTAGCATGAATGGAAATCAACATCAGGAACTGACGGTCGTTGCTGCTATAGATCGAGCTCACCAGCCCCTGCGCTTCAGAGCAGTCACGTGCTGACTGTGAGGCCATTTGCAAGCTTGGTCTGAAGGCCAAGGTATGTGTTCAATTACTGGCGGAACATGTGAGACTTTGCAGGATGAAGATCTAATTCTTGTCTAGATCCTTACCCACATTCGCTGCCACATGGATGACGCTCGAGTGGCTGTCGAGACCGGTGTTGATGGAGTGTGAGTCATTTGATCTGATTAGATTCTCTGAACGGTGCCTGACTTTTTTTCTCTAGCGATGTCGTCATTGGCACCTCCTCTTACCTCCGTGAGCACTCTCACGGCAAGGACATGACCTATATCAAGGACACCGCCATCGAGGTTATCAACTTCGTCAAGTCCAAGGGCATTGAGATCCGTTTCTCCAGTGAGGACTCGTTCCGCTCGGACTTGGTTGACCTTCTGTCCATCTACTCCGCCGTCGACAAGGTCGGTGTGCAGCGTGTTGGTATTGCCGACACTGTCGGCTGTGCCTCTCCCCGCCAGGTCTACGAGCTTGTCCGTGTGCTGCGTGGTGTCGTCGGCTGTGACATTGAGACCCACTTCCACAATGACACTGGCTGTGCTATTGCCAACGCCTACTGTGCCCTCGAGGCTGGTGCCACTCACATTGATACCTCCGTCCTCGGTATCGGTGAGCGTAACGGTATCACCCCTCTTGGTGGTTTGATGGCCCGTATGATGGTCGCGGACCCCGAATATGTCAAGAGCAAGTACAAGCTGGAGAAGATCAAGGACATTGAGGACCTCGTCGCCGAGGCCGTCCAGGTCAACATTCCCTTCAACAACTACATCACCGGTTTCTGTGCCTTCACCCACAAGGCCGGTATCCACGCGAAGGCCATCCTTAACAACCCCAGCACCTACGAGATCATCAACCCTGCCGACTTCGGCATGACCCGCTACGTCCACTTCGCCTCCCGTCTGACCGGCTGGAACGCCATCAAGTCGCGCGCTCAGCAACTCAAGATCGAGCTGACCGACGCCCAGTGCAAGGAGTGCACTGCCAAGATCAAGGCTCTGGCCGACATTCGTCCCATCGCCGTCGACGATGCCGACTCTATCATCCGTGCCTATTACCGCAACCTCAAGTCGGGTGAGGACAAGCCTCTGATGGATCTGACCGCTGACGAGCAAGCCCAATTTGCTGCCAAGGAGAAGGAGCTGGCGGCTTCAGGAGTCTCCGTCATCTAAGCAACATGATTTTTTCTTGTGTTCAATAGCGTGATACCGTTCGCCAGAAGATCCCCGCGATCCGATAGATCTTGCACCACTTCCACCCAAGACTGATGCCGTGGAATCTTTGATGATTTGATGTGATTTATGTGTTAGGGACTTTTCATTTTTCATTCCCGGGTTTCGAAAAGTTCTTCTTTTTGTTGTTTCTGGAGAGTGGAGAGAACCACTGGACGGTGTTTGGAGAGAGTCGTCTCGATGTATATAAGCGCAACGCCCACGGGCTGCAGCAAATCCACAAATTGATTCAACATAGTTCCTCGTCTTATAGTAAACGCAATGAGATAAATCTCACATAGGAAACCTTGAAGAAGGGTAAGAATGGGATTGTTCTACGCGAATCATCCGTTCATGTGGCTGCCTCGGCAGGGCGTGCAATTATTCTGCTCCGGACGCGGCGTCCGCGGGCGGAACGGACCTTACTTAACGTCCACCTCCCCGACCAGCTCTCCGAGCTCGACATCATTACCACCTCTCCTTATCAAAAGGGACGACCATGAGTCCCCAGCCGCTTCCAGTTGCCCTGCAGAACAAGCTGCTGGGCTACGGCCGCGCGGGCAGCGCGCATCTGTCCGCTATCAATCTAGACCTGTAAGTGAAATCAACGCCCTGTCCCCCGCGACGATCATCATCGCTAACCAGGAGGAAATCCACAAAGTATCCGCAACATTGTATTTATACTCTTCATTCTCCGCTACACCCGCAAGACCTTCTACTCGCTCCGCGGCTACGGCCTCCTCGGCAGCCTCCACAATGTCTACGTCGCCATCCGACTATTCTGCTACTCCATCTTCCTCCGCACCCCCGGCGTGCGCGGCCAAGTCGATAAGCAGGTTTCCACGGCCATCGAGAACCTGGAGTCGAAGCTTGTGCAGAGCGGACCGGATGTGAATCGGTATCTCACCCTTCCTAAGGACGGTTGGTCGCCCGATAAGGTCCGGGAGGAGTTGAATAAGTTGGCGGGCTTGGAACATACTCGTTGGGAGGATGGCCGTGTCAGTGGCGCTGTGTACCATGGCGGCGAGGATCTGTTGAAGCTTCAGACGGAGGCTTTTGGTCAGTTTGGTGTTGCTAATCCGATCCATCCGGATGTGTTTCCTGGTGTTCGGAAAATGGAGGCTGAGGTGGTGGCAATGGTATGATTGCCTTCTCGATGAGATGGTCGAGTTTGTTGGCTTACACATTTTGGCAACAGGTACTCGCTCTGTTCAATGCCCCTACTGACGGCGCTGGTGTTACCACTAGCGGTGGCACGGAATCGATCCTTATGGCCTGTCTTGCGGCCCGGCAAAAGGCATTCTTGGAGCGCGGTGTTACGGAGCCGGAAATGTGAGATTGTCTCCATCACACCTGATGCTTGTATATCTAACAGTTACTAGGATCATTCCTGATACGGCCCATGCGGCTTTCATCAAAGCCTGCAACTACTTTAAGATCAAGCTGCACCGCGTGCCTTGTCCCGAACCCGAGTTCAAGGTTGACGTCAGTGCTGTCCGCCGCCTGATAAACCCCAACACTGTTCTCCTTGTTGGATCGGCTCCAAACTTCCCTCACGGCATTGTCGATGATATCCCGGCCTTGTCTCGTCTGGCGACAAAGTACAAGATTCCGCTGCACGTGGACTGCTGCCTGGGCTCATTCGTAATTGCCTTGCTCAAGAAGGCTGGCTTCCCCTCGCCGTATGAGGAGGAAGGTGGTTTCGACTTCCGTCAGCCCGGTGTTACCAGCATTAGCGTGGACACCCACAAATACGGTTTCGCTCCCAAGGGCAATTCGGTCCTGCTCTACCGCAACAAGTCCTACCGAAGCAACCAGTACTTCATTTACCCTGACTGGTCTGGCGGTGTCTACGCCTCACCATCTGTCGCCGGCTCGCGCCCTGGTGCCCTGATCGCCGGCTGCTGGGCTAGCTTGATGAGCGTTGGCGAGACCGGATACATCAACAGCTGCACAGAGATCGTCAACGCCGCGCGCAAATTCGACTCTGCCGTCCGCGGCCACCCAGTCATCTCGCTTCACCTCGAGGTTGTCGGTGACCCGATGGTCAGCGTGGTTGCCTTCCGCAGCAAGAACGGTGCCATTGACATTTACGATATCGCCGATGACTTGTCCGCCAAGGGCTGGCACCTCAACGCCCTCCAATCGCCGGCAGCTCTGCACTGCGCCTTCACCATCCCCACCGCTAAGGCAGTTGACCAGCTGATCGCCGACGTGGTCGAGGTCGTTGAGAAAGAGCTGGAGAAGGCCGAGGAGCGCCGCCGTCAAGGCAAGTCTTACATTCTGAAGCGCGGTGATACCTCTGCGCTGTATGGTGTTGCCGGTAGCATTCCCGACAAGAGCATCGTCAGCCGTTTGGCCGAGGGCTTCCTCGACACCCTGTACAAAGCCTAAGTCTTCCAGCGAACATTCTTCTTTCATTGTACATGATAGTCGGTATCGCCTGACCCATACTTAACATTCAAACTGTCTATGGCGTTTGCGGTGTCTTTCCAAGTCCCTTTCCGGGCACGATTGCTCGCGAGGGAAGCGAAAACGATTAGCGACTTTATCAGTATCTTTAATACAGATTGCACATATTCCATCAAGAAGTTGCCTTTTCAGTAGTGGTAAGACATCCGGTATAGTACAAGAGTGAGAAAGATGGACGTATGATACATAACAAGAGAACCCGCTCATGCAATAAGATAATGCAGCAAAAAAGACAGACACAGACAAAGAAAAATCCAATGGCCCCATGCAAATCAGAGAACCAGGTATCAAAACAACATCAGCCTCTCCATCACCAGTCGAACCTTGCTTCGACTCAAAATCCACTCTCCAACATCCACATGCCCAAATTCACGTTCAGAGGAAAAAAAAAAGAAAAAGACCTCACATCTTCAACGCCTCACTCCTCTCCTCAACAACACTCTTCTCAACATAATACCCCGGATCCGGCTTCCGCTCCAAATGCACCTCCTGCTTCGTAAGCCGCCTGTCCACCTCCTCCACCGAAACAAGCTCCTTCACTTTCATGATCTGACCGGCCACGGACGGGCTGACGGGGTGGAAGACTGTCGCCATCCGCTTCTTCAGGCCGAGCGCTTTGAGGACGTCTGTTGAGCGGCGGGGGAGGCCGATTGCGGAGCGGAGGAGGGTGATGCGGAAGTAGCTCATTTTTGGGATAAGTTGCTGGTGTGGTTTGGTCCGAATTGAGGATTGAGGTGGGTTTCGGATGAGAGTTGGGGTCTGGCGAGGGTTGTTCTTGAAGGATTGGATTGGAGTAGATCGTCGGTAGTCACGACTGCGCTTTTCGAGAACCGTTTGTTTTCGAAAGAATGTGATGAAATTGGAGGGCGAGATGAGCCGTAGGAGGCCTCGTCAGCGGATCAATTCGTATATTGTCAACTCGATGTCGAATGCCTTCACGTCAAACCGTATGCGCGGTATCTCGCAAAATCTCTGGCGGTGAATCACGTGCTGATTCTGCCGGCCGCAGCTCCGCAGCTTTGGGGAAACGCGGGTGGACCCCTCGACGGCAGTTGACGACTATGCGATCGAGTGTTTGAGGTTGACGATTGTCCTCACATTTGAGTGCCGCCTTGCACCCTTTAGCCTGTGTCTGTCGCTGAGTGTCATCTTAATCGGCGAGTACGATCTCTCAACAATCGAGTCAGACTAGGCGCCTGCGAAACGACCGTGACGATATCGACCCTGCCTCGATAACGTCCTGCCACCATGGCGCAAGCCGGCAACGGGGATGGCACCGTGTCCATGCCAAAGTTGGAGGACATTCTGCGTCACCCGGAGGACCTCGACAAAATCAGCGGTCTCAAAGCCGAGTACCAACGAAAGAAAGCCGCTGTTGATTCACGACTCCGAGAAGGTCTCCGTGACCAGCTAGAGGCGGTACAGCGCAGCATAGGCATCTTGACCGAAGGACAACGACAGGTTCTGAAAACGAAGGATGAATTGCAAGGGATCGATAAGCTGTGCGCTGAGTCGCAGGAGAGCGTGGAGGACTTCTCGCAGATCGACCAATTGGCCCGGATCCAGCGCCATTTCGACGCCACATTGATGATGAAGAAGGGGCTGGAGAACTTTAGTGATGATATCCAAGAAGTGGAGAACATGCTTAAGGAGGACGATGATGATCTGGAGAATCAGCCAAATCTTCTTCGCATCCATATGCAGATCTCGCGGTTACGGGACTTCCGCGATGAGGCTATGGATCAGATTCGCAAGGCGAATGATCCGAGCAGTGAGGCGACTCTGACTGAATATTTCCAGGGGCTGGACGATGTCATTGATTGGTTTGATGATCACCTCGGCACGGCGTGCATGAATTTGATTCCGCTGGTGCAGGAGGATAACAAGAGCATGGTCGTTCGACTGGCAGTTATCGTGATGCATGAGGAGAAGAACGATGATACCGTCAAAGCCCTGCAAGAAGCTCAGAAGGATCATCAGGATTTGGCGAGCCGCTTCAAGTCGATGAATATTGGCCCCAAGACTGTTCGCGGGTACAAAGAGAAGTTCCTACAAGCCATTGAGTTCTATGCCAAGAACCAATTCGATAAAACCAAAGAAGAGTTCCTTGGAGACCCGGACCACCTGGAGAAGAGCTTCAGGTGGTATTTCAATGATCTCTATACCGTTCAACAAGGCATGCAAAACCTGGTGCCGAAGAAGTGGAAGATCTACAAGACATATACAGACATCTATCACCGGATGATGCACGATTTCCTTGTCGGCATGATTGACGATCCTGAAATTCCCGCGGACAATTTGCTGAAGATCATTCATTGGAGCGACAAATACTACAAGAAGATGAAGAAGCTGGGTTGGACACCGGCGGAATTGCAACCCAATATCTTGGACGACCGTGAACCAGAGTTGGTGCGCCAATGGCAGAGTGTGATCATCAATGCGGTGGAGGAGTGGATGGACCGGATCTTCGAAACAGAGAAGAAAGGCCTTATGGAACGGCAACCGGACGCACTGGAGACCAACGGAGAAGGATACTTCCGGACCAAGACTTTGGCCGATATGTGGCGCATGCTTCACGAGCAGGTTGTGGCCTCGGGGGCATCTGATCGAGCTGACGTGGTTGAAGGCGTCATCGACGCAATGTTCAGGGCATTGAAGGGTCGACAGAGCGCATGGCAGACACTCATCGACGAAGAGTGCGCCAAGCACAAGGCTCCTGGCGGTGAGCAGCCCGAGAGCGTGCAGCTCCTGCAGGATTGGTTGGTTGGAGTGGCCAATGACCAGATTGCTTGTATCGACGTCGACGAGGAGACAGATCAAAAGGGCTACCTGACACGATTCAAGCGCGATTTCGAACCCCTAGTGACACCGAAATACATGGCAACGCGCGCGGATTATGAACTGGAGACTCTGCGCAATGGCTACGTAGACCTGAGCACGCACTGCCTGACGCAGTTCGTGGCTCTGGTTTTCAGAATCGACTTGAGTACCGTCATTCCGGACCTGTTGACGCCCAAATGGTATGGCGAGTTCGCCATCAAGCGAATCACATCCACATTCGAGGACTACATGGCCGACTACACGCCAGTGCTACACCCATCCCTCGTCGACATCCTGGTCGAAGAACTCTCCGACGAACTGCTGGTGCGGTATCTCTGTTCCGTCCGCAACAGGGGCGTCAAATTCCGCCGCCACGTCGACCCCTTCACAGAAAAGTTCAAAGATGACGTCCTCACCGTCTTCGCCTTCTTCCAGAAATACGAGGATTCCTTCGAGGCTACCATCAAGCAAAAGTGGCGTCTGGTGGACTGGCTGGTCCGTCTCCTCGAGGCTGAGAAGGGTCAACCTCTTGTCAATGTTTATGAGGCGTTCAAGATCGAGTATTGGGATCTGCAGCTTTCCTGGGTCGAGGCTGTACTGCGGACTCGGGATGACTTTGACCGGAGCATGATTAGCTCTGTTAAGGCTAAGGCTGCTGAGTTGTCTGTTGAGCGTGGGATGGAGACTATCATGAGCCGGGTGAGGTGATGGATCTAGTTGGAGCAGATTTTACTGATCTGGGTTGTGATACCATCTTCTCTGTTCAATGTACGAGCCACGGCTTATACACACTCGCTCCGCAAACTACCTGTCTTGAAACTCGAGAGTACTGGAACCAGCCACTGGGAGGCCGTCTGCTCAAGTTCGCAGATGCCACGGACATCAAGTCCGATTACTCTCGCAGGAATGATCTTGAATGTGAGCATTCCATCCAAGCCAGGAGAGACTCGTGGCTTCTTCTGCCACCGCATAGCAAAATGTTAGTTGATCTCAAGCTGGCTTGAGACTCCACGCCATCAGACTTCACTGTTACCAATTTAGCGAGCAACCTAGCCATGATAATCGAAGTGAACATGACCATCTCGCGTATCGCCATTGTAAGCAGCTATAATACAATCATGGAGGCACCTCTCACTCCAGCCTCACACCACCATCCTCGCTCTCTGGACTCAACGACCTCGCCCGCGTGGTCGAAGGGCCTTCACCAGGCTCCAGGCCCCGCTTCGCAACAACGGTATACATCTCCCCCAGCCGCCCGTTCAAACCGGGATTCTCAGCATCAATCTCAAGCTTCTTAGCTCCCATCTCGCAGATACAGACCGAGTCGATGGGTATCTCCTTGGCCCATACGAACGGGTACCGAGGCGCGGACTCTGAAGCTAATTTCTTGCGCTTTTGTCCGGTCTCTTCCTCCATTGCTGAGGAAGAAGATGAAGACGACGCATTACTTCCAGTTGTAGTCTGCGTGGAAGTCTCTTGTCCCTCAGGCTGAGAGGTAGACTGTTGGACTATCCGAGGACGAGGTGTCATCCTTGTCTCGTCGGTGTAGTAGTCTCGATATTGGGCTGTCAAGCCACGGGCATCGAACTCAAGACGTGCCGGTCTGTTACGACCATTATTTGAATTCGTATTTTCTGCTTGCTGAGCTCTGGGTCGACCCTTGACGTAGATTGTATTCACCAGGGTGGCATGCAGCAGAAGAGGACGTGGTTTAGGCCTTCGGGCGAGAGCAGCGGTATACGGGTCCAGTTCTCTTGGAGGAGCGCCTCCCGACGCAGTAGGTGGATTCGTGGATTGTTCTGAGGCTGCTTCTTCAGCGAGGGCGGCAGGGAGTTCGTCAAGAAGAGGCTTGTCATCCATCTCCACATCCTCACAGATGGCTGCGGTTTGAGCAGGTGGTGCTTCGTTCTGGCCTGTGAGGCCCGATGATGCCTGCTCATTTTGCGCACCATGATTGGAATTGGGCTTCTTTTCTCTAGTCTCATTCTGCATGAACCCAGCCTCGACGAATTTATCGCGCAACATCACGCAAAAGGGATACAGACGTCCCGTCGGATCAACGGGCGCAGCGTGCAAGACAGTCGCGGCTTTCGCCCGCGGCAGGGCATGCAATGATTCCAATGAAACAGAGAACGGCTGCTCTGCACCTCGTCTCGACTCGACATGAGCTTCTTGGGCACCGCGTCTTTGTCGAAGTTGAACGGCTACGCGATCCGCCTCACGCATCAAAGCAGCCAGATCAAGCGAATGGAAGAACGCAATCGCCTCCTCGAGTCGCTCTTTGGACGGAAGGCTCATCACTCCCAAAGTAAGGTGTAAGGTCCCCAAAGGACGAAAGGAGCCTTCGGGGATGAGCGGGCGCAAAGCATCTTGTTCGGATGCTGGTCTATCTCGACCGTTTCCATTTGGTAGCTCTGTGACTGGAACTGGCGGATGAGCAGCTTTGAAGGCTGCTATTGATGACTCTAGCTGTGGCAGGGATGTGGAGTTAATAAGTGGGAGGCATAGAAAATGCGTTAGAGGTGGACGCCTCTCTGGACGGTGATTTCGCGGCTGTCTGGGGCCGTTGCGTCTGGCTCCCGTCATGGCTGGCCGCGAATGGCTTGAATAGCTGGCGCATCTACCAAACGGTGACGTGAAGGTACCTGAGGGCCTGTAGGGAAGCCTGGCATTCATCAAGCGCTTTTGGGACAGTGAACTTGAGATAGTTGCGGAGGGAGTGGTCGACAAGTTGATAGACTGGATGACGCACGGACCCGCGCATCGACATCACCCTATTGTTCGGACTTGGCCATGGAAAATTGCATTTGATATCAACCCCCATATAAGCATGAATCCTTGTCAATCTTGACGTGAAATGATTTCCTCCCTGTCAGCAGATTGAGACTGCATATCCCTTCAATAACCTCCAACGAAAAGACGTCAGACCTCCATCGTAATGGTCCTCGGAGCTTCGCAGCTAAGTTTTGTTCCAATGGTTAGCTTTCTGATGACATGCGAACATTCTGAGGTACAGGTCCCACAAGCTTACCGTGGCATATTTGATGAATATAAAAGACCATTCGCAGGGCCCTTTTTGTGCTGGGACGCGGCACCGTGATGAGCCTATGAACTGCAGGACAAATTTTCCTCAGCCAAATGTTTCCAGCTGGTAAGTTTTTCACCTGTCCTTGTGGACTTCAACGAACAGCTTCCAGGCGCCCCCTTCAGCTGACGACAGACATGTAATCAGTCAGGGATCTTACCTGAAAGTAAACAAGACAAGTGCCCAAATGGCAGTATGCATGATAGGCCGAAGGTGTTGGGCCATGTTGAGTCTGGCAGACGTGCGACTCAGAGAGGTTCATGGTTTGATGGAAAGAGGAGAGACAAGGCCAAAGAAGAGCCATGACATATGAGAGAGTAAGAAGACAATGATGATTGTTGTTGTGGCAGGCGATGAGGGAGAGGTGACGACGTGTAAACAAAAGAGTGTGGGTGTGGGGAAAAGAGGATGGAAAGGGAAGGTGAAAGCGGAAGATAGAAGGAAGAAAGGTGGGGAGTTGAAGAAGAAAGAAGTGGGAAGAGGGAAGAAAGGCAGAAGGGAGGGGCTTTTTATACACGAGGGGTCACGGTGAATGAGGTACACCCTTCCCAATTAGGAAAGGCCCAATTCAGCACCGGAGCCTGTCCCGATTCTCAATGCGGCTATTGCAGTGAATGCTCTAAGTGATGAGTCTACAACCTGTTGTAAAGAGGACAGAGCAGAAGCAGAAGCAGTAGAACAACAGTAGCAATGGTGTAGTTGGGGTATCTCGAGCTGGAGTAGTAGCCAGAGCATGGAGGGCTCTGCTGATCGATACAAGCGAGCTTGACGTCCTGGAACTCGAGAATGAAAATTGCGTAGTAGGGTATCCGGTAGCATTATCAAGATGAACAGCTACATAGCAGAAATGAGCATATCCACACAGCTTCACCAGACCTATTTACCGTCTTTCTTCCGTCCCTCCAGCACCCGCATCACATCATTCACACTGTCCTTATCTCCCTTCTTCTTCTTGGGCCCACGCTTGCGCTTCTTACCACCGCGTTCACCCTCGAACTCCAGAAGCACGCCCTCCTCATCTTCATCGTCCTCGATGCGGCTACTCCCGAATCCGAGATCCATATCTGCAGCATCCATGGCATCGCGCCGTCGAGCTTCCTCGAGAAACTTCTTGTGTCGGAGTGCTTTGTCTGCAGACTCGGGATCGTCTTCTGCAGAAGGCGAAGTCTGTCGGAGAGCTGCTGCTCGCTTGAGCGCAGCGAGGATAGTGGGGTCTTTCGTGAGAGAGTTGGAGCGGTCTTCTGGCTCTTCAGTGGCAGTAGATGTGGTGTCGGTAGCAAAGTAGTTGCGTGGCTTTGAAGGCGCTGCTTCGCCTTCGGTCCTTGTCTGGTCTTCTTTGATAGTAGCCTTCTCCGCTTTCTCAGTCTTCTCTGTGGCCTTGTCTGCCCGCTCGACATCCTCGTCAGAAGACGAGTCCTCATCCTCCATGCCAGCAAGAGGATCGTAGTCTGCTCCAACGCCGGCAAAGATGTCGTCGTCATCCTCGTTGTCAGGAGCCGCACTGGCAGTAGCCTGTGCGGCAACCTCAGCAGGCACCTCCATGCCCAAAGGTTTGGCAGATTTGTCGGGCATGGGGAGAGTATTTGATGGGCCAACTGCCTGACCGGGCTTATCAATCCATCGCACCTTCCGCTTGGTGTTACCCTCGGCATCAGTGATGACCAGGACTTCCCGCCGACGACCTGTAGCTTCGTCCACCTCAACGAAGCGCTTCTTCTCGGGTTTGCCATCACCAAGCTTCTTGAACCTGGAGCCCAGAATGGACTCGGGCTTCGGGGCCGGCGCACTGGCAGCAGCAGCGCGATTCGCGCGCAGCTCCTTCAGAATCTCATCTCTCGTCTTCTTCCGTGGCGGAGGCGGTGCCATAGTACCTTTCTTCTCTCTCCGCTCCTTGGGCGCAGCTACGATCTCCTCCTGTCCCTTCTCTTCCATCAAACGCTCAAATGCCTCGTCCGCATCTTCCTCATGCACCGGCGCATCTTCCGTTGGCGCGGGTGCCGGTTTCCGCGGCGCCTGTGACACATCCTCGCCTGCTTTGATTCGTCTCAAAAGCTCCCAATCAAGACCTCTCACCATATGGGTACTGCTGGTATCACCACCAACCCCGAGTTCCACGCGGAGCTTGTCGAATGTCGCTTGGTCGATCTGCCCCAGTTTCACCATCTCCTCCAGCGCCTTGATGCGCTTCTGGAGGTCGTCCTCTTCTTCCCGTGCATTGCGTAGTTGTGCGCGATCCTGGTATCCGGCTGGTAGTTTTGTACCCTTCGGCGCGGCGGAGGACTTGAATCGCTTGGAGAGTCGTTGATCGCCATCGCGGCGCTGCTCCGCAAGTTGACGGGCGAAATCGACTCCGGTGACGGAGCGCCTGTATAAAAATGAACACAAGAGTCAGTCGCCTCACCCGAGACAGGCGTAGGGTCTGGAGGAACGTACGGTGTCATGGGGATGCTGGAGCGCATTCGCGAGCCCAGCAGGCCGCCGCTCGGCGTTGCGCCACCAGGTGCATTGCGGCCTGGGGTAGATGCTTTCTCGTTAGACTTGGATGAAGATGAGTTGTCGACGAGCAGACGCCGAAATTGCTCGTTGTTCATGGTCGCGGTGTTCACTTGTTGGCATCGCAAACAGCTGACGTTGATTTTAAGATGGAGAAAGTCCGGCTTGGCGCCTGATAAGATAAAAAAGCTTATCGCTCCAGGTGGGCGCCGTCAACATGCAGTCTCATGCCAGGGAGTACGCAGTATGTGGTAAATCATTTCAACTCTAGATTGAAAGCTTTCGACTCGCAGTTTAGAAGTATTCGACATATACAGAGGATAGAACAAGTTGAACTAATGAAAGACTGGATTCGATATACACAAATGCGACCAAGAATACGGGTGAAGAGTGAGAAGATAAACAAGCACAGGGCAGTAAAGTACTGAGCTCCCATTGCCCCGGAAAGTAGCAAGATTCTAGGCGCACAAAGCAAACGTTTTTATCGATGTGACTCATTAAATCGTTTCCCATCCGCCGTTGTTGATTTCAGATTCCAACTTTCGGCTGATGGTGGCTGGAATGGAGTGTGACAGCCAGACATCGCGCAGCAGTCGATCATACCGCTTCTGGTTGAGAATAAGTTGACGGTTGCGCCGCAGTCCAGGGTCAACCTCGCCGTGGCGATCGAGGTAGGGAGCGTAGTGCCAGGACCCATTGCGGTTGTGCAGGTAAAGCACGGTGCACTTGCGGATGTTGATGAAGAGGCCGATGTTCTTGCCGCACCTGAAAGAGAGATGTTAGTCTGTAGAATCTTTGAGGAGGTAGGAGATACTGACTTTTGAAGATGCTGGTTGCAGCCGCCCAGCTTGTTGTGCATACAGCACACTGCCTGGGAGCAGAAGATGTCTCCACAGAAAAGACAGATACTCGGGTCGCTGAGCTCCTTTTTAGAGTTCGGGCAGCGACGTCGGTTTGCCTCCTCGATCAAGCTGTCGAAGTACTTGGGCAAGCCGACAAGCTCGAAGATGGCGGGATGAGGCAGACTGGGCCAGAGTCGGTGATCCTCAAATCGAATGCCGGAGCGCGAGGCGTTCCAGTGGAAGATCCATCCTGAGATCACAGCATCAAAAGGGTTGTTGCTCCTCCGTGCAGGGTTGATCGACATGAAAATCTCGTCGAGGGAAGGCATGTGCAGGGTCTTGGTAAGCCTGTCAAGCTCGGATGCTCCGACATCAGTGAAGCCTGTGTTCGGGAACTCGACACCATGCTGAACGTGGAGAAGAATGACGGCTTTGCGCAGGAAGGTGAGGGCATAGCTTGACACGAGGCGTCGCAAAGCAACGATGACGGCTGGAGTAGCGGTCTCTTCTCCATCCTTCACGTAGCCACTTTCAGCGGGGAACGACGAGCCTTCGGCCCGTCCAACCGAGTTGGCTTTGAGTTCAGCAACTACTGAGTCAAAGAAATGCCTCGTGACGTCGTATCGTTCATTGGACAGCCCCGAGTGGGCCAGGTCTTCCTCGCCTTGCTGTGCAAGCTCTTCCTTGAGTCCGAGGGGCCAAAGAATGAAGGTGACAGCAACCTTGACGATCTCAGCCACGTAGCACATCTGGACCAGATGGCGGACATCGACGTGGAGCACTGGAAGCAGGGAAAGAGAAGATTCTGCAAGGAAGACGAACGTGTCCATGGCAAGCAGAGGTTCGATATTCCGCACGTCATTCAGCAGCGGCGTGCCACTCAAGCATGGATGTCCGGCGAGCAGCTGGCAGATCTTCTGCCGATGCATTTCTTGGAGCTCGTGCGTCGGGCGGCTCTTCGGGGTATTGCTCGAGTGCACGCATCCAACGGCGGCATAAGTGAGAGCGGTCTCCGCCAAGATACGAAGATGCGTGAGTGTCAATGCCGGAATCTTGTCCAGGAGGGTTGACCCGGGCTCTGACTCAACACCACGCTGGGCAATCTCCACAGCAGCGATGCTGAACCCAAAGCTTCGAATCAAAGAATCAGTGTGAACCAGATCGTCGTTGCTGGGCATCTCAGACGCATTGTTGAAGATCGAGCTGATGTTGTTTGCCTTGATGGTCTTCTTCAAACGTTTGTAGATCTGGAGAAGCTCCGACATTGGACTGTCCGAAGGACTCGAGACCTGCTGCAACGGACTTGATGGGGAGACATTTTCTGTGCCAGGGAACAGCCCAGGCATAGCCATCCGCGTCGCCAAGAGGTATTGAGGCATTGACGAAGTGGCCGGCGTAACAAGCTGAGAGACCTTCGAAGACAGCGGGGGCACCAGAGACTTCGAGAGATAGTCGAGGAATAGGTCAGAGTATGGCTGCAGGTAAGCCTTGTCTTTCTCGATCATGAGAACCGGGAAATTCTGCGATTGATTCAAAGCAGTCTTGAGACCCGTGACCATCCACTCGTCGAATGACGTAGATGTATTCAATGCTCCAGGGTAAGACTCATCTTTGCCTTTCCAAGTGATTGGAAGGAACGCATTCCCAAGGGCCTTACAGAGTGGGCATACAAACTCCTTCAGCAACGTGTTCTCAGGGTGATTTCGGGCAATTTGTTGGCTGTGTCGCCTTTGTGTCGCCTCGTAGTAGACCTCGAAGCAAGAGTAATGCATGATGTGTCCACAACCTGTAGTCACTGGGCCGCGAAGGGTGCTCTTTGGGTTGAAACCCTTGCTGAGACCGACCTTCTCGCTGATGACTTCACCTCCGGAGGAATCAAGACGGCGAATTGTGGTGCGGTTCTCTCCAGCCACTCCGAATGGACGTATATCGTCAGCAGATCTGTCCAGACTGAGAGGGGTCCGAAGCGCTTCCCGAATTCGATCAGGATCTCGGATGTCGGTCTGCCGCAAGATAGTACTATCCTGAAGCAAAGCGAAAGTACCATAGAGTCGGCCGTCGTTGGTTTCCTCCTGACAGAGAATGCAAGTCCCGCTGGGATACTTCCAAGTCTTGGTTTCCGGCGCGGGTTCTGTCTCTGAGGCAGAGTCGCTGAAATCCTCCTCACCCCAGTCGATGTCGCCTTGACTGTTCAGGAAATTCTGCTGTTGCTGCTGGAACTGCGCCATCACCCTCGCCTGTCTCTCCAATGCCTGCTTCTTCTTGATCTCCTTCTCGTTGTCCAGGTCAATGGCAGGGGAGCTCGTGTCAATGCGGTCAAACGGGAATTTGAGAGTGGCAGTTGCGGATGTGTACGTCTGCGGACGCTTCTGCCAGAGGCGCTTGAGGATATGGCGAATCTTGGGTCCGCACGAGGCAAATTCGTTCATCACAGATATCTTCTCCAACAGACCGACGATGGTTAGGTTGCCTGCCTTGATCTCCCTAGACTTGGATAGGGCGTGCAGATTGAACGATTGACTTTGCTCTGTCTCCATGTCCCCGTCTTGTGAATTATCTTCCAGCACTGCAGCAAGGATGAGATGCAAAATCACTTGCAGGAACGTCTCCACACGAGTGGGAGGGATGGCTGGCGTACACTCCTTGCAAGAATAGACGTACTCAAGACACTGGTGAACGATTTGGGCGAAAAGCATGGTCCCCGTGAAGCGCGGGAGCCCAGAGAAGACACCAGAGGTGATGGGTCGGAGCTTCGGTTCATAGACAATGTCCGAGGCTTTCTTGCCAGTCTTCTTGGCCATCCACTCTCTGTAGATACTTTCCGCTTCATCTCGTTGGTTCTTGGTATAGTGCGCACTGTACGGATCCACCAGATCAAGGTATTCGGGCTTCAACTCAAACGTTCCAGAGTCACTCAAGCCCTCAGGCGGGCGGAAGTTGGCGACTTCTTCCAGCACATCCTGGAATATGTCCGATTCCAACAACTTATCGCTCAGACGAGTGGACAGATCAGAGAAAGACAGCGGCTTGAAGCACAAGACGTGGGCGATGTCGCGGCTGATGTTTTCCTTGGTGATGTTGGTGCTGTCGTCGATGGCCGTCAAGGAGGTGCGATCAGTCAAAAGGATGACTAGCAGATGGACAAATTCCTCAGCAACATCGACGATCTGACTGTCTTCGTATCCAGGACGTGGCATGTAGTTTCGCGACATCCAGTCAACCATTCCGAATCGGTGCGCAATAGATGCAAGGACCCTACTGGGGTCGCAGGTAACCAGCGCAGTCTGCAGCAGGAAGATATCTCTGTAATAGGCAAAATCGCGTGAAGACACTCCGCGATACTGTGACATCTGGTGCCGAAGACTGAGGCCATTGCGAACCCACATTCCAGCTTTCATCTGTGCAAGCCAGGCGCAAACTCTCAGAGGATAGTCGAACATTGTCAGAAGCAAGTCCTCTGGACCCAAAGTAAGAAGATTGTCATCAATAGGCTTAGTGCCGGCAGCCTTGGCGGCGTGGAGTTCGTCCCTGGCGTTTGAAGCAGCTTCAAAGAGGACATTGCGCATGGCCTCGCTACTCACACCACGGCCACACTCGATGAGCCAGGATAGGGTGTAGTGGAGAGCATGGTGGAAACTGATCGAGCCCTTCTCGACGACGAATTCGACAACGCGATGGCACGGAATCTGGCCGGAGTTGCCGATCTCAAAATCAAAGGGGGGCAGAGTTTTGAATCGGACTTCCTCCTTGATCTCAGCTTGATCGAATCGTTTGCGTTCAACGCCAGCGGAGTGAATGATCGCAGTGATAGTCGTAGTCTTGATTGCCCGCAAGAGGTTGTGGCCGTTGTCCATTTCAGGGTTGCGGAAAGATTCGCAGAATTGTCGGCAGAGCCGATTGATCTCTCGCATCAGGATGGAAGCACTGATCCATGCATCTGTCTCGTACTCAACGTGTTCACCCACCGCACGCACATTGGGACAGATACCCTGGGAGAGCTTAACAAGATCCAAGAACTGAGGCAGGTACTGCTCTTCGGTCCGGACACGGTGCTGGACATACTCGGACTGAAGGAGGTAGCGCAAGTCGAGGAAGAAGTGATACAGGCGTCTGTTCGTCACCGAGCCAGCATCGAAAGCCAGTGTAGCATTGGGATTAACGGCCTCGGGTTCGCCGACTTGTCTCGTAGTGAGGAATGTATAGAGAATGGCCATCACTTTGGTAAGAAAGTTACCGCGCAGCACAATCTCCTCTGTGATAGAGGGCGTGGTCAGAAGTTGCAGCGAGAGGTTGACGATAGAGTGATCTGGCTCTCGATCGGCAATAAGATAAAGCTGTGCGAGGGCAGTGTACAATGCAGACAAACGAAGACCCATAATCCGTTTGAACTGAGGAACATTGACAACAGTGCTGATGTAGAGGTCACGCAGGTCAGTCCGTGTCTTCTTCCACAACCGTAGATCGTATAGAATCAGCCAATCCAGACGAGTACGTTGCCGCAGGTCTTCATACGGCGCCACCTTCTCGCCAGCAGCAGGCATAGGTGGCCGTACTTGCCAGTGACCGTCCGTACTCCCAGGTGTGGGCTTCACCACCATTGAAGGAGTCCTTGGAATTGGAATGAAACTATTCGGGTCGGATGGCTGGTTGCCCGGCTCACGGGCTTGCTCTTGTTCGGTGGTCTCCTCTTCAGCTTCAGGCGGGCCAGGGGAAGGAGGTGGGCGAGTCAAGTCAGCCAGAATGCGCTCAGCCATAGCAAGTTCGTCGTCATTTCCCATGTCCATTTCTTCGTCCTCATCGCCATCGGCCTCAGCCTGCAGACGGGCAAGCTCGAGTTCCATCTCGTCATCTTCGTCGTCAGCGTCATCATGAGCTTCCACATAATCCTCATCTTCGTCTTCGTCTTGCCCGTTGCCTTCGTCTCCAGCATCTTCGTCGTCATCCTCCTCTTCGTCATCGCCAGTCGCCAGAACGATCTGACCATGGGGCGGTAGAGTGAGCATGACCGTTCGGTGGCCAGGGTAATTCTCTGTCCGTTGGTGATCATCAATCCCCTTCATTCCGATATCTGCGTTATAGGCACCGCTGCCTTTTCGCCACGGACTCAGCAGCTCTTCACAAATGACTTGTCTGAAGATCTCGTTGTCCTCAAGTATACTGCAGCCAGCAATGTCGGCCAGCCATTCCACAATAGTTCCACACATTTGCTCGCGGAACGTGTCGCGCGCAGATCGAATTGTGACTGTGACCTTGATCTCCTCGATGATCTTGGACACTGCTAGCAGTCTTTGCAAATCTTTCGAATGCCTGATCACGCTTCGGCCGATATCATTTGTTTCGTGAGCTCGTGCGACGCCGAAGCTATCACGTTCACGACAGGCGCGGGTAACTTGATGAGCCACATCTCGAATTGTATGCTTCTCGTCATTCCAGAGCATGAGCGCAAACTCGGGTTCTTCTTCCTCCTGATCGCCTGCACCATACCAGCCAGCTCGCAGCCTCGACGCCTCTTCATCTTGCTTGATGCCCTCAACAGTCTTCGGTAGACGCAGTTGCTCCGGCGAACACGAAATGACATCACAAAAGTAGTCCAGCACACGAGATATTGTCAAACGAATGGTAGACACCAGTTCAGACGGCAATTCTCGCTGTGCACGTTCTTTCTCCTTCACATTACCACTGTCGGTATGAATTGCGCAGAAGAGTGGTAACCGCCAGGCCTCTTCGTCACCGCAGTCACAGCAGCCGCAGTTCCCAGACGACAATGAGATCTGATACTGGTGTCCCGTATGATCTGAAGAGTCGAAACATCGGCTACACAGCACACAAGTATCGTCCGCAGCACAAGTCACGCAGCGGTAGGTTGCCTCCCCCGCTCGGAAAATGTGGCCGCATCGCTTGCCCCGCGCCGCCTCGCTGTACTCGGCCCCTTCGCGAGCGCCTTGGGCCTCGGCCAGCTTCCACGGCCCTGTCTGTGCGCCATCCGGGAACAAGTGGTGTATCAGCTCTTCATTGTGTCCGACAAGCGACCGGAAGAGAAGCTCTAGGAGGTCCTTCTCCGCTGTTGGGGTGTATCGGTAGTTATGCTGTGAGGGCAACCGTAGAAGCCCATCGCCGAGGATTCTTTCACATTCTGCGAGCATGTGCATGGCTTTAACGTCGGATGGAGGTTTGAAGTGTAGGCCGCTCGGCTGTAAGATCGGGGAGCCGCTGGCGCGGAGAACGGTCGAGTCGAGGTGGTCCAGACGTAAGCAAACGAAGGTATCGAAGTGATTCCGAGTACGTGGTCAAAAAGGTAGTTCGGATAGGCCCAAGGAGATAGCAACACAAGCACCCGGTCGGTCGTGGATCCCTCGCTTTGTGCTTTCACGGAAGATTGTAGTGGTGGGGGAACAGGCGAGATGTGGACCGACGTGGCCGACGAGCAGATTGGAGCAGCCTTAGGGCGTTGGTTGGAACGTCGAGATCGGAGAGTCGTTTGTGTCTGAACGAAGCGACCGAGTCGTTTGAAGGGAAAGTAGGTAAAGGGACGGAAATGAGTGAAGTTGGAGAGACTGAGGACTCGAGCATTTTTCCCTATGACATCGACGGAGCGGTCTCGCTCCAAACGCCACAGGCGCTCCACGCTACGGGGGGTACATACTGGCGCACATTGCTCACCACCATCAACAAGGAGAAAAATAATCATGTTCAATACAGACTTCCAAGCTCTATCGCATACAATCCCACAGCTGGGATGAGTAAAATAACAGGGTGCAGTCCCATCATCGGCTTTTCGGTCGCTCCCCTTTTACCACGGCCGATCTATACCATGGCAATCTGAACCTCTGCTTCTTTACTCCTCATCCTCCTCATCCTTGTTCATGTACCGGTACTTGATGTCCTTCCATTGCCGCTGTAGATCGAGTTGCTAGGTTAGCCAGAGGTTCACTCCGTTTCGGGTATCGCAGTGGTCAGGGGATTGGGGTGCCGAGGCAACGTACGCCAGCGTTCCAGGTGTCCCAGATCTTGTTGGAGGCGGTGTCAAAGGTACTATTGAGCAAAGCCCATGTCAGTGTTTCTGTCCTGCATGCAACGAAGGTGAATGCGGGTGTAACGCACAGCTCGAAAGCGAAGGCACTGGCGAAGATGGTCGTCAGGAAAACAGCGTTCCTGCGAATGAGGGTCCTATGCAGCGCAAGAATCACGGTCAGACTGAGAACAGCAATTGCGATCATCCGATCGAGAGCGGGGAGACGTGCTGGTAGATAACGTCGGAGATCTGTGATGCGACGAGTCAGTCAGAACCCTCAATCCGCGGGCGACGGAGCCCCTTGGGAGTATCGGATATACATACGCCGGCCATTGTGACAGAGAAGAGGTGTTGACACAACTAGATAAAGCGAGTTCAGGGACGCAGAGCGAAGAAGTGAAGGGAGAGAGGTGAAGTTGGGAAATGAGGAAGTTCGCAGGACGAAAAGCTGCGGGAATTCCCGGCCCGCTGATTGGCTCTGGTGACTCCGGCCGTCCGCTGACTTGATCCTCGTTGTTTTTGGACTTTTGGCATTTCTGCGTGATTCTGGTGAGGTTCGATTCCTCGAGCTATTGAGCTCGCTTAATACTTCACACTCTCTTCCACATTGCGAATCCCATCACTTCAACACACTCACACCCCCGGCATCACCCACCACCATGGCCTCCAACGTCTCCAAGGCCGGCATCACCACCGACGCGAACACTGGCGAACGCTACATTCCTTCTTCTATTCGTGCAGACGGCTCCAAGCGTCGCGAGATTCGTGTACGGCCTGGCTACAAGCCACCAGAGGACGTCGAACTGTACAAGAACCGCGCCGCTGCAGCATGGAAAACCCGTGGAAGAGGTGGGGTGCCGGGTGCGGAAGGTCTGAGCAGTGAAGACGACAAGACGGCACAGGCAAACAGCACAGCTGTAAGCAACAAGAACGCCAAACGCAGAGAGGCCAGGCGGAAGGCGAAAGAAGCGGAGGGTACTGAGACTGCGACTGAGAAGAAGGGCGCGGACTCAGACAACTGGCGCGCTGCTGCGAAGGAAGAGAAGCCCGCTGAAGAGCCAGTTGATCCTGAGGCCGAGAAGGAAAAGAAGGCACGTAATCTGAAGAAGAAGCTGAGGCAGGCTCGGGACTTGCGTGACAAGAAGAACCAGGGCGAGGCTCTGCTACCGGAGCAGCTGGAGAAGATTATCAAGATCCAAGAGCTTGTTCGACAATTGGATGTTCTTGGATTCGACTCTAATGGCGACAAGAAGGAGGAGAGCAAGGAGAACTCTTGAGCGCGCTCCATAAATCTGTGTTTGATGGATGATCGTCTCCAACACGCCTTATCCCAAGCACACAACCACTACATGAGACGCGGGTTTTGGCAGCCAAAATAACCGCAAGCTAGCAGCGGTGACACTTCACTTCACGGCTCCACGGATCCAACTAGATCTCATTTGCAACCGCCGTCTTCTCGCCAGCCCCTCCTCCATGATGTAGCTTGCCAACGAGCTGCTCTTTGACCTCAATTGGAGGTTATGTCGCCGCAGGGTGACTAGTGCTACTTGTGATTTGGGGAACATACGGTTCGCCTCACCTCATCTGCCAAGAGCTCCGAAATTCACTGGGATTAATCGCTTGGGCAGGTCGTGCTAGAAAATGGAGGTGATTGAAAATGGGAAGGATCAGTCTCAGATGTTCTTCGAGTAGCATCTAGACTTTATGAATCATATGATTGCTATGTTACACGATTTATGCACTATTCTACAAATTCTTCCAGGTCTTACCCTCCTTCATATCAACATACCGAATCGGTGACATCGCAATGCCGCCCCGGAATTCCCAATCCCAATAATTGAACGCAACCCAAGGCGCCCATGCCGGGGGAAACTGGTTTGTGAGAGTAACTCGCCCCGTGCCAAGTGTCGCAGCCAAAACACCTTGCTTCACGCAGTCACCCACGCCCACTCCATTATACCAGTTCCCGGCGAGCCCAAGCCGGTGCGAGAAGTCAGCCCGGACTGCCCTAGACAGAGCGTACATGAGACTCAGATGGTGAACCGTGTATTGCGGGATAGCGTCTCGTTGTAGACGACTCCGTGAAACTGCCGGAGCATCGGTGATCCCGAGATGTCTCTCGAGCATGGTGCGAGCCATACGCACGGCCGAGTCGTGGTCTGGGTAATCTGTTTCTTTCCAGCCATCCCAGTAGTGGCCACCGAACATCACGGTGAGCTTGGTGCCTGGGACGGTATCCTGTGAGACGTCGTTATATGGGGCCAATGCAGATTTGCCCACGCTGGAGGACGAAGCAAAGATCACGCCTAGTCCACACTCGGGGTTTTGGTCGACCGGGATGGAACGGGGGATGAGGTAGCCGAACCCGGCCATGGGCAGCAAATCGGGGTTTGAATAGTACAGATTGACGACCATCACAGTCGTGGCGTAATCGTGTCCCTCAAGTCCTGCAAGGGTTTCGTGTGGCACCTTCTGATTCGGATGATTTGTCGGTTTCAGGGCTTTGGCCAACGCAGGTGCAGGTAATGTTGCGATGGCAGCCTCGTAGCTTTCAGTTTTGCCCCCTTGCGATTGAATCTAGGACGTGTTAGCTTTATTTTCACGTCAAAGAGATGATGAGGCATCAACGAGTCCTCAAGATCACTTACAAGAACATCCTTCTCGTCTCGCATCTGGCTAATAGAGCTGACACCCGTGTTCGTCATGATATTGACCTTTCCAGAGCTCCTCAAAGCAGCCTCCAATCCCTCAATAAGCTGCTGTGTCCCTCCTTTGAGCGTGAAGGTGCTGCCCGTATCCAGAACATGTTCCATGTCCGCTATAAATTCCTTTGAGCGAGACGTTTTGCTCATGACAGCCCAAGCCATCAACTCATCAACGGACCTGGTCTTACGGCGGTTGAGCACTTTAGAGATTAAACCCCATACGACGCCCTCGTCTTCCAGATCGCGGAGAGGGCCCATCAGCATTTGCGCGCTCAATCTATCAATGTCTCCAGCGTAGATCCCGTGCATCACAGCCGAGACCAAGTTATCAGCAATATCGGAATTGAATCGGCGCGAGATGAAACTCCCAAGAGACTCGTCCTTTTGCCATTGTTCATATGGACGTGCTGGTTTTGTGTGCTCGAGTAGCAAACCAGACAGGAATCCCTTGAACAAAGGCTCTGTCCTGATTGTATGGAAGATATTTCTGAGATTGTCGAGGAGCGAGAGGTTCGGTGTAGGCGAGGGTAGACGGACAATATGATCTGGGTAGTAGATGAAACGGTTCAGCGCTGCTGGGCTCCGCTTGGGCGTGACAATGAGTTGGTCAAAGAGTCCTAAGTCTGCGATCTTCGCAATTGTCAGCGCAGCGCCAATGATGTCGTTTCAGTGGAAAGCAAATACCAGACACAGCAGAGGCAGCGATCCCGGAAACACGCTTCTCAATGTTCGTGGACCATACTCGAATACCACATGTCCGCCCCCAACCGGGATGGTTTCCGACTCTAGCCAGCCCCCGAGCCTGTGTGACTTCTCATAGACTGTAACGTTGTCGCATTGCGGGTCTTGCAATAGCTGGAACGCGGAGGTGAGGCCAGTGATGCCACCGCCGATAACTGCGGCGCGATACTCGCGTCGTTGGTACTGTAATACCGAAGTCACGGGGTTTCGTCCAGCTCGAAGGCCCCTTGATACACCTGGCAGCCGCATTTCCACAACAAAAGCCAATGGCAACCAGGTGTTTGGGGAAGTGGTCGTCACGAGGGTCCCCAGAAGTCCGTACCTTACTTAAGCTGATGCCAGCCCACTAGATGACCTTGGTTAATCTACTCTTAAAAAACTCAAGCCATACCTACAACAGTGGACCAATATATGTCTGGCAAGGCAATAACGTTCGCTTTCGTCCTTTTCGTGAATATCAGGGGATATCTATGTACAGGCATACGGGACATGAAACGTCCTCAAGACTAGCAAATGCATCATAAGTGTGAACGCCTTCCCCATCCAACCATTCATCATCAGGGATCAGATTGTACACAAAAATGCTCTGTTCAATCCCAGAGCACACATTGTTCGGTGTTAAATTCTTCAACCTTCTTCATCAATTTAGGCGGAGTCAAGCAGTGAGCTCTGCGCCTTGGGACCCTTCGGCACCAGCCTCAGGCTTGATAAGTTCCTCCGGTCCACCGTCTTCTTCAACAAACTTGCGCTCGCTCACATGGGTCCCTGAATTCGGAGTCCAGACCTTGTTCCCAACAGAACCCTTCTGACCCTCGGCGTGCTTGTAAGGGCAGCTAGGGTTCATGCAAGGATTGAATTTGCAAGGAGTCTGAAGATGTGTGAACTTGCATCCTTCTGTCTGGCAGTCGGCACCGTTGCGGCAAAGCGGCATATCCGGGTGCTTGAAGTGGCAAAACTTGTTGGTGCAATGCGGGTAGAACTTGCACATCTCCTCCGCCTGGTGTGCGGTCTTGACGGCGGGTGATGGATGGCGGCCGGTACACTTGCGGTTCTTGCAAGCGGCGCCGAAGGAGCAGACATCCGCAACATCAATGGAGGTACCCTCGGGAGCAGCTGGAGACTGGTGGGCAAAGGGGCAATCGCTGCGTGTGCATCGGATGTTGAAGCGACAGACGCTATCAGTGTTGTTCTCATCTTGCGCTCCGTCCATGGCCGTATCCATGTCGACATCGGTACCATGGGGCTTAGATCGCTGATGCGGCCCAGATTTTTGGAAACGTCCCCCGCGGCCTGGGCGCTGAACCCGGTCAGAAAGCGAACGCCCTTGGCCATTTTGGAAAGCAGGGTTGACTGCTGGTGGGACGAAGCCAGGCATGAGTTGCGACATCATCCGCGCTTGTTCTTCCAACATAGACATGAGCTGCATCTGATTCTCGGGGCTGATTTGCATCATGCCATTGCCCATGTTGCCGTGCATGCCCATTCCGCCCATATTCCGCCCTCCACGACCACCTCTGCCACCACGCTGGTCTCGGTGACCACCGATGCGGCCATTTCCTTGCTGCCCGCGCACGCGGTGGAGAGCGGAGTCATTGGTGCGGTTCATATTACGGTTCATTTGGTTGAGCATTCTTCCTCTGCCGCCCTGTTGTCCGTTGCGCATGGCTTTCGGTCCGGTGGGACTAGAAAAGGAAAGTCAGTATTTCACACGTGCATTCACTCCAAACACATGGAACTTACATAGATTCACCAGCATCACCCATTTCGGCATCCTGCCCTTGTTGCTCGGCAGGCCCTTGCCCGGCTGAAGGATCCTGCCCAGGAGCAGATTGACTTGGCACACCATTAATTTGGGCATTCAGGATCTCGACTTGACCAAAGAGCCATCTTGAAAACTCAAGCGCCTGTGTATCACCTTCGTCCAGCCCCAGAAAATCATTTGATAGCTCAGTCGCAAGTTCTTCCTGAGTCTTGCCGTTGACCAGCATCAAGACAATGTATTCAATGAGCGATGATTCTTGGCCGTCATCGGTGCTCCAGCCCATCTCCACCAACTTAGGCTGGATGACATTGGCGACGGCAGCCGCGAGCGGGGAATCTTGAGCAATAGCTGGCAACATATCGAAGTGCAATAGGATTGGATCGAGAAGGAATCGTGAGTCTAGGGGATATCGGGGTTTTGCGCCACCCGAACGGAAGCGCTACTGGAAGGTCTGGCGTGTTCAAGCGCGTTCAAGAATCGAAAAGTGAACGTGCACAGTCTTTTGCAAAAGTATTGGGGAGTTTAATCAGGCGACGAAGGGGATAGTGCACTGGTGATATTTCGGAGGTTTGGAGGGAGTTGACGCGGTACTGAGAGCTTCGGGCGGACGAAAAAGGCGACTTGGGTTGATCATGTGACCATGGTCGCGTGCAAATTGGTGCAAACACAACATGAAGAAAGGGCAAACTCAATGCCATTTACCTTTGATCCTCCCTGAAACACCTAAGATGATCATTGACTGAAAGAGCTTCTATTTTGGACTGGAACATGCTTGTAGCAATGAATGTACTGTGAATAAAGGGTTGTTTCAAGCCCTTGGCAATGGAGACTCAATATCCTTTGAGATCCAACTATGTGAAAGGACTTTGAGCCCAGCTATGAATAACTAGAACGTGAGGAACTTATCACTGAAGCTTCGTTGTGACTCTGGCACTAGCTTTTGCTCCTAGGGGTTCATCATCTAGACAAAAAAGTGTTTCATTAGCCTTTGCGGTATGAGGCTCAAAGGGAGCTCAAACACATGCCCATGAGATCGAGTATCCTCATGTTTCAGATCTTGGCAAATGCCGATCTTTTTTGGAAATTCAGAATCGAGCAGACATGATCACTTCCTTGCATGAAGTCTGCACCTCTCTATAGAAGAATTCGCCATACGTTGTCACATTAACAACTCGCAGCTGACCTTTAAAACCAGGCAATCAAGAATTTTTCCTCCATGTAAACAAACCCGGCACATGAGATCATTCACTTGGGCTTGTGGTTTAGTGGTATAATACCCCCTTAGCATGGGGGTGGTCCGGGGTTCGATTCCCCGCGAGTCCAGTTTTTGCTGATTGAACAATTGTCCCTGTGTGGGAATGATTCAGTCTTTTTGGTTCTTGTGTGGCCAATAGCGCTTGGAGGAATGGTAGAAGTGGGAACAGTATGGAACACCCATGGACTGGTCGTTGAATGTGTGGCTTGGAGGAAGCTGTATATAACACTTCTTTTTTGCGACGTAATGCGGTTTTTCATGATGTTTTGAGAAACCGAGCCGTGGGCTTTATGAATGCATATTTACTCTCATCAGATATCTGGTTTTGGCAATTTTGTTCTGGATCTTGAGGGAGTCGATATAGGAATGCATTGTGGTCGGATATTTATCCGGGACTGTAGCACCTCAAGCATGAAATGCCCTGATGAAATGGCACAGTAAATACATTTCTCTCCTGTATATTCAAGAGCCTTCAAGCTCAACCACAAACGCCATGATCAAATTTAAAGGGTAAAGGTGGACGGATCATTCGGGAAGTTCGACAGAGCCTGTATAACCTCAGTAACAGACCCAAACGCAAGAGGACGGGACGACGTACCCAAGAATCAAGTTGAGCCCACCAAATCGAACCCTCCAAATTTTCAAGGAGTCCAACATCCTCCATGGGATTAATCGACGCGCCCATCTCAGACGGCTGCAGGATTCCCGGCATGAAATCCATGCTTTGTGTCTCGAAGGATACAGCACGGTCGACTCCGCCTGGTGTGGTATTCTGCTGCACCTGAGTCCGATTCTGCTCACGAGTATCATGTCTCTTTCCAGGTGTAGAGTGATCATCTGATCCAATCTGTCGGTGTACTTCCTTCCTGAGTTCCTCGAGGATAATACTATACCGCCGACTGGGACAATTCTTCCGCGTTGCCTCGGCAAGATGCTGCTGGCACGTCTCTGCGAGTGAGAGGAGGGCGTGTAATTTGTCGACGTCTGCAGGTGTCCCGACAGAAGGGCTCGGTGCTGTGGACTGACGGTGCTGCTGTATGATGTGGATGTATACCACCAAGATGGCGCAGAAACAGACGTAGTGGGTGAACCAGAAGGAAGGAATGAACAGGGTTTGTCGGGCGAGACTGTCCACCAGCTTCATGATGTCTTCTGCGGCCTCGATGCATTTCTGTACGTGTGCGCTGACCATGGGATGCGGGTCTCGCGGGCGGCGGCTGAGATCTGTGAAGTCGTTGAGGAGGAATGACCGTGTGACGTGGATCATGGCGTGTGAGTAGGCGAGCTGGAGGACTTGGCTTTGTCGACAAAGGGGTGGGATTAGACTGGATGGCCGGACACTGTTGAAAAGAGGCGGGACACTCTCTTTCCATCGTTCTAGTTCTGACGTGAGGCGGACAGCTGTTTCCAAGGGCGAGTCGCGGGACAGAGGGTTGATGCTGTACAATTGTCGGGAGATTTCGCCCAGGATGCGGCCGAGTCGGTAGTGAAGCACAGAGGCGATCATCATACTGTCCGTGGATCCGGTGCGCCGCGACGGATCTTCCTCTAGTAGATCCTCGTCGTTCATTTCGTCAGGCAGTTCTTGATCAATGTCCTCGTCGTGGAGCAGTCGAGGTCGACCGAACATGATGCTGAGGTATTTGTCCAAAGTGTACACGCTCCAAAAGATGCGTTTTCGTAGCTCCAGTTCAAAGTATGAACACCCATTTTTGGACAGCTTCACTGGGCATTTCCGGTGTAGTCCCAAGGCTGTCACTACCTGCAAGGCAGTGCCGAACAAGTACCAGCATTCATTAGCCCGTGATGAGGACAATAGATAGAGGCATTGAAGGAGTCGTGCTTGAATGGTTTCCAGCCGTGGGGGCCCGGACTCCAAAGACGACATGTATTTCGAAGCTGCAAACCACCGTTCACTACTATATCAGTCAGATAGTCTTGGTACCCGTGCCAGCTATCTCACCTTTCGCTTTGCCCAATCCCCGCACCTCCAGGTTGAAAGTCCTGATGTAACGTGCTCACTGCAAAAATCATGAGAACAATGGCCATCCGAGCAACCATGTTGCCTGTCGGAAGATTCAACACGGAAAACTTGTTCTCATACACCTGCTTGACCCAGTTCTCCACACTACCTCGGTGCAAGAAACGGTAAGTGACCATAGAGAAATCGAAGTAAATAGCCACCAGCTCCATAGCCTTGTCGAGAGAGGGCAGGTAAAAGTCCACATCCTGCGAATGGGAGTAAGGCTTATCACCAAACATGAACACGGCCGTGTTCTTGGACGACTCATTCTGCACTTCATTGGGGATATGTGTTGTTTCATCCTGATGGAGTCGACTCCAGACACGATTGATGAAGGAGATCCCAGACGCAGGACCGAGGTAGTTACCCTCAAAGTCTGTGGACCCAGGTTCCGGTGAATAGCGTATTGACACTACCTGCCGCATGCTGGGCAGGGTATGTTGCCCACGGCCGAAATCACGGACAGATGGTGAAATGGCAGTGCTCCCACGAGAATGAGAGCCATTCGAGATGCGACAAGTGTCAGGGGTAGCATCCCCGCCAGCCGGGCCGCCAGGCGACGGCGTCGCAGGTAACGGGTCTGGGGGTAGACCTCTAGAGTAGGCTGCGTTATACCTGCAGGGCAGCGAGAGCCGCGTGCATCTGACGCAGGGCAAGGTGCCGGTGCATCTAGTCTTTTTCAACTTGCACGAATCACAAGCTCTGGTGATTTTCTGCCGGGTTGCACCATTCTTGTTTGATGTCGGCAGTGTACCGGATAGTTTCCTCTTGCGCGAGGACTGTTGCGATTCCACCGGATCATCGCCTTGCAACATTCCAGGCTCGGCGGGCCCTTGCATGGCGGTTCGGGCCACGCCAGTGGCCATGTTGGGATCAGCAGGGTAGAGGTGCCAAGCGGTTCATGGGTTCTGATGCTTTTCCGAGCGCGATTCGTAGATGTTGAGGGGGAAGAGGGCGAGGAGAAGTATCCGAGGAGTTAGTGGAGCGGCATCCCGCCCTTTCGGGTTGTCTCCGAGCGCGCGGGGTCTCTCCACCTTGTCCACCCCGGATTCTCAACGAACTTGATGAATTAGGAGATGAAGGGTTCTTGGAAGAAACAAGAGAGAGCTCTAGTTAGGCCCGAGGTACATAAGCCGACATCGTTGACTGATCAACAAGGCAGAGCCGAAGTGATGGAACCATCCCATCTCGCATTTCCGAGTGAGGTACTACTGCATCGAGTTACTCGTGTGGTCCTGCATGTACGAGATCAAACACAATGTCGCTTGGCGAAGGGCGAGGTCATACTAAGTCATTGTCATACCAATCATTTACCATGGCTGGGTGGGCATCTAGCTGATCGCTTTAGCATACGGGGAGTACCCCAACAGTGATGGAAGATCTGTTTCAACGTATTCAAGTTCCATTCATTCAGGTTCAATCGACTCGTAGAGCCCATCAGTGACTTCCCGTTACCTTGAAAGGTTTACCAAATGTTCAAGATTGACACCAGACTACGTGGCCGTAAACGGCAGCGAGCTCGGCATGACTCTCAGTTGATGAGAGTTCTCAGAGACCAATTCCGTGTCCTATCGATCATCACGCAGCATAGGTTATCACACAAGATGTTTGGCCACATTGATAAACCTCATCTGCCGCGCGAGCCAAGGTCATCTTGCGGAAACAGAAGCTCGACCCGTTTGGCGTCTTAGCATCGTGGTCGTTGGTCGATGTCGAACCAGGTGAACTCAGTAAAGCGACGAGTGAGACCTTGTTTCTTGTGACAATCGTAGCAAGGTCGCGAGGCCAAGTTCAAAGTTTCACGTCCCGAGAGGACTCGAACGAAGCCTGAATGAAAACCATGTGCTGTTGCAAAGGAAAGAATTGGACATCGAAAGATAAACCAAACGCCAACGCTAGAGCCATCCTCCGGAAAGTAGTTGTATGAATCGCGAGTCATTAGAGCTTGGAGGAGTGCACTGATATCTGGCAGTGACTCGCGCAAACACGTCAGGATCAAGAAGAATACAGTGCTAGGGCTCGGTCGGAAACGAATGTAGAGAGAAATACAAGTTCCTAAGATCAATGCAATGCGAAACTTCAGTATGAGAATTGAGAGCAGCTGACCACGAGAAAGAGACTGCCGGCCCAGAAGACAAGAACGAACCCGGCTGCTTTTCAAGGCGACTGTACACGCTCAATCAAACTGGGATGAAAACACAGCCGACAAACGATGAAGCAAAGAAATATCAAGACAAACAACCAAACAAAAACATTCAGGATGATGATGAATTTTGCGGCGGCGTGGATCGAATTTCGTGTGCGAGATCGCTTGGCCGAGACACGAGAAGAAGACAACCCAGGCGTCACTCCGATGGTATGCAGCAGGACATTTTCAGTGCCGCGAAGGCGGCACTACCGAGGATCGAAGAAATTGTTCCGATTATCGAAACCGGGTTCATTATTATCAGGGGGTGGTGGGTTTCGAAGATTGGGGTTCTCCGCGAGGAGTTGGAAAACAGTAGCGCGGAGGGTGTCAATTGAAGCCCCCGAGCGAACCATGTTGATGATATGCTGTGCCTCAGCGTTATTGCCCAAGCGCAACACGCCCAGAAACTGGTACACGAATTCTGTCATGGTAGACAGCTCCTCTTGTGTTCGCCGTGCAGCGGCCTTGCGGCGTCTGTCGGCTAGTTCGTCGTGGACGCATTCCCGGTTATGCGCAATGCACTCTGTACATGGCGTCCCGGTGCACTGGCGACGCAAATAACGAATGTCAGATGCACATTATCAAGGAAATTGGAGGGGGTAATTGTTCAAGGGGGAAGAGGAAGGAGGATGTGTGGTGATGAGGGGCAGGGTCAGGAGGAAGGTACCCTTGTTCGACGCCTCTGGCATTCTTTACAAGCCGTGGAAGCTCGTTTCATTCTGCCGTCATCAGGAGGACCCCCTCCGTTGTTTCCAGGCGGTTGACCACCTCCGGCACCACCTGCGCCGCCTGAAGGCGCGCTGCGAGGCGCAATGGGCCTGAGAGGTCTGCCAACATCGCCCATGGTGGAAAGAGGAGACGTGGAGAAAGATGAGAGAAGAAGGGAAAATGGAACAGAAGAAGAGATTGAAGATCAGGAGCCGGACAAGCTATCAGGCAAGCCACTGAGGAATAGAAACATAGTCTATCCCACGCGAATCATATCAAGGCGGGGGTGAGAGACCCGGCGAATTTGCCTACGCTACTGGCCCCGCTCTCCGTGCTGTGATGTCTGTAACCCCGTGCGGCGCGCTGCCCCGTAGTAACAGCCAAGAGGCAACAGGGTATGTAGGTGGAGGAGGGGGGAGGGGGAAAGTGAGAAGAAGAGGGAGTTGGTTGGGCGAGGAGAGAGGAGGAAAAGGAAAGAGAAAGGGTGTGAAGAGAAGGAGAGAGGAGGAAAAGGGAAGAGAAAGGGAGTGAAGAAAGAGAGAGAGAGAGATCGTGCTGCGTGAGTGGCGTAAAGGGTGGATCTCAAGCTGACATTCCCTAACAGCCTCGGGGGCTGGACTATAGAGAAAGGTTGACCATGACCACAGCAGGACTTAGTGAGCTTCTCCTAACTACAAATTTCAAGCTGAAATGAAGCAGTTTAATAGAGGTTTTGATTCCCATCGCAGTGTTAACTCTCTAGATGGAAAACATCTACTAGACTCGTCTCGTTTGCGAGCGCCACACATGTCTGATCATTGCCCAATTCAACCACCGCACACACTTGCCCGTGGAAGAGACAGGAGGCTTTCAAGCCTCGTCATGAAAAGAAACGATTTTTTGCTCGATTCAAGCGGAGCTCACACATCTACAGCGTGCATAGGGAGGGATCCATCACAACCACAGACCCTATCCGCACGGTCTATACTGTTTTGGTACTCCTTCCCCGGAGCCCCTGTTAAGCAAATTCATGCAAAGGACGATGCTGATGGGTCATTGCCCGAGGAAATTGCAGGGCGTTGCGGGTTAGGCGGTTGTTATCGGTACATTAGTTCCTCGGCCGTGTCCCGACGAGACGCTTGCGATCTGGGGAGTTCCCATCATCCTGACGATCGTTGAACTGTTGAAACGGTTAGAATCATTCAAAAACTTAACGCGGACAGTATGGAGTAGCAGGATGAATGTTGTTGTGAATTTAGGCAGTGGATGGAAAGCAGGATTGGCCTGGAGATTGATTCCGCAAGTGATGGGCCAAGCATATTTCAAGCTATCCGCGCTCATTTCAGCGTCACTAGCCATGATGATCGAGGATTAAGACTTCCTGGATCGATCATTGGTTGATCGTGGAGGCTGTCATCGGGCTTCTTCCATGGTATTCCCCGTTTACTCTTTTGAGTCTGGTCGGTTTCCTTCGGATAAAAACCACTGTGGATACGATATAGTGGCATCGATATGAGCCGATAGGAGGATCGGCGGGCCTCCATTCCATCAGTCCCCGAAATTCCAGATGTCATCGGTTGTGAAGAATATCATCTGCATCAGCATACCCCAAGCGCAAGGCGTCGGGGAAATGCTTTGCTGGACATATTTTGACTCTCCTCTCCCCTCTTTCTCCCTCTCGTTCCCGATTGCCTGAAATCCTCGCGTCAGGCTGCATACTGGCAATCTCCACCAAGCGAAGCGTCGACCCCACTGTGGCTGTCCTGCCACTACGCGAGATCGTTTGTCCTGGTGGACTCGTGAGCCGTTTCTCACTGCATCGTGGATGAACGGAACAGAGAAGAAGACGATCATGGAAGAAATGAGCAGGAAGTGCGTCCTGACGGTCTCCTTCTCACTGAAGATCTGGAGACAGAGATTGGTTCAGCCGTGGCGGTCAGACGAATGAGACGAGGCTAGCGAAGGAGAAGTCGAACGGGGCTGGCGAGATTCGCCACCGCTAAGCAACGCCATACGTAGTACAGATGGATCTCGTTGTTTCGAGTCTTTTGACCTGCAACCGCAAACAGAGAGATGTGATACGTAAGGATCATCGCGCGGGACGTGTTTGACGTGTGGCCGTGACCGCCAATTATCAAGATACTGTGGATGTTAGTTGTCAGTTGTACTTCACATTCTGATATTATGCATCGTAGGTCTACAAGAGCATTCTATTTCATCATCGGCGCTGCCAAAGTCGTATTTGACTGCAGGCTTGAACTATAATCTTAATCAGGTAGTTTGACTTGATACAATCGTACCCCGCTCACTTTTATACCATCGCCAAGGTAGAGGAGAGAAAGAAACTGATACGCTGCACTCGGTATACTTCGTACTATGTCCCTGATCGAGATGAACACTTGATCGAGTGGACCATGAACAGGGATTGTGAGTGGACTCGGTGATATCCTCCGTCATTTGGCACCTCCTAACTTGCCCCTCATCTCGATTCATGACTCACTACACACACTGAAGGTCCTCTCATTATTTCATGCATCTCATGTCATGGCTGTCTTCCACCTCTACTGCGTAAGTACAACACGCAACCACTAGCCCCACCAATCGTTGAATAGAACATACTAACTGCTCGTGCTCTCCTAAGTACTGTTTACTTTGTATTGTCTTCTGTTCTGATATAGGCTCGTTAAAGCTCTAGTGAACTCACTTGTCTTCCTCCCGCCTTTTCCGAGAGCTCAAATGATGCCGACTACTCTATCACTAGAAAGTTTCAGGTATCACATCTGGGGCTCTAATGAAGCCACCACATTCTCAACGATCAAGAGAACGAATCGGGATCGAGCAATACTGGTACTGCCGAGTATAGGCGACGATAGTACGCAGTATACAAACCCCACCAGACACGCCCTCCAACCTCAATTTTGATCCTTTCACCCCCACAATATTCAGACTGACGGCTCCATAACAACTGGGTCAACTTCAACTTACCAAAGCCACGTGGCGAGGCGTATCTCTTCAAACTCGACACTCAATTATCCTTCCACCACCACCACAAGCAACGCCCTGCACCAGCATTCGCTCTTCACGCAAGAAACAAACAAAGCAAGCGGGGTCTCGCCTCGCCCGCTTCAATGCCCCTCTTCCATATCCACTCCTCCCCAAGACCCCTCGTGATAGGACATCATCATACGCAGTCCATCAGAAGGAGAAGAAGCGGTCAAAAGGAGCTGCGAGCAAAACCCAATTCCGGTCCTTTTTGCCTCGATCTGATCCCAAGTCATAACGGACTTTGGCCGGGCCTCGATCGATTTCTCAGCTGGGTAAGTGCATACTGCATAGAACGGGGATCGGTCACGGTTGAAAATCTCTCGCGTGTTGGAGGCTGTGCTTGGAACGTGGAACTGAGTGTGAAGATCTTTGATCGAGTACTCCGTACTCACGATGAAGACTTGCCTTTTTAGGGCTTGACGAAGCTATCACCAACTTAGAACTTTGAGGATTTCGATTCCCTGATTTCTAGAACTATGTCCACATTCTCATCAAAGGGATCCTTGAGTAATAGCTGTGATACTCCAGGTTTGCCGAGACAGTTCTTGTAGATCTACATACAGCCAGGAACCAAATCCCGAACTATGCTGGCCTAACAATAGTGAACCATCTTCATTGCTCTTCATTTATTCCTCCAGTACAACAACTTCTCAATTACAATATCTACACAGACACGTCAACACTTCTCCAAAAGACAACAGTCACCCTTTTACCATTTACTCCTCCTCAATCCATCCTACATGCCAACGCAGCCATCGCAAACCCCACGCAACCCCCTCCTATCCAAAACCAAACCCCTCATGTTCCACTCTGCCGGAAATAATTCGGGCCCTTCGGACAAGGATGTCCCCAGTACACCTGCAGAAAGCATTCCATCATCGCACAGGCAATCAAGCCAACAGTGCAGACAAGCCACGTCTGAGCTGCCAGTCAAGCGAGTCGGGACGAGCCAATTTCGAACCTAGGTTCGGGGACTACAGGGGCAGCGCTGCATACATAGATAGATCGCCGAGATCGTCGGGTGAGTTGGCATGCTGATCGATGGGAAGTTGGGACGTTTCTGGTCTACTGTGTGCATGATGCTACTGCGTAGTGGGGTAGATTGTAGATTGTACTGCGTACATATCTGATCTGGGAATTACATAGGTGATGGGTGTTTGTCGTTTGACGAGACTGTATCCTGGACTGGGGTATTATTGAATGTCGTGACTGGAGCTAGAAGAATAGACAGGAAAAAGAAATATGTACTTGAAACAGAAACAGGTGAGAGATGTAAAGAAGAGGTGATGAACGTAGAAAGCCATGTCCCATAGACCCAGAGAGCCAACGGAAAGAGGATATCAGATGCAGTGAAGTGCACCCAGGAAATGCAAGGATGCCCAATTCGTCCGCCCAGAAGCGGGTCCGTCATCAGTAGATCGGACGGCCCTCGTCCCAGCGACGGGATTGTCGAGGACTCGTGGCAGAATCATCCTGTTTGTCGGGTACCAGGTGATGATCCGCGTCGAGAGCACTCGACGGCGATGACATGGACAATCGGACACTGTCACGGCGGGCACTGCTTTCGAGTTCGCCGCCATTGCCGCCCACGCTTCCAATGGGTCCAATCCACTCCCAGACACGGGCGACGTCGCCGCTGCGACCTTCACGAACAGCAGCACGCACATTAGCATTGCCCTCGACAACGCGACGGACGCGACGCCACAGCTCTTCGCGGCGCTTGCCATGTAACTCGAACCGCAAGACGTCATCACGGAGCTGGCCGATGGGTATATAAGGCTCCCTGGCGCCGTTGCGGGCATGCAGTGCCGCCTGTGTAGCTAACCGGTCGAGGGTTGTGGCGACCAGCTCAGGAACACGGGCGATATCAGAGCGGCGGGCCAGGACCCGAGCGCGGGCATAAGCCAAAGCGCCAATGCTGAGCACTAGAAGTGAAAGAGGGAGTCGATACGCGAGGAGAGCGAGTCGTACGTAGCGGCGGGCGGCACAGGCGAGTGGGAGTCGGGCAGTGGATGTTGATGTAAGGACGAGGACAGCGGAAGGTCTGTGATAGCGAGGGCGCCTCTGTTAGTTCCGGTACACAATGTCAGAACCAAGACCTTCAAAGGAGATAGGTTGCGGGATATGGAATCCCGGAACAATGAGCGGAACTAAGGAGACATCGAAAATGTCTAGAGAGGGAGAACTTACTGCTGAGTTTTGCTGATGACCTCTTCCTTGTCAATGATGTCTCCAATGGCACCCTTCCACAGGTCGTCGAATTCGCTGTCACTGAGGCCCTTGCGACGCTTTTTGGCGACTTCCTCCTTGAGTTTTGGTTCACTGATCTCGGGCGATGCAGCTTTCCCATCGTCTTTAAGCTGGCCACACTCATACTTGGCCCTCCGATCCCGGAGTTCTTCCACAGCCTTGTCAGCGACAGCCTTGACACGGCGCGCTTTCTCGCTGTCCGGTTCGCAGGTTGGCGGCAGTGGCACCAGACCTCCCAACGAAAGCGGATGAGGCTTGAGTATAAAGTCGTGCTCACAACGGGCCTCAAAGTCCGGGTAGCAAAAGGCATGAGGCGGGCATGGTTCGCAACGCGGCTCCAGGACGTTGGCCCATTCTGGCACCCTGGTCTCAGCAAGTGACCAAGTAGGCTTCCCTAAACCACAGTATCCAATCTCGATCTTTTCCTTGCGCCACCAGGCACCGAAACCACCAAGCACCATCAAAATGACGAACCACGAAGCCACAAGACTGGTCGACCCCTGCTTCTTGGGCCGCCTTTGGGCTTTGGTGAGTGGTCCATAGTGCTCAGTCTCTAGAGCGAGTTGCTCCTCCGGAGTGAACTCTTCACCGGCGCTCAATTCGCTTTCCTCTTCTTCCTCTTCCTCCTCTTCAGACTCCTCGGTCTCTTCCTTAGTAGGCTGCAATCGTTCCGAGGTCCTCTTCGACTTCGAAGTAAAGTCAAACGACTCTCTCGTAGGAGCTCTCATTCCATCTTCCTGCTTGACACTGCCAGGCGTAGTCGACTTCCTCGACCGAGGCCGCGAGCTACCCTTCAGCGCCGGACTTTCAGTAGACAATCTCCCCCCACTCCTCCGCTTGCCGTCGTGGCTCGACCTCCTGCTCCCCATATACTCAGAAGGACTTCCACTCTGAAACGGATTGTCATCCGTGAAAACAGTATCATCTCTAGGCTCAGTCTTGACAGACGGCGTGAACTCCTCCACCTCGGTAGACGGCAGAACCTCACTGCGACGCAGCTTCCTGGCAGTAGGCTTGCGGGGCGAAGTGCCGAAAGCAATAACCGGCGTAGCGACCGAGTCGTCACCAGTCTCTGTATCGGAGGCACGAGGATGCTTGCCCACTGAACGCGCAGTAGTTTTCCGCTTCGACGCAGTCGCAGGTGTAGCGGGCACATGGTTGTCATCAGTCTCGACAGTGGAAGCGCGCGCACTCCGTCGCGACGCGCCCCGTCTTGTCCCTGCAGTCGACGCAACAGTCGATGGTGTAGGCGGCGGAGGTATTGACTCACGCTCTTCTCCCTCGCTAGCAACAGAAGTAGCTCGACTGCCCATATCCGTAATACCCTCGCTTGTCCTCCTCACTCTCTCCCGTTCGCGCAGGAGCTTCCTGGCCTGTGGAAGGACCTCATCTTCCAGGATGCGGATCAGCTGAGCTTTTTTCGCAGAAGCAGGGTAAGAGATATCGTGATTGACGAGGATGGAGCGCAGATGGGGGACGGTGAGGGAGCTCAAGTCGAAATCTGGCTGCAGGTATTCTAGTTCGTCTGCCATGATGGATGGTGTGGGAAGCGCGATGGCTTCGCTGTCTCTGAAAAGTTGATCCTCAAGGGAATAACGCACAAGCACCGATCAGCCTCTGTCGCTTTAGAGAAGCCGCGTTGCAGGGATGGTGAAACGGTGCGATGCTCCAGTCAGTTTCCCAAGTCACGATGACGAGCGATCACTCCTTGTTCTGGAACGTGGCCTGTGAGGACGTTGCAGGGAAAAGAAATGAGGTGGATGTTTGTCCGCTTGTCAATTTAGCCCAAGACCGTTGGCCGAGCTCGTAGCCAGGGCAACAGGCGGGGCAGACGAGAAGGCGCAAAGTGAGCCCTGTCAAGATGACGGACAGTATAGCACGAGCTTCGACTGGAACAGCCTGCCAGGTTCCTGAGTGCGAATTCTAAAGGGAAAGAGAGGATGGAAAGAATCGCGAAGCCGGAAATCTACACGATGACGCAAAACAAACAAAGCCGACACGTGACTGTCTCGCCACTTGGTCAATGAATACTAATAACTAGTAGATCAAAGGACAAAGAATACAATCTTGGATTCAAATGGATGTATTCACAAACCATCATATACTAAGAAGGCTGGAGCATACAAAATACACGAAGCAAGAATAGAGAAACAAAAATAAAAACAACAATATCCCACCGTGGCTCCATGCCCCAATGCTTCGTAAAATCAATTTGAAAACTCCCACCCGCGAGACGCCGCCCACGAAACACGGAGAATATGTAACGACACCAAACAGAAACCAGGAAAGCAACGAAAGTAGCAAGGTCGTACTTAAATGGATAAGACGTGTATGTGCATCAGGCCAAATCATTGGTCGCTGCGTTGGTCGAAAGGGCGAGCCGTGTCGGCTGAGCGGGAGAGGTGGAGGAAGGACGAGGAGGAAGAATCAGTGTTACCGTCTGCACTGCCGGTGGTGTGCATGGAAACACCACCCAATTCGGCCGGTGGGATGCCCGAGATACTCGCCGCACCGATGGCCATCTGCTCCTTGAGTGCGCGGTACTCGGCGAGCTGTGTCTGCAACTGCTGCATGACATCGCCGATGGGGACGGCGTGGTCCTCGAGCCGATCGCCAGGCCTGAAGGGTCGCAGCATGTGTCGCAGTGAGAGCGTATTGATGGTTGCTTCAATGCGAGTGACTTGCTGGTCGACCAGACTAACGACAGTGAAGTCGTTCAACTCGCCCCCGTGGTTCTTGACCATTTTGAAGAGTGCAATATTGGGCTCTCTCAGTTGAGAATTGGCAGGGTACTCAAGAGCACTGCAGAGCCGCTCCAGTCGAAGGGTCACTTCCCACAAGCGCCATATCAGGTCGGTCCTCAGGTCAAGTTCCGAACCAGGCTTGAGGGTAGCCGGACCAGCTGGCTCCGCACTCTCTTCCATCGTCGTCAGACGACCAGCAAGCGCATGCGGATAGACGAGATACAGCGGCTCTGGGTTTTCAAGGCCCTTCAACTTCCGCTCACCTTGATCCTTGATGACGAAGCCTTGACTGTTCAGCTGCTGCAGCTCGCGACGGATGTTGTGTCCAAGGCTGTCTACCCGTGGGTGGCCGTTCTCACTTGGGGTCGTCGAGGCGGAGCGCTCGGCATCAGCGAAAATCTCAAGATTGCGCTGGATATCGGTCATGAAATCCGAAGAGACGAATATTTGTCCACCATCAGCGACGGCCGAGATACGAGATGCTCGGTTGACCATCGGACCGAAGTAGTCCATGCGGTTGGTAACGGGATCATTTTCACAGACAGGCTCACCCCAATGCCCGCCCATACGAACAGACAGACCACGGAAGATGACATTGTTCTCCATATCAACGACAACCTGACATTGCGGCTGCTCAAGAATCTCTGTAGGCCACTCCGCCTCCAGAAGCTGATTCTGACAATTGAAACACCATAGCAAGGCCGCAGTCGTAGTCGCAAAGGCCACCATAAAGGCGTCACCTTCAGTCTTGACTTCGTAACCACCGATGATTCCAAGCTGTCGACGAAGGATGTCGTTGTGGATTTGAATAGCCGAGCGCATTGCATCCGGGCAAGTTTCCCACAGGCCAGTTGACCTCTTGATATCCGTGAAGATGATGGCCAGTTCACCAATTGGAGCATCCACGTAATCGAAGCGGGCGAGACGCGAATCGCCAGGGACTTCACGAGGCCTCTTGCGTTTGATGGTCGTGGGAATGATTTGCTCCTCGGGGAACGCAGACGGACCCATGGAAAGACTGGGCCGAGGCCATTTCTTCTGCCGTTTCTGAAGCTCGCTCACACCCAGGATCATCACCATCAACTTGTTGGTGGAGCCGAACGAGATGGCCAGATCACGTAGTTTCTGAGCTGCGAACATGAGATCCGGGTAAACACCTCGGGTGATGTCGACCACAAGTTCAGGCGCGACAAAGTCCCACAGCTCCTTGGAGCCAATGATGATCATCTCATCTTGCTCAGTCAACCTGGCATGCATGGTATGAGGGGCTGCAATGACGGCCGGCATCATGGGGAAATGTCCGAAGCATCTGGACACAGGCAGAACATCATTAAGCTTTCCATTGCGAGCCACGAAGCCGCCTGCCGCACGAATACGCGCTCGCTCCCTGGGCTCTGCTGGGTCATGGATCTGCGTCAAGTTGCGGAACGTGCCGTCGGACTTCACGAGAATTGCCTGAGCATCACCGACATTTGCTGCATACAGATCCATGTTGTTCAAATATAGGACTGTTGCCACACCGCCGGACTGGATATCATCCTGATTGAGTTGTTTGGTGGCAGATGATCCACGGTGATACTGCCGCAGCTCACGATCGTCAATGGACCGGTAAGCAGACCCAGCCATGTTCTTGTTCAACGCCAAGAACGCCCGCCTGAGTGCATCAAGCGGAGTCTCTTCCTGCTCAGGCTGAAGCTTCTTGAGCTCATGTGAGAAAGTGGGAGTGAAGTTCTCGTGAAGATATTTGGCGACTCGAGATCCTCCGCTTGACCTTGTTGACCCATCAAACATACCCACCAGAGTTTCGACATTGTCAGGCTTCAGACGGGGAACGATCATGTCGATAATGGACAGATGCTCAGTCCGGCCGAGCGTGTCTGCCATACCATAGGCAAGCGATCCAGCCAAGGAGGCAGAAGTTCTCACACGCCGGTCCTCAGTCTCCTCAGGAATGGTGGGAATCGTAAGGGTCACATCCATCAAGCCCAGAACACGAAGATGAGTGAGCGACGTGAAATCCGTTAGATCAGCACCATTAGTCAGCGGCTGGCCCAGAGACGCAATGTTCGGTTTGATCTCGAGACGCTTGTTGCCGGAGAAGTTCAGGTACTTCAGGCTCCGATTCCAGTTCCAGTTCCAATCGTATGGCCAGTTGGAAACATTGTACTTGAGTCCGTTGCTTCCCACATCGAGGATGGAAAGCTTGCTGACCTTGCAAAGTTCGGCAGGTAGGACTTGGAACCGATTGGCGTTGATATGTAGAACCTTGAGATTGCTCCCCTCTTCCAGGTCATCGGACGGGAGCGAAGTCAATTCATTGCCGGACAAGTACAGCTCAGAGATGTATGGCCATCGCTTGAGAACGCCCTGAGGCAACTCAGTCAACTCGTTGTATGACAGGTTGACAATGCGCAATTCCGGAAGGCGAGCAAGTTGGCGGAAGATATCGTCATCCAATCGGTTATCAGCAAGGTAGAGGTTTCGTAACGATCCGGCAAATGTGACTGCCCCATGCTGCGAGAAATTGGAGTCTTTCCGAGAAGACGAACTTGCTTCAGTCGCTGATCGAGAAGCCGTAGACACCTTCCTTCCATTCTGCTGCCCAACGGAAGGGGCCATCGACGGGTTTCGCGGGAGTCCCGCTGGCGACGAACCAGGCACTCCCACGGCGCTGGAGGCTTGGCTTGGCCGGCGTGGGTCTGATTCATCATATGGCCCCAAATCTTCGTAGCTAGGGTTGCCAGTGATAGCAGGTGTTGCGAGAGGTGTCATAGTTGGTTCACCAGGGACCGAAGGTGGCGGTGCACCGTGCCTAGGGAATGTCGACAGGAGATTCGTAGAGACATTCAGCGTTTCGAGCTTGGCACAATGCCAGATCTCTTCTGGTAGTGACTTCAAGTTGCATTCTCTCAGGTTGAACTCCTTGAGCTCTGTCAGACACCCGATAGAGGCGGGCAAGGAGGACAGCGGGTTCTTGATGATGCTGAAATGCTCTAATCGACGAAGTTTGCCAATCTGTGCTGAGACAGACGAAAGATGGTTCTTGTCAAGAATGAGCTTTGTGACATTCGTCAGATTCTCGAACATGGCATCTCTGAACTGGGACAGCTTCGCGGATGCAAGATTAAGAGAGGTCAACGTCGGCATGGGCGTGTCGATATCGAATTGAGTCAAAGGATTGTGGTCCAGGTGCAAACTGCGCAGCTTTGGGAATGCCCCTCGGAATCGGGAAATGAGGTTGTGACCAAAGAACAGCTGTTCCAATCGCGGAAGCCGGGAAAGGTCATCGATATTGCTGATCGCATTGAAGCGGCCATCAATCTCTTTCAGATTGACAAGGTTCTTGAACGACTTATCCAGAGATCCGCTAAGATTGTTGTTTGTCATCCAAAGGCGTTCAAGAGTAGTCAATTGGCCGATGTTGGGAAGCTGCTCAATACTGTTGAAGCTGATGTTCAGCTCCACCAAGCTTTTCAGCGTGCAGAGGAACTCCGGGAAGACCTTGAAGCCGTTTGATGACATGTCCAAACTCCTCAAGTAGTGGAAGTTCCCGAAGTAGCTGGGAAGCTTCGTCAACTGGTTGTTGGCCATTCTGATGCTGACCAAGCCGACGAGTCTGTCCAGTTGCGCGTGCTCCAGATCCTCCAAAAAGTTATTGGAGACGTCCAGATACGTCAACTTGCTGGCCAAGCTGAAGCTTGTCGGCAATTGCAGGGCCTCATTGCCAATGAACTTGATCTCCCGCAGGTTGATGCAACTTTGGATGAAGTCCTTCGGCACATCCAGCGAAAGATTTCTGGACAAGTTCAAAGAGATGATCTCCGAAGACTTCTTGTACAGTGTGATCGGAATCGTGACGAGACTTCGACCTTGTAGATCCACATGGCTGAACTTCTGCATCTTGTTGAAGCCGGGATCGGCCTCCAAGCTGGTATACCCGCTCAGCTTCGTCGGCAGGAAGATGAACCGGCAGAGGTAGCTATGATCCTCACGGCCAATGTCCTCTATCCGGTCCTTCTCCGTATAACCGATCTGCTCCAGAAGCTGTTTCTGCATCATGATCGGCTTCTCCTTATGATCCAGCTGTCGCGACAAGTCATTCTTCCGCAATACAATCTCGTAGTTGTTGAGATGGTCCTGCAGGAAAGACTTCTTGCCAAGCATGTAAAGGATTTCAGCAACAGTCGCATTCAGACCAGCTGAAAGCGTTGCAAAGGTTGAATCTATACGGAAGACTCGGATGAAGTAGGAAGCACCGTCGCGATCGCGCTGACCAGCTGTGGGTCGATCAGCGCCCCCAGAGGGCTCTAGCATGAGATCGGGATATTTCTTGACGTGCCAACTATCAGGCGCATGCCAGCTGTCCGGCGCATGCAACCCTGGTCCAGTATCGGGCCTGGCGGGATCCTCTCGTGGCGTTGTCGTGCCGTCGATTCCAGGAGGCATGCGACCAGGGGAGGTCGAGCGCACGATATCAGCCACATTTTCAAGATCGGTGTCGAGTTTGAAGACGTGTTTGCCTTCCTCTCCATGGGCCGTGTCACGGGCTTGATGAGTATCTCCAGTCAGGTTACTGCCCAGACGCCGGTCAAGGAAACGGTGCGGCCGAATGCCACCGAGACCCTTGCCGGACTCTTTCTTCTTGTCCGAGTCTGCCGATTCCAAGTGACGCGGGGTCGACGTTCCTTCGATGCTTCCTTGCCGACGTCGAGGTGGAGACTCGCCGCGTTTCTTGTCACCATGCGGCTTGTGTGACCCTGGCAAAAGATGTCGACCAATTCTGTCCAGAATGCCTCTTTTGTTTGGCGGACCCCCGGGAGAGTGGTGGCCAGGCTCTCGGTAGATGGCACTCCGCACACTCGGAGTTGGGCTGGTCGAACGACCTCCAAGATTGGTGGAAGAGCTCATAGCAGTAGACGAACTGAGGTAGTAGTTATCGTGGTAGGGTTTCAACCCAACCGAGAAATCATCACGCCCTCCATTAGAACGACCATGGTACCCGGCCAGATCACCCGCGAGTGTAGGCTTCTCCTCTTTGCTTCGAGAATGACGGTGCCCATTATTCGCTCTTCGACTTGGGTCCCTCCGGGTTGATTGGGGAGCGCCTCGAGATTGGATACGCTGGCCATCGGGTCCAATGGGCACTTGCCGCACAGGGGCCTCTCCGTACTGCGGTATATCGTTGAAGCTTTGATAAACCCATGGCGTGATATCACTTGATGGCAAAGGTGTGCCTGCCCGTGGTCGCGAGGGTCGCTGCGACCCTGAAGCTTCCGAGCCGTCAGAGTTCGCTCTCTCACGAGCTTTCACTTTATCGATTGGACCACCCCTCCTGCTGGGCGGGTTCTGCGAACCATCATCGGTCTCGTCCGGAGTAGCATAATCTTCGCCAATCGAGCCCTTGGTCATCTTCCTCAGCTTCTGACTGATACTCGACTTGGAACCTTGACTGCTTGTCATGCTCGCAGCGGACGGCCTCCGGTGATCTCCATTGTATTCCACCTCTGTCGGTTCGCTGGCTATCGTGCGTCCGGTCGTTGGGCGGAAGCTGGCAGATGCCGGTGATGCTTCATGTTCAGAGTAATCGTGAAAGAAGGTTCCCTGGCAATCGGTGGACCCGGACGTGGCCCATGGAGCGATAGATTCGGCTTCGTCATGTTCGGTGTGCGGCGGGTTGAGGGGCGGGGGTCGTGGACTCGAGGAGAACGATCGCGACTGGTCTTCCGTTGCTCCCAGCACAGCCAGTGCTTTGCGGTGATTACTGAACCCAGAACCCTTGCGCTCTTCGGTCGGGGAGATATCTGGGGAGCTCCAAGACCACTCCCAATTGATCTCAGGTCCTTGAGCCGACTTGGACCTGGAAATCAGTTAGCAATCACGGTCAAGGCCCTGCTTTTGCGCGGTGCGTGTATGGTGATGAAGCAGGTTTTGCTAGGAGAATTATCCTTACCTATCCATTAATGTACCCGGGAAAGGGTCGGCATTGCGACCGTTCGAGGCGGGAACTTTTTGCCCTCGACGTGAGTCCTCGTTATTCCGTATCGTCTCTTGTGATATCCAACTGCTGTTCCCGGAGCTCTCAGAACCCTGTCGCCGGTCGGGTTGCTCGTGCTCTCGCACGGGCATGGCTGGTCCAGATTCGACCAAATCCCGCCACAAAGGGCTCGATCAAGTTGCCGCCAGCTGCGCTTCTGGGATATGTAGAGGCCCAGTGCAGTTCACCATCAATAGACGCGATGCGGATCGGATGCGCCGGGGAATAGGGGAGCTGCGGCGGGCGAAGTCGGTGGTGATGTCGCAGATGCTTGCGCCACAGTTGCGGAGCTCGGACCCGGGAACGCGGCAGCGATTCGTACAGCCCAGAATAATAACCGGTGGCAGTGTAGAAGGTATTCTGTCGCGCTCGGAGTCGGAGATCTGGAAGCGAGGGATGAGGCTATGAGGCAGGTCTCATCGATGGGCGGGGCCTTCGGATGCGGATCCCTGAAGCAAGGCGCCACGAGCTGCGAGGGCGGGGGGGGGGAGCGGGGGCAAGTATAGTGGACGCAGTCACTTCAGATGAAGATGAAGTGAAAGATATTTGATTATAGAATAATTATCGCGGGTTGCTCGGCATCAAGGACAGATGGGGGACATGCTGGCAAGGCGGGAACACATGTGGTACGAAGCAGGTACCAGGGCGAATTCGGCGGTGGTGGGAGAGAAAGTCGTGACTCGTAATTCGAAAGTGAGGATGGACAAAGGAGCCCTCGAGAAGTGTCGGGAGGATGGAGGGGGATGAATCGGAGAGTTTCAAGGAGAAGAGGAAAGAGGAGAAGCTGAGGGTTCGAGAGCGGAGGGAAAGGTGAGGCTCTAGCGCTAAAACAGCTTTCAATAGTGGGAAACGTGGGCATGGACGATCGTCCAACCCATCAAGGACATATTCTACTGCAGGAGATGGCTCGCTTTATTTTTCCATTCGCCAGGACGAGGAACTAAGACATGGACATGGACAGGGCAGTCGCATAGTCCTGTCTGGGGCATGGTCCGTGATGCTGTCCGTGCTGAACCAGGACTGGTGGATCATCTACGGAATCATATACATCCACGCTACTATTGACTCCTCGATGGTCAAGAATTGCTAGGTGTTTCACAGACCCATTACCCCGGGCCAAATTGGGAGGTGATGATTCAGCTCGATTCCAAGGATCACATTCGTGTCAGATCAGGATTCTTGTCTCTGACATAAGTACCGACCTGCCTAACTACTCGGGTATTCATCTCGAACCGCGTTGGATGCTATCGTGAGGAATATGTAGCAGGCATATGTGAGTTCAGCTATTCGCTGAAGCATCGTGCATTGATACTAAGTTGCAGTGAGATGTTTTCAAGCTTCGGCACTCTTGAGGCCGGGTTCCACATTTGTATCCATCTCCTCAGGCGTAGAGCCCCAGGTCAGAGCGAATCTTGCTGAATTCGGCTATCAGCTCAGCCCAGAGCTTCTCAGTGAAGACTCTGCCAGCTGGCTGGCTCAAGAATGGAGCACCACTGCTGCTTGTCAGTACAGTTTTCAATCAGATCAAAGCCGGGGAACATACCCATGAATCTCACCTTTTTCCAAGTACTTGCCATGAGTATCCTGGCCAGTGGCAACAGCGGCGTGCAGAAGAATCCAGGCCCCGTCTTCAACTGGCTTTGCATGGATCATCATGTAGATGGACATGGCGGGCTTGAGCCACCAAGGTAGGTTTCGATTGATGCTGGTCGCAACGACTCCTGGGCAAACTGCATTCAAGATGACCTCGGAAGATGGCACAATCGTGACCAGACGCTGCACAAGAGCGTTGATCACCAGCTTGCTGTCCTGATAACGCCGCGTGCCTCGGTACTTGGCTCTGTCGTCGAAATGTGCCAGGATACCCTCATCTCCAGTAGATTGGTCCGCTTGTAGCGTATGTCTCGTGTGGCTGAATGAACTGACAAAAGTCACTCTGCTCGGCGAGCCTCGCTTGGCTGCCGTGGCTTTCAGCAGGGGCAGAAGACCGAGCACGATGAAGAGATGGCTGTAGCAATTCACTTGGGAAGGTGAGCTCATATACACAGACACGTGGATAGGGCCATTGTTGTGAGACGTACCTTGCATAACCCGTTCATGGCCGCTTTTGCTCGTCTGATAGTCGATCAAGTTCACACCAGCATTGCACAGAAGAATGTCGAGTTCTGGCACTTCCTCTTTCACCTCCTGGATGAACTCTGAAGCCGACTTGTAGTCATCCAGATTCAAAATGAAGAGTTCCACAGTAGCGTCCCGACTGACTGCTCTGATATTTGGGTCGTCGCGGAGGGAAGTTAGTGCAGCAAGACCTTTGGTTTCGTCTCGAGCCGTGATTATCACGCGCGATGCGTCCCACAGCAAGCACTCGCGGGCAAACTCCAACCCAAGGCCTGAGTTGCCACCAATCACCATGACCGTCTTGCCTGCGAGGCTGGTGCCACCAGGGATAACAGGAAGCGTGTAGCGCATGGTGTATTTGTGTGTAAGGAGGATTTGTGAAGACGTGAAGATGGAAGCAGAGAGGATTGAAGATGAGATGAAAAGAAGGAAGAGCGTTTCTGCTGCGTGGGTAGAAGTTCCATAGAACTTTCCGGACGACAGGCACCCACACCACAGTCCAAGGCAGGCTTCGATTGCAGATATGCGTATGCATTTGCTCGCCAGATGTATCTCTAGATGTGAATGAAGCAAGTAGATATGACCACTCTTAGCAACAGCAATTGACCACAGCCTATAGAGCTTCTACAGATCAATGTATATACGGAAAAGACGAATAATAACACTCACTCTCCATCATGGAGCCCAACCGTCTTACCCTCAGACGATCTGCCAACTGCTTCTCACCAGAGGTTAGGTCACTGGAGTCGTCATCCTGAGACTTCGGAAAAGGCTCAGTAACCGCACCACGATCAGCATTACAGTGAAGACACAGTGATTGAAGTAGGGGTAATAGATAGCGGACACACTCTGCACAGAGGCACAAGGAGGCATCCATAACAGATGATTGCATTGGATGCTACGTGGGAGATGAGAGTGATGTCGAAGGAAAGAAAGGAAGCACCAAATGATCTCCTGATATAGGAGATCAAGCAAAGGAAATCTCCGCGGCAGCAGCAGGAGATCCCCGAAGCAGCATGACTAAATGGTCATACCTGCCCAGGTGTCAACAGTAGTCCATACATGATCTCCGACCACCGTGTGCCAGGAGTGTCAGTTGACGGATTCACGCCATGTGGCACCCTCGATCTTCATTGCATCCGAGATCGACGTTTCCAAACCGACTGGCCTCGACTAAACACGTTGCGATGACCGGTCCAGGAACAACCCGCGTCCCTGTCATATCGTGAGACCTTTCCTGCGAAGGCTATGTATCCATTACAGGCCGCGCCCAACGATGGAGACTGCGCTTCAACAACAGGTTGGTCCAGTCCGATCTGACCACATCGATCGGGTGAATATGTGCAACGGCCAATGACGGTCTCTGCTTGTTGCACACTTGGTGATCTGACCTGTTCAATTTGCTCGTTGTGGCGTGGACTTTGCGTTGATGTAGGAAAAGAAGAGGCTGGGAAGATCCACTCTCGCCCGATCGAATGCCCGCGTCTTGCCATTTTTCTTTGACATGTCGATTCTTCGCACGTTGTAGAGTGTTGGAATTGAAAAGATTTGAGACCGGAAATTGTCAGCTGAGGTCAAAAAATAGTATATCGTGGAATGTCGAGTGCTTCGATGGCGGATCGAAGTATTCGCACGTTGATAAACAACGTGGCTGACAGGCGGGCCCCACGGATCTGCGCTGAAAAGGGAAGCTTCAAAACATGAAACTATGAAAAAACATCAAAATATCAAAATGGCGGAGGCTGGTAGTTTCCCGCTCTTCTTTTTATAAAAACGGGAGGTGTGACGCTTAGGTCGAGACTACCTTGTACTGCGTGTTATTGTTGTTGATTCCCTTTCCTCTTCCTCTTCCTCCTCTTCTCTTCCCTTCCCAAACCCTCCCATCCTCATTCACGCTTCTTTGGCTATTGGAATACTCTTGTATCACTTGAACTCCCATCTTACTTATTCATCTGTCAAGCGTTGCCAGTCATGAGGTTTGCTCTTCGGGCGGCTTTGGGCCTGCTCTCTTCCTCGGTCCTGGTGGTAGCCCAGACATACACGGACTGCAACCCACTCCAGAAAAGTAAGTCACTCGGCCTCACTGCAGCCTGAATCATTGCTGATCGGTCACAGCCTGTCCTGCGGACCCCGCATTTGGACAATCTGATCATACCTTTGACTTCACGTCTGGACCCTTTTCAGACTTCACGGCTACCGGCAATGTTGCCTACGACAGCACGAATGGGGCAACCTTCACTATTGCCAAGCAAGGCGATGGTCCCCTGATCCAGTCCAATTGGTACATCATGTTCGGCAGGGTCGATTTCTCAATCAAGGCCGCCTCGGGACGTGGAATCGTCAGCAGCGCCGTGCTGCAGTCCGATGACCTGGACGAAATCGACTGGGAATGGCTTGGAGTCAACGATGCCCAGGTGCAGACCAACTACTTTGGCAAGGGAGACACCAGCAGTTACAGTCGCGGTGCTTTCCATGACAACGCTGGAAACCAAGATAGCTTCCACACCTATTCGATCGACTGGACTGCTGAACAAATTGTGTGGTCCATCGATGGCCAGACCGTCCGTGTTCTCACTCCACAGACTGCCGACACCAACCAGTACCCTCAGACCCCGATGATGATCAAGGTTGGCGTGTGGGCTGGCGGTGATCCCAACAATGCCCCTGGTACCATCGGTGAGAGACCTCTTCGGACATTGTGTGAAGACCATGATGCTAATACATCTCATAGGTTGGGCTGGTGGCCAGACGGACTACAGCCAAGGTCCTTTCACGATGTACCTCAAGTCAATGACTGTGACCGACTACTCCACCGGCAACTCGTACAGCTACAGCGACATGTCCGGCTCTTGGCAGTCCATTACCTCCAACGGTGGCCAAATAAATGGCAACAGCGGGGCTGAACCAACCACGACCCAATCTGCCCCTGCCGTGACTGCGACTGTCGACAGTGCCCCCATCCCCTGGGAGGGAACCCACAAGGAGACCTCGACATTTGTTACCCCCAATGTCTGGCCCTGGGTTGCCACCGACTCCCCAACGGCGTCTGCCAGCTTCCCCGCTGGCTGGCAGTCCAGCTCTGGTCATGTCACGCCGCCTCGCGGGGGTTCAGTCAGTGAGCACACTCCCGCACCCTCCAGTCCTTCCCTGGGACCGATCACTAAGTCCGGATCTTTTGTCTCTCAGTCTATATTCCGCTCTACCTCAGCGCCCTTGGTTTCTTCTTCGGCTGCCTTTTCCCGCTCTGGCATTGAGACCTCGACGGTACCTACGACCTCCCACGCGAGGAGCACAACCCTGGCGAAAACTACGACCACGACCAAGTCCAAGACCACTGCCACAGAGGCTGCAACTGAGACCACTCTGCGTGGGAGTGTTACTGCCAGCCCGACCAATTCTTCTCAAGTTGCGCCCTCGAAGAACCTTGGGCTGAATACGCGTGACATTCCTGCAGTCTTGGGCAGCTTCTGTGTACTACTCACTGGGATTCTTGGCTTGCTTTAGACGGACGAATTGTTCTGGATTACTGTATTACTACGACGATGGTATGATTTTAACGCGGCGTTCACGACTCTCTTATCCGACATCCGGCAACACGCCGATGCATGCGAGACGATCTTTTGGGCTCCTGTTCACACAAGAACAGTATTTTGGCGCTCTTGAACTGCTTGGTTTTCATGTTGATTCATTCTTATGATCCGTACGTCTCGAGGACTCGAGCCGGCTTTTGTTCTGTGACGCGGAGGCATAACCCGCTCACCTTCTTGTACTACCTTGTGTTCCTGTGGCCATAGACAATCATGAATTATTGGATTGATCGCGAAGAAGCTCCAGATGTGAATTATCCCAATGTCGGCTTGTTGAGATAGGACGGCGCTGGAACAGTATTCCGTAGCTGACCTCACCATTAGGTATAGCGGGACAACCAAGTCGCCATCCAACCTCGACAGATGGCGCTCTCCGAACCATCTCTTGTCATGTCTCTAGAGAGCTAAGACTGGAATCTTTCTCGCCGCAACAACAGAATGACAACTGCCTCCGCCCGCATCTTCCTCGTCCGCCACGGTGACACAGACTGGATAACCGGCGGCAAACATGCCAGTCGAACAGAAGTACCGCTATCGAAGCAGGGTGAGAGGGAAACCGAAATGATCCGGGACCGTATCATCGGTGAAAACAAAACCATCAACCCAATGAACGTGGCCAGAATGTACAGCACCATCCAAAATCCCGGAGCCTTGTGAAACAAGACGGTTCCCCAGAATGGTCCGACTGACACCTCTGTCATAGATACTGCTCCCCCCGAGAAGTCGCCATCCGCACCGTCCAGATACTCAAGCTCGGCGTCCACAACCACCAACACTTCTACAACCGGGAGTCAGGCCAGAAATGGTCGACCCCGTCGCAGATTAAGGGCGAGTCGGCCGATCCGTACGTGCAGATTACCAAGGCTCTTCAGGAGTGGGATTATGGCGAATATGAGGGGCTGACGGCCCTGGATATTCATGAGTTGAGGAAGAAGCAGGGTCTGGAGGGGCAGGATTTGACGTGGAATATTTGGGCGGAGGGGTGTCCTGGTGGAGAGTATGTTTCCCAGTCACAGTTCTTCTTTTGGGAGATGAAGGAATTGACTAACGGGCTCTGGTGATCTTGTTCTGTTGAAGATCTCCCCAGCAGGTTAGTGACCGTCTTGACGAGTTGATCTCGGAGATCAAAGCCATCATCGAGGCCAATTCCTCCAGCTGGCCGAGCGGGCAGATTGTTGCTCAGCGCGGCCATCAGGCGCAGGATATCGTCTGCGTTGCGCATGGGCATATCCTGGCTGCTATGGCGCGGCGATGGGTTGGACTGCCTTTGCAGTCTAGTGCGGCGCGGATGGTCTTTGAGCCTGCTGGTGTGACTGTGCTGGGGTATGTTGATTCCGTATTGTTGTTCTACCCTTTTTGGCTTCTTTACAATGCGTTGTATGCTTCGTTTCCTGGGAAGATGAGTTGTGCTCACTTCGTGGCTGGCAGGTTCGAGCATGACAATATCAACCAGCCGGCTATTATGTTGGGACGCAAACCCGGAGAAAAGGATTGGTTTGCTTGAGATTCTAGAGATGCAATTGAGTTGGCAACTTTATGCAAAGGTCATAGTCATCTACCTCATAGTCATCGAGATTCTCGATTCTAGTTGTAAGACTGCATGTGTCTGTTTTCTGTTTTCCCTTTTTCCCTCCATAGAGCCGATACCGGTGCAATGCAATGCAGTATCACCCAGTCTATGAACCAACCTTCCAGAACCCATCCACAGCCCGAGTATCTATTGACATGCCCTGCGTTCTTAGTTACATATGCATGCTAATCTCCGCGTCAGCACTTCGCCCAATCCGTATAATGGAGACCAGTCACCATGTCCCATGCACTAAATAAGACTACCTAGGTCCTTACTACATCAAGTCCCCGGCAAACACAAACATCCCTCACGCACGTCATGTGCCAGACAACGCCCCTGTCTGCAGCTGTCGTGTCCGTTCTCGAGACATGCAGCCCGAATAGCGAGTCAGCATGACGTGCCCTGTACTGCACGCGTGGGTTGCGAGTGGTCTGACTTGGCGCTAGCAGGCTGCAGTTGCAATGCTGTATAGTAAACTGATGGTCGTCGAAGCCGCATACTCGCGGAAATGGAAGGGGCATACGTGCATAATCTTTGGAAAAATGGCGTGCAGACACGAGTAATGCGGCCTTGGTCTTGGACTGGATTAAGTGGGATCGGGATGTCGTGAGGTTACCTTGTGCCTGGGAGGGTGTTTATGGTAGTTATGGAAGTTGGATATCGTGACTCTCGTAGATTCAACTCGTAGCAAAATCATCAATTATGTAGCCTCCAGAGCTTGCTAATTCCATCTTGATCTTTACACAAGTTAATATGTAGTAGCAGCTAGTCCAGCCTCTGTTCACACGGCTTGTCAAACAGGACTTTGCAGCGCTACTCGCTTCTGATGCAAAGGCCCAAACAACCTTTTGATCCCCATCCAAGGCGTGTTGATCGGACTATCGAGTCCAGTATACAGGAATAAATCATATATCCATCCGCCAAAGGTACAACCCAAGAAAGGCGCTACCATAGGCACCTGAAAAGAATCAGCATCCAGTAAACACCCCCGAAGAGAAAGAACTTACCCAGAAATAATAATTTCCCGCCGCCCACACCTCATGCCCATACCCCAGCATATACGACACCAATCTGGGCCCAAAGTCCCGCGCGAGGTTAATCGCATACCCCGTCTCCCACCCGAAGCAAGCCCCAATACCAAAGATCACAAAGAACAACGCAAGAGGCGTCAAGGGTCCCGCACCGAGATTCCCATCATCCTTCAGCGCGAATATCATGAACATGAGGATCGCACTCGCCAGAAACTCGGAGAAGAACTGCCCCGTCTTCGTCATGAACTCGGCCGGGTAGGTACAGAAGATCCCGGCTGTTGCGGTCGTCGAGTAGCCCGGCACGGTGCGAAGATGGGCTCCGCCTTCGTAGACGTCGATGGCGGATTTGTAGTTGCCGTAGACGATGGCGGCGCCGCTCATGGCGCCGAGGAGTTGGGAGAGGGCGTAGACGGGGAATTTGCGCCAGGGGAAGCCGCGGAAGACGCAGTTGGCGAAGGTTACGGCTGGGTTGATGTGGGCTCCTGAGGCGCCGCTGGCGTAGACGCCCAGCATGACGCCGAGTCTGGGTGAAGTTGTTAGGGCTGCGCTTGGATGGAGGATTGGACAAGACTCACCCCCAGCCCCAGGAGATGGATTGATAATCTCCTTTCTGTCCATGGCTGAGTAGGACTTGCGCGACGACTCCGTCACCGAAGAGAATCAGAATCATAGTTCCAAAGAACTCGGAGAATGCATCTCGACCGTATGCCCTCAGCCTCCACCACAGCAGAGACGGTTGGACAGGTTGGCTGTCAATGTCAGGTGTGAGATCGCGCATAGATGTCTCATGTTTACTTCCGAGGTATAGAGACGTGCTTCCACTATCCTGACTCAAGGAAGTGCCGACCTCTTTGTTGGGGCTTGACATCGGATCGAGGGCAACTCCGGTCCACGAACTCACCAAGTCTGCCTTCATCGTCGCCAGCCAATGACCCGCTATTTGAATGACTGGCAAAGCGGTTACAACAATGGGGGTGACGATTGATATCTCACCAAGCCACGACTGGGCACGACCGTGTAACCCTGACACACAAGGTTTGCGCAGTCTGCTCGCGAATCGGCTCAATTGGACGATGCAGGGTCCTCGCGAGAAGCGTGTCTCTTCCTGAAGGCCTGCTGGGCGTACGAGAAAAGAACCAGCTGTAGGTAGTCACAGCCAGACTCGGTGTACTGAATCACCAAGATGAAGAGACAGCAGATCAAGCGGGCTAGAGAGCCCTTTTCTTGCCAGCAAGCCAGCCAAGCAGACAATCCTGAAAACCCCATATCTCTTCCCAAGCCCATGGAGACCGTTTGTAGGAACGGCCGTTTGATCTGGGCAGCCGGAAAACGCCGGCCCATTTCTGATTTTTTTGAAGTTTATTCTGGATGGCGTCGTCCTTTGCCAGCCCAGCCCCGGTGACACCGCTAGTTGCGCGTCATTCCCACTGGTAGAGGGTACCTGGCGAGTTGACATATTGTCACTGGGAACACAGAAAAGCTTCCATTGCTTCTGTTACCCATCACCACCAGCTTGCTCGCCGGGAGAGTGAAGGCCACGCAGGCCGGATTGCAATTTCTAGAAGTTCGAACTGTGCCACGGACAGGAAGCTTTGTCAATGTGAGGAGCGAGTTGGAAAGAAGGCGGATTTGGACTCGTTTTGGAATGCCTGGATTGCTCCTGGGTACTGGGGACTGGGATACTGGGGATTGCTGGGCATGTCGACCCTGGGCGATTTGTCGAAGCTGACGGTGGTATTCTGCGCATGGGGGTATCTTCGCTTCGATGATGACACCAATGCCTCGCGCTCGTGTGACACTTTCTCATGCAACACAAGGCTGGGATTGACCTGACATGAGGGTGTTGCTGGCATTGGGGATGAGGAGTGACAAAAGGCTTGTCCTCCGAGGCGACACCATCCATTCCACTATCGATCGGTTATTGCCGCAGCGACACTCACCGATAGGACCGAGACCGGCGAGCCAAGAACAGGTGTGCAGGATGCAGGAGACAGGATTGGCATCCTGCCTTGCCGAGTTGCCATCTGGACTGGACTGGGCGGCCTGAAGGGAGAGCGACGTTCATCTCGTGCTGGTCCAGACAGACGACATTGCGGAGTGGAGAGGAGTAGTTGATGGGGTCCACCATGGAAGCAGAAGTGGACAAAGTGGGCACTCGTCAAGGGTACCGAGTCGTCTCCAGAGTCTCCCCGCATTCGCACCGACAATGTCTCGAGCAATGAGCATCTTCATCCACGCAACTGGTGGAGCCGTTCGCATTCGGAAGAGAAGGCGAGGTGGTCACACAATGTCATTTAGAATGTCTTTGAGCCCCTTTTTCCCCAGATTGATCGTCGGTGAATGTCTCTATAGTTCAGTCGGTCTGAACGTCAACAATGACATAGTCCATGATGATATTCATGGCTGAAACTATCGAGTCTGCATGGCCTCAGCTGCTGTCATCCCATTTGCATACCATTTCCCACTGGCCCGTTCTGAACCTTCTTCAGTGACGCTCAAGCCTCATCTGGAATCGCCATGGCTCTGGATCCTGACCCGATCCCCCTGTTCATCGTTATCCCACCAATCCTTCATGCTCAACTCTGGTGGCCCCCACAAGCAGCTGCTCTTGCTGTTGCTGTTGCGTAGACCCCGCGCGGGAAGGGGAAGATGGTGTCACCGCAGAAAGTGTGTGGTTATTTAAACATGTCCTCCAAGGAGTATCTCCCCTTCTTTTCCCCCTTGACCCTGACTGGAACTCGGAGATGTTGCTCTTTTTTCTGAGGCCTTGAGAGCGCGTGTATGACACTATAGATCGTGGCGTGCATTTGTTTTTTTCTTCTCGAGTAGACTCTACGTCCCTTTCCCTTCCATACCGTCCACATACATCAACCATGCATCCATCACAGACCTTCGTCGGCTCCATCGATCAGGGCACAACGAGCACTCGCTTCCTCATCTTCAATCGAGATGGAGAGCCTGTTGCTTCCCACCAGGTTGAATTCACCCAGATATATCCCAAACCAGGGTAAGTAAATCCGACGGAACAGCCCTCCCAGCAACAGAATTAAATACTCATCCAAACGCAATAACAGCTGGCACGAACACGACCCACTCGAACTCGTCACCTCCGTAGAAACCTGCATCGAAGAAGCAGTCCGCGACTTCGAAAACACAGGCCACTCCCGCAACAGCATCCAATGCGTGGGCATCACCAACCAACGCGAAACAACCGTAGTCTGGGACCACGAAACCGGCGAGCCCCTGCACAACGCCATCGTCTGGACAGACACCCGCTCACAGTCCATCGTCACCGAGCTCAAACAGAAACCCGGCGCAGAGCGCCTCCAGTCCATCTGTGGTCTCCCGCTGTCCACCTACTCCTCCGCGACAAAGCTGCTCTGGATGCTGGCGCATGTGCCCAAGGTGAAGGAGGCGTTCGAGCGCGGGACGCTGGCGTTTGGGACGGTCGATGCGTGGCTTGTCTATCGTTTGAATGGTGGCGTTGGGGCAAATGTTTTTGTCTCGGATTCGACAAACGCTTCCCGGACGATGTTTGTGAATCTGCATTCGTTGCAGTATGATGATTTCCTCTTGGATTTCTTTGGCATCAAGGGGAAGATTCATTTGCCTACTATTGTTCCTTCGTCGGATCCGCATGCTTACGGGGTTATTGCCTCGGGCGTTCTCTCTGAAGTACCGATCATGGGCTGTTTGGGTGATCAGTCTTCTGCCTTGGTTGGGCAGAAAGGGTTCTCGCCGGGTATGGCGAAGAATACGTACGGGACTGGGTGCTTCTTGCTGTACAATGTGGGCGACAAGCCGGTCATCTCGAAGCATGGTCTTCTCGCGACGGTGGCATATGACTTTGGTGGCCGGGCTGTCTATGCACTGGAGGGCAGCATTGCCGTCGCTGGGTCGGGGATCAAATTCCTGCAGAACAACTTGACCTTCTTTCAAAACTCGAAGGAGGTCGATGATCTTGCCCTGTCGGTGGAAGATTCTGGGGGCTGTGTCTTTGTCACGGCTTTCAGCGGGCTCTTTGCGCCATACTGGATTGACGATGCGAAGGGGACTATCTGTATGTCTTACCATATGGTACCTATTGCCTTGGACGACCACCTCTTACTGACATTGCTCCGTAGTCGGCATTACCCAATACACCCAGAAGGGCCACATCGCCCGCGCAACCCTAGAAGCAACCTGCTTCCAAACCAAAGCCATCCTCGACGCCATGGAAAAAGACAGCGGCAAAACCCTCTCCGAACTAGCAGTGGACGGCGGAATGAGCAACTCGGATCTAGCGATGCAGGTAAGACCTCCCAATCTCCACCTGAACATACAGGAACTAGGGCTAACATCAACGTCTTGTTTCTTATACAGACCCAAGCAGACCTCATCTCCATCCCCGTCTACCGTCCCAAAATGCGCGAAACCACCGCCCTCGGCGCCGCAATCGCAGCGGGCCTGGCTGTCGGCATGTGGCGCAACTTCGCCGAGCTACGCGATATCAACCGTGCCGGCGGCGCAGTCTTCGAGCCACGCATTACCCGCGAAGAAAGCGCTAGCAAGTTCGGCGAGTGGGAGAAAGCTGTACGGATGTGTAAAGGATGGGTTAGTAGCAACAACAGCTCGGAGAAAACCGAGTCCAAGCCTGGTCTCCAAGAGGGAAAGACGAACGGTACTTCTACCCCACTCGACAACCATGATATCCCCATCCCCAAGGTGTCGACCAAGTCTGCGCCGGCGTCGTTGTTCTCAGATCTGGTTAGTAGTGGTCCCGGTGGGGGTCTTGGAGCGCAGTTGAAGGTGAAGAGCCGGACTCAGAATGGGGACATAGAGTTCCCGCCGGCAAAAACACCTTTGATCAGCATCTCAGGGGATCTGGATGATGCGGACGAGGAGGATCTATTCCTTGAGCTGAGGAAGGTGGAGATTCTGCAGAAGCTGAAGAAGTTGCGGAAACTCAAGTTGAGCTATTACTAGGTAGATTTAGGGTGTAGTGGGGTGTTGATATTCGTGGCTTTCGTTCCAGCTGGCTGGGGATGAGGCGTTCGTGGATACCATTATTTGGGTTTCTCCTGGGAATACAGAATACGTGCAAATGACATGCAATGAAATGACTTCTCGACATTTGCTACCTAAAGATCATTCATTTGTTCAAGGTTCGTTTCTCATATACATCGCAGTAGATCATAGCCATCTCCCAATTTAGTCCAAGGCATACCAGTCATATCCGTCGTATCCATCATATCCAAGGTATCAACACCAGACAGTCTTATATTTACGCAGTAACACCCTCCTTCGCCCGCGCATAATCCTCCCCCTCCTTAACAAAAACACAATTCAACTCCGACCCCGGACTGAGCGTAACCTCAAACCGCAGAACCGGATCCTCAACCTTCTCCTTCCCACTAACCGGCAACGCAATAATCCGCTCATAAGCCTGCAGAATGCGAATAATGGTATACCCCATCTCAATCGTCGCAAACTGCTGCCCAATACAGATCCGCGGCCCGCCGTTGAACGGGATAAAATGCCACGGCCGTGGCGACCAGCCCGACACCCACCGCTCCGGAATCCACTTGCCCGGGTCGAAGTAGTTCTTCGAGTCGGGTCCGTCGTAGAGATCCGGATCCCGCTGCATCAGCATCGTCGAGTAGATGACCCGTGAGTTGGCGCGCACGCCGACGGGGTCTCGGCCGTCAGGGCCGCCGCCGCGTGGGAGGGTGGTGTCCTTTAGGGAGTAGCGCACGTTGAAGGGGACGACAGGGTAGAAGCGCATTGTCTCGTTGATCACGGCGTTGAGGTACTTCATTTCTTTGAGGTCGTTGTAGGAGGGCTTTTGGGCGTCGGCGCCGACGCCGAGACGGGCGCGGATCTCCTCGCGCAGCTTGGCGACGACTTCGGGGTTGCGGGAGAGCTCGAACAGGCAGAAGGAGAGGGTGCCGGCTGTGGTGTCGCGGCCGGCGAGGAGGACGGCGACGAGCTGGTCGCGCAGGATGCGGGGGTCGCGGGTGAAGCGGGCCAGGGCGTGAAGGAAGGTCTCGCGCTTGGAGAGCTTCTGGTCTAGTTCGGCGGTGGACATTGAGAGGACGGTTTGGATGTATGGCTGGATGAAGTCGTCCATGATCTTGAGGTTGCGGCGGAATTCAGTGCGCGACATGGCGAAGTTGAAGACGCTGTTGTTGTAGAAGAGGCTCAGATTAGCTTTCTCCGTGCCAATGGGAGACACAGATGGTGTCACACAAGATCGAGATCACTTACCCAAATCGGAAAAGCTCGGCTTGTCGCTGTTGCACATATCTGAACGCTTCCGCAAAGCGCGTGGCCGGGTTCTCCAGACTGTCGGTACCCTGGCCGAGCAGGTAGTCCGTGGCTGCGTCCAGGGTATACCGGAAGAACAGTGATCCCACGTCGACGACTCTGCTATTACTGGGCGAGTTGCTTCCTCCAAGTAGCGGGATAAGCTTCTGCACATGTTTCTCGAAAATTTCCGTGTCGACAATGCGGTCCCGCACGAACATGGGACGGATAAGCTGGCGCGAGCGCGACCAGAGTTCTCCGTCCGTGGCAAAGATACTGTCGCCCAGGAACTCCTTCCACTCGCGGTGGAAGGGCTCACCCTTGCCGTAGTCGGCGAATTGGCCAGTCAAGAGTGCCTTGATATTCTCGGGGTCATTGGTCATAATAGCGCGCGTGGAAACACCGGCGTCCAGTTCGGCGGTCTTGACATTTGTCTTGCCTCCCGCTGTGGCAACGGCTTTACCCCAGAACTCGATGTCCTGGTTGGCTAAATTCGCTTTTTGGCCCGCGTAGATGAAGTCGAGAGCTGTGCGTCATTGTCAGCGTTATTTTGTTCTGAAGCGATGATAGCAGCCATACCGTAGGGAAGACGGAAGTGGATCTTTGGGGCCCTGGCGCCTAGGCGCGCGATCTGGGCTGAAGCCTGGAGTTTGCGGAAAATGCAGAACAAAGTGAAGATTCCCAGCGACCATAAGACGGCCTTGCCGGGCGTCATGCCCACGAGAAGCTCTTCGATCATAATGGCGGGGTATCAGGGTGAATGATCGAGCCGTGCCGTGAATTGCCCGGTATAAGATAAGATCTGGAAGGAGACGGGGACTGGTCCATATAAATGGTAAGCAGAATCAGCTCGGCCCCGAACCACGCGGCACACTAGTGAGGACCGGGCTTTAGTTGAGAACATGGTTCCATGATGCACGGTTAAACGGGGGAAGTGGCCCATTCGTAGGGGGTTATCAATCGGGAGACAATGGGCCCGGTTTGGCCAAACGCTGACTTCGTATCGATCAAAGTGTCCAGTTAAGAGACTTGAAGCCCTGACAAAAGTGGATGAGGGCGTGACTCCTTCGAGAGATCCTTGCGAGGTGCAAGCCCCGCTGGATGATCTCATCCGCTTCGCTCCACTTGGGTCGTCGTGTCTTATGCTTTCCATTTGACATTGCGGGATTGGTCTAGATCTCAATTCGCGGTGTCTGCGGGGAGTCATAATGATTGTAGATCCCCTTCCATTTCTGCTCATAACTTTTTGTGAACAGCGTGAATCCGGGGAAAGTGGACTGATGTGGGCTCGTGGTGCGGGAAAGCCTCGGCTGCGTGTTTCATATGATTCCTCCGCTGCGGAGATCGACTGTTTGCAGGAGGTTAGTAGGAGTTAGTCTCATGCGAGTGAGAGAGACTGGCAAATGGCATCCTTGTCGCTGATTCAGGCGCAGTTGCTTGTAGTGGCCTGGTGGCGGCGGTCTCGGGGAGGAAACATTATGGGCAATTGATAAGATTCATGGATATAATCTGGTGCATTTAAAGTGCAGTTGGATTTACAACTAGACCATACTGACGCATGATAACCGGTGGAATTTGCTAATCTGATTCATTCTGATATGAAAGACTACACTAAAAAGCAACTATCTGCACGAGAAACCAGGGTATCGTCATTCATTGCATCGTCAGTAGCGACCGGAATCAATATAAGTACATCACATCACTATTCAAAATCAACGGGGGCCATTCCCCTCATCTCCAAAGCAGACTGTACACTTTTCTGCATCGTCGCGATTGCGTCTGCCCAAGAGACAGCGCCCTGCCCTGACAGGGGTGTCTGATTGTCCCCCGCCCCTCGCTGACATGCATCTTCATCAACAAGCCACATAAGCCACCGCACCACAGACACAGCCTTGTCAATGTCTTTTTCTTCACTGGTGACCCGGCGAAGATATGTACATAGCGACTCAACATCCTCCCTGTATGGACCCTCAGCCGCAAAGGCAGAGTGCCAGGCACTAACCGCATCTCGCAGGTCTGGCAGGCTGGACAGTCTCTTCGAGGTAAAGACAGGCTTTGGAGGAAGTGGAGGAAGCGGGAGCCGTTTCTCAACTGGGGCTGGTGCAGAGGGAGGTTGCGCCTGAGAGACTGGCCGTGAAGCTGTCGAGGGGCGAGAACGCTGGAGCATACGGGCGCGCTTTTGCTCTTCGAGGACTTCTTGACGAATGTCCTCCGGCAAGGCAGCCAGAAATTCGGCGGAAACTTCTGGCTGTTCTTCGACAGCTGGGGACTCTTGCCGGGATGAGGATTCTCGGTCAGATTGAGCAGAGGTAGTCGCTGGCCGAGCAAACCCAAAACTTGACTGGGTCAATGTCTTATTTCCGCTTGTCGCTGTTTTTGGAGGCCGACCACGCTTTTTCTTTGGTGGAGAAATTGGTCTCTTCAGTCGAAGGGATCCGGATGCTGGTGGGCGAGATACAGGCACGGCTGGAGGTGAGGGTGCCGACGGCGCAGCCGAGACAGGTGGCTGATTATAATATCCCAGAACTTCATTGCGGACATCCTCAGGTAAGGCAGCCAGTGTTTCTGGGTCCAATTGAGACTGGGGAGGAAGATCGGCCGTGGCAGGCTGTGCCGGGCGACGTGGAGGGGGACACGGTGATGTCGAACGTGAATCCTGCCTTGCCTTCTGCGCCACAAGTCTCGACCTGATATCCCCGGGAAGTTCTGAGACGACCTTGGGATCAGGTTGAGTGGGCAGGATGAACTGAGTACCGGATATGTTCAATGGCTTGTGAGCGCTATTGCTGAGGATAGGATCGACTTGGATTTTGGCCGAACCGCCCTTGTGTGGACTCTCCAGTTCATCAGGATCGGCTTCAACGATAGCTTGCTTGTGAAATGGAGATTGAGATTTCCGGAAGTTGAGCTGCCGCTGGCTGCTCTCGACGTTCGCTCCAGGCCCGGCCTTGATCGATTCAAGCTTTGTCATTTGCACTCCGAGACCTCGCAGGTCACCGGGTGAGAAGTTGAAACTCCTGAGCATCGAGAGAGCCTCCTTTGCCAGGATATCAGTGGCATTGGTTGCGATCCCTATGACAACGCTCTTGTTGAAGGTATCGCACTTGCCATGGCCCAGGTGTTTCACTGGCTCGAGAGGCGCGTCCATTGATCGCCGCATCACTTTGAGTGTCAGTTGTTTGCCCTTGACCAAGTTTTCAACCAGTCGCTTGTTCAGTTCCCCGCATAAAGATTTGACGAAATCTTCCGCTTGATCCTGATTCACGAACCGGATTCCCCAGTTGACTTCGGCAGAAACAGACTTCCTGATGACTTCGTTGCCGACTTCAGTCTTGTCGATGCCTCGAGCATATTCATAGATCCTCATGCCCGTTTTCTGGCCCAAGCTGGAGCTAAGTCTCTCCCTCGAGAGATCCCTCACGTCCTTGACAAACTTGACACCAAGTTCTTCAAGCTTAGCGCCGAGACTATACCCAACACCTGGTAGGTCTTGAACAGTCAGATTTCCGAGGAAATCAAGGACAGCGTCCGGTTTCAGTTGAAACTGCCCGGCTGGTTTGGCCTTTCTAAGCGCCACTTTCGCCTGCAAGATGTTGCCGCCAATTCCGACCGAGACTGCGCATCCCGTTTTCTCTTTCACCGAGTCACGGAGGGCCTGGGCTACCTCGTCCGCTTTAGCCTGCTCGCGATAGATCGACCCCTCTGACACTCCCCTTCCATCTGAGCCACCTGCCTCCAGACACTGATTGGTGATGTCGATGAGGGCTTCGTCAATGCTCACACTCTGGACGACCCCGTCAACCGCCAAAACGGAACTATAAAATTTGCGACTGGCGTCTTCGTAGGCTGGGAAGTCATATGGGAGGACCTGCAGTTCCGGACACGCTTGCAAAGCGCCTTTCATCCACATGCCATTTTTGATGCCGCGCGCACGTGCGACGTAGTTACAACTTGCAATCTCAGAACCAGAACCAGATCCATGAGCGATGGCCACCGGTTTGTCCTGCAATTCGGGGTGCTTGAGTATAGATACGGCAGCAAAGAAGGAATCGAAGTCGACGTGTAGAATGTATCTCCTCGCGCCCGGCACAGGCTTCTTGTGGGAAGCGCGAGAAAGCGTCTTCTCCTTAGCTGCAGCTTGTAGCTGGGCTTTCAACTCAGCCTTCCAGGTTGAGAGATGATGAAGCCGTGATTCTCGATAGTATTGTTGGAGGAACTCGGGGTTGACAACGCTTGATTTTGCCATCCGAGGATCGGACAAAAGCTGTGCATTGTACTCTTCGGAAGTCATCTGGGGATTCGAAGGGCTGTTCTGATTGGAACGTGGAGCCTCCTTCTTGGGCGACTGAAGCGGCGTGGTGCTACTGGCACTCGACCTGACCCCAGTTGTTTGCGGATGTGTCTCGTCGGAAGTGTCATTCATAGCTGGCTCTGGGACGTCGGGTTTGCCGTCCTCTTCCAAGCCAGGAAAGCTGGGAAAGTCGCCATAATCCGACTGAGACTGCTGACTCGCCACAGTAGGACCTGTCTGAAGAGGTTTCGGTGGAGTTTCCACTGTTTTTGGAGACTCTCGAGCACCAGTCTCCGCAGCTGTAGCTTGCAACTGAGAGTTGTACCAACTTGCCCTCGACTGTTCTTTATATCCCACCCGGGGACTATTCATCTGGCTTGTAAAGTGACCATCGGTAACTTTGAGTACTTTTTGAGACTGCCCTTCATCAACAACTCGATATTCGTCCCAGGGCAATAGACGCCCGGCCTTGACACTATCAGTGACCCATGCTGGCTTCACGATGCGGTACCGGCGGAACTCTTCGCGCTTCTTTGGCGTCAAGGAGCTAGCGATTATATGGGTGGCGACGGTCTTGCCGTCTAGGTACTGAAGAAAACCACCGCCATGACTGACAATAAGGCGATGGAGGTCCTGTAAAGACGGCTGTGTGTAGCCGTTGACATGCGCAACAACTCCGCGGAATATAGGTGGACGATCGCCGGCCGTAGCGCGAATTTCGGCGTCTAAATTCTGTAACTTGATCTTCTTGCGACGAATATAATCCGCGAACCCGCCAAAGGCGGAGGCTTCGTACTCTTCGCCTGCCTCGTTCTGGAAATCATCTATAGCCACTTTGATTAGGAGGAGATCGGAGCAAATAGGTCTGGAGTCGCAACATACGGTTCTCGATGCGCTTGCGCACAGCGCCAGAGCCAGCTTCAAGACGAGAGCCCATGCTGGGCCAGCAGGACCACCATGACTGTTGAAGTCATTCAGCAGTGAGACCCGCGCGCGGTGAAACCGCGTGTTGCCGGCAGAACAGTCAGGTGACGTAGGGCGGTACGAGTGGCGGTCGATGTGGGCAAAAGAGGGAGCGGTGAAACAGTCTCGGTGTGTTTTATTGGTCGATAACGCCAGGCAAAAAAAAATCATTAAAAAAAAGAGCAGAGCTTCGACGATCTTTTGGAGTGGTTGGGTCGCATCTTTTCTTCTTCTTCCATCCACGTCTGAATACCCTCGGTGGTTCATTACACACTCTCTTTCCCTTTGGTCTTCAGTTTTCCTTCTACTGTTCATTTCTGCACCATCATACAAAAAATGTCTGCCGTTCAGCCTGTCGCAGTCTATGCCCTCCGGGTTCCTCCCGGTGCTATGGTTCCCGCCGTGCCCAATGCCGCTGCCTCGGTCAGTAAATTTCTTGCGACAAATCGAACAGACTTTGGCTGACTCCAATTTAGTTCCGGGTGAGCATGGCTGCCATCGACCCCGATGAGACTCCCGAGTTTGAGGACGGCGACTCGAGCAAGCCTTCCCGCGCTACCTTGAAGATCATTCGTCCGCCCCCCGGTCTGGACATGGACGAATCTGACGATGAGGACTATAGCGATGAGGAGGATGATGAGGAGGACTCCGATGACGAGGAGGTCAATGGTGGTCCCAGTGACAAGGAGAAGGCCCGCAAGCTGAAGCAGGCTGCCGCTCAGAAAGAGCTTGAGGAGGCCATGGAGGAGGATGACGAGGAGGATGAGGACGACAACGGCTTCGACCTGAAGGCTGCCATTTCTAAGCTTATCAAGGGCAAGGCCCCCGCTACCGACGACGACGATGAGGACGACGAGTCGGAGGAGGGTCTTGATCTCGACGAGAACGTCATCTGTACTCTGGCCCCGGAGAAGGTATGCACATTTTTTCTGAAGTCACACCGTGCGCGCATATCTAACCCTTTTGCAGAACTTCCAGCAGCCCCTTGACATCACCGTCTGTGAGGGTGAACGCGTCTTCTTCAAGGCTACCGGTAATCACACCATCTACCTGACCGGTAACTATGTTATCGGTCTCGATGAGGGCCGTCCTGAGTTCGATGAGGATGAATATGACGAGGATGACTACGACCTGTCCCCAGATGAAGATGAGCTCGACATGGATGAGATTATGGCCATGGAGGACGACGAGAGCGACGACCTTGATGGAATGGAAGATCCCAGAATCACTGAGGTCGAGAGTGATGAGGAACAGGAGGCCCCGAAGCTGGTTGAGGCCAAGGGCAAGGGCAAGAATAAGCGCGCTGCTGAGTCCGACGAGGAGGGTCTCGACGACATGATGGCCAAGGGCGCCAAGGGCAAGGAGGAGGAGCCCGCTCTGACCAAGGCTCAGCAGAAGAAGCTGAAGAAGAACAATGGCGACGCCGCTGCTGTCGAGTCCAAGAAGGACGCCAAGTCCGACAAGAAGGTTCAGTTCGCCAAGAACCTCGAGCAAGGCCCTACCCCCAACGGTGACAAGCCCACCGGTACCCTCGGTGTGAAGGAGGTCAAGGGTGTTAAGATCGATGACAAGAAGCTCGGCAAGGGCGCTACCGCTAAGAGTGGCAACGTTGTCTCCATGCGATACATCGGCAAGCTCGAGGATGGCAAGGTCTTCGACTCCAACAAGAAGGGCAAGCCTTTCTCGTTCAAGCTGGGCAAGGGTGAAGTCATCAAGGGCTGGGACATCGGTGTCGCAGGCATGGCTCCCGGTGGCGAGCGCCGCATTACCATCCCTCCTCATCTCGCATACGGCAAGAAGGCTCTGCCCGGCATCCCCGCCAACTCCAAGCTGATCTTCGATGTCAAGCTGCTGGAGATCAAATAGACGCCTTACTTGATTATGTCCGATGTGTTCTGTCATTGTTCGCAAGGGCGTTTTTATGGCTGCCCCGGTTTGATTGCATGATTGCTCCGTGATATCCGCCATGTTTTCTTCCTTGCCTCTTCCTGCTCAGGACGAGGAAGCTATCACGAGGAATCCCATTTGCATGGAAAAAGTGTCTGATCTCGTCATGTATCTTGTACCTGTTTATCATCTGAATCTATCCTGCCATCCGGCATTTTGAGTTGTTTCGTTGCTGTAGACTTACTACTACTATGTACCTAGGTAGATTCGAAGTGCGAAGGCGGAAGGAAGGATAGCCCTAACTCAACGCCGACTGCGACGGCGCCTGCCTCTGTCGTGGTCAGCTTCCATCTCCGCTTTGCTGCATTCAAGCAACAAATTTGACCCCATCATGGCATCGCAGCTCACACGCTGCTGATTCTAGCCGTCGTCGACCGCATCCAATCCTTACGACAGTCGCCAATCATCGACACTGAACTATATATGACCCAACGATGAACACCATTCCTTGATCCTGCTGGTGGAAAGATTCCAACATGACCGCCACTTATCGCAACACGTCCCCCCAGCGACGAAGCGTCTTCGGCCTTTGGATCCCCAGCAAAACGACCAAACCCATCTCTTCCAGCGGTAAAATCAATCCACCAACTGGCTATGGAGGATCGGACAGCCCGGTATCCGATCCTATTTCTACCTCCGAGTCTGGGAAAGACCGTCTCAGAACTCGATTGACCCGAAGTGGCTCCAAGCTTCTATCGTTACTCAAGCTGGGCTATTCATCTAATGGTGAGCTCCCTGTCATCGCCTTGCGGATACACCCTGCTCATGGGGATTTGCAGGCAACAAAACAAGCACAGAGTCCAGGTCATACGAAGACGATCACAGTGACGAGAGCAGTCAAATTCAATCGCCATGCGGAGAGCAATGCATCGGCATTTTACGCATGGAAAACGGATCGACTGAGCATTCTTCACCTGTTAGCATCCAGCCTGTCGGCTCGAACATTGTGCACGAGGAGGCAGAAGAAGAGGCAGCTGAGGTTGTGCAGCAAGATATACACAATGACGCGGGCCAATATGATGCCATTCACAATGGGCAAGAGGACCCTCCAAGTTTGAAGCTGGTTGACCGCTTCTCCCGGAAACTTTCTGTGGCAATCGGCCAGGCCACGGTCATCCGGCGCACCCACCGACATTCGAGGCCGAGCATTCATTTCCTCAGCCCCCCAGTGCCGGGCACGCCAAAGATCTCCGGCGATGGCGCAGACAGCTCCAGCACTCCATCTTCGCCAGCAAGCAGCAATGGACCTCCAGTTGGATACTCGACACCTCCCACGCCACTCACATCTGCTGAACCGTCGCCATCATCTGACAAGTCCCAAGTCTCACACTTAGACCTCGCATGTCTCTCAACGCGCGCTTCGGTCAACCAGACCTCTTCAGCCCCCCAGTCGCCGACAATCGTGCCCTCAATAGTCACGGCCGAAGCTACTTCTGTTGCAAAGATATACTTCGAGCTATACTTCAACTCGCTGTTTCAAAACGCAAACCCACGCTCTCGGCGCCAGCGTGAGCTTGAACAACACATCTATGCGTTCCAGCTCACCGAAGAAGAGCAGCTCCGGACCAGACAAAACTGGATCCTTCAAGAGAATGAGTATCTGCGGGAATGCCGGGCTTTGAAGACCAATGTACGATGCACCAAAACCGAAAAAGCAATCTCCATTGCTGGCTACGAAATCGTCAAATTCCTCGGCAAAGGCAGCTTCGGTGTTGTTCAGTTGGTGCGAGAAAAGCCTCGTAGTCAGATAAGCACAAACCTTGAAGGCTGCTCTCAAGAATGCAGTTCCTTGCGCGCACGAAGCAAGTCTCTGGGAATGTTGAGATCGGCCATGGATGGAGCAAGGTATATCAGGCGACGGCGTATCATGACTGGGGAAAAGAAAGAAGTCTACGCCATGAAGGTCATCAACAAAGCCATCATGATCCAAAATTGTCAAGAAGGTCACATACGAGCCGAGCGGGACTTTCTTGTTGCATCCGAGAAATCTCGCTGGATCGTCCCCTTGATCACTAGCTTCCAGGATGACGAAAACTTATACCTCGTTATGGACTATATGGTTGGCGGGGACTTCCTTTCATTTCTGATCCGCAGGGACGTGATCAGCGAGGACTGGGCGCGATTTTATGTTGCCGAGATGATCCTGTGCATTGAGGAAGCGCATCGGCTGTGCTGGATTCACAGAGATATCAAACCAGACAACTTCCTCATCTCTGAATCCGGTCACTTGAAGCTCTCTGATTTCGGCTTGGCTTTCAATGGGCACTGGTCCTACAACCAGAACTATTACTACAACCATCGCTACTCCGTGCTCGACAAGCTGGGTATCTCAGTCAAAGGCGATGAAGAGGACCAGAAGAAAGCCGCCGAGTCGAAGAAGACGTCCGATGCGCCTTCATATCAGGTCGACAACATTGCACAGTACGAGACTCCCACAACTGATATCTTGGACTGGCGCAACAGCAATGAAAGACGGAGGCATGCGATTAGTATCGTTGGCACCAGTCAATACATGGCGCCAGAGATCATCCGAGGCGAAATCTACGACGGAAGATGCGACTGGTGGAGCTTAGGCATTATCTTGTTCGAGGTGAGTCAGTCATTGGCGTATTCCGAGATTCCAGTCTCACGTCGTGTTTCCAGTGCTTGTATGGTTTCACGCCGTTCGCTCGCCCCGAGCGAAATGACACTAAGCTTTGCGTTGTGGTATGTACCGATAGAACTGAGTCTTTCGAACGAGGCCCTAACAAGACCTTCTACAGCATCATTCAAAGACTTTGCGATTCCCTCGCGAGACAAGAGAAGACAAGATGGTCTCGCGTGAAGCCATTGATCTGATCAGTCGCATTCTGCAAGAGCGCGAGTATCGATTGTGTTCTGACAAGTATCAAGCGAACGATTTCCTGGATGGTCGGCCTGTGTCGCCGCGCTTCCTGTACTCCATTGATCCGCGCTACAGGACCATCACAGCCTCATACGTGTATCCCGACGATGCCACGGATATTAAGGCCCACCCTTTCTTCAGAGGCATCCCGTGGAACGAGCTGCATCTCATTCAGCCACCCACGTTCCCTCGCGTCAGAGGCTGGGAAGACACTCGATACTTCGGCGATCTGAAGTCTTCAGCCAAGGTTGACGGGGCTCTCGACGCGGGTAACTCTGAGAGGGGCGAGGAGGGTGCAGAGCTGGACAGAAATGCTGCAACAAAGAAGACTCCTGACCACCGGTCTCCGAAATCAACTCTGACGAAGACACCGGCCCCAGGTGAAATTTCTGGGTCCGCCGCAGAGCCTGACTCTCAGCAAGCAGAGGCTGAGAAGAAGAAAAAGAAAAAGGATCGACATCGTGACAAGATCCTGCGAGACAAGCAACTTGGACCAACTGCATTAGAGATCAGGAAGAAAGGTGCCTTCTTGGGGTATACATGGCGTCGACCGAAGGGTCCTGTCATGGCTCTGAGCTCTGAACGAGGACGGCAGCCATTCGTTCGTGCTGAGCTGGTCAGTCTATATACGCCTTGAGAATTGGGTTGAACTGGAGTTTCTATGCACTCTCGACACTCGACGTTATTCTGTGGCCGCATTCGGTGATACTGGGACTCCCCCACTGTCTTTGACTTGCCTTTCCTATTCATACCTACACCCCTCTCGTGTGCACCACACCTTTAGCTGAACAAGTCGACTTGCCTTGGGGCTGGCCTGGTGGCTCCCCGATGTCCGTACACTATATCCTTAACCCTTACCCTATACTTACGTACCATCAAGAAACGAAAATCATTAATTCAAAGTGAATTCCGTTGGTAATCTACTATTGTACAAGAAAAGAAGCATGTATCGTTTGACACACGCTCCGCAATCAGACCGAGCCGGTACACAAATCAAAGTAGTTGAACCCCAAGACCAGAATAGCACGCGAATTTCAGTTTCAAACTCCAACACCAGGAAGCAGAGAAACGACAAATGATCAGATAACGAAGCGCTATGGTTGTGGACGGGTATCGTATCGAGAAAATGGGTGCGTATGCATGTGCAGGGATCAGAAAAGCGGGCTATGTACCGCAGTGCAATCACAGAACAGGTGCGCTCATCGAGAAAGCAGAATCAGTCACCCGTTCCTCGGGCTTCATCGTGCCGTTCAGCAGCGGACAAAGCTTCTTGTTGGTCTTGATGTGGCCAACTTGGCCGCAGTTGGCACACTTGCGCTGCGTGCCAGTGGGTTTCCCGTCAGCAGGCGAGTCGCCAGGTCGAGTGATGCCCTTCTGCTTCTCACGGGCGAAGCGACGTTCCTTGTTGCGGTGAAGTCGGCTCAACTCAGCCTCGAGCAGCTTTTGATTGCGCATATCGACTTCGGGGTCACCGGTTGGATTGAGTGATTCCAGGTTGATGGATTCTGCCTCAGTGCGGTGGCGGTGCTGGATGTAGTGTCTGATGACACGCGGGTCCCGGACAAGCTGCTCTTTGTGCACAATTTCGCCATTGGCCCCTCTCAACTGGCGAGTGATACGCAACACCTTGCCTTTTTGGGTATTGTAGCTCATTCGACTGAACTGAGAGGTCGTCTCATCATCGCCTCGTCGGCCAGGCGCCGGGGTGGGCGCCTCGGACCGTGGCGTAGGCTTGCTGAATTCCTCTTCTTCAGCGTGGTCGACGTCGCTTTCGTGGTCTGAGTGTTCGACAGTGGACGACAAACTGGCCTTCTGTGCGTCCCAAATCCGTCGGATGGATGTTTCGTATGATTTTTGCTGCCGAGCAACGTTGTAACTGTGGCCACCAAGCTCTCTCAGGCGCGCTGCATCCAATTTGTCTTCCACACTTTCACCAATGGCCTTGAAACCACCTTTCATGGACGTCTTGATGAAACTGAATCCCTCACCACGGCCAGTGGGATCACCTTCGCCGTGAAGCTTCAGCATGGCCTTGCCCTGGGAAGCCAATAGGAAGTTGCGAGATGCCTTCCAGGGAGCCATCTGCTGCTCGAAGCTCTCCCCCTCTTCATCCTCCTCATTTTCGCCACCTTTCTCGGCGTCACCGCCGAAGCCCGTGTCGTGGAGGTGCTGTTGACCGACCTGCATTGACTCCAGGAGACAGACATCTTCCGGTTGAACCCAGGATCGAATTGTATCTTGATCCGGGAGAACAGGGTCCAAGGGTTTCCAATACTTTGTATCCTTGTCATGCTGAAGGAAATCTTTCACTTTCTGCCGATTCTGCATGTCGGTTGTGTTGGGGATGTGAGCCGTGACATCGCTGATTGAGAGCCGCTCATCGGCGCTTTTCTTGAGTAGTCGGTAAACGAGCATCTTCATGCGGTTCTTAGCGACAGTGGTGACTTTGCGGGAGTGCGGTCCAGGGATGTCCACAGAGGGGAACTGTTGTCCGGCGACATAGAAGTTCTCGATGTTGCGCAAGAAATAGTTGCTACCACCAGAGCCAGTGCTGCTGCGCACCACGAGGAAGTCGGTCGACTTGCTTTGATGCTGAAACAACGGAGCCCGGTACATTGAGTTCGAAATAGCCGGAGTGACCTCGCCCGGATCCACATGTCCGAATATGGAGAAGGGACTCTTATCCTGTGGCAGTAGGACAGCGGTTTCACCAATTTCTGCTTTGGGTCGAGTTGGATCATCCGGATTCTTCCTTCGGTAGTAGTTGATGAAGCGGTTGCACATTCCGAAGTTGGAAAGCACCATGGGCGCTTCTTCAGAGTACTCCACAAGTAAGACATTCGAGTTGTCTGCCATGGAAAGAGATTTCGTGGAGTCGTAAAGACTCTTCGCATCCTTGCCCTTTTGGTGTTTGCGTTTGATATGAGCCGGGTTTTTGAACCAAGATGTCTGGCCAACGCGGAAGACCATCGCAGGTCGATGGAAGGATCTGGCCTCGGCCTTTGCCAGCTCGGTCTTGTAGTACGGCCACTGCAAGCGCAAAGCTGGCATACCATGTTCGAGTGTGACGTTGCCGAGGGTACTGCGAATCTTGTTCTGATGGTTCTGTTTCAGCATTTCGTATGCTTGGTCGTTGGAGATATTGTAACGTTGGGTGAGGCGGCGAGTGACATTCAAGTCCATCTCGTCCCTCGTACGAGGAATGTTGTGCCTTGTTCTATGAGCGAGCGCCTCTGGTCTTAGCTCCTCAATAAGGATGTTGGGGTCATTCAAGTCAATGGTGACCTTCTTCGAGACCTGTTTGACTGCTTCTTCGGGATCATCCAGAAGCGGAACATCAAGGTGAGACAAAGCAATGACATCCATGGGAGTTGGACCAGTCTTGCGCTTCTTGGATGGGTGATCTACATCAATCAACCAATCCGGCTCGTCTTCGTCGAAAAGAGCATCCTCGGCGGGTGTTTGCGGGATTGGTTTCGTTTCTTCAGAGGAGAGATCCTCATCCTTGACATTCCAATCTGCGCAAATCGTTCGAAGATCTTGCATTGTGAGGCCTCCTGGCAGCACTTCATCTGCTTCTGCTTCAACCGTTTCGAAATCTTCCTTTTCCTCTTCCTCTTCCTGAGCAGATTCAGTGATCACCACAACTCCCAAGGAGTCTTGGTCCAGCCCGCGCTTGCCGAGTTGACCAGTTCTGAACACGCGCTCCTGGTCTGGAGCGAGCTCAATGTTAACTTTCGTAGGCAATACTGGCTTGGGAACTTTGAGAGGCTGCTTCCCACGGAAAAATGCCTTCTTTTGGGGGATGAGCTCCAGCCATCGTGGAAGTTTGTTACGGTCGAAACTGGGAAACAAGGAGTGAAGAAGCTCCTCGTGGTTTTCAGGTGGCGAGAGAACATGCTCAGGTCCAGACACTGCCGATGACATAGCAAACAGTTGCTGTTGGAGTTTCCACGCGCGAAGCGTCGCAGGGTCCATCTCTTCTGACTCGACGCTAGCATCATCCAGGATCTCATTGTCATCCACGGCCATAGGATCTGGTTGAGGCTCGGGTGCGGGCGGGATAGGTGGCAGCTCGACAGGCTGGCTCGTCAAGGATGGCTCCTCATCCTCGAAAAGGCCTTGAGTGTAATCCACCTGGTCTGCAGTCGGAGCGGAGACAGGTCCCTCGCCAAAGAGATCATCAAGGTCATCCCCCTGTGTCTGTGCTCCATCGCCTGTTCCTCCAAAGATGTCACCCTCTGCACCGAAAAGACCATCGCCAGCCCCTTCGAGCTCCGCAAATGGGTCATCCAGGGTCGCATCGTTCGGCGGAGGCCTTGTGGACGCGGTAGCTGCTTCTTCCTCAGGAAGTTCGTCGTCTTCGAAGTCTTCATAGTCGATGGCATCCTCGGCCTTCTCGCCAACTTCCAGTTCTCGCGATAAGAATTCGAAGTCTAAGCCGTTCTCGTAGTTGTTCAACTGTCGCATCACATTCTCGAACTCCTGATCCTCCTGGTCACCAGGACCCGAGCCCTGAACAGCGTGAGGCATCTTCGCTGTATGAGAACGTCAGTGGCGCGATAGGACAGGACTGAAGTAAACCGCGTATTCCTTCGTCAGTCGCCCGAAGGATGATCAACAGCGGAGACACGTGTAGGCGTAAGCCAAAGCGGCGTTGACGCAAGCGCTAAACCATGCACATCGAGTAGCGTATCCCTTCTTCCAGCGAAGATGGGATAAGCTCTTGCACTGAACGGACGCAGATAACAAGTAAGAGAAGGAGGGGGACACCGGAAGGCGATGAGCAGGTGTTGCAAGGCGGCAGTATTATCGATGAAGGCGGTGAGCAAGGATGGAGGCGTCTGAATACGCTAGCCGAATTAGGAAACAAGCTCATGCGTTGCCATTATCTGAAGGTTATTTGAAGAGAGGTAGTAATGTCACTCATGTCATTGTTAGGATCGTGAAAACATCCAGTCATTCTTTTGGGTAGCGATCAGAAAGCAAATTGAGCAGCTATTGTACATTCAAATCGCCATAATAAATGCAGAGCGCCTTGCTGTGCCCTTCCATGCAGTAATGCATCACCAGCGCCTTTTTGTCGTCTGGAACAAATTTGGCCAGTTGCTTCACATTGGATGTCCGCGGCAGATAGAGGATAACATGTTTGGTGAAAAGAGAAAACTCCTTATAGAGAGTATCAAGTGAGTATGGCTCCATGGTATGAAGGTTGAATACTTCATCGGACCGATAACCAGGCCCTGCATGTCTTGAGTCAGTGAAGCCCTCATTGAGCTTGGACAGCAATACATACCGCCCCATGGTGGGCTTGCAAAGATGATGCTGTAAGGTGCGAGGTCCTTGAGCTTATTCTTGAGGATCTCGAAGCAATCGCCTTCGAACCAGGTGATTTGTTTGTCGACACCATAGATTTTGGCGTTGTGCTTGGCACATTGAAGAACAGCAGGGTCCTTTTCAATCGCATACACACGCTTCCATTTTCCAGTCTTTGCAAATGCGATGCTGTTACCACCTGCGCCGGCAAAAGCGTCGATGAGGATCTTGCGCTCCGTTGGGGCTGCCTCGGCCAGATGGGCAGCTATCTTACTGTCAAGTAGGTTAGCTTAATGATCACCGAAGATCAGAAAGATTGCTGTCTTACTTGGCCACTGGTTCTGGGGTAACGCCAAACCAAGCATCATCAGTCAGCCATATGCCCTCATCGTACTTGGAGAAGATGCGATAACGCTGTGTCCAGTAACTAAAGACGTGTCAGCTTTGATCAGTCGGAGTTTTCAAAAGTTATACTTCTGTATGTCCCATGGGACCTCCTGACGACTCTCGTAATGATGTACTTCAGGTGGTGCCTCGTCTTCATCCGCCATGGCGCAGGATGCAGTAGTGATATAAATCGCGAGGCTTCGATAACAGATAAAGACGGCTGGGGTGTGTTTGTTGTGTTTGCACCGATATGAGGCCAGCTCGCATGGGAGGTCCGTTCAGATCAGCCCCGATTCATAAACAATTCCACTAAGTCTGGACTTGCCGGCTTCTCACCTGCTGACGCGATGTTCGGCGCGCTTAATCGCTTTATCGGCCGCTTGGACGGCGAGCCCGCCCAACAACCTCGCAATGGACCAAACGACAACGCCTTCGGATTCCAAGTCCTCCGCAACAAAGACGCAGAGCTTCCTTTGGAGCCGTGGTTTGATTTTATTGTTGGAATCAATGGACATCCTATTGTATGTTGATCTCTCTTCCTCTACGATATCCTTGTCACATTACTGATACCTCTGCAGGAAGACCCAGACCCAAACCTCTTTGCGACAGAGGTCCGCAACTGCGCCGGGTCGAGTCTAACGCTGGAAGTTTGGAGCGCCAAGGTACCTTGAACTCCACCGAAGTGAAATCATGGGCCATGCTAAGGGGTCTTCTACACAGGGTCAAAGGACACATACGGTCACCGTACCCGTACCAGCAGACAATCCATCTCTCGGTGTCGCACTTCAGCTCGCTCCCCTCTCCTCCACTCAACACATCTGGCATATCCTCGGCATACCATCCCCTTTGAGCCCAGCCTACCGTGCAGGACTCCTTCCACACTCAGACTATATCATCGGAACCCCAAGTGGCACATTACGAGGGGAGTCAGCACTCGGAGAATTGGTGGAGGATCACCTCAACCGCACACTGGTTTTGTGGGTTTATAACAGCGAGTTCGACGTAGTCCGCGAAGTTGAACTGGTTCCCACAAGAGGCTGGGGTGGCGAAGGTGCTCTCGGTGCGGAACTAGGGTATGGAGCTTTGCATCGACTCCCCGTCGGCTTGGGTGAGGAAGTCGAAGGCCCTGGTGAGGTCGTCTTCGAGACGCGCGAGGACGGTACATCTGCGCCTGTCACGGACCCAAATAGTACCGGTGCTGGCGCCACTGGGAACTTCCTTGTGCCTGCAAACATGACTGCCCCTCCACCTCTCACCTCGCCGAACAGGGTGACCTCGCCCGCGGACAGCCGATCACCTGCTAGTCGTAGAAAGCCGCGACATGGAGCTTTGCCCAACAAGGCCTTCGATGAATATTTTGCTGAGGGCGAACAGAAGAGCAGGGAACAGGACTATGCGCCATCACGAAAAGGGACTCCTCTTCCTCCGCCACCAAGGGTTGGCGTATCGCCGGGTGAGTCGGGCTCTCCAGCACCTACTTCAGAAGCGGTGAAGGGAGCACCGGGCCCAGCTGAAGAGACATAAGGTCATATCTGCGATTGTAGCATTTGACATGAGCAATTACGAGTTTAGCCGGTATACCAATCGCAATGAAATCAGCTATAGCCACAAACCGACCACCATGTGACATGTTGAACAAAAGGAAAGTCCAAATTATACTTCGGATCTACGAGTTCTAAACGTACATATGCAAAGGATGTAATCCCACAACCACCCAATGTGGACGGTATCAAATCGAAAGTGTCTAGTGGCCCTTGCTGACCAGCTCTTCCAACTTCTTCCGGCCCTCGCCAATCTTCTCCTCCATCATCTGGCGTGCCATGCTGCTGTGCGCAATGCCAGTGTGCCAGATGTGCTCAGCCCGCTCCCGAGCAGCCAGGTGCTGCTCCGCAACAACAGGGAACTTTTTCTCATACTCCCAAGCCAGATCGGAGACGTTCCGCATAGTCACAGGCAAAAGTGTCCAGGCAGCCACGGTACCGAAAGCAAGCGGCGACATGGTGCGGAGGAAAATACCGCGGTTGCGTGACACGATGGAGCCGGCCATGGCGGCCACGACAACGTAGATACCACCAGGGGTCAGGCGCTCGCCGGACTCGGGGGATGGAGCAAGGGAAGCAACAGTGTTGGTGAAGGCATTTTCGATGTGCAGAGCTCGAGAGAGGAAGTCGTTGAAGCTGTTCTCCGCGGCAAGGGAGTGCGAGTAGAGGAAGAGTCGGGCTTGCCGAATCTGAGCGGTCAGGATGTCTGTCGGGGTCGGCGAGGAAGAGGTCGGTTGCGCCGACGGCAGAGTGATAGTCTGAGGAGCCGGGGTGGTGGGCTTGGAGGGTTCGGGGATGTCGGATGGGAAATCGTCGTAGATAGGTTTCCTCTGTATTGAACAAACAAGGGCTTGTCAGATCGTTCTGTTCGTACAGCAAGCATCCCAAATTGGATTGGGTCATCTAACCTCTCGAGGTTCCTCAGCAAAAGCTGTCTGCTTGGGATACAGAGCCATACCTCCTGCGAGGAGGGTGGCTGCGATGGGAGCCACAGCCCGCTAGGAACGAGTCAGCACGGCATTGACGGGTCAATTGCACCAAGAGAATCCGGCGCGATCATATTCGAGCCGACATACCTGCTTCAACATCGGCCGGAACGACATCCTGGGGTTGTAGAGGCGGAAGAAGAGGGGAGGGTGAGTGAAGATGAAGCAAAGTCGGGTTGAAGCCAAGACGGGAATTCTTCGGTTCGGCGGAACCCAAGAAAACTCCGTCATTGCCCGCGACGGCTTCACTTCTCCACGATTTCTGCTCCAAAGTGTCTGATTTTGCTGGCAGCGGCACTTGGAGCTCTTTGGTTGTGCTCTGCGCCATATACAACTTCGTTACAATGCTTCGCCCGCTTGGGCGCCGGCCGTGGACATGCCGCAAATGTCTCCTGCAGCTGCAGTCACGCGCCTTCGAAAGTGCTGCATCGCCAGCTCCGCGAGCACACGTCGACTACGTTCCAGCAGATAATAGCGCACCGAGGAAGAATGCCGACGACGAGACCCTGCGACGGGTCTTTGACTCACAACCGTTCTGGAGGGAGTTCTCTCATCATCGAACCGCGACAGCTCCAAAGCAGGCTGGATTGGTTCAGAATCAATACTTGACGAGCCCTGATGGATTCAGAACGTTTGCGAGTGTCTCGCTTCAAAAGTGCCAGGCGATTGTGGCCAAGGTGTTGCAAGCGTCTACACTGGATGACTACCGAGCCCTCGCGCGAAATCTGGACCGGCTCAGTGACTTGCTGTGTCGCGTCATCGATCTATCGGACTTCATTCGAACGATGCATCCCGATCGACGAGTTCAAGAAGCTGCGACGCAGGCGTACGCCCTGATGTTTGAATATATGAACGTTTTGAACACCACGACAGGACTCCATGACCAGCTGAGCAAGGCAATGGCCAATCCGGACGTGACATCACACTGGACAGAGGCGGAGACGATCGTAGCTCAGATCCTTATGAAGGACTTCACAAACTCAGCTATCCACATGCCGCCAGATGATAGGCAGCGATTCGTGAACCTCTCGAACGATATCAGTCAGGTCGGATCCGACTTCTTCAACGGCGCCGAGCCGGCCAAATCACAAGTGGTATTTAGCGCGAACAGCCTCCAGGGGTTAGATCCAATTGTGGTACAGCAAATCAGGCGATGGAACAACAAAGCGCCTGTGCCTACAATGGGCATCGTGCCTCGACTTGTCCTACGGTCTGTACGAGATGAGGCAGTTCGCAAGGAGGTGTATCTCGCGACTCGTACGGCCAGCACACGGCAGATTCACCGTCTAGAGAAGCTCCTAATGAAGCGGTCCGAGCTGGCAAAGCTTTCTGGCTACAATAGTTTTGCAGACATGGCTTTGAGTGACAAGATGGCTAAGACGCCGGAGGCCGTATCAAACTTTTTGACATCGCTGATATCAAGCAATCGAGTGCCAGTCAGCGAGGAGCTGGCTCAGCTGCAACAAATGAAAGGCAGTGCGCGACTCCAGCCGTGGGATCACGCATATTATGTTCATAAGCGCGTGTTGGAATACTCGCAGTCCCGACGATCTCGTGAACTGAGCATCGTCCCAGAATTCTTCTCGCTCGGCACGGTCATGCAGGGTCTTTCCCGGCTCTTTGACAGGTTGTATGGTGTGCGTCTCGTCCCTCAAGAAACCGCCCCAGGCGAGACCTGGCATTCGGATGTCCGTCGTTTGGATGTGGTAGATGAGAATGAGCAGCACATTGCTGTAGTCTACTGTGACCTGTTCTCTCGGCCTGGCAAACATCCCAACCCAGCACACTTCACCCTGCGCTGTTCGCGCGAGATATCCGCCGAAGAGATCGCGGAATGCGCTTCGATGGGTGAGTCTGCGCATCCCAATGACGGCATGGCGACTGCGATGGATCCGAAAACAAACACTTTGCGTCAGCTGCCGACGATTGCCCTGGTCTGTGACTTTCAAGAGCCTGTTTCGAATGGATCAGGTCGCCCTACGCTCTTGAGTGAACAGAGCGTCCGTACCCTGTTCCACGAAATGGGCCACGCCGTCCACTCTATCCTCGGCCAAACACCCCTTCAATCTATCTCTGGGACTCGCTGCGCGACGGATTTCGCCGAGCTGCCGTCAGTCTTGATGGAAAGCTTTGCCACCGCACCCGAGGTCCTCTCCCTGTACGCCCGGCACTGGAAGACAGGCGAACCCCTTTCCGAGAGCACGATGCGCAGCATGGCGCTGGACCGCACTGCCCACGGCTCAATCTACGGTGCCGTTGAGAATGAGGCGCAGATCCTCATGGCTCTCGTCGACCAAGCTTACCACTCCATCCCCTGTGATGATGCTGCCAAGGGCATCGACACCACCGACATCTACCACCGAGTCTTCTCGCAATATTCCAGTCTCCCCGATCCGGACGATATCCGACCTCGAACTTCATGGCAGGGATTCTTTGGCCACTTGTATGGCTATGGTGCCACATACTACAGCTACATCTTCGACCGTGCCATTGCCAACAAGATCTGGCAAGATGTCTTCCACTCTGGCAAGGCAGCTGTTGATCGGAATGCTGGCGAGCGGTACAAGAATGAAGTCCTCCGCTGGGGCGGTGGACGAAATGGCTGGCAGTGTGTTGCTGGAGTGCTCGGTGATCAGAATCCTTCTAATGCCAATGGCCGCCTGGTGGAAGGTGGGGATGAAGCAATGCGTGAGGTCGGTCGATGGGGACTGGGTCGTGATGGGGTTTCAGGATGATCTGTTGCATCTGTACTATATACTGCACCACAGCTTCTTGGCTATTTAGATCCTACCCAGGCATCGGATCTGTTGTACATAATTAGATGTTGAATGAGTTGACAACTTGACATTGATCAAGCCCAATGATGTTGAGAACAGAGAGTATGGTTTCTTCCATGCATTGGACAGAACATGTCTCAGATAGTCACTCTAGCAGACAGCGGGGCGTTCTACTTGTCTCACTTCTTGGACCTTGTCTCAGTGCAAGATAAGACTTCAAAGTTCCTATTTACTAGTAGAATAGTGACAGTCAGCCAATAATTGATTATTCATTAGTCGATTTCCTTTCTGTCATCACTCATAGAATTCTGTATCGACACAGTCCCTTACTGGATGCCTCTCATCCAGTGTCAGTGAGACATTTGCAATAACCGTTCACACTGCATACCCTAGTCATATCGTGCATGTGGCTTGCTGCAATGGTACAACCCGAACACCCAAACGGTGAAGAGGGGTCTTGTCTCGTGGAGCTTGTGATCGCATGTCCAGGCGAGGTGCATACGCCCCAGGGTGTTCGCAGCAAAGTCCATCTTTGCTGGTTGCTGGCAAGACATTCTTATATAGTGGCCAACTGCCTCCCTCGCTCAGACTTCAGCCTCTATATAACTTATTCTACGGTTCTTATGTCATTTTTCTGCCCTGGAGGCTCTATTTTATTTCCCAACAGACTGGAAGTTGAGGTCCTCTATCAACACATCTAACCTGGATCTCACCCTCGATAAGCAATCTCCAGGACACCACTCAAATTCAACATGTACCGTGACCCAGAAATCCGCGACAATGCATCATCCATATCCCATACCACCTCATCCTTCTCGACCAGGCCCCAATTCAAGCAACATCCTCCCCACCAGCTTCGCCGTGTGAAGACAATGACACAGCTCACGCGATGGGTGTCACAGAAGATATCGCGACAATCCTCGAAAAATAGCACCAGTGGGAATGAACTCAGCGAGAAGAACCTCAACGATCTGGACATGATTACAACGGTGGTTGGAGACCAGGACGGCTCGGGCCCAGAGCAATCGAGCCATGAGAAGCCATCGCTAGTTCCTGTCCAAGCGAAGGTGATCGAGACGATTCAAGAGGACTTAGAGGAGGCAGTATCACAAAAGGCTTCGGTGCGAGATCCAGAGACTGTCAAGGAGATACGCTTGCGCAGATCTTATGCCGCTTTCTGTGAGGAGTTTACTTTGTCGGGTCCGCAACAACCGAAGAGGAGATTCGACGTTTCTTTGGGCATCGAGAGCCCGGAAGGGGGGAGAGAGTTTGATGCTGTGGAGCCAGCGCAATGTCCTATGGACAGAGGCAAAGTCTTGGACAGACCACTTGCCGTTGCCATGCAGCCCAGTTCTGAACTGCCACAACGCGAAAACTGTACATCGTCACAAGAGACCCCGACAACACCAGGCGTCAATGTCACTGGAAGCGTGCACTCGTACCCAGTCAAGCAAGAAACACAGACAAAGGAGCCAAAAGTCGCCATGGAGAGGACCGAAATGCCATCAACCTCCCGCCCCCGACCACCACCCCAAGTCTTGACCCCATCGATATACCAAGACATGCAGCGTGCAAGGCAAGAATGCAAGCGAGTTCGGCGACAGAGATTATGGGGGCCACTGCAGTCGTTGTTTTCAAGGAGTCAACCGTTGCGGGGGCATAGGGTTGAGTTGGAATAGGGTATCAAGAGAAGCTGCATAGGGTGGAAATTGATATACAACGACCACGAGTTCATGACATATAAAGCCATGTTAAACAAGATATCCCCGGTGTTAGGACAGAGATGTGATTAGACTGACCTGCTAGGCCTTGGAGACAATTGACTCATTGACAGCCACGAGTGGCTCGCTTTTGTTGAGAAGGTTTGGTGGGAGTAAGCGACACATTGGTGCCTCTGAATACGAGATACCCTGGACATAAGAAGCCTGACTCCCAACGACTTGAGAAAGATCAATCAACGCTGATTCCGTTCCACGAGTCCTCGCTTGCGTTATTCGTGCCAACATGGAGACTGCGCAAGTATATGACGGCAGCTGCCATTGTGGACAGGTGAAATTCACCATGAAGATATCACCACCAATCTCCGAGCAGACAGTGATTCAGTGCAACTGTATAGTAACCCGTTGCCTACTTCTTTCCCTTTTGCCAGTTGAGTGGCATGCACATCTAATACATATCCAAATAAAGGCTCCATCTGCCATATCAACGGCTACCTCATGGTCTACCCCGAGACAACCGACGTGACTTTTCACCACGATGACAAGGCAGTCAAGGTATCTTCACCCTTCTTCCCAAGTTACACCTCGATATCTCGAGCTAATAGTTTTTTGAGGAATATCGCTTCGCATCCAAGAGCTTCCCGCACTACTTTTGCACGAATTGTGGGACGAATGTGTATGCGCGGGCTGAGGCTCCAGAGCACCGGCATATGATGGCTGTTAACGTAAGTCTCTGAGTCTACTGTTATTTGATTCTTGAGGTTGACTATATCGCAGGTTAGGACTTTGGCTGGGGTAGATATCAAGTCGTTGAAGATTCACGAGCATGATGGGAGAGGGTCGAGCACTACTTGAGATTAGAAGAAAGAACGAGCTATGAGAAGCACCTCGCAATCATTAGCAGACACAGTGCATCGAAGAAAGATGATATCATTGACTTGCAGCGAGGAAATGGAATCCGACTACACAATAATCAGCCCACCAAGTAGGCCCGGTGCTGGCATTAAATAATAAAGCGTATTAAACATAAAAGGCCGGAAGATCCAGCCATAGACAGGGTATCCTGGATCCAAATACATACAGCGAAACCACGTCACGAAACGAGTGAAACAGGATCTAACAAATGAAACTCATGCATGCACCAGCAGCAAAAGCACCGGCGGATTCAATGCAATCAGCGACAATATACTACCGAGCAACAGGGAGAAGACCCTCATCAGATCGGCTACGGCTGCTCTCGGATTCGTGCGCTTGCGCTGCAGGGTCGGGGTGAGGAGTGGAGGTGGATGAGAGGCTTCGTGGGTCCGGGGTAGCTCGGCGGGACAGCTGAGCCAGTTCGCCGATGAGTCTGCATGTGACAATGCCAATGTTAGAACCATGAACTCGAATGGAAAAGAATCCGGGGATCGGGGGTGAAAACTGACTTTCGGTGCTCATCGTACCACTCATCGTTCGCGGAGCGGATATGCTTAAGCTGTTCCTGGATGCTTGCCATCTACAGAGATTGATTAGTCTGTGTACGGGACAACGTTGGCCTCAAACTTCATGTAAATGGATGGAACACGGGCAAATCTGAGGAGTAGGAAGACTTTAAACGGGGATCTCCCACCGTTCCCTCAATGGATGAACCAAGGTCAAGGTCCTCACCTTCCGCTGCGGCTGGACCTCCCTGTTCAGCTGTTTCACCTCCCTCCGTAGAGGCCCACCGGCTGGCGTTCAAGCCAGACGAACTACTCTTGTCCTTCTCTCCCTTAAGCGCGGACAGCTCGGCCTCGAGCTCACGAACGCGGCGCCGGCTGCCGGAGATGGCGGCATCGACTTCACCAAGTTGGTTGAGAAGCTGCATGTTCTTGTCGATTTGCTCGTTCAAGTCGCGTTCACCAGCCGTGAGCTTCTCCTCCATGGTCTTGTTCTGAGCGCGGTACTCCTCCAGCTCTTCGCTAGTGCTAGTGTGCTTGCTCTTCAGCGCCTCAACCTCCGCGCGGGACTCAGTCAATTGTTTCATGACGGATTCCAACTCGGACTTGCTGCTTTCCGAGGCAGCGACAGCCTTCTGAAGCTCCTGCATTTTGGCAACAGCCGCGTTGTGCTGGCCGGTAATCTCTTCATGCGCAGCCTTGATCTGGGAAATCTCAGCGGCGTGTTTGTCCTGCATCTCCTTGGAAGCAGCCGAGGCAGATTGCTGAACGGCAGCATAGGCCTCTTCTGAAGCTGCCAATTTCTGCTGCAGCTCGGTGATGGTTGCCTGCAAGGCGTCAAGAGCAGAAGTATCCTGGGCAGCGGCCTTGGCTTGGATAAGCTGCTCATTGACACTGGCCAGGGCGGCATCGTGCGACCTCTGAAGCTCCTCCAACTTGGCCTTGTTGGAAGCCTCAAGCTCGTCTCTCAATCCAGATAGCTTTGCCTCCTGGAGGCTGAGAAGCTCCTCGATCGCCTTTCCGTGTTCGGCATCAGCGTCGGCGGCCTTCGAAGCCTGAGTGGCTTCAAGTTCAGCCAGAAGCTTGGCCTTGGTCTCTTCGAACCCCTTTTGAAGTTCAGCAACTTCCTTGGCATGGGCCTCATTGTCAGCCTTGCTGGAAGCTTGGAGGGCCTCGAGGTCGGCCTGCAACTTAGACTTGGTCTCATCGAACTGCTTCTGGAGCTCGGCAGTCTGCTTCTCGCGAGATTCAGTGTGAGCGGCAATCTCGCTGGCGTGACGTTCCAAAGTAGCCTTCAACTCAGCCTCAAGCGACTCAACCCGGGTGGCATGGGTAGACTCCAATTCACGGTTCTTGGCAGACAGCTCGTCGTGCTTCTGCTGAAGTTCACTCAGCACGCCTTCGTGAGAGCCAGAAGCCTCCTGCTTGACCCGCTCGAGTTCTTCGGAGTGTGCGGCCTTCAGAGCCTCAATCTCGGCCTGCAGAGCTTGAACATCCTGAGCGCTCTTCTCGGAAGCAGAGGCTGTCTGCGTAGTGTGTTCCTCGAGGAGACGGGTAGCTTCGGCGGCCTTTTCTTCCAGAGCCTTGATCTGACTCTCCTGTTCCTTCAGCTTGTTGTCCCGCTCAACATCTTTAGACTTGAACTCGCCCTCAACATTCTTCAAGCTCTGATACAGCTCCTCAGCCTCAGCCTGCTTGCTTTGAACCTCCTGCTGCAGGGCCTTGATCTCGCCAGCACCAGTAGACTGTTGAGACTCCAGTGACTCGACCTTCTGGCGGAGAGATTCAATTTCTTGAATCGCTTCTTGCTGAGCCGAGGCATGTCCCTGCTCCAAAGCACTGCGAGTTTCAGCCAACGCTTTCTCAGATGCCTCAAGCTTCTCTTGAAGCAACTGAAGTTCTGCTTCATGGCCAGTCTTGAGTTCCGAGATGGCTTTCTCGTAGTCACCTTGAGCGGCAGACTTGGCCGCCTCAAGCGAGTCGCGCAACTCCTGGAGCTGCTGGGAGTGTTCCGTGCCAGTCGATTCAGTGGCGGCCTTGGCAATGGCGAGTTCCTCGGCATGGGATGCGGACAGAGAGCTCAGCGCGCTCTCATGTTCAGACTTCAAACTGGCAATTGCAGCCTCGTGGGACGCCTCGAGTTCCTTGACCTTAGAGGCAAGGTCATTGCTGGCACTGTCACGGGCCTCTTGGAGCTCACCCTGAAGTTTCTCAAGGGCCTGCTTGAGATCATTGATCTGAGAATCCTTCTCGGCGATGGAGCTGGCGGTTTGTTCTGAGCTCTGCTGGGTAGAGGACTCAGCCTCGGCAAGCTTGGCTTCCAAAGAAGACACCTGCTCCTGAAGACCTGAGATGGACTGGTTGGCAGAGTCCTTGGCAGCCTGAATTTCTTGATCTTTCGAAGCGACCATTTTCTGGAACTCGGTGTTCAGGTTGTCGATGACTTGATCGCGCCCCTTCAGCTCGCGCTCTAGACCATCTAGAGCCAGTGCCTTCTCTTCCTCTTGGCTAGCCTTTTGGGACTCGAGTTCAGCTTTAAGGGCGTTGATCTGTTCCTCAAAAGCAGAAGCAGCGGCCTTGTGCTCTGCTAACTCCTTCTCCAGTGCCTCCAGCTGCGCCTGGTGGGTCCCCTTCAGCTCATCAAGAGCAGCGGCTGTGTTGTCATCCCCGGATGCGGCCGCCAGCTGCTTAGCCTCCTCGAGCTCCTTTTGAGACTTCTCTTCGAGATCCTTGCGCTGAGTCTCCGCTTCTTCGAGTCGTGCCTGCAGGGACTGAAGCTCTTCAGCATGGGCCGAGGTCAACTTCTCCAACTCTGCAGCATGCTCAGCCTTGATAGACTCAGTAGCTGCGCCATCAGTAGTCGTGTCGTCCACGGAAACGGAGAGTTGGCTCAACTTTTCATTGACGGTCTCAAGCTCGGCCTTGAGGCTCGCAACGGTTTCTTCGCTTTCGGAGAGCTTCGACTGCAGAGCCTGCAACTTCTCAGGATCCTCGGTGCTCTTGGGAGCAGTACCGCCCACCGTGCTCAACCGCTTCCTTGCGTCCGTGGTCGAAGAGGCTGTAGACCTCGCGGCGGTAGTCGTCGTGGACGGCCGAGTTGCGGTTGCGGTCCGGGAAGCGGAAGTCGAGGAGGTCGGGCGGGTAGTCGACGACGTAGTCGAAGAGGTCAGTTTACCCACTGGCCTGCTGGTGGACGTAGCGGTGCGAGATGCAGTCGTAGGGGTTGCTGTTGTCTTCTTGTCCAAGCTCGACCCGGCGACGCTCGACCTCCGGTCAACGGTAGAGGAGGACTTCAGCGGCGCACGCGTCGAGGTCGTACCAGCCACAGACATACGCTTTGCTGAGCCTGAGATACCGCGCTTCTCGTCTCCCGAGCTGGCAATTGAACGAGGCTTCTCATCCGCAGAGCTGCTGACCGAAGGCCGCGAACGGTGAGACGAAGTAGTCGACGTGCTCAGCGGTTTCCGAGTGGCAGAAGTGGTTGACGGCCGGGTCGGGGGCTTGCTGAGCGAGCTGGAGGAAGTTGTGCCTCGCGCAGTTGAGGTGGTTGCGGTCCTGGATGTAGTCGACGAGGAGGTAGGCCGCTTTGCAGTTGTCGAGCTAGATGTCGGACGCTTGGCGGTTCCCGTGGTGCCAGTGGCAGTCTTGGCCGGAGATGCTGGGGCATTTTCCTTGGATGCCTCGGGGCTGGACTTGCCGACATCCTCGCTGCCTGAGAGCAATGTCGAGTCCACAGGAGTCGCCGGGGGCGCGTCCTCGACATCAACGTCGACAGGTGTAGGAACAGGCTCTTCAGTCGACGCCATATCGATCAATCGGTGCAATCAGCAGACTGGGGGAGGTATAAGTTGGAACCGAGGTAAATGCGTTCGCGACAAATCGAGGCCTGCAATATGAGACTGGTCAGCATCTGGCAGGTCAAGCAATAGAAACCAACAAAATATATTGAAACAGTTCAAAGCAATCCGCCAGCTCCCATAGTGCAACCGAAGGTCATGCATAGATGTAGCTCTATAACTCAAGCTCCGCAGCTCCGTACGACCAGGAATTGACAACCACGGCTAACTCGAGCCATTGTTCTCCCAAACGGCAAACTGCAGCTGCAAGATGCACCGTGACAAACCATCGCAAATGACAAGATGCGCAGAGACAATCCTCAAACGCCGAGGTATAGAGTATGCGAAACGAACTCAGTTGTACTTACGCGTCGCGCGTACGTTGAAGCCCGAAGCTTCAGGGGGTTCTTTCAAGACCGAGAAAAAACGGTCGAGTGACAGCAAAGGAGCTGGTTTCCACCACAGAGGCGACCACAGGGGAATATACCGCAAAACAAAAGTTGCAGAAGGCGCAAAGAGCGGCGACAGAGAAGTCGTGAGGGAAAAGGAGAAGCGGGAAAAGCAAAAGCGGTGTCGGTGGAGGAGGGGGGGATCGTCGCTGCTCCATGCACTCCTGGTCTTGCAGGTGTCCAAGCTGATGGTCTGTTCGGGGTCTTCATCTTTACTATTTATGATATTTGATCTATATGGTCTTGCCAGTCTATTGAGTTGAGCAAATTATGCTATGATGTGGTCTACTCCCTGATCATCTACAGAGAAGGCGTTCAGCACCAATGTCGATCCCAATTTTTATACTTCTGCCCCAGATTCAGTTCATGCAGGGACTCATCGCATCTCATCATGAATTGTCGAGGTCGAAATCTATACTCGATAGATAGACAAACACATTGTAAGGGCAACCCCTGAAAAAGATGCACAACCCTTTTGTTGACCAAAACAATCGCATCCATGGTTCACGCCGTGTCCGAACCAGAAAGTGCCACTAGCATCGTTAAGAGCCAGCTATACACCGTGATGCTCTCCAGGTACATTTCGACGATAGAGATGAATTCGAATTGTTTCAAGTACTCCAAGCTCATTCCTTAGGGTATATTGCAGTAAACCATAGAAACAAGTGCATAGGATATCCCCTGTTATACGCCATTACCAACCCTCCCGCCGACGCCAGAAGGTATAAAAACTCTACAGCCAACGAAATTGATCAAGGACTCCATTGCGGAGAGCTTGCAGTCGAAACTCCTGGTATTTGGCTTTGAGATCGCGTACAGTTCGATTGCGAAACCGATGCCCGAGGTACCTAATGATCAAAAGGAATCGGTCCTCGCCTGCAAAGGGACTGGTCAGCTACACCGAAGGAAGTATGGTACAGGCATAACTCACCAGTATATTGACGGAGCCCATCAAGAAGAGCTTCTTCTTCCATCGGCGTCCATGGTGCCCGTGACGGGGAGATGCTACTCTGTGTGAGCGGCTGCGATGGCTGAGGCTCGGGCCGGGTAGCCGCGGGCAGCTCAGACAAGTGATCATTCAATTGCCCTTTCTTCAAAGCCGCCTTCAGACGTTTCAACGGTAGGTGAAGACTCCGGGACCTAGCCTGCGCAGAAAGATATCCTGCTTTTCGATAATCGTCAACTCGAACCGAGCAGCGTAAGACCAGGTCCAAGGTCCCATGGAGCTGATTAGCGGCTGGTCGACCCATAATCGTGAAGGTCCGGAAGCTGAACTGAACCAACGTCACCATCCTTGGGATCAAGTGTGCTTCGAATTGATCTAGCACGCTTGCATCCTGGATTGTCTCGGATGCATATTCAAAGATCTGCTTGGCATCGGCATATATGCTTTCACGGAAATTCTCCAGTTGTGCTTCTTGGGAAGAAGAGAACTGCTCTGATTCGGTAATCTCTTCGTAGATTTTTCGCAATTGACTAACCAGGCGACCAGATTCTCGTAGATATCCTGGCATGGGCTTCGACCGGTAGTGCCTCAGTTTTGTGCCCTGGGTGAAGAGGGTTTTCCACTCTGCCTCCATGGTAGATCCGTCAATCTCTTTCAAGAACCAATCTCGCAGTTCACGTAGAGTGCCGTCGCTACCGCCCGCATTCTCGGTCTGATTCAGTTCCACGGACGGCATCTCGGCAGGCGTATCATGTATGTCTTCGACTTCATTCTCAGGTTCATGTTCAGGATCATCTTGGTCGGGTGATTCAGCAGCGTAATCGTGATCAAAGATGTCTGCATGTGTAAGAGCTGAGCGGGTAGATCGGGATGGCTGGGCTGGCGGTGTCTCCGGTACAGAAGAATACTGGGAACTGGAGGGTCTCTCATCACCGGCGTCTCTCCCTTCATCATCTGCTTGATGCCCGCTACCGCGAGTCCGAATGACCACCGCGACCCTGTCGTCTGGAACTGCTTCTGATCCCGCTTCCGATACTGGTTCCGGCCCTGACTCTCGTATTGATTCTGCCACTGATCCTGATTCTGATGCTGACTCCGCTCGCGATTCTGGAGAGTCGGGGCTTTCTTCCTCTGGAACTTCGGACTGAGAGCTCTCGCCGGAGTCACTGGAGGGCTCATTGGCATCCGAAAAAAGGTTCAAGTGGCCCTGAAATGGGTCTCCAGGTTCTTCCTCCTCGTTGCCCCTCGGTTTTTCGGAGATCTCGTTTTCGTCATCATCATCGTCGTCGTTGCTTGGTTCTGGAGCTTCGACCCATTCCTCGTCTTCTTCAGATGCCGGTTGTTGATGGGGACCGCGTGCGTTGGGCTCTTGTCCAAAATCGCCGTCATTCGGGCTTGGGGATGGGCTTGGAGAAGGGGTTGCTTCTTTCTGGCTGGAGATTCTGGTAGGCTTTTCGGGCGAGACTGGTATATCGTAGACGTCTGCGCGAGGTGTCGTTTGCTTTCGTTTGCGCGTGGCACGTGTAGAAGTGCGATTGATGCCGTTGATGATGTCGAGGACGTCCGTATGGCGCGTCCTCCGCTTCCTCGGTGTTACCATCTCGGACGACTTCGAGGGTGCCGAGGGGTCGCCCGTGGTGGTGGAGAGATGACGCGCTGCAAGGTCGAGCTGGCGGAGAACTGATAAAAGCTTGGGTGGGACCAGCCGAGCATCGTCATTCCGCCTTCCCCTCAACATCCCGCATTCTACGACAAGTTTATTTTCCAACAACAACATTACCGATCAATCAAAATGGCTTCTGACGGGAGGGCTATACGCTCTCTGCCAGTTCTGGACTCTACATCAGCGCACAACTTCATCACGCCAGTCAAGAGAATCAACGAGTCGCAAGATGTCTCCACGTTCCTGACCTCGAAAGCCTACACGGATATCATGACCTTCTTGCTCCAGCTGAACCGATCAATGTTCCCAGAAAAACAACCAGATGGCTCTGCGCAGACATGGCCCTTGCATAGCGAAGCAGTACAATTCTCCGCGCCTGTACGGCAATTGCAGCGGCTCCTCTCACGGGTCGAGGATATCATACAAGAAGTTCCACCGGATACTGGCCCACGGAGATTTGGCAATATCAGTTTCAGGAAGTGGCATGAAGTGCTAGAGAGTCGAGCATCAGATCTGCTCAGGGAATGTCTGCCCGCTGAACTTCTGGATGCCCGTTCGTCTGAGGACGGTCCGACAGCAGAGTCTGAAGTGAAGGCATATTTTCTTGGCAGCTGGGGAAGTGGACAGAGACTGGATTATGGCACAGGGCATGAACTGAGCTTTCTGGCATTTCTCGGTGCTATCTGGAAGCTGAATGGGTTTCCTAAAGCTGAGCCAGGGGTTGAGGAGAGGGCAATCGTGCTCGGAGTGATCGAACCGTAAGGAATACTCGTCCGGCTACAACTCGTCGCAACTTATTGACACAGAATCTAGGTACTTGGAACTTGTGAGATCGCTGATCAAAACATACACCCTCGAGCCCGCTGGCTCCCATGGAGTCTGGGGCCTAGATGATCACTCTTTCATTCCCTACATCTTCGGCTCTGCCCAGCTATCACCAGCGATCTCTGAATCAGACCTCACCCCAGAAGAGGGCTCATTGCCAGATGCTCCCGACCCTGGCGGTGTAGTGAAAGCTAATATCGTCGAGAGGGAGAGGAAAACAAATTTGTATTTCTCCGCCATTGGGTTCATTTACGACGTGAAAAAGGGTCCCTTCTGGGAGCACAGCCCAATGCTCTATGATATTTCAGGGATACGGGCTGGATGGGGTAAGATCAATAAGGTGAGCACCGATATGCTTCCGAAATGTCAAGCGTGGCGCTGACCTCGTTCTAGGGCATGGTGAAGATGTACAATGCAGAGGTTCTATCGAAATTCCCTGTTGTTCAGCACTTTCCTTTCGGGTCATTATTCAGCTTTGAGCGCGACCCAACTGCAGCACCACCTCCTACTACCGCACATTCAACATCTGGCCCGCAGGGACGCCCTGTTGCACCTGAGACTGCTAGTTCTGGCGCTCCTACAGCACGACCGTATGTAGAGGCTGGGACCCGCGCACCTTGGGCAACAGCAGGGACAGCAACAAGGGCACCTCCCCCAATGGGACCCACAGCAGCACCGTGGGCTGCAGCGAGAAGGGATGGTGCGCCTGGACCAGCGTCCACTGCGTCTCTTCCTGATACATCTCGGCTGCCGCCTGGCCCGATGGCTCCAACTCGAGCTCCATGGGCGAGTGCACAGCCTGCGCCACCAGGGGGCGACGGTCCTACCAAAGCGCCTTGGGCGAAATAGGATGAGTGTGATACCCAGCTACCTCAGGATTATGGAGTCCTTATGGGGAGCTTAAAATAGCATGGACTGAATGCAACTGTCACGGAGAATTCCATCCTCCAGACTAATTTTCAATTTCTCTGTTCTAAACTCGGGGTAACTACCTCATGTGTTGGCTCGAGTATCCAAAGAACTATGGGCCTGTCCGTAGCAGTGACTACTGACATACTACCAACACCACGGGTAGACGACGAGGAAAGAATACATTCGAAAAGACGGTTGCCTACCCATGTATCTGAAGGGTATTACCGGACCTTCCTATGGCCACTATCCATGAGGGAGACGGGGATGATGCGGGCAATGAAGATGACAAGTAACAGCTTGTATGTCATTAAACGATCTAACGCCACAGGGGTATCATAACCATGAAACGAAAGAACAAGAACGAGTCCGCTGGTTAGTCCGTGTCAGAAGCATATGCTACCAGCGCGGGAACAGGATCAGCACCAGAGGGGGCTTCCGTGTCCTGAGAGCCAGGAACGGCAGTGTGCCCAGTCGGACTTTTGGTGCCCATTGGAGGAGACGGAGCCGCAGACGAGGGCTTCTTCCGTTTCACACCAGGCCTCCATACGTCCCGTTCGTCGCCAGCATCATTCAAGAATGGATCCACTGCTGCACGCGTGTTCCCAGTGAGTTCATGGCGTAGGGACGTCTTGCGCTGTGCGATCAGATCTATTGTCCGTGTCTTGCTTCCATTTCGCCTGCCTTTGTCGCGTGTGCCAGTACTTGAAGAGCTTTGAAGGGCCTTCTGCTCGAACATCGGCCGGCTCCTAGTTGCACGCGCAGCCAAGTCTCCGACTGTAGTTTGATCGTCGCCAAACTCAATCATCCTAGCTCGCTGACGGTCTGATTCGGTCTCGTCGACCAGATCAATCCCAAGGCTCATCTTATCCTTCAAAGCTTCCCGATTAGCCTCCAGTTTCTCGAGGCCCTTCCTCTCCGCACGGAACGTACGCCGCAGCTTCTTCGACTTCTCATAAGGATCATCCCAGTCCCGATTCTGCCGTTGCTGCAACTCCAAAATCCGACTAGTCTCAGTCTGCGCACGACGCTTATCCTCAACCTTCCCTTCAAGCTTAGCAAACGGATCCTTCTCAGCAGGATCTTGTTCACCCAAGCCCGGCGGTCGTATTGCAATCTCGCCAGGCTGTAGATCTTTGTTCTCCCCGGTGTCACGTTTCCTCCCACCCTCAACAACAACATAAGCCGTGTTCTGCGGATCTGTCCGAATCTCAATCCATCCGCCACATGCCGTATGCTTCATGCGGAAACTGTAGATCGGGGTGGAGTAGTAGTTGCCGATTTTCTTCTTCTCGGCGTTAAAGCGCACACCTTGTCCGATGAGGGTCTCGTGCGGTTTGCAGGTTGTACACCATACTGCGAAGGGCATCTCGAATCGGACAATCAGCGCGCCGGTTGTGCGAAGGTGGCGGGCGCGGGCGCCGAGAGGATGCTTTCCAGCAAGCTTGTTCGCGGAGGTGAGGCCTTCTTGGTCTGGAGGGACATAGCTGTGCTGTCTGTCAGTGTGTTTTCTTCAACGACTTCGAGGTTAACGACGAACCGTCCCATGTCTGATGGCCATGTTAGTTGAGCCTTTTTGCTTTGTAGCGGGGAGACTTACTGAAGCCCTGCATTTTGAAGGAAGTAGGCGCCTAGGCCCCTCAATATCTTTACGGAGGGACCTGATATATCAAGCGGACGATGAGCAGTGGATGTTCTGACTGCTGAAGCCAAGCGGAATCTCAGGCTGGCGTGGCGGTCGGAGATACCGGAAATAACGTGCTTACTCAGCGTCACGATCGCCCAGAGCGTGCCCTTTCTAGGATCTCAGATGTTGACTCTGTATCGATTCAATTCCAATTTTGATTATTGACATCCAATGGACAGAATGCGATGGCTATTTACACCAGAGCGACACCACCGTTTGACTCGATCACCGTACCAGTGACAAACTGATCCTTCATCAGATAGACATAACTCTCCGCCACATCCTCCGGTCGAGCAACAGTCCCAGTGGTCGACTGAGTCTTGAAACGCTCCATCAACGCGTCCACCTGCTCCTTCGGAAAAGCGCCAAAGAACTCGGTGTTGACAGCGCCAGGAGAAACAACATTCACCCGGATCGGCTTCATATCCAGAGCTAATCCGCGCGCGAGACCCTCCACGGCACAGGTCACAGCAGTGGCCATGGTCCAGCCGGGTATCGGCTTCCGGCCGGCAGCACCGCTTGTCATTGTGAAGGAACTGGCTGGTGAATTCTCCACATATTTCTGAACGTACTTTGCCATGATGGCCGGGGCGAGGAAACGGACGTGCATGCCGCTGTTGACGATGTCGGGGGTGAGCTGGTCAAGGGGAGGCATCTTCAGGGCATCGCCTGCAGTAGTGATGACATGGTTGAGCTTGACAGTGCCGTTGGATGTAGCTGTCTTGAACAGAGATTCGAGGTTGGCGTCGAGGTTTGCAGCGTCCAAGAGATCGCAGACCTGGGTGACGACGGGTTGCTTCTCTGTTTCCGTGGGATAGGCTTCCTTCAGTCGAGCAACGGTCTTGTCCAGCTTGGACTGGTTCGAGCTGGCAATGATCACTTGAGCGCCGTGTTCAATGGCGGCTTCGACGACAGCGTATCCGATTCCAGAGGTGCCTCCTACAACCAGAACGCGCTGGTTGGCGAGTTTGGAGATGTATTTGCCGGGGGTAACCATTGTGTAGGTGTTTGATGAACTGAACGATGATCTTGTTATGATCAATTGTAGAATTCAATGCAGCAGACCTGGGCCTTTAAATAGAAAGGTGGGATGGGACTCGGAGATATATGCATCGAGTGACAAATCCACGATTATCTCCGAGTAAGCGCCCTCTCGTCATCTCACCAGCGTTTCAATGGCCCAAAGTACAAGAATTGCCCCGAATCCCGTTCCTCATTAATAATGGATTTCGATATAGTTCCAAGCTCGACTTCATCCTCAGCCTCGCGGGGACATTTCAAGGTTCATATTTCTCCGTCGGTACAAGGCTCTATGCTGATACTTGGTCCGACGGCCGAACTTGGACTTTTTGTCCGTGTTTGACTTGCAGAACGTCAATGGGATGGGGGAATTTCGAGACAAAGATACTCATAGCTTTGAAGCGGCTACCATGATCTTCTTATCACTAGGATGATTGGGTTTCTCGATTTCCGAAAGAAAATGTCCCCAGATGCATTCTGGTGTGGATGGAAGTAAACTTCATGAGAGAGATGCTAGCAAAACGAAGAGAAGATCCTCTGGTTACAACTCACCCACCGCGGACCATATAATGAGGTGTGGAAACGATAGAAGCTGATATGAAAGAATCCTAGACAAACATGGTGCATCTAGTCGTGATATCAAACCCCAAGCGGGAAGTACGATGATGTCGTCACTATAGCACGTTGAGTTCACTACACCCAGGACCACACTCTCTTCGTACATCTGGCCAACACTTTTCGATTTCCTCGTCGTTTTGATGTCCCATCGCCCTAGCCAGTCAACATGGTCACAGTAACGCTAGCCAGTCGCCAGGAACTCCTCAAACGCATATGTCAAAACCTCGAAAGCCATCTCAAGTCCATATCTGAAAAGTTAGAAGATGAACAGAGCCCCTTCCTTTCGCCTGACGATCTTCAGAGGCTTGGAATCCAGGCCTTCCGTGTGGGCACAACCGACGACGGGATCCCCCAGTTCGACCCATGCTTCTTCCATCCTCCGCCAGCTGAAGTCATCCAAGAAAGATGAGAACGACTACTCCAAGAACATCCGCCTATCCCAGGCTACGAGACAGAGGACCTTGAACCGCTAAGCCCCTTTTGTCCGCCAGACTTTGATGCCATCTGGAGGAGGAACGACACATGCACGCCGACCCCAACGACGCGATGAGGTTTGCAAAGATGCATTATGAGCATGAGCTAAGGTCATTCGAAGTGTGGTATGATCATGCCTTATCCACACAAGAGTATATCGACGCACAGCTTTTGGCTTTTCAACTGTGGCCTCAGAGAGACCTGGGGGCTCTTGATCACGACTGGCAGTAAGTAGATGGCAGGACAACTGGAGATCCTATCTAGAGGCGAGGGTGCTAAGTTAATCACTAGGTTCGGGGCGAGAGATATTTTCCACGGGAGAGGTTGCTGCAACTGGTGGAAAGTGGAAAGTCTTCTGGAGGATGGTGACCGCATTTCGCCTCTGCCGCACCTGATGTTTTCGATCGTCTCTGAGGCAGGCAGATGATGCGGGAAACACCTTGACCACTCAGGAATTTCGAGCCATCTTGGACGTGATGATCGACCGTGTGTCCCATGGGCGGAGCTTTAACTTACAGTATTCTCAAGCTATAGAACTTTCAGGACCCGGAGACGGCACTAGTGGAACTGTTCGTTCGGTACAATCTATCCCGGCCAGTTGGGATCGAGAAATCTACTCTTTGTATCAGATAGCGCAAAGCTCTGTGGCTCTGTTGGAAGAATGGAAGTTGACTAAAAATATGCATGTACAATCATTGCTAATGCACCAGATTTGCGCAACCAGAAAAACGCCGGGTATCGAGAGCGATCTTAAAACATGGAACTCCGCTTTTTCTCCAACTTTTTCCCGCTGCTTTCATCCTTGCAGCGCTTGAATCCAAAGAAACTGCTCTTCTTTGGCTGCACGTGCTGCGAGGGGCGTGCACCCGGTGCCAACAGGGCGCCACTGCTCGTCGGTTGCTGATAGAATCCTACTGTGGACTGCGGCCGGGGCTGCATTTGAGGTCGGGGGTGTAGGTGTGTAGTGGATTGGGCGCGTGGATCTATGCGTTTCCCAGGGGCATTGAGGTATGGACTATTGGCGAAGGTGGGCACGGGTGCGCCGTGGGAGTATTGTGGGCGGGAGTGTCGGGGTGGTTGGGGAGGGACTTGAGAGGGGAGGTGGGAGTATGATTGGGAGTACTGATGTGTGGATGGTCTTGAAGGGCCGTTGGGTCTCGGTGGTAGATGTGGTCTCTGCTGGCGGACTTGTTCCTCTTCTTTGCCGTATATTTGTTGGAGTCGCTTTGTTTCCTTCTCGACCTCTGCTTCGCGCTTTCGTCTCGCCTTTTCTTGGGCTCGTTTCTCCGCATCGAGAAGCTTCTGAGTCCGACGTGCTTCTTCTTCTGCGAGTTCATCCTGCCGTCGCCGTGATTGCGGGGCTGGTGAGTGTGATTGCGGGATGGTGAGTCGGGGCGGCGAAGGCTTGCCGTTGGCTACAGCTTGGGCCTGTTGGGGCTTTCCGCTTCCCGGTGATGCCTGGGGTTGGCCGCTGGCGACAGTAGATCCTCCCGCAGCAATGTGGAAGGCTTCCTTGGCCGGACCAAAGAAAATATCACGAATGGCGACTGCTGCTAGTAACAATGCCACCTCAAGACCTTTGAAGTCCTCCATCTCCACACGATACAGATTCGGCTCGTACAGCGTGAGCTCCCGCAAGCCCTGAAAAAGAGCAATCGTGATATCAGGCTCGCGGCTCTTCGTCCTTGTATCCGGGATAGTCGACGATTTGCCATGCAACAGGCACGAAAGATCCTTGGACAGTTTACCATCCTTGCGCCAGCTAAACTTCAACTTGGGCGTCACGTCCGCCGCGGCAGGGTCGCTCAGTGTACGATCCAGTGTTGAAGCCGAGGGCACTCGAAATGTCCGCTGCGGCATCTCGAATTCCCATCGCGCAGGTCTGTTCCATGACTTTGTCTGGTGTCGCACGACAATCTGCTGGTCTGGGTTGTAGAGCTGGATAGTGAATTCGGTAGGGAGGATGGGTTCGGGAGGGGGTGCTGCGCCGCCATTTGCACGAATCGTCTCTACCGACAGACTCGGTTGTGTCCATTCGGGCGTCACGGTGACCTCGCCGTAGACGACATCTGCGACATAGGGATCGTAGAGAGCGACACCGTAGCGGTTTCGCGATGTAGGGAGGGCGGGGTCGAGGTAGCGCAGGGTATATGCTGGCTCGGGGTCATTACCATGTTGGCAGTAGTAGACTGTGCTCTGCTGAGGAGTCTGCGGGTTGTTCTTTAGGAAGAACGCTGGTGGGAGGAGTCAGTGTCGTGTGCACACGGGGTTTTCGATGACGTAGTCAGGAGGGCAGGCCTGGAGATAGAACCACGTCAAAAGGAATCACTAACTTGGCAGATTCTCATCGAGCATCTTCGTCCACTTGGCAGAACAACAGTGGCCGACAAAGAGGAGTCAAGGTAGAGCAGAATTATATGAAACCGTGAAGAACCCGAGTATCGGGAGATGCCTGCGCCACGGAAGCCCCCAAGGATCGGCGCCTAAAAATAACTAGTTAAACAAGGCACAAGAGGCACCAAGATTTCAAGTCTGGGGTGCTTCATTGCTCCACCTTGACGGCTATGCATGTCTTATCTATCAAAATATTCTTCTAGAATGGCTGTGGAATCGCAGGTACCCGTAACCTGGCTGCCTATAATACTGTACTATTGATTGTGATATGGTCCGTCGCCTGCAAGATAATCCATTGATCTATATAAATTGGCATTCCATTTGCTAACACCATCCAAGAAGCAGGGAAGGTCCATATTCAACATATCTGCAGTAAAGCACGCAAGTCAGCATCTGTTCAAAAAGAGTGAAAGGTATCGGGTAACTCACCTATTCTTGGACGTTACCAAGCCACCATCCTCCGCTTTGTCTCGCATAGACCACGCCTCCGCCTCGTGAACTCAGCTGCTTCAACTCATCGAATAGTGACCGTGAATATAACTGTATCCTGTTAGCATGACAGAAAGAGGGAGGAAGACTTACCGATATTCGTGATTGGACTGATCGAACCTAAGAAGATGTTAGCTGTAAATATCGCGGGGTGATGACGTACCTCTGAAAGTGTCCATGGAGATCTCTTTGTATGGAAATGCTGAGTGACCGGAGTTTGAATCACTGAGTCCATGTTAGCACTGTGAATCCATGGTTGAGGACTTACCTAGCTGGTCGTTGAAGCGGCGGTGGTTTCATCGAACAAAGACTCGAAGAACCTGATACTGGTCAGCTAAAAACAGCCAATTGTGGTGAAAGGGACAATGAAAACAACTCAGCCTGGATCATTCTGCAAGGTGATAGAGTTCACGGCTTTTGGCCTCGAAGTGGTTATCTGATAGCCGTCAGTCATGAATATCACATTGGGGGCGGGGAGCAAATGGACTTAGCAAGATGATCTGGCATGAATAATGGACCGAGGTTGTTCGACCTGTATACAGATTAGCCATTTGGTACTTGGGAGGGGATGACTTGCCTGATCGTTCATTGTACGGTGGGTGGAGTGAAAGAACGGCCGGTATCTGTGAACAAAGGTTAGCACTTTCAGTATCATGATTGGGGTCAGGATACTCAGTCAATCAGTGAGGCTGCAGAATGCAAAGGTTCAGATGGCCTGGAAATGGCTCGATGGTCAAGATCTGCTGAAAGATGTTAGTACCTGCAACGTCGTCGGTCTGGGAAGTATACTCAGTGGATAGTGTCTCTCTGTATGGATTCTCTGGCTGTGTCCAGTCAAATGCTGATATGAAGATCGTTTGAGGACCTGTTCAAGAATGTTAGTGTTTTCAATGCTGTCAGTCTGGGATGTATACTCAGCGAAGTCAGTGTTCCTGTGTCCTCCCCGATTAAGTCCAGCCCGATATTGATAGGGGGATAGTAGGTCAGATCCTGCCCGAGAATGTTAGTATTTTCGCTCTTGTCAATGTGGGAAAGATACTCAGCGAGGTAGTGTTCAGATGTGTATCCTGGAATGATTCCAGGACTCTGATGTTGCTGTGGATTGCCGTGTTGCTGTGTTGTGCTGGAGTCGACTTGGACGGAAATCGAGGAGCATTATATACACGTCGAAGGCAGCGCACGCAAAACAATGGCATCGTTCATTCCCTAAAAGACCTTTGTTATACCCTTGTCGAGTCTGTTTGAGCTTGTCTGAGCCAAACTTGAGAGTGCATTGTCGAGAACGAATCTGAAAGGAGACTCTTTCAGAAATACAATGGCAACCATGAGACAGGTGTTGCTACATCTTTGTCCCATTGTCAAATCTTTCAGGACGTACAATGTACCCTATTTAGGATGTCGAACGATTCTTGCTTTTAGTCTATTTGCATCCAATGTATCGAATCTATCTTTATCATCGACATCGAGACATGCGACGTCTTTCATAAAAAGACAATGGCAATGTCTAACCCGTTCCAAATCGTCCAAAGAAACCCCCTCTATACACGAACACCTTCAACTTCCTTGCCCTGAGGCACCTTCGCCGCCTCTCGCTCGGCAGTGCTAAGTTGGAGACCCTGATCGTCCCAGCCCTGGGTACCGAGCTTGTACAGAGTCTTCTGGCGCTCGCGGTCGGGAGTCGGGCCGTCCTTGCCACGACGGTTCCGGGACTCAATGGTCTCCACGAGACTGGCATTGTCGCCGTCCAATTCGTAGCCCTCCAGATCGTCCTTGTGCTCTTCTTCGGAGAATGTGAATGTGCGATACTCCGTGTTGGTCCAGCCGGTACCTACACAGAGGCTTGAATTAGTCCCACATGTATTGATTGTAGCTTGCGTCTGTGTCACGTACCCTGGTACTGGCTGCTGTCCTCCCAGTCTTCAGTAAAGTAGTGTAGGAATCCACCGTGAGTGACGACCACGATCTCCTTCTCAGGACGAGCCTTCAGCCAGCGGCGTGCGGCTCGTGCGCGCTCCTTCAGGGCAGCATTGTTGGGCGCGTAACGACCGACCTGGAACCCAAACAGTGTCAGAGGAAGCGCAATTGCCGGACAAGACTCCTTGCCAACATACCTTGTTATTCCACCCCTCATGCACCAAACTCAAGTCAACATTCTTCCCCGCAAACTCCTCACGCAGAGCCTTCGGCTCACTGCCAGTATCGCAAGCCACATCCGAAGTCTCCTGCACATCCGGCAAAGCAATAAGCTTCATGTCAGGGTGCGCCTCGAACACAGGCCCAAAACTCTCCAGCGCGGTGTAGATCGTGCGACGCAGCGGCGAGGCAGTCACCAGCTCGACATTGGCGTGGTACGGGAAGTCATCGCGCAGCTTGCGGCATTGCTCGTGGCCGAGATCTGTGAGGACGGGGTCGGGGATGACGTGGTTGGCGGTGGTGAGGTTGTGGACGCCCTGAGAGACGTTGCGATTAGCGCAATTGTTGACGGAATATTGTCCAGGGTGTTCTCAATCCCTCAATCCCAGATCCTGCGCAGATCCCTGCGTGACGATCGGTGTTGGTATCCTGACGTACCTGGGCGTGGCGGACGCAGTGGATGATCGGGGCCATGCTGGATTGGAAGTTTCACAGGGCCACAGATTCCTGCAAGTTGGTGGTTTCGTCAATTTGAAGAAGACAGATTTTTGACTTTGAAGGTCCCTGACGATGACTCTTATCGCCAGGCGTGGGGCAGTGGGGGGAAGTTGCGGGTTCAGGCGCGGCGTGCGGGATGCGGTGGGATTTACCTGACAGATGAATAAAATCAAGTGGTTGGCACTGAGCTTGTTGAACACTTCAGAAGTCGATCTATAAAGCAATGCTAAAGAACAACAGATAGCATTGGAGATAGACCGAAGAGTCGGAGGTCAGCACTCCGCCCCAGGGATGGAGCTGGGCGTTGCCACATTTTGCTCAGAACGCCCCAGGGCGAACCACACGGCGCAACTGGGGCTGGTGGAACTCGAGTCCGTTTGATTCGTTTAGAGTATTCAATCTGTGAATCCACGTGGGTTGATAGTAGGGTTTAGCGTGAGTCTATATCTAGAACGGGGTACTCGTCCTTGTATAAAGAGGAACACTGTTCATCGTGCTTGAATTCCTGTGCAAGTATAGGACAACGCAATGGGTATGTATAGGTCGCTTTCTCAATGCAGAAAAGAAAAAGGGCAATCCATTTACGCAAAACCGAATCCCCGAGCATTTTCCAATGCCTTGTCCAGCTTCTCTGCCAACGCCTCCTTGCAAGTGTACTCCGGTAGGAGCAGGCGACCAAAACAAGTCAAGCTGCTCGGCAGTCGCTATAATACCAGCATTAGCAATCAACCAAGTTGCGGCGCTTCAGAACAATCACTTACCAGATCTCCCACGCCGTTCTTCTGAATCACGAACATGATGCTCGAGATGCCGTTCACGGGGACTCGGTCACTCGCAGTAACGAACTCTAGCAACTGGGCCTTCTTTTCCGGAGAGTATTGCTGGACAACACTCCAGAAGTCCTGGATGACACGGTGGTCAGGACCAAATCCACCCTCATACCGAGCGTGATCCTCGAGCTCCTTCATGTCGATTTCTTGAAGACCCTCGACCACGGTTTTCAACGCCTCGGGAGTGAAGATCGAGAGCGCTGAGCGGTCGAGACATGTGAAGAAACCGCGTAGGAAAGCTTCGAACTGAGGCCGAATGGACTTGTCCGTAAGCCAGAAGATGTAATCCTTGACAAACTGATGCCGATTCTCGTTGGTCACCAGGGGCGCCTCGTCGCTGGGAGGAGTAGGGGATTGAAGGGGCAACGACTCCGCTGCGGACTTCTGAGTCACGCCTGATACAGAGGTACTAGGCGAGAGATCGGCGGCCTCGGCAGCCATGGAGGATGGTGGGCTCACAGTTGCGGGGTCGCTGTAATGGGGAACATCAGACCATGTTGCTACTGCTTCGACCGGATTTGCACCAAGCGACTTCGAGGGAATGGGCCATGCGTCATCCCGCCCAACCTTCTGCATATCAATGCTCTCGACACGACCGAAGTTCTCAAAACTGAACTCGTAGGTGCGCATGAAGACATCGCTCACATCCCCGTCCTGCCACGAAAGTAAGGTCTCCAGGCCCTGGGTGAGTTCAGGCCAGCCATCGCGAATGTGGTCCAGGTGTTTGACCTTGAGTCCCAGAAGCTTCCGGTAAAAGGCGATCGGGAAGTTGATCGGAAGCGTGAGACCGTTGTAGATGGCGATTGACACCAGGAGACCGAGGAGCTCAAACTTGTAGAGAGGTTCCAAGGAGCACGGGCGGAACCATGAGATGCGGTGCTGGGAATCCATGGTGAACATGCCATACGATGGATCAAGGGCGTCTGCCATCAGCACGCGGAAGAACTCCTGCTGCACACCACCATGGTCCAATCCTTCTTCGCCCTCATCCATGCCCATCTGGACCTTTAGCGGTCTCATCAACTCTCGCTTTTCGCGACGCCAGAGCTGATTCAAGGCGTCCGTCAGAACGTTGTCACGTCGAACCACAAGGACAAGGAACGTCGACATGGAGACCTTCATTCGGGCCAAGAGACCCGCTTCGTCGGTGACAGGGATGCTGCCAAAAGCGGTCTGAGTGACGTGTCTGGTTGTCGTTATGGCTGCCTCGTAGTACTTTGACATGGCCGAGTGATTGAGAGCGCGAAAGTATATGACGAGGAAGGATGGCGGGAACAGAAAGGGATATGAGAGCAGATGCATCTTGCGGTTGTTTGGCAAACTCTCCAGCCATGCAACGGGCAGCTCGAGCGGATCCAGCCGCTCTGCGAGGAGGGGCGTGTGGAAGTCTTCAGGGAAGAGACCCAACCGGGTTCGCTCCTTATACATCAAAGCCATGATCTGTATGGCGCCACCAGCGGCGCTGCTGCGAGCCATTTCAGGGTTGTTGTCCCATTCTCGTAAGAAAAGAGTTCGCAGCCATTCGACGATAAGCGGAGCAGGGTTTCTGACAGGCGATGACTTATCGCTAACTGAGCCCTGAAGATCGTAATGTTCACTGAGGTGGTCCATGATGCGGTCGATGACGTTGGCCCTTCGTTGCTTTGGTAAATCAAGACCATAAACTTGACGAGCTTTTGAAATTTCATGGTAGGCAAGTCGAGCAGTAAGAGCTCGGACAAGACGGTTGACGAGGCGAAGGCCGAGTTCGTGCTCAAGTTTATCGGTTGCCTCAGCCGCCTGTTGAGCTTGTTCGGGGAGTAGCTTTTGCATATCCGCAGGTGAAGCGACAGTACCACCAGCTCGCATCCGCTGGATTTCACGCCATGTCCGCGAATCAAGCTCTGGGACGGAGCTAACCAAGGCGAAGAGTGCAACAGTCGCAACATAAGCGGCGTCTGCATCTGATAGATGTTCATCAGTCGCAGATTCTGTGGCGCGCCGGACAACGGGAGGAGGAGCCGTAGAGCTGGCGAGCGTCGAGCTACGCGACGATCGGCGCGACGACCGACGTGAAGCCCTATTTGAGGGTGTGAAGTCCGCGGGTGGCACGAACAACTTGTCCAAAGCCGCCCACAAGCTGTGCAGAGCAATGTCCCACGGGCAAATAGTGAAAAGATGCTGAAGAGATTGGCGAAGGTTGAGGACATCCAGACGGTTGCCTTGCGGCGCTGGCGTTGTCGTTCCCAATCCAGCACTTTCTTTTCTGAATGAATGTAGTATCTGTCTGGCGCTGCTGAACACAAAAAACACGCTTTGAGCAATGAAAGGGAAAGCCTTTCGTTGTCGAGACGTAGCAAATCGCCAGTTTGGTTCGTCAAAGCTGCCCGTAATCTGCATTCGATCGATTTCTTCTCTCCAATTTGACGCATCATCCTCGCTCTCGACCAGTATTCGACCAAGACCACCGATGATCTCAGGCGTGAGGTGAGTAATAGTCTGTGCTATCGGAGCCGCAATTGAGGTTCGCTTGAGGGGGGCTCTCTTGCTTCTGCGATAGGTCGGAGAATCATGATCAGCCCCGGGTTGCGGAGGAGACAGGCGACAGTTGTTATCACTAGAGCCTTCATCCAGAGAAGCCTCGTTCAGGATCTTTTCACTTTCCCACGAGACTCTTCGCTGGTTCTTCGGATGCTCCTCGGGAACTTCTTCTCCAGATTCAGAAAGTGTCTCGGGTTCTGCGATTCTTCCCCGGTGTTTGTGAGGACGATGTTTCAGGGCAGGCGGGGAAGGCAAGTCGGTGAACTCATCTGAATTCACATGTGAGTTCATGGATAGCTTCCTCCCTGTGTATTCTGCCCTTCTCCTCTCATCTATGCTAGTCCGGGATGACTGTCGCCATTGGTCAACTTCAGCGAGTGACAGTCGATTGACTTGTTCATCTTCAAGTTTGAGCTCCACCTCCGAGGACTGAGTCTCCGAAGTACGAGAGGAGGGAGTGCGCGGCTGCGACTCTTGTGGATTTTGTGCATGTGGGACAGCTGATCGAAGCTGTTGCTGCGGCAGTTGGTCCGCCTCTTGATGTTGGGGAGAATGTTCTGAATCGTTCTTCGAGGGTACATCCTCTAGACGGGACGCTTGAGAATCTGTTGACTGGAGAGGGCCCGTCGCTCGACGGAGGGGGAGCCATTCAACCAAACGTAATGACAGGGTATCAAAGAGGTTCTGGGTGATCGATTTGGGATCTTTGAGAGGCTGCTCAGTGGCGTGATCAAGGTCCTGCCAGCAATAATTGCCTGCAGATCTGGTCGGAGACTTTGTCGGACCAGCTGAACGAGGTGCGATCAAATGATCATCTGGTCCAGAGGACTCTGCTGGGCCTGTCGCGGTCTGACTGGAATCTTGATTTCGGTCGACCTGCTGTGGGGAGCTTGGCTCCGCCGCTGCTGCTGCGGTCGCCGTGACATGCGCCCAAGACCCACCAGACCGCCGCGACGAGGTGCGTCGGCGGTTGTTGAGAGCCACGTCGGATGTGTATCTCGGTGTGTTGGCACAAAGCCCCTTCTCCGCGTCGTCCAAGCTGGCGAGATAACAGGCTATGGTTCGCGCGCTGACTTCCGTATAGCGACGGTACGGGCCTTCACTGACTCTCCGGCGGCGACTAGCACAGGTCGGAGTCTGACAGCCGGGGTCATCGCAGCCATATAGTAGCTGGTGCTTGTACCTATCCACCGAGGTTCGTCAATGTCCACCCAGCGACGCTCATTGGCAATTCCACCTACCTTCGTACTAGCACATTGAAGCGTCGCCTGCGCTCATCCCGATGCCATGGAAGGACACGCGAGGGATCAGACACCTCGATGGTGTTTTGAACAACGATTTCGGGCGCATTTGGCGGAAGTTTGGACCGAATGAACTGAGGTCGCTCGCCGGATCGCTTGTCTGGGGAATCGAGCGAAGCTCCGCGGAGCCTAGTCATCGTGAGAGGACCGTCGCATGCCCCAGCGAGAGGATTCAAACGGAAACCCGGGCTTGTTCCGCACGTGGTAAAGATGATAGAGTGGTCTGAGAGTGCCGCGGACGCGGAGGCTCAGCTCACCTGATATCATCACGGCGATAGCCATGGCCGCCTCAGGCGGCAGTTCGGAGATCGGCAAAACGTTGATCCGTTTGAGTCACCGTTATCGCCGCGGGCAAAGGCGGTGAAGCGACACTGTGCGATAAGAACTCTCATTTTTGGATTATCAAGACACCAAGACTCGAACGACTCTCCGTGGCCCAACATTGATTGTGCCTAAAATCCATTTTGTTTTAATTGACAAGGTTCTCTTTTTGTTGAGGAGAAAGAACTTTTTGCATCGTTCTCGACGCATACGAGGTGGCCAACGTCTCACAGCAGAACTTTCATCATACCCCGCCTGTGATAAAATCTTCCATCCACTCTTCGTTCTTCGCCCTGACTCGACTTGACTTCATCTCCATCTCATTCACACACTGTGTTTGACGAATCCACGACGAAAATGTCTACTACGACGCAACAAGCCGCTGCATCTGCAGCCTCGCTTCCCTACACTTGCAATACTTGTCTCGTCGCCTTCCATCGCAGCGATGCACAGAGAGACCATATGCGCAAGGACTGGCAGTAAGTTTTCATACAAAAGATGGAACAATTTACTTGTCCACATGCTAACATCTCGCGTAGCTTGTACAATATGAAACGCCGCATCGCTTCCCTCCCTCCGGTCTCGCTGGAAACTTTCAACGAGAAAGTCCTTGCTGCCAAAGCCACATCGAGCGAGGCCGCCGCCAAAGCCTCTTTTGAGAAGAGTTGCCACGCTTGCCAAAAGACCTTCTTCAGTGAGAACTCATACCAGAATCACATCAAAAGCTCGAAGCACAAGCAACGCGAGGCCCGGTTGAGTAAAGAGGGTGACAATGCGTCGGTGATGAGTTCTACTTTCTCGCTCGGAGAGCCTGTCAGTACATTGCAGGATGGTGGTGTTGCAAACGTCACGGATGGTCTCAAGGCCGCGACTATTCAAGAAGAAGATGAGGATGAGGAGATGCAGACACCGGAGGACGAGTTCTCGTCAGCCCGTTGTCTTTTCTGCCGTACCGATTCATCCGATGTTCATGCCAACGTGGAACATATGCAGAAGAAGCATGGAATGTTCATTCCCGAGTGGGATTATCTTGCAGACTTGGATGGATTGATTCACTATCTCTACCGCAAGATCAACGAAAACTTTGAGTGTCTTTACTGCCACGCCATCCGGAACAACGCCAACGGCTGCCGGGCGCACATGAATGACAAGGGTCATTGCATGATTGCATTCGAGACCGAGGAGGAGCAAATCGAGATTGGACAGTACTACGACTTCCGCAGTACCTACTCAGACAACGAAGAGGAGGATGAGTCAACACCCGAGAGTGGCGGCGTCAAGATTCAGGGCTCAGACGGAGACGAGGATGGATGGGAGACTGATGCCTCATCCGTGGAGGATGAAGATGAAGATATGGACTCTCACCGGAAGCAACCACTCATTTACCAAGACGAATATGAACTTCATCTCCCGTCTGGCAAGAGTGTTGGTCACCGTTCCTTGGCCAAATACTACCGTCAGAACCTCCACAACTACCCCTCTGTCGAGGAGCGAGCTGCACGACAGCTTGCCATCGAGAATGGAGAGATCGAGGAGGAAGAGAAGCCTCGTGGTCGCAACCAAAACCGTGCTGTTATCTCTCGTGCCAACGGTGGCATGGGTATGATAGGCGCCACAGAGACCCAGAAGCAGATTGCTTTGACCTCCGAGCGTCGTGAGCGGACTCGTGCCCAGCGCCAAGAAAACCGATATACTGCCCGCGTCCAGCGAGCCAACAATTTCCAAAAGCACTTCCGGGATCCCCTCTTGCAATGATTGCCTATACTGTGGCATACCTTACTGCTCTTCAGTCGCTCATGGCAGCGCTTTCTGGGCCCGTTTCTTGGAACTTTTAACTACATTTGCGAGTGCTTCCCTTCACCTGAGGCACCATCCAGATCAACGAGACGTGTCCCAATGTCACGCCCTGGTCCGCTCCCCTCATTCCGCATCCGAGCGATGTGAACCAAGTCACCGCCCCCCTCCCCATCATTCCCTCATCTGATATTCTCTAGTCAGATTCCAGCGAGCCTTTATGGACCTCAGATTACAATGCAAAAGTCCTCGATCACTCATCTCACCTGGTATTTCCTGTGCATAGAAAGAATCATGCTAGATAGAAAGCCCTTCTGTCTAATTTGCTCACCTTTCTCGCCTGAACACCTAGTACGAGACGTTCTTCGATGCAGCATGTAACATTTTGGAATTGTAGTCCTATTTCAACCACATCCTTCACGATATCAAAACCGCTTGGGCATCTCTGACAAAAGAGGTGTGCAAGAACATCTTTCCACTCGTTCTCTAATAGCTACCTGCAGGTCCAGCTGGCAGGGCTCCGTACAAAGATGTTTCCTGGTCGGTATAGCGTAGGGTTCACATCTGGACGTTCCCACTCCCTATACATGGGCGCCTGCGGAGATGCAAAAGTAGCCGCTCCTCTTGAAGGAGCAGAGCCGTATTAGCATCTCCGATATGCTTCATCGATGCGCCCATGTATAGCAGCCGGAACGTCCACATGTGAGTCCTACGCTATCCCCGACAGGAAACATCTTTCTACCAGGACCCTGACAGCTGGACTTCCAGGTAGGTGTTAGGGAACGTTCTTGCCAAGTGAGTCCACTGGGAGCAGCGATGGATGAGGAATTGATGGAAAGGACAGATTTCCGGAAGATATCAGCTGCATTTTTTGAATGGCATTGTTAAGTCATGGAGGCATGAGTCTACCGGGTGGAGAGATGGATTGAATGGATGGATTGAATGGATGGATTGAATGGATGGATTGAATGGATGGATTGAATGGATGGATTGAATGGATGGATTGAATGGATGGATTGAATGGATGGATTGAATGGATGGATTGAATGGATGGATTGAATGGATGGATTGAATGGATGGATTGAATGGATGGATTGAATGGATGGATTGAAGGATAGATTTCGAGTTGATATCAGCTACATGTTCCCTTCCTCCAGCTCACAATCCAGTAAACATATGTGGTAAAAACATATCAACTTCCCCGATGGTAATTTTCACAATCAGATATTTTACAATCTGATCAAATCGTCCACGCTGTGACGTGGCGAGGATTCTCCTTCTGATGAACTCGTGCCGTGGTTGGTGTGAAGCACGACCTTCCGAATTCCATTGACATCGACGATTTGTTCAGTGATGCTGCCACTTCTTGTAGGGCCGCGATGGTGATAGATGGATCCTGGCGGGGAGTCTGTGGATTCAATGCTGCCAGTTCCACTGCTACCTTTGCGCGTTGAGTTGGACGGGGCTTGGTCCTCGCGCTCTTCATGTACCGGCTCAGGGATGGAGACCTGAGGAAGATCTTTGTATTGCTGGGCATTTGTGCCCTTTGTGACGTTGTCGGGTGATGAGAATGTGACATTTTCGGGTGATGGGATTGTGCCATAGCCGACACGGAGTGCATGAGCACCATCTTTGGCTTCTGCCCCAGAACCGACAAGACCTGCACCGATTCCGCCTTGGTAGCCGGTCAGGAGCGGACGTTGTACGTCCGAGATGCTTTGGGATGATTCGTAATCTGTTTGGGCGGATCGCGAGGGCGAAGTGCTTCCCCGTTTGATCTTCACGTTGTGATAGCGGGTCTGTCGGGGCCGGCTGGCCAGGTTTGATGGGCCGAGATGTTTGAGGTGTTCGCGGATTTCATCGGTGGCACCTCTTTGGGTGATCCATGTGTCCGATGTGTTTGAATTGCTGTCTGCATTTTGTTTGCGCAGCTGGAAACGAGGAGGGGGTGCTTCGACGGAACTGCGGCGCCGAGCGAGATTCGATGTCAGAGGGAGTGACGACGGCTGTGTCCCACCATCGTCGGTAGGCTCATCTTTTGTGAGCGAAACGGCCATTGGAGGCTCTTCAACAATTTTGCCCTTGGGTACCCGGGACTTCGGCGCAGGCGCCATCCGCCTGATAGCTTTGTGAACATCAACGAATACATCAGATTCGTCGATGATTTCTCTGTAGCAGTAGTCAGTAAGCCAAATTCCAGCAAGCGCAATTTGAGGACATGATGGACTCACTCTCCGATCAATTCTTCTATCACATCTTCAAGGGTGACCACTCCGAGGGCCCCGCGATCTTCACTTGGGTATTCGGAAACAAGCACCATGTGCGATTTGCCTTCTTGGAAGAAATTGACAATGTCCAGACAACTGGTTTCTGGGCGTGTCTCGGGCAATGTAGCCAAGGCAAATTCGCGCACGCGCTTGCAATCTTCCGGGTCGTATGTGATCAGCATCTTCACGAGAAGCATGCCTACAAAGTTCATTGGGTTGTCGGGCGCATGAATAGGAATGCGGGAATATCCTTGGGATAGGATCAGGTCCATGGTGCGTTCGTCGAGGACGGTGTCGGCGGACATGGTGAATACATCCTCCATGGGTGTCATGATGGTCCCAACCGATTTCTCCTTCAAGTCCAGAACAGCGCTGATGATTGTCACTTCGTCCGAGTTGAGTTGCTCTCCGGCTTCGCCTAGAGTTTTGTGTAGGGTGACGAGCGTCTTCAATCCGGCCTTTTTGTAAATGGTGCCATGATCTTCGCCGAGGAGCTTATCGAGTAGCTTGGCGACCGGCCAGGCGACCGGCGACATGACGTACATCAGGAGCAGCACACAAGGTGCCATCCATGCTCCGATGGGTAGACCGTAACGGACGCAGATAGATTGGGGTACAATCTCGCCGAAGATGACAATCAATACAGTGCTGCCCAGAACTGCGGGCCAACCGCCACCGAGCGTGCGATCGAGGACAATTGGTAGTGTCTCATTGGTGATGACATTGCTGAGGAGGAGAGTAACGAGGACCCAGTGTTTACCACGCTTCAGCAGGTTCAACACACTGGCCGCGTTTTTCTTTTCTGATTCCTCGCCGGACGTCTGGATGACTTGGAGATACACTTCATCCTGTCCCATCAACGCAATTGTCAGACCTGCAAACGCTCCACCGCTCAGGACCAATGCTGCCGAGATACCCAGGTATAGCCACAAACTCGGATCGGAAGGTTCATTTGGAGACTCGACGTTGCTCGACAAAAGGAAGTACGATGAGAGGACGGGCGCGCCGGCGGCGAGAGGAAGGTGATAAATGGCGAGAAATATGAGCTTGGTCGTACTCAGCAGAATTGGCCGAGCGGCGAAAAGGCGGTTGGTCGGTGAATTCATCGCGACGAGCGACAGGGTTCAATCACAAGGTCACCACTCGCGGGAAAGAGGGACCATAGCTGTGATGTCAGCCCTATCACTGCGGGCGATGCGGAAGAGGAGAATGGAGATGGGGGAGTAGGAGAGACAGGAATTGGGAAGGAAGAGGAGGAGGGCGAGTGATGTTATGAACAAGTGAAGCCACTGGATAAGAGAGGTGGGACTTTGCAGCACCACACCATCGGAAGGCGTTCATTGTAGGAAGGCAAGACGATGAGACGGTACTGAACGCCAAGAAGAGCGGCCGGATGCGGAAGGCGGTACCACGAATACTACCCAAGACCGTCGACCCGAACGTCTTCCAAACGTCTTTGCAAATGTGGAGACAAGAGACGCTGCGAATGGGGTTTCGAGCACTGCGGATGGACCTGTCGCAGACGGGTAAGTGCATGCCTACTGCACGGCGGCCAAGTAGGTAGAGGCACCTCGGAAGTTCCCGTGCGAACGTCGACACCTGGACGGGCAAGCTCTCACCGGGTCTCTGTCATCCATATCAATCTGCCTTCGATCACTCCACCACTCCTCATTCCTTCCCCGGGACCAGACACGGACGGAATGATGCTGGGTATGGCTGGGTAGCTCAGCTCCTCGGATTCATCACTGGAGTCATCACTGGAGTCTTCGCTAGATTCACCCTTGGCATCAACCCTAGCGTCACCCATGGCCTCACTTGGGACCTCACCCTTAGCCTCATACTCTTCGTAATCGGGAAGGGGGTCATCACAAGCTTGACCACGAGCGTCACCCTTGGCCCACCCATGGCCTCATCGTCAGAATCGTCACTGGTGTCGCTAGCGTCACTAGCATTGCCAATGGACTCATCCTCAGAATCACCATGAGCTTGACCGTAGGCTTCACCATGGGTCTCACCGTTGGCCTCATCACGGTCAGCCATAGAACCGTCACTGGCAGTGCCATCAGAGTTGCCACCCGCATTGGGAAGCTCCCCTTCTGGCTCTTGACGCTCCGTAGCAATGTTCAGTCTTGCGACTGCTGCCAGGAGTCTGCCAATGTCAGGTACTGGGCGCAGGTTGCGTCTTCCAGTTGCTGCCATAATGGGCCGTCGGCGGATTCCGTCCGTCCTCGGGCGCGCTTGCCGGAGGCCGCGTAAGGTCTCGAGCTCCTCGATCCGGTGTTGAAGGGCACAGCACCTGGCTTCAGCAGCCATGAGCTCTTCGTGCACGACAGACAGGATCTCATTCTCGACTGCAGATACGCGGTTGGCCGTACAGAGCTTTTCTGAAAGCTCTTCGTTCTCGACCTTGACATTGAAGATGCGGGCCTCAAGCTCGGCATTTTGCGCGTCCAAGGCGTTCACTCTGCTGGACATTTGTGCAAGGAGATCTTCCTTCTCCTGCAACTGGGCACTCATGCTCTTCGAACGAGCTTGTTCCTCCTCGAAGCGTTCCTGGAGCTTCTGCTGGAGGTGGTCTCGCTTGGCAAGCTCGTCGAGGCAATCCTGCTTCATCTTGTCCATCTTCTGAACGGCCTGGTCCTTTTCCTGTACCAGCTGGGCATGGCTGCTATTCCAACGAGCTCGGTCCTGGAGACGACCTTGCTCGTGCTGATCCTTCTCCTGCAAGGCCTTGGTGAGCTGCTGGTCTTTCTCCTGCACAGCCTGCTCTTTCTCCTGCAGAGTTTTGCTCAGCTCCTGCACGGCCTGCACAGCCTGCTCCTTCTCTTGCTGGAGCTTGGAATAGCTGCCACCCCGAGAGACTTGGTCATCCTTGAGCTGCTGAAGCTGCTTCAAAAGGCAGTCGTTCTTTTGCAGGGCCTCGTGGCACTTCTGCTCAGCAATGACTTTCGCTTGGATGGCCTTGTCCCTCTCTTGCTGAAGGAGCTCGATGTGGCTGTTGTTCGATATGACTTGGTCCCCCTGACGATCTTCCGGGACCTGCTGCAAAGTGCGGTCATGTTCTTGGTCGATATCTGACATCTCCACATCCAAGTCTCCTCCCTGCAAGCACTGGTACCTCTCCTGCAAAGCCTGATCGTCCCTTTCCTGTTGAAGCTCCTGTTGGAGCGGCTCGATCTTCTGTAACGCCTGGCTCAGCTGCTGCCAGAGCTGGCCATAGCGCTCATCAAACAGGGCTCTATCGGACTGCCGGGCTTGGACTTCCCGAGAGTAGGACTCTCTCAAAGTGGGTCCTGTCCCCGAGGCTTCCGTCCTTCTCGACTTGCACGTCCGATTCGAGCTGCTGGATCTTCTTCATGTCGGCGACAATCGGCCTCTCCCGATGCTTCCTGGTCGCGGCGGGCAATCTCCTTACGCAAATTGGCGATCACTCGGTTCTTTTGATGGATCACGCCAGATTGGTGGTCGATGAGGGTTTGTGCCTCCCGCAACTTCTCGCTCAAGTTATCCACGTCTTTCCGGTACGCGTTCTCCCAGCGTGCGACTCTGGCGTCGCACTCGGACTTGGTCTGCTGGACTCCTTGAGCGTTCCTTCCTGGTAGCATCTCTCCATCTTCTCTTCCTGGTTGATATTGTTGCTGCTAGACGACCATGTTAGCCATGTTCTCAAAAAGGTCTCGAGCTCTGCGTACCCTTCTCCCACAAGAAGGCGCACTTCACAAGGCTCCTCCCGAAGGCGCGTGCTGCCACGTGCCCAGAGAAGGGCGATCACGATGAGCAGGGCCCAAGAGAGGGCCAACAAGAACAAAATCGACTTCCACGAGTCCATCATGGTTGATGGGCGAAAGTCAGGCGAAGGTTGTGAAAATGATTTAAAAGACGGTCAGGCAACCGTCTTCAAGAAGGGTAAGAAAGGCGAAAAGAAAAAAAAAAGAATCGAAAGACGATTGAAAAGACGGTTTGAAAGTCGTCTAGAAAGAGGTGTTGTGGGAAGTTAAAGAAGAGAAGTTGTTGTGGGTGGGGAGATATTTATACACACGCGGAGGGCTAATACGCGCTCCCTCGCCTCGCTTAACCCCCTATTCATTCACTGGCCACCCTTGACTATTCCCTATTTAGTCGGATCATTCACTGCCTTCCATTCATCTTACCCCACTCCTATATCATATCCACCTCGCGCTATTACTGCCTCGATTGCACTATAGTACCTGAATTAGCTACGTGTATAGTAGGCAGTAAATACCCTTTTTCAGGGCCTTTCAAATACTTTGTAAGAAGAGATGTTGGTGTACATACTGTGTTTATAAGGTGACGTGGGTTGTTGATCTCAGAGCCAAGCTTTTCGGCCCGCGTGGGCCCTCCCGTCGATGGCTGCAGGAGTGGAGCCGCATCCCGAGCTCGATCTACTCGAATGTACTACCATTCACTTCTATAGTGTTCTGCTATTAGGCGGGGCACTAAAGAAAAAATTTTTTCTTCCTTCCACAAGCAGCGCTCAATAGAGAACAATAGCAAGAAAATTTTTCGCGTAGTGAATAACGTGACACTCTCGGAATCAGCACTAGCGATCTCCACCCCAGCCTATAAAACTCCACTCTGCTTTCCTCCTACACCTTCCTTCTACCTCTTTCCCAAGCTCTTTCCAACCGTCTTTCACATCCTTCTCTTAAACCTTCTCTTGATCGCTGTCTTAAAGCCTCTCAAAAACGTTTTCACAAACCTTCCTAGCACTATATAGGAAATCAACCTCTCGAACACTCTCCTACGCGTCCTTATTAGCATTATTCTAGCTATTAAGATGATTATTCATCTACACTCCTTCCTAGACCTTCTCTCTGACCCCCTTCCGAACCTTCTGAAGAAGGATTTTCAGCCCCTTCTTCCAACGGTCAGCACAATGGATTTCTCAAAGGGTCCCAGTTACCTTCTCTTGTGGATGATTTGCCTCGCTTTTGGCGTTGCTGTGTACACTAGCGCACTTCCCCCTCCTATCCACTCTGCTCCCGCTATTTCTGCCAATGGCGAGTGAGTACTATCTCCATGATGGCGAAGTCTAGGCTAACAGTTAATTAAAAGCCGCGTGGTCCACCGCATTAGAAAGCGCTTGCTACGCCGTCCCATTGTCGCCTGGGAGGCAATTCTAGATATTGTTTATGCCCGCAATATTGAGCGGGACCTCTTGCGAGCCCTTGTCGCTTACTGGGAGGACCAAACCAAGCACGCGGAGAAACAATTGACGATATGGAAGGAGTAGGATTCGTTTTGTGAAACTCAGGCAGGCTATCCGGGCAAGATGCCCCGATTTCACGAGCGTATGATAGAGGTCTTGGAGGAATCCATAGTTTGTGGAGAGTCCCTTGCGAAGGACTTTAACTCTGCAAAGGCTCGGTATCTGGAGACAAGGACTGTGGAAGAAATTTGTTTATAATCTCATGCCTACCACCTAACTTTTGTCGAACTTGCATTTGTTCTAATGAGATACCCTACTTTGTTCAATATCTTGGAGCCTGTTTGATTGTATCATGAATCCGTATCGACTAGAATCCATGATTAGAATTGTCCAGGTCAAAAATGTGGTAGTCACTAGGAATGCACTTCCTTGCGACATCAGGAAGAATCAATGCTCACAGGTCAAACCAGTGTGAGTGCTCCAGCCAGCAAGCCGCTTGACCGGAGCTCCTACTTGGAAAACACCCTATGGTGGCGCTGACCATCTTCACCCTCTACAGCTCCATCGATTCTTCTGCTACACCTTCCTGCAACTTCTTTCTGATCCTCTGTGAAATCCTCTCTCCTACAGCCTCGATCGTTCAAGAATGTGTCGAAACCCCTTAACACGTCCAACCATGTGGCTGCTCAAGCCTCTGAGCCTTCTATAACACGCTGTTGTGAGCTTTCTCCTCACCGTTGAGGTGATCATCCATCTTCTCGTCGTTTGGTATCTCTATTGGAACATTCCATCAAACGCTCTCGGCTACCTCCGAAACAATGCTTCTCACAATGTTGTTACTTTGACCATCACGGTGGAGTCCTGGGGATATACCTTGTCCGCTCTTGTAGCGGTACTCTGTGTGGCATGGCTCGTTGTTCAGTGCCTCGGGTCACTGTATCGCCATAACCACGTCTCCTCTGACGTGCCGAGCGATACAAGCGTCACCGAGGAGCCTACAAGCAAAACCGAAGACCTTACCGATGGGTGAGTACCATATCTGCATGATCCCGAACCAGGCTAACTGTCTGTTTTTAGAGACACGTTCTACGATGCCCTTGAAAACCCATTTGCGGGTCTCCGTCGAGCTTGGGTGAATGAAGTGTCGCTCTGGGCAATGATGGAGGAATACTGGCGAGCCGAGGCAGTCTACTGGAGGGAGATGGTGGAGATCTGGGAGGAACAGGATTTCTGGGTGGTTCATCCAGATGTTTTCGATGGGACTCCACCGTTTTATAAGCGACGAAGGGAGCTCGTGGATACAGCTCGTTCTCGTCGAGCCGTCTTTTCACGGGCGATTGACGAAGCATATGCGCGCGCAAGCAACACGCCATCTACTCCACTGGGTCTGATTCTCGGATTGGACCTGGCTTCGATTCAACGTTGCCTTTGTCTTGACTAAACAATCTACGCTCATCAATATTCTAATGTCTGCTTGATCGCATCATAAATCCCTGTGCAAAGGTTAGATGAGCAACGGATGACGATAATGGTGATGATAAGGGAGCTTACTTGCAACGTCAGGTAGGATGAACTGCTCGTAGGTCAGGCCGGTATGAGTGCTCCAGCCAGCGACTCGCTTGATCGGAGCTTCCAGTCGAAGAAAAGCTCCCTCTTGCAGCGTTGCGGCGACCTCTGCACCGACACCATAGTTGATCATGCTTTCATGCACTACAACAGCTCTCCCAGTCTTCCTCACGCTCTCGAGAACTGTCTGCCGGTCCCACGGGTAGATGGTGCGCAAGTCGATGAGCTCCACGTTGACTCCTTTCATGGTCTTTTCGATGGCAGAGATGGCGGCGGAGCAGAGGTACAAAGGTTGCCCGTAGGAGATGAGTGTCAAGTCTTTGCCGGGCTTGATGACCTCGGCCTTACTCAATGGGATCGTGTAGTATTCGTTGGGGACGTGCTCGACAGCAGCTCGGTAGAGAATCTTGGGTTCCATGAACATCACGGGGTCATTGTGTTCGAAGATCGACGACAAGAGGAGGCCCTTGGCCTGCGAGGGTGATCGCGGTACGACTACCCGTATGCCGGGAATGTGTGCAAAGAGTGCCTCGGGAGATTGGGAGTGGTACCTGTCGAGCAGCCCTGTCAGTACTTTTACTCACGGCAACAGTGTTAGACCCGATCTCAAACATACAGAGCACCATGTCCAACTGCACCGCATGGCATCCGAAAGACCAAACCTCCAACATTGATCCCTGTACCGCCTTCCCGGTAGCGAAACTTGGCCGCCTCATTGACGATCTGGTCGAAGGCGGGAAACACGTAGTCTGCGAACTGGATCTCTGCCACGGGCTTCATGCCCTCGGCAGCGGCACCAATGGCGAATCCCGCAATGCCTTGCTCGGTCAAGGGTGTGTTGAAGACTCGATCTGAGCCGAACTCTGTTTGCAGGTCCATCGAACAGCGGAAGACACCACCGAATGCCACATCTTCGCCGAATAGCAGAACCTTATCTGAAGTAGACAGGGCGGTTCGTAAGGCGGAGTTGATGGCCTGGAAGAGGTTCAAACGTTTTGTTGTAGCTGCTGCCGGGAAGTCTGGAACTCCTGATAAGGAGGATGGTGTGTGATGTAGCAACGGAGTGGACTTGTAGTCAATGGGTAAGTTCAGCTTTGCTGCAGGCGAGGGAGCTGCCGAGTAGCATCGGCGTGGGATCCGAGGGATCAGACACCGCGGAGCACGAGGTCGTACCATGTCGAAAGTCCGTTGTCTAAGGAAGGCGACTCAGCGAGCGGAAACCTGAGACAAGACTTTGAAGGGCCATTTTCTTTATAAATGGAATCCTGGTCTTCATCCACCCTGGGGTTTGCGGGGAGGAGCGCCGCGGATAGCCGAGGAGGGTGCAAACAGGGCAAACACGGAGAGCGGGAGGTATGACGGAGTCGTCCACTGCTTTGGGACTTGCCGGAGTTGACTATTTGATACTGCGAAGTTCAGCGGAGTTGGAATTCTCTTGATGATAGTTGTCGTACTACGTTTGCAGCAGATCTCATACATAAGAAGTTTATCGTTCAGCGTAAAGTGGTCATGGAAACCAATCTCACCGATATATATTCTTGTCATTCCTTTAAATTGGAAGTGCGGACATACTACATTGTGGCATGCTACTCAATTCGAGTCAGAAACAGCATGCGCAATGCACTTCTAGTACATTAGCTCATGCTAGATGATCATCTGCTCCATTGTAGCCAGTATATCGCCAGCCGAAGGTTCTCCGATGGCGTTGTGCGGTGAGTTCGAGCTTAACAGCTTATCAGCTTATCGGCCGGTGTCGGTGCCAAGCAGCGTGACTCCCCGGGCCCGCACCAAAAATCCGCCTTTTTTTCCCGGTGACTCAATCTCTCGATCTTCTTCATCTCATTGCTCTCCAGATTGCTCTCAAACAACTGCTTCACTTCTTACATCACTCATAATGGCCAAGGGAAAGGTACGTCGTCTCAATTGAGCTCCCATTGTGGCTGCGAATCCCACACTGGGCGCAGACCGCCACTCCCATCCCACTTTCTACTCATTGCTCGTTGCTCCTCTGAATTGGACTGACAATGGTTCAATTAGGTTTGTCTGGCCTACTCTGGTGGCCTTGACACCAGCTGTATTCGTATGCCGCCATCAAACTCTACCTCTGCGACTATGGTGGATGCTAATATCCGAGCACAGTCAAGTACCTGATCGAGGAGGGCTATGAGGTTGTTTGCTTTAGTGAGTCGCGCGCAAGGACTAGGACCGTCGCACCAAGGGCGCTGGCTAACATCGCGATCAGTGGCCGATGTCGGTCAGGAGGAGGACTTCGAGGCTGCCCGCGAGAAGGCGCTAAAGATTGGTGCTCTCAAGTGCGAGATTGTCGACATCCGCCGTGAGTTCATTGAGGAGCTGTGCTTCCCCGCCATTGCTTGCAACGCTGTCTACGAGAATGTCTACCTCCTTGGTATGCTACACCTTTTCTACACATTGAAGTTGCACTCCTGACCAGAGAGCAGGTACCTCTCTGGCTCGCCCCGTGATCGCCCGCGCCCAGATCGCCGTTGCTCAGGTATGTGGAAATAGCCATGAACTCGAAAGTCAATTGCCACTGACTCTCGGGTCTCCATAGCGCGAGGGATGTTTCGCCGTTTCCCACGGCTGCACTGGCAAGGGCAACGACCAGGTTCGCTTCGAGCTTGCCTTCTACGCCCTGCAGCCCAACATCAAGGTCATCGCCCCGTGGCGTGACCCCGTCTTCTACGAGCGTTTCGCCGGCCGTAACGATCTCCTTGCCTATGCCGCCGAGAAGGGCATCCCCGTCACCTCCACCAAGTCCAAGCCCTGGAGTATGGATGAGAACCTGGCCCACTGCTCCTATGAGGCTGGTATCCTGGAGGACCCCGACACCACTCCCCCCACCGACATGTGGAAGTTGACCCAGGACCCCATGGCTGCGCCCGACCAGCCCGAGGACTTCGTTGTTCACTTCGAGAAGGGTGTTCCCGTCAAGCTTGAGTTCACGGAGAACGGCCAGAAGAAGACTGTCACTGACTCCGTTGAACTTTTCTTGACTGCCAACGCTATTGCCCGTCGCAACGGTGTTGGCCGTATCGACATTGTAAGGAATCTCTCTCCCTGGCCCTCCCAGCAGTCACTAATCTCCGCACAGGTCGAGAACCGCTTCATTGGTATCAAGTCTCGTGGCTGCTACGAGACCCCCGGCCTCACCTGTCTGCGTGCCGCTCACATCGACCTTGAGGGCCTTGTGATGGACCGTGAGGTTCGCGCTCTGCGTGACCAGTTCGTCACCTTCAACTACTCCAAGGTCAGTCCTCTGTTTCCACAAATTTGACCATAATCTAACCCTGCCGCAGCTTCTGTACAACGGCATGTACTTCTCCCCCGAGCGTGAGTTCCTGGAGGCCTCCATCACCGCTTCCCAGAAGTCCGTCAACGGCCAGGTCCGCTGCCGTGCCTACAAGGGCTCCGTCTCCATCCTGGGCCGCTCCTCCGAGACCGAGAAGCTGTACGACATGACCGAGTCCAGCATGGATGAGATCGGTGACTTCTCTCCCGCCGAGACCACTGGCTTCATCAACGTCTCTGCCATCCGTCTGAAGAAGTACGGTCAGATGAAGGCCGCTGCTGGCGAGAAGATGTAAATGTCATTTTCACAAATGCCTGATAGGCTCGCTGGCTAGGAAAGTCATATGTTGAGCATCACTGACTTTTTGGGGCAAGCACTGGGTCTCGTTTCATGTTCCCACTTGATGTATACTGGAATGATCTCCCGATTGAATGATTGTATAATGAATAAAAAGTTACAATTGCGGGAAAGCACGCAGTCTCTTCTACCTGTAGTCTTAGCTTTGTACAGTGCTGGTAGTCAAGCAGATCTATATGCATAGTAGCCCTTCTAACCGACGGCCTTCTATGATCCACGACGTCTACAGATTGGCGTTCACTTTCGCATCCTCTGCCGAGTCTATAAGCAACCTGGTTAGCACTCAACATCAGCAGCGCAGAGGCGAGACATACCATTCCAAGCATCCAAAGCCGCCTTCTCCGCATCCCACCCCCATAAGAACTGCTGCGTCGCCCAGTCAGACCATTTATCCGGATTTGGCCCGTTCGCCGATGCTCTGAACTGTTCGTCGCGTGCAACCTGCTCAGGTCCATCGGGCAAATGCAAAGTGATGCGATTCTCAGAACCAGACTGCTGGACTGTTTCTGCCCGCGGCTTCCGCGACTTCTCGTAAACCTGCAGCGCGTGTGGGATCTCACGTCGGGAGGAAATGGTTGACAACAAGACACCCAGAGCTGCGGCGTCTTCAACTGCTTGCGCGGCACCCTGCGCAACGTATGGACTGGGACCTGTTAGCATCGGCCAAGATCGAAGAAAGCTGACAAGGAACATACAGCATCGAATGACACGCATCACCAATCAAAGCAACAGACCCCCGAATCCACGTCTTCAGAGGACGGTGGAGACAGAGCTTCCACTCCAATACCTCATCGCTATCCACCAAGTCAATGAGCTTCCGCACCTTCGGATTCCACCCGTCATAATTATCCACCATAGCCTGCTTCGAGCCTTTGGTCGTCCAGGACTCCTCGACCTCGTGCCGAGCCGGATGCAGCAGAACAACATTGTACAGCTCGTGCTTCCTCACAGGGTACCCAACGATGTGTCGACCAGGCCCCAACCACCGAGTCGCCTGCGGGTCGTTGATCAGATCCTTCAACTCTGGTTCTCTCTCCATCACACTGCGGGGCAGAATGATCCTGTACGCTGCATCACCTGTGGGAACGGCCTTGAATGACGAGTCGCCCAGGAGATGATCGCGGATAGTCGACTTGATACCGTCGGCGCCGATGACGACGTCGGCCTGGAAGACTTTGCCGTTGGCTAGTGTGACAGATGCTGGGTTGAAGTCCACTCCTGTAACAAGAGAGCCCGTGCGCAGTTCGACATTGTCTAGTGCGAGTGCTTTTGCGATCAGAGCATTTTGCAGGTCTGCGCGGTGGATGACCACCTGTTGCCCGAAGGTCTTGTTTACTGGCAATGTGGCCAGGAGACTGCCGTCTTGCCATCTTCGAACCTGGATGTTCTCGAGGGGGACATCCTGGGCGTGAATCATATCAGACACACCCCATCCTGATGACTGTTAGTGGCAAATTGACAATATTCACACCAGATTGCAATAGACTGACGGTCGAATAGACACAGCATGTTCGGAGACACTTGAATTCCGGCCCCAACCTCCGCAATCTACATTGACAGTCAGTGAATCTCCTCGACATTTGATACGTTCGGCACATACTTTGGAGGCAGCTTCAAAGACGACAACGCGATGGCCTCGCCGGCCTAATGCGAGGGCTGCAGCCATGCCGCCAATACCTTATTTCGGTGAGTCTATCGCTTCCAACACCGCTTCCAACACTACGACCGATACATACCAGCCCTAGTCAAGGTTAGCAATGCGGCTCTTCAGCCACCTGGAAAGATGACATACCCAACGACAATGACGTCCAGTGACACATTTGCCTGTGGCACCTCCATGGTGATAATGCAAGAGAATTGATTTAAACGCTGATCAACCGGAGAAAAGAGAGAAAAGAACAGATTATGAGGAGGAAGACCTGCTCGAGGCAATACTTGGCGATTACTTCAAGGAAAATCCGCAACGGAATTGTCCTCCGGTTTGCCGTCCCATCCGTGCCACCAGAACACTGAGAACACTTCTGGGAGAAGAGGAGGCGGTCCCGATCTCCATTTATTTCACAGCGGACAATCCCATTCCCCTGGGGGAAGGCGGCTCGTTTGATGGGCCCATCAAAGATGACCCTCTTTTCTCCACAGATTTGGGGGAAGTCATTGCATTATTGAATCCAGATGCGCCGGGCTAATAATATGGTCTTACCCAGATTCGTCATACATACACTTGCCCACTGCCATATTGATGTGGGGAATGGCCATGCGACCAGCACCTGCTTCAGAATTGCAGGTACAATGTCCCTCGATCACTCAAACCTGAAAACATCCTGATCAAAAGCCAACAACAGTGACCGACCCTTCTTCCAAAACTTCCAGATTTGTGGCGTTCTGCGATGATCGGAAGCCCGAGAGCGTCTCGCCGCTCGGTAACAAGGGCGATCGGGCCACACTCATTGGCCCGTGGACCTCTTCTCTGGGTGACAGCGTGTTGCCGGCTCTTCCAAGGCCTCACATCTGCCGAACTCTGAGCAACTTTGAGCCAGTCCAGCAATTCCGGGCATCAGCTCAAGCTGCCCTTGTCTCTAGCCTCGTCCGGGACCCACGACTTGAGGACCGGCTTTCCTCTCCGATTATGATCTTGTGATGTGCTGCCGTGCCCTATCAGACTATCAGACGGCCTCCCGGCATTTCTGGGCTTCGCTTATTGCCGATATCTGTACGCCCTGGCCCGGGTGACTTGCTGCTTAGCGGAGTGTTTGCAACAATTGGTAGCTTGCGACATAAGCTATCACCCTGTACAGGAAGCGGAAATCGAGACTCTGGTCCCAGTCTGATGGTCGAAATATCACCAACGCACTGCCTTCTCATCCGGGGCAGCGGTGACCTTGCATCTTCTCTGTCGCGCGACCGTGTCAGTGACTGACTTTAGTGAGACGAGAACATGGAAATGCACTCGCACCACATAAAAAAGAAGCCGGATCTATATCATTAGACTGAAGTAAAGATTTCCGGCTAGTGAAATGCCGTCTGACTGAGTATGCGTATACTTGTGCACTGCAGAGAGCTCACAGCTGGTGATGCCTCGACGAACATGGACCTTCCCACGAGCAGCGGCTTTAGACATTCTCGAATGCCTCCGACCAGAGGATAAAGCCCCCGATGCTGCTTGTCATACAGGAAGATCAAGGGACAAGGAAGGCCTCGGTCATGATACTGCATGCTTACCCACCAGTCACCCACGACATCACCAATACCCCAATCAGACCCATCAAAGTTTCTCCGAGGCATAATATGTGCTCATGCGATACTTTGTTTCCCCGTCATATCGAGCCAGGTCATCCAAGGCCTGCCGACCTTCCCGTTCAATCGCCGCCCGAATCTCCGGACTGCGTGGTGTGATCCGGCACTCGAAGGGATTAGGCCGCATATTCAAACCATTACTAGACGGCGGACACGACAAATCAGCAATCAGTCCACTCGATCAAGCATTCCTAACAAGGAAGACTTACGTGAAATCAAAGATATCCACCGGTATTTCGTTCCCCTGTTCATCCAGGGCTTTCTCAATCTTGAATCCCCATAGAAGTCGCGCAATGGTGATGAATGTCCCTTGCTCGGCTAGGCCTTGTCCGCTGCATACTCTTCGCCCCCAGCCGAAGGTCATGTATCCCTTCTCACCGGGGAATGGTCGAGCGTCGGGACTGTCTTTGATATATCGGTCCGGGTTGAATCGGTCTGGGTTGGGGAACTCTCGTTCATGATGATGGATCGCCCAGACGTTGCCTTGGACCCATGTACCCCGAGGAATGAGCCAACCCTATAATCATCTTATCAGAAAAAACAGAGGGAAGTCATCATGGAAATGCCAGCGCTTACCTTATATTGATCGTCTTTGATGGGCGCGTGCGGCTGCCCTCCAATGATGGCAACCGACCTCCACCGGAGCACCTCCTTCACAAAAGCCTTCACATATGGCAGATCAGGCTCATCCTGAAAGGTCGGACTCCGATGTGGTCCAACGACACGGTCGAGTTCCTCCCAGGCCTTGGGCAACGTATCGGGAAAAGCACAACACGCCAGGACAAAGGTAACCAGCGTCGAACTCGAGGTGTCGCTCCCTGCGCCAAAGAGGTTGCCAGATAACGAAGATATCTCCATCCTGGACAAGTTGTGCTTGGGAGCTTCCTCAAAGAGCTTCTTCGCGTAGCATTGCTCAGCGTCTGGATTGTTGGCAGCCTCTTCAGCCAGTGCGTAGAAGAATGGTCTACCGCGTCCCTGTCCATTTCCCAAACCATGCTTCCACGGAGCCATCCAGTTCGGAAACCTAGCCAGAACTAGATCACGTCAACATTGAAGCTTCGCATCAACTTAGTCTTGGACGGACTCACAAGGAAACGACTCCATGAGCATAGGAAATGTCTTCCCAGGCACATTCAACTCAGCCGCCCGTTGCATAACAGCAATAACCTCCGTAATAATCGGATCCGTGAACGTCGCAACCCGCCTCCCAAACCCAATAATAGACACAACACTAGTAGCATACCTCTCAAAATGCTTCACATACTCCTTCGGCTCCCTCAACAAATCAAACGCAACAACCTTACTCTCATCATTCTGGAAACCCCGGTAATTCCGCACCTGCTGCAACCCAACGCCCATGTGTGTAAGCTTTCTGTGCAGTCGCCATCTGTCGCCGTAGTACATGTTGACCAGATTGGACTGGCCCGCGCCGAGCTCGGCGAAGACGACCATGCGTGGACGGGAGGCGTAGATTGCCGCGCGTTTGTCGAGGAGCTCGTTGGCGATCCAGGCGTCGTTTATCCAGATTGTCGGGCGGCGGCCGGTCCAGAAGGTTATGAGGGACGTTTTGTATTGCTTTGAGAGGGTCTCGAAGTAGATCCAGGGTTTGGAGTCTGGGAGGAGGTGGGTGTTGCCGATTATTGGGAGGGGGAATGGGCCTGGAGGCTATGGGTATAGTCAGTGGGACGTCTGTTCATGATGTGAGGTGAACTTGCCATCTTGAAATGTAGGTAGATCATGCAGCCATAGTCTATAAGGAGGAGTACTCCTATGGTGATCAAGACGAAGAACAGCACTGTTGTCATGTTGAGATTCTTCCATCCTGGATAGTTGAGAACCCGTTGCGTTTGAAGAAGAGCAATGAGCTCTTGAGCTTTTTCAGCTATCATGTCAACGACGTACTGGTCAAGCCCCCAATGTTTACATGACTGGCAGACCGATGGCTCGAAGTCTGTATATATTCCACTCTAAGCGAAGGACTCTTTTCAGGCTAATCAACGCATATCAGTTCGATTGAACCCCACCTCCAGACTCAATAAGCCGAGTGATGCGCCCCGAATCCCCGTGGGGCATGGTCGTATACTCGTTGCAGACTGGATGGAGAAGTCTGGTGAGATTTGCGGGGCATCAGCCACGCCGGTGCTTTCAGGTCTCGTAGATCGGTGCAACACGAAGGTGCGAAGAAGAGGCTAACAGCATCACAGAAGCCTCTTCTCTTCCCTCTTTCTGCCCGCATGTTCCACGGACAGCGGATAGCTTCAGCCCGAAGCAAGCCACAACCGCAAGCTGATCGACCTGTCTTCCGCAGATAAACGTCGCATCTTCAAAGCATCAGACCCCCACGTTATCAGATCTACATCGACCCAACCTCGAATCCAGTGGGGCTGGAAGCCCCATTTTCCCGTGGCCTGGGGTACATTTGCGGGGTTGTGGGGGAGTCGACACCTGGAGTCTCGGACTGTGACCGTCTATCGAACAAATGAAGCTGGTCGAATCATGAATCCTCCAAATGGGGCCATCAACCGGCTCCCCAGAGCCATGAACATCCCTGCGGCATTTCCCTCACGAGCGTCTCGGCAGAAGAGATCAGTCCTACAGCCGGGGTAGGAAGCTATATGTGAAGCAGTCCTCATGATGAAGCGATCAGCAATTCCTTTCATAGTTGTAACCTCTGTTTCTCCTTGTCAATGCCAGTCCTGTCATCATGGCCGACAACAGCCTATCAACAACAACCCTATGGCAGAACCGAAAATGCCTTTTCCTCTGCTGTCTCGTTTCCATGGCAAACATGCAATACGGCTTTGATCTAGCCGCAGTTGGCTCCCTGCAGGCAATGCCAGGCTTCCTCAAAGTATTCGGATACCCTGACCCGAGTAGCGACACAGGGTACGGAATAGATGTGAGTATATCCATTCCTCCTCAACAAACCGATCGACAATGACACAATCCTCCAGAGTACAGTCCAACAACTCATCACCTCTCTCTTGACACTTGGGTCTTTCGTCTCTTCCCTCGTGGCGGGCTTCTTCTCAGCATACCTCGGCCGCCGCGAGGCATTATGGCTAGCCTGCGTCGTCAATGCCATAGCATGCGGTATTCAAATCGGGACTTCAACACCGGGAGTACTATACCTGGGCCGCCTACTACTCGGATTTGCAAATGGCTTTTTGGTGACGTTCTCGAATATCTATACCGCGGAGGTAGCACCCGCCCACATGCGCGGAGTGATGGTTGCCCTCTTCGCCTATTGGGTCAATATCGGGAGTATCCTCGGTGCTGTGGTGGATAATAAGACCAAGGAGCGGATGGATCGCCTGTCCTATCGAATCCCCTTGTCTTGTTTGTATATAGTTCCCGCTCTTTTGTTCATTGCCTTGTTCTTTGTCCCGGAGAGTCCTCGCTGGCTACTTCATCGGGGCAAGGAGCAGGCGGCGAGGAAGGCGCTGGAGAAGTTGAGGGGAAGAAGTTATGCCACTTTACTTGCGCCATCTAGTGGTCGAGACAGCGGCGATGAGAGCGGAAGCACAAACAACACGAGTCTGACACCGACCCTGCTAGAGCTGGAATGGGCCGAGATGGTGAAAGGCGTGGAAGAGGAGAAGCGCGAGCAGGGCGATGTATCTGCGTTAGACATGTTCCGAGGCGAGTCTCACCAAGACCCTCATCCTAATCACCACCCTACTAACAAAACACCTAACAGGCGTCGACCTCCGCCGCACAATCCTCTGCTACTGCATGATCGGCTGCCAAACCGCCTCAGGCGTATGGTTCCTAATCGGCTACCAAACCTACTTCTTCACCGTGTGCGGGATAACCAAAGCCTTCGAGTTCTCCATAATGAACACCTGCTTCGGCTTCCTCGGCGTGAACATAGGCATGTACGCCATCCGCACCCTCTTCGGCCGCCGCGCAATCCTCATCCTCGGCGCCGTAGCCTGCGGCCTGTGCCAATTAGCCAGCGCCATCGCCGCAACAGTTAGTCCCGCTTCACTACCAACCGGCCAAACGCTAGTCGCCTTCACAGCGCTCTTCATGTTCTTCTATAACGGCTGCGTCGGCGCAGCCAGCTACCCCGTGGCGACGGAGTTGGTCAGTTCGCGCCTGCGAGCTTGGACGGTTGGCTCGGCGACGTCGTTGGGGTATTTACTCGCCTGGCTGGTGAATTTCTGTACGCCGTATTTTATTAATCCTGAGCATTTGAATTGGGGTGCGAAGTATGGGTATATATGGGCGGCGTCGAATGCCGTTTGTGTTGTTTTCTTTTACTTTTTTATGCCGGAGATGAAGGGAAGATCGCTGGAGGAGTTGGATGAGATTTTTGCGGCGGGCGTGCAGGCTAGGAAGTTTAGGGATTATCGGACTTTGATAAGGGAGGCTGCGAGGATTGAGGCTGTTAATGCTAAGGGGGTTGAGAAGAGTGAGTCGTGAGGGGGTAAGTGTGTGGAGGTAGAATGGAGGGTTATAAATTGGGTTAAGAGAAAACATTCATGACGTTTTTGTATCTACTCATTGCCAAATTAGCAAGGAAAAGATGTCCTGAAGGTGCCAATCAAGTACATTCGTAACAAAAGTCAAAGTATCCCAAAACGAGAAGGTGCCAGTCAACGCCGAATCATGCTTGTGCGAAGCAAGTGAAGGAGATGGAGCACTGTAAATGGAGTATATAGAGGAAATAAATATGACAAGAATGGAAGCCGGGGTCGGTATTGTTGTATCGTTGGAGAAAAGGCCATGGAGGACATAGGTGGAGTTTGTAGTATGCTGAAATATACAAGGTAGAGCTGAGCTGGAGTATTCCCACCAGCTCACGTATGCTGTTAATCGTTAGGGAGTAAACATGAGTCGTAACCGGCTGGGCCCCTTCTTCTTCTTCTCCTTTGGCCGTTTCTCTTTCTCTGAGACTGAGGTACCGGATTTGGAATGTGCTCTGCTGGGGGCTTTGCTGGGAGCACGACTGGAAGATCGTGGCGGGGCCTTGGAAGATCTTGTGAAAAAGCCAGACGGCGCCCTCGACTTGGTGTCGGATTCTTTCTTCGAATGGTGTTCTGAGCGGTGCGTTCGTGATGCGCGTGAGCGGCGTGACCGTCTGGAGGACGCGACAGATGCGTCTTCGTCGAACTTGAAGCGAGGGTCTCTTTCCATGCGGGCAGTCGAAACATCAATGCCTGACATCGCTGCTGCGCGTGGGGTGATGAACTCGCCATCAACTGAGGTACCGACGCTGACAGCTTCAACATCGGCAACTCCGCGTCGCCACATCTCGACGCGACTCAGTGATTCCATGTTCAACTCCATCATGTCGTCCATTCCTGTTGACTGCTCTGTCTTCTCATTCCCAGACTGAATCCTCTTGATGATTTTGTATCCACCAAACATGACCACGGTGACACCGAGACCGACACCGGCGGCGATAAGGAATTGAGGGCTGGATAGCAGGGCGAAGACTGTTGGTGCTGCAGATTTGAAAGCGGATAGAGCCGCTGGCGCCATCTTGCTGGCTAGATTGCTAATTTCGGCCAGGGTGAGGGCGACGGCAGCCATGGCGTCGGGGTTCTTCTGGAGATGAGCGATCGTGGCAGTCGCACTGTGTTGGACGCAGTGGGCCTCTTCGAGGAGCCACTGTGCACGATTCACGAGACCATCGAGCTGTTTCTGGTCATCGACGTTGGGTTCCGGGGGATTGTACCTTGATAAAGCTGCAGGATGCGCATCCCCGTATGCAAGGTCCATATCGATGTGAGCATCTGATTTTGACCGCGCAGTTGTCGGACGTGGTGGCGGCTCTCTCACGGTGATATCGTGGTGAGTATGCCGGCGGGGAAGCTCCTCAGACGGCTGGTAGTAAGACTCCGGCGGGCCGGTCGCGGAATGTAGATCTTGCTCATAGTGACTGGAAGGACGACCGCGATGATTACTGCGGCCAGAGTGATAGTAGGATCTGGTGCGGCGACTTCGCCGGGATCCTACTGACTTGGAATCGTCGATCTTGTAGTTGGCGAGAGCCTGGAGGGCCTGCTGCTCCGCAATCTTGGCATTGCGCTCCGAGTCATACTGCGATTTGCGTTCGCGGTAGGCAGCTTTGGCATGGTGGAAGACCCCAAACAGCTGTTTACTCTGGGAATTGTTAGGAATGGATGTTATTGGGGTCTTGAGATCCGGACGAGCTTACCGTGCTGACCACCTTGCCGGACTTGTCAATCACGGCGATCGTCTGGCCGAGCGGCGCCATGGCAGGTGATAGTCGGGGACGACTGGCCGTTGAAGATCACTCATCAGACAGGAATCTGGGAAACCCCGGGAATAAGGAGCGGTGTAGAAGTGACTCCTTCAACGGTGCCTGGCGGACGAGATGGAAATTATAGAAGAACAACTCAATCAGCCGCAGCCAGCAGTATAAGAGGAAGAGATTTTGGGTTAGGAAGCAAAGTCCGAATGCCCAAGATGATTAATTGGTCTTTATTCGACACAGCAGGGATCAGCGCGGAGGTCCGATCGTGGATCAGACCCAGGTCAATGGGAAGGAAGAGTGACGCGGCAAACGAGGAGGCTGGGAAAGCGAGGCAAAGAGAAGGTCAAATGGCATCAACATGCAGTAGTTCTTTTATCGTTGGGCAGAGCAGCGAACGGTGGCTGCAGGGGCACTGCACGTTGGGTGTCGGTGATGCGAAGGCAGAAGCGAATCAGCTATGTACTCGAGGATGCGTGATGTCCATTCATCCATCACATATGGAGACCAGCGTGGAGGCTGTGAGTTGGCGATGTGTGATTCCTCCAGCCTGGTTCAGACCAGATAATTCCTGGATCCTGCTGGATCATACGGAGTGGCTTCCGAGCAGTATAGTTGATCAAAAGTACGAATCGTTTGAGATGGTGACTCTGTTGATACAGCGAATTTCAAAGGAGCGGTGACCCACGGCGGTTGATTGGCAGAAATGTCACCGCCACTGTGGCTGGTATCTCAACGAGCCACACTGTGGCGGTGCATGGTCTATAGCATATCAAGCACGCATTCTGATATCTCCCGTTGTTTTGCGAGTGTCTGTTGACTCTGGAGAAATTGTAATGAGGCCGATGACGCAGAATGGCGCCATCGTGACCGTACTACTCGAGGCCATGGCAGTCAAACAATTCTGCCCTTGGGCAACGACATCATGGACCCCTGCAGGACAGCCGAGAGACAGATGAAAGAGATCGGAAAATCAGGGGTTGAACGCGTCAGGACCTCTCCTTATCTTGTCCTGCTGATCGACTCGGCATATCGACTATCAAATTCTTCCAGCAGAGCTTGACAATGACCTGACAGCCTCTCTAGACAATCATCAACTGTTGCCCATAGCCCTCCTCAACGGAAGATGACAGTCCTCCACAGCCCTACTTCTCAAACTCCGCTAGCCAGATTGCTGTGGGAGCCCAGGTGAGTCAAAGCTTCGTTGCTGTGGACGAGTATATCTCGTTCTCCGATAGCGGTCCAATAGATGGATGATATGCGACCGTATGTGAAGGCTCACACAGTAGATCACCATCTATATCCAGAACATTTGCTGAGTGAAGACATCCTAGGCCCGCCTGTTGCTGGAATCACAAGAAGCATGCTAGGGGTGGTGAGTCGAATACTTTGGCGATGGTGCAATGTTTCTCATCTTGTTGTTCCCGCACCGCCACTTTACACTTTTCCCCGATGATTCATTCGGTCCGCTCTTGAGCTCTGCACCACCTCAGAGATCCCCCGGAGTATGGATGGGCATTGAACTAGAAGTGCTTCGACTAGGGATTGTCCGTTTCCATGATCTGGCAGGGGAAATCTGATCGCCGCGCTCTTCTTGACAAACTCGGTCAGCTAACACTGTATCACGATGGACACAGTGGATTCAGGAAGCACCTCCGAAGTGGAGGACCAGACCAAAACATGGGGCTCTGATGCTCGTCCGCTAGTCACTGCCAGTGCCGACGACGCCAGTAGTGCCCATCCTCACAGCGATTGTGGCATTGGCCATCGTGTCCTGGCAAGTCGCTCGGTCTTGGCACTGGTTATCGACGAGGAGTGTGTTTTTGCTGGCTTGCAAGGGGGAGACATTGTCGTATGTCAAAATCATCAAACGGACCCTGGATATGGGTTGCAATTAACGTGAACAGGGATGGTCTCTCGAGACTTATGATCTCGTCTTGTCAGTCCACGCGCACAAGGAAAGTGTGCTGGGCCTCTATCTGTCCGAAGATGGGAATCTGCTCTTCTCGAGTGGAGGCGACTCAGTGATTAATGTGAGCTCTCACTACCTGCAACATGATTCATAGCTAATGGTTTAAAGGTCTGGTCAACAAGAACATTTGAACGTCTCTACTCAATTTACTCCCACCACGACGTGGGCGACATCTTCACTGTCGTCTATTCTGCCACCAACCAGACCATCTACTGTGGCGCCCAAAATACCAGCATTCAAGTAAGTGCTTGCAAACACATTGCTAGGATGACTTCTAATCCTCGCAGTGGTGTGATCTATCCGAGGAAGGGTCAACTTTGAACCAAACATCAGCAGCCCACCCGTCCAAGCGAACACATCGCTTCTTCGACTCAAGAGGGCCAGATGGCACTCGCGCCCCGCGGCCATCAGATGGCGCCCATTCTGTTTCGGAAGGTGGTCGCGTGCTGGCCTTCAAAAGAGATCATCATAAGCTGTTTGCTCATCACGGCTATATCTACTCCATGTTGCTCGTGAAGGGACTCATTGAGTCTGCACCGTCAGAAGAAGCCTTGTTGACCGGCGCGGGCGATGGTGTTGTTAAGTTGTGGCGCCTGGGTCGGGAAGCAGGAGCAGTGCCGACCCAGATCGCAAAGCTCCAAAATGGAGATCCGGTACTTTCAATCGCAGTTGAAGGGTCATTACTCTACTGCGGTCTTGCGGGCGGTGCCCTGAATATCTGGAATCTCGATTCTCACCAGCTTGTGAAGCGAATCGCCCGGCATACAGGCGATCTGTGGGCTGTTCACGTTATTCAGGGCGTTGCCATCTGCGGTGATTCAACCGGGACAGTCAAGGTATTCTAAGCTAATCAGCAACCAAGATGCATTCCCTGCTGACACTGTTAGAAATTCAACTCTCGGTTCGAAGAGGTCGGCGGCTGGGTTGCCCACGAAGGCACCATGCTCGCCTCCGCGGCCGGCCGGCTCAAAGACAGGCAGATCTACGCGACGGGAGGCAACGACAATACTGTTGGGATTTGGGATCTGACAGAGTTCTTTCTGACCCAAGACGAGGTGCCTCCGATCAGCAATGGTACGTTCGCAATCACCACGAGCTAGGAGACCCTCTAACCTGTTCACAGACGAAATGGTCAACAGCCTTGCTAAATTCGTGTCATTCAAAACCATTTCTGCGAGCCCCAAATTCTCCGGCGAGTGTAACCAAGGAGCAGCTTTCCTGCGTCGACATTGTAATTACCTCGGCGCGAAGACGAGGCTCCTGACCACGGGCGAAGACACCAATCCCATAGTCTTCGCAAGGTTCAATGCCACATCCAGCGACAAGGTCGACAAGACGATCCTCTTCTACGGTCACTACGACGTTGTGAGCGCCGATACCAACCGGCACAAGTGGAAGTCAGATCCCTATCAACTCACCTCGATCAACGGTTTTCTCTACGGTCGCGGTGTCTCAGATAACAAAGGTCCGATTCTAGCCTCTCTCTATGCCGCCGCCGATCTGGCTCGAACCAAAGCCCTGCGATGCAATGTTATTTTCTTGATTGAAGGGGAGGAAGAGTCCGGGTCACAGGGATTCCACCAAGCAGTGAGAGAGCACAAGACCCAAATAGGGCCAGTGGACTGGATCTTGCTGGCCAACAGTTACTGGCTCGACGATTACAACCCCTGCTTGACGTACGGTCTCCGTGGAGTGGTGCATGCCAATCTGGTGGTGACGAGCGACCACCCTGATCTTCATAGCGGTATCGATGGAAGTGCACTCCTGGATGAACCTGTCAAAGATCTGTCTCTTCTACTGTCTACTCTGGTTGGGCGGAAAGGCCGGATCAACCTGCCGGGCTTTCATGATGCGGTCCGCCCTCTTACTGATGCCGAACAGAAGCGATTCGAGGCAATTGCCGATGTCTTGTTGCCTCAGCATCCCGAAATTCCTGACAGCCAGGCCCTGGTCAAATCTTTGATGTACCGCTGGCGTGAACCATCGCTCACCGTCCACTCTATGGAAGTCCCTGGAAGCAAAAGCGGGACGACTACGATTGCACGACGGGCGAAGGCTAGCCTGTCAATCCGTATTGTGCCTGACCAGCAGGCGGATGAAGTCGCCGCAAACCTGACTGCCTTTGCACAAGAGCAATTCGATCTGCTCGAGTCACAAAACGAATTGACCGTGGAAATCACCGGCAAATCAGATGCATGGCTGGGCGACCCGGACAACCAGATCTTTGCAACACTGTCAGAGGCAATTACATCCGCGTGGACACCAGATCAGCAAACCTCCAAGCATCAATATCCAGCCGTGCCTCATCACACAACCGGTCGCGCGACCCCAGTCCCAAAACCACACACAGGACCTGGTCTCCTCCGCCAGGATTCGTCAGATAGTCTCGCATCGCACGTCGACCGAGTCATCACCTCCACCACCACATCCTCAGCCGGGCGATCCGCCGGAGGGAAACGCGCCTCCCAACCGACGGCAACCGTTCCCACCTCCTCGACGCTCGCCAAATCCGCGGCAACGACCTCTGAAGACCCCGGCACATTACCAATCCGAGCTAAGACCGACCCACCTCACCGGAGTACCGACCCCAAGCTCGGGTCCTCATCACCTGCATCCTCAGACTCGGCCGTGAAGCCAATCTTCATCCGCGAGGGCGGGTCCATCCCGACAATCCGGTTCCTGGAAAAGGAGTTCTCGGCGCCGGCAGCTAACCTGCCCTGTGGGCAGGCCAGTGATAACGCGCACTTGGATAATGAGCGGATGCGGGTTGAGAATCTGTACAAGAGCCGGGAGATCTTTCGGTTTGTGTTTGCGTACTTGGTGGATAAGACTTGATGGCCTGCGTAGGTAATGGTGGCATCGGGGACATTGAGATATATCGTCATCTGGGCTTTATTCTTATGTAAAGTATGAAATTGCATCTGATGCATCCTACGCCGGGATCTGCTGTGGATCATGCCATACGCGCATTGTCACATGGCCGGAGAGTTATTTCGTGATGTTTCGATGTTGATGCCTACGACGGGTGTTACCTACCTTTCCTTGTACAAGGTACATGTCTGGTCCCGTAGTAGATACCTAGATATACCAGCCATTGATCATGTTCATGAGATTTAGTTGCTCTCATCATGAACCATGTGGTTTGGGTGATTTCAGGACTATAGTTTTGCCCCTTTTCTCCACAGGCCGCCATAGCTGTCTCAGACTCTCAGCTGCCAGCCGTCCCGGTTCCCCGCATGAAGATCCCTTCAAAACCGTTGGATCAACACCTTCCGATTATGATTATAATTTACTTATTGGGGACCTTGACCCGGGCACTGGAAAGGCGCGTTTCATCCCAGCTACAGGAGCTTAGTGCATCCCTGTTGCCAGGACCGAGCACCGAGGATGGTTCGAGACCTGGCGCTACCAGGGCAGGTCTGTCTAGTCGGCGATCTAGTGCTTGATGACCGATTCGCGCATGAAAGGATTTAACCATGTCGCTAGACAGGTCAGATCGGGGACAAAGAACACCATCAGAACGAGAGGGCCTTGTCCCCTTGGCGTTGGCGGATGTTTATCCCGACAACCACAGAAACCCCGCAAGCTACGCAGTACTTACTACTGACTCGTAGTCGTGGGACCCTTTGTCAACTCGTGTCAAGAGAGTTTAGTGCACGGGGAAGAGCTTTGGGAGTTGAGAGTCCTTCCCAGATTGGAAGAGTCAGTGCTTATGCTGGTTCGAGGAGGTGGGAAAGTATATTATCTCCGCTGAGTCCTAATCCTCCGCTCCAATTCTCCCGGCCTTTTCTCTTCATTTTTAGACACTTTTGTTCTTATTCACTCACTTTCTCGATTGAATCTTCTGTCACAATCGCCCTTTCATCATGGGCAGCCACTCGTCTGACGAGCATATTTACTTGCTCGGCCGAAGCGAGACCGAGAGTACACGGTGAGTTTGGACGCATCCTGGCGGTTTTTTGCTTTCGATCGACACGACGTCATGTGCTCATAATTTTATTTCGGTTCTCTCTCAAAGCCACACGGCAAAGTGGCTGTGAACTATCTCTGTGTTTCTGTTCTTGCATTTGAAAAGTCTTCACTCGTTTTCTGTTCTTTCTTTCCACAATCTCCGAGTCCCACGAGACAATATCGAATCCTCGGGCCGAACCCCTGTGTCCTTGGACCTTGGTTATGGGACCTGCATGTGTCCCGACACTCTGGTTCCCTCGTGTCCACTTGACTATTCAGTGTTCACTGCCTTCTAAATTCTCAAACTAAACTAACTCACCATCAAACCAGCCTCAACAATCAACATCGCTTTCTAGTCGCCATCTCCGGAGACGAGTTGATCCACCCCTCAATTCCCAAAGACGAAATTACCGCCATTGCGGATGTCGGCACTGGAACTGGGTATGTTCGTCCCCGCTAGTGCAAGGCCCAAGCACACCAATCAGGGCAATCATCCTGGCACTCTTCATCTACAGACCCGAGGAACAAAGCCTCTGATAATGGTGTCGCATTGAAACACTGCAACTGACAACGACAGTATCTGGCTCGCCGATGTCGCCAATAAGACTCCCAACTCCTCCTCAATATACCTCCATGGCTTCGACGTCTCACCCGCGCAATTCCCCCCAGGCAATGAAATCTCCGGCCCAGGAAATCGCAAAATCCCATTGAGTGTCCAAGATGCCTGTCAGCCCTACCCGCCAGAACATAAAGGACGCTACGACCTCGTGCACATCCGCCTCCTCACAGCCGGGTTAAAACAAGACGCCTACGGCACAGTACTGAAGAATGCACGAGATCTACTAAGTACGACAAGTCTCATCGACGTTTTCTGAATTGGCACCAGCTAACCGCTCCCCAGAACCCAATGGCTGGATCCAATGGGAAGAAGTCGACCATACAACGTTCTGCACAAATAAACTTCCCGAGCTCCCCGCCATCACAAAATTGCGCAACTACATCATCGACGCCATGCTCAAGCTGAACCTCTGGCCCTTTGCACCACAGCGCGTCCACGACGAGATCTCAGCAGGAGGGTTCCAGCATATCCGTCGGGAGACATATACGACCGTGGGGAAAGAGCATTTGCATGGGATAGCGCAGAAGTGGGTTGCGGGGGTTATGCGGGCGTTGGTGCCTGCGTCGCTGGTTGTTAATGGACAGGCGAGGAATGAGGAAGAGGCGAAGGCCAAGGTGGAGGTTTTGATAGGGGAGTTTGAGAAGCATTGTGAGGATGGGGCGTTGCCGTTGGTTAATTATGGGGTTACGGTTGCGCAGCGGTGTGGGTGAGTTGTGTTCCGGGTTGGTGTTATTGATCGGTTGGAGTTGACAGAGTCTATTTTGTATATTGACACCTATTTGTACATATGGGCCGCACTTGGTTGGAGATATACGAACAGCAATGTGGTTACCAATATCGATCAGCGTTGCTCTGCATCGACATCTGATTCCTGGAGACCTTCCAACCGATCGACTAAAGACGAGCTTTGTCGGCCAGGTCAATTGAGCGTCTTTTTGCGAAATACATACCCCAGAGACAGGAGGTTATTAACAAGGACAGCCAGAGCAGTAGAGCTCATTTCCTGATCCGGCTAGCTCGTTCCCAGTTGCGTGATTGCTGAGATAATCCCCGGTACTTCGAGTCCCCGCGATGATGTCGCCGACCATTCCAAGTTCCCGAGTCCATTCTTCAACCCATCAACAATGGCTTCCATGATCGCTCCCCAGATGGCTTTCCGTGCCCTCAGGGCTGCTCCCAAGGCTGCGCCCTGGGCCCGTTTCTCGGCGCAGCTGCCTCGGACCCAGCCCGCCTTCCGCCGCTTCTTCGCGGCGCCCACGCAGGAGCAGCCGCGCCTGCGTCTGGGGTCAACCGGTATGGTTCATCACGGATCTCTTGATGTGAAGACGATGCTGACTGTCAATTGCAGCCCCTAACTTCAAGGCGCTCACCACCAAGGGCGAGATCGACTTCCACGAGTTTATTGGCGACAGCTGGACCATCCTCTTCTCCCACCCGGCCGATTTCACACCTGTTTGCACGACCGAGCTGGGCGCTTTTGCCAAGATGAAGGGCGAGTTTGAGAAGCGCGGTGTCAAGATGATTGGCCTGGTAAGTTCTGCTCCTCAGAAATGATGGTAGTGACCCGTCTAACGCAGCATCTGCAGAGCGCCAACGACCTCAGCTCTCACGGCGAATGGATCAAAGACATCAACGAGGTCTCCTCGACAGACCTGCAATTCCCCATCATCGCCGACGCAGACCGCAAAGTCGCCTTCCTGTACGACATGATCGACCAGCAGGACCTGGACAACATCGACCAGAAGGGCATCGCCTTCACCATCCGCTCTGTCTTCATCATCGACCCGAGCAAGAAGATCCGTCTGACGATGATGTACCCCGCCTCGACTGGCCGCAACACTGCTGAGGTGCTGCGCGTTATCGACTCGCTTCAAACTGGCGATAAGAAGGGCGTTACTACCCCGATCGACTGGCAGGTCGGTGACGATGTCATCGTGCCGCCTTCGGTTTCGACTGCGGATGCGAAGAAGAAGTTTGGTGAGGTGCGTGAGGTTAAGCCTTACCTCCGGTACACTAAGATCTAAGCTGTGAGGGATTAGCTTAGCCTATGTAAAAAATAGACCTCAGCAGAGAGTAGTAGTACAGTCATGCCAGTAAATGAAGCACCGCCACGCCATGCAGTTGAATTGCGTGGATCGGACCTGTCGATCGTGACCAGCCAACGGTCTTGTTGCTCATTGCAGTAGAGATCGGTTAAACCTCGGTGGTGTGCCGAATGCGAACCATAGACCATCGTGATTCGTGTCAACCCCTGACAACCTCCTTCAGGAAAGGATAGTCCGGCCGCGGATCGCTGTTGTTTCTAGACGGACCGACTGCCAGGAACGCCTGCTTGGCGGGACTATGATGCTGACCTCCACCACTAACAGTGAGCAACAAGATCCAGGATCATCGCTCGGTTATGCAAGCGAGGAGGGTTTGATGGATTGATGGCATTCCGCCGAGCAAGGATCGTCTGCAGAGTCATCTCTGGTACGTGGACTGTCCTGCTGCCCCTCTCTATCGGTCTCCGTAACTACTTGAGTGATGAGATGACAATATAAGCCAGTCTTGATTCTCTGCCATCTGTATCACCTCGTCCCCTTACGAGGAGTACACCGTGGTGTTGCACGTCGCGTCTGCAGTGACCCGTCGCTGAACTACATCAAACACCATGACTCCCTGGACGCGTCTGGCCCTCTTGCCTCTCCTGGCACAGGGACTAGCTGCGTCCCATGTATACGATGCAGAGCCTGAACTCATCCAGCTTGACCAGCGCGCCTCAGTCCCAGAAGGCTACGAATCCCCGCCATACTATCCCACACCCCAAGGTGGCTGGGTGCCAGACTGGGCGGAAGCCTACTCCAAGGCGCAGCAGGTCGTCGGGAACATGACCCTCGCCGAGAAAGTGAATCTGACCACGGGGACGGGGTTCTTCATGGGCCCCTGCGTCGGACAAACCGGCAGCGCGTTGCGGTTCGGCATCCCGAACATCTGTTTACAGGATTCTCCCTTGGGGATCCGGAACTCAGACCATAATACCGCCTTTCCCGCCGGTATCACGGTCGGCGCGACCTTCAACAAGAACCTTATGTACGCGCGGGGCCGGGCCCTCGGCCAGGAAGCGCGCGGAAAGGGAGTAAATGTGCAGCTGGGTCCGGCTGTTGGTCCGCTGGGACGGAAGCCTCGCGGAGGTCGGATTTGGGAGGGGTTTGGTGCTGATCCCACGCTGCAGGCTGTGGGTGGTGCGTATACGATCAAGGGGATGCAGAGTACGGGGACTATTGCGACGTTGAAGCATTTTATTGGCAATGAGCAGGAGATGTATCGGATGAGCAGCGTTGTTTCGAAGGGATACTCGTCCAATATTGATGATCGAACCCTGCATGAGCTGTACCTTTGGCCTTTTGCTGAGGGTGTTCGTGCAGGGGTTGGGAGTTTTATGACGGCTTACAATGATGTGAATGGCTCGGCGTGCAGCCAGAATAGTAAGCTTATCAATGGGATATTGAAGGATGAGCTTGGGTTCCAGGGGTTTGTTATGACGGATTGGTTGGGGCATTATACGGGTGTTGGATCTGCGCTGTCTGGGCTTGATATGGCCATGCCGGGTGATGGTGCTGTTCCTCTTTTTGGGGATAGCTATTGGGCCTCCGAGTTGTCGCGGTCTGTTCTTAATGGCAGTGTGCCGGTGGACAGACTCAATGATATGGTATGGTAGCCCGCGAGGCATTCCAAGCATGATACTGATGCGTCTGCAGGTTACTCGGATTGTGGCTGCTTGGTACAAGATGGGGCAGGATAAGGACTACCCTTTGCCCAACTTTTCGACCAACACGCAGGACAAGACTGGACCGATCTACCCCGGTGCGCTCTTCTCTCCTTCGGGTGTTGTCAATCAGTATGTCGATGTGCAAGACCACCATAACGTCACCGCTCGAGCCGTTGCGCGTGAGGCAGTCACTCTTCTCAAGAATGAAGACGGCATCCTCCCGCTCAGAAGGAATGACTCTTTGAAGGTCTTTGGCACAGATGCGGGCGGAAACCCTGATGGTCTGAACTCGTGCAGTGACCAGGGATGCGACAAGGGCGTCCTTACTATGGGATGGGGCAGCGGCACTGCAAGACTACCATATCTGATCACGCCTCAAGAAGCCATCGCAAATATCACGAAGAACGCCCAGTTCTACATCACAGACTCGTTCCCATCTGACGTGACGGCCAACGCGAACGATATTGCAGTCGTCTTCATCAATGCCGACTCGGGCGAGAACTACATCACAGTCGAGGGAAACCCCGGAGACCGCACTGAAGCAGGTCTCTACGCCTGGCACAACGGCGACGACCTCGTCAAGGCCGCCGCAGAGAAGTTCTCCAACGTGGTTGTAGTCGTCCACACCGTCGGCCCCATCATAATGGAGGAATGGATCGACCTGCAGTCTATCAAGGCTGTACTTGTCGCACACCTCCCAGGACAGGAAGCCGGCAACTCCTTGACAGACATCCTCTTCGGCGACTACAGTCCCAGCGGCCACATGCCCTACACAATCCCCCGCAGCGAAGCCGACTACCCTTCCAGCGTGAGCATAATCGACCAGCCCTTCGGCCAGATCCAAGATACCTACACGGAAGGACTATACATAGACTACCGCCACTTCATGAAAGCGAGTATCGCACCCCGCTTCCCCTTCGGCCACGGCCTTTCCTACACAACCTTCAACATCTCCAACCCAACCCTGTCAGAAGTGACCACCCTCGACACCGCCTACCCCCCAGCAGCACCACCGCGAGGCCCCACACCCGTCTACGACACAGCCATCCCACCCGCCTCGGAGGTATCCTGGTCCTCAACGAACTTCACCCGCATCTGGCGCTACCTCTACCCCTACCTCGACGACCCTGACTCCATCACCCCCTCAAACACATACCCCTACCCAGACGGGTACAGCACAACGCCCAAGCCACAGCCGCGGGCAGGCGGAGGCCAAGGCGGGAACCCGGCTCTGTTCGACACTGCGTATTCCATCCAAGTCCAGGTAACGAATACCGGGTCCCGACCCGGCAAGGCCGTCGCACAATTATACGTGGAACTACCGTCTAGTTTGGGCCTGGACACGCCGCAGCTCCAGCTCCGTCAATTTGAGAAGACGAGGGAGTTGAGTCCGGGACAGAGTGAGCTGGTTACGCTCGCGGTTACCCGGAAGGATCTGAGTGTTTGGGATGTGGAGGTGCAGGATTGGAAGGCGCCTGTTAAGGGGGAGGGCGTGAGGTTTCACGTTGGGTATAGTGTGGCTGATCTTCCTGTTGTTTGTGTTGTTGGGGAAGGATGTTCGTCTCAGTGAGGAGTTTGCTGGTCAGTCCTGCACTCGTTAATACCTTCTCCTTCGTGTATTTCCATTATTTCGGCTGGATTGTGCTACTCCCCGCCCGGCATTCGGTCATTCTGCTTTCTGTGCTTTGTACATATTATCTCAATTCGAGGCCACTAATAGAGAACATGCATCAAATCATGTCTTGTAGATATTCAGCTACAAGTCTAAGATATCAATCATACCCCGAGGTATATAGTAGTAACCATCGACCAGCCAGTCTTCACAAGGCAATACCATCAATCTGCCAGCACAGAAGAGCATACTAGACCCCCCACAATCCTTATATTAATTACACTATTGTCTACTCGTATCCATCTCCGACAACCCCGAACTAAACGTTTGCCCCTGCGACGAATCCTCCAACTCAACAGGCACCCCATTCCCCCTGGACACATTACTCCTCTCGGAAACAGACATCGGCTCCGACACAGGGGCAGGAACAGACCCAGGCGCAGACGCGGGCACACTCTTACGCGTTCGCCGGAGCCGATAGCCCAGGAACGCAATGACCAGGACCATTATCGCGCCGACGGCGACGCCGATCCCGATTCCGGCTTTTGCGCCTGTTGAGAGGGTGCTATTTGAGGGAGGAGTAGTGGTTGAGTCTGTCGGTGTTGTTGTGGCCGTGTTGGTTCCTTTGCTGCTTTGTGCTGAGGTTGTGGTTTGAGTCGAAGTTGGAGTGGTGAAATCGCTCGCTTGCCAGCGGATGGAGATGCCCTTCGCGTTTATGCCGAATGGACCCGCTTGGCTGGTCACCGTGCCGCGGGCTGTGAAGGTGTAGACGGTGTTGGCGTTGGAGGATGTGCATGGGTTATAAGCGTACCAGGGCCAGTCGGTGCCTGTTTGGGGGTTATACCCCGCTGCGGGTTACCGTGACAATCAGCAATTGTCCTTGTCCCCTAACACGGACACGAATAAGGCATGGAGAGAGGAATTGCGCGCTTACGTCGGACAACATGTCCCCCTCGTCTCGGTCTTCCCGTCCAGCGAGACGTAGGATAATCCGCCGGCGCTGTAGCCGGTTGGACACACGGCTGGCGAGAAGTAGCTGCTGGTTGCGTAGCCGGATGGGAAGCAGGTGGACCAGTCGGTCGGACCGAGGCTCATCCACCCCCAGACGCCTGTTGCTGTTTGGGGGAGGGAGTAGTAGTTTGAGTCGGCGGACTAGGAGATTTGGTAGGTGTCTGTTGTGCAGTCTGGAGGTGGGGTGAAGGTTGTTGTGAGGGGGATTGGGGGTGTAGTTGGGGACGGTGTGGGAGTTGCCATGATGCTGGTCGTCGTTGACGTCGTCAACGTACAATAATCATATCATAGCAAAAATGAGGATGATCGCGCTCAAGGCAGGTGTTAATGGCTACTTAAGGGGCTGGAAGCTGAACAACGCCACCGATGTACCAGCCAGGGGATCTAGCCTAGGTAGTGATTAAGGCCACCAGTCCGTGGCACGGATGTGCAGACTCCATTGAAATTCTGGGATTGATTGGCACAGGCTTCGCGCTAGGCTGGATACACTGCGCGAGCAGCGCTGCATAGACATCTGTGCGAGGGATTGGTGATTGGGAAGTTGCTGTCAGTTTCGGTGGGCCTGTTCACCCGGTGGAGAGATCGGGATTGTCTATCACCGTGGGGGCCGGAAATAGAGTGTTGCGCTAAGCTGATAGATGAATAAGTACTCTGCTCCAGTCTCAGCACATGGACGCGAGATCTCGAGAATCTCATGGTGTGCATGCTGTAGCCCGAGGAGGAAACCAGAGTAGAAGGGATCTAAGCTTAGATCAAGCTGGAGATAAGGTTATCAAACCGAGAGCCGCATCCGTGGTCCATGAACAGGAAAACAATTGACGTCATGCAATTCTAGATCACTATCCGCAAGGAGACAAAAAGACAGAAACCCAGATCTTGTTTCTCTTTCTCAGCTGTCTATTGTCAATTGATTCAATTGTCCTTATACCAAGTACACATCACAATCAATCACCTTTCTCAGACAAACAAGCAGAGCCAACTACGACAATACAACAATGGTTCCCTCCAAAGCAGTAGTCCTATACTGCACCGCACCGACCTCCGTCTCCACGACTCCCCAGTTCTACACGCCGCCCTCTCCCTCAACCCATCCATCTTCATCCCCGTCTGGACCTGGGACCCGCATTACGTCTACAGATCGCGCGTCGGCCCAAACCGCTGGCGATTCCTACTAGACTGCCAAACGGACCTAAGCAAGTCCTACACCAAGCTGAACCCCAAGCAGAAAATTTGGATTGTGCGCGAAGCGTCGCAGACAGTGCTCTCCAAACTATGGAAGTCGTGGGAGGCGACGCATCTTGTTTTCGAGAAAGACACGGATGCGTATGCGCGGTCGAGGGATGAGGAGGTCCTAAAGATGGCGGAGAAGGCTGGGATTATGGGGCCCAAGGGGGACTTTGGGGTTCTGACTTTGGAGGAGACTGGGATTCAGGAGGGTCTGGTGTCTGGGCCGCATCGGGGTGGTGAAACGATTGCTATGAAGGCATTGGGTGAGTATATCGAGGATGATGAGTATGTTGGCACGTTCAGAAGCCTAGTACGTCGCCGGCTGCTTTTGAGCCCCAGTCGACGACGCTTCTCTCGCCGCATCTGCATTTTCCCTCGCTGTCTGGGCGGAAGTTGGTGGGATGTACAGGATGTCATGGACAAGCGGAGAAAGAGAAGAAACAGAATGCCTCGATTCCAGCCAATCTGCCTGGCAAGAAATGGGATCCGGAGGGCCATTTCGTCCGGCGATACTGTCCTGAACTTTCCAAGTTCGACAAGAAATACATCTATGAGCCGTGGAAGGCTCGATAGCTGACCAGAAGAAATGAAGGTGCAGTGTGACTGGCGACGGAAGCAGTGCTTCGAAAGATGAGGGCGCCGGTGAGACGTATCCGAAGCCGATGTTTGACTTTGACGAGCGGCGAAGTATATGTCTGAGTAAAATGAAGAATGCCTATGAAATTGGTCTGCATGGGGATGACCAGCAGGTTAAGGATGGGTCTTGGAGGAAGTTGTTTGGTGGGGAGGAGGAGGGTCAGAGGCCGAAGAAGAAGCAGAAGACTGAGCATGAATAGGAGAGGGACAAGGATATGGATGATCATCTTGATGAGGGTTGGTATTTCGTGATTGTGAGCGAGATCCGTGACTATCGACTCATGATGCATTATATACATGGCTATTAAAAGAAGAAAGAGTAGACGAAAATCAAAACAGTCACCGCAGTGGCGATGGTGTACTCCAATTCAAACCAGGCGGCCTGGCCACCAAAAGCGATCTTCTTGCTCTTGGTGGTCGGGTGGGCGACGCCGGTTTTGGGATCCCGCTTCAGCAGGTCTTCACGATCAGGCATGGAGGGAGGGTCGATGGCGTAGGACACGGGTGTCCAGAGTGAAGTGCAGAGGAAGAGGAATGTCAAGGGAGGCCAGAAAGCGTGCGTGATCAGGCAGACGACGATACCCTTGAAGCTGCTTTCCAGCGCGAAGCATCGGTAAGTCGAAATGACCACTGCGACGATAGTGACATAGACGAAGGCCAGGTGGAAGAAGGCCATGTAGTTGAACAGGATAACCCTCAGCCGGACGAAGACGTTCTTCCGCATTTTCGGGTCTCGCTCGTTCAGAGCAGAACCAAGCGAGCCTGTCGGCTTGAAGGCCTGGGTCTGGCCGCCCAGCCACTTGGGGAGCATGAAGGATCGCACGATGCACAGGGCGATGTATGGGGACATCCAGAGCTGGTAGCGCGAGCCTCGCTGGCCGGTGTGGTAGCCAGCCGGGATGAAGAGGGCGAACTCGCAGAGACGGTTGGCGATCGTCGATGCGAAACAGGCCCAGATGAGCCAGTGGAGCTGCTCCTGGGTTGCATAGGCGACAAGCTGCTTACCCCACAGGAGGATGACGGGGATGGCGAAGAGGGAGGCTGTGAGCAGGAGGGTGTACAGACTCAGGGTCGCGTAGAGGAACCCAGAGAAGCGCTGTGCGATGGTCATCTTGCGGACAGCGTCACCCCAGAGACAGAACTTCAGCTTGAACGCGGTGTCCACGGTTCCAATGGCCCAACGGGTACGTTGCTTGAGATGGCCGCCGTAGTCCTCCGGGACGGTACCGAACTGAAGAGGCTCGTGGATGTATGCGGTACGCCATCCCTTTCCAAGCATGAGCGTCGACGTCGCGACATCTTCAGCCAACGAACCAAGAGGAAAGTTCCCGATGTGATCGAGGGCTTCGCGCCGCACCACGTATCCGGAACCCGTGCACCAGGCCACACCGAGCGCGTCCTTGATCGGTTCAATCACATGCACGAAGAAGTCCAGACTCTGGGCCAGAGGGTCGGAGGCAGGGGTGTTGTAGAAAAGTTGCGGAGGGCATGCAAGGGCCATCTTGGGGTCCACCAGGAGGTGGGGAAGAATCGCACGGAGCCAGTCTTGCTCGGGGATCTGCAGGAGTCAGTATAAAGAACATGCCTGGAAAAATCTTGTCAGGGACTTACCATATCAGCATCCAGTGCAGCCATGAACTGGCTCGCGCCCCCGGGCAAGGTATGCACCGCATCGAGACCATAGTTGAGGTTTCCGGCCTTGAAGTGGTGAGGCTTGCCGGGAATTTTCTCACGTGCCATATAATAGACGTTGGGATGAATGGTAGCCAGCTGATTGACCGAGTCCTCGAGGGTCAGCGATTTGGCATCGTCCAGAACGATGATCCTGAACCGATCGGCCGGGTAGTCCTGATCGCATGCACCTCGCACGGTATCCATGATGACCTCGTCATCCTCTCCGCAGCAGGTGATGAACACGTCCACAGTGGGAACATCATTGCCAGTCAAGCGCAAGCGAGCCCTCCCACGCTTCTTGAATGCCATCATCGTCCAGCAATTGTGCATCAGAGAGGGGATGGCCACGGCGACCTCAATGGCCACGAAAACCCACGCGCCTGCGTAACTAATCCCCGTTGCATTTTGGGCCATGATGATGCAGTAGATGCGAAGACCCAGGTAGAAGAAGTAGAGACCGGTGTTGGCAAAGGTCAAGAACGGAGTAAACTTGAAGATCCATCGCTTCCAACCTTTCCAAATCTCGGCATCATCGCGGTCATTGAGACGAGCGATGGACCCGGACCGAACCCAATCCTTTGTAAATCCCGCTGAGGCAGGTGTATCGACGAGAGCATTGAGCGACTGGTGACTTTCCTGGACGTGCGAATGCTGATACTATTGACCACCACCGTTAGACGACTCCCAATCGCATACGAGGAATTGAAGCATACCAAAGTTGGTGAGGTGGAACGAGAGTCATAAGGAGTATTTGTGAACGAGTCTGGACCAGCAGACGATCGCGGTGTGCGTAGCCATGGAGAGCTTGGGGGAGCGAATTCATCTCGGAGCATATGGCCCGGCCGATACGGCATCACCGGAGCTCGCGGGGAGTGCATGGCGGGAGCAGGAACATCATTGAATTGAAAGTCGAAGCTGTTGGAGGCATGAGGGGTGTGGTATCCTGGAGGGGCCGCATTGAGCTCGATCATTTCCTCTGAATCCTCATACCCATGGTAGGCATAGGGCGAGTGGCCGTAGTGTGACTGGCCATAGTTATGGCCGTTCATGGTGACGATAAGGGCTCAGATAGTGTCGGGATCAAGATGACGAGAGTATAAATAAAAGCGAGAGTCTCTTAATGATAAACGAATGTGATCAGCCGAAAGCTGGTGGGAAAGATAGAAGAGAAGAACAGAGATAGGAAGAAGAAAAGTCCAAGACGCAAACAGACAAAAGGCGAGGCTCAGCCACCGCGAGCTTATCAAAGGCAATGGTCGATCTCCGGTTTGTTAGCGAATCGGTAACAGGCGTACCATGTGATACTTCAATAGTGTGGACTATCGTGGACTATCAGCGATAAAAATGGAAATTACATAGAATTACATAGAATTACGAATGGACGTGTCTAGTGCAAAGCTGCGAAAGATCAGGTATTATGGTGGTATCGTGGAGAGATGTATATTGCATCATGATTGCCCGGTCATAGATGCAAATGCAGAATTTTCAGTGTTACTGTGAGATGTTTCTATTTTAGAGACGAAGCACTGGTACCGGGGATGCCCTAGTCTCGATAGTACCAAACCGGAGTGTGACTGAGCAATCAACTGGCCAACCGGTGGTGTTACTGCTCCACTTTGTCTCGAAGCAGGGGCAATTACAATATTAATAGTATTACTAAGTTAACAGCCCCACTTCTCAGGCACCAAATTGCCAGTGGTTCCTGCGTCTAAACCCTTTCCGGTAACACCACAGCCAATCCCGATCGCCTGATAACCGTCATCCTCTGATCTCTGATACTGTATTGAACTCTCCTTCCTTCCTATCTCTATCCTTCTCCAAACCGTGTTGACTATCTCTTCAATATGGCGTTGAAACTCCTCCTCAACGCTGGCCTCATCGCCATCCCCATCGGAGGCAGTCTGGGTGCCCTCTTTGGCATCGATGCCCACCGATCCGCTACCGGACAACGACCGTTATTCACAGGCGACAGTGGGAGCAACGGTGGTGCTGGGGGCAGTCCCGAAATTGGTACTGGAAGCAATCAAACTACCAGCCACAATGGTGTCACCACTGCCGTCTACTGCAAGGACTCATATGGTATTCCAGTCCCCTCCAACGGGCAACAATTCACATGTAAGTGGGATCGGCACTTGGTCTGTTCGCTGGTCGTGGGGGAGAGTCGACTGACTTGAGCAGTGAACCCCAACCAGTGGGGTGTGACAGCCTCTACGGTCGGCGCATTATGTCTCAGCGTGAGTATTAGCCACGGATTACCTGGACTACAATGGATTTGTCTCTAATTCTCTTTAATAGGTTAAGCTCTTCGAAAACATGACCTACCCGACCAAATATACTGCTCCCCAATTCTCCACAACATGGCAGTACGATCCAGGTCCCGCAGATCAGCCAACACATGCATACCCCAATATCATGGTCGACGGTGTCCTGCCCGTACAACTGGATAAGATGACCTCGGTCAACCTTGACTTCAGCTGGACATATGGCATTGGCGATACCATCGCACAGACAACGTCTGTGACAGACCTGGATGCCCACGCGGTCAACACCAACGTGGCCATCGATATGTTCTTCGATACCGACTCGACGAAGGCGCAGGACAGTGGTGAGGCAAAATACGAGGTCATGGTGTGGTTTGCCCAGATCGGCACTTCCTCCAAAGCCATCGGTAACCCGACCGGGGCTCAGAGGACCATCAACGGGACCACCTTGTAAGTGCTATCCTTGCATTGCTTCTGCGGTTCCTCTTGAAGCTAACTGGATCTGCGATTAGCACACTTTGGTCAGGAACAACCAGAGGCGGAACTCTGAATACTCTGACCTGGATCGCAAATGAATTGACAGAAACCTTCGTCGGCGATATCTACCCTCTCATCACCGACCTGTACTCAATGGGTGGAGATGTCTATCCTTCAAGCAACGACTACATGGGCATCTTCCAATTGGGTACTGAGGCATATTCCTCAGATACCAACGTCACCTTTTCCGTATCATCACTGTCGATTGATATCCAGAAATGAGCGACGAGTCATGTATGAGTATTCTGTTATATAATTGTGATATACGATTTAACGACCCATGAAGCGATTCTTTCGAGCCTTTTGTCCATACACAAAACATTGATCATCTATCCTGTCCTTGCAGCGTTGCTCTGGTCTGTCACTGCCCACGCGTACTCATCAATTATTGAGGGTCCGCAGCTCCGAATCTTTACACACGTGGCTGGACAGCCCCTTGCATGGAAGATCGGCCTTTTGGCCCCTTGATGGACTCGTCATGCGGGAGCTTCGTTGTCTGGACAGGCAATCAAACTCGGAAGTGATGCTCATACAATTCTTGATGGTTGCATGGCAGAAAGGCCATCGGCCTCAAGCAACAGTCCCCTGTGCCATCACCTACGGCAACGGTCGACTCAATCACGCCAACACCATCAAGAAGTCGCTATCGGCCTTGGCTACAGTACGAGACCCGAAGAACGTTCTAGGCATTTCGAAGTCAACCAGGTTCTATATTTGCCTATCTATGAGATATGCACTAGAAGAACATGCATGAGATATCGCAGTCCATCAGACCACATCACTGAACCATCCCCCGAGAATCAACTGGCCAAATCTCCTCAACAACCCCATCCCGATAAGCATAATAAACATCATGCAAATTCACCGTAGGATCGATATGACTGGGAATCATCTCAACCCGATCCCCAACCTTCAACCCCGGCGTCCCCTCCTCCCAACTCAACGACCCATGCTCATCCCCCAAAACCCCATACGTATACCTGGCATCCTTACACTCCGCCAGCCCACTATCCGTCGTCAACGACTTCAACCCACTATCAATAGTAACAGTCCTCGGCCCCTGATGACTGATAACAGTCGACAAAACCGTCAAGCTATGCCCGTAAAACGAGCCCACCGCATTCCTGTAATCCGTATCCATGAAAATAAAACTGCCAGGCTGCAGCTCCGTCACGCCAGGCACAGTCGCACAGAACTCGGCCGTGCCCGTCCCGCCAGTCGTCACGACTTCAATGTTGAACCCGGCCTTGCGCAACGCATCCGCCGTGCTGGTCAGAATACCCATAGACTCCAGACACTGCTTCTTACGGTCTTCATAATCATGCAAATGCTGCAGATGTCCCTCATACCCCTGCACACCCACCAACTTCAAATGCTTCAGGGAAGCAACATGTCTCGCCAGCGCCAGCGCCGGCTCCCCAGGCTGAACACCAGTCCGATGCAACCCGACATCAAGATCAATCAACGTGGTAATGGGCTCCTCAATGCCTGATTTTGACAGAGCCTCATCAATAGCAGAGGCCCCGGCATGACTATCAACCACAATCCGAATCTTCCGATGTCGTCGAAACAACTCGACAAGTCGATTCACCTTGGCCGGGCCCACAATCTCACAAGTAATAAGTAGATCATCGAATCCCTTGTCGGCGATGACTTCGGCCTCGCTGACCTTCGCAACACAGCCGCCTTTCGCGCCGGCTGCGGCCATTTTGGCCGCGACGATGGTGCTTTTGGATGTCTTGAGGTGGGGGCGGATGTTGAGGCCTGTTGGGAGGAGTTTGGACATGAGTTTTGCGAGGTTGGATTCGAAGAGGTCCAGGTCGACGATCATGGAGGGTGTGTCCAGGTCGTCGACCTTGGTGCCGATTTGGGGGGTGTACATTTTGGTTTTGGTGGTAATGGGTGGATGGAGGTGATGGTGGGTTAGGTTGTTTTGAGGGATGAAGAGATGTGGTGGGCAAGCGATTTATAAGAGGACGCAAGGGGGTGGATATGCACGATTGGAGATGAGATCGCCAGAGTCTCTTCGCTTGTTAGCAACATCCCACTTGATCGTCTATTCTTTAGATGATCTCTACTTCAGTGACTCAGGAAGAGCGTGCTCCCCCGCACTAAATATCCAGCCCCCGCGCTAGATGTGTCAAGCTGGAGCATCGTTGCAACCTCGCATCTCCACGACTGCTCGGCTAACGTCAAGCGAGAGATACGAGATTGTCTTTGCCGAGTATCTGCTGAAGACTGCCGGTGCGACTGGTCTGGTAACTTGTATAGACTCCACCTTTCCCCATACCCGCTCGATGGCGATGGGGTCTACAAGCACCAGTTCCACAATCGCCAATCTCCCAGATGAAGAGATCGTCCGTTATGTCGTGTCGACCCAGCTCCCTCATACACACGGCGTGTCGAGCGAATCTCCGACGATGTGATTGTCAAGTTCGGGTGGAGTGTGACAGAAGACGAAGCGAAGGACCAGCAATATGCCGGCATGCTCTGTAACGGAACGAAGATCACGGTTCCGGAGGTCTACCGATATTTCACATGGTCAGGTCGAGGGTTCATCGTGGTGGAGTTCGTCCATGGTGACACGTTGGAGAGCATTTCATGGCAAGACCATCCCAATCTGATTCCAGAGCTGGCGCAAGGGATATTCACGCTGGCTACGAAACTTCCAGCTGATTTTCCGGGTCCAAGGAATGGCGGAATGCCCAGAGGATATCTCTTCTCTGAAGATGGAGCTGGCAAACCCCTCAACACGATTGAGAAGTTCAATTCATTCCTGGATGAGCGGGCGAGGATGAAAGTCGCAGAAGATAAATTCAATTTTCAGCTCACTGATTGCGTCTTCTGCCATATAGATCTGTGTCCGCGAAACATCATCGCCCGGGATGGTTGCTTTTACCTATTGGACTGGGAGTTTGCGGGTTTCTATCCCAGGACATTCGAGAAATACTCTACCCTTTTCATTGGGCGGACGGGGACGGGGGACGGTCAATTCGCGGATGACCTTGCCCAGGCTCTTGACCTCTGCTATGCAAATGCAGGGTATGAGGCTAGTGATGAACGGATGATTGCACTTTTGGATCGCGTATACCGCAATAATTTGAGACATTTTGTGCGTCCCCAATCGATCTATGGGAAGAGTTGAGAGCAGATGCTAACTGCGAACAGCCCCGATTCACCTAAGATGAACATTGACTGGAAGGTTGTGAAGAGTTGTGGGTTATCTACACCAAAGTGATCCAGTCAACATGGAAGAGCGTCGAACTGAGAAGTGCATGAGTCCGCCCTTTATCGCTTGAGGTGGATGCCCAGGAATGTTCCAATGTATTCAATGTGATATTCCCTATACGCCATATACATTACAGGTCATCAATATATGAAAAACCGGATGTATGCCACGAGTACAAGACCAAGATCAGCTCACCCATTGGACCACTGAGTCCTCCGCACAAAATGCTCGTCCTCATCATCAATCACAACAACCATCCACACCCCAGCCTGCCCATTATTGGCCAGCAATGGCGTACAGTGAATCCAACGATGACGACCCTGGTCACTGAAGCGGTTCACCCACCTGATGCGCGCCGTGACGCTACGACCAGACATCATGGCGTATATGATCTGCTCGCGCTTTTCGGCCGAGTCGTCGATGCGGGACATGAGATGACTGGAGCATGCCGGGGATTTGGAGGGAGGGGGAGGTGAAGAGTATATAAAGCAAAAAGAACCACTATATTAACCAGACAAGTGTGTACCTTTATATGACGAAGCAGGAAGCTTGCAGGTATGGAGTTGAAGTGGAGAGGTGTGAGAAAGGCAAAGGGGGCAAGGAAGGTATAAGTACATGGAAGACAAACAGATGGCCGGAGAGTTCCGCCTACGTCAATCAGCATTGGTGATCAAATCTATGGATGAGATTACCGGCGTCTAATTCACCACTTGTCGGCAGGAACCTGCTTAATACGAGGGAGACAAGAGCTGTATTCTGCAATCATGTATTCTGCAATCATGCAGATTGGTATCATATATTCGTGTCATTAAATCTGTTCGAAGAAGAGAGCCGATGATTCGCCATACCATAGTTGAAAGGCAGCGATCCGAAATAGAGTGGACGTTGAGTAGCGTAGACATAGCCAAACTCCTTCCACCGTGTAAAACTAAAGAGTAACAGCACAGGCACTGAGCACACCACCTCCCTTCACCAAGTCGGCAGTGACATGAGGCGGAACCACCCGATCGATACCCAGAATCATGAGAGCCTCCTTGTTGGAGTCATAATCCCCTTTGGACCCCGGATTTGAGACACCATCGGCGTGGGACTTGGCCTGAGTCTCACTGCCAAACGCCAGCTTCGGGGAGACAGGTGCAACTGTCATGAAGTTGATGTTCACACCTTCCTGACCGAGGATGCTGCCGACGACTCCAATCTTTCCCGGGGAATCATAGTTCTCGCAGATGAGGAGAGTTCCTTCGGGTTCAAAGGAAGCTTCAAAACGTCCAAGCCGGGTAATGAGAGGTTGGTCCCCAGAGCAGGTACCAGAGATAATGCGCTGATGTTGGGACTGAGGGGCCCCGCCGGAGCTATCGGCTGTGGCTGGTGCGCGGGAAGAAGCACGAGAAGGCGGACGGGCGACTAGTGTCACCAAGGACGAGTATGAAGAGTTGTCCGCAGGGTCGCGCGAATGCTGCTCGGAGACAAAGATGCCGCGCTCCCGAGCTACCAGCTCGGCGTTAACAATGTTGATGTTGATACCTTCCGAGCTGCTGATGGGAGCCAGAAGCCCTTTGATCAGAGCAGCAAATAGTGGCTTTGTGTTGTTGATGCTGGCAACTTCACCATGGTAGATGAGGTCAAATGTGTTTCGAGTCATGGAGCCTCCCGGGGCACCTGCATAGTGCTGAGTGTAGAGACTGCCCAGTTTCTCGACGAGACGAACAAATGGCTGCAGCTTTTGGTATTCTTCTGGCAGGATGAGAGGAGCATTGACAGCGCTTCGTGGTAGGGAGCCCTTGAGGATCTCAAGTACCTGCTCGCACACATCAACCGAGACGTTCTCCTGGGCTTCCACTGTGGATGCTCCCAGGTGAGGTGTCACCACTGCCTTTGGGTGAGCGATCAGCTTTGCTGCAGTAGAGTCGGCAGAGGGAGGCTCTGAGGTAAAAACATCAATGGCAGCCCCAGCCAGATGGCCAGATTCCAAAGCGGCCAGGAGGGCCCCCTCGTCAATTGTCCCACCACGGGCTACGTTGAGGATCCGGCTTCCAGGCTTCATCTGAGCCAGCTCCGCCTCGCCGATCATCCCACGAGTTGAAGCGATCAGGGGCGTGTGAATAGTCAGGAAATCAGCTGATGCAAGAAGCTCTGAGAGAGAAGACACAAGGGTGACTGAGGCCGAGGACGCGACGGCAGGTGAGGCATATGGATCCAATGCGTTGACACTCATGCCCAGACCCTTTGCCAGGCGAGCTACCGTCAAACCGACTACACAGTGTCAGCTCTGATTGTTGTAGTCAGCGAGCTTCTCCATACCTTTTCCCAGGCCGATGATTCCCAGAATCTTGCCTTTGACTTCCACGCCGACAAATTTACTCCTCTCCCATTTGCCATCCTTGAGACTCGCGCAAGCCTCGGGAATCTTTCGAGCCATGGACATCATCAGTGCAATTGTGTGTTCCGCAGCTGCACCGATATTGCCAGAGGGTGAGTTGACCACGACAATGCCCAGCTTGGTGGCTTCCTCGACATCTGGGACACAAAGGGTAAGCGGGGTTTTCAGACAACTGCGTTGCCACAACTCACCAACATTGTCAACCCCGACGCCAGCTCGAGCAACCACTTTCAAGCGGCGAGCGGCACGGAGAACGGTCGCAGTGACTTTTGTTTCGGAGCGAACTAGGAGTGCATCATACTGAGGGATGATTTGCAGCAGCTCCTCCGCGCTGAGACCCTTGCGCTCGTCAACGTCGAGAGAGCTACGCAGCAGAACCAAGCCATCGGGTGACAGCTTTTCAGGCACGAGTACCTTGGGACGGGTTTCTTTGAGTAGAGGCATAGTGGATGATTGGGGGTGGTGGGATTAAAGAGAGGTCTTTCAATTGACGAGAGACGGCGGAGTTTATGAACAGAAGGTCAACTACTCCTCAACCACCACCTTCCCCTCGATCTCGCGGCAGGCGCGCCCTGCAAGCTCACCAAACCCTGATGGCCGCTCATTGATGGAAGATCCAATCATGCACGCTCTCTTCTCATGGCAGAAACACAGAAACGCGGGGTAGAAGGTGATCACTGTTGTGATTGGAGACTGAGCAGCGATGTCGGACAATCAGACCTGGCCGTGGGAGGGACAATAGGGGAGTGATTATAAGGGAAAGAGAGGTGAGGATGAAGTTGGATCTATACAACCATGCACTTATACAGATCTCCAACTGACGAACAAGTGACAGGTGCTGCCCCCATTCTCATTAGGTAACGGCATCGGCATCGATCCGAGCCCTAACTGATGAACGGACGAGCTTTTGTCCCTATTCACCATCCATCGTGGCTCTCAGTCCTGGATCTGTTTTAAGCTCGACACCATTCCTGGAACCCTTATACTTCGTCAGATTAAGATCTACCGATCCCTCGTGTCCAGCGACCAAAATAGAACCGGCCCCAGAGTATACGATCGTCAGTGCGGATCTCCCGTATTCAAGATTCACCGGCTTCCATTCGCGCCCTGTTGGCTTTGCGGCTGTTGGGGCCAAAAGTACGCTCCCCTGACGAGTTTCTGCATCGCTGCAGATTCTCATTGATAACACTAAGATTCATACTGATCCTTCAACGGCTGGTGGTCCACAATTGGCCATCGCTTGGCCTCATCCCCACCAACGCCTTGTCCGCGGGACGTTGGGGCCAAACGTGCTTCTTATTCTGGCGTATCTCTCTCTGTCCTGGACTCTTCTTTCTCTCGCATTCGAGTCCCTTCAGCTTGTTCAGCTCGGAATCCTCCGTTGCAAACGACCGCGGCAAACAGCCTGGTCTTGGTCGAGTCCAGCTTACTATTTAGACTCGCCGATGCGGAGGATTTGCGCGCCCCTCGTCAGCGCCATGATCCTCGACTGAGACTACTGACGATCGACCATGGTGGGGGTTCCACACAGTACTGGTTGTTCTCTCTGTCGCGAAAGACACATTAAGGTGGGTGTAGTCAAGCGCGCGCTGTATACCATCGTCGCTGATAATTGCGCGGATCGCAGTGCGACGAGGGAGTCCCACAATGCTCTCAATGTCAGAAATACGGCCGCGCCTGTCCGGGATATCGTCGTACCTTTCGCTTCCAAGATGAAGGGCCCAGTCTTGCACGACGACATCGCTCTACGACGCGGAGGAGAAGACGGGGCGCATCGACGGGATCAACCACGCCGTCCACAGCTACACCCACGACTCCCATGCAGATCGAGCCCTTCAATCCAAGCAGTCCGAACGATGACAATGCGAGCTCTGCAAACGCGGTGCGTCACAATGCAATCGCCCTGATGCGACGACACTCCACAGTCCCTCTCGACGAGAACGTATCGCCCTCTTTAGTACGCAAATCCTTCAAGTCCGCACAACCACAGCTCTTCCTAGACTTCATCAGCGCTTCATTCCCAACACTCTATTTCCACAATCGTTTCCGCGCGGGCAATAACCCCGGCTTTGCAGAGAACATCATCTTGAACTTTGGCAAAGACGCCTACCTCGACTCGGCAATCTGCTGCTTGAGCTCCGTATACCTAGCGCATTTAACACAGGACCCAGTTCTCCAGCGAACAAGTCGTCGCATGTACGGCGTCTGTCTGGGCGAGGTGATCCGCGCACTTTCAAACCCCGCTCACGCAATGTCAAATAACATGCTCTGTACCGCGATGATGCTCAGCGTGTACGAGATGTATGCCCAAACGGGCCCCGACGCCTGGGTTGTACACTCGGACGCAGTGAAACAACTCATGATCAGCAGGGGCCCAGCCGCACACAAAGTCGGATTCGGCAGGTCGTGCTGGATTGCCTTTCGCGGCTTCCATATCGCTACAGCCGTTTACCGGGGCCAACCTTGTTTCCTTGATCAGCCGGAGTGGCAGGAATATACGCTCCAAACAATGTCTGAAGACGCACGCAAGCCCGGTGAATGGTCTGCGTATGCCGTTATCTCTGACAGGGCATTTATGGAAATTGCCAAGTGTCCGCGGTATATAAGCGAGGCCCGAGACATTCTTTCTGGTCGGACAGACCCAGATCAAGACAGTGTCACTGCCCTGATACACCGGATTAAAGAGACGTCTCGCCAGCTCCAAACCCTAAGCGCCGAGTTGCGCTCCTGTATCGGCGCACATAATCAACGCCAACAAGGCATCATTCGACGCCCAGGCACATTCGTCGGTCCCGTGCCTGAGATCTTCCCAGAGACAGGACCCTCCTTACTCCTCCGTGGAGCAGAGAATATCCAAGGCACGCTCCGTCAACTATGTGAGCGTCTCGAAGACAGGTCACGGTTTCGGGTTGTCGAGGAACTATCCCCAGCTGAGACGGTTGTTGAGACTCCCACTAGCGACGCGAGTAGAGATTCGTCCTCGTCCTCAGCGGCGAGTTCGAGGACATTCTCCCTGCCTTTCCGAATTCACTCTGAGCTTGGAAGAGGTCCGTCGCGGACGTCAGATCGGAATGATCCCCGTGCTGTGATCTGGTTGGATCGGGTTGCGTCGTCGATGGGGGTGTTAGGGACGAAGGTTATTGTTGACGAAACCTGCGCTGAGCAAGGCGCGGCCGAGGAATTGAGCTCTCGGGAAGCCTGGTAGCAGCCTTGCATAAACAGACATTCACGCCCTCCCAGCTGGTTCTGGGTTCTGCTTCGAACTACCATACAACTTGAATGATTCACGAGATACTCAATTTTGTCCTTAGGCAGTGTCAATCAATAAATGTATATATACAGCCTCAGATCTGTTCACATTCCTCCCAGACCACCAAAACCTAATAATCCAACGACTCCTCCAACAACTTCCTCAACTCCCCCTTCTCAGCCTGCAGCTCCTCACTTAAATTCGGCGCCAACATCAACACCCGCTTCTGCGGAATAGTCCCCTCCACCAAACCCTCCACATCCGAAGCCTTGAAGCCCAAATCCTTCAAACCCCGCGGCTGATCCCCCAACTTAACCAAAAACTCCGCAATCGCAGCACCCAGCACCTCACCCGCGCTCTCGCGCTTCACATTCGAGATGTCAACTCCGAACGCCTCCGCAGCAGCCAAGTGCCGATCCGGGTTCGACGCAGCCGTGAAGCGGAACACGGCCGGCGCGGTGACGGCTACCGAGACGCCGTGCGGGATGATGGGGTGATCGACCTCATAGCCCTTGTGCCTGTAACCCGGGTTCTGGCTAGAGATGGGGTAGCTCATCCCGTGGCAGAGATGCACGCCGGCATTGCCGAAGCCGACACCCGCCAGCGTGGCAGCGAGCAGCATGTTAGACTGCGCCTCTGTGTCGTCTGGGTCGCGCACTGCGCGGGGGAGGTACTTGACCGTGCTGCGGAGGGCTTGGAGGGAGAAGATGTCCGAGATGGGGTTTGCGCCTTGGTAGGCGGGTCTGTTGATGGGGTTTGTGGGGCGTGGGGTGCGTTCGTTGTAGGGGATTGCGGTCCAGGATTCGAGGGAGTGGCAGAGCACATCTAAGCCTGAGGAGGCGTGCACGGCTGAGGGCATGGTGCGGGTGTTGAGGGGGTCGCAGATGCCCAGGGTGGGTTTGAGGGCGCGGTGGGCAATGCCTGTTTTGGCTTTTTTGGAGACGAGGTCGAAGATTGCTGTGCCTGTTGTTTCGGAGCCCGTGCCGGCTGTTGTGGGCACGGCGACTAGTGGGCGCAGCGGTTTGGTTACTGGGAGGCCCTTGCCAAGGGGTGCATTGACGAAGTCTAGGAAGTCGGCTTCTGGGAAGACGGTGTATAGGTTCATTAGCTTAGCTGTGTCGATGACAGAGCCGCCGCCTGTGGAGTGTTAGCTGGGTTTTCTTCTGGAGATATAATATACGCACCAACAGCGAGGAAAGCATCAGGGTTATACGGCTTCGCAAAAGCAATAGCCTCCTTCACCCTACAATGATAGCATTAGCGATCGGCTCAGTAACGTCAGAGCAAAACATACGAGCTATCCTTCGGCTCCACGCGAACCTTATCGAAAACGGTAAACTCGATCCCTTCGCGGGTCAATCCCTCCACAGCCTGCTTCATCGCATCAAGCTTGGTAACATTCGAATCAGTCACGATGCAGACACGCTTGGCGCCCATATTCTTAAAGTCCATGCCGACCTCCTTGGTGGAACCAGGCCCGAACCGAATACTAGAAGCAGCCATTTCAAAGGCATACTCTTTCTCGCGGGCGGGGTCCACAGGAGTTGCGAGGTGGCGCTTGACATGGCTCATCAAGGAGGGCTGGTGGTGATGGTGGTGGTTTGGGTTGGAGTGGCAGGGACAGTTGGGCGGGTGGGTGTATTGCACTGTGCGCAGGAGGTTGAGGGCGCGGTTTGCGGCTGTGGGAGCCACCCTGATTGCTGGCGCGACCATTTTGGGGTTGTATGTACAGGTGTGAAGAGGTGGAAGGGAGGTTGAAGAGGAGGTGGAATGTGGGAGTTGGGGAATCTGGAGTCGATTGCGGGGGATTTTGTGGGTTGCGCCGAGTCGGTCTTCTGGCCGAGGTTGCTTACTGATGGTGCTACACGGGGAGTATACTATAGTGGGACAGTTTGGAGATATTAGAGATGGCATTAGAGTGGATCTAGCGTTATTTGGATTGTGCAATTATCGATTTCGTTGAGAGATGAAGCTCCATTTCGTGTACTGGGCGATCGTGGACAGCCGAGGTCTATCGGGCGTGACATCAACTCCAACTTGGAGATTTGGAGATATACTTCTTCATGCTATCAATCTGCTATATCCAATCCAACAACAGATAATGTAGCCCATTCATCCTCTCCCAACTGTATGATGTATCCCTAATCCCATTCCACCCATACATAACCAATCCAATGATCAACACAGCGTCAAAACCAAATCCTCCGCAGCATCAGCCACCCTAACCTGACTCCCCTTCGGCGGCACCCCATCACGCCAATAAATCTCCGGATCAGCAGGCCTCAACACAACGGGATGGCCCTTAAACGGATCCCCAAACACATCAGACAGGTCATACCAGACTTTGTCGCCCTTGACATTGTACGCAAAGACCGTCTGCGGCGCGCTGGTGAACAGTCCATCGCGCGCGGTACTGATTTTGATCGCGATGCCGCCCGTCCCGGCGTCACGGCGGAAGGTCTCGGAGTAACGATTGTAGGGGAGGATGGTTGCTTCGGGGCGGATGGTGCTGCCGACGGACCAGATGTAGATGGGGACTTTGCAGTGGTTGGCTATTATGGCGCGGCCGAGGCGTTGGGTGTCTGGGGAGGGGGAGGGGGATGAGGGGAGTTGTTGCGTTGTTGCTACTGACGGTGACGGTGTTGGTGCTGGTGAGGCTGGGGGTGGGAAGGCACCGTAGGGGATTGCGTCTGTTGCGTCGTTTTGTGTTGGGATGGAGTGGGATAGGGTGGTGAGGGAGAGGAGTAGGATGCTGGTGACCTTCATTGTGATGGATTAGATTCAGATGTATTGGAGTTTGTATTTCAGGTAATGGGTGAAGGCACCGGTGTCGTTGGAATAAGTCTGCTTTATATGTCCATCCTCCTCGACCAGCTCTCTCCTCCCATAGATCTCTGTCCACTCAATCACTCCGATCGCTCGGCATCGATGTCCAACACATCTCGATAATGCAAGATGCAACATGGCGAGCTGCATTTTCCCCAAGGATACTGCTGAAAAGAGAGGTCGCTGGACGCCACCACATACTGTGCAGCCATCGTACAATCGCCGCTTGCTGGAGTACAGTGCTGCGATGTGACGGTCAAACCGGACCACCTCGCGAAATTTGCACGTCCCAGAAGAATGTAATTGTTACATGGCCATTGACTCAACACTTACCTGATTGGACATGAATCTCGCGTGGAGGCGTGGATTTCGTGGGTTTGATTGTCAAACTCGTTCCCTTGATTCCAGCTCGAAGCAGTGGAATGTATTCTCTTTCTCCTTTGGCTGGTCTGGACTGGCCAAGCTCGGATATTTTGCTCTTGTCGAGTGTCTCGTACAGGAATGTGGCATGTGCCGGCTATTCTTCAGTGATCCAGCCACGCTTTATGTGAGATGGAGGGAAGACTGGGGGATACAAGTGTGGCACGTTGTCTCCAGCAACCCGATTCCGTACCTTGCATGAGGAATGCGAGAGTACAGATGTGGGAGCAAACACCCGAGCTTGCCATGTCTATCTGCAAGAAACAAGGATATTGTCAGGAAAAGGTCAAGAAGTTTGTCCTGAATTGTTTGTCAGGTTTGGATGACCTGAAGCGACACAACCCAATGTGTCCATGGATATTGGCGGAGTACTGGGAGGTTTTGCCTTTCTTACGTGGTACTATGCCAGTGTCGATCTGCAGATTTCAAGATCTCCGCGGATCTCGATGACTTCGATCGACGCTGCCATGTTGATGGATCGCTTCACACGTGGGAAGTTTGACGGTCAAGTATTCGGAATTATATACACACGCAGAGCCCACATTTGAATACTGTACAATAAAAGCCAAACGCCGTCAAGACCATTTCAACGAAAGCCCAACAACTCAGAAAGACACAATCTCCGATGTCCTAAGCACAGTGTTACCCCGGCGAGCAGCAACCTGAATATAATCAGTCGGCGGGTTGGTAATATTAACAGCAGTCTCAAAGCCCGTCCTCGCCGCCTCGCTAATCTGCTGATTATTGACCGAGTCGTTCGAAGCAGCAGAGTAAACAACCCAATTATCATAGTCCGTCGCGCCATTCCAGCTCATGTAAGCCGTGGCACCGTCCGCAGAACGCTGGACATACAACGAAGGCACCCAGAAGGGAGTAGCGCTCCACTCGAATCGGTACCCGCGGTACGACGCGACGGCGTTGTCCTCGCCGAACTGCGCGCTGAAGACGACGTTGCCGTCGCCGTCGAACTCCTTCACTTTCGCAATGGAGCCGTAGCCCATGAATACGTGGCCGTCGGTTTCGTTCAGCAGCTGGTAGCTGCCTTGGCTGACGGAGTGGATTGGGTCGTTGGGGTCGCTGAGCGAGCGGAGACCGGTGACAGTCTTGTTGACGAGGTTGATGGCGAGACTGACGCCCGTGGTTGGGGCTTCCTCGTCTGTGGGGGTGTTGGCGTTGTTGAACAGGTTCAGCACTAGGCCCTGGTCGGTCTCATTGTAGACGCGCATGTCGTGCTGCCAGGAGAATCCTGCGTTGCCGACTTGTTTGAAGTCGCCGCCGTCTTGGCCGTCGACCTGCCACATGACTGTGCCGTTGGGGAAGAGGTAGTAGCCGGACCACATGTGGCGCAGGGAGATCAGGTAGCCGTGGTTGGTGTTGGTGATGGAGTTGATGTGGTAGCAATCATAGGGCGAGTCCTGGGTGCCGACCTTGCCGCCGGCTTTCTGGTGAGAGCTGTTCAAGGGGATCTGGTCTTCGTGGGCGAGGGCGCTCCAGGAGTTGAGGATCTTGTTGGTGGCAATGTCGATCTCGTAGAAGTGACTGTCGAGCATCCAGTCCGAGGAGTTACCGCCGACGGAGGTCAGATCGTGCTGGGTGAGGTTGTATGCAGTGACCAGCATAGTGTTGCGAGGGGTGATGTAGCTCTCGTGCAGGTCAATGTATGAAGGCTTGGTCGAGTTGTCCGGCGTGATGAAGTCGCCAGTCAAGGTGATGGTGTGGATCTCCTTGTAGGTGTTGTCCAAGATGTGAACGGTGCCATATCCGTATCCTAGATCCATCATATCTCCAGCCCAGAATGTGATCACGTCGGTCCCATTCAGATTCTGAACGCGAAAGTTCGAGGTCACCTCCTCGGGTCCTTCATAAACGAGATTCCCCTCATTATCGTAGACCAGGGCCGCCGTGCCGGCCGGCTGGACAGCGCCGCGAGGACCGAGAAAGATGTAGCCTGGGTCCGAGACACCGGTCTGGTTGATTTCCAGTTTTGGTGGTTGGAAGTTGATCGAGCTGTAGTTTGAGTAGGGCCACGCAACGGCGCCCATCGACAGCAGCAGCGCGCTGCTGGCGATACACCACCAAGGAGCCATCACTCGCGGATCGAAGGACTCCCAATAAATGGACTTCAGGAAGGCCTCTGCTGTAGATGCAAGGTAGAGACAGTGGCAGGGTCTTTGTTTAGATCAGATGTGACACGATGACAGCAAATCTGTGCTCCGAACACCGACGCGCAGCATGGGGGCTGCTGGTATAAAAATGGCCCATAACCTCGCCATCCTGCCGTCTCCGTCGCAGACCCGAGCCCTGAAGATCATTACCGTCGCACAACCGATGGTGAGTGGGCTGTGATCTTAGCCGCGACCAACCAGAGAGATCAGACACGGTGATCGACTAGAGAGACACGCAACGACGGGCTCTGAGACTCTGGATCAGGTTGGATAAGCAGGCTTGGTCATCGTCACGGATGGATCCTGTTCCTGGACTATCAGATTGTGAACGTGGTCGCGCGAGATGTCCGATCGCCCGGGCTGTTTCAGCCATGGCATAGTCCTCGCAGACTGCTAAGTCCAAGACCCTGATCATCGCGCTGACAGTCCGCAGAATAGCCCTGCATCTCACACAGTGCAGTTCACAAAATCAAGCCTTATGCATCCTCCATCGGGGGATCGACAAGGCGATCATTTCTCAATATCATCCCGCGCAGGGCAATTATCTTCAACCCTCCAGCCATCGAGTGGGACCGCATCGGAGACCGACACGTTCGCCGCGTGTCGAGAATTGCCGCCTGACCGATGTGGAGTAGACACAAGGCAGTGTCGTTGGTGGTTCCAAAGGAGACGATCCGGTGGAAGCGATGAGGCAAAACATCCCCTCCTGAGCGGACGGCACTAGCGATCGGCTATTCATGCTAGGGCAATGCTCGAGATGAGACATGGGATTTGGATGTTTGAGATAGAGTGAGATGATATAGTACTGCCTAGTTTTAGAAAGTGATGGATATAGGAGACAGTTTACGTAGATTGTCGCGATCTATAGGACCGTCGGGGATCTCCGTCGTTGTCCTACTGAAGACTATATATCGAGTCGATAGCCTCATTCAAGAGAAGGTACTCTCTATTCTACAATTTTGTCACTCAGTAGTCAGCTGCTTGTGATTTTGTTTGTTGTAGCATCATTAGGATGGCTATATCTGCTTACTGCCTCACTCCATTGTTCTGTCGCACAAGTCGAGTTCAGATACTCTCCAATCGTTTATAAAAACTGTTTGCATTGCAGGAAGACATTCTCTGTAGACTCGTTACAATATCTATGTGTTCGATGCTCATAGCATATTTGAAGATAGCAAAGCGATGTGGACCATTCTCCATATTCAACCAGCAATCCCATCGATGAGAATCTAGAACGACGGGACGATCGCAGGAATGTCGGGAATGCAACTCTAATTACTCTAATCCTGCCTTATCACCAGCAGATATCTAGGTCTCGAAGAAGAATGCCATGAGCACATCGTGGGATCTACTCTCGACTGATGATCATCTCCAGCAACATCACGCTCAAAGATCACCTCAAAGCAGCCCTGCACTATGGAAAATCCGGGGTACTCACGATTTGCGGGGTCAACACCCTCAAAGAACGACGCCATCGCCAATAACAAAGAAGATGGCCGAGAGATACGAGGAATGAGCCAGATCACACGGTCCAAGCACACCATCCAGATCCCCATCGTTTGGTATCCAACCAAGCAACACTCCCTCAACAAGGATTCCTTTCACGGACACCCCACGATTCGTCCACCCGCCGAATATTGACTGATCATGAGTATGTCCAATGCAGCCATAGACGCCCCTTGCGCTATCCAGATCCCCATGCCAGCTTGACCAGCTTAGCTATTCGCCGACTACCAATGACAGGGTGATTCTAGACAAGCGTGCTCGGTTGCGAGCCGGTCGGCTCTCGCGTGGCTTTGGGATGCTCGTCCAGTCGAGGTGGTTGTTGTTCTGCGTGGAGGGACAGGGATCCCCCAGATCCTCTTTAAATCACCGTGCGGGCGCGTCGGGGAATCTGTTTGCTACCTGCAGCGCTTACTCTCACTTCCACACTTCATGTGCTGGTAGATGCGACAACCCCTTAATCTCGACACTGCTCATATCCACTGACTTGACTACATCAACAAGATGGGCCGCAAGCTCGGTCTCTTTAGGGCCGCCTACCTGGTCTCTGCCAGCTGCATGGGCTCATTCGCCTTTGCCTTTGACACGGGTATCATCAGTATGTAACCTCAGATCATCATGCGCATTGAAAGAGGCTAACAGAGGTCTGTTCTCCAGGCGGCGTCCTCGCGCTGAATTCCTTCCAAGAAGACTTCGGTTACTCTCATTACACCGATTCCCAAAAGACAACCGTCAACTCCAACGCCGTCTCCATCCTACAAGGCGGCGCTTTCTTCGGATGCTTCATGATCTCGCCTATCGCCTCATATCTCGGTCGTCGCTCCGGCCTGATCATCAGCTCGCTCGTCTTCACTCTCGGTACGATCTTACAGGTCATCAACACTGGAACCCTCGGCACATTCTATGCTGGCCGTGTCGTAGCAGGCGTGGGCATCGGTGCCGCTACCGTGTTGATCCCCATGTACGCAGCTGAGATGTCGCCCAAGGAGATCCGTGGTCGACTTGGCGCCTGCTTCCAGTTATTCTTTGCGCTGGGTGTCATGATCGCCTACTGGACTACGTATGCCGTGAGCAAGGACCAAGCCGAGGGTACCAGCCAGTGGCAGACAGCGTTGGGACTACAGCTTCTGGGCTCAACGTTCTTGTTGGTGGGTATGTGCACTGTCAAGGAGAGTGCGCGTTGGCTCGCTTCCAAGGGCAGACATGAGAAAGCGCGCGAGTCGCTCAAATGGGTGCGCGGAGGCGAGGAAACGGAGGAATTGCAGAAGGAATTCGACGAGATCCTCGCGGGTATTGAAGAAGAGGCGCGCATCAAGGAGAACCTCACCTTCAAAGAGCTCTTCCTCCCCGCCAACCGGTACCGCCTGTTCATTGCCGTGACCATCCAACTTTGCGCCCAGCTCACTGGAAATACATCACTCGCCTACTATGCCACACAGATCTTCAGCGCCGTGGGAGCTGGGAGCTCCGCCAAACTGGTGACCGGATTCTTCGGCCTGGTCAAGGTGGTCGGTGTCAGCCTGTTCCAGCTCTTCATTCTCGACCGCATCGGCCGTCGAGTACCGTTCATGGCTGGTGCCTTTGCCATGGGTTCGTTCATGCTGATCATCGCCATCATCCTGGCCACACACCCAGTCAACTCGAACGCAATTGCCTCCGGACCAACCCCGGCCGGCATCGCGTGCATTATCATGACCTACTGTGAGGCATTTAGCTACAACTCCTCCTGGGGCCCTTTGCCCTGGATCTACATCGGCGAAATCTGGTCCAGTCGAACCCGCGAGATCGGCGTGATGGTTGGTGCCGCGTCGCAATGGCTATTCAACTTCATGATGTCACAGGTGACTCCGCACGCTATTGCGAACATTGGCTGGCGGATGTTCCTGATGTTCGCTATCTTCAACTATGCTATCATTGGATACTCCTGGCTGTTCTTGAAAGAGGTATGTGGAGTGACAGTGATCGACTGGATGATCGACCGGGCGATCGGGTGGATGCTGACTGAGCTTGATAGACTTCGAAACACTCGCTGGAAGAGATGCAGGGGGTGTTTGGGGGGAGTCCCATTGGCGAGAAGCATGTGGAGGATGCAGTGCATGAGGAACAGGTGGAACCAGTCTCGCAGGTTGAGCCGGTGTCCAAGTCGTGATCCTGGGGTGCAGATGATATGGACATACCATGTTTGATACCCGATAGTTTTACCTTTGAATACCCTTCCTCTTTCCTCCACAACCCAAGACCTAACTAATATTCCCATCAACTCTATATTCCTTTTACTTCGATGCCAAACTCCACTGATTGGCGCATCCCCGAGTTTCGGCCCCGCGCTCGGGGAAATAGCGGAGGATTCTACTTGGCACCTGGGAAACCCTCTTCAACGACTTCACCTTCTTTCAACGATTGCCTGCTTTGTGCCATAATATCTCCATTCCAGGGTTCATCTGTGACAAATCCCCACAAAGACCTCTTTTTCTCCAGTTTCATCCCTTTGTGCAAACACCCTTGACCAACAATTAACACCCTCAAAGGCCCAAACAGACTCCAATCTACCTTTCAACCCCGCAACGCAAGTCCGCCCCAGCTTAAGTTAGTCCAGTTAGTTCACGCCACCGGCTCCATCTCCTCCTGTGCTCCTCCACAGGCACGAAGTCGCGCAACGCTGTGAGTGGCGGATATCCCTGGCGAGGCCTCGACATCCCTGGACACTTCTGGACAAAGTGCACGCTTGTCACGGAGCACACGACCGATTTGGCGCGGTTACGGCAGAGACTCGTGAAGATGGAGCTGGTCGTGTGCCATTATTGGTTAGAGTGTGTTCGTACAGAGAGGGCTTTGTCGATGAATTTGCTACAATGGATTCATCCCAGTCTACTTCCTTTTCTAGCAGATGTTCGACAGTCATAGTCATTCTTGGTATGAGGAATATGGACTTGCTACTAGGTAGCATTGCCACTCGAGTACCCGTCCATGTGGAAAATCCATGTAACGCAGTTCAAATTGCAAATCAGAATAATCTCGACAACAATAAACACAATAGACACACGGACGTAAGATGAACTCGGCAACAGGGGGTCCAGGACAGGGTTCAAGCCCGAAGAGCCATGCTTTCTTCCTGCGTAAGCGAAGTGGCCATTCTCAGGCGACCCAGTCAAGATTCTCTTTTTTTGCTTTTAGCCTTTGACTTGATGATTCTATTTCTCTTCTCTCTCTTTCTATTATATCGCTAAGCTATTAGTTCCACTTTACAATTAGAGCCAGACTTGAACGGGTCGGCCATTTCTTCCGTGGAGACAACGAACTCTAGCGCGTGCAACGCCTGCCGACGGTTTATTTCTATCCATGATCCTCCTTCTTTCTCTTTGTCGCCATCGCCACTTGACCTCTTGCTTGCATTTGTCCTGCGCCTTATATCGCTTGCCATCCTCCAGCCCCATCCTGCGATGATCTAGACACAATGGTAGACACCAATACCGGCCGGCCAACCAATCCAGATGGCCTGGTCCTCGAAGCCTGGGGCCAGGGCTTCATGGTTGGCAGTCTACTCATCATGGCTGCGATCACTCTATCCAATATGAAGAAGCACATTCTCCTCCACAAGTTGATTTTCGCCGAGGTATGTCGACATCGACACCCAGTCTATGGCGCAAAACTACCCATCAAATCGAAGTATATACTAAAGCTGTCAATAGCTACTCATCGCCATGGCCAACGGCACCTTCATCTTCCTCCACGACCCCGTCTACGGCTGGTACCTCTCCGTCACAGCGATCGGCCTCAACGTCTCCTGGTGTCTTCACAACGTCATCGCCTGGATGAAGAACCGGCCTTTCCTATCGCGAAGGGTTTCCCTCATCTATATCATCACCGTGGTCCTCGCCTGGCCATACTGGATCCTGGAGATCTACGCAAACTTTACCTATTTTAACAACATCAACGACCTCTTCCTCACGACACGGCCTTACGAGCCGCTCTTCCGGTAAGGTCCTCAAGCTCTTTGATATGAGCCTTGACTACTCTATACATGGCTTATGACTAACTCATCCAGCGATCCCTGGTGGATCTTCACAACCATCTCCCTCTTCTACACCATCAAAAAAGAATACAACTTCGGCCTGTGGGAACTCGTCCTCGTCAGCCCCCGCTTCGGGGTAATGCTCGCCTCAATGTGTCTCTCCATCGCCTTCCTGATCGTCGATACCCTAAGTGTCACCAATGTCTTCAGCGACGCACTTCCCACGGGCATCGAGCCATTCTGGAAGGTACGTTCCAACATCCCGATTCCCTTGGCTTACACAAGTACCTGTGCCTGTGCAACCTACCACCACCCAGCCACCCACTCGCAGCCCACCTCCTTCCGTCACTAACCGCACACTCAACCAGCTCTCCTTCATCTTCAAATGCCTCTGCGACACAGTCATCCTCGACGACTTCAAAACAGCCCTCGACCGTCTGCGCAGCTACTGGTTCCGCAAGCAAACAAACGGCGAGGTCCTCCTTACCTCTCCGACCGGACGCACGCCGCCCAGAGACGGCGGGACGATCGATGATATTGAGGCTGCGCCGCGGGCGGTTATTTCGCAGAATATTGCAAGGGGTGATAAGGCTTTTGCTATGCCGCGTGTTTTGCATAGAGAGGATGTATGACGGCTGTTTGAATATGAGTTTCTTGTTCTTTTCTAGTATTGCGGATTCTTTTGGATATACCTAGCGTGGCTTTTGGTGTTTGGCGTTTGGTTATTGGGGTATGTATGCTTGTTGGTAAAGGTGGTTCGGGGAAGTGGAAGGCTTACTTGGAGATATCGGTGCTACATACTACCGCTGCTACTACTGTCTTTCAACGACAGAGCCTTGTCTAGATCAGATATTTACTTCAGAAGTATCCGAATTCTGTATTTCCATAGTGGATCCTGAGGATGCCTCGTGTGGAATGAGGGGAAAGTGTTCTCCCTCGTTGGTCAAGCCAATAGAACAAGCAACTTATGAAGACAAATAAGCTAGGTACCAAGCTTCCGTGGAGCAAAATGCCCTCCACTAGCCATAGACAATGTAACAGGAAAAGAATCACGAAAGGACCTAGGTAAATCCAGGTCATCGATTTGTGATGCAGCCCAGCAGACCTATTCCTATCTCTGGCACCTCTAGATACCAAGCCGGTGGCAGATCCATATTCATCAATGGAAAAAGAGCCAGCGTCTTGTCCGCCCCAGCAATCCTCCCAATTCTAAAGATCCTTCACGATGCCCAGCGAGAACTCTACCTCGAAATCCCCATCTTCCATATACGGCTCAACCAGAGCAGCAATTCTCGCACGCAACTCAGACCAATTCGCAGATATGAGCGGCTTCACATGGACAACAATATCTGGCTGGGCCGTGCTCTGATCTCGACCTATATAGTCCGCGCCATACATTTGTATCCTATGTGGGATAGTCTGTACAAGACGCTTGTGAAGCTGGCATTTGACCTGTTCGTAGGCTAATTCCAATAGATAGTCCGAGGGCATATACTACCAGTCTCTGCAGTGACAGAGGTCGATGTTAATGATCTCCACGTGCACGTCGAGCAAGCCTTTATGCCGGAGCAGCTACAGGAGATCATCCCTTACGGGATCAAGATTTTATGGGGTTGGGTCGTTGGCTATTAAGACAACGCGAAGGAGATTAATAGCGCCCTCTTCGGGGTAGAGGGGCCTAGATGTCGTGACTAGTGTGAATAAAGTAGTCCTAGAGAACCGTGCTTGACTAGAATGTCGGTGATTGCGTCGCCGAGTGAGAGTATCTGCTCGCTGACATGGACTCCTGGCTCGATTCGGAGCGGATGGAGTAGAGGGTTAGGGGGCTGATTGTGCGGTATGGATCGGAACGGTCGAGGTATTGTTCGATCGTCATCTCGCCGTCGAGCTCTTGCGAGTCGCGAAGCTGGCAACGTCTTGTCCGAGGTGATGGAGGGCGAGTGAGAGGAAAGTGAGGTGGCGAGTTAGATAGTTTTGGATCAGCCATCGTGGATCAATATGACGACTAAGATAGGTAGCGAAGAAGTAGACAGTGAGAAGTAAAGTCACGGTGAGAGGAAATTTAGGGCAAAATGAGGAAAAGCTAAGATAAAGGCAGGAGGAAACTGAGAGGGAAGTAATAGAAGAGAGTCATGTTTTCTATAGAGTCGGAGAGCCAAATCAGGATAGCGTGGTGGCATCAACCAAGCTTAGGTCCTCTAGGAGCCAGGGAAGCAAAAGTAGCAAATTCTGCCTCGCACCTTCTCCTATTTCTGTCCCTTTCCTCCTTTAACCGGCATTCTCTATTCTCTCATCTACCGCCTAGAGACCTGCTCTGAGGCCCTGGTCTGGACTAGAACCATCACCTTTGCGGACGAGCGAGGCGACGTCTCCTCAAAGGATGATTAAGTGAAGAGACGGAATGACACTGGTGTTTCTCGTTCCCTCGATAGCTATCTACATAGAGACCTAGCGTTGGCGAAAATGATGGAGTTCGCGCTTTGTCTTAAGAACGACTCTTATGCTGCCATCATCCTAGCTCCGAAGGTATCCATCAAGCCGAGCCTTAAGCTCAGCATCCGAATCGAAAGTGGCCTTCACAGCCACCCGGTGTGAAGTTGACAAGAGCCATATCGACAAGTGCCTCGTTCATGCCGTATGATTGCTTCACCTTGCTCTTGTTGTGAATCGATTGCGCGGCCTGATATTGCTGCTCATACGCAGCCCAGAACATACCGATACCGTGCTAGGCGCATCCTTCCGGTCAAGTGCGCTGAAGGTACCGTTTGAACTCCGGAGAATCGGCCAAATCCTGGCTTTCGCTGGGCGTTCCTTGGCCAGGGCGAGGCCAGAGAACCCGCAAAAGAAGGTATTCTTGTGTGAGCTTTGATGCAGAGTGAAACTTTGGCTGCTTGTGCGGTGATTGTTGATTTGTATAATGGCTCAGATAGTTTGCGAAGTGACTGACAACTCGGACTCATCACTGGAAAGGTATCCGACTGGAACGTGGTTTGCACCCCTTGACGAGCATCCAATGACTGACATCTTTCAGAGGGAACAAATTCCCCCAATGAGGACCAGGTCTTCTAACGATTCAAGCGAATTTCTTCTCTTCTGTGCAAGCAAAGAGACCATTGAAGATTTCGCTCCTCAAAATCAAGATATTTTGCCCGTCGCAAGATTGTGCTCTTCATTTGATACCAACGAACAGCTTCTTCTCGTCACCATGCCTTCCTCGTCACCATGCCTTCCTCGTCACCATGCCTTCCTCGTCACCATGCCTTCCTCGTCACCATGCCTTCCCCGCCACACGGTGTAGCGGCCGATGAGATCAACAAGAGCATCCTCCAGGCCTTATTGCCAATGGGTTTATTCACTGCCCTAAAAGCCTACTCGGGTGTCACTATCGAAGGAAAGGATCGAGGAAAGCAACCGGATTACGGCTGGGCACCTAAAAGAGGAGTGCCTGGTCGACGTTGTGACACAATGCTTGCGTCGAGCTTCGGCAGTCATATTGAGATGTTCTCGGTGGGCACTCTGGTTGTTTATGTGGGCATCTACTTCGGTATGACCCGGTGTCTAGAATGCTATGCTCACATACAGTAACAGTGTAGAAGGCCAGGGCTTCTACCATGAAGGGTTCTACAACACAGGACCGCGCGAAGTGGATTTTTCCAATGCTTTGCCGAGGACTTTTACACCAAGTATTACGCATGAGTGCGACAAGGTTGTCACCGAAACGTCTTCTTTTGACCTGAGCTACATTGCAATTGACATTTCTTCATTCTGCTCTGTCGATTTGCACATGGACCATACGTTGAAGAGAGGTCACCACCGGTGACGAGGCTCTCAGCTTTCCACCTTGTTATTTTTTCCGACGACAGGAGTTGTTGTCAATCTATTTGAAGCAGCTAGGGTTGTTATCATCAAAGTGATGGTAGCAAGCATTATACTTCATATCTCAGAAGATATCTCTATCTTGAAAGTTCTGGTTGCCATAGATATAGGTGCTGGACTACCTAAGTAGTCACCGGTCAACCGGTAGCCGAATGTCTTTATAAACCTTTTTTGTCATGGACGGCTACCCGTGTAAAATATCCTATTGCGGAAACCCTGTGGTTGGAACATAGCCTCATCCTATGACGAAGGCCATTCGCTACTAAGGTGGTGCGGTGTCCGTCCAGAGGAAAGAGACGTCATTCTAGACCATTCAGACCTCAACATCGTGTCTAACCCCCACACTAGAAGCCCTATCGACCTGCTATCTCCGCACGATTCTACTACTCTATAGTATCAGAAAGTGGACCAGAGGAGAGGGGACAGTGTCTGACTCGCTAGTCGAGCATGCACCCCACGCCGGGGAACTGCATGACGGGCAGCTGACCTCCATGCAGATCAACAAAGGGCAAAGATTTCTAAGCACCAGATGAGGAGACAGTATTTGCATAACCGAGACGGCGAATATAAAATAGCCTGGGTTACCCTTGGCCGACTCGGTATTCAGCAAGGGTAGACTCCACGACCAAGTTCTAGCCACTACATCATTCACAATGGGCTCTATCGACATCCCCAAAACGCAAACAGTCGCCTTGGTACGCAATCTCGGCGGCACAGTCGAGTTCAAAACAGACTATCCCGTCCCTGTCCCAGGCCGCAATGAAGTCCTAGCCAAAGTGCTCTACACAGGCGTCTGCCAGAGTGGTAAGTACACCCCAAGACAAACATATCCCTCCCCTCCCTAACAAACACCACACGACAAGACCTCCACACAAAAGCCGGCACAGCAGCCGGTCCAGACGGAAACCCCATAACAAAGATCAAACTCCCCCACGTCGGCGGCCACGAAGGAATCGGACAAATCGTTGCCCTAGGCCCGGACATCACGCACGCCAACGGACTCAAACTCGGCGGGTTAGTCGGCATCCGCTTCTCGAGCCGGATCTGTCGACGCTGCGAATTCTGTCTTGCGGGGACGGAGCAGTACTGTGTGCAGAGTACTAATCATTTGCATCATGAGGATGGGAGTTTCCAGGAGTATATTGCGCTAGATGCGGATTATTTGACTGTTTTGCCGGATGATGTTGATCCTGTTTCTATGGGACCGGTGCTTTGTGCTGGGTTGACGGCTTACAAGGTTTGTTTTTTGCTGGAATTTGTGAGGGAGGGAGATTGTCTTGCTGATTGTGTGTAGGCGGTGCTTAATGCGAATGTTCGCCCTGGGAGTTGGTTGGTTGTTGTTGGTGCTGGGGGTGGGCTTGGGCATTTGGCCGGTAAATACACCTCCTTTTTCTACAGTTGTCTCAATCGATTGACAAATAGGCAGTTCAGTATGCAAAGGCGCAAGGCGCCCTGGTCATCGGCGTGGACACTGGTGCCGGCAAGCAGGACTTCGTGCTCGGTCTTGGAGCGCAACATTTCATCGACTTCGCTACTGAGGACCCGGTCAAGAAAGTGCAAGAAATCACCGGTCTAGGGGCTCATGCCGTGGTCGTGACGGCCGGCAATGCAAAGGCCTTCGCTCATGCATGCGATATGCTGCGGGTTGGAGGTACTCTGAGCTGTGTTGGGATTCCTCCCGGGAAGCCTTGTCTCGAGACTCCCATCTGCACGATTGTGATCAAGGGATTGAGGATTACGGGTAACTTGGTTGGTTCGCTCAAGGAGTGTATGGAGGCTGTGGATTTGGTACGAAGGGGAGTTGTTAAGCCTGTTATCAAGGTGCGGCCGTTTAGGGAGTTGCCGCAGGTGTATGAGGAGATGGAGAAGGGTGATATTGCTGGTCGGGTGGTGCTGCAAATTGCACAGTGATGGACTGATTGAGTCTATCTGCTGTGATAACTATGAGGATATAGAGTATGCATCGGTATCCTGGAGTATCAAGAGTCAATGCGGAGATGTCGATGGACGTGGAGGGGCTGATGCTTGTTCGAAGGACGGCCGATGCTCGATGTATGCGTTTCTAATCAATGCTGTTCGTCGACGGGTAAATCGACGGCTAAAACCGAATTTTCAGTCTCAAATAGCTTCTCTGTAGAGGGTCGGCGTATAAATAGAAGCAGCTCAAAGCAAAGGAAGGTCCACCCCCAACCCGGTGGAGCCGACGTCACCAGTGAAGAAGTGCCCGCACGGCAACAAACTACATCGCCATCTCATCTTCCATCTCAAACTTGTCCTTTCAAGTCACTCAATCCCTCAATCAATTACCAAGAAATACACAATGGCCCTCGCAGCACCCAGCACGGACGTAAGTACACACCTCCAAATCAAAGAACCCCAACTAACAGCACCATCCACAGCCCAAGGTCCTAACCACCCAAGAAACCTCCACCGAACACACCTTCACCACATTCAACACCACCACGGCCTGGACCCTTGGCACCGCCCTCCGGGAGCGAATCCTCTCCCTCCCAGAGAACCAGCGCAAACCCGCCCTCATCTCCATCGCCCTCACGACCGCCACACCTGGCGGCGGGCCTCTACACACTGTCTTCCAGTGCGCAACAGACGACGGCACAATCCCGGACAACGACAACTGGGTGCGGCGGAAGCGGAACACGGTGCTGCGGTTTGGGATGTCCAGCTGGGCGATGCGGCAGAAGATGATTAGTGGGCTTGGGGCTGAGGTGGCGGCGGAGCAGGTCGAGGCTGCTTTTGTGAAGAAGTATGCGCTGAGTAGTTCGTGTGGTGGGGCTGTTGCGGATGATTATGCCATTCATGGCGGTGCTTATCCCATTCGCGTGCGTGGGTTCCCTGGTTTGGTGGCTGTTGCTGTTGTTAGTGGGTTGAAGCAGGAGGATGATCATCAGGTTGTGGCGGAGACGGTGAAGGAGGTTGTGGCCAGGAGTCATTAGAGTTGCTGGACTAGAGCAATAGCAACCGTGTACACTTCTACGAACTTGTATATAGGAATGGATCGGCAGACAATAAATTGTATGCAAAGGTATCATGGTATTGAGCGAGTCGGTCATCAAGCCAGACTCGTGCGACGAAGGACACCGCCTCGCGCAGATGGAACACTAAAAACACAAAAGCAAAGAAATAGAAACTCCATGGGTAATGCCTCAAGAATAATTTTACAGTTCGTCATGGTCCATCGGCTCCTCGTCCTGCGGAGGGGCAGAGCCGTACAGCTTACTGGTGATCGGGTAGGCGACACCAGAGAGCTGCTCCTTCTGCTCCTCAAAGTCCTCGGTGGTTGCGGTGGCAGCGTTGTCCTCCAGCCAGTCGATGGCCTCCTTGACGGCGTCCAGGATGGTCTGCTTGTCGTCCTCGTCGATCTGGCCACCGAGACCATTCTCGTCGTTGACCTGGTTCTTCAGGCTGAAAGCGTAGTTCTCCAGTCCGTTGCGGGCCTCGATCTTAGCCTTCATGGCCTTGTCCTCCTCGGCATATTCTTCAGCCTCGGCGACCATGCGCTCGATCTCCTCCTGGGACAGACGGCCCTTGTCGTTGGTGATGGTGATCGACTCAGCCTTACCAGTGCCCTTGTCACTGGCCGATACCTTGAGAATACCGTTGGCATCGAGGTCAAAGGCAACCTCGATCTGGGGAACACCACGGGGCGCGGGGGGAATGCCGGTCAACTCGAACTTGCCGAGCAGGTTGTTGTCCTTGGTCATCGAGCGTTCACCCTCGAACACCTGGATCAACACGGTGGGCTGGTTGTCAGCCGCAGTAGAGAAGATCTGCGACTTGCGGGTAGGAATAACAGTGTTGCGGGGAATGAGCTTGGTCATCACACCACCAGTGGTCTCGATACCGAGGGTGAGGGGGTTGACATCCATCAGAACAAGCTCCTCGGTACCGGCCTCGCCAGAGAGGACACCACCCTGAACAGCGGCACCAAAAGCGACAGCCTCGTCGGGGTTGATACCCTTGCTAGCCTTCTTGCCAGCAAAGAACTCCTCGAGGAGAGCCTGCACCTTAGGGATACGGGTCGAACCACCAACAAGAACAATGTCATCGACCTCGTTCTTCTTGACCTTGGCATCCTTCAGCACCTGCTCGACGGGCTTCAGGGTCTTCTTGAACAGATCCATGTTCAGCTCCTCGAACTTGGCGCGAGTCAGGGTCTCAGAGAAGTCCTGGCCGTTATGGAAAGCTTCGATCTCGATGCGAGTGGACATCTGGGAAGACAGAGTACGCTTGGCCTTCTCAACCTCGCGCTTCAGCTTACCCATGGCCTTCAGGTCCTTGGTAACATCGACGTTGTTCTTCTTATTGTACTGCTTCACGAAGTAGTCCATGACACGGTGGTCGAAGTCCTCACCACCAAGGTGAGTGTCACCAGCGGTAGCCAGAACCTCGAAAACGCCGTCGTCGATCGACAGAAGAGAGACATCAAAGGTACCACCACCCAGATCGTAGACAATGACTTGGCGCTCACCACCAGTCTTGTCCAGACCGTAGGCGATAGCGGCCGCGGTGGGCTCGTTCACGACACGGAGAACGTTGAGACCGGCGATGGTACCGGCATCCTTGGTAGCCTGACGCTGGGCGTCGTTGAAGTAGGCGGGAACGGTAACAACGGCGTGGGTGACGGTCTTGCCAAGGTAGCCCTCAGCGATCTCCTTCATCTTGCCCAGAACCATGGCGGAAATTTCCTCGGGAGTGAAGGTCTTGGGGGTCTTGTTCACATCGACCTTGATGTGAGGCTTGCCATCCTTGTTGACAACCTTGAAGGGGAAGTTCTTGGCGTCCCTCTGAGTGTCCTTGTCGTCGAACTTGCGACCGATCAATCGCCTGAGAAAATGTTAGCACAAGATTCATCGCAACCGAAAGTGGCCACGCAGGCAAAACTCACTTGACGTCAAAGATAGTGCGGGTAGGGTTCGAGGCGTATTGGTTCTTGGCAGCGTCACCGACGAGGCGCTCCTCATCAGTGAAAGCGACGTAGGACGGGGTAATACGGTTTCCTTGGTCGTTGACGAGAATCTCGACCTTGCCATTCTGCATCACACCAACACAACTGCACTCAAGTTAGCCAATCATCCAAATTGTGTTCGCGGTGTCTCAATTTGCCACATACGAGTAGGTGGTACCCAAATCAATACCAATCACGGTGCCATAGTCCTCAACAGAGTCCTCCTGAGCGTGGGCAGTGTTGCCGAACAAGGCCAGGGGCGCAATCAGGACGAGAAGAAGGTAGAAGACGGTGGTCCAAGTGAAGGACTTGGACGCGCCGTCGCGGCTCGATACGCGCGGCATGGTGGAATATATGAAGGGGGAGATGTGTGTAGTCCAACGAGGTCCTTGTGCACACCAGAAAACACCCAATGAAAGAAAGCTATCGGAGTCCGAAGCTTCAATGCGCGCAACCTTACACGCGCGGGAGTAAACGCAAAGACGTGTCGTACTCGAAGACCCTAGAGAGATGAATAGACGGGAAGGGTGACCCGAAGAGAAGGGAATGAGGAGAGGAAAACAACAGTGGAGAGAAGGAGAGAGGAAGAAGAGAGGCGTTCTTGTATGAAGGGCAGAATCGACGCAGCGGCCATGCTGGCCTTTTCCCAGTTCAGGTCACTCCTCGTGTGCTGATTGGCTGGGAGCAGTTCGGCAGTGGATGACTCAGCCAAGCCAGGGTCGCGATTATTCAGGGGCACACCGCCTGCCGAAAGGGGATTAGGCTATAGTCCGATCGGGATAAATTCGTGGGGGCCATCCAGGGAACACCCCTGCCTTGAGCCAATCAGAAATCGCCAGCCTGTCGAATTTGCTAGAAGCAGCCAAGCGTTGACTTGTTTTGCCATCTTTAGATCTTGCTGGTATGGACACGTAGATGGAATAACGGGGAAGTGTAGGATATTGACGAAGCCAATGTGGCCTCTAGAGTGCTCCAGAATGGTCAAGGACACATCAACATTATGAGCTTTCGTCTGTGATCGGCGGCTCATTCCGATCTCCAAGTATGGGGCTAGAACTGAGCCAGGGATCTACAGAGCCTCATGATTACTATGGCAGACCATAGGAAGTATGCGTAAGGCACGGGAAACAGGGGTCATTCGGAATCGCAAGGTATCTATGCACGTGTAGGTATATTCGAAGTAACATGGATGTCTATTCCAACAGGCCGGCTGCTACAGTCGACCCTCCAGTACGTAGGACAATCCGGGTTGGAGCCTCCAGTGGCACGGCCTGGTCCATCTCGACCACCACACGTGCCACAGTCCCCGGGGCCACAATCTTAGGCCGCTTCTTGATAGGCACGCCCGAGGTTTTGTCCAGGGAGGCAACCAGCTTGCTGACACGACCTGGCACATGAAGACGGCCGCGGTGGACATCCACCAGCATAGGCATCAGGTGTTCAAAGGCCAGCACCTTGGCAGTGAAAGAGGTAATGGTGGGTATCGGAGAGGAGGCGCGGCAGACAACGTCGCCAGATCGCAGATGCACAGGATCAATGTTGGCCAGATTCAAGACCACATTCTGACCTGCCACAGCCCAGTCGCTGGGCTCGCCATCGACCTCGAGGCTGCGGATGAGTGCGGTCTCCCCGCTTGGCATTATGAGGACATTGTCGCCTATTTGTAAACTACCAGCATCCAACCGGCCCGAGATTGAGATGGGATTCTGGACGCCGCCGCGGAAAACATCACCAATGGTCATGCGTAGGGGCTTGTCCAGGGCGTGAGTGTATGGCTCCGAGCTTTCCAGCTCCTCGATTAACGTGCGGCCCGAATACCATGAAGCGTGGGGGTCCTCACTACGCCGAGTGATGTTATCTCCAAGCACACCAGAACAAGGGACAAATGCGATGTTCTTGGGCTGGAAACCGGCCGTGGTCAAGAAGGACGAGAGCTGTTGCTCAATCTCCTCAAAGCGGCTCCTATCCCACTGCACGGTGTCCATCTTGTTGACAGCAACAATGATTTTCTGGACACCCATGCTGCGCACCAGCAGCGCATGTTCCTTTGTTTGACCCTTCAAGCCGGATTCGAACTTCCCCACACTGGAGTCGATGACCAGGACCGCAAAGTCTGCTTGGCTTGCACCAGCGATCATGTTGGGCACAAAGTCCCGATGACCCGGTGCATCAACGATGGTAAAGGCAGTCGTATCTGTCTCGAACTTGTTCGTGGCAATATCAATTGTGACACCGCGTGCGCGTTCCTCTGAGCCTTGGTCCAACACCCAGGCAAGGGCGAAAGAGCCCTTTCCGATCTTCTCAGCCTCTTTGCGGTACTTGTCTAGTGTTCGTTGGTCAATGGCCCCTTGGTCGGCCAGTAATCTTCCCATCAGAGTACTCTTCCCAGCATCAACGTGTCCTGCGCTTACAGTCAGTCACCGCTTTTGTGCTGTCCATTTCAGAGAATTCCTACCTATGACAACAAAGTTGGCAGACTTCTTCCGCTTCGATTTGTTGTACTCCTCAAGGACATCCAAGTTCTTGCTCTTCACTGTCACCTTTTCCTCCACAGTAAGATCCTTCATGCCACCGGCAAGATCAGCTTGGGCCTTCTTATCGCCCGCTGACTTGGATGCGGCGGGTTTAGACTTGAATCCTGCATATTATTAGGCGAGCGGCCTTTACACCTTTCTGCGAATCGCCAAACCTTTTGCTGTGTTTTGAGCATTGAGCACCACATCGTCGGGGCTGGGGCCTGCAAAGTCAAAAGGTTTAGCATGGTCTTGTCCGTATATCTTCAACAGATCCACGCTGTTCGAGTGTAAGTGGCTGGGCTCGGCAATCGCTGGACCCCCGTTACCAACAATGGTGCTGGCAAACATGGATGGTGAGGCACGGAGAACAGTCGCTGGTGCTACAGGCTCTGGCTCATCTTTCAATTCGTCTTTTACACTCGTTTCCATTGCAGTTGGAACAGGCGCAAATGGCGCAGGGGCTCCGCTGGGTGCGGGAGGTGGAGGCGGCTCGGCCTTCCCCAAGCGCCGCAGACTTCCTTCCGGCTTGGGCGACTTGCTGGCCGCCAGTCTCTCAGCGAGAGACCGCGGAGCACCTTGTAGATGCGAAGGAGATGTGGGTAGTTTCTCTGTTTGCGGTTCCGATGAAGGTTCTGGCGGAGCCGCAGTTTTCTCACCCTCCTTCTTCTTGCGTGCTTGCGCCAAAGCAGCGAGTTTGGAGACCTTGCCGCCTGCTTCGGGGGCACCGCCCAATAGCCCAAGACGAGGATACAAAGGTTGAACCATGATGTCTGCCTTGCGATGTGGAGGCACATTCAGCCAGGGACAGTCGCGGAAGAAATCGGCGGCAGAGAAATGGGCTGTAGGAGGCGAGCTTGGAGCTGGGAACGCTGGCACTGGAAGACCTGTTAGAACATGGTCCAAACTTCAGGCGTGTCAGTTCTGAAGTCGCTGGTTGAAAGCAAAAGATATCGGAGCTGGATTCATCCACGCACCTTGAACACAGCAACGGCATTTGACACCGGAATTGAGACGTGAAGAGCTTGTCCACAAAGCCCAGCCATAACACATCGACAGACGAACGCATCCCGATCGCGTTGCTTACCATTCTTCTTGGGCACAGCAGCTGCCTGCTGTTTCTTAACCTCCTTCTCCTTCTTGCCTAGAAAATGAACAACTTATTAGCTCCATTCATAACAGCCAGACATCAAGTCCTCGAAGCTACACACACGTGCCGCGCGTGTGAGATCCAAGCCGACGTACCCCTCAAGTAATTGACCGATTTTTCCACGTCGTTATAGTAATGCCATAGTGCCTCCTGGACCTCCTCCTTGGTTGCGGTCACCGACGGTTGCCCCGCGCGGAGCTGCTCCAGGACCGCCGAGGTACACTGTTGCAAAAACTCTTGCTCTTCGGGATCGGGTGATTCATAGCCATCATCGGAGTAGTAGTCATCGTCATCGTAGCCGACATTCTTCACGCGGTGCTTCGACATTGAGGTGGTGAGGGTATCTCAGGTGATGGTGGGGAAGGTCACAATTGGCGCAAGGCAAGGAAGGAGGAGAAGTGCCGTACTGGAAGGAAGAAAATGTGAGTCAACAAAAGGAATAAGAACTGGAATCAGTGCGTAATTGGAGCTCTGAGAAGAGCGATGGTTGTAAAGGGCAAAAGCAAGAGCAGAAGCAGACAGGGAAGTGGGAGGAAGCGGACCACGTCATTCCCCACTCTCTGCCTCTTTCTTTTGCCCGCCCACTGTGCCCTAACCAACACCTCTATTTTTATGATGTTTATAGAAAATGGCCAGAAATTGTAGCTAGTTTATTGCTAAAGTCCCACATGAACAGGGAGACCCTTCTTCTATGCTATCTCAAAGATCATGACATGTATGAGCATAAGCCAAAATTCCAAAATGTGCTTCCAAATCGAAAGACACGTCTATCGCAACGGACTGCCCCCGAAAAAGTCCCCCGTGCCTGGGCCAGAGAAGCTTCCATTGCTGGGTGTCAAGGCGATCGACCGTCGGAAAGCCTGACGAGGGGTGGTCGGGGCACTGGTAGGCCCGTTATTTGCTGCTGCTGCATTGGCTGCTGCACCTGTCGCTGCGGGGGTAGCAGCTTTAGCATCTGGTGTGCTGGGTGTGTTGCGGCCGCTGTTGTTCTGCATGGTCACAGCGGTGCCTGGGCGAGACAGAACAGGGACTGTCCCATTCTTAGGAGGAGGTCTGAAGCCCAGTTTAGAACCTTCTCGGAAGATCTCCTCGAGCATCTGCGCGACAATGCCAGCATCTTCATATTCCTGGAACTTTTTCCAGAGGCGCAGGGCCATGCGAGCATCTTCGATGGAGTCGTGGCCGTGGACCGTGTCGGAAGTTGGCTCCTCTTGAATGTACTCTTTGAACACAGCCCAGGCGAGGTATCGAAGGCTGAGACGGCGGTTCTTGCTGGGATGAAAGAAGAGGTATTGCGTATCGACAGTCTGCGATTTCGGCACCTGGATGTTGATTTTGCGGAAATCCGAGGCCAAACCATGACCCACGAAGATACATCCAAGGTTGAGAAGCAGCCATAGCTTCTTGTAGGCTACTTTGAGTGGCACCAAGTTGTGCTCGCTAGTTCGCGGGTCAAGATCGCCAGGTTTGATGCCGGAATATTGGGTGACATAGTCGACGATTGGCTCCCGAATCGTAATATAGTCGTCAATGAAAGGCACACCCTCCTGCTCACCGGAGCCACGCAGAACCGAAACTCGAGCAAGGCCGCTCTTGTTCGGCCGAACAATTTCCTGTGATCCATCGGCCTTGACATCAATCTCGGCCTTTTCCAGATCGACGAATTCCGTATCGAGCGCCAAAGGCGTGCCTGGTTGTGGCTTCTCGTCTTCGCTCAGTGTGCGACACGTGTCGACTTGGTGGCCACCATTCAGAGACCACTCGCGGAACAGCAGTGTGGTATCAAGCGCATTCTTCCACGAATCGTCCACGGCATGGCGCGCATCACGAACCTGGAAAGCCAACACGCAGGGCTGCTTCCAAGGCTGTGAGAATCGGAGAGCTTCATCTCGATCAACTTCGGTGACCAGGAAGTCATTAAATAAATGCCACCTGCTCCGTTCTTGGGGCTCGCGGTCCGAGATCGAGACATTGATGAAGGACACAAGATGCGGCTTTTGATGCTCCTGGATGTCGATTTCTGAGACCAGACCAACAAGATCGTACACCATAAGTCCGGGAGTATTGTTCTGAATACGTAACCGGAGATCCTCGCCCTCAAAACACATGACTTGTCCATTGTCGACGATGATACCCACCGCATCGGGCAGCCATCCAGGAACGGCCCACAATCGACGGCAGATCGGATTGGTCAAGGCAGCATTGAGCAAAAGAATGAGTGGCATCCGGTGTATAGTTTTCCGAATCATGACTTGTTGGTAGCGTCGACAGTAATTGCACCATCCTCGATTCTGAGTCTCACGCTCAATGCTCGCGCGTAGGATATTGGAAAAGCGGAAAGCCGGATTGCGCCTGGCATGCTTCATGTCGAGGTTGGGGTAGAGCAGTTCGTTGGCCAGAGAATTGCCGGGTCGAACGGTTTCGTTTTGACAGAACATGCATCTGATTGATTCCGAGGCAATAGTTGCAAGGCGCTGGTCAAGCTCCTCAGAGTTGGGCTGAATCATGCGGAAGTCATGTGCGATCTGTGTAAGGAAAAAGCGATTGACAGCTTGGATCGCAGTGGAAAGAGATTTGTTGGTAAGGTTCTCTTCCAAGAGTCCAAGGTTTGAAGCCTCCCGAAAGCTGCTGAAGGTTTTCAGCAAATTTGTTGCCTGGCAATTTTGACCGTTGGCTTTTTCCAGCATGTCAAAGAGGTAACCCAGCTCGCACAAAAGACAGTGCTCGAAAATACATGAACCAGCTGCATGGTGCAGCGCAAGGTTTCGAAAGAGGGGAATGAATTTGAAGAGCTGGAGGAGTGAATTTGTGAAGGAATTCGCGATGTGTGTCTCAAGACCAGAGAACGCCGTCTTGTTGTAAAAGCTGTGTGAAATGTGAGCTCGTTGCAGAAGGGGCATGAATAGAATATCACGTACCGGAAGTCGAAATCGTCGACACCAAATCGACTATACTTGATTTCGACATTGCTGTACTTGAGAAGAGGATCATCATCACTCTCGCCATTGATCTTGGCACCTGCGAGAGCCTCAGCGGCATCAGTGACTGAGCCCTCGAGCTTCGACTTGCTCTGATCCCGAGCCTTTTCACTCAAGAATTTAGGTGCGATGAGTGCCGGCTCTGCTGTAGCCAATGCGCGTGTGTTTTCGACCTGATTGCGGCGCGTCTTCCTTGGATTGGGAGCGCCATGCCCAACTTCAGCCGGACGCAAGTATGGGAGCAAGCTCTGATCCAAGGGCGCTGGCGGGCTACCGACTTCAAACACAAGATGGCTGGGCCATGCGGAGAAAAGACGTTCATGATAGAACGGCATGCCAATCACATTCAACGGCGTGTCAGGGGACCAGTCGATTGCGGGTGGCCGTGTTGGCACATCGGCAAACTCAATCTCCTTGCTCATCTCATTGAAGTGAATCTTTGCAGGCGAGCCCCACAAATGAACAGAGCATTCGGCATCATTGATAGCCAAGGCCTCTCCTGATGGAGATAGATCGAGGCCAAGCATAAATGAGACGTTTGCTTGTCGTAGATTGATGGCATTAGGATTCATCAGGTCAACCACTTGAACTTGACCGGTCTGTGACGCCACAAAGCTCGTCGTGTGAAGCTTAGGATGCATGCGCACATATGCGGCCCCAGCATGGAACGGGATGGGAGGCAAAGGCGACAACGTCTTCAGGTCGTACACATTAGCCAATGGATCAACAATTGGGGATCCCAAGTGTCGGACTGAGAAGCCGCAGGTGACCAACAAGTCATTGCGTGCATCCATATCATTGACAGCAGTGCCATGGGCTTTCCAAGATTTAACGACACTGAAGTCGGCAAGACTGAGCGCATTAACAGAGCCTGTATCCGTCGCAGCGCAGAGATAACGACTCTTTTTCATGATGGTGTAATTGAACTCAGTGGGCAGCTTGTCAACAATTGCGCCCTTGTCAATGTCAATCGTGAACATAACATGCTGGCATCCTGCAACGAGAATTCGATTTGTTTGCGCGGTAAAACTCATGCAGCGAAGGTCCACCATATCTTCATTGGTGAGATGCCATTGTGTCAGGCCACGCCGGGTGATCATATGCACGCTCTTCGAAGAAAGCGATATGACGCCGCGCTCGTGAAACAAAATCTGGCGCACAATGCCCTCCGAAACGGGATGGGCTCGTACGGACGTATACCGCTGCAGCTCCGGTCCATAGAATGAGGTAACTCGGCCCTGATAGAATCCGAGCAGCGCATTAGTCTCACCATTACATCCACCTATTCCATTGAGTCTACTTACATATTCATTTCCTGTCCATAATAGTTCCATAACATCATCAAAGGCCACAGTCGTCGCTATTGTAGGCAAAGCATGGGGACCAGGCGGTGGCATTGGGATGCGCGTGAGCTCATCCCAGTCGGCTTCCATGGCGAAGAAAGCCTATCTGGGCGGGTGCCCAGACGACAGTCCTCTTCGTTGGGTTGATTTCGATATGTGAATACGGTTCAGGAACAGCGACCTTCACCTCGGGAGAGTACACCGAAGCCGGGCATCGTCTGCGAGGAGAAAGACGCGATTGCGGGGAAGCTATCAGAGGGGCGGTGATCGGTCGCGGGCGGAAATTAGGACTCGGAGTTGAAGCTTGAAGGCAGACTCGTATTTCCGCGGCTGTTCTCGTCCGAACGAGCGCCAAATCGAAAGGAAAGCCTGCGTGAAACCGGACTGCTTGTTGTATTCTCTGAAAGCCAACGAGGCCGGCTGAGGTGTCGATACGGTCACGTGCAGGTAATCGATCCCGATAACGCTTAGTACAGGCTCGACGATCCATGGACCTATATCTTCAGTTTGGCAAAGCATCTGGAGCCTATATCGCCTTTCTGTCGATCTGGAATGATTTATGAGTTAATATATGGGACCAAAGTTTATGAAACTTATCACGCCAACCACACAGTATATAAAGAAAAATCACAGTGAGACTTGCTTATACATACACAATGAACCTACAACTACTCTGCCCGGCTATGCGTAATGGCAAATACTGCAAGCATGTTTGGGAATATGTACTGGCAACAACCTAGACCAAAAGTCAAGCTTGGCTAAATACACGGTGCGGCAAGCACAGCATGGTCCAGCAAGCAACAGACAAAACATCGAATCAAAGGCACCCAGGATAGCAGACCAACTCGCTTCTTAGTACCAAACAACCACCGAGCATTTGATAACGGTTGTACTACCTGTAGAAGGAAGCAGGGTTCGAGGCAGACACGCCGCTCTGCGGCTGATATGCCTGATACTCCCCACCCGCCGGCGGCGCCGATGGTGTTGGAGTAAAGGCTGTGTACTGGCCAGCTGGGGGTGCAGCGCCGGGAACTGGGGGCGGCTGGTGTGATGGAGGCGGTTGCTGGTGAATTGAGGATGAATTGGGATACGGTGCTTGCTGGGGTTGTTGGGGGTATTGGTGCTGGGACTGTGGGGGCATGCCAGGAGCGGAGGGCAGCTGGGGTGTCTCCTCGCTGGAGTAGACGGAGGGTGAGTAGTCCTGCTGCGGTTGTTGTTGTTGCTGTTGCTGCTGGAATTGCTGGTGGCCCGTTGGAGGCACTTGACCGGTAGGAGGGTAGCTAGGACGCTGGCCGGTGGGTGGGTGATCCACGGGTGAGTCGTAGACTGATGTTCCGAGTTCTTGCGGATGGTCGTACGTTGACTGGGGACGGTGGTGCATGGGCGGGTAGGTATCAGACGGAGGAGGCTGTTGCTGGATCGGCTGCTGTTGCAGTGGCGGTCCTCCTGCGAATTGGGTACGGGGATCAGGGGAATGAGATGCGGGCCGGTAGGGAATTGTCTGCTCTGCGCCGTAGTAGGGTGCTGCCTGCGGCTGTGGAGGTTGCGTTTCTGTATTTCGGTAAGTGAGTGAATTATGTTTCAGAGATTGGACTTTCTACAAACCTTGAGGCCGAGGACTGAAGTAACGCTGGTCCTGAATGGGACCGGGAGGGTACCCAACTGGTGCAGCAGCGCCCGGATAGCCATATTGCGGCTGGCCAGGTCGTCCATATTGAGGCTGGGCTGGATGAGCCATTGAAGCCTCCAGCAAAGACTCATAATCACGGCGAGCCTTGATGAACTTTTCATTGAGTTGTGTGAACTCATCTGGGTCAAAGTTAGCAAAACCGGACCCTTGTTCCAACACCAAGAACCCAATACTGACCCTTCTTTTGCGAGTACTTCCCAATCAACTCAATAAGCTTGGGCCGAATGGCGAGCGTGGAGTGGTAGAGAGTGGTAATCTCCTCGTTCTCTTGAACGTTCAGATCCGAGCTCCGGGTGCTCAGCAAGGTCAAAAGTTTCTCCACGTTCTTGATCTGGCCAAAGACCTCTCCCTCCATCTGAGCCTCACGCTGCAATTCCTCCGCAGTCGGGTCGGGCAGCTTCTCCACGTAGTTCAATGGAAAGATCCCTGTCTGGCCTCTCAGAGAACCCTTCCACCAGTCCTTGTAAACGGATTCCAAGACCGCAATGATGTCGCCTTTCCGGAATTGAAGCTCTCCAGGCTCGGAGGGCTGGAAGTCGAACAGTGCTCTAACTCGTGAGACTGTGGCTGCGGAGGTACCAGACGGTACGGCCTGAGCTGCTGTAGGCTCAGCTTGGCTTGCTGCGGTTGGGACAGACGCCGACGAGGCGGCAGCGGCTGCAGAGGACTCGGCTTGAGACGGACCAGCAGCTGCAGCGGCTTTGTCTTTCACCGAAAGTGCCAGCGCCATCTGCAATTCCTCCTCTTCCTTCTGTCGGTCGAACTCTGTGATCTCGCGCTTGACGGGTTTCGACGGAGGCTGCAGGTTGGGGTCTGGTATCTCGTTAGCCAACTGACCTTCTATAAGAGGAGGCATTGCCCTACTTGTAGTCTTGAGCTTCATGTAAGCCTGCTCCATGATGCCAAAGTCAGGGTTCGAAGAGAACATCTCGGTCCATTCCTGCATGCGCTCCAAGATCTTCGATTTTACTTGTTGGTGCGTATTCTAGATTGCACGCAATGTTAGCAACTGGTCCTTTCTCAGAAACACCGCTCTGTTGAATATACATACGCGATCATTTGCCAAGCGCAGCAGTGCATCAGTAAAGCTTCTCGAGGCCAGCTCGCGATGAACCTTGGGTCCGCAATTCTGAGCCAGCGAATTGCCAAGCTGGATAATCCGAGTTAGCGACAAGTAACCATATGAGCCACTGGCCGTGCAAACCTCGAGCGTGTAGAGCTGCACATTGGCATTCCTATGAGCCAATCGTTTGATCATAGCAGCAACCGCCTCCTTTGCGCTGTTCAACAGGTATCACATTAGCCTCCAGTCCTTGACACACATATCATCCATCTTCTCGTTGAAGCTCCCTCACATACCCCGATTCTTCCGCAGACACCTTATCGCAAACATCCTATATCGCAACGAGCTCGAATCAGCTTCCCATGTCCCAGCCCCTCAGCCGCGCCGGGCGACCAGTACAATCAATAACGCACCAAGATATATTCCCAGTTCTCGGAGGTGAGGTTCTCGTCCGTTGCCTTAGCTATAGAAACGAGGATCCGTGTTAGCGATCTGTTCAACGTGGTGTGTCTGACGTCTCTTGCGCTCAGCTACGGCTCTGCCTGATCCGACTTGCGGACGGCACAGACGAGCTAGAGTGCCGAGAGCAGAGTTCAACTTACCGACGGCATCATCGAAAGCGTTCTGCTGTGCGCGAAACATCACCGGTATCTTTCCTCCAGTGAGGCCAAACAATCACGGTGGTACTTAGGATCGGGGTGTCGGGCACTGCTCTCGGCGTCCGCTCAATCTATCGACAGCAGCGTAATCCGCTAAAAGTATTTGCTGTATATCCAGACGACTGAGAGCGTCTTTCTTCGGGAACTTCGCGAACTCAATCAGCGTCTCTGCAGCGATGCGAGTCAAGCACGAAATGCGGGGAGCGGATGTGAGGCTGGTAGACGCGGTCTGAGCTGAGGGTCGGGAATGCCACCAAGAGAGAGGTTGCCAACAGAATAGACTGTTCAGGGAAAAGTTCAACTGAACGAAGTCGTAGGCTTGTTTGTCCCACAACGTCTTGGATGATCGGGGCAGTGTCTAGGACCTTACCTTGATGTGTTCGGGCGGAAGTGGACCTGAGTCAGCAGACGATGACGATGGTGGATTGGGGGAGCTTGCAAGCTCGGATATTCTTAGTTCAGATAACACAGGATTGTGTCTGCCTTGGGGGCAACTTTTCAAAGAGGGATAGATTGTAGCTGTGCTTTAAAGAAGTTATAACGTACTCAATTCCTCTATAGGCTGCCCCTTTTCATTATTGTTGATTCGTTCACTTCCTTCGTGGCTCGTACTTGTACTTCTAGTACCTCTATACTTGGAAGCTAGAGTTTTCTACGAGGATGCTACATATTTCAGCGAGACAGTTTTCTGCTAGAGTAGAATGGGCGTGTATCACGAAACCCGCTACTCAAACCCCCTGCGCTCCCAAACGCCGAATGCAACGAAGCCGCATTCTAAATTCCACAGCGAGCATTATAAAATCCAGACTTGAAAGCTTGTCCAAAACACCATTGGAGGAGGAAGTTCAGCTAGTGCGAGGATACAGATGCGAAAGGACTACACAAGCTTACATAGACACCCAACGGTAACCGGATGGACATGTGGGACAAAGTCAAGGATAAGGATGGTAAGGATTCTGGGATTAGATCACTTTTCATCACCGAAGGGATGCTCTCAGAAGACTGAAATGGGTGGACAAAAGGGATACAAGAAACTGTGGCCCAGCGACATGCTGCGAATGTCGGCGTGCTGGAATCTAGAAGACGTTGGGAGTGATGGGGTATCTGAACAAGATGTGAAGAGGGATCAAAAGACATAAACAGAGATCCAGAATAGAGAATCAGAAACAGGAACTCGTCAGTTAGACGCCACCTTTCTGCGCCTTTTCTTGGGCTCGGCTGATGCGAGCAGCCTTGACCAGAGGTGCGAGGTGGGAGAGTGGGGAGCATAGGCCCATGAAGGGATGCTGCGAGCCAGTCAGCTATTTTTTTTTTCCTAGATTGGAGAGAAAGAATGACCAACCTTCAACAAGTCGTGGGCCGACGCACGCTTCTCGGGGTCGACCTTGAGGGCCAGGTGAAGGAAGTCGCGGAAGACGGGCGACAGGTTGTGTTCATCTTTGATGGTTGGGGTGCCGTTCGTGGCAATCAGGTAGAGTGCCCGCAGCGGCGATTCTGTTAGGTAGGGCGGCTCGCCCTCGATCATTTCGATAGCCATGATACCCAGACTCCAGATATCGACCTTGCGACCATACTCCTTTCGGGTAACCACCTCGGGTGCCATCCAGTATGGGGTACCGACCATGGTGTTGCGCTTGTTCTGGGAGTCGTTGATTTGCGCACAGAAGCCGAAATCAGCTACAATCTAGTTAGCTTGCTGATGCAGTGACGAAGTTCGGAAGAATTCACTCACTCAGCTTGATGTTGCCCTCCATTGACAGAAGAATGTTATCAGATTTGATATCACGGTGAATGACACCCTTCGAGTGCAGGTGCTGGAGACCGTTCAATGTCTATCGAAAATCGTCAGCATCTCATATTCAAAGCTTGAAACAGGAGTCGGGACTAACCTCGCGGCAAACCGCAGCAATTTGTCCTTCGCTCATGATGTTGAATGTCACCACGTCAGTGAGGCTACCGCCTTCCATGTACTCCATCACAACCCACAGGTCCAGACCGTGGAGGTAGCTTTCCAAGAAGTTGACAATGTTCTTGTGCTTGCTATCCTTCATGACAAGAATTTCGTTGATGATCAAGTCCTTCTTGGGTTGAAGGTCCAGGTTCATCTGCTTGATGGCCACACAGTTGTTGGTGCCGGCCTCATAGGCAGTGAAGACACCGCCAGATGCACCCTGGCCGATCTTGTGGAGGTTGTAGTACAATTGGGTAGGATCACCAGGCCGGCAAATAGACAGCAAGCGTTGTCGCACATCCATAACATTGCTTTGGCGCTGACGCTGCCGGGGCCGAGCTGCCGGTGGGCCCCGTGCCGTCGGCGATGCTGCAGCAGATGGGTCTGTAGGTGAAGCGCCCACGTTCGTGGCAAGGGCCGGGGGTTGAGGGGGTTGGGCATGCTGAGCTTGCTGAGCTTGCTGGGCTTCAAGGCGCTGGCTGTTGCTTCGGTCCAGCTGCTTTGACGCTATCGCTTGCTGTGCAGCTGCCATAGCCTGCTCTTGATGCTGTTGATACTGGGTCGGAGATGCAATGACGCTCGGTCCTTTTTGCGCAGGGGCGCCATTACGAGAGCTGGAGGGGCTGCGCTGAGGCGATTGAGCAACTGGTTGCGTTTCTGAGATGGGCGGCGTGCCGTAAGGTTGACCATGGGGATCTTGCACAGGCCGTTGCGCAGCACCAGCATACGGCTGCGCGACGGGGGGTTGAGGAGGTGGTCGGCTAGGTGTCACGCCAGTGGGGGGCTTCGGAGGAGGTCGTTGAGGTACCAGACTTCCCAACGGAGGAGAGATGGTGGGAACTGGTGCCGGAGCAGCGGCGGGTGGCCCGCGAGGGACGGGAGGGGGCGACCGTGGATTTTCAAAGCTGCCTTCATGATTCTGAGGGAATCGCGGGCTGCCAGGCGGCGAGGGCCCACGCCCGTTGTTGTCGGTGTATGCGTTATCAAATTTGTGCCATACCTCATCGTCATCACCACGAGTATTCTTTTCGTAGAATCGCATGATGTCCATCATGGTCTGGGGGTGCTCTTCCTGCTCCTTCTTCGAAATCCCGTTCTCCTGCAGCAACCGCTGCCACTCCTTGGGCAAGCCCGTGAACTGCCCTGTTCGATTATCGTAGCCGACATGGGTGACATGGACCGGATTCTCCGGGGCCGAGATTTTCATGTTTCGTGGGGACCCAAGCATGCTGTTGACGAAACTGGAGAAGCTCGCCTTTTTGCTTCTCCCCGTCCGAGTGGGCGGGCCATTATTGCCTTCGTCAGAGTATCGCTTGGAGTTGGGAGGCCGGTCGGCTTCGCGATGGGCGAAGGGATCCATCCGGTTGGGGAGGGTGGTGAAGCTGGCAGACTGTCGAAGCGACTGGCGACCGCGAGTATCGGGGCTGGTGTGATGATTGTGGAAGAGCGGGGGACGCTGAGGGTGTTGTTGGAGTGGTGGTGATTGGAGGTCGTTCTCGGCGCTATTCTCATCCAAGGCGCTGAGCATGCCCCGCGTCTCGTAGGGGGCTGTCAACTCATCCGAGCTGTGCTGCTCATAGGAGAAACGGTGGGCGCGAGAGCGGGAGCGGGAGGAGCTGTGGCTGGAGAAATAATTCCCGTCGTCCTGGACGGGCGAAGGACCGCCTTGTTGTTCGAGGGAGGAGGAAGAGCCGTAAGCTGCGTTGGAGCGCGAGCGGACGTGCTCGCGACTGCCACTGGCACCACTGGGGGAGGAACGCGGATAGACCGGGGCGGAGGGGTGACGTTTCAGGGAGGTGGTGCTTTGATGACTGCGAAGAATGCGGGAACTGAAGCTAGGGGCTTCCTTGTGCAGTTTGCTGGAGGGTCGGCGGAATTTCAACGAAAACCCGTCCTGACTCATGACGGGCAGAAGCTGTTCCTACACGAGACAGGCAGATTGGAATTGGGCCGGGGTTTTTCTTTGGTCTCTTGGGATTATTGAGGGAACGTAGGAGAATTTTCCACGATGGGCCAATTCGGGGCGAGGCGTTCTGCTGCGACCAGGGTTTGCCGCCCGAGATGATTTGGTTGCGCCAGTCACTGACAACTGGAGGCGCTCAGTAGTGGGACTGGTTATTATCGATTCACCAGCAACAGTTAAGGACCAGCACCAGCAATCGAAGACGGGGAATTCCAGAATGCAGAGAAGAAGAGGAGAAGTTCCCGGAGACTTAGCACGTGGAGAGCGGAGCGAAAAAGGAGTCGGTGGCTGGTTTTGGGCGGAGGCGATGACGCGGGGACGTTGATATTTAGGTTGATAGAAGAGAAGAGGTGGAACACAGAGAGAATTAGAAAAATGCAAGGTACAAAAGAGAGGACCAAGATAGAAACAAGACAGTCTCGAGTTCTAGACATCCGAGGAAGAATGACAGCTAATGGACTCTGACTACCCAAGAATAGAAGCTGAGCCGTCAGAGCAGGATGTCCATCATGGCCTCTCTAGGTATGGCCTAGTACATACATGATATGTATATGTAATACTGCTGGTATCGCTACCTGTAACTTGTAGTCCTACCTACTGTCTTGATATTCTAGATAGGCTTCCAGGGTTACTAGTACTCCTACTCAAGACGCTTTTCTACAGATGTAGAACTGCTGCTTGGAAGGTATTATTTAGATAGTATAAGGCCTCCTTTGGCCTGTATGTATTACGCGTACTAGACCATACCATATGAGGCAGAGGAGGTGTCCATCTAGCAATTCAACAAGTACCTCGCATTTCCCCCTGCTCAGCCTCTTCTGAACCAACTAGAACTGATTTCTACCCAGTCCAATCGGCAATATCCCTCACACATGAACTATTTCCCTGTTTATTTCCAGCGCTGGCCATTCGGATGCTCCCGACCTAGTGGTATTCGCAACAGCCAGGATGACCCAGATGGCGCTCGGGGACTCCCCTCGTCCGGGCTCACAGAAGCATAAACGGGCCAGTAAACCCAAAACACGCACTCGCTGCATAACCTGCAAGTTAGTTCGGGTTCCTGACATGCACTTCTCAATTCTCACCAAACTGCGCGGCGATATCCAGGGCCCGACGGGTGAAAGGCGATGAAGCCAAGCTGGCTTGTTCTCGGTATACATCCCCTCTCACTCATCCGGCGGGACACGATTTCGTTGATATCGTCTCAAACTGACTCAAGCTATCTCGGAGATGTACGAGTACCGGTCGTCAATGCGAAGGCTATCTTCCTCCCAAATCATCCGCCGTCGTGCTGAGGGAGTTGGCCCCGGCCCCGGCAGTCGACTGCCCGCTCGAGTCCCGAGCCTTAGAGTTCTTCTTTCAAAAGATGGCACCCCAGCTTGCGGGATTCTTCGCAGGTTCTTTTTTCCAAGGCAGCGTTCTTCAAGTCAGTCTTGCAGAGCCCGCAGTTCGCCAGGCCATGGCCGCCGTGGGCGTTCTTCATAAACAGATAGCCTTGGGCAAAGAGCCCTGCTACCAAGGGAAGCAGCCTGGGGAGTACATCCATTCGATTATACAATCGATCAATCTGCGCGACCATAGAAAAGGCAACGGCAGACCCAAATGTGCTTCCGCTGATTGCCATGGCAAATATCTTGTTTACTTGCTTCGAGTACTTCCAGGGAAATCCGACGGCAACGGCAGCACACGTACGAAATGGCATCAATCTACTGCGAGCGTGGCGTGAGAAAAATGGAAGCTGGAGGGCACCCTGGGGTCGAAAATATACATCTTTCGAGCCTCAATTCATGGAGACAGATTGCACCGCTGCTCAGCATCTTCAGCATCAACACATCTCAATTTGCCGGAGTGGCTCGCAACAATGTCCTTCTCAACACTGTGGACCATTCCGGCAACGTCATCCTACCTGACCGATTCGAGACCCTAGATGAGGCCAGGATATGACTGATGGACTTGATAATCGCTGCAGTCTGGCAGGTTGACCTTTCAACCAACAGTTCTACTCCCGGGTGTGGGCATTCGCCTGGTTTAGATGCCGCTCAGATCTTCAACAAAACAAGGCGCAACCTCAACCAATGGAAAACCAACTTCAACAATCTGACACGTCGACAAGAGCATACGTGGAACACAAAACAGAAACGCGCTGCCGACGTCCTACCATCATGTGGCACAGCAAAAACTTCGGCCTCAAATCCTACCAGACAAAGCACGAATCCGACTGGGATTCCTATCGAACCGAGCATGAAGAACTGATCCAACTTGCTGAGGCAATACTCTCCGATCGGGATCGCTTCCACGATGAAATCTCTCGAACGCTAAGTCTAGACTTTGGGATGATCTTCCATCTCCACATCGTAGCCTGGAAGTGCCGTTGGCCCCGTCTCCGGCGCAAGGGACTCGATCTACTCCGGCAGAGCCCCAAGCGCGAATGGCTCTTTGAATCTCGCCACTACCACGCGATCTTTACGCGGATCATGGAGCTCGAAGAAGCGCATATGAATTTGGCTCCGGGCTCCGTCCCCAGGAAGGATGTTCTTCCGCCTGAGAATGTGCGGATTCACGACTTCAGCGTAGCTGTTCAGCCTGCAGTAGCTGGAGAATCTCCTGCGTACGCAGTTACGTTCATTAGCAAACCTTGGGGCCATGATGGGCCTTGGCACTATGCTACTGAGATCATGCATTTGGAGAACTCTCAGCCGGGTGAAGCTGCGGTTCCGACAAGCATGATCACTCGCAATGCGTGGCAAATGCCTGAAGGGATGGAGTTTCTCCGTGTGAACTTGATCGGGTCGGAGAAGTGTGCTTTGGGTCAATAGAATACAATGTTTATACCCTGGGTCGTGTCGTCTTTCCACAGTCAAGTAGTTCAAGGCCTATCACCATGACCGCGTCGCCTCACAGGGTGGACCCTACCAGGTATGTTCCAAAGAGCATCACGCAGTCTTTCACGGATCTGGTGTATTTCGAGGTCTTCTGAACTGCACAATCGGCGGAGTCAACAATATACCCCTTCCAAGGCGTTTTCGACCTGGCCTTGCAGTTCGCGACACCAACGATATCAATGAACCTGTCGATCACCTCCCGCATCTAAACCGACAGCAGGGGAATGGTCAATCCAATGGCAATGTCTGATCAAGACGCGGAAAAGCGCGGAGGTCCAATTGTGAATCGCCCTGCGAGCCTTGCTCATTCTCGTCCGCTCTCCACGTGCAGAAGAACCTCCAGAGCTACAATTAAGCGATGGACATTGAAATAGTGACCACAGAGCTTCAACTGCGACAAGAATCACGGAAGTTTTCTAGAACGCCTTCACTTGGACCCAGACGTCTGGCAAAAGCTCGGGAAATCTCCTCAGTGGATCTCTGATCATCGCCGATCCGATCAATTCTGAGGAAAGCGCCAACACTAGATATCGCGAAACACACGATCGACTTCGCTAAAGTGGATTTCTGACATCACTAAACTCTAAGCTGGAGAACGATACGAGCTACTAAAGACCGTAAAAGTCCTGCCAGCCCCTGAAGAAAATCACCATCTGCATCAACCATCACCATGTCTGCTTCGATCATTCCAACAGCCACAGCAACCCAGCCCAGAACCTTCGTCATCCCATCCGCATTCAGCATTTACGACAACAGCTTCCATAGCATCCTCGGTCCGGCCCCGAAGCTAGAACTCCTGCTAGAAAACAATTCCTTCCCTTTCGCCCACGAGGCGAGCGTATATATCCCCTCCACAGAATCACTTTTCATGTCCAGCAACATCTTCACCGACCCAGTCACCCACCAAAAGACAATCAAGATCTCCAGGGTGAGCGTGAACGAGAACCCTGTCACAGCGGAGATTATCACCTCGACCGTACCCATGGCAAATGGCGGTGTCAACAATGGCGACGGCATTCTCTGGACCGGCCAGGGCACGTTCAACACCACTGGCGGCTTGTTCCAGATGTCTTTGCAGCCGCCTTACAACTCAGAGCTGGTAATTGGGGACTACTACGGCCGTCAATTCAATTCTCCCAATGATGTCGTTGTGCATAGTGACGGGTCGTACTGGTTCACGGATCCTATCTACGCCTGGCGCCAGGGTATCCGGCCCAAACCCAAGTTGCCGGGCCAGGTGTACAGATATGATCCGGCTAGTCAAGATGTGCGCGTTGTTGCTGATGGCTTTGGTCGGCCAAATGGGATTACGTTCTCGCCTGATGAGAAGAGGGTGTATATCACCGATACTGCTGAGACAGATGGTGACGGATCGGAGGATCTAATGAAGCCTGCTACTATGTAAGTTGGACCAATTACTCTGGTGGAAGTTACTGACTGACTCGTTCAGCTATGCGTTTGACCTGACTATCATCTATGGCCAGCCCTTCCTGACGAACCGTCGGGTGTTTGCTATGCCCGGCGTCGGCATCCCGGATGGTGTCAAGGTGGACATGGATGGCAATGTGTACGCTGGGTGCAAGGATGGTGTGAATGTCTGGTCTGCTGGTGGTGTTTTGCTCGGTAAGATCCTTATCAAGGATGGGACGTCAAATTTTTCGTTTGGCAGGAATGGGACCATGTTCATTCTCAACGAGAATAAGCTTTGGAGGGCGCAGCTGGATAAGAAGGTTCACGGGAATCTTTTGAAGAGTTAGGCAAAAATGGAGTTGTTAATTTGTACTTGTATACACGAATAAGAGCTCTGTGTTGATAGATTAGGTCGGACTGCTATAGAAGTATATATTGCGAGACTGAGGTCGTTGAAGGTTCACTACCAACACGATATATATCTCGAAATTCAAACCCGGGATTTTTCACCACAAATTTGTTGCTAGAGAATAATTTGAATTCTGTGATACCTGTCACCTGGAGAACACGCTGCCAGTTGTATTCTGAACCGTGATGAGAGACAAGCAGCAGCCTCATCCCCAATGTCGAGACAAGCTAAGCTTCACTATCACGCCTCTCCCGCACCATATCGGGTGGAACTCAGAATTCTAAAACAAGCTTAAACAACAACATCTCTCTGGAATGTGTCGGCAACATGTTGATCTCTATCTACGCTGCAGCACGAGCCCGTGTCTCAGAAGAGGAAGAAGGGATGTCTCAATAGTACGGGAGTTGTCTCGACGACATCCCGACTGTCCTCTTACCTCATTCTCACTAAAATCCCAACAGCACCTACTAACAAGACCTCACAGATGCGGGTGATCACTCAGGGAAACCCACAAACCAGACGCGTGGGATCAACCCCTCATTTCCAATCGGTCGGTCCCTTTCCTGGTGCCACACTTCAAGGGCACTTGACTTGAACTGAATTCCCAAGGGCCATGGCCAGGGTATACTAATCTTCCCTTTCGGTAGCAAGGCATATTCCGGGGGCACAGACAACTGCCATGTGTCCGGCTGTTGGGTAGTCGACCGTCCCGTCATCGTGATGGTGAGCGCATCGCGGCCATGCGGGCGATGGCACCATTTCTCTCATGACTCGCGTTTTGTCATGAGCTACTTGACTCCCAGACCACTGGGCCTTGGTGCGTTGGGGAAGATGCTGCATGACGAGAGCCAAGGTCGGTTGGACTACTGCCGAGACTACGGCCGACACTACGCTTCGTGACTGGACTGGACTCGGTTGGCAGGAAAGAAGACGCGGTGAGATTTCGGGGTCTGCTGGTCTCAGCTTGTCCTTTGGGCCTTGCGAGAGCCAAGGGTCTGACAGGGTCTGACAGGGTCTATACAGGGTCTGCCAGCTCCTTTGTTGCCCAAATCCAAGGGCACCATGAAGGGTATTGAGACGTTTCACACTTCGCGCCCTGTATAATGCCCTAGGTCTATGCTCTCTATGGCAGTCATCTTCATTGCCAGGATGATCGATGTGTTGATCTACGGCTTTTCCTAATGGGGTCCGCTCCACACCTTACGAACTCGATCCGCACCCACACCGAGTCGATCTCGAGTAGTGCTCGCAACGGTAGGTTCTTCTTGCGGCCGAGCACTGTCCACCTGGCGATCGCATGAGGCCCCGGCGGGCCGCCCATTGGCGACCGAGTACCGACTCTCCCCACATGGGGCCGATCATCAGCCTCCCCGGGCGTGGGCCAGCGCCAATGTCTGGACGCAAAGCTACTACCAAAAAGCCCGAGAGCTGCCGCATATGACCATGCAAAATGCAGACCTCTTTAAAGGGTGATTGGTATAAACTCAGCAGAGCGAACCAAGTGTGGGATCCTTCTTCCACAAGAAAAGCAAATCAATAGTGCAGAACAAAGGCCGATCTCCCTTGCCTGCCTCAGTATCCCCAAGGGAGAATGTGGGTCCCATGTAACTTCCAGATTGCGCGACTGATGCACCCCTAACCCCTGTCAGGAAAAGACTATAGACACTAGGATTTAGTCTGAGCAGCACAAACAACATCTGGCGTGGGACATGGGTGGATATCCTTGTGGGGTGTCTGCGAAGGACCCGCGGCGAGGCAGAAGTGCAGATGCACAGAAGCGAGACATCACATAGGGATAGCCCGGGCTGTTTGTATAAGCGGGTCGGGCTATGTTTTCAAATTACCCAGCATGTCAACGATCCACAAAGCACCACCACGACTCCCATACTCCCTAGAGGCGCATCCTCTCTGCCAGCTATCCCTATTGTGGCGTCCGAGCTACCTCCGGGTCAGCCTAAACTACTGACATGTGCCTTACATCTATAGGATCAAATGCAGGCCAGATGAGGCCGTGATTGGTGCGGTGGAGTCCCCAAGACCTTGTGCCATCAAGGCGGAGATCGCGCTTTCAAAGACGACAGCTGCATGACCCTCCAAGAGCTCGAAGGGGGGTGGACGAGATGAGAAGGGAGTACAACATAAATTGAGCCTGAGTCCGCGCATTCTTTCTCGAGAAGTATAGCGCCAGGATTTCCGACATCCTCCACAGCCAACCTTCGACCCTTCGACCCTTCCACCGACACCATGCTCGCCCTCTTCTTCTTCTTGGTAGCGTTGGCTTGTGCTTACCCCAACCGGGGTCCTTGCACTGGTGACTGCTGGACTCATGATCCTTCCATGATCCAGCGTCGCTCGGATGGGAAATACTTCCGCTTCGCTACGGGCACTGGTGTCAATACGATGACCTCGACCTGCCTCAGGGGACCGTGGAAGGACGTGGGCTCTGCCTTGCCCGACGGGTCGAAGATCAACCTCGAGGGCACTAGCAGCAGTAACATTTGGGTATGCCGTCGCAGAACTACACACGCTTTGTCCCTATCTAACAAGACCAAAGGCCCCGGACGTCCATTACCAAAACGACCAGTACTACATGTACTACGTCCTCTCCAAGACCGGCACCCAGAACTCGGAAATCGGCGTGGCCACCTCGAAGACACTGGAACCAGGCTCCTGGACAGACCACGGCTCGATTGGTATCCCGGCCAACAGCGCCTACAACCGCATCGACCCCAACTGGATCATGATCAACGGCAAGAACTACATGAACTTCGGCTCGTTCTGGAACGACATCTATCAAGTTGAGATGGAGAGCCCGCTCCGGGTTGGCTCTGCCGCACCACACCAGCTGTCCTTCAACGAGACCCTTAACCACCGCGAGGAGGGCTCTTTTATGTTCAAGTACGGCGGCTACTACTACCTTCTCTACAGCGGTGGAACCGCTGGTCGATACACCGCTACCTACCCTCCCGAGGGCGAGGAGTACCGCATCAGCGTCTGCCGTTCCCAGAGCGGCACTGGCGGCTTCGTCGATCAGGACGGCGTCTCATGTCTGAAGTCTGGCGGTACTCTTCTCCTGGCTAGCCACGGACAAGTCTTCGGACCTGGCGGACCGTGAGTCATTCCCTTCCCCAAACTATCACCCAAGAAACCAACTCACAATCCCACAGTGGCGTCGTCAACGACAAGCACCTCGGCCTAGTCCTCTACTACCACTACTACCCCCTCTCCGAGAAGCAAAGCGGCGGCAAAGCCGGCAACTCGGGGTACAAGTACGCCTGGAACGAGCTTGGCTTTGAGAACGGCTGGCCGTACGTGAAGGCCTAAGGGTTGTTTATACGTGCCATATTTCTCCCCCCTGCCCCCTCTATACATATGTCCATCCAGGATTAGCTGCAAGGCTAGCCCTACCCTCTTTTCTCTTCTTCCTGTCAATGGTTGGACTGCATACACTTTTTTATTTAGAAACAGTGCACTCGTTTGTGCGATACCCAGGCCGTTGTCCCGGCTGGCGGCCACGTCCGCTTGTGTCCGACGGAATATACTAATGTTAATCTAGCCCTGTTCAGGGGCTATTGCACATTTCAATCATTATATTACTATATTATGGGTGTTGGTTAGAGATGGTCATTGATAAAGACACTCGTTTCTTCGTCCGATCGATCATGGTCATGTATGCACAGTTCATGTTCACCATACACGCAGTAATCTGCCCTCCTCGTACCGACTACCGTCCAACGTACCTCAATTCCAACGTTCGAAGAGGTAAGTACGTGACCGAAGTAAACACGAACGCCAGTTGATTGGCAATGTCGCCCCCATCGGCTCCAATCTTCGCAGCCAAAGCGCCGACATAGTACGTCTCCACCATGCCCACAATCCAGCCAGCGGCACCGCACAGGAATGCAGTCAGTCCGGCATACCCGACTGGCATTTTGGAGGGCGTGTCCCAAGCATCGAGGTCGTAGTTTGCCAAGTTTCCCTTTCGGAAATAGTAGTGCTCGGTGAATAGGATTACGAAGAAAGAAGTGTTCCAGTATCCCAGTAGAGAGAGGAAGTTCTCAAGGACGGCGAGAAGTTGGTTGCGGCCTGCAATTCCGAGTAGCAAGATGCAGACGAAGACTAGGATGGACCAGAATATGCGGGGGACTTTGGCGAAGGGTGGCGCGAAGAGCTGGGCGGATATGGCGCCTGCGTAGATTGCGATGCAGTTCATGCCGACTGTGAACATGGTCAGTATTTTGGTGCAGGGTCGCACAACAGACGGAGAACGTACTTCCAGAGAGGACCAATAGCACCAACAGGAACTTGGCAAAGCCGTCGGGGAAGATGATGGTCTTTAAGATCTCACCGATGCCCACATCGTATGCAGCCGCCCACTCGGGATTGGTGCTTAGGGCTGAGGCGATGCAGGCACCCAGCAGCATGCCGATACACGTGGGGATTGTGATACCGAGGGTGGTGTACAGGAAGACTTTGATCTTGGGTGTGTTGACGGGGTAGTGTACGTAAAAGTCCGAGACGATCGAGCTCCAAGACGCACTCGATCCATAGACGACACTGATCAGGCTTAGGACATTGCCAGACTTGGTCATCCCCGTCACTTTCGGAGGCGCAGAGAGATTGGCGCGGGGAGCGGCCTCTCCATAGATGATCATGAAGATGATGAAGAACAGGATCCACGCGTACTTCTCGTACAGCAGCACGGCGCGGAGTCCAATGAAGCTGAAGACCAGACTCACGCAGGCGACGATTACGACTCCAACGGCAATAGAGACATGGCCACCCGAAACAGCGCTGAGTGCCAGTCCACCGGTTATACAGCTGACAGACGCCCAGCCTAGCTGCTCGACCACGTTCAACGCGGCGATGATGGATGATGGATAGAAGCCCAGCGAGTATCTGGAGATGGCGACCTGGCGCAGTCCAGTACCAGGACCCATAGTAGCACACCAGCCCTAATCAGAATAAGTCTTCATCCGATCTCAAAGTCTGTGGAGAAGAGAAATGCCCACCGTCACTGAAGCACCCAAGAGCGTGGCAAAGATCACAATCGGAATGGTCTGACCCAGCGACAGACCAAACTCCATACCCAAAAAGCCCGTACTGAAACAACTCAGATTCATCGTCGCCGAAGCCCACATGAAAGCCATCACCAGCGGACTGGGCGAGATCCTGTTTTCAGGATGCACGCGATCCAGACTGTGGGACTCAATCCCCAATTTACGATCCAGCAGCTCTTCATAGTAGCGGATTTTAGCAAAGAACCCGCGTGGTTTGACTGGGTCTGCTTCGACCGCTGTCACTTCCAGCTCAGGCTGCGACTTCTTCTCTAGATCTTGGTCGGAGACTGTCATGGTGATGGGCGTGTTGAGAGGAAAGCAAATTTCTCCGCACGCGACACACAGACGAAACCTGGGGCCGACGGCTTAAAAGTAGGTTACGAATAGCGCCGTTCGGCGATTTGCCTGCCTTGGATTGCCCCTATCGCGCGTGTGGGCCGCTTATCGCCGGCTTATGAGGTTTTGCATTTTTGCTTCTTCATTTTGTTGAGATCTTAGAAGAGAAAGGGCCGTTCGAGTGCTCCTTCCAACCAACAGCAACGTATAGAGTGCTTATTCGAATTCCCATTGCCATGTTCGAGGAGAACCGAGTGTACAGTTTGAAACACGGTTTTGGTTAAGCTTTTGGCGGTCCGACGAAAATTCTTTCCTTATCAGGTGGGGGAGTTCAGTAGTCCTCTGCTTCGGTCGTTTGGATGATTGGAGACAGTCCCTAGTCCAAGAGGGGTATAGGCGTTGGGATGGCGCTCTCAATTGGCTGGCACATTGTTACCGAGTGGTCACAGACTTGGACTGTGACTTCGCTGCTGCATGCACTTTGCCATTGCCACCCATTTCAAGGGGTATGAGCTTCATTGTCGCGACGAGTCATTGCCATTCGTCTGGTCAGATGGTGATTGGAATCGACTGGAGTCTCGACTCGATCATGTCTCTTTCACCAGCGATGCCATGCACCAGTTGTCTCCGGCGTCCTTGGCAAAAGGGGCACATGGCGCAGCAGCCCAGCGGCGGAAATGAGGAATTGGGTTGACTCGCAAAGAAGACAACCATCAGCGAGCTGCTTTCTGCTGCTCCTCGAAGATGAGATGGTTTGCTGCATGTTTGGTCGTGGTGGAGAGCAGCCGCAACGTATGCGACAGCCAAGTACTGGGCCCAGCGGCAGCCTGTAGAGATATGATCACAGCCACCACGCTGGACAACGTAGGAAGGAAAACGAAGTCAAGCCGACGATTCTGTAGTCTAGAAAACCCTTGAAGTTGTCAGTGAGCTGTTAGCAATCTCTTGTTTCTCGAACTTGGCGTGGCCGTAGTCGGACACGGAGAAAACTTCCCCGGAGCCTCGAGCTGGCCTTTTCGGTCACTTTGTGTACGTCTGGGGTTCTTGACTTCACCTCTTCCCTCTTCCCTCCACCTCACCTTCCACTCACCTTTCTCCCCCTTTTCTCTTTCCTTTCCTCCTCCCTCTTTCCTTTCTCTTTGCAAGCCTGGATTCGGGTCTTCTGTCCTTTTCCAGACTGCTTTCATCCTTATTCCAGTGCCGCTTCGCTCCATCTCCCCAGAGAATTGCTCTTGAGCGAAGTGACAATTTGGCAATCGGACCAGTTCCTGACGTCAATTCAGGAAGGGTATCTTTGACCCGTAAGTCCCTCTCTGATCTCCCTGTCCTGCAGTCTCCCCGGGGCCGCAACCTTTCTTCCCGTCGCAAGTCTGATTCACTCCAGTTTTTGGTTGCAGTCTACTTCCACCCCTCATCCTTTTCGTCCCTCAATCTCTCCCCACGAAACTCTCAGCTCTCTACCTTCGTCATGGCTGCTGAACCGTCGTCCACCGCCAATGGCACTTCCTCCAAGTCCCTCGCCGCCATGTTGGAAGCGCAGCACGATGAGGCCCACAAGGTAACTGTCGAAGACGTTGTCGATGAGGAGGACCTCAAGCATCCGCCTCCGTCCTCCCTCGTGAACAAACAACCTGCCCTCGCTCCGGCCTCTGTCTCGGAAACTTCAACACCGGCCGAAACCGCGGCTCCGTCTCCTGCTCCGAAGCCCGCCCCGAAGAAGGCGCCGGCACTCGACGTACAATCCGAAGAATTGTTCCCAGCCCTCGGCAGTGGTCCCAAGCCTGCGCCTTCCGCTGCGGCCTCATGGGGCGCTAAGAAGCCTTCTGCGGCAGCCACCGTTGCCAATGGCATGCCGGCTCGTCCAATGGATCTTCCCCGGGTCATGACGCTCCCTGGAAAACACACGGAGAACCTTCGGCTGGCCCCATCGCAAATGCTCCCGCGTGGGCAGCTCAAGAAGCCTCTTCGGGATATCCTTCGCGACATTTCACGGAAATCCAAGGCCAATGTCGATATGCGCGGTGGTCCCGGTGGCTCGATCATCTTCGAGGGCAAGGGCTCTGTCGACGCTGTGCGTCAGGCGCTCAAGGAGGTGGCCCAACAGGTCGGATCTAAGGTATGTGAAAAGCGACTCTTGGGAGCTTAGATGCTGTGCTAACGCTGTTCTCAAAGCAATCTGTCCGCGTTCCCATTCCCACATCCGCACGACCTCACGTCATTGGCCGCCAGGGTGCGGTCGTCCAGGACATCCAGACTCGCACTGGTGCCCGTGTCCAAGTCCCCCGAGTCGACGATCAGGCCGCACCCACCGATGACGACGGTAGTGACACCATCGATGTCTTGATTGAAGGCGATGCAGTGGCTGCAGAGATGGCACGCCGCGAAATTGAGGCTATTGTTAAGGAGCGTGGTTCGAACATGAGTTTGCGCTTGAAGACCGTTCCTCCGGAGTTCTTCCCATTCATTGCCGGAGCGCACGATGCTACGTTGCGAGAGATTGAAGAGCGCACCAAGGCGCAGATCCACGTCCCGCGCTACGATACTTGGACAACCCAGCCGCCTCCTCAGGAGGCCCACCCCGGCCAGGTCCAGTTCGTCCCTGTTGCCGACAAGCACATTCTCATTTCTGGAGAGCGAGCTGCTGCCCAGGAGGCGCGCGCAGAGATCGAGCGCATGGCCGCTGACCTACAGCGTAGGCTGACTCTCCGGCAGTTGGCAATTAATCGCGGCCAGCACCAATTCATCCTCGGAAACGAGGCCGATGCGTTGCACCAATTCCTGGCCCAAACAGGCTGCGGTATCATCCTTCCTCCGCCTTCGGATGACAGTGAATTCCTTACTATCACCGGTCCCCTGAACCAGATCGAGGCTGGTATCAACCATGCCATGGACTTGGCAACCAGCATGCAGATGGCGAGCATTGATCTGTCTCGCCAACATCCTAATGCCCCTGCTGGTCCCCACGCTCACGCCCGTGCCCTGACACAATACCTCCGCCGACGGCGGATCATCCAGCAACTGGAGTCAGCGTACGATGCGCACATCGCTCTTCCTTCCAGCGTCGAAGGACCTGTCACCTGGGAAGTCTACTCTCGTGACGGCAAGAACACCATTCGTGCCCGCTCCGACATCATGAACCTGGTCCAGGCTCACCCTCCGTCTCGCCTGCGCCATGTCCCTATCGACCCTTACTTCCACCCATACCTGCGTTCCCGCGGTGCTAGTAAGCTTCAGGGTGATTATGGTGTCCACCTCATTGTGCCCGACGACGTCAACAGTCCCGACGTCGTCCTTGTCTACGAGGGCCCGAGTGCTACCGCTGGCCAGTTCGAGGTGCCGAGGCAGCGCCCCTCCCCCGCGGAAGTCGCGGCATTCGAGAAGGCTCTTCAGGAAGCCCAGGACTACCTGCTCAGTGCGCTCGGTAATCAGCAGGATATTGTGGCCAAGTCGGTCAACATCCCTTCTAAATATCAAGAGAAGGCTCGCAAGTTCATCATGCGTGAGCAGGATGCGAAGGGCGAGGACAACATTCCGGTGCGTGCGATTGTTGGTGAACCTCAAGGTGCCAAGTGTCCAATTGCACTTCGTGGTCCCTCTGACCTCGTGGCAGAGCTTGCTGCTAAGCTCGATGCTTTCGTTGCGGAGCAGGAGAAGGATGACTTGGAGCGGGGATACACCACCTCGTTTGACTTCCCCCAGAAGTATGCCAACTTGCTTATTGGCAAGCGCGGCGAGAGCATCAACAAGCTTCGCGATGAGTTTGACGTCGATATCAAGGTCGACAATGGCAAGGTTGAGGTCAAAGGTCCCAAGGCCAAGGCGGACGCCTGTCGCATGCGCATTATCAACTTGGGCAAGAAGCTCGAGGATGAAACAACTCACATTCTGAAGATCCCTGCCCAGTACCACCGCGAGCTGATCGGACAGCGGGGCAACCAGGTGAACCGACTTCAAGATCGCTACTCAGTTCGGGTTCAGTTCCCCCGTGCCACCATTCCCAGTGATGACCAGTCTGTTACCGATGCTGGTAGCGACGCTGGTGGTCGTGGTGGTCGCCCTCAGCAGGCTGCCGACGAGGTGCTCGTCAAGGGGCCCAGCAAGGGTGCCGACCAGGCTCGCGACGAAATTCTCAGCCTCCTGCAGTGGGTCATTGACCACTCGCACAGCGCTACCGTCTCTGTCGCTCAAAGCCAGGTCCCCTCTCTGATCGGCCAGCGCGGCCGTGAAATGGACAAGCTTCGTGCGGACACTGGAGCCCAAATCGATGTTCCCAGCGCCAATGATGCGCCGGATGCATCTGGCCGGGTCCAGATTCGCGTCAAGGGTACCAAGCAGCAAGTCAACGAGGCCAAGAAGATCTTGCAGCAGAGAGCCAGCGAGTTCGACGCAACTGTCTCCAAGACCATCGATGTGGACAAGAAGTACCACAAGGCCTTGATTGGCGGTGGTGGTAAGACTTGCCCCCAAATGACCCGTTACTGAATATGCTGCTAATGAAGAATAGGTGCAAACATCCGCAAGATTGTGGCCGATGCTGGTGGTCCCAGCGATGGCAGTGCCGCCCGCGTGGTCCGATTCCCGCGTCCCGACAGCAACGAGTCCACCATTCGCCTGGAAGGCAATGGCCAGGTCGTCGACAACATCATTGCTGCCATTGAAGCATTCGTGAAGGAGCGCCAAGATCAGGTTACCGAGACACTCGATGTTCCTACCGCTCAGCATCGTCTGTTGATCGGCCGTGGAGGAGACACCCGCCGTGGTATTGAGTCGAAGTTCAACGTGACCCTGGATATTCCCAAACAGGGCTCCGGCCGCACCGACATCAAGCTCAAGGGTCCAAGTAGCGCTGTTGCTGAAGCCAAGGAGCACATTCGAGATATGCTGAAGGCACAGCACACGGAGACCGTCAATGTCCCGAGCCATCTTCACCACATCATCGCCGACAATGGTGCTTTCTTCCGCCGTCTGCGCAATGACCATCAGGTTACCGTCGACCACGCCGGTCAATCCGTGCCCGCCGTCCGCGCCGCTGAGGAGACCCGCACCACCAATGGCACGTCGCTTCCTTTGATCACCGACGAGCCAGAAGCAGCCACAGATGCCCACTCGTGGAGGGTGGTCGACAACTCTAGCGCTGGCGACGCTGACTCGACTCCTTTCCCTTGGGTGCTCACTGGTTCGCCCGAGAATGTCGCCAAGGCTCGCGCTGCCATCGAAAAGGCCCTCAACTCCGCCACTCAGCAATCTGCGACCGGATACTTGATCCTCCCCGACCCCAAGACTTACCGCTTTGTCGTTGGCCAGGGCGGCAGCCAGATCAACGCCATCCGGAAGAAGACCGGTTGCCGTATCAATGTGCCCAAGGGCCAGGCTCGCGGCGAGGCCATCGAGATCCGGGGTAGCGCCGCTGGGTTGGAGGAGGCCAAGGATATGATTCTGGAGGCTGTGCAGAACGGACTGAACGGTTCTGCTCGGTGATAGGTCTGGGATGCATTCGGGCGGGTGAAAGACGACAGAACATATTGGAGCTTCATATATACACCACTTCTTTCCTGTTAGCGCGGAGCAGGGAATTCTTGTTTTTACTTGATTTCTTCTTACATTACTTTGGTTCTGTGTATCTTCTTTACTTAAAAGAATGTCTCTTCTCAAGATCTCCCATAGTCTATAGTCCCAGATATTTCGATAGGCAGCCCCAGCCACGCTCCTGGGGCCGCATAAACAATGACATCATTCGTGGTGGCACACCGAAGTATATCAACATCGCCATTCCCTAATCCCAACATTCTACTCATCTTCTACCCTTCATCCATCTATCGTGACGAGTCCTTATAAAAACTCCAGTTTACCAAACGAACCAAACCACCACAACCCACCAACAAAACACAGCCATGCCAAACGGTACCTCCCAAGACTCAGGCGCAACCGGCGCCGCCAAATGGGTCACCTCGACAGTGGGCAACACCGTCGGCGGCGTCACCCGCACCCTGGGCGGCGTGACGGGCGCCGCATCGCGTGGCCTTGGCGATACCATCAACAGCGCGACGGGTAGCAAGCCGGTGGGAGATGCGTTGGGGAAGGCGGGGAATGGTGTTCAGGGCGGAGCGGAGAGCGTTGCGAAGGGGGTTGAGGATGCTGGGAAGTGGGGAAGGGGGAATTAGTGGATGGATGTTGGTGGGCATGGGAGTATAGTGTATATGGCGAGGATGATGTGGTTAGCGAAAGTGGTTGTATTTAGACATGAACAGGGAATAGCAGATTGAATGCTCTATCACGATTGTCTTTCTATACTATACACGACCAGAATATCTCCATCTAGCCCTCTATCCTCTAACCTGTACCCTCTAAATCTAATCTATAATACACGCTCAAAAACAGTCAGACCAAACCAAGCTAAAGCAAACCAACCCAACCAATACCTCAATGACGCCTCCGATCCATCTGCATCCCAAGGCTCGCAAACGCCCCGAGACTCCCACCCGTCATGAAGAACGGACCCCACAACGCAGGCACAAACTGGCCCTTCATCAGATACCGTCTCATAGACAAGTACCGGAAGAACCCATACCCCAAACACCACAGCCCAAGGACCTGGCAAACCCTCGTCGCGGAGAATGTCTGCGCTAGTTCAGACGCACTGAAGGCGTTCTTCTTCTGGAGTGAAGATGTAGCATGCTGCTGCTGTTGTCCTTGTCCTTGTCCTCCCTCCTTATGTCCATTTATATCCGCGGAATGATGTTGATGGTGAAAATCGGCGTCCGACTGCGCCGAATGGTTTCCGTTTCCCCTCTGCGACGCAGAAACAAGACTGGGTAGTTTAGATGTGAGGAGGCGGTCAATCGCGTCGAGTCTATCCAGCGCGAGGGCCATGGCCGCGAAGCCTAGTCCTGCGCGCGTCCATGAAAGGAAGGTGCGCTCGTTGGCGGCGTGGTCGCGTTGTTGGGAGCCTGTGTTTGCGACTGATTTTGGGAGGATACGACGGACCGCGGAGGCCATTTTTCCGCTTGGTGGAGGAGGATTAGGGAGGGGGTTGGGTTCAATTGGGGGGTGTGTGAGGTTGACATTAGGATTTTTCGATTTTGGGAGATATCGGGGATCGGATCGGAATGAGTTGGACGAACGGAAAGCCGAGGGTGCGGGTGCGGGTGTGGATGCCACGTGCGGCGATGCATTTTGGGGTGTTTTGATGTCCGGACTGTGTTTGATGTTTGACGCATTGATATTTTGCAATGTTCGGAGGCCCTGCCGGAAGAATTCTCGTAGAGGGAATGTGAGCTGGTTTCGCTCAACTCTTCTCATATCAACAGAATGCTTGCCTGTTCAATTACTCGGGAGTGCTGCAGGCATATCCTTCGGGCTATGACGTCATGGCGAGTATGCCCGAAAAGAAAGCAGTCAGAAGAAAACTTTATCGGGGCTCGTAGAAAAAGCATATACATAAGCACAAAATAGCGAATCGGTAGCCAGGCCCTGTGACAAATGCCAGTAGATATGTGCAAGAACCACACATCATCTTCCACGAGGTGGTTGCAATGCTGAGGGAAGGAGACTGGTTAGGCCAAGGGACAAACGGGAAGGCCCAAACATGAGATTGGAGATAGGGAAATCGATCATAAGAAAGAGATGGGACAACCTTTGTAAGATAAGATCATCGATCTTTTGGTCAAGTGCAGAAGGTGGAGCAGAGGGAGAAGGATGTTGTTTCTCCATATTGGGGTAGAAGAAGTAAGAAATGGTCGAATATAATGTGCCAACACAACACGCTCTCTACTACTCTAAGTGAGCCGTGCAGTGGATCTAGACAAGCACTCACAGAACTACTTGGAATTTCATACTGCATACATTGCACGCTACAAGTCATTTGGCTGCGCGAAGAAATGTATAGTTCCTCTGTTTGCTTGCACAAAAGGCGTCCGTGTCTCTTGCTAGGTCTGTATCCGTGGCTTCCCAGTCCCCCCACGGCTTTCACGGTGGGTGGACCACACCGTAACTGCCAACCACACCGTAACTGCCAACCACACCGTAACTGCCAACCACACCGTAACTGCCAATTTTCCGCACCATCCAGCCGAATCACGTACGATCAAGGCCTGAGAGGCTGCCCGGCGCGAAAAAAAAGCCGAATATCTCGAAGATTGCGCGTGAATATGGGGTTCCTCGACGCGCGCTGCACGATCGCGTCAAACGAGGTGCTGTGGCTCGTACGGCTCGAAAACCGGTTAATAAAGCGCTTGAAGGGTATCAGGAGGAAGCTTTGGTACGCTGGGTCACCCATATGTGTGATCTGAATATGCCAACGCCTCCCTATATCATACAGGCGTGGGCTGATCGGGTGCTGGCACGCGCTGGTAAGACCGAGCGCGTTAGCAAGATGTGGGTGTATCGCTTCATCAAACGGCTTCCCCTAGACCTTTCTTTGCGCCCTGTGAGGCAGAGAACGAAGGAATCAAGGCGAATCGGAGCAGAGGACGCGGGAATGCTCGAGTTTTGGTATAACAAGCTCGCGAATCGACTTAAAGATACCCCGCCACGGTTAGTGTATAATTTCGACGAGTGCGGCTTTCAACCTGGCCAAGGCGAGGCCTGGAACGTTGTTGGATCAAAGAAGCGCGTACCTGACCTTGCTGAAGCGGAGAGAGGGGAGACTATCACGGCCGTCGAGTGTATTGCTGCTGACGGTTGGTATATGGACCCTCTCTTTATCTTTAAAAGTGGCGGGGCTATCATGGAGAATTGGTTCCCTGACTTTGATGAAGAATCGGATGAATCAGACGATACCCTACCAGAAGATACCCTGATCACAACCTCTCCGAATGGCTAGATTTCTAATGAAATCAACGTGAAGTGGCTTAATTACTTTATCAAGGCAACAAAGGACCGCGTAAAGCGTGGAGAGTAGCGAATCTTGATCTATGACGGCCACGGATCGCATATGACTCTGGAATTCATCGAAATTTGCGAGCAAAACAACATCCTCCCCTTCGGATTTTTACCTCATACCACTCATCTATGCCAGCCGCTTGACGGCAAGCCTTTTTTGAACTATAAGCAGACATTCCGAAGGGCGAATAATGAGTTTGCTTTTTGGGCTGGTGAGCCCGTCGGAAAGAGCGAATTCCTTCGTGTTATCGGTCCTATACGCAAGAACGCGTTTAACAGCCGAATTATACGCGATTCTTTTAAAGAGCGTGGAATTTATCTAGTCGATGGTACTGAGATTGTGGAAAAATTGGCAAAACAGCAGGTTATTCTAGAGATTTTTGCTCCTGAACTACCCGCGTATGGCTCGGCCACGCCCTCGCCACCTCCGACCGCGATTTCCTCGTCAAGCATCGAGATCAGCCCTCCGAAGTCGATCCAAGAGCTTCAGAAGAATTAGGCGAAGCTATCGAAGCACGCAGACCCCCTTACACCGAAGCTCTAGCGCAATCTGGACCGTATCTTCGAGCATAACCGAGTTGCCATGGAGCACCTCTAGATGGCCAACGATATAATCACACGAATTCGAGCCGCACAAGCATCCCTACGGCGCCCACTGACCAGGCGTCAGATTAAGCCTCTTAGCTAAGATGGCATCATCACCAAACGCGACGCGATTCGGTCAATTAGAGCCAGGAAGGAAAAAGAAGCTGCTACAGAGAAAAGAAAGCTGGATAAGCAGTGGGAGAAAGTGTACGGTCAGAAGCCACCACCACGCGATCTCCAGGAAAGCGAGGCATCGTTGGAGGCAGCAAGGGCAGCCCAAGCTGCTGGCGAGGCTTTTTTTGTTGATATCAACCCTATGCGGTGATAAATCGTGTACGTAGCGGAAAATTGGCAGTTACGGTGTGGTTGGCAGTTACGGTGTGGTTGGCAGTTGCGGTGTGGTTGGCAGTTGCGGTGTGGTCCCCCCACCGCTTTCACCGGTGGGGGGACTGGGAAGCCACGGATATGCGAAGGCACCGGCTTGCGGCAACCGAGGAATTGTAGCAGAAGGGACTCTCACTTCGCATCTAAATCGAGGATCACCTAATCTGATGCTGTGGACATTGTTCATTGGCTGAGCGAGAGCGTGGGCCTAGTCTCCGATTGCACCAGTACATAGTGTTCCAAAAGAACTGGACTGATTGATAAGAGATAATCAGTTACAGACTGGTATGCTCTTACGACGCTACTCTACCATGAAGCCGAAGCAAAGCACAGAGAAAAGGGAGGAAAAAACTAGAGAGGAGCGGTAGAGCAGTGCTGCTATTATACGCGGCCATTATATTCAATCCCAGCCCTCGAAGCAATAGTGTATTGACATGGAGAAGACGTGGATTGAATGCACGATCAACGCATTTCCCGTCGAGTTTCTCCACGTGCTGAGACGTCTGGAATATAACTATGATCGTGGCCAAGCTAAAGATTACTACACCGATAGAGCTTCATCGTGAACAAGCCTTGCACAGAAGATTAGATCTTTTGCCAGCGATTGATCGCAACAGCAGAATTAACTGCCCTTTCAAACTGTTTATGCGGCTTCAGACGGATATTTCATGCCAAGAACCTACCACAGTATAACCATAGTAGTGTGCTGACTACAGAGGCTCATATCCCATACTACTACTTCCCGAATAGGTATCAGCTCGGTTTGTGCCTTCGTTTGCTCTTTGTCTTCTTCTATATGGCCTCTAGTCACTATCCTGGCCTTCATTGACCATCTGTCTTCAATAGCCCCGATACAAGAGCCCACCGTCTAGCTTTACTTTCTGTAGCTTTATGTTCTCTACTTCGACCTTCGAGAGCGTCGGCTGTCAACATGGTATTCTGTCAGCCCTACGAGCTGCCCGGAGCATGCGGCACCCGAACTTATATTACATCCACTCGGGCTTGTAGCTTTTTTATCCGTTCCTTAGTTCACGTGCTCTCTCTTCCAAGAATATTATTTCCTCCGAGGAGCCCACGGGCTATGGCGGAGATATGGATAGGTACGATAAAAAGAAGCTGCTCGTCCACCAACCAAGAACCCACGTGGGACACCTAAATCAAGCCAAAAGCTTGTTGAAACTTGACAAAAGCTTATTAGCTCACCAGTGGATCTTTGCTTTTTTTGGAACCAATGGGATGTTGAGATCTTGCCTCGTGCAAGGAAGCACTCGCAGGGTGGATACTCAGCCAAGAGCGCCCAAAAGCCACCAAAGCCACCAAAAAGCCACCCAGTCAAGCTTCACAGTAGCTTGTCGCTACCAAGATCAATTATAGGCAATCAAGTATACCACGCTCGCCGGATACAAAAGCTAGCACTCAGCACCGACATTTCGGAAATTAAGATTGTCATGAGCAGGAGGGTCAGGCAGTCACATCGCGCTGGGTTTCATCGCTGTTTGAACGACAATGCGTCCGTGTGACTCAGTTTCTTTCCTAGGAATGGCAGTGAGCATCCTCTCTCCCATTCCTTTCCCGTCTTTCATGGAGTCAATCTTGAAATAGGGCAAAAACAATTTAGAAAAAATCTACGGATTTTGCCCTAGACCCACCACGGCCCATCAAGAGCATCTATGCCATATGGCCACAGTCACAGCTTGACTATGTATTTAAAAGATCCTGATTCTTGACTAGAGCGCTTGGATCGTTCCAGCAGTCTCAACTGGTCTCCTACCTCGGCTCTCCTTTCTCTGGGCCATTATCAAGACCGCCTTGTCTGATCTCCAGTCCAAGTCAGTCCAGGATCTCTAAACTGTTTTGTCCACCACTGATCTCTTGTTAGCTTTTGAATTGCTCGATCATCTGATAGATTGGCTACGATGGCTGAGCAATACCCTGTGCCCGTTGACGCTCAGGGCGAGATGGAGGTCCATGAGAAGGAAGCCTTCAGACAGCTGATTTGGCCGGAGGATAGCTACACGGCCGAGGGCACCTACTGGGCTGACCTGCCTCTCGGGAAACGCATCGGCTGGTGTCTGAGCCAGGAAGGTGCTGAAGCGGGCAGGGAGTTTTCTTGGCTGTGGAATATGTTCAAGAATGACCCGCTGGCACCTATCGGCTACTACTTTAAGAATTTCGTCCTCCCTGGTGCCGGTCTCGGTCTCGAAGGGTGAGCCTGTCTCTGATCCAGAACCGTCCACCTCACTAACGGAGCCTGCCGCAGTTACGTGCTGTTCTCGATCAGTAACGTGGAGTCCCTGTTCGAGATGTCGACTTCGTTCGCCGACTGCTGGGGCGGAAAGACCTGCAATCCTAACTGGATCGCCGCGGCCAGCTACTTGGAAGTCGTTGGAATTCTTCTCGGTCAGATCACTGTCGGCTACCTTGGTGACATGTAAGTTCTTGGATGGCATACACCTATTTGGGGGTCAACATATTAATCGCAGAACATCAGGATTGGTCGTCGTTTTGGTCTCATTCAAGATGCTATCATCATGACACTCGGCCTTGTTATGCTCACTGCCGCCTGGGGTCTTACTCTGAACGGCTGGGTCATTTGCTACGCTATCTCCCTGCTTATCTACAGCTTCGGTGTTGGTGGTGAGTATCCAATGACCGCCACTATTGGTATGGAGAAGGGATACTCCACGGGCAAGATCATCACTGGCGAGGATCGCTTGCACCGTGGCCGCTCGGTGGTCGGTGCCTTCCTTATGCAGGGATGGGGTCAACTGTTGAACCAGGGGATCCTTATCATTTTGCTGCTTATTTTTAACCATGGAGATGGGTCTGCATCGGTTATTTCCGACACCACCACTCAGTGGACATACCGTGTTTCGTTTGCTATCCCGGCCGTCCTTACGCTCTGGCTTGTCTACTACCGTGCCTACCACATGCGCGCTGCGAGTAAGCAACTGAATGCTCAGAAGAAGAAGGCTTCCGTGACTGGCTATGATATGGAGTCACTGAAGCTGACCTTCCAATACTTTGGCCCGCGAGTGCTCGCTACTGCCGGTGGCTGGTTCGCCAACGATGTTTTTTTCTATGGCAACAAGCTTTACTCGAGCAACTTCATTGCCGTGATCTACCCGAATGCCTCTGGCGTGATGGTTACCTGGCTGTGGAACCTTGTCAACATCGCCGTCGAGATGGGTGGCTACTACTGTGCTATGTGGTTTGTCGACAACAAGCTATATGGCCGTAAGTGGATGCAGATTATTGGCTTTGTGGCCTGTTTTATCTGCTTTGTGATCCCAGCCTTTGGCTACAACCACTACACTCAACCTGAAAACATCCACAAGTTCCAGGCGATGTACTTCCTCTCCACCTTCTTCAACCAATTCGGCCCTAACTGCATTACCTTCCTTGTCGCCGCCGAGGTGTTCCCAGCCCCGATTCGTGGTACCGCTCACGGTATCTCGGCCGCCGCGGGTAAACTTGGTGCCCTCGTCATTGCTATTGTCGGTGCTTACACTAGCACTCAGCAGCAGTTCTACATCGTGCCGTGGTTTGGTCTCGCTGGAGCTCTGTTGACGCTGCTGTTCCTGCCTGACACCACTGGTCTCGATCTTCGTGAACAGGAGCGCCGTTGGCAGTATATCCGTGAGGGACGTGAGCATGAATATCACGGTCCCGCTGTGAACTCTCGCCACCTTTCTCTGTGGGAGAACCTCACCGGCAAGGGCAATCACTACGATCCTGCCAAAGACTACCAGGAGAAGATCAGGGAATTCCGGGAAGAGTGGGTTAACTCCATCACCGACAACGTTGCTGAGAAGGAGATCTACGACGCGGATGAGGTCGATGATGCCATCCTTCACGGTACTGTGCGCTCCTACTTTGAGCGCACAAACCCCAGCCTCCAGGCCTCCCCTGAGGTCAAGCCCGAGGAGAAGCTTTGAGTGTCCCTTCGTGGCAAATGCTGAAGGGAAATCTGATCCATCAGTGGTTTTGCTCCGCGCCCCGAGCATTTTCCCCTCACGACGATCTGCGTTGAAGACGCAGTGTCATCTTGATACCGCATTCTGCGTCGAAGCGCCTCGGCACAGCGTCAAAACTCTTTCTTCACTTCATTCGCGGTCTGTCTTCACAGCTGTTGACAGAATGACCATTAGTCATCCTACTCGGGGATTCTAAGCAGTAGCTGCAGGATGTTTCCTTGTTGATCTCCTTAAATCGAGGAGATCCTGGATGTTTTACTTTCCTTTTTTCTTCACCCCTCTCTTGCTTCAGATACCTATAATACGACCATATGCTGTCCACTTGTGCCTCTATAGAGAATGTGTCGGCTGTCAACAGTGTGTCTTCCAATCCTTTCGGTGACAGCAATAGTGACCAGGACTTATCGAAATGTCGTCCAACGAACAACAAGCAGTTTTCACTTTCTCCTTCTCTCTGGCATGCCTGTAGACCTTCTCAGCTCTTCGCTCTCTCGACGTCATCAAATGCCCGCATCTCAGATTGAATATCGACAGCCATGCCATGAATTCCGAAAAGGACTTTAGTATACATATTGTTTGGTACATGCTATGAAGTATCCCAATCGGTGCAAACGTAGAGATGGAGTGGAATATTCTTCAGGCTCATGCCTGCGAGAACTTCTCCTCGATACAGTTTCACATTGAAACGAGGGATGATTCGTGGTCACCAGGATTGTGATATTGAAGTTAACTCGACATTACGCAAGCATAGGGTCTGCACATTCTTGTGCAGGGTCTCTCAAGATCGGTTGACAGGGAGACGAAGTTCGCCCTTTCAACCCCTGCTAGTATCGTGAATTCATATCCTGGCAGAGACTAGGTCCACTTGGTAGAGAGCTTCGACCTGTCCCACGCAGCGTACACTAAGCAGCCTTTTGTCGATTCTGTGCCTTCGCTCCTTCGTCTCGTAGACCTCCACGTGGCGAACGTCTAGCCAAGTGAGCAACACGCGCTGGTTGACAGGGTGGATTGATTGCCTTGTCAAATTCTGCAGTTGTGTTTGCCTTATACCACAGGTGCTAGCCAGGTGATTACCCTACCGGCAAGGGGGTTGACCAGGCCCTAACTTGACATACTATCCGTTCGTACATGGATCGCACTATAAGTGACGAAGTCTCTTTGCCATGTGCGAGAAGGTTAGAGGAAATAATTCTAGCCAACTGTCTCCTAAGCTACTTTTACTATGTAAACGGCGGACCTGTGAATTGTCTGTTGTGGTTAGTTTTGCCGCTTCCAGTTTAGCGCTACAATAAGTGTAGAATCCTCGATGCTCGAGAAATATAGGTAGATCTCTAGTATCACGGGCTTTACTATAATAATGTCACCTGCAAATAGCAAGCCGACTAACTTGAAGGGAGATCGGTTAAATTACCGAAGTGAAAAATGATAGTTATGCGGGCCACATGACCAACCCCCCGCAAATGGAGCCAACCCCCACCGTGATACACATATCAATTAGGCCACTAGCCAAATTCCCATCGGCGCTTTTACCGAGGAATAAATTCTCTCCATAAAGTCGGCCAAATTGGCGTAACACGGAATAGTTCCAGGGGGAAGTGTTCAGAAGATCGTTTGTTGCCCAGCATGAGTATTAGTAACAAACGTGCAAGACTCAGTGACGATGGAATTGCGACTAATCACCACCGAACCAACTCAGGTGCTGCTGCAAAGCCACGGTTGACTCGGGCTTGTAAAGTCTTCCCGTTAACACTACAATGATCAGGCTGACCGGGCTTAGGTGCCGAATGCAAGAAGCACAAGATCAAATGCTTTGTGCAGGCCGGCCAGACAGCATGCAACAAATGTCTGAAGAGCGGCATTCATTGCGTCCCTCACAATTTCGCCCAAAAGTTTATAGACGAGGATGCCCTGTAGGCTCAAAAATCCCCTTATGTGGATCATCTCTCATAGTTATAGATGGAAAGAACAAGCTGCAGCGACGATGGACCACCTCAAATATGCTGTCGACCATATTTTGCGTCACAGTAATTTACCCCGACTTGCCAACACTGACGGTACCACATCCATGTTTCATGAAACATCTATGCAAGCTGTTTCGCCATTGAGTACACTTCACTCGGAATCTGTCGGTGGCAACTTCACCCCGGAAGGCCCATCGGCTGGTCTACGTGGAGACCATGATGATTCAAATCTCGTCCCCCTCCCAATGAATAACCTCTACAACCTCACAGACCCGAACAATTCTCAGTTGATCCGCGTCGATCCCGCGGATGTCAACGGCCCGGACTTCATCAGTCAAGGCGTCCTCCCATTGTCCGAGGCCGAATTTCTTTTTGATCACTACCGATCCTACATCAATCCGCTGCTGTGGGATGGAATGCTTTGCTCGCACAATACCTTACGCGAAGCGAGGCAGTCGTCGTCCTTCCTGGTGGCCGTAGTGCTCACTGTTGCCGCTCTACATATTCCTAATCGAGAGCAGTCTCTACACACCACGTATGGCGCGTTCGTGTCACTGATGAGGGGGTCATGTTTGCTGCACTGCCAGAACCTGGATGTTATCCGTGCTCTGTGCATTGGGGCTTTCTACCTTACGAGCCTAAGTTGGGCACTCTGCAGCCGGGCTGTGCGCGTGGCGACTGAGATGAACCTCCACAAATCGTCCCTGCAATTTGCACGGGGCTCCCTTGAATCCTATGAGCGGGTCCGACTCTGGTATGTCCTCTACGTCTGTGATCACCAATTTGCGCTAGCGTACGGGCGCCCACCCTTAATGCATGAAGACGCCGCCATCCGGAACGCCGAAAAGCTCCTGAGAAGTGGGTTGTCCTCCAAAGGTGACTACAGCCTTGTCGCCCACGTCAAGCTGTTCCGGATTCTGGCGAGCGCATACTTCATGCATGGCTGTGACCCCGACCTCGAGCTCAGCGGACAAGACTTTGAAAGGCTGAAAGAGTTCGACATATCCGTGGACCAATGGCGTCTCGAGCACCAGTCTAAGGAAATCAGCTCTGCGAGAGTCAGTTTGATCTCACCGGCGGTAAACGCTCTCTACTACCACCTGGCTCGCTTTCAGCTCAACTCGGTGGCGCTCAGGGGCATCTCAGCGAGGGAAGCTTCTCAGGAAGCGTACCCGAGCCTCAATATGAACTGGGACAGGCAAGAAGCATCCAACATTGCTATCATGACCGCCATGAACACCGCGAAGCTCATCGTCGCTGATAGTGAACTTCAAAAAGTGTTGATCTGGCTGCCCATCTTCATGCACGCCATGATTGCGGTCTGTGCATCATTTCTCCTTAAAATGGCAGTCGTGTTTGGCGAGCCTGACACTACCAATGATGGCACGCTCAATCTTCCCAGCGGTCTGGCTCAGTATGGCCTAAACTTTCACACAAAGACGGCACTGTCAGAGGTGCAGCGCCTGGTAGGAGTGTTAGGTCAGGTAGCTGACAACGCAAGTCAGCGGCATGTCGTGAGGCAGGTTGTCACAGGTTTGAGAGAGTTGCTACAACGGTTCTCACCCGGCCGGGACGTTGACAACTTCCAGTACTCATTGCGGCGAAGCAAGGACACTGTACCTTTGCCAGTGGACGGGTCGAAGCAACAATCGACCGAAGGGGCTGAAAGAGACGCGCTATTTCAGAGGCACAGTGGCGATATCGTCCACAGCTATCACGATGCGCCGGACAGCGAAGGGAATGACGCGGTGCAAGCGGACAAGGTCCGCCAGCAAGATCCATTTGATCTCACAGGCGACTTGGACTGGCGATTTGACGATGGCTTCCTTTTTGGCATTGAAGCCATGGATTCGGAATTGGCGTTTCTGTGAAATCCCTTATTCTTGAAGTTCAAGGTTGTGGGTGCTTCTTGTTTTTAAGATGAACTATACTGGAGATGAGAACTACGTGTATTCCCATTAATAACAAGGAGCTTCATATTTAACATTCTGGCTTGTAAATGTCTTGGGACATGGTTGCTCTCCTAATACGCGATCCCAATAGGGTCCTGGTTTCCGCCATCGACCTCACGGCCCGTCGAAGGCGTCAATCCTAGGCCTTCGTGCCCGCATCCTGTAGTTCCCTGCGGCCTCTTAGCTCTTCAGCCATGACCGTGGCATGATCGATCATCCGAACGGGGTGTTTCTTAAAAAAGTACGCAAAGACCATTGCACAGATACAGAGCATGCCAAGCCAGGTGGTGGTAGTCGCGAACCCTGGAATGTAACGAGGAGCATCCTTATCCGGCCATAGCCAAGACGAGTAGATGGATGAGGCATTTCCAATCGCGTTTATGAGGGCAATAGCAATGGAGCGCTTCGCTGCAGGCTGGGGAATGACATCTGCGACCCACGTCTTGACCAACGGGGAGCAGGCGTAGATTGTGCCGAAGGCGAAGATGGTGAGTACGTACTGGGCCATCTTGTCATGAACAGTAGTCACGGTAATGAAGAGGATGCAACCGACACCGGAGAGACCGGAGATAAACTGCCACTTAAGCTTGTACCTGTCTGCCAGCCAGCAGCACGTAACAACGTAGATCAGAGCAGCCATGTATGGGGGAATGGTATGGTCTGCTCATCAAGGTCAGTGACAGTAATCGGACTGAATGGTGATGTTAGATCTTACATTGGCCAGAAGGTCCAGTCCATCCGAAGGTCTCCACGAGTGTAGGAATAAAGTACTGCATCGTCTGGGATCCAGTAACGAGCACGAATAGGAGGCATTGAGCCCACACTCTCCAGTCTGCGCATGTCATCTTGAATGCGGCCCAGTGAGGAATGTTCTCGGCTCCGCTACCTTGGGTCAGGCCGATACCGTCGACTGCCAATCTATTGCAGGCGAGGATGCTCTCCTCTTCATTCAGAAATCGCCCGCTGTTTGAGGGATAGTCAGGCATGAAAAAGTAAATGATGATTGCCGCGCAGATTGACGCAATCCCTTCGAGAATCTATCACAGTCAGTAGGTTCTGATGTGTGCAACTAGAAAATTTGACTGACAAAGAGCCATCTCCACCCAGGTAGACCAGAGACTCCATCCATATTGTCAGTGATCACACCTGCGAGGAGACCAGATACCGCTCCAGCAATCGGCACCGAGGTGTATAGTATGGCATATCGCGTTGCCAATTCATATCGCCGATACCATGACGAAAGGAAGAAAGCACACCCCGGAGCGAAACCAGACTTATATATGATCAGAAACGCTTTTGCAGCGGGGTTTCTTCGCCACGTACCTCAGCAATACCAAGTAGAAATCGTATGGCCGCCAGTTGCTTCCAGTTCTGTGTCGCTCCCATGAGTGAAGCGAATGTACCCCAGATGAGAGCCAACCCAGGGAGGAACATGCTGGGCCGGACACGAGTCAAGATCATGTTTGCTGGGACCTCAAAAATGAGATAAGACACAAAGAACACCAGCACGATGATGGCGTATTGAGAAGAGGTGAGACCAAAGTCATCCTCTAAGCCACCAGTTTTGGCATTACTGGAAACAGCATTTAGTCTGAGCACAGTATATTATTCATATGAGCCTTTACAAACCTGACGTTGGCTCGGTCAAGATAGCCAAGGAGGTAGAGCACCCAAGTGCACGGAAGGATGCGCCAGTCAAGCTTGCGCAAAAGTGACTTCTCCTCTGGCGTGCGGTCTACCCATTGGGCTGCAATTTGTTGAGCCTCAGCTGAGTACTTCCCATGAAAGTGAGCATCGTTCTCGTTGGCAGACGCATGCTCCACATGCGCGCTGAGGCTGACGTCTTTCTTCCCAGCGTGAGACATCTTGACAGGCAAGTTTAAAAGGGGCGAAGAGGAAATGAGGGTATGGAACAAATTTCAGGAGCTATGATGCTGCGTCTAGTGTCATCTTTATATATACCTAATCGTCGATTGCTCCGTGTATTTCGCCTTTAGGAGAGTATCAACTTGATGCCAAGCATTAGCGTACCCCACGGGGAAGTGTATCGGCAAAAGTGCCGTGCTCCACCATCACATGTACATCCAACTTCTGAGACGACGTTGATCATGGGCTCCAATGGCGTTGTTGTTCCTAATCGCCGGGGAGGAGACGACAACGCGCAGATCAGCCAATTGCTTGACCCCCCGCCCATCGGCAAAAGCGCCGTGAGATCAACAGTCTACTACATACCACCTCTCCTTTTATAAAGCCGCGATCAGACCTCTGTAGTTCCAACTAGATCACCGACGAGTCACCCCAAACTATAACGAACATCCATCTTTTCATTACATATACACACTCATATTGCCTCTCCTATTTACCCCTTCTTTTTTTCTTCTTCTTTTCCAAATAGACGCAACATCTTCGCCATGGCTAAGACAAACAGTCTACCTCGACCACGCATTGCGGTTACGTTGGGCGATCCATCCGGCATAGGTCCTGAGCTGATTGCCAAGCTCCTCAGTAACCCAGCGAATTCCCAGAGAGCCGATATTTTTCTTCTAGCGGATGAGGCTGAGCTTCAATCCGCCTTAGCGGATGCCGGAGGTGTACATGTCGCCATATCTCCCGATTCTGCAGGGCCGCATGGGATCCATGTACTTGATGACAACAGCGCAGCACAATATCCATTTACGCGAGGAGAGGTTTCCAAAGGTAGTGGGGCACGCAGCCTTCACCAATTAAAGAGAGCGTTGAAGTTGGTGCAAGCCAGTGAAGTTGATGCCATCGTCTTCGCCCCATTGAACAAGAGCTCTCTAAAACTCGCCGGTATGACTGAGGAGGACGAACTGCGATGGTTTGCCAACCAGTTGGATTTCAAGGGCACTACTTGTGAAATCAACATTGCGGGGCCCCTATGGACCGCTCGGGTCACAAGTCACGTTGGAGTAGAGGAGGTCGCGCAAAGAATTACCAAGGAGTCAACTTTGAAAGCCATCGAGCTGCTGCGCCGGCTTAGGTATGCTTCTGTATGAACCATCCTCTCCCTTCCAAAAGCTAATATTAATTAGGTGGGAGTCTGGGATTGAATCTCCTCGCTTAGGTGTCTGCGCACTGAATCCTCACAACGGCGAGAACGGCGCATTTGGGCGGCAAGAGATAGATCACATCCGTCCAGCTGTTGAGGCAGCACTTGCAAGCGGTATCGACGTTCAGGGACCATTTCCATCCGACACCATTTTCACCAAGCGACAGCGGTTTGATGGCATAGTCACGATGTACCATGATCAGGGGCAGATTGCAATGAAACTGCTTTCATTTGACGGGGGAGTGAGCATCCAGGGTGGTCTTCCTATCCCCGTTGCCACGCCTGCCCATGGTACAGCCTTTGATATCGTCGGCAAGAATCTAGCGTCTGTCGCTAGCACGCAGAATGCCTTCGATATTGCTGTCACAATGGCGGAGAGGAGGATCCTGAAGCAATCACACCTCGGTTCTGATGCCATACCTGTCAACACCGGGATCTTTCCCAAGACAGCTGTAGAGGAAGTGCACAGAACCTCATGTTGCTGAAGGTCAAGGAGGGACTGCCGGGGCAATAGAAGCGAGTAGATACATGGATATTAGGCGATGGATTTTATGCATTCGTACAATCTGTCCACGTTTCCTGCTTCTCTCTGTAAAATAATGTTTTTGCCCTTGCAAATGGCGCCACGGCGAAACCCCCTCTGGAAAGGTGATCGGAAAAGGTCGATCACATTGATGCTCGTTTGTGGCCAAGTGCTGCTTTATATTTCCGGGTAGTCCTTCCCCCCGCCAAAATTCACTCTTTTCCTGTGGGACCAATGGTTCATGATATCGTGCAAGAGGTATTCCGACCAAGCGAGGTCCCCAGCCTGAACGAGGTACATTATATTCATCATCTCGGGAAAGAACATCCCATTACATGGAGGACAGCGATACTTCAAGCAGGATACGGGAACATCATTTGTGTCGCACCCTAGCGATGGGGAGATAAGCGCTGGATCACCGTCTAAAGTTACGGGTGGAAAAGCGTCTGTTTCTGACCTCCGAACCGGTCATTTTTGGAGTCAATTCCACAGGTCCTCAGATTCTAGTTGTAAAAAGTGAGGATCTGTCGAAATTGTTTCAGGGCGTGTTGATAAAGTAAACAGGCCACACCACTCCTGTGGTTTGCGCATCTCTTCATTGACAACGGAACTCACATTTCATTTTCAGCATTGAAATGTCAAAATGGGCCATTCTTGCGCTTTCGTTACGTATGCTGTGGACATTTTCTGTGGATAGTCACAAGACATTATGGCTGTGACTATATAATAATGAGCTTGCTCGTGGTACATATCTGGCCCATGGTGCTCAACCTTGAGAACACAAGCAACCCGCAGACGATGAGCACTTCCTTCGAACATGTCGAAGGACACATCCCCTAAAATCACACCCGGATCATCTAAGCCGCCATATCATATTCTGTCTCATAAGCAAAAATAGAATCTTGTCATCTTCGTGTCGTTGGGCGAACATATACTTTCCCGCAATTGACACCATATCGAAAGATCTTCGGATCAATGCACCCTTGTCAACCTGACCATCACAGTGTATATGGTGATTCAAGGCATAGCTCCGACATTCCTCGGTGCCTTGTCAGACACATATGGCCGTCTCCTCACATTCACGATCGCTCTTGGGATTTACACTACGGCCAACCTCTGCCTAACGTTCACATCCAACTTTCCAATGTTAATGGTGTTGCGTGGGATGCAAGCAGGAGGATCTGCAGCGACCCACAGCCTTGCACTAGACCCCAGAGACCACCATCTTTATTCTAATCTACATCCCACTGTTTTATACCTAAATGCTGCCTCATACGACGAACCATCACTCTGATAACTCGTATGAACGCTTCAGAAGTCCATTGCATGATCAGCTCGGCGAATGAAGCTATATCGGACGAGAACGACCCATTCGGGCGAGAAATGGTCTACCCGGGCGAAAGGGATTCGTATTGAACTTGGATACAGGTCTGTTACTCTAGCGCGTTCTGAATAACTTCGAGTATCTGGATGAATCATATATAGACCAAGTCATCTTATTATGGATTTCCAGACACAGTAGTGTCTATAGATGCAGACAGGATGAAGACACTAGCACCACAGAAACTCTACCACTCCAACCCACCCACCCTTAATGGCAAATGCAGCATCCTCCGTCCCTCCTTAGCAACCGGCAACCGTCCAGCCCTAATGTTAATCTGCAGCGACGGATGCAGCAACATCGGCTGAGGGAGCGTCTCATCCCGCTCCATCCGCATAGACACAAACTCCTCTTCCGTAACAGCCTCCCTCAAATGCTTGTTCTGTTCTTTCTGTTCGCGCACGCTCATCCACGGCACGGGATTCCGTCCGTTCGGTGGGTAATCGTGTCCTGGCCAGATTTTGACATCGTCGGATAGGGTGAGGAGCTTGCGGCCTGAGGTGAAGAGGGAGCTTGCGTTGCCGCCGGGGAAGTCGCAGCGGGCTGTGCCGATGTCTGCGTGGAAGAGGGAGTCGCCACAGAAGACGTTGTCTGCGGTGATCTTAGTACGATTTCGCCATTTTCATCCTGGAGACTATAATGTGTGGGTGGTATGCTTACCTCCTATTTGGTAACCCAAATGATCTGGCGTATGACCAGGCAAATGGATGGCCGTGGCAGTTAACCCGCCAATCGAGAAAGTCTCATCATCCTCAAACAGCTTATCAAAAACACCACTCCATTCCTCCCTCGCTATGCCATAGCGCTGCCCAAAAAGCTTCTGAACTTGTTCAATGCGCTTGCCAATGCCAATGGGCGGTCTGAAGCTCTGTATCTGCGCCAGTCGGCTCTGCAGGTACGACGCTGCTGTCAGATGATCTGCGTGCGCGTGTGTCTCCAGGATCCAGTCGATTTTGTAGCCTTCTTTCTGGATTAGGGAGAGCAGGCTATCGGCGGAGGTGGTGGTTATGGTCTGTGTTGATGGGTCGTAGTCTAGGACTGGGTCGATGATGACGGCTGTTTTTGTGGATGGGTCGGCTACTATGTATTGCCATGTGTTGGTTGCTGTCTCGAAGATGTCGTGAATTGTGGGTGGTGGTTCTTGACTTGTGGCGCTGGTGCTGTATGATGCGCGGTTCTGGATGTCATTGTTGTAGCTTGTATGGCCTCGCATGCTTTGGATACGGCATATGGATTGTGTAATGCGGTATGATGGTGCTCTTCTTGATGGAGCTTGGGAAACATAGCTTGCTCTTCCTCCATAACGTTGCATAGAAGGGAAGTGGCCCAATTTCGAAGGTATGATGGCCCGTGGCATCCGTCCAACAAGACCTGCTTTCTGCAGGCCAGTATTAATGGCCCGCAGAGCTTTCATAATCGCTGTAATATCGTGAGAGCAATTGAGACAAGTATAAAACCACTTCAAGTCCATCACTGACTATAAAGTCAAGTCATGAAAGGCAGACTCGGGCTCTACCATAGCCTGGTCGCCGACTGGTGGCAATCGGCGACCGCAAGATCTCCGAGCCTGTCAGAGACATCCAGATGCGGCACATCTGGCCACCATCCTTGACCTTGAGAATCAGATGCAATCAGTGCAGTGGAACCCGTAAGCCCGTACTGCGTGTAGTCGTATAGTCGCAAGGAAAGTTAAAAGCGGCGGGCGGTCGATCACGGCCGAGTCGAAAAAAAAGAGCAAAGTTCTCATTCCTCCGTTTCCATCGCTGTCTCTCTTTCCTTACTGCGATATTTCTCCCTCTACACTCTACACGAATTGTACTACTGCTATTCCTACTACTACTCCTTCCCCTTCTTCTCTGGACACAATGTTCGCCCGTCCCGCAACATCGGCAGCCCGAGCGGCCCGCCTCACCACGCAACCCATCCGAACCCTCGCAACAGAAGCCACCTCCCCAATCACCAATACTGCGCGATCCCACAAAGTGGTCGTCGTAGGCGGCGGCACAGCCGGCCTCGCAATATCGCACCAGCTCCTCCGCACCGGCCACTTCAACCAAGACGACATCGCGGTGATCGACCCAGCCCAATTCCACAACTACCAACCCGGCTGGACACTGGTCGGCGGCGGGCTCAAGACGAAAGAAGAACTGCGCCGGCCCATGCAAAGTCTCATCGACCCCAAGCTGAAATTCTACAATGAGCCCGTCTCCACCTTTGCGCCGGAGAATAACTTCCTCACGCTGGGCAATGGCGACAAGCTGGGCTATGAGCAGTTGGTTGTTGCGCCGGGGCTGGCGCTGAACTGGGGCGCTATTAAGGGGTTGCAGGAGGCGTTGGACGATAAGGCTTCGCCTGTTTCGTCGATCTATGGCTATGACACTGTTAGCAAGGTTTTTGGGACCATCCAGAAACTGGAGAAGGGGAATGCCATCTTCACCCAGCCTGCCGGCGCGATTAAGTGTGCTGGCGCCCCGCAGAAGATCATGTGGCTGGCGCTGGATCACTGGAAGCGGAGGGGTCTGTATGACCCGTCCAACGCGGCCGGGTCGGCGGTGAAGATCAGCTTTGCGACGGGGTTGCCTGTGATGTTCGGTGTGCCGAAGTACAATGCCGTCTTGACGGAGATGCAGCAGCAGCGTGGGGTGAATGGGCTTTTCCAGCATGATCTCGTTGCCGTGGAGGGGGACAAGGCTGTTTTTGCTCGGCCGGATGGCCAGGAGCAGGTGACCAAGCAGTTTGATTTGCTGCACGTTGTGCCGAAGATGGGATCGCCTGCTTTTGTGAAGAATAGCCCGCTGGCGAACGAGGCTGGTTTCGTGGACGTCGACGATGCTACCGCCCAACACAAGAAGTACGCTAATGTCTGGTCGGCGGGTGATGCGTCCAGTCTGCCGACGTCCAAGACGGCTGCGGCGGTGACGGCGCAGGCGCCTGTTGTTGTGCGCAATCTCCTGCAGACTATGGAGGGGAAGAAGGCTGATGCTGTATATGATGGGTACACTTCTTGTCCGTTGCTGACGGAGTATGGCAAGGTGCTTCTGGCGGAGTTCAAGTATGGGGGTGTGCCGAAGGAGACGTTTGGGGACTGGTTTGGCATTGACCAGGCTACGCCGCGGCGGGCGTTCTACCACTTGAAGAAGGATTTCTTCCCGTGGGTGTACTATAACTCTATGGTGAAGGGGGAGTGGGCTGGTCCAAAGGGGTGGAACTAGGGTCAATTGAGAATTGTGTATTATGGAATTGGATAGACAAATTAGAATCAGAGAGGATCTGCTTATCATGGAGATGTTTTGTATAGAACTGGGGATTCCTTAGAGATGCCCATCTTATCACTATCGCATGGCACAGATAAGAGTCGACATCGATCTATTAATATATGCATAGAAACAGAAAGAACCATCTCTTCTATCTCGAACTCTCTCCATTTCATCATTTTCTCTTCTCCCCACACGCTAACGGGCCGGGTTGGCCTTCCCCCCACGGCAGCCTCCCAAAAGAGAAAAGTTTCCCGCAATGGGGCAGTTGGGGAATCGAAGTCAGGGCAATCTGGTGAATCCATGAAAAAGCGACGACATCAATATAGGAGTCTGTCAGCGGTAGTTGCGAACAAGTATCCGAAATAAAGACAGGAAAATCTGACACGAGGGAAAAAGGCAAGAGGGTTAGAAGCCCGAAACAAAATGATATCTCTATTGCCCCCGGCAGACAAAACAAGACTCAGTCTCCCTCCGATGCCAACCTTCCCCTCACCGGAATCTGAATCTGTGGAAATCAGAAATCTTCCAAGCTTCTCTCCAACCGCCTCCTCCTTTTCTCCTCTCGCGCTTTTCATGGGCCCCACTCGCGCTCGCTGACGCCTTCCCTCTCTACTGTCCACTGGGGGAGTCTACTGCTGCTGCCGGGACTGGAGGTAGTTGTAGGCACCGTAGGCGATGGCACCACCGATCAGGATGGCGGCGTACAGGCCGACACCGAGGCCGCCGGAGGAGGAAGAGGCGGAGGAGGAGGAAGAAGCGGCGGTGGCCTGGGCCTTGGGCTGGGGGTCGCCAGGCTGGAGAAGTTAGCGTGCGATCGAGAGACATGTAGTTACATTTCAAGAATTTGGGGTAAATTGAGTACAGAACATACCATGCGCTTCACCTTGCCGACAAGCAGACCATCCAGAATCTCGCGCGCCTCGTCGGAGTGGCCGACATCCTCGAAGGCCTCGGTGCCGTCCTGGCCGGCGACATCCAGCAGAACTTCCTCACCACCACTGGAATTCAGGGTTAGCTCCTGTTCCGTAGATTGTGACACGGAGTGGTGAAATGGGGGAGCATGGCAGTTGGCATGCCCGGGGGCAGATGTTCGCGATAAGTATCAACCCATCGCAAGCGTATATGACGGGAAGAGAACGATATGGTGAGGGAGAACATACGGATGCTCATCCACGAAGCTGCTGACGTCGTAGACCTTCTCGTGGATGACCATGTACAGGTCCTTCTTGGTGTTGTGGCCAGAGACCTCCTGGAGGGTGAATTCCTTGTCGGCAGACATGATGGGAGATCTGATGCAATCGCGTAGAGTATTAGCCAGCTGGATTGAGCACAGGATGCCAAAGAGTGAGAGAGAGACAGAGAGAATGGGGGCGGAGAGGGTTGTCCGTCGGAGACAACGAAAATGCCGATAGGGGAAACATGGGCTGTTGAGCGGGGAAGTCCGTAGCACAGGGATTACTCACGTAGCGGGAAAGAGGGAAGAAAGCGGAAGAAGAGCAGAGAGTATGTGCAAAACACAAAACACCGGGAGCCCAAGTCGTACGGAGGAGAAGAGTGAGAATGGGAAAAAGGAAGAGGAGAGAAAGAGTCGAGGCCGAGAAAGTCGCAAGTGAATGGGACGTGCGCACAGGGCGGTCTCTCCAGGTACATCTCTCTATCATTCTATCATTTTGATTACTATGACGATGATTACTACCATGATTGTATTCATCCGCTGATTACCGAGCTGATTCTGTCTCTTGGATTAACCTAGGAATCACACTGGACACTTGTCTACGAGAACTGGAGGCCGAGATCGGCTCTCCACGAATCAGCGCCTGCTTATTTAGAACCTCGGCGCATATGAAGATATACACAACACGATGATGATAGTGACTTCTGCTCGAGGGTGTCGGAATCCGGCCTCGATCTCGGGAGATGTCCCACTCTGCCCACCAGATCCGCCCGATCCCATTGCCTTCGACGCTGAAGAAAGTGGGATACCCGAGGTGCTCGGGTAGCACGACGGGAGTACGTTGGTGAGTGCGGAATTGGTGATCTGACATCGATCAGCCTGACAAGGCAATTTCTGTCCCGATCTACTGAAGATTCTACTTTTCAGTCTTTAACAGGCAGCCCATAAGATACAGGAGAATCCCATCATGATTGATACACTGTCCACGAATTGATCGTGATGATGTATATACCGAACGCCATCTATCATCATCGCTATCGTGACATGCAAACTCCAGAATGCCCAATCACTACACAAAACAATCCAGAACAGAACGCTCATTTCGCTGGGACTCGCTCGTAAAACACAATGTACGCTTGTTCGTTCTGCAACCGGTCGCGCGCCCGCAGATCTCGCGGGTTGAAGTCGCTCGCTCGCTCGTCATCAAACTTGCGCCAGCACTGGCGCTCCGCATCCCGCACCAGCGAGATGTAGTGTCCGCTGCTCATCGAGGATCCAATGTGTCGCAGCACCGCAAAGGCATCGTAGGTAAATGGCCCCGCAGTGGCACTGGTCGCACCAGGCACTCGAGAGTCCGCAGCTGGCGCCGACTTGGATGAGTCGACGACAAAATCATCCATCCGCAGCCCGTGGAGAGGAAACTCAATCGGAGTGTGGATCTTCCGCGCGCTCTGAGTCTTGGACGCTGAGAAGCGCTTGAAATGTACCACGAGGATCTGGGGCGCGCGCGTAATGATGATCTGCTTAGTGGCCATGCGCTTGCACTTGCAATGTGGACACCTCCACACCTCATCCCCACTCAGCATCTCCTCTTGGCAGTAGCTCCGGAGACACTGGTAGATGTCGCCCGTGCCAGTGGGAGGGATCTCGACGCTGATACTGTAGAACGCCTCGTAGGTGGTAGATGTCTGTCGGCAGGTCGTGCAGCAGAGCCGGCTGGCATGTTGCCCAGCAAACAGGGACGAAATAAAAGACTCTTCCCGGTGGCAATATCGATTCCACTCGATTCGGGACACCTCTGGGACGGGCATCCGCTCCCGCTGCATCTCCTCGGCAGAGGTCAGTGGTCGCAGAGGGTTGCGCTGCCAATTGATGTTGAGATCTTCGTGGAGACAGTCCACGAGGAAGTCGAAAAACTCCTTCGCATCCTGCTGGCGATCAATAGCCCACTCCCGGTTTAGTCGACCACAGAAGTTGCGGAAAGAAGTCGGCATGATCACTTCCACATCATTCTTCCAGAGTGACCGGATCAAGTTTGCATAGAGTCCCGGCATCACCCCTTGCGACCCCTTCCAATTCTTTTGTACATAATACCGGAACCGATTGTCAATGAAAAACTTGCTCATCATGACGGTCGCGCTGAGACATTGAATCGTGGAATTCATGTAACAGGTGACGCCAAAGTTGGTCAGGCCTGTTCGTGGAAGCTTCAGACGACTGAGCAGCGAGTTCGGAGTATACAAGGCAGTACGATTGGCCGAGTTCTGGCGTTCCAGATGAGGCTGGATCTGTCGGCCATCCGATACACCACTATAGCTAGGACGCGGCACTGCCGGGGGAGGCCGTGAGGGGGCTGCTGGAATGGGAGGAGCCGCATAGTTCGGCGCTGGAGGGGGAGCTGGTCGAGTCTCCGGGCGCACCATCGACTGCTGAACATGATGCGGCTCGGGGAAGCGTCGAAGAAAATCCTCATATGAGTGCACAAACGGAGTCATAGGCTCACTCGCCTCATCCGCCTCCTCTTGAGGCTCCTCAGTGAGCGGCTCCTCCTCAAGGTAGGTGCTTGTGTCGATCTCCTCATTCTTCGATTTTTCCATCCACTCCGAGAGTTCTTGTGAATTGAGAGGGGTAAACTCGCGAAGTCTCCTCTTGCGCACCTCCAGACTGGAGTTGGCGCTCACCATAGTAGGGACTCGACCCAGAGGGCGGCCAGGTCTAGGCGCAGGCTTCTTGGACTGGAGAGAGCTCATGACAGCGGCAGTCGAGGAAGTGGCGAGCGATTGCTGGCCGATAAGATCAATCCAAGCATCCAGACCTCCGAGAAGAAGCGCAGGCGGGCGCCCAGCCTTGAGTGGCTTATACTCATTGAACTCGTAGAGAGTGTCGTGAAGGGCTCTCAAGTGCGGTGCAGATGTCCCCACGGGAGACCCTGCCAGGTAGCTCACCGAAGCTGTGCTTTGATCATAGTAGACCACGAGATCAAACTCGTTCCGCTTCTCGAACAATGCCTGTTCGTGCTCTGGAGAAACAACTAGCCGCTCCTCAAGCTCCTCCGCCGACACGTTCTCTTTCAAAGCCACCGGCTCGACGCAAATGATGGACTTTGCATATATGTGGCCGTTGTCATACTGGTCTCGGGAGCGAACATCTATCAACAGCACGCTGACTTTCCGCATGTAGTCGAGGAGGTCCTGGGCTGTGATGGCAGTCGTGAATGGTAAGTCGGGTGAATTGCTCCGAGTTTCTCGCGCAGAGTGGACGCCATTCGGAGTTCTCGACCTGTACGGGTTATCGAGGCCGCGACTTGGGCTACCGCGTGGTGAGTCTGTGAAATGAGAGTATCGTGGGTTGAACGACCGTGTGCTATCGGTAGACGTTCTGGGCGGATTTGGTGGCGGCTGTGAGGGGACGGTAGTGATAGGGCTGTACGTAGGGTCAGGGGCGCGTGGAAGAGTCGTCGTGAGAGGCAGCTTAGGTGGCACGGTGGGAACACTGGATGAGCTCCCCATGCTCCGAGGACCCATAGGCCGCCTACTCGGGGATGCGTGAGGTGATCCATAGTTCTCCGGAGAAATGTTGGGGATGTAAGGGGAAACCTGACCTGCAGGCTGCGAAGAAGATCGGTCTTGGACAATGCTTGAACTGGGCTCGTTTCCTCGAGACTGTGATGTCTTGAGCCGTGCAAACCTCTGCGCCAGCATGTCCTCGGCCGGACTCGAGAAACGTTTCAGATTTGTTTTCGGTTCGGGAACCCGTTGGAACTGTGTCGGACTCGGCATTCTCACAGCACTGGCGGCTGGCTCACGGTTCTCCCGGCCTCTGGAAGCTTGGGGATCCGGAGAAGCCGAGGCGAAAACTCCCGTTGGTTGTACCTTGCTCTTCAAGTTGTCTTCAATGATTTCCTGCTTGATGGCATCCATTGTTCCTTGTTTGGACCGAACAGCCTGTTTTGCGAGATCCGTTAGCCTCGCTCGCATCCATTTCGCAAAGAAGACCACGCATAGGAGCACCATACCATCATCAGAGCCGCAAATTCTTTGTACCATCCGGGTCGTTGAGTGATATACGTTTTGTAGTCCTGGTGGTGGGGGATAAGATTGACAGTGATCTCCGACGCTCGCAGGTATTGGATGTAGGCGCCGTCGGATTCGTTGTCGTCCGCGAGGTTCTTCGCCCGCTCGATTGCGTCGGCAGCGGTCCTTAATAGAATATCGAGCTAGGGACTGTATGAGCAACTGTCAACCACCAGACGGCCTTTCTCTATACTCACCGGAGTATTCTCATTCACACTCAACAAAGCGGCCTGATCCTGCAGGTCCTTGATGTTGGGAAACCTTGGTCGCGACAGTGGAAAGAGGCCATCCTGATAAGAGCTCGGTCTGCTGACCTGGCCGTTGGAATGCATGTTGCCCCCCACCGAGTAAGGACGCTTGCCGTCCTTCCACGGTGGTATGTTTGGTGGAGAGGGTAGAGTCGCTGCATCGGGGGGCATGGTCGAGGCAGCGAGGACTGTGAATTTATCGCATGGCTCCAGAGAGAGGTCGTGCTAGGCTCCAACGATCGATATGTACAGAACCAAAGAGAGGGATGTGTAGAGATCCAGGAACCACAGCGGGTCTGGGGTAACCACAATGACAATACACCTCTCACCGCCCCCGCCTATGACGCCAGCCTAGCTTAGTCAATTGCTGCGGGCTGCCTGGAGCTCCATCTCATTCTCGACCTAACGCGCTCTCGATTCTCTTTATCCCTTCGATTAGAAGCTCGCGCGTGCTATCTGTGTGCTGTCCTCTCGTTGCATCATGGCAGGCTGGTTCTCTTCAGCCTCCCCGCTCGATGAGCAGATCGAGCGGGCTACCTCCTCGTCTCTGTACGTGTCACTTATCAGTGCTCGGTGTCTGCAGAGGGATCGCCCATCGGGCATTCATTCGCTTGGGATGTCAGTTGCTGACTGTCATAGGGAGGACATTGCCCTCAACCTAGAAATTTCCGATATGGTACGATCGAAAAGTGTCCAACCCAAGGATGCGATGCGGTCCTTGAAGCGTCGGCTTGAGAACCGAAACCCCAACGTCCAGCTAGCAACTTTGAAGGTTGGTGCCTCTGGTTTTGCAAATCTCTTGCAAAGGCTCTTACTAACTGCCTTGCCCACTTGACAGTTGACCGACACATGTGTCAAAAACGGAGGCACCCACTTCCTTGCTGAAATCGCCTCTCGTGAATACTTGGATAATCTTGTGTCGTTGCTCAAGTCTGAAGCTGCTCCTCTGAATCCTGATGTCCAGCGCAAGGTTCTGGAGCTTGTACAAAATTGGGCTATGGCTGCACAAGGCCGCATGGACCTGATGTACCTTGGGGAGACCTATCGGAAGCTGCAGAATGAAGGGTTTCAATTCCCACCAAAGACCGAAATGAGTGGCAGCATGCTTGAGAGCAACGCAGTAAGTTGGACGCACGAACTTTGGAGTATGGATGGGAAGGTTGGCTAATATCTTCCGCAGCCCCCAGAGTGGATAGACTCAGATGTCTGCATGCGCTGTCGGACAGCTTTCAGCTTCATGAACCGCAAACACCACTGCCGCAACTGCGGTAACGTCTTCGACCAACAGTGTTCGAGCAAAACACTCCCTCTGCCGCATCTAGGAATTCTACAGCCCGTCCGGGTCGACGATGGGTGCTATGCCAAATTGACTTCGAAATCGTTCGCTCCCTCTGGACTTTCAGACCGCTCTGCGTTCAAAAACCACTCTATAACAAAGTCCAGTGCGATGGAACCGCGAGGTGCCAAGGCAGATACCAGCTTTGACGATGATCTCCGCCGAGCGCTGCAGATGAGTCTCGAAGAGGCAGAAGGCAGAGGTCCATCCGGTTTCGTGCCCCAGACTGGGAATGTCCCTGAGTCGTCCAAGCCAGCTCCCGCACCGGTCGATGCGGATGAAGAAGATCCCGATCTGAAAGCTGCGATCGAAGCGTCACTGCGTGACATGGAAGAACATAAGCAGAAGCATGCAGCTGCGCTGAAGAGCAATGCTCAGCCAAGTTCAGCTTTGCCAGATACCTTGAGCAGCTCGACCCCAGTCCCAAAGAACCCGTACGAACTCAGTCCCGTCGAAGCGGAAAATATTCACCTCTTCTCTACTCTGGTTGACCGGCTGCAGCACCAACCACCAGGGACCATCCTCAGAGAACCGCAAATACAAGAGCTTTACGAGAGTATTGGTGCACTTCGGCCTAAATTGGCTCGAAGTTACGGAGAGACCATGAGCAAGCACGGTAAGACTTGATCGGTACCTTTCCTTTTTCTATTATCATGCTGACTCTGGCAGATACCCTGCTCGACCTTCATTCGAAGCTATCAACCGTTGTGCGCTACTATGATCGCATGCTGGAAGAGCGCCTCAGTAGCGCTTATTCACAGCAAACCATGGGATATGGGGCTGCTCCTGGGGCACCTCAGTATCCCAGTATTTCTGGCATGCCAGCCCAGGTGCCTGATGTGAAACCTGGTGCCGAGAACTTTTACTACGGAAATCCATCTGATATCGGGCGCCCACCCACTACCGTCTATGCAGCACCACAAGTCAACGGCAGTGGTTATGAAGCTCCGCCCAGTGGTCTCACAAGCCCTGTGTACCCACCTCAAGCTCAACGTGGACCTCCCGCAAGTGACTCTCACAACAATGCTTGGAACCCGAGTCCATACCCATCCTTGGGGTCACCGCCGCCTTCTCATAATACCGCTCCTAGCCATGTTGCTCCTGGCGCTGGCGGGCCGGCACAGTACTATGCGCCTCAGCCAGACCAAGACCCAACCAAACCACAGTATCCCGAAGCGCCATATCATCCGTCCCCTGTGATGCGTCGAGACTCTCAATATCAGACCAGTGCACCGCCAAGTATTCCCGAGCCACAATCACCCGAGCATGTACAGTCGCCTGGTTACTCTACCGTTCCTCCGCCTGCATCTGCTCAATATCAGCAACCCAGCGGACCTCCGCCTCAATCATACTATTACCAGCCGCAACAACACACCGCTGCACCGACTGCTGCACCGGCGGCATACCCACAGATGTCAACTGGCCAACCGGCAGCTTATCCGGATGTCAGTCAAGCGCAACCACCGGCGACACATCAGTCCGCACGGCCAGTGGAGGAGAGCTTGATCGAGCTGTAGCAGCCTTGCATTTCTTTTTACGGCGTTTTGCTTTACTCTAGTGTGCGCGATGATACCTGAGGTTTTCTATCATTCTTGCGAAGACTGTATCCATTGAATTATCTACTATAATTCTCGATAAATCACTTAGAAGCCGAGTAGCTCAGAGCGGGTGATTCCATCCCCACGTTACCGTCCATAGTCCCGTTACGGTAATATTACCCGTGCCTCCCCATCGCCCATCGCCGAAGACAGCGAGAGTTCGCCTTCCACCTCGTTCCCTTCGTTCACCTCCTCTCTCTCCTTCTCTCCCCTCACCTCTCACTCATCGCCGACGGTTGTCTCGCAACCAGGACCGGCTCGAGCGGGGCGGTGTAGACACACCTCTTTGCATCCGACTATTGCGACCTCGTTGCTTTTTCACCTGCACGTCCCATCTGCCGTGATACCTCTTTTGCCTCGGCCAATCCCCGTCGATGCTCTGTGCAAGTCATTGATTTACCCGCCTCTGGCTCTCTGGAGCTTTTGCCGCCATGCCAACCAGTACTTCGTCCCCTGTCAAGCGCCCGGGTCTCGGCCGCCGCGCCGTCTCCTCGCATGCGGTCGTCACGCGGACCAACTCTGGCGAGCTCTCGCAGTCTCACTCCTCCAAGGCCCCCGTTCATCATAAACCGCATCGCGCTCACGTTGTGGGCGGTGGCCACCGCACCCATCACCGCAACCCCTCCTTTGGCAAGAATCTTAATAAATTGCAGCGCTTCCAGCTTGGCCCCGAAACGACAGGTCGCCACCATCTGCGCAAGAAGTCCGCCCCCGCAACTCCAGTTGCGAGCCCCAAGGGAACCGCACACGTACACTGGGACGGTCTTGTGGAGGATCACCCGAAGAATCATTCGATGAAGAGAAATAACTCCACACCTGTGCTGCGGCGGAATACTTCCGGTGTCGCGAAGAAGGCGCTCGTTACGGGCCGCCCGCATTCGAGCTCTGGGAAGAAAAAAACGGTCGGGTTTGAGCTGGGCGAGGACGAAAATGACGACGCTGAATGGGAGGACACTACACAGTCACCTGAAAGCACAAGGCGCAATTCGGCGGCACCCTCGAACCATAGCCTGGAGAATGCGGCGGTCTTGGTAGATCCGCTCACCTTTGTGAAGCGTCCGTACCCGCAGATGCCCCGAGCCACGAGTCTGCCAGACTCGATCACCAACACCTTTGCCAGGCAAGGCTCTGAAGACGAAGACGGGGAGGATCAGGTGGAAGACTCGGATGAAACACATGAAGCCCAGCAGCCGCAGGAACAAGGCGATATTGCCAACCGTCTTCTCAGCCCATCTCATTCGGCCAAAGCTCCCCCTGCCATGTCTTCTATCTCTGCGATGGCTGAGCACAAACCGTCTCCTCTGAGCTCTGCTTCGCGCAGCGCGTCTTTCATAGCCTCTGGCCAAGATGGCGCTCGGCGAAACTTCTCGACATCAAATCTTGGAGCCAGTATGTCTGGCAGCCAAACTCAAGCCACCTCGTCCTCTATGGAAGGTGGCGTCTCACGGTTCATCGTGAACAACAACAAGTCGGGACAGCATGCCTCCTCGCGGACAGACTCAGACCCCTCATCCTCTTTCCTACCTAACTATCACCCCCAAACACCACCGTCACCCCGTCGCCATGCCGGCAAGACTACTGCTTCCCCAGCGCGACCTCGTGGTGCCGACCTGCAGTCCCGGACCCAACAGAAGCTTTGGCTTCAGCGTACAGCTACTCTCAATCATTCTCCTCCTGATACCCATGGCCTATCCACTGCGGCGGGTCCTTCCGCCATCGACCCATCTTTCATGGCTACTGGTCATACTCGCTTAGTCTCTGGAGCCTTTGATGCTTCCAAGGGAATCAACGGAGCCGGTCGAGGCGGCCAAGGGCACGATACCGAGGAGCGACATATCAAAAAAGCATACGAAAAGACCTCATTAGAGCTGATGGTAGTTCGACGATTCCAATCACCTACAGCCGATAGCTTCGCTCGTCTCCGCAGCATCGCCCGAGCGTCGAAGGCTCTTGCAGTTGATTCCGATCAGGGATCTGCCCTAGGCAAACCGGTCAAATCAGCACCCTCATTAACCCTCCTCCAACGCGGCAATCAGCCAACAAGACTGGCCTCCAGCTCCGACTCCAAGTCCCAAGTACCCGACACCCACTCATCCTCCGAGGAGCCAGCGACTCAGAGCGAGTCCACCGACACCCAGGCAGTCAAGTCTGCCCATCCCTCCCATCGCATTTTCTCCACATCGGACGAGGCATCATACGGCCTACAAGGCGACAATGAATCCGAAGAATTCGGCGAAATGTCCGAGCTCGACTTGATGATCCGGCGCATATGGAATAGCCGCGAGGTAGCCATTTCCGGCTGATGGTTTCCCCTCAATGCTTTGTTCTTACGTTGATGACTCTGTCTTTTGTTTTTCGGTTTTGCAATTTCGGCGCTGGTGACATTCAACGCGTGATTCGGCTCGGATATGGTGGTTTTGATTCTTGCATGCTTGCACATAGCCTTGATTCGTGAATAGCCTCAATGCTAATATAATCTGCCATAGCGTCTTCATCCTCATCTCGTAGTTTTACCCACCGCGTTCCGGATGACCGGCCATAGTGTGAGATAGCGACCCTGCCTAGATGTTATAACCCTGGTATCCTAGAGACCTTGGGAGTCTATACTGAGACCAAGAACATGGACTTTAACGATATAGTTCGAGAACACGAAAATGAAATCGCGTATATTAAGCCCAGCAAGAATCTATTGCACATCTGAAAGTGGAGGATTCCATCCCGAACGCCGTCCTATCCAACACGAGTCTAGAGTATCCGGCCATATGTATAAATCCACCACAATGGGATCAAAGGAGAAAATGGGTATTATCAACATGAAAGGGGTGTGTTCTTCAAATCGGGGGCATTAACCTGGACAAAGGAGTGACGAGAACGAGGCCTTCAGGAAAAAAGTGTGAGTGACTCTTCAGGTGGGTAGAATGGGAAAGAGTGAGTCCCTGCAAGCTATTGTGCCTTATCTCTGCCTTTGCCGCGATGTCCATGTCCTCCACGGCGGGGGGTCTTGCTTGCTCCGGTAGCATGGACGTGGTTTCCAGATGACTTGCCCTCGCTCTGCGCCGCCGAAGCAGGGTTCTTCTTCGACTGTGCAGAGGCAGCGTTCGGAACAGGCGACCCCTTCTGGCCCTGCCCAGCAGGTTCAGTCGCAGACCCCTTATTCCCACCGCGCTTGCGCGACCTCCCAGATGCAGTGGGAGCTTTCCCACCACGTCCACCCTTCCCACCGCGCGACTGGTCCGGTTCAGGGTCAAGAAGACCCTGGACGCGTTTACTCTCCTGGTCCCACCACTGCTGGAACTCCTGTTCGGCTTGGATGTCCTGAAGATTGTGTTTTGCGGTGGCGGCCTCGCGGATGACGTCTTTCTCGGTTTGTTGTTGTTGCAAGATTGTTGCGAGGGAGAGGGAGCCGCCGGATGGAGAGCGGGAGCTTGGGGTGTATGGATCTGGACGGGGGATGTGGCGGATTGATTGGATGGCGGGTTGGAGGGAGGTCTTTGGGAGGAGTGGTTGTTGGTGGGATGGGGTTGGGGGTCCTGAGGGTGAGGGTTTGGAGAATGATGAAGGCTGCATGTTGCCTGAAGCGCTGCGATTCTGGGATTGTACGGGTGTGGCGATTGGCTTTGAGCGAGGGGGTGGTGTTCCGGCCACGGTCTGACGGAGAGTCATTGGTTTTTGGGCGGTCTTCGACGGTTCGGAAGTAGGTGGTGTGCTGGATCCAGATTGGCCGGGGAGAGGGTCTTTGCCAGGTGTTAAGGGTGCAGCAGGTGGTGGAAGCTGCCATGGATTCTTAGGTGCTTCTTTCGCCTTCTGCTGTGCAGCTAGCTTTTCTTGCATCTGCTGCTGTTGCATCTTCTTCCGCTCTTTTTGGGATATCTTTTGTGTGAAGCTGCCGCTGCTCTCGCGGCGTCCTGCCATTTCCAAGGTAAGGTTGGATACCCGGGACTGAGAAGTCTCGCTCATGATGTCCTTGAGATCCTTTTTGCTGCTGGAGATCACAGGAGAGCCCCAGGGTACTGAAGAATCAGGTGACGAGACCAAACCACGCTTCTGATGAAGCCCAATGGCCCGGGATTCAGTCGGAGACTCGGCGAGCAGTGCATTCCGTGGAGAGGACATTTGTTCGTCCAGAAAGCTTCTATCTTCGAGAGACTCGGCTTCTGGCACGCTCGCTCCCAGCGCCGGAGAGTCAGGGTATGACCGATTCTCAGGCGTGCCTCCCAGCCGTACCCCACGCATGGCAGCCTTGCCCTTCACGGACTCGCCAGGCGAAAGAGTAGCTTCTTCGTCCATCTGGAACATGAGATCCCCAACCGACTGCCTGGCCTTGAGCATAGGGCTAGTGGCAGAGCTTGCAAGATCCTTGGGCACGTTGTTCTTGCTCTTACGAACCGACGGAGGCGCATTGGCTTTCTCGCTCATGGGCGGTCGTGGTCGCACGTCATACGATTCCACTTGACTGAGTCGGGATTGCAAAGCCATTGCGTCGATCCGCCGTCTCTTATCCTTTTCAACGGAGCTAGCAATCTCCGGGTATCTCTCGAAGACATACTCTTCCGAGTTACGTCCTCGTGAGACTGGATAGCATGCCAGCTGGTTCTCATGGCAGACTGAATCAAGTTCGTGGAGAAGATCCTCGTCGAGGCCCTCCAAGTATCTAAAAATATTGTCAGTTGTCGTCTGCGAGACAAAAGTATATGGGCAGCAATACCTGTTCGCAAGCATAGCTTCGAGGTTGAGACAGATATACTCCAGAGAAGCCTCTTTGAACTCAGACACAAAGATTGGAGCAACAGAGTTGAGCAGATAGGAAACATTGCGCGTGTTGACTGCGAAGTCAGTCAGATGAATTCAATGTTGACCAGTGGACAAAACTTACCGAAACGACCAAGCATCTTCTGGCAGCTCTGTGACAGTCGATCAATCATCAACTCGTTGGCCACGTACATCACGTCAAGGAGCAAGTCGATAAGACCGTCCAGATCCTTCGTTCGCACTTGATCAAACAATTGATCATCTGCATCGGCATATAGATAGCGTAGGACAAAGTCAAACGTCTGTCGATCTATGTGTTTGAGATCGACATGCACCTTCTCTGATGGATCAGAGCGACGCAGCTCAAGCCACTTGCCGCCGGCACGGCCGTTGAACAAGGCATCGAAGAAGGGACATCGCTGGCAAACAACTTGGCTGTGCACTTTGACGAAGTCACCGTTCAGTTGAACAATCACGTCTGCATCGTCAAAGAAAGAGGGGTGTCTGATGGCATGCGCCAGATCAGTCTTCAAGCTTGGTTGTGGTTCTACCATCAACCTCGCGGCACGCTCTAGCGTCGGCAACCCGAGGTGCGTTGCAACACGCATCACCTCTGTGCGTACCTGACGATAGCGAGCTGCATTTTGAGGCGAGCTTCTTGCCTTGTGCCAAACGTCAAGAATGCTATCGGTGTAAAGGAAGAAGACCAAGTTCATCACGGTCAAGAAGTCCACGCCAAGAAGCCGAATCTGAATGTGGCCGTCCTTGCCGTATTCAATGTCAAAGACATCGGGAACAGAGGCAAAGTAGGCAGTCCGGAACTCTTGGAGTGCCTTTCGCAAGACCGGACTGCGACCGGTCAGGATGAACTCGTGCGCAGGAATTCGTGCGTCAGAAAGTGAGCTGGTGACCCAGACGGATCCTTCAGACCGCAATGGGAGGAACTGGTTCTCCATATCTGACGAGCTCAAGATAGCCTGCTTGATTGCCGCCGCTGTGGATAATGGAAACGGGTCCTCTGACGCATCTGCGTCGAGGATTCCATCCACATCCTCGACTCCGGGGGTGATGAATGGAGAGAGGGGCAGAAGATCATCCCTCAGGGTACTCTGCTCAATGTGAATCTGTTCGCGCGTCACATCGCAATCACGCTGAGCAACAGCGTACGCTCCGAAGGCATTACTTCGCACAGCCACTGCCCTGGAAAGGCCCGGTATCCGAGCAAACTTGTAGTCTTTGGATGCACCATCCTTGTTCTTCGTCCGTTTCTCCTTTCTCCAGGCAGACCCAGATGTTGTACAGATAATGATCGAGCCATCTTGGCCCACGTCAACATCACTGGCTGCCATGTGAGACTTCTTGACAGACCAGGCCCTGACAGGAGCAGCCAAGGAGTTGCGGATCTTGGCTGGATTTGTCGTAGACGTCAGTGCCGGAGGATCATCAGGCTTGTTGACCTGGACTGTGAAGACCTCGCCAGAGCTGGACAAAGCACAAATCGTGTCACCACCGCACGCAAGCTTGACGATGCGGTTGACTGAAGCATCGTACCTTGTCGCCATGAAGCTATCTCGGATAAACCTCGATGTTGAGTCTAATGGCAGAGATAGCTTGGAGTAGCCATACTGCGAGAAGACCCACACCTCGTTATTCTGGAGCAGCACAGCAGTGGCGCGGTCAATGGCAGACACCATCTGGATCGGGCTTTTGAAAAGCGAGGCTCCGACACGCCGGGGTGTGATCTGGACCTCGAGAGACCGAGCGTCAGAGTCAACCAGGCCGAGCTGCCCCTCATTCTTGCCGAATGTGTACAGCCCGGAGTCACTGAAGACGACAGAGTGAATTGACGACGCGGCCGCCCCAATAATCATCTCCTTCTTAAATGGGTTGAAAATCTGTCGCGGGGTAGTCTGAATGGGCACATCGTTGCGATTGCTTGTCCTCGGGAGGCCATAGCCAAGCTGTCCGAACTTATTGCTACCCCAGCTAAAGATCTCACCATACTCCGTGATGGCAAGACTGTGGTCTTGGCCAAGGGCAACTGACATGACCTTCTTCCCTTCCAAGGCGCCCGTCTCGATGCAGACAAAGCTGAATCGTGTGGATTCGTCTCCGGTTCCCAGGCGACCACCGGGCCCGAAACCGCAAATGAACAGGTTGGCTTCTGGATCATCGGTGATTATGGCAGTATGAAGCTTCGACATGACAACGTTCTGAATCTTGATCGGCTTATTCCTGATGAGAGTAGGCAACTCGTTCGAAATGCTGTGATCGAGGGTGTCCGATAAGCCGAGTCGTTCCATGTCCTCCACATATTCGCGATGGAATCGTTGTAGAAGATGCTCCGGTCGTTTCAGCGTGATGCGTTCCGGAAACTGGCGGTCATCCTGGTCTCCCAGTCCAAGATTCAGGTTCTTATTGCTACCGAAGGTGAATACCTCGTCCGCAGAGAAATCTGTCCGAGGTTTCAAGGTGCTCCGTGCAAGATAGTGTTCGTCCACGTCCTCTCCGTCGTTCGACGCGGCGTTGGAAGCAGCATCGCTAGCCGTGACGCCGGGAAACATCGAGTTAGGATATCCCCCTGACGAGATGATCTGCTTAATGTCCCGCGATCTGATAGTCGCTCCGTAGACGTCAAACGGGCTGTAGCCTTCCCGGTCCTTGATCTTGATCAAGCTCCCACTCAGGTGACTTGTGTGCCCCAATTTACTGAAATCCGTCATATCCCGTACGTCTCGTACCATCAACGCCTGGGCAATGGTCGCATTTCCGGCGTAGAGCGCTCGATGTAGCGCCGTCCATCCGCTTTCCCAGTCCTGCGCATAGATATCTAAAAACGGGATCTCGAGGAGCGCGCGGGCGAAGCTGTTGGCGGACGGTTTGGGAGAAGAGGCGACATGATGCAAAAGAGTCCTCCCGTAGTGATCGCGTGCGTTGACATCAGCCCGCGACAAGGCCGTACTACCACGCTGAGCACTCGGTCGTTCGGGAGTGGATGTCCCAGGCGATAGACCATATGCTTTCTTCTGTTTCTGGGGATTCGGCGAGGAAGCGATCATTGACCCGGGGCTTCCAGTCTTTGACGACAGACTCGCCGCCGTTGCGGCCGGGCCACCGGATCCTCCTGTAGCTCGCGGTCCGGCAAAGGTTGCGTTTGCCAGGAACCGGTGGAAGCTATCCACATCATCTTGAATGAAGTATTCCCACAGCTTGCTACTCATGTGCCCGGAGTGGAAGGACCGCAGAATCTCTTATCAGGCCCAAGCCGGAGCGTCACCACCAGTGGGTTGACCGCGACGGAAGAGCTGGGTGACAAGAGAGTGCTGGTTGGAGGCAAGAAAAAGGGTCGATTTGGGGAAATCGACGCGTCCTCAGTCAATGCGATTCGACCAGAGTTCCAGTAACGCGGTGTGACACAAAATCGATTGTGGGATTGTTCGAGGAGGGAGGGTTCGCGCGCGGTGGCGATGAGCGAGGCTTATGTGGCAGGATGTCGCGGAAGACCTCGGGTACGGACGAGGGGAGAGCGAGGGAGGAGGAAGAGGAGAAGCAAAAGAGAAGACGCGATGTCTCAGCAGGTCGTTGTCAGAAGGTCCGAGTTGGTTGTCACACACTTGGAAGAAGCGAGTGTCATCATCCCATGGATCCAGACTCCCCCGCTACCGGCCAATCGTAGCACGCACGTCCCTCCATGAGCCCCGATGAGAGGCGCGCATCATTTCGTCCAGCGAGCTCGTGGCAGATTGATTCGATATCAGCTTGATCGGACAGGAATATCAACGATCACCCTCTTGTATCGCGCATTCCCCCGCACTCCGGCAGTTCACGGCTCTCCGCTGGTGCCGCAGTCTATAGCGGCAACCCCAGTATGTATGAGTCCTATGACATCTGGAAGATGCCTATCAGAGCTCTACCGGCTATAGAATAAGAGAACTCTCTTGTGTTCTAGGGCCCTACCTCTTCATTATACGTACGTGATATTACAAAAACTATATTGTACTGATCAAGGCAACGGGCCTCTCATTCAGAAAGAAGGGGTGTCTATCTAGCAACATCCCATCTGATGGACACTTATCAGACGGCTACCTCAAAGCCCTGCTGTAGCCTTGGATGCTGCACCGTCATAAACCCTGGCTATCTCCCCGTCCTCATCGCTACTCTCTCGGCCAAAAGCGTCGGAAGACTTCCGTTTCTCTCTGTCACGACTAGTAAGCTCAACATGATCGAACATTCCTGGTTGATGGTTTTACCTTCGATGTATGACAACAGCAGAGATGAATCCGGCCCACAGGAGAAAGTAGAATACGAATGTCACGGGCCATCCTTTCCTCCATCGGGGTGCGCCGTCGGGTCCAGCGGTTGGGAAAAGCAGGAGAGGAACCCAGATGTTGAATGAATAGCCGAAGGTCATCATGGAGCCCTAGCAGATGATTAGGATTATACCCGAATCCCTGAGATCAGAGCCATACCAAAATGAGTGCACGCTCTTCCGAGTCATCTTTCACTATTGTGTTTACTGTCGAGTATAACACCGGACTCAGACAGCCAGAAACCCCGAAAAGGTACCATGCAACAAACCTAGATGGAACCGTCAGGTTATATTCTTAGAAACCTTCACAGCGAGACTTACTTCAACCCTCTTGGGATATTCCAGATGATCATGCACAGAGAGGAGAAGAGACAGCACGCAGATGCAAGAGTATAGATGAGCCATGTGGGATAGATCGCGGCAAGAGTCGTCCCAAGCCAGGAGGCCACAATGGTGATAGCATAGATAACCGTCGGTAGCTGGTTGATCTGGGTGACCGAGTATCCCTCGGCCTTGAGCCATAAATTCATGTACGACATCGGATACGACGAGATGATCATGCACCTGAACAGTGAGATGTGAGATCTCCGTATCGACAGGCATCAACCGCATCACTTACGCGTAGCATGTAATGAACACCCAGATATGCCACCTCTTTAACGTTCTCTTGAACACACCAAGCCCCAGTTTTCCTGGTCGACGAATCTGGGCTCTCCGCGCCCTCTCCTTGGAGAGCGCGATATCACTCTCTGTTAAATAGAACGGACGAGGTGAGCCTGGAATTCCGGGGAACACCATGAAACCGATGAAAGCCACTGGAATAGTAAAAATGCCATCGATGATGAACAGCCATCGCCAACCAGGCATTCCACCTACCCCAGACAAGTTGGTATATGCAGCAGCTTGTAAGTAGCCGCTAACCATGGTACCCAGCGGGTTGCAAATGAACCATGTGCCTGCCCGTTTGAAGAGTTCTGGGCCAGAATACCAGGACCCTTGGACAGTAAAACCGCGTCAGTATTTTCTACCGATGAACTTTTGTCCATATGTCACTCACCGAGAATGAAATGCGTCCCGGCAAAAACAGGTGCTTCCAGCATGCCTACTAGAAAGCGAAGTGCGTACAGCTGACTGACATTGGTGACGCGACTCTGAGCAAAGGTACAGATACCCCAGAGAATCTCAAGTCCAGGGAGTAGCCAACGAGCTCTGTCCTTCAGTTAGTCAATTTTACTTCTTGGAAAACGAGGACACTGGTACTGACAGAGCGGGTCGTGACATCAACAGCAGCCCTGGGACTTGAAACACCACGTATGCAGTATAGTAGCAGACATTGAAGTAGTTGAGCTCGTTGCCGTTTAGTTCAAAGTCTTCCTTGAGGCCGCTAACATAGGCATTGCTGATATTCGTTTGGTCTGTGATCTCGACATCAGCCAAGCTCACTTGCGCACTTGTATCATAACCTCACCCAGGTATTTCACGAAGACTGTGACTGTCAGTTAGTTTCTCCATCAGCTTCGGCGAGGACCTTACAGCATAGGCACGCAAATACGAGGATCGACACATCCAATTTGAAGAGGAGTCTAGATACGTTAGTCCCGGGGTGTCAAAGTGCAATATGCGTGGGTATTCTCTTTACCGTCTCTCCTCTGAGGGATAAGATGATGGGTACCAGTTGACTATCTCTTTCAAGATACCCGATGGTCCTGGCTTTGCGGACTTTGAATTGGCCTCTGCCATGACATTCGAGCAGCAGGCGATCACCTGGACAGACGTACAACTCTTCTGGCCGAAGCCCAAACAATATAGCCTATTTGTTGGCCAGAAAAATTCCTTCTATATGAAAGTCTTTCTCCAACTCATTATATCTTTGATGCCTCCAGAGCCATGAATCTTTGTCCATCCTCGAGTCATGCATCAACACCCTTGCAATCCCCCCACCACCTGTCGCCATCGGATTCTCTCCGGCTGGGTGTATTCCAATGTAAAGAGCATTCACACAGGACGGATAAGACGGCACAAGTTTTGAGGACGCTGAGTGGAAGTTCGTGAGATGCTTTCACACAGAGGTCTGGACTTCGACATGTTTGCTGACGATGACGTGCCCGCTCCTCGCACAACATCCGATGATTAGCCGTTATCTGACGCGTCGATGATCAGATAAATGGCGTGATTCGATATCGAGAATAGCACAAAGGTCGAGATGTGCGGGGTTGAGACGGGATGCGTGAGGCTTCGCACGATATATATGGGGGTGCGGTTCCGGCCTTCTTAATCCGATTGCACATATTGCTCAACATTTCAGAGAACAAGCGGAAAATCATTACGGAGATCCGTTGAACTTATCATGCCTGGAAAGCTGCTCGATCGATATGACCATGTCCCGGTGACTAAAGAGAACTGTGAGCTGTTACTGTTGTCGATTGTGGACTGTGAGATGGACTAACCAAAACCAGTGGATTGGGCTGAACTCATCACCCTTGACCTCAGTCAGTACGAGCAGCCTGGTGGCAAGGAAGCCCTTGTCAAGCAGCTGGAGCATGCAGTGCGGCATGTTGGTAAGTCATGTCTCTTTGGTTTGGCCTCTCTTAGGTACAAGTATTGACTGAACGTCGAAGGTTTCTTCTATGTGAAGAATTTCAACATCAGCCAGGAAGAAGTTGATCGCCAGTTTGCAATAGGCCGCGAGTTCTATGCACTACCGCTCGAGGAGAAGCTCAAGTATCACAACTCCAACGACCTCGAGAATGGCGAGTATAACGGGTATCGACCAGCTGGCCATCGCATGTAAGAGCTCAATCAAAGGCATGACATCGTGCAAGGCTGACACTACACTAGTCTTGGGAACGGTGTCAAGGACAACGTGCAAGTCTATAATATTCCCAAGTTCGATGGCTACCATAAGCGGCAACAGCCGCCTGTCATTTCTGATCACATCGCTGAGATTGAGGCTTTCAGTCGGGTACTTCACAACATCACTCCCTCTATTCAACTTTTCACTGACTCGAGGACCATACAGAAATGCCACACTGAAGTAGTCGAAAAGCTACTCCGTCTTTTTGCCATCTTGCTCGAACTTCCAGATGAGGACCAGCTGGTTCGCGACCACCAGTACGATGTTCGAGGTGAGGACCATCTTCGGTACATGCACTATGCTGCCCGCAGCGCCGAGGAAAACAAGAAGGTTGGTGATCTGTACAGCCCTGGGCACACGGACCTGGGAACTGTGACGCTACTGTTTCGACAGCCTGTGGCTGCCCTGCAGATCCTCAATTCAGAGGGCCAGTGGAAATGGGTACGTCCTCAAGATGGGACTATCACCATCAATACCTGCGATGCCTTGACGGCTCTCACGGGTGGCTTGATCAAATCGAGCGTTCATCGTGTGCACACGCCGCCGGCGGATCAGGCTCATGTTGATCGATTGGGTGTTCTATACTTCGCGCGGTGAGTTTTTTGAAGCGCAGTTCTGTTCAGATATTGCCGAGACTCGTTTGAATGGAAGCTTCTAGGCATATGCTGACAGAAAGACAAGACCAAACAACTATGTTGTCTTGGATCCCATCAAGAACAGCCCCTTGCTCAACCGGCTTGGCCTAACGCAGAATGTCTTCACGGAGCTCGGCCAGCACCTGACTACGGAGCAGTGGGTAAAAGTGCGACAGACGCAACAGCAGCGACGCCACCGGGATGTGAAAGTCTCCGCTGACGGAAAGTACACCTATGGATCCAAAGACCTGGAGATTCTCCCTGGACTTCATGCTAAGGTTTACAACTAGCGGAACAGAACTGCCTAGGTAGATGTTCGAGTTCCATGTGAGACGTCGAGCAGCCGAGTCAACACCCTTGTTCCCCCTTGAAGAGACCAATGATTCCTGGGTAGACGGAGATTATATGACTCCGAGCATCTGATATGATAGTATAAATTGGGACTTGTCTGCAGGAGTATAAATGAGCCCCGCCATCTCGGCATTCTTGGGTTACAGCGGCATACATGTGGCTGGTGTGCATTTATCGATGCAGCAGGCATTAGTGAGCTCAATCCCTGTCTAGGAATATTGCGGGGAACATCATCGTGGCCTGGATATTACTTGCTAAGTCTCTCGGGAGGAGCACTGCTCGCGCTGCTTTCCCCATTAAACAATATCGTATTGCGTCGTATTGTTCGACGCCCGCTCGGAATGACATGTCAATCTTTATCACGATTGACTCAAGCTTCCGGAGGCTACCGTTCGCTTACATCCAGGTAGCCCTATCCCAGGGGTTCCCAAGATGCGGGGCACTGTCGATCCTGCACGCCCCGGGGTTTCCCCAGAACCAACCCCGATGGATCAGGCACGGGGATCTCACAGTGACCCATCTGAGACGTCAGGCCATCGACCATACAGAGTCCCTGAAGAAGCAGGCAACAGTCACAAGACGCTGACATCCGGTTTCGACAAGTGCAGCATGATGGATTTGGTTCCTCCGGAGGGATGCCGTCGCTGGAATTTTTGTCAGGGGCTTGGTGATCAACGCTCCAAAATTTGGGCTGCCTCGGTAGCGCGTCTTGATCACATTCCCCGAATTCTCCGGACAGTGGATATTTATGTATCTCGCGCATCTCCGATCCTTCTGGCTTCACGTACGCTGATTGCAGCCCTGGCAGTCGGTCCGCACATCTCATCATGGCCGTGACTTCGGGTGCTTCGGTGCGCCGCATCTTGATTGCCCTGATGGGCGTCATGCTGGGAATGACTTCAGCCCGGCCTGCTGGGAGATTCTCATCTCGCGGTCTCCCTCAGGCTCCCAGCGATGATCCGTTCTATCAGCCTCCCGCAGGCTTTGAGTCTCAGGCACCTGGGACCATCCTGCGGAACCGGACTATCAACGCCGGCTTTCTGGGCCTGATCCCAGACCCTGTCGAAGCCTATCAGCTCCTATACCGCACCACAGCCATCAATGGGTCTGCCATCGCCGAGGTCACCACCATCTTCAAGCCCGTTGCCCCCAAAACGGACCGCTTCGTCTCCTTCCAGACGGCCTATGACAGCTCAGCGACGAAGTGTAACCCGAGCTACAACTATCAGCTGGGTGCACCGCCAACTGATCTGATCTCCTCTGCCGAGCAACTGATCCTCCAGTCCTACCTGTTTCTGGGCTATATCGTTGCCTCGCCTGATTATGAGGGCCCCGACGCTGCTTTCAGCCCTGGCCACTTGGAAGGAATGGGTGTGTTGGACAATATGCGTGCCGTGTCCAACTTTAAGGACACCCTTGGTCTCACGACGGACAACCCGATGATTGTCGGCACTGGGTACTCTGGCGGCGCGATTGCCACTGGATGGGCAGCTTCTCTGCAGCCCTCATACGCCTCCGAGCTTGACATTAAGGGCTGGGTACAGGGTGGCACCCCGGCCAATCTGACTGGCACTTTGCTCTTCATCGACGACACCCTCTTCAGCGGTTTCCTCCCCCCTGCTGTCGTTGGTCTGGCAGCGCCCAGTGCCTACGGTGCCGAACTGGCCCCTCTGATCAACAAAGTCTTGACACCAAAGGGCAGACAGATCCTGGACTTTGCCAGATCTCATTGCGCAGTGGAAGATCTGGTCAACTTCCCGGAAAAGTCCCTGTTCTCTCCGGACATCCAGACAATGGGTCGTGGATTGCTCTACAACCCCACCGTGAGCTCCATCTTGAAGCAGAACACCATGGGCGTGAAGCGCGAGGAGACCCCCACCGCACCTGTGTTTGTCTACCATGGCAAGCAGGACGAGATCATCCCATACTCTAACGCGACAACGATGGTCGACGCCTGGTGCGGGTACGGCGCCAGTGTCAAGTTTACCACGTTTGGAAACGGAGGGCACGCGACGACCGAAGTTGTTGCTCTGCCGGACGTGATCAACTTTGTGGAGGCTGCTTTCGCCGGTACAACTAAAAACGGCTGCACCCGCAACACCGAGCTTGGAAGTATCCTCAACCCGCTTGCTTTGGGGGTGGAGCTGGAGCCTCTGCTGACCAAGTTGATCGAGGTGCTCCTGTCTGCTGGCAAGAGCGACACCAACATCAAGCAGAATCTCAATGTGCTCGAGAAGACTGTCTCGACGTCTTAGTCATTCTTTGGAGGTTGGAACCATTGGAAGATCCGTTGGATATTGCACATATTGCAGCGATGAGCTGGTAATGATGATCTGATGCTATGGCACAGATCGTATATTCACTTCATATAGTCTCATATTGAGTATATAACATACCTTTTTCTCATTCTCCCAGGGCAGCTGATCCTCTCGGGCTTGTCGTTTAACTTCAATGATTCCTCTTTCGTGCTTGCTTGCGTCATTCTCCGCGGCTCTGCTGTGCCCGGGCGCATCTCGTGCTACACAGCCAGGCCACTGTATTATCTCAAAGATCTCAGCCTCATTTTCATCGAAGTAGACATAGCAAGGCAGCCAGTGGGTCTAGCCATCAATACAATTAAAAGATGGATCCTCGGGATTGCCACGATGGTTCGTGCTTGTCGATCACCTGGTTAATCAGTTAATCAGCTGCTCTTATCTCGAGGTCCCTGAGGTATCAGTCCAAGCACTCCAGCGACGGGAGAATATACTGCATTGCATTAGACCGTGTTAATAATTCTATTGCTGCTTCGTAGAATATTCCATAGTCACTAACAAGCAGAAAAAGAAAGAAGATGTCAAGATGCAAGATGTAGAGGGCGATCAGCGATGGTGGCGTTCCAGGCCGTGACTTGGACACTCGAGACCCGTCGAGTCACCGGATGTGCGTCACAGACCGTTTTCTCCTCCTCCCCTTCTTCGACTGTCTCAGCTGCTCCCCCTTTTACTCCTCTTTTATATACTCTAAACACTTCATCATGGCTTTCTTTATCCCATAGCTTTGACTGCCTCACCCACTACCCGTGAATCACCCAGACGACCGGATCTTGCCGTCAACGTCGGATGCGGAGAAGCTCCCAGATCCCAAAGGTCCCAGGTCGCCAACCTCCCAAACGATGTCCGCAGCATCCCCCATTGTCCTCCCATTGATTCATTAGCGCTTGAAACCTATCTCAAAGCTTCATTTAGATGGTCTTGGTCTTTCTTCTGTGCCCTTGTTAGCATGGCCGTCTGCACTGGATCCACCGCCGCGCTACACTCCTGATAACAGACCTCCCGAGCTGCTGATAGCACTCTCCTTCCAGCCGCGTTTGTCGGGGTAAGTGCTGCTGTGTTGGGATATCACTTCCTGCTGGTGACTGACATGGTAATAGATCCTAGCCATGCATCAGCATCCCCGATCTCCCGCAGTGCCGCCCGCGGCGGCTAAGGTACCCTCCAGACCGACGACCGCCCGAGACGACTTGAGAGAGCAGGATCCCGTCCCAGCGTCCCCCTCTGCCGATATCAAAACAGTTTCTGCACGAGGGCTGGGTATTGATTCTGGGTCAGAACAAACAGAGCAAACGAGGGAGGCTGCACCAGGGAAGGAGGCTATGGCGAAGCTGAACCAGATCATATCGGTATGGGGCTCTCGTTTGCAGAGGACATCCATCAATCGACCATAACTGACCACTTTGTGCTCTGTAGAATTATCACACCAAAGCAGCTTTGATCATCCTGCATTCTCGCGTTGACCTCCCGCCGAGTTTCACCAAGGGCTCCGATACTCCGAGAGTAAATCGCTGGGTAAGCCGTTTCGTCCGAACTGTGACTCTTCATACGATTATGTACTGATATATTACTTGGGATGATTTTAGTTCAATGTCGAGCTAGATGACACAGACGCTCTCCGGGAGCAGCTGTGGACCTGGAGGACCTGCGATGCCACCGACAAACGACCCCCACCCCTCATCATCGAGACATATTTGGATGGAACGGGCCTAACCAACAACCAGAGCTTGGTGATCTTGGATGAAAATGGGAAACGGTGGGATGTGCTGGAGTCGCTTGCGGCTCTCCGGGCCTCCCAACCTTCCAAACCATACCACTCAGACTCTGATGCCATCATCTTGGAGCGGTGGAGGATCGAGTTGGGAGAGTCTTCAAGCAAGCCCCCTGCTGACCTGGGCTCCATCTTGCCGACTGTGTATAAGAAGAGCATTGTTCTTTTCCGATCTTTATTCACATATTCTAAGTTCCTGCCCGCTTGGAAGTTCTCCAAGCGCAACACAAAGCTGCGGTGGAGTCCGGCCTTGCAGATTAGGTATCGTGTGATAGATGGGAGCTCTTCTCGCAGTCAGCCCATTCCAGATCACTTGACGGCTCCGTTATACGAGGGGGATGCGAAGGTGGTGGACACATACAGCTTTGGAGTCACCGAGTCTCCTGCTGGCCCGTTTTCCGTTTCAGTCACCTATCGGACGAATTGCGATTTCCGTGTCGACGACTCAGAGGCTCTGCTGAGCTCTCGTTTCATGGGCGCCGATGATGAGATTTTCCGCCCTTCTTTGCCTACGGACGACGTGCGTCGACCAAATCCAGAGGTTGGCTCGGTGCCGGTGGAAAGACGGACAGTCGAGAATCCCGATTGTACAAGAGCATATGGAAGTTTATCGACCTTTCATCAGGTTGGGCCAGCCACTGGTGCAAGCCCCATCTCAGCATTGCGAGCTATGCGCGATTCAGGCGCCGGGTCACCATCGCCTTCGGACTCACATTCGAAGAAGTTGATGCCCGCGCCGAAGATCGCACCGGCTGGCCGCGCAGCTCAGCTTGCCGGTGAGAGTGGAAGCTCGAATTTTGCTCGACGCCCGTCTGTATCTTTCCAGCCATTCAAAGCGCCTCCGCTTTCTGCCTCGCCGGCCCTAATCGATCCTTCCCTAGGCACGTCTCCTCGTACATCATCCACCCGTGTATCTACGGGAACCTCGGCAGACTCCAAGGTTATGCCCCCTCCTTCTCAAGCTGCTTCGGCACGCAGGCCTGCGGCTCTTGCATCTGAACATGCTATCTCTTCTTCCAATTCGGCATCGCCGAAGCCCGCCCCGATTACCCGATATAGCAGTTCGTTTAGTCATCGGCGAGGACGACCATCTTCTGGCGGGACAAACAGGGCCGAGGATGATAATTCAAGTGGCAAAGCGAGTACGACATCATCAAATGTCCAACCAGGCTCCGGTCTACTTGCAGAAGCTACGGGAACAAGCGCCGAGTCAATACATGCAGACGATGAGAATATCTCAGAGTTCTTGAAGATGCTCGACTTGCAGAAAGACTTGATGAACCAGTCCAACTCTGCCTCAGTCGAAGCCGGTCCTCGAAAGCCGACAGCTACATCAGCTGCTCTTGCTCGGTTCCAACGCATGCGCGATTCAAATGCTGCTCTCTCGGATTCAATATCGTCGTCTATGCATCTACACCGCTCGTCTACATCCTCAAGCAAGCAACTGTCAGGAGTTCCACCAATGGTCGCGGGAACGTCAATCTCTACAGCCTCATCGCCTGGAAAACCAATCTCACCGCATACACCGCACACCCCTGCCATCCGATCTCGCCTGAGTTCAAACAGTGTCGCGGATGATATAAATACAGAACATGAGCGGCACCGAGTAACGCACATTGAGCATGACTCGCCACTAGAGGAACACCCAAGCATGGAGACCACGCAACATGCCTCGTCTACCGCTGCTGCCATTGACATTCCCACCTCACCCCGTATCTTTGCTCCAGCGTACCGCCGGTCAAGCTCTGCGGCTCAACATAGACGGCCGCCTGCAAGTGACGACGACGAGATCTTCCCATTTGGCATGCGCAGCGTCAGCCTTGGGGCTGAGGATAGACCACATCTGAACTTGGGCACGGTCCAGCGCCAGTCCGACTATGAAATCCAGACAGGACGCCGCTCATCCTCAGCGGAAGACCCCAACGCTCCTTCAGCCACTACATCAACGCAGTCTACCCGTGGCCAAATGGCCGCTGGTCCAACAGCAACTTCTGCGTCCTTCAATACGAACGTCTACCAGCCTCGGTTTGCCAGTTCCCGCGGTCGTGGATTCTCAGGTGGCCCACAGTCCCTCAGCTCAGCTTCTAGCAGCCTCGCCCGCGGCGCAACAATCCCACCTCATCTCGCAGAGCGCGATACAGACCGCGACGGCAACGCCAGTGGCAGTAACAGCGGCAACTCGACAATGGAGGTTCGGCGAGGTTCAGGCCAGCGACCTGGCACCAACCGTGCACCGCCATCTCAAGCCGAAGACGACGAGCCGCTATTATTCGCCATGAGCGACTTTGGCGCTTCCCGTCGCAGTTTAGAGGAGAACCGCCATGGCAACCATGGTGGCGCCGACTCCGGCGGCGGCTCAAGGCGAGGTAGTGGACGACGCGGCGCGGGTCTACCCAATTTCCACATTTGGTCTTGAAGGTTCAATATCTCATCTTTGGGTTCTACCTTCATCTCGCCTGCATCATTGCTCCTCATCTTTGAATTCCACCTGTTGGTTTGATTCACCAAACCTCATGCAAGCACTTCAATACCCGCATTTCCATTTGACTCCTGATCTCCCTTTGACAGGTTGGATGTCTTTCATCCGAAATGTCTTTTTCTCTTCTCGTTTCAAAACTTTTCCATGATAGGTTGGCTGCTTTCATAGACTGAATACTCCAATCTCGTTTTTCGCATGTCCATAGAAGATTGATTGGGTTTGACATCTCTTCTCTTCTCTTTTCTTTCCTCTGGAGCTTCCCTTTTATCGTTTTCTTTTTGATCTGCACTTTGCTTTGATACTACCCCTGCACGATCGATACGAATTCATGGTTGTCTTGTCCACATTGGCTTTGCTATGGTCTCTTTGTTGGATTTCTTGTGAGAATTTCGCGTCTAATGTTCTCGATCATTGTCTACTTGGGAGGCGTCAAGTCATACTTGACATGGTTGGTATGTGGCCTAGGTAGGGTTAGAGTCTAGAGCGGAATACATCTACTCTCAAGGACAGTGTGCCCACTCGTAAAGAAAAGATAGAAGCAAAGTCCTGGTCACATGGATGGATGAGGGTGAAAAACTTTTATCCAATTCTCAATCGAGGTATATAACGCAATAGGCTCCAGATGCAGTAAATGACCATGCAACGTATCCATAAGCTAAGTGTACAGAGAAGACGCCACCGCTGGCGAGCTCACATCTTCCGGAAAGTATTGCCAGAAGCACTGCGACGCTCCTTCGCGCGGAAATCGGTCTTCTCGTAGCGGACCTCGGGCTTGCTATTCTTGGACTTGCCAGCAGGCATGAAGCTGACTTCTCGCTCGCCCACGACAGCGCTCTGCCGCAGGGGCTTTTGCTTGGTTTTCATGTTTTGGGCACGAGAGCCGAATGAACGATCGCGTGCGGAGTTTGTCCGTGTCGATGATGATACCTGCATGCGGGGTGGTGGCCGTTTCGTGCGCTTGTAGTCTGTCGAGGAGATCTTGTTGGAGGGTTTCTCCTTTGCGGGTCTCCTGGGCTCATTGTCTGATTCTGAGGAGTCGTCGTCGCTGGATCCGGGGACTTCGTCGACAGCTTCTTGCTCAACTGCGGTAAGGCCACGTTCCTTTCTTTCGGTGGTGTCGGGTACCGTGCTTGGGTTGAGAGACTTGAACTCGTGGGATGTTTCGTCCACAGCGAAATCTTCATCTTCGAATAGCTTGGCGAATCGACTGTCGCCCAGCACACCCTTCTCTTGAGATGTGTTCGCTGCAGGTGCGTCGATCATCTCATCGTCACCACCCTGAGCCAAGACACGCTTCGCCCTGCGGCGTTCGTTCTTCTCCGCATTCATCAACTTCTCAGCCAGCTTCTTGTTCACCTTGACGGCGGCCTTCTTCTTGCCACGGATACGGCTCTCGCGCTCCTTGTCGATCTTCTCCTTCACCCGCTTAGCACGCTCCTCCTCCCAGATGTACGGGTTGGTGATTAATCTCGCCTCCTCATACAGGCGCTGAGCCACGAAGTAACCATGCATATATGGCCGCAACAAGTTGGTGCGGCCGATGAGATGCTCGAGATTGAGAGTGCGAAGTTGTGGGACTGTCAAGAACTTGTAGTTGTCGTAGACAGCGCCAGCCTGGGAGCTGGTAAATGCATTCGGGTCGTTGGGATCCTCGGCCATTTCCTCCACCAGGTTGTCCAGGAATGAGCACCATTTCGGAGCGGGTCCGAGTTGCGGGATGAAGAATGAGTGCTGCTGGCGACCTTCGTTTGCTGTAAGGAGCATGCCACTATCTTTGCACCATGCGACCGAGTTGATGTCCACAGCAGGCTCGACAGAAGTCCATGGACTGCCGTCGCGGGGGTCCCAGATCTTGATAATGCGCTTATCGGCGGACATCATCTTTGGCTCCAGTGTTGCTTCTCGTGACGCGAATGAGGGTTGGAGGAATTTGAGAGTGTGAATGGGGAAGCCGTATCCTTGGTCCTTCTTCAGAAGAGGGACTGGAGATCGGAGATCGTACAGATGGATCAGGCCATTGGAAGAACCAGTACCTAGCGTCAAACCTGAGCGGTGGAACTCCAATGCTGTAATCTCGGTCCGCGCATCATCCAACCCAGTCTGCGTAGGCGGAAGTAGGATACCGGCCCGACCCTTCGCCCTGGGATCCCACAACTCCACCGTCCCGATTGAGGTGCCGAAGGCCAGCAGATTGTGACTCTCCTCAGCAATAGCACCGGTATTCACTGAGCCTGTATGAATACCTCCCTGGAGGGTTCCACCGCCGGCGGATGTGAAATCGTCACCGCCAACGTCTACCTCGAAGCTGCGCATGTACCGTCCGAGTTCCAAGTTCAACCGAAAAACTTCTCCCAAGCCATCTTGATTCACACCGACCGCCGGGATCAGCGCCTCAGTCGACTGCCGATCATATACTAGATCACGTCCGTATCGCGGGAGTCGGGTGGTGTAGTGGCATCCTTGTGGTGTATGGAACTCGAGAGAGCGATCGGACTGGAGGTGAAGAGATTTGGTGTAGTCGGAGGAGAGAAGAAGAAAGGTGGTGTTGAGGGCTACCGTATGCCGGGCCCAGGAAAGAGAAAGCTGTGGGAGATAATGGGTATGGATTTGCGGCTTGTATGTCCCTAGAAGCCACAATGTCAGTCGAGATCCGAGCAAAAGGGTGCAGCGCTCCTTACCTGTGCTCATAACCCATTCTCCGTCCTCGCTGACGCGAACGCACTGGCTGGCTTCCTCGAACTCAAAGTCCTGCAGCAATTCAACGCGGTTCGCATACTCGGGATCGTCCTTCAAGCTGCGCTTTCGCCGCCTTGCCAGCCATTCTGGTAACGGCCTGGCTGTGTTGGAGCCAGATATGGTGTACACCGGCACCTCCGACTGATTTGACAACTTCATGGCGACGAGTTGAACGAGAAGCCCGTTCGAAGCTGCGGCGATAAAAAAAAGTCAAAGATAGGTCGCTATCAGCCACGTGACCAGGCCGTTGTGGACCCCGAGATGATTGGCCCGAGCGTTCCTCGAACTTCCCCCGGAGTCCGCGATGCGATGTCGCTGTCCTCTCATCGTTGCTTCCTTCAACATATCCTTGACTATAATGGCCCTGCCCACTTGATGGGCCTACATCTGCCAATATTCGCCGATGTGCATGGGTTTCTGAGTGGGCTCATCCCCGCTGCTGGAAATGAATCCCCGAATAAGTCTCGACATCCCTCTATTTGTGATTGCTCCCGGGGCTGTCCGCGACTATTGAACCATGGACTTTCCCGGAAGCGCAGCCACCAATATCTATCGGATTGTAAGTGATGTTGCAACTTTTGCGAAGCCGCTTTTTGACCAGAAACTGCAGGATGGCTTCTCCACGATCTACTGGAGGATCTACACCGAAGAGCCGGGCATTGCAAATCAGCCGCCTGACGGGCCGGCCAATGGCTACACGATCTTGAAACACCTAGGCCACTTGAAAGATCTAGAAGCTCGTTTACGAAGTCACAACTGTCTGGCCTCATGCCCAAGGCGCCTCGGGTTATGGGTGTTTTCCCCAACCCCGGATTTTGAAAGTTTGAATGCCCTCTATGTGAAAGAGGGGGACTCACCAACTACGAAGATCCTCGTGGACACGACAACGCTAAAAGGTATTCGAGTTTTATGAAATTTCGACTCTCGGGTTTGTACTAATCGATGAGACAGTCTCGGCATCGGGTAGTATCACATCCCAAGATTTGATCAAAGGTCTTTCCTCTGAGTCCGAAGGTAAGCATGGCGCACAACCGAACGGACCTCAAAGATCGCAACAAGGCCAGTCTTCGGGCCGACGGCCTGACGGGTACAGCAGCTCGGCTGCTATCTATGCCTCGTTTATCTCAGCAATCACGGGTGCGATCAGCCTCCATCTGAGTCGACGCTACGGTGCTCTACCACTAGGAGCTCGCACTCTCTTTACAGCAGTGGAAAAGATTGGCTATGAAAGTCCCAGGATCGACAACGATAGTGTGCTTTCCACGTCCCATTTAACATCCCTGAATGCTCAGCTGAACGCCACCGGAACTATCACAATAACGCTTCAAACCGTATCCCAAGACGGTGTCGCACGGCTATGCAGCCCCCGTGATGATATCGCAGACCTGTTACGGGTTCCACCAGGCACGGACTTATGGCTCTGCCCAAACGGGGCTATTGCGAGGCTAGTCACAGCAAATATTGAATCGCCCACCGCTCCTTCGCCCGGACTCTCCATCTCTGGGAATGCAGCTACAAAAAAGCAGCAGTGGAAGCGAGATGTTTTGCAGTGGCTAGCCAACTGGGGTCTTCATATCGAGTCCATCGAGGAAGAACCTTGGGTTGAGATAGAAGTATGGGAGCCTTTCTTTGCAAGGCTGGCCGGGGATGCATGGCGGCAAGATGATGAACAGTCGCCGCTTCCTTTGAAGCGCATGTTGTGGCCTGCGAGGTTTTGCTTTAGGAGATGTTGTCTCTCGATGCAGTCCACTTGCCTTGAAACATCTGTGGACGAGCCATTGGAGTTTGCAGAAAGATGGTCTTCTGCAGTGGGCTCTGTCAAGCTCAATCCTGACAACCTGAGCAGACCCGTCTTTCAGGAACCCACTGTCAAAGACCATGACATGGCATCTCCCAAGATTGACAATGTGGAAACTTTCGAAAGCCTGTCTCGAATGGCACAATACCCCGATCTCCAAACCACCAATCTCGTCTACCCAACACCACCAGATGGCGCCGCAGCTGGCGGAATGAACAGTATGAATCCGTCTGATGCGTTTCCGGAGGATGTCGGATCAAATCTATCCCCAGATACGGCTCAAGACATGCAGAACCTTGCCAATCCCGAATTCTCACCTAACGTTGGCGTTGGCACTGGTCGATACGATGCAAGTGATGACGAAGACCTTTTCGGCGATATGAATGAAAGAGATTTCGGAGCCAAGGGAATTACCGACGCCGACTTCAGCTTCTTCGATGACCCAACTTTTGAACCCATGGATGAAGATGCTCCAATGGACCCGAGTAAAGACGTACCACAGGGCCCGGAAGAAGGCAGCCTCGAGAAGAGTGACCTCGGGGAAGAGGCGAAGCCAATCAAAACTTCAATGCAACCTCCTACTGCTGCCGAAGACAGAAAAGAAGAGGTGCCAGTCCCTCAACATGAAGCTGAGCCAGCTGATGCGCCTGCGGGTGACCACCAAGCACAGTCCTTTCCAGAGCCTCAAAGCCAACCGATCAGCCCACCTCTGAGTCCCGTCGAGATCAAACGAATACTCTTCGCTGGTTCCCCCGTCGAGACCAAATCACAATCAAAAGATAGCCGTTCTCAACAAGGCCACTATCAACACGTGGCTTTTGAAAAAAGACTTGGCGACTGGGATCAAAAATATGGAACTGCCGGCAAGTTTTGGTTCTCCACTGCCGGTGGATTGGAAGCCTCAAAACAGACCGCAAACACCATTCCCACCATCGGTTTCCCACATCGTGGTCGGACTGCTAGTGGTACTGGCACAAATGCGGCGCCACAAGCACTGGAAAATCGCTCCCGATCTTCCTCTGTATCGAGCACCAACAGCAGCGAAGAAAGCGTTGACATACCTTTGGAGAATGCGCCGACCCCTGTGGCTCTTCCCAACCTGAAGCGGAAACGCGTGCCATCTGATTCTGATATCCAATCCGCTGCATCTCCAGCCAAGTCTTCAAACGGGGCTGAAGGAAATCTGGTGCTCCAAACTGAGAATTCGATATTCCTAGGAAACTTTCTAGCCAGTTTCTCTGACTGGACTATGATTGGTTATTTTTCTGCATTTCAGATACAACAGTTGCCCGTCCTTCTTCGGCGCGAAGATCAAATTCAAATTGCCCAACTCTTGGTCGACCAGATCACGCAGTCGTCTTTGAATCATGCACAGGGCAGGCGAGTTGGGGCTTCCGGCCTGGAGTGTGAGACTATCACATTGCGCACACATCTTGAGGAAACAAACTTCCCTGGGGAGATTACTAGGCTTGATCTCAAGGGCTTTACCTCTTTGCAAGACGATGCCACTGTAGCTGCCATTCAGCAACAATCCAAAGATTCGGCACGGAGCCCAGTCGCAAGAGTCTCAGCGCCACATCTTCGTGTCCGCCGCGGGAAAGATTTTTTGGAGACTCTTCCGCCGGCCATTTCTTTCTGGGAAACATTTGGCCTTCAGCCTGCTCACGGCCCAAAGGACATTTCTGCTTATTGCATCCATCCAGCCTCTGTGACGGAGGCCTCAAATGCATTCTTGGAACGTTTTGGGCAAGTTTACCAAAGCTGCAACTTTGGTAGCCATACTAGAGGAGACAAATCGGCGACGAGCGAGAATGGAATGCGCGCATGGGACGCCGAGTCTTCATCATATGCCCCTATGATGCATTCTCTGAAGGAGCTTTGCGAAGAACTAGGTAGGCCCCCTTGACCCTGACCGAGGGGTTTGTCTCATGTTCTATAGGATCTGACTTGTCCAAATCTCCGCCCACCATGGATAACTGCGTCGTCTACATCATCAATCCATTCTCTCATGCAGCGGCACTTGCCGACATCTGCGCGGCTTTCTGGCGCCTTTTTCAGCAACTGGTTGCGGATGCCGATCATCGTGAATCCAGGCAGGTCAATGACGTTGCGTTACAGATCATCCCAATGGATTTCATCTTCTCAGGGGAATCTGTAGTTGTTCCTGCACAACCCGAATACTTGAACCTGGCCCTTGAGGTATACAGCAGATGCCGGCCGGAAGACGCTGAGCCAAATCCTGTGCTTTGCGCTCCGGCCGTTTCTCTCGCCGATCCACTGCCAAAGAGCATCAATTTCCGGCTGGCGCCCGACAAGCTGTCGCCTTTGCAGGACGGTCGGAGTCTTCATATTGCATGCTCAAAAAGCTCAGATCAACGCTGGATATCGGTCGCATGGTCAGATGGAACAGGGAATATTCAGACAACCATGTCCTACTGCCTCAGGTATCGCAGTAAAGCTGCTGCGAGGACAGGAGCGGAAGTGCGCAATGAGATTTGGGCTACGACGAAGCACATTATGGATAGGTTCCAGGCACGCTGGAATGTCGTGTTGGTCAATACTGAACCAATGGATGCGGATGACGTGGAAGGTATGCTCTCACGGCTCCGTCAAGGATCAATCTCAATCTGACTCTCCACAGGATGGACCAGCCTGGCTGAACACCAGAACAAGATACGGCCTGCATCATTAGAGCTATCCATCGTTACCGTCAACCCCATCCCGGATCTGGTACTCGAGCTTCCTGTCTCGGCCGTCACCACGAGTGTCCTCAATCCTCATTTCTCATCTACTCCTGTCTCAACTCCCAATCCGAATGTCAGTATCGCCTCTCCAGAGCAGCCCGGAAATGCCCCTACTCCAAGCGCGGTCTATAACGCCCCCACGCCATCCGAGCCGTCCCTCGAGCCGGACTCAGACGTTCTACTCACAGACATCAACGATGAGTCATGGTCGGTGATATTGTCGCATCGTCTAAACAGCTCTGCCCACATGACGGAATTCCGTCCTGCACTGGCTAGTGGGTACCTGCTACGTCGTAAGGGTGCCGCAGATGGCGAGGGGGTCTTCTCCATGACCGTCAATTTGATTCATTCTCAGCGGCCATCTGCAGCTCATGAGAGCCTTCTGAGAGAGATTCTGGGAATGTATCGGGATCTAGCGTCTCTCGCGCGGGCGAGAGGCGTTCGCAGTGTGCAAAATAACACACTGCCTTGGCACATTGCCACTGCTGTGAGAGCACAAGAGCTACTGAGCTATGTTCTCTAAAACATCATGGTGATACTACTGCTATTTTCTCATGGTAAGGTGGCGTTCTGGGTTTGCAGAGGGAATACAAGGTCTCTCTGGGTGCATTTGTATATCTTATTTCTCGGGATGAGCGTTGATACCATGCATGGCATTGATTTTGAGGAACGTCTTATACACCTTTGCATATTCAGCAGCTTCTTCTGCATTCTTACTATCGTTGGTCACGGTGATCTTGAAGCATCAGTATACCTCCATTTCGTACACATGTCGGTACACATGTCGGTTTCAAACCTCCACTTCTATTTTCCCTTGAGATGTGTCTGTCATATACCTGGGCAAAGCGCAGAAGACCTCTCCATCACTATCGCAGCCCAAATAAGGGCTGTTCAATGTTCATTTGATCATAGCAAAGTCATATGTTCCAGAGCGGACCATGTCCGTCAGAGTCATCGTCAAAGTACATGCAAGAAAGGGAAAGAAAAGGCATAATCCGGCAACGCCTCATAATCAATCAACATGTCCCAATATATAGCCGTCTGTTCAAAGTAGTGCACAAAAATGTCGCCGCATCAAAGTAATTGTATCGTGCTCGTCGTGGCAGCCGAACAGGCAAAAATCGGGTATCGTGTATTTTTTTCCGTCGGTATTTCGGTGATATATCGCAATTGTCGTCGTGAGAGTCGAGTATAAGGAAGAGGTTTGTAGAGAGGTGTATAGCATAGACCGATCAGACCGACGATGCATGAAGGTCACCCATCCCCACTCTCTTCGTCAGATTCCTTCTTCCTGGAAAAGAACGAGACATGGTTTTGGACGGCCCAGATAGCAAATCCGGCGATGGCAAGGATGATGAAGAGGACGATGATGATGATTGCGATGGTAATGTTGCGCTTAACCATGTTGTCTTTGGGGACCCGGTCGGGTCGTGGAGTGGTTGGGAGGACGGAAGATCAAGATAGCGATGTCATCAGATAAATGTTAAGAAGACGTGAAAACCCTCTGGGGCGACCGAATTGACCCCCGGCAGCTTGCTGCTTGTGCGTTGGCACAGGTGCTATTGTAGGTGGCTAGGTTGTATACTTCAGTGTATACAGCGAGCGGAGGTGAGGTTCAATTGAATTCCACACGATCGCCCATGAAGTTATGGAAAAATCGAGAAATGAAAAGGGAGGCAGAGGTAGAAAATTAAGATAAAAAATTGAATCAGCTGGAATGCTGGGGTTTTAAAGAAATCTGGATCTTCTCCCAGCCATGTGCTTTTTGGTTGGTGGCTGGGAAGGTCGACGCTAGCGCGTTGGGTAGAAACATCATTCAACAGCTGTTTGAGGCCAGCTTATGTTTGAATGATGACTTCAAGGTTAGCTATTTCTCGGTCGCAATCTTTAGTTTCCGGTATTTGAGTTCTAATTGCTGTGATTCAAGTCACCGAGTGAGATATACCCGTGGATGGCTGGTGAAAGCGGATGACGACTTTAGCATCAACGCTCTTTTTCTTAATCCGTACATATCATAGAAATATTCTGCCTAGTGAGCTACTTCATCTACTTAACCTATTTAGCTTTTATTTTTGACCATTACTAGCCAACTCCTATGAAGCCCTTTGCTGTAGTCTTTCATCCCTCCCAGTTAAAAAATAATCATCAGAAGCTAAAAGAACGAACCATTAATACCACTGTCAGCTAAAGGTGACCGAGTACGAAAGCCACTATTCAGAAACTTGTTGATTGTGCTTGATTGCTAGTGTAAAGCTACTGAAAACAAGCAACCCCGAGGAATTCTGCTCAAGCGACAAGTCAATCACATCAATACTCCCATTCCGAAGGATCACCATATCCGGATCCCCCGTACTGTAAAACGTGTGGAGGGAGCTTAACGAGTTCAAATATGGACAGCCAGATCTCCTTCCAGGGAGTTTCTTTGACCTTCCTACAGTTGCGGAATCCGACGAAGGACCTATCGAGTATTAGTCATTTGCTCATAAATAAAGACCATCTAATTGTAAGAGATATCTGTGTCTCACAGCTTCTGAGTGTTCGGTTGCCAGATAAGATTCGACGGACTAGCAAAGCTTAGAAAGTATCCGACCCTCCGAAAGTTCCTAAGCACGCAGTTAGCACCATCATCAAAAGTAGAGGGATCGAGATACTCACTGAATCGTCTCCTTAAAGGCCACGCGTATAAGATCTCGCTCGGCCCTTGGAAGTCCCCAGAAAGCGGTGGCATGCCCAGTATAATCACCAAGTCGTTGACCTTGAACGAACTCATACACCACGTAGATCAAAAAACCACCAGGTACTAACCCAGACTGGCCCTGTTGCAACTCATCATAGCCGAGGAGGGTAGGTGTGCATGCAGATGTCGCTCTTGTCCTTGCTTAAAGCTTGGTGTGCCTCTAATTCGAGAGGCTTGAACGCCGTGGCTTGCGTAGAACGGACAGTCGAATCCATGAATTCTGTGTTCGTGAATGGAACTTATAGATAGATGCGCATTATGGCCTGAATGCCAGGATCTTTTGCATCCCTGCATAACAGTTTCAAAGCTACATATGAGAGACCACCCTGCTCTTTCTGATGGTCGAATTCGGATAGGACTTCAAGGACTCTCTACTTGGTTGGTGTAGGCTTCTGAGTTGTGATGATTTTGCCAGGTTTGATGACGGGCTTGGGGATATCAGGTGGGGCTCCTTGGCGAAACCAGCTTCTCTCCTCCTGCAGCGACATTGGTGAATGCTCGATGAATGCTCGATTTTCGGAGGTCAAATGGATGATTCGATGAGATTGACTGAGTAAGTCGATGCAGAGTAGATAACTATAGGAAGGAAAGTTGGTTTGGCAAAGCAACGGAAATCTATGGTGGGTCGTCAAGCTCTATTAGCCCGATTAGGATTAGCTTCACTTAAGGCTAAAGTTAACCTCACTTTTGATATTTTTACCTATATTTTATCTTACTATTGTGAAGCATATGATGATGCTTCCTTGTTTGCTTGCTTGCTTTGTTTACTGTTTGTCTAAGTTTACATGACATGGAAGGTATATTAACCTCTGTGGTCATACTTACTAGTTCTCTTCCTTCTGTATCTTTAGTTATTTCGATCAATGCACTCTGTTCTTGATCCATCATCATTAGCAGACTTGGCAACAATCACATACCCCCGAGTACCTATAACCCGGCTCACCTGACCAACAGTAGAAACATTGAAACAGAGATCTCAACACGAGTAGATAGCTCTAGAGGCTAGCCTACTGCAGTACACTTATTCGACCAATCAAGCTCGAGGCACATAGATAGACCAGATTCCCTTGATGAATAGGCATGTTTATGAACACACAGTGTCTAGAACGCGAGCCTATCCCTCCAACTCATTGTGTCGACGTCCTTCGATTATTGGGAAGGTAACCCTATGATCCCCTACATCTCAATCAGCATACACAAGTTATAAACACCAACTGAGCAAGGTCATACCTCGCGCTATCGACTGCAACATCAATGTGAGTAGCTGTTGCGCTAGACATTTGTCAGTATACGGCAAAGCACATTCCAGTTAGCAGCATACCATGTCCATCTGCGCACGTCAGGGCTGATCTGCTTTGCTGCTGGTATACATGTGCCGTACCCAAGTTGCTTTCTACAACCCAAACCGGACCATCACAAGGGATGTGTATTTCATCCAACCCGAAAAAATACTGCAATGCATCCCACGATACTGCTTGAGCAATCAGCAGAGGAGTGGGGTCTCCTAGGATGATAAACATCATACGCTCAATACTCAGACATATGGATCTCGATGCATTCGAAACAAGCATGCGATACTCTTTTGTCTTCACGTTCACGACGAGCTTGAGGACGGCATCTGCTATGTGATAGCTGTATACCATCAAGATGCCAAGGTTTCTGCACAGGATCGTCAGTTCAAGCTTTGGAGTTTTGGCAGTCATTTGAAACTTACAGCTCAAACACTATCTTCTCGTTTCGTAGCATGTGTTGAATCTTGAATAGGAGTAAGCCACTTCGCAGATCCTCCAGCTGCTGAAGAAGATAGATCGCATCTAGGCACGTTAGTAACGATCAAATAAGCAGAGCCTTCTTACAGTTCATGTCCGTCAGCTCTACCTCAACATCTATTCCTTCCACGGTGTTCTCTTGCCCAGATTTTGTTCTGGAAAGACAGTCCACTTGCGATATACGAACCCCTGACGTGGTCCATCCGTGTGAGAATTGCGTCTGACTGCTCACTGAGAAAATTTAGCTCTCTCGCCTGCTGGACCACAGAGTTGTGGTGCTCACCAGTGATAGTAAATTCGACCGCTTCATCCTCTGTCGAGTCAACATGGCGCGTATCTGAGCGAGCGGCCAATACAATATCCGCTGTTTCATTAAATACCCACGCTCCATCGCCAATCAAATTCCGGTAGTGGACCAGCTGAACTGCTTCCATAGCGCCCGTGGAGTAAATGTGTCCGTTGGCTGTCAACTTCACATTTTCGATCTTATTGTATAGTCGACTTGAATCGCTTTAACCGGCTGTTAGAAGGAAGGTCCTAGTAAGGGTCCGCTGTTGGCATACCAAAGCATATTCAAGACCGAAATCACCGGAAACCCTGTATATGGATTGATGGATGGAGACACCATTAAGGAGGCTGTTTTTTGATGGAACGCTTGTCTAGCCATTCGGGTTGCGACATCGGATATAACACCATCCAATACAGCGAGCTCTTCCTTGAGTCAGTGGCTTGTCCATACTAGGATACAGAAGCGCACCTACTTGATGGGGGCACGCTTCGGATTATGAGACTGGTAAGCCGGGATGTTCTACCCGAGGACAGCCATATTTTCCACGACTGCGAAAGACCGTTTGAACGCACAATCAAGCTCATTGGGGATACTGGTAGGGTATTAGAACATGGAGGATGTACGATGAGGGACTGGACTCACTGAAGTACTGCATCAGCTCTTCATCGTGAATGTCACCGTATCTAGTGCGTCGAAGCTGACAGTTGCACTTGAAGACTGGCTGATCTGGATGTTGGAGCCAGTCCGCCTTGAAGGATGCATTATCACAAATAACAGCGGTGTCAAACGGTTCAGAGTCTCCCGCGTGCAGTGAAAAAGACAGCTCCAGTGGAGTCTCTGGTGAACTCGATGAAGGCTCATGGAAGCTCATCGTTCGGCCTTTCAAATTGCTCGTGAACCAGGCATGGATCTCTCGCAGCATTCCATGATTATCCTCTACCTTCCGGCCTGTGTTCTGATTGATGCCGCTATTAGGAACGATTTAGCGACCATAAAAAGACATCGATGGAGGGAATCACCTGTTAAGGACTGCAATTGTGAGGTTAAGGCTGTTGATGTGGACCCCGAGATGATGCTGGAGTATCGTGAGATCGCCCCCTTCCCTTGTCCACCGCACCTTCTTCCAATTCTTCCGGATCTCCTCTCGCCATCGCTTCTTCCCCGAACCACTTGAACCACCGTCGTTGTCGATAATCATGTATTTGTTTACGAGGGCCTCAAGGTGTTCCAGAGTGGAGTGGCAGTTCTGCAGGATCTGCGCGATACTGCTAACTGGGGCCCCATCGTCCTGTCCTAAAGACCCCCTGGAAAGTGATTCCAACGATTCCAGTGCATGTGTGAGTGAACTGAGCTGATTCTGCACTTCCTGGAACTCTGCAGGTGCTGACTTCCTGCCTGATGTGAAGGCCTGTGCGATATCCCAGGCGAGCTTCGACAGCATCAACACATCCCCGATCGATATCTGGAACGTCATGCTGATTGATCGCTAGTTATCGAGGGACGCGAACAGGCTATGCACAGAGAATGTGACCACCAATGCTGCCGTCGGTGCTGAGTGAATCATGAAATCTTCTGTGTGATCTTCACGACCCTGCCTCAATACGAGGCTGTGCAAGGCTGACTGGGCATCAGGCAAAGATGGGCTGAAAACTGAATAATGTGACTCTGTCTATGCATAAATAGGCGCAGCCCTCCACCTTGCTGAGCCGCTTCTCTGTTTCCCCAGATCATCAGCTCCCATACCCCGCCATGGATGTGCTTGATCGGCTCCAGTCTGGTCTCTTCTTCCACGCCAACGTCCTTGACTCTACTCCGATCTTTCCTCAGCGTCGGGTTCTGTCCCGCAAAGACGTATCCCCGATCAACTACATCGATAATTCTCCGTCTGTCATCCCGACCGCCTCTTCCTTGTCAACAAACCGTCCTCCTATTCCTGAAGTCCCACTCCCGTTACTGAGCGTCTCAGCCGACGTGGACATACAGGGGAGACTTTGTACCACCACAGTGATACAGCGGTTCAGCAACGCTTCCTCCTCGGTCTCACAAAATGCGAAATACGTATTTCCCATTTACGACGGATCGGTCGTCACCTCTTTTCGCTGCTGGATCGGCAACGAGAAACTTCTCGAAGGGGCTGTGAAAGCCAAAGAAGCGGCAAGGGCAGACTTTGAACATGCTGTCATCCGACGCAAGGTCGCTGTGTTGGTTGAAGAGCTGGCCCCAGAGGTTTTCGAAACGAGCGTGGGGAACATCCCTGCGCAAACCACTGTGAAAATTGAGATCACCTACGCCAATCTCCTCAAGGTGGATACTAGCACTGGAGGCCTGGTTCTCACGATCCCGACATCCATTGCTCCGCGTTACGGAAACGCGCCGGCAGGATACAGTGGAAATCAATCCATTCTCACGGAGGGGCTGCGGATCAACGTTCAAGTATCGATGCCGGCAGCAATTCACAAGATGGAGTCGCGATCACACCCGATCTCTGTCGAGATGGGGGCTGTTTCCCATAAAAGTTTCAAGAATTTTGCAGCTAGCGCATCTTCGGACATGCCTGATTACTCCAAGGGACGGGCGACGTTGTCAGACAGACAGGCAGTTCTTCATCAAGATTTTGTCTTACACATCTTGTGTAGCTCTCGCGGACCTGCGCAGTCACGGGCTATTGCTGTGGCGAAACCTGGTCAGCCTGCTTCTGCTACGATTGCCGTCACCATTCACCCCAATGACCTGTTTCGCCAAAGTGTCAACGTCAATGATTTTGTCGGTGAAATCATCTTCATGGCGGATAGGTCAGGGTCGATGTCTTCCAAGATCCCCTCTCTCATCAACGTGATGAATATCTTCCTGAGGAGTCTCCCTGAAGCATGCTCGTTCAACATTGCGTCTTTTGGTTCCAATGTCACATGGTTATGGCCTTCTTCGGAGAGATACAGCCAAGAGAACTTGGATATTGCCTCGAAACACGTCGACTTGTTCGGAGCAAACTACGGTGGTACCAATATTTATCGCGCACTGGAAAGTGTTCTGGATCATTCCAATAAGCAGAGTGACGTACCGACCAGTGTGATTTTGTTAACTGACGGCGAGGTTTGGGATGTGGACAATGTGATACAACTAGTCCGCAGAACGGTCTCAGTCGGTGGATCCAATATCAGGTTTTTCTCTCTGGGAATTGGAGATCAAGTCTCTCATCGCCTGGTCGAGGGCATTGGGCAGCAAGGGGGCGGCTATGCAGAGGTTGTGCCAGAGTCCTCGATGGGTTTGTGGCAGGAAAGAGTGATACAAATGTTGAAGGCAGCGTTGGCACCATCTCGCCTGCAGTGCAATGTGGATCTTGGCAATGATCTTGCCATAAAGACATCTGAGCGGCAGATTGCCGGGTATAAAGTGCAATACCCAGAGGTGGTTCAGGCTCCGCAACATATTCCCGTCCTGAATGTCTTTTCACATTTCTCTCTATACTACATGCTGGAGTGCGGACTGGACTCGTTGCCCAAAACGGTCAATATCACCGCGACAACGGATAAAGGAGAGATGCTCACAGCACAGCTGCCAATCCAGGTGGTAGCTGAACAACCAGCCGTTCACCACCTTGCGGCGAAAGCCTTGATGAACGACTATGAAACCGGACAAAGCTGGCTCCATTTTCTTAATCCAACCCTCGAGTCCTCCGATCCAGCAGGACTTGAAAAGGTTCTGGAGCAGGAAGCACAGCACCTCGGGCAGAGATGGTCCATACCCAGCAAGTGGACGAGCTACGTGGCTGTTGATCGTACCACGACCCAGCAACATGCCATTTCGCTCCATAGAGCGGATGCTATCGAAGTCTCCCAGTTGACTCGGTCACGACATACCTCTAGCTCTGCGCACGTGCGCCCATTTTCGGGCACAGGATGGGGTGGTTCCAGAAATTCTGTCAGCTTTGGCCCATCTGTTGACAAATGTCGTGGTATCTTCGAGACTGCCACTCGAAGCGGCCCTGCTAATAGCCGAATTGGCAAGATGAAGGGAGCGTTTAAACACAAGCATGAAGTCGATCGAATTGACACAGCAGAATTCGAACGTGAAAGGGAAGATCCCAGACGTGTAGAGGCAGAACTCAGACACGAAAAGAGCATCGCAATCCCTCCAGACGGATCGATGAGCCTGGCTGCAACGAATGATTCGGTCCAGTCCAACCAAGATGCTGTTTTCGATTATCCGCTACCACCACCACCACCACCACCACCAGGACCACTTCCAGAATTATACTCAACATCATGCTCACCTTACGGCAGGCCTAGCTCACGTTCAGATGATGAATTGTCACATTTTGAACACCACGATCCCTGGTCCACGCGGTCAAATCTTCCCGCCCTGGAAACGGTCCTCCGCGTGCAAAAAGCGGACGGCAAATTCCCCCTTTTCAGCCGATCTTCCAATAGCGTTCTGAGAGACAAATACGATGGCAACGCACTTGAAAAGTTCCTCGACTCCAAATTCAATCCACAGTCACGGCCCACGAGATGGCCTCTCATCGAATTGAGCCACAATATCCTAACGGTTGTTTATATCACTCGTGAGCATGCTGATTCAAAGGCACTCTGGGAGCTCCAAGTAGAAAAAGCGCGGCAATGGATCAAACGAACGGTTGCGGAACTGTTGAAGGAGAGCAGTGATTCGGAGGAATCACCGGAAGTGTTACTCGAGGAATTAGGGACGTTATTTCCTGGGATGCAGATATAAGTTGCAACAGACTCGAGATGACGGCGAGTCAGTGAGCTTGAACGAAATATAGCGAATTCCCGAGAGTAGCAATTGGCAAATATTGAGGACTTTCCCAGAGCTCAGTTTACGCGAAAATATTCCTGGGGCACTTCGATGTAGATATATATAACTTTGAGGTCGACTTACATGACAAAGGTTAGGATTACCGGCCAGCTTGGAGTAGCAAGACCAAAAGAACCCCAGATTTCAGCGTAGACGATGTGCATGGAACCATAGTGAACTATAGTGCTGAGCCCACTTGGAACTCCAATTCCCCCTCAAAGATAAACTACATAGCAAAAAAACCCTAAGAGTAACTTTAGGCGCGATCTCCTTCAGAGCATCCTGCCATTTGTCCGGGTGAGGAGGGCTGAGCGCACCTCCGCATGAGGGATATTCGCTAAAGTACAAGGGGAGCCGAGTCATCTTCCAACTAGTTCATCTTCTCTCGTTCTAGGTCCTCTGATCGTAACCGTTGACCAACTATGGATCACTATTCCAGGAATTTTGTGATAGCAGTCAGGTCTCAGGATCACGGCCCTGGAAATCGGAGATCCTAAGCTAACTTCACTAATTAACCTATAAAAAGGGCTCTCGCTGAGTACTTAGATTATTTTGGCCTCCAATCACTGAACATATTTTCCTCATTGTCCTAAATGACCAATTTCCGAAGCCATGCCAAACAAGCTTCCTTTTGCGGTAGGTTTCCCCCGATCCCCTTCTCTGATAATGGCAAGATATTGACACCCCTATGGCTGGACGACGCAAGCCTTCTTCATGAGGCTTCTTTGTTAGATGGCAAATGGGTTCAAACCCAGCACCGGCAGAGCTTCGCAATTGAAGGTTGGTCTCACCTACCAAACCCCAAGAGAACATTCACTAAAAGATGCAACTCAAGACCCCGGTTCTGGTCAAGTCTTTGCCCATTGTCCCAACAACCGCCTCCCCGACGTCGATCAATACGTGGAATCTGCGCAGATTGCATTCCTCAAATACAGAGAAGCAAACCCCAGAGAGCGGGCGAAGCTGCTTTTGAAGTGGCACGACCTGATCACGAAGTCGCGGAGTGATATCGCAAAGCTCATCGTCTACGAAACGGGTAAACCCATGACAGAGGCCCTGGGAGAAGTAGACTATGCGCTGGGCTTTGCATGGTGGTTCTCCGGCGAGGCTGAGCGCATCCGAGGATCGATAGCCCAGCCATCTGTCTCGAACAGACGCACGCTGGTAATTAAGCAACCCATCGGTGTCAGCGTGGCATTGGTTCCCTGGAACTTCCCGGTTGCGATGACGATCCGCAAGGCCGCGGCTGCTTTGGCTGCAGGCTGCACGATGATCATTAAACCCTCGCCTGAGGCTCCGCTCAGCATCCTGGCGCTGGCAGACCTGGCCTTGAGGGCTGGGTTTCCGCCGGGCGTCTTGAACATCATTACGACAGACAATGAGAATACTCCCGCGGTTAGTGAGAGATTGTGCAAGCATCCGCTCGTGCGCAAAGTCACCTTCACCGGTAGCACTGCTGTTGGCTCGATCGTTGCGAAGCACTGCAGTGATAGGTTGAAGAAGGTAGGTGCCATTTGGGTCCCCTTATGTCTGCTGCGTCGACCTAACACTCGCATTCGTGGAACATAACTGACAGTTCTCAAGGTTACTCTCGAGCTAGGGGGAAACTGTCCATTCCTGATCTTTGATGACGGTGATCTCGATCAAGCCCTGGCTGCGCTCATGATTTTGAAATGGCGTACCGCCGGACAAGCATGTACACACGCCAACCGAGTCTACGTGCAAAGCGGCATCTATGACAAGTTTCTTTCCATGCTAGTCGACGCCACGAAGAAAATCCAAGTTGGCCACGGTGCAGCCCCCGGCACAACAATGGGAGCCCTGACAACCACTCGCGGTCTGGAAAAAATGGAACGGCATGTTGCTGACGCCATTTCCAAGGGTGGCAAGGTTGTCCAGGGCGGGAAAAGGCTAAACAATCTACCTGGAAACTTCTTTGCACCGACCATCATTTCCGGAATGACGCCTTCCATGCTGACCAGTCAGGAAGAGATTTTCGGCCCTCTTCTGGGATTGTACCGGTTTGAAACGGAGGGGGAGGCTGTCCGGATGGCGAATGACACTTCTATGGGCCTTGCGGCATACTTCTTTACTAAAGATACAAGTCGCACTTGGAGGCTTCTTGAGAGCCTTGAGGCCGGCATGGTTGGAATGAATACAGGTACGGCCGCTATACTCTACATCACGAGTGCCTTACTGACAGTATTACAGGAAATGCTTCTGCGGCAGAGTCGCCTTTTGGGGGTATCAAGTCTTCTGGCTATGGCAAGGAAGCGGGCAAGGATGTCGCGATAGAAGAGTACCTGGTTTCGAAGACCGGGACTTTGACTGTTGGGCCTGTTTCGAAGCTTTAGTTTGTGCATTTCTAGTCTGTTGCTGAATTTCACGAAACCTGTCGTTGTAGTAGGTTGTTCAATCGGAGATCAAATAGAAACAAAGGTTTAAGAGAGATGAATTGGGTGATGACAAGAGAGGAAGTACTTGTAGTTGATGCAGGAGACATCACACTCTTTCCAGAAATGGCTTAGTGTGGGGTAAACCTGATGCTTAGTGTCATGATCCTCAACGGCAAAAGAGAGCTTGCTGCGGCGTGTAATTCTGCACAAGCTTCTCTGGAAGGCCGGGCCTGGCAGCAGGGCAAAATAGCTGAACAGGACCATGATACTCATGATGCTGAGGCTCACAATGTTCAGTCCCAATGGACTACAAGGCAAGCATTCTGTGTGAATATAGGTGGACTTGCATTTCAAACACGCGACAATTGGCTCTATACAGTTATGGGGAAACACTTCGAGAGTCTCATTGCTGCGGGGATGATCAAATGGTCTGATTTCCGAGACGAAGGAGTCGCAGGTCGAAGCCACTCCGATGTCTTGGGGAAGCTGTTGACAGTCTTCCAGTGTACCCGGGTAGCGGGTACTATTATAGCACGCACTATATGTTCTCTTCCAGTCTCCCCGCTCGAAATAGGGACCATAGTATATGTCGCATGCGGAGTCCTGATCTATGCATTTTGGTGACTCAAGCCAAATGACATGACTACCCAGATTATTCACCCATTGCCCTACGAACGGAGCGAGACTCCTTCGAAAGTGAGGGAGATTATGGAAGAGTACCCAATGGGCTGGCAGTATTTACGATTTACGAGCAGCGCCCAGTCGAAGTCCCTTGAAAAGCCCACCGCAAGCGAGCAAGTGGTACTACTGGATTTATTTCTTCGATGTCGGGAGTCCTACACGTCTTGAGCGCCTGGTCCCCCCTACGACCGATGAGTTCTACAGAAGGCAAATACCAACCCATACACTTCCGACGATGATTTATTTGTTTGTCACTCTCATTGCTTTGATATTTAGCGGGATTCATGTTGCCGAGTATGTTGCTTCTATATTTTCGGAACTCCTATGTGAAGGAAGGGCTGTTACTCTGGGCATTTTCGTTACCTTAACATCGAAATCACAGAAAGCCTGGTTGCTAATTCAATAATTCACACAGTTGGAACTTCACCTTTCCCACAGCAGCCGAAAGAATTGCCTGGCGCGTCGTTACAGTCATGGCGATGCCGTTACTATGTGTTCCATTGATGGTGCGAGAAGGGCCTCTTGTCGCCTTCTATGTTCGGCCAAAAGGACTATGCCCCAGTTTCCTGCGACCATTATATGATCGTGGAATGTTCACATTGCATGTTCTTGTCTGCCATTTCGAATGCTTCTATAGTGTTGTACTTCTTTGCACGATTCGCAACGATCGCTCTGACGCTGTCGTCTTTGAGAGCCCTTCCTGCTGATTCTTACATCACTGTCGATTGGCTGTCAAGCATTCCTCACATATAGAGGTGCAGACTTCTGGAGTCGATTGATTTTCTACATAGAGTGATATAGCGCAAACATTGAGCATGATCCATATACATCGCTCGGGCGCCGCAGGATATACCAAAAACAAGCCTTTCGTCGTAGTTGCTTAATCCGGACATCTGCGCAGGGCGAATCCCTACTACTGCGTCTTGCCTCTTCTCCTTTCTATCCCTTTTGCGACTGCCTTGTCGCGGGACATTTCGAGTTTGAGAAACCTAAGGACTCAAAAATGGAGGAAGACTTGGGGGCTAAAACCAGACGGCAAAGACCAAGAAGGGAGCGATACGATCGGGATCTTCCGATCAAATCCTGGTGCCTCCCGTTGTAAACAGAGAGAAGACTTATCATTGAACATTTACCCTGGAAGAGGCGATGCTCACATTTTGAGTCGTGCATAAAACCAGCCACCAGCCACTAAAATGTCCGAAACCATGTCCAAGATGCATCCATCTTATCTCGATCAAGCCAAGCCTGCATGGACATGCATCAACATCCAAGCCAGTGTTTGCCCTGAAATTCAATCCGCTTCAACTGTCGCTAATATCGTGAATGGCAATTCAACCGAGATGCTCCCGCGAAGCAGTGGAACCGGCGCATGGCGATCTTCATTCAACACGACTCGGTTCCAGGATCGCCCTGGGCTTGCAAGCGCAGTCAAGAATTGCATGCTGCAACTTGCTCAGACTAAGCGAACATGGAGATATTCGACGATCGCGGGACAATGTCAATAAAAACACGGGCGAATATCAATAGTGAGAAGTCAAAAAGACTCGGTAGCTGCGTTGCCGAACAGAAGAGCACCGTGCGCCAACGACTCGGTTCTGCAAATGACAGGAAGGTCTGTTCGTCTGATTGACCTTGCCATGATCGTTCGCAAGCGACAGATAACGCTTCGGCACAGTGACTTCGCTTTTTCCCCTGTCAAGAGGAATATTCCCAGGCCGCCGTGGGACTCCCGCGCACCCATTATTGGGTTCTATCTGTAACAGATGCACTGCAAGTAGCGCAATTGCTGATGCAAACCTCCTGCAGATCGTGCTGTGCAAAGCCACATGGCCCTGGTTCCCTTCGAAAGGAAACCTTGTCACTTCAAGTTGGTTTGACTTCACTTATTATTTGCGACTATTGAAGTTATTGCCCGCCACTAGAACCATCGGGATGGTCCATGGACGGAGATTCCATGCCACGCTAGTCCGCGGGCCCGGCAAAAGGGAACGACAATGAGATTATTATTGAATCGCCACTGACGAGCGAGGGGAAATGGAGCCCGAGCTAACGATGTTAGCTCTGCCGACGGTCATTTTAGCCGCGTCGGAGGCTAAGGCGTTCGCGGCCTTCGCTCGGGGTCCTCTCGCTACCCGATCGTGGATCAGTATCGTCCGTGCTGATATTTGACCCTGCCTCAGTCTTTTTACATACGACTGCAGATTATCAGCTACTGGAATTACCCAGGCACAATGGGGTGAACAGCAGGAGAAACACGCAATCGAAAAAGAGTTCGAAACATTCTCCACCAGCTGCCAACGAGCAAGCATGGCATGATGCTAAAAGAGCCGGTTCCATCGGTTCCATGGAATCAGAGACGGGACAGATATCGTGCCCTAATTCTCCACTTCGTTAAATCACGGACGTCAAACACTACTGCTCCTGCGCATCTACGGAGTACTCCCGGACGATACAATCATGCCATTGGCAATTTGATGTTTCTTGACTGGCGTGCAGCACATGACAAGTACCGCGTATCGGAGGACCCGCGTGGCACATATGCCAGTGGACCAAGAATCACGAACTGCCCCTGTATGGGAGAAGGAGTTCGCCTCCATCGAACGAAGGGCTCCACGGGCCGGTCAGCCCCTGGACGGAAGGTATGACCACAGGCCATCATCCGATAGGCCCGTCAATCGATTAGCCTCTGGATCGTCGTTGACCACGGGCGTTCTCCACAGTATTCAACGCCATCGCGATGACATTCGAAACTCGAAATTCTGTCGGGGTTGTTGCCTGCCTGAGACGAAGAACCAGAAAAATGGATCCCTGTCAATGCTGTGCAGACGCGCGCATCGTATTGACTTTCATTAAACTCGAATAATCTCTCCTGGATCCCAATCCTTCCGTCTCTGTTCCCCAAGCTTATATCCTCTAGTTCTTTCAGTGGCTTGCCCAGGGGCGTCCAGACTAGCTATATCGCAGGCTGGCTAGACTGTTTCTGGGTGTCGTCCACGTCACTATATCTCATTCTTTCCCTTTCCAGACCGTTCAATCAATCTCGAAAAGGTTCTCCACAATTGTCTTTCGTTTTCCCGACACCACGGAATGGGATATTAAAAAGTGTTGGCCCTGGCTCGATCTATCCCTCCTTCTGGGTCTTCAGTCCTGCTTCCCAGGCACTGACTCGCCGTCCACTCGTTAATACTGCTTCCTTCGGCGATTCGAGGCATTTGATGCACGCCTCATTGCCATCATGGCTACATTATCAACCTCGCGAGGTCTCTCGGCGCTGGCCGTCAGCGCCGTTTTCACCTCTTTGGCCACCCTTATTGTCCTCATTCGAATCTTCACACGGGCAATCATGGTGAAGCAGATGGGCTCTGACGATTATGCCATCTTGATCTCCTTGGTAGGACATCCTTGGGCATTCTATGAAGCCGGGAAGAATTGACTAACTATTGACTAAGACATTCTCTTGGGTGTTCTTCGGTTTGTTCGTTGGTGGTAAGTTGCCTTGCACATTGTCTATGGTCTCGATTAACGCCTGGCAGAGGCTTACCATGGCATGGGTGAACACCTCAAACTTATCCCACATGCAATCTACAAGACCCAGATGATAGTATGTCCACCCCATCACAGAAGCTGCAACACTTCAGTCTCAAGATCTAACCCATCATCCCACATCCAGTGCTTCTGGGCTTCAGTCCCCATCTACCAAACCAGTCTCTTCTGCACCAAGATGTCCATCCTTCTCCAATACCGCCGAGTCTTCTCAACACCTCGCATGCGACTGGCCTGTTCAATCCTCATCGGCTTTCTCGCCGTCTACGGAACATGGACGGTCGCCAGCGCCTGGGCAAATTGTGTGCCTCTTGCGAAATTCTGGGATCCCTCTGTGCCGGGTTTCTGCTTTGACAAGAAGGCATTGTGGTTCTCTAACTCTGCCATTCACATTCTTACCGACCTTTTGATTCTCATCTATCCGATGCCCGTTCTTAAATCACTTCAATTGCCAAAGAGGCAAAAATTTGCCCTCATGGCTGTTTTTGCTCTGGGTGGATTGTGTGTCGATTCTAACCTCCATTATTGGACATAGAAACATCTGCTAATAATACTTTACAGTGTCATGATCACCAGCATTCTCCGTCTACACAGTCTCCTAATCATCTCCAACTCAACAGACCCAACCTGTACGTCCTTCCATTACAATTGCAATCCCAAAGACCAAACTAACACTCAAATCAGATGACAACGTTGGCGCAGCCGCCTGGTCCGCCGTCGAGTGCAACGTCGCCATTATCTGCGCCTCCCTCCCCAGCACACGAGCCTTCCTCTCCCGCGTCCTCCCGCACATCTTCTCAACAGCAAGCAACGGCTACCGCAGCAAAACGACTCGGCCCTCCCGCACAGGCCGGAGCATGCTCACAGGCACAGGCACAGGCACAAACACGCATGTGCAAGCATCCGTCATTGGAGGCCGCGAGTCCGAGCGGGACTACGATCTGGACGATATCTCGCCGCCGGGATCGTCGCCGCGCAGTTATAGCAAGGAGCGTGGGAGTGAGAGTGATAAGGAGCCGTTTGCAGGGATTAAGGTAACGACGTATGTGACGCAGGAGAGTACGTCTTCGCCTGTTCCTGCTCATGGGAATGGGAGTACGAATGAGATTGTGAGAAAGCAGAGCTTCTAGAAGATATGATCTTAGGTTATGATGCTTTTTCTTTCGCTTGTTATGATTATGTGGTCTTTTTATATCCCTGGACCATGGGTTGGTCTGTACCTCTCCCTCTTTCCCTTCATCGCCTGGTGGTTTCTTGTCTCCTTGTTCTGTTATACGATATCTTGGACGGTGTGGGCGCACATTCATTCAACACCTACTAATTTCCCGGGTGGCTCTTACTTCTCTTATCTTTGTTTATGGCGGTATGCTTTGAGTTGCATTATCATCAGGCGCTTTGATATACCCCAGAATCGAGCTAGGACTGATCGATCACGTTAAGGCGTGAAAAACAATAATGTACTCAGTACAAGTCTCCAATATTATTATAAGCCAGTACTGGGAATCGGAGGTACACCATGTGGATAGCGTGAGTGGACAAGTCCGAGCTCATCAAAGAATTGATCAATACTTTCCGGGTTTGCGGCTGGAGTTTTGCGGCTGTAGAGGCAGAAGACTCAATGGAGATACAAAGGTACGAGAAATGGCATCTTGAAGAGAAAAATGAATCCCATGTGTGCAATAGCCAACCAACGCTACCACTAATGCAAGAACAAAGTGCAATGAATGTTTCGATTTTCTATGTACTGAATCCTTACTCCCACACATTGGAGAAGAGGTCGTCTGCTCCGCCAAATCCGCCTGCCGGCTTGGTGGAGGTAGTTGTGGTAGTAGCTGTTCCTGACGAGACAGGAGCAGCGCTGGTCCAGCCGCCAAAGTCCTCGTCGGCTGCCACGGTAGGTGTAGGCTTGGGCGCAGCGCTGGGCGCTCCCCAGCCACTTCCAATGTCGTTAGGAGTCAAGGTGTCAGGGACCTTCATCATAGATGCGGTGGATGGGGCTGCGGGGGTTGGCTCTGGAGCAGGGTCGGGAGTATTCCAGGCGTTACCGCCCCAAGGATCGATGCTGGCCGACATCATGTTGGCCGCGGCAGCAGTTGCGACTGGCACTTCGGGCTTTGGAGGAGCCGGGGGCTGAGGTTGGAAAGAAGGGCTGGAGAGGTTGAAGGCAGAGCTCATCTCTTGTTGCGGGGAGGCCACGGCGGGCTTCGGTGGGGACATGGAGGCCGCAGGCGCAGGAGGTGGAGAGGACAGACCAAAGAGATCATTTGAGAGCGAGGACGAGGGAGGGTTCGGTTTCGTAGGCTTGGTAGTTGGAGAAGCAAAGCCACCGAAGAAGTCCTGTCCGTTGGAGGATATTGATGTAGTCCGCGATTGAGGCTTCTGCGCATGAACTGTAGGAGAGGTCAAGCTATCGAAAAGATCCCCGCTAGCTGAACCAGAAGGCGATGTGACCTTCGGCGCAGCTGGTGTCGACTTTGCGCTTCCGAAGTTGGTCAAGTTAGCGAACGGTGAAGGCTTCTCAGCCGGCCTGGCTGGCGGGGGAGAGGTCGTGGACGGAAAGCTTAGTCCACTGAAAGCATCGGTCAGGCCGCCCATGTTCGACGATGTCGAAGGCGCTGTCGGCGAAGCCATGTCGCCGAATGAGTTGGTTCGCTCATGCTGGACAGGCGCAGGGGCGGGCTGGGGCTTGGAATACAAAGACAAGATCGATTGCTTCAGGTCCGGTCGAGACATGCCGCTTGGCGCAGCGGGTGTAGATGCGGTGCTACTCGGGCGACTCCCGGCGGGCGGTTGAGTGCTGCCGAAAAAATCCAGACCGAGCAATGAGTCACCCGGCTTTTGGGCCCTCGGCTGTGCTGGCGGAGCTTGTTTGGGAGCTGCGCGAGGAGTCGGGTCGGTGGTGCTGGGGCGGGCTGGAGGGGCAATAGGGTCGTCGCCAAACAGGTCGATTGAGGCCTGCTGGCGGTGCGCCGGCTGGGCGGGGGATGCGACTCGTTGCGAAGCGGAACGTTCAATCTTTGCCTTTTCCTGTACGACAGCAAGAGGCTGGGAGGTCAGTGGGTGCTGTTCGAGGACATTCCACATAGATGGATGACACTCACCACGTCGTCGTCGCCCTCATCCAGAGTTGACGGGTCAGGCATCGGTCCATCCATGACCCAGCGCTTGGCTTCGTACTTTGTCCGAATGAAGTTTTCGATCTTCCTGTTGCCCGCATGCTGTCAGCAAGCCGCCAACTCATAGTTCATGAATGCGATTCACTCACGCTTCCGAAGGAACGTGACCAGGTGCCAACTTCGCCTCCCAGTATCTGCAGCGAGTCAGCAAATGGTAATGATAACCAATTGCGTGCAACTGACTTATTGGCTCTCCCGTTGCCCCATTTCAGCACACTCTGCAGTTGTTCATCTGTCCAAGCATCCAGATCGACCGACTTGACTCGACTGATGTGTGTGCCCATTCCACGGTGGATTCCGGAACACCGAATGCAAATAAAGATTCCCAAGTTCCACGAAGCCCATCGCGGGTCTGAATAGCACAAGTGTTAGCATACTGGTACTCGTGGTAGATTGCAATGGACCCGCACGAGCGGTTTCGGAGGGGGGTCGGCACTAACGCTTGTTGCGCTTGCAGTCAGCACATATCTTGTTGGATTCAAGTTTCAGCAAACTTTTGATAGTCTGCTGGTTTTGGGCAGCTTGGCCCGGTGTAGCGCGACGAGACATAATCTGTGGGCGACTCGAGGTTGGTGAAAGGAGAGAAAGGAGAAAACAATGGTAATCTCCCGCATGCGCAAGTCCACGGTGGCGGTCGCCCAAGCGGCCTAAGGCCGACACGTAGGGGGAGCGCCAAGCGCCAACTGCGCAGTTCGATGTAGATTTGTAGATTGTGCTTTTGTCTTAGCTTATCAGTCCCTGCAAGAAATCAACGTTGTTGCAGACATTCTTGTCTAAATTTCATTGCACCAAGACGTCTTGAAGTTTACGTTGTCATTGATTCACTAAACACTACGCCCCCAAGGTCCTCGGGCTGGCATTTATATATCTGGTTCTTTAGAACAACCTAAAATTTGTTTAAATCATTGCTTCAAATCACGCCTTTGCTTTCTCATTGCCTCCCTTTCCCGCAGCTCCCTCATCCTCCGTGAATCGCAAACTGATGCTGTTCACGCAATGGCGTTCATCTGTGGGGGTCGGATACCCTTCACCTTCGAAGACGTGACCCAGATGACCTCCGCAGTTGCTGCAGACAATCTCGGTACGCTTCATTCCGAGGGTGTTATCAACATGTCGCTTCACGGCTCCGGGAATCGAGTCGAAATAAGCAGGCCAGCCACAGCCAGACTTGAACTTGTGGCTTGCTTTGTAGAGCGGAGCATTGCAGCCAGCACAGTTGTACACGCCCTGCGAGGGGTAGTGGGAATCGTACTCGCCAGTACCGGGACGCTCGGTGCCTTTCTCACGGAGGATGCGGAACTGCTCTACATTTGCTTGGGTTAGCAGGACGCTCGTTTCAAGGCGCTCTCTGCGGGGAGGAGCGTGACAAACCAGGACTCAGAACAGCCCTCCACTGATCTTCGCTGCGCTGGTCAGGGTACGACATGCTTCCTGATGACTCTTCGGATTTGCTGCTGGAGCTAAACAGAGCACCAAAGAACGGGATAGTAGGAGCAGCTCTGAGGGCGTTTGCTCCCGGTGTCAGACGGTGAGCGTTGCGGGTGTAGGTTGAGTGGGGCCGAATGTAGACAACGGGCTGAACGAGGGCACTATGCCTGAGCGGTGCTTTCAAGGCGTTGATTGCGTGAGATCGCATGGGGACGACTGAGAAGATGATGTGCAGTGCTCGTGCACTAGGTTGGACTCGATCGGAGTCCGGCCAATTTACGTCATCATGCGCGGGGTCGCGGTGAACTATGCGAGCACTGGAGATTCGAATGTGTCAGGGTACATCAGGTATTGACCCTTGAACAATGGATGGAAGCAGAAATAAATTAATCTGACGATCGGTGTCACAAGCTAGGTAAACTCCGCTCATGGTTGGGTATCTCGAAGAAGCATGCAAACCAATGCGCCAAGTAGATCGCCAAATATGCACGAAGATGAGGGCAACTGGAGAAAAAGCAAAAGATCCAGCAAAGCACCAAAGATCTAAGGAGAATGCAAAAGAAAGGGGGAAAAACCCGAGCAAGATGCAGAGGTTCGATGAAATGAAAAAGAGGAGAGCCTCGGGGCTCGCAGGGTTGGCGAGAAGCCATTTCAAGAGCGAGCAACACCCGTAACCGTCAAGAAACCACGATCAACCTCCACGCGCCACCCTTCTTGCATGAGCATCCTGCTGACGGCAGGACCCAGGCGGGACGTCCCGTCGTGGCTGTGGTTCCCGACGCCGGTAACAATCTTGAACCCGCCGTGGACATGCTTTCCGCCTCCACGAACGTACTTGGTGTCGCCCAAGGAGTCCCACCAGGCTGAGACTCGTTCGCGAACGATACGGATCGCATTGGGCACTGTGACACCGTGAAGGTCAAGGTCGCAGTTCGTCGACTGCCTGTCCACGAGCCGATCTGAAGCGAACCCCAGCTGTTGCATCGCACGCGCACGATGCTCTTGGCCCATTTCACGATAATAAGCTGACGCGCCACCATATAAGGGATTCGACTTCGCGCGGCGAGCAGCTTGTGCAGCTTGGTGATAAGCAGCAGAGCCAGCGGCAAAGTGGGCCTCTGCAGCTGCCTGTGCTTCTGCAAAGTCAAGACTGCTGACGGCAGTCTCATCCCGGCGGCTTCGAGAATCAGGGACGTCCTCATCATCGCCAAGATTCAGGGGTGAGGCGGTAAATTTGATAACCTCGGTGGCATCGGACACGGAAGGTTGTCGAGACATTACAGCAGCCAGATCATTGGCCGCCGAGGGCATGTTGCTTGTGACTCGCAGCAGACCGACAAGAACTGTGGCTGAGAGATGAGGAAAAGACCCGGAAAGCTCAGCCAACTGGGTCAACGTGACCGGGTCATCATCGATTTCGCCGATATCCTTTGGCGCATTGGTGGCAGCAATGGCACGAATGGCCGCGGGCAACATCATTCTATTCGCGTGATATATTGATGCGACCTTTCTCTCCGAAAGCTCTGGCGTGCGTGAGCAGATGTATTCAATATCGGCCCTGCCATTCTCCCACTTGTTGGGTGCCGGGGCATCAGTTGATGAGCTGTCTGCCCCAAGGTTGAGCTTCTGCGACTTCTGTTTCTTCTTTCGTCCTTTAGGTCGTCCGATATTTCCATTTTCAACCAGGAACCCGTCAATGCCTTTTGGGACGATGATCTGATCGCCCTCCTGCGTTGCCTGTGCCTCATCAAAAAAGGCCAGGTTCAACAGTACGTCCATTGCTTTGGTTGGATCACCACCACTCTTTTTCAGACTCTGCTCAATGCTGAGACGGGAGACACTCGGGAACATCTCAAGCAAAGCATTGACGTTCTCCTCGAGGGTGGCGCCACAAAACTCGAGGGACCCGTCAGACGTGACGGTGTATGCAGCGCGCGACTTCTCCTTAGAACGGGTGGCTTGACCATCGCCATCACTAGACAACAATGGAGACGTCAAGCTTGTGGAGTCTGTTTGGGTTTGATTCGTCCCATCGCCATTGGGGGAGCTGTTGGGAGACGTTGCCAACAGAGATTGAGTCCCTCCGCCATTGTCATCAACCAAGGCACTAGTCGCAGTTCCGGACGGATCGAATGGTAGTCCCTCTTGCTCCAGCGCCGACTCTCGAATTGCGTCCAAAGTCGTGCATAGCTCCTTGACAGATGCTGTGGAGGTAATATCGTAGTCCGAGACTATTGCGGCAAATAGTGCTGAATCAACTGGTGGACAGTACCACTGTTGCAGCTCCTATGACCATCTGTCGTGTTAGCTGTGACTGGTCGTATTCTGATAATGATATCACCCACGTTGAGCCGCGCGTCATCCGTGTCACCCATTGTGTTCGCCTTGGAGGAATACGACGAGGGGGAGGAGTGGGTGGGGCGCAGATGAAGGATTGCATCTCAGGTTTGTGCAAGTCCGTCGCGTGGTGGAGTGGTGTGCACCAAAGCGATGCCTTGGCCCCGAGAAGCTCGAGTTCTACTCCACAACCAGACCAAACTCGTGAACTTCAGTGCGACGCGGAGGATGGTCGAAGAATCCCGGATGCTTGGAAAAGGTGGAGGATGACATAACTGCGCTTGAAAGACGCGGGCGGGAGGCGCCCTTGGAGGGCACGCGGCTTTTCTGCCGCCATTTTTGACCACCTTGTTACCGCCTTTTTCTGCCCATATATTGTTACCGCCTCGGGCGGAATCAACAACACGTTCGGTGGAACTGGCCATGTACTGCGTGAGTAAAGATTGTCATGCCAGGAATGACCACTGGGTAGAATATCGGGATCAATGGACATTTGCCAATCTTATGGACATGGATGAAATTAATCATCTCGTGTTTCTCGAGTTATAGAGAGCAGTCTCTCATGCCTGCAGGCCCAAGGGGACATAACCCTTTGATCATAGGAATCTCACCTTCTAAAGTGGCATTTTGATGAGCGACACTCTGTCAGATACAGCAGCATGAGGATGATGCAAATTGATGGAGATGGTTTACTGCTACTATCGATAAGCAGGAAAGAGGGAGAAGAAAGAAGGAGAAAGAGAAGGAGCCTCAAACATCTCCTTTTAAAGGAGCTCTGCTGATTCCCTGACAAGCGACAAACGGCTTACCTGGCGATCCGTTCGAACACGCATTTTTGATGCGTCTAGTGCAATTCACTGTCTTCATTGATTGATGACCTGGTGTTCAGTGCCATGATCTTCCTGGGCAGCGTCGCGACTACACTGACCAACATCATTGCTGAAAACAACTTCTCCAGTGCAGCGCCGCTACACATGACTGACAATCAAGGAGCCTCGGAAACCGGATTTGAGGGGTCTCGGGCAAGTGAATTGGCCAGCATGGTGAAGTCGGAGAGCACAAAGACACATAGAGACCGGATGGATGTGTAGGAATTACAACCAGAATTCAAGTACAACCTATCGTCATCGGCTGAAGTATTCTAATCGTCTCTCATGATGCCAATGAGCAGATTTCCAGGTTCAATGCACGATGTACAAGTTTGGAGTGACAGCATCGATGGACCATCCCGAGCCAGGCATATTCTCTTATCTCCTACTTGTAGAGGAGATGACACGAAACTTGGTATTCTGCGTGGGCCATGATGAGCGCCGAATGACATTTTTATGCTGGGTGGGCTCAGGCGTCAAATTGCGAATATCGTAGTTGGTCCTTGAGCTTGTCCTACCTTATTTCATGGCTGCATTTGAGAGTCGGGACAGGGCATCCTACTGTTCCGATGCGCTCAGATCTTTCAGATCACATGCTTGGCTTTGTGCTGTGCTTTTGTTGATCTTATCTGGCAGAGTTCACTTATCTTATGGGTATTGATCTGGCTCGCGTAACTTGTTTTCACCGGTAACACTCGGATCCTAGGGGACACAAACATGCAGTTTTTGCGAAGTGTCGAGATCGAGGTACTTGCAGATGGACATCTACTGATCTTGTTGCTGTATAGTGACCGAGTAATCTTGACAGTGCCTCATCAACCCTAATGATCAGTTGCACCTTCAATGGACTGCATCGGTAATCCCAGCAACGACTTGCTCGGGCCAATAGCCACAACAATTGAAGCAGCATGCAGAAGAGTTCTTCTATCTTGCGATACAAACAGTGACTGGACAGGAACCATGACGCGCGGCTGGTTGCAAATACGTACGAGGTGCAGCATGAATTCGCCGACGATTCATTCGAGTTTAGACTAGAATTGACCTCGCAAACTGTGTCGTTTACAATCTATGCTATGACATACATCATGTCTCTTTATTTTGAGGAGCTGCAGACCGTGCTTGCTGTTTTCTTGTACTCCGTGGAGCTGAAGGCATGAGACACAATGCGTCGAGGCTTCACGGGTGGTCCGGGTCAAAACGAAGACTGGTTTGAGGTACGAGTAGTCTCTGGAGCTCACTGCATTTCTGTGCTCACCAGCATTTACCAATATATAATACAACTACTGCCTCCGTCACTCTCTCCTTCCTCGTCTTTCCAGCGTCAAGACCTTCTGGGACCTCGCACTTTCGTTCATTCTTGTGCTAGCTCGACCTTATCACTACCGAGTCAATCGTTCACAATGAGAGTTGCTATTGTGTCTTCCCTGGTGGCTCTTGCTGCCTCGGCTGCAGGTAAGACTCGTGGACCGTAACGCCAACGACAACTACTAAGCTCTCGACTAGGTATTATCATCACTTCGCCCGAGAAGGGCGAGAAAGTCGACTTCTCCAAGCCTGTCACCATCAAGTGGCAGAGCGTTTCGTAAGTTACCAGCCATCACATAGCCTCACAACGCCAATAGACTTTTTGTCTGACGAAATGAGCAGGACCGATCCTGCCAAGTTTGACATTGTCCTAGTCAATGAGAATGTCTACCCTCCGACGAACGACATCGTCGCCACGGGGGTCGACTCGGACAAAGGGTCCTACACGATCGATGCCCATGATAAGGGACTGACTACCACAGACAATGGGTACGTGAATTGTATCCTACCGTCTGTGAACTTTTTTGACCATCTGCCTTCCAGTGGCGGCTACCAAGTCAACATTCTCTCACCTAGCGGCGGAATCCTGGCTCAGTCGCAGGAGTTCAAGGTGTCCGGCCAAAAGGCTGAAGCAGCCTCTAGCTCTGGTAAGGCAACCAGTACTGCCAGTGAAAGCCTGTCTGCATCTACATCGAGCACCATGCCTTCTTCCACTTCAGCGTCAACCACTGCTCAGATGACTTCGTCGACTTCTGCTTCTCATACTACTGCGACTATTCACACCTCCATTAGTGCGTCTTCCCACACCACTGCTCATACATCTGCTACTTCATCTACTGCTACTTCTACCCACATCTCGTCTTCTTTGAAGACTTCTTCTACGAGTGCGTCTACCCCTAGTTCATCTGCTTCTGAGCTTTCATCCTCTTCCACGCAAAGTACTACCCCTTCGACTACCACTCATACTGGTCATACGCATACCCAAACCAAGACTCATACTACTTCTGAAACCCATACACACACCAATACCCACCTTGCTTCTCAACCACATACTCATACTTCCCACCCTCCTGCGAAAACACATACCAAAACCCACCCTACCACTACCAGCACCACTACTCCTGGTGAGTAAATGGTGCCAGCGCATGGCTTTCTGATTTATTACCATTTTGCAATCGCCACCGTTTTGTGATTTCCCGAGGCTAACATGATCGATGATATAGTGTCGACCTCGACCACGACATCTTCCACGTCTACAATGTCCACTACGACCAAGCACATGAAAACCACCGAGACGTCGACGGCTGGGCCTACTTCTACCTCGAACGCTGCTGGTCTTATTGTGCCACCTGGTCAGGCAGGTAGTCTGCTTCTGGGTCTTGTGGCTCTGGCACTTTGAGCTCTTCGATTTATCAAGTTAAAAGTGTTGGATAACCTCGTTGGAATAGTTACGTGGAATTACATCCAGCGAGTGTTCAGCACCCCCAGGAGCATGAGGGCGAAGGCTATAGTTGACCTGAGACTGGACTTAATAACGTGTTTGATGATTCTGGACTTACCTACACCTGAATAATAATGTGGAATGCAATAATGCCGTTCATGATTTGAAGTCGAAAGTTCATCCAACCCGCGAACCTTGGTATAGTGAGCCTCGGTATATCCGCAATTGCCGAGCAGCTTTCTCCGCAATGAAATCATCCACCGACAACATTTCAATGCTACCTTGATTTCAAGAACTCCTTAAATACTCGACTTCCCCTGAATTCCTCCAACACTCTCAACTGCACCGATTCCACAATCCCCATCATCGCCATGCCTATCGCAACACTGCACCTCCTCCAGCTCGCCAAATCAACGGACACCGAGTCCTTCATCCAACAGCTCAAGCAATCCCCCAACACGCAAGTCATCGTCGCTTCGCGCCCACGCCATGTCGTTATTCACCCTAACATCCTGGACAACAACCCCCTTGCCACAAACCACTGGGACCTAATGGTCCTCCTCCACAGCAAAGACAAAGACGCCATCCCATCCCACCTCCGCAACTCAATCACAAACGAATACAAACTCACAACAGGCATCCCCTCAAAACTCCTCTCCACCTACCCAGACCGGGACCACAAGCTCAAAAAAGACGCCTCCTTCGTGCCCCTAACAGGCTCACTGGCCAAAATTCTCCACGAAGGCAGCAAGGAATCCTCCCAGAACCTGGAGGTCTCGCCCGAGCTCCTCAAATTCATGAATGAGCTCTCCAAGACACACCAGGGCCCCGTCACCATGCTGAACCTGCTGTATTTTCGCCATCCGGGCGGGAAGAAGAGCTACTACCAGTACGGCCAAGCGTTTGTGCCTGTTGCCGGAAAGAGGGGTGGAGATGCCAAGTTGGTTGGGAATGTTGTGCCGCCGCCGGAGGGGATGAGGGATTCGAGGGGGTCGATGGAACGGCCGCCGCAGGAGTGGTGGAATGAGATTTCTATTGTGCATTATCCTTCTATTCGACACTTTTGTGATATGCTTGCTGGGGATGATTATCAGGCTATTAATGAGAAGTATCGGTTGACGGTGAGTTGTGACACCTTTGGATTTGGGTTTGGGTCGATTACTGATGACGATGATGCAGGCGCTTCGTGATACCTTTTTGCTGTGCACGACCGAGTTTGATGTTGAGAGTCTGGGAAGCTCCAAGTTGTAATGGCTTTCAAAAAAAGGCTGGCATTCCGCAAGATGGTTTATGTTGAAAGAAGGCGACGAGAAATACAATTACGAACACGTCATGATTCCAGCTTTGATTTGTGCTTAACTGAAAGGGTATCTGGGAATAAGATTCGATACATCCCACTGCTAAACGCTGAGAAATCCACCTAGAGAAGCGAGTAAAATAATTGATTTGCTCATAGCCTTACCTCCACTACAGAGCAAGGTGTAAGACATGGCCTCAAAGCCGATGTTCCTGGTTGACAACGCTGTCCTTCGGTCGATCCCAGGTGCGGATGTGGCCTGAGTAGAAAGATTAGCACAGCGCTGCAGACAGTATAACGGTGAAACATACCCTCAAGCGAAGAAGTCATGATACAATCCTTCTGGAATCCAATCCAGCAGATCGGGTCTTCACCGACAACCTTGGACTAATGATCTGGTCAGCCTCACGGGAACAACTCGACTGCGCACCACGACGTAACATACCATGATAGGTGGTAGCAAAGCAGTCCGGGCTCGCGGCTCGACAGGATGACTCTCCACCGTCTCGAGATCCCCGTCAAACTTCTCAGTGCGCTCCGAGTCCGATCTCAGCCGGTTGCCACCGCTGTCAGCCCGATGGCGCTGGGCGGACTGGGAATTGGGTACGACGATGCTGGAACGATGCCGAGCGGATGTTTGATGGTGCTGTTTCAGATCATTAGACGAATAAAGGGACCCAAGCGGAAAATCAGAACGAACCGTGCGAGGCCGGTGAAGCATGCCGACGCTGAAATCCCAGAGGAGAAGCCTGCAGTCATCGCCAACACTGCCGAATCGGTAGGTCTTTTGGTCACAGCGCCAGGGATCAAAGGCCACGGCAGATACCCAGGAGTTGTGGCCTTGGCACCTTGCGACGATCTTACGCTCTGGGAAGGACCAGATTGTTACGAGATCATCTTGACCACCAGTCACGATGTATTTGCCATCGGGAGACCAGCAGACACAAATCAATCCACCGTAGTAGCTGCGGAAGATGTCCAGAACCCTATTGTTTGTCAGTATAAGTGTTGATACCCAGAGGGAAGATACATACTCCTCCTTCAAGTAGTCCATCAGGCGCAGTGACCCATCCTCCAAAACGACAGCCAAGTGCCGCTGATCCGGCGAGAAGGAGAAGTGGGAGATCTTCTGATTCGCAAGCTTCCACAGTGACAGTGGGTTGGTCTTCTGGTTCTTCGAGTTGACAGACTTCCGAATTTCCAGAGGCAACCGACTGGGGTCCTTGTCGAAATGCGAAGAGACTTCAGGTGTAAACAGAGCATCCTCCTTCTCCTTATCGTAGACGACCAAGACACCGTTCGCGTGTGATGCAAGGAATAGATTCTCGGATCCCGGCAGCCATTTGATATGCGTGACAGGAGAATTGTTGATGACGCCATTCTTGTTGATACGGGCATACTTCTGCGACATCGGCTCGTACCAAATGATATCGCCGGCAGATGAGCCCATCACGACGTCCAGGTGAGATGAAGTCTTGGTCAATTCATTGACATCGTGACATAGCATGTGTGCCTTGGTGAATAGAACTTTGGTGAGGTGCTCTTCTTTCTGGGCAGAGTTGAGATCAAGCCACTGGAACGCTCGGTTGATATTGGCAAATGCAAAGACGCCATTCGGGTCCCGGTCGTTTAGTCTTTTGGCGGAAGTCTCATGTGTGATAACTCGTGAAACAAAGGAGGAACTGCTCTTGATTATGTTGTTCTTCGGTTTCCGTCTCTTCAGCGCGTCCTTTTCTTTGGCAGGTGCAGCGAGTGCGGGGTTCCCGTCTCCGAATTGAGGGGCCGTGACAGCCGTCTTCAGGAACGTGGGAGGTTTCTTGCGAGGATCAAGGCTAACAAGAGACAATTTGACGCCGCAGGTCGGAGGTGATGGGACGGTAGCAAGAGGGTTCGGGTTGACAACCGGGGCTTCGGATGGATGGGGAGGGGGTGTGGCTAGGAGGAGGTCATCTTTGAGGGTATACGTTCCTGCAGCGATCGTTCGTATCAGCGGCCTATTCGATGTTCAATGCAAGGGTGACGCCCAGAGTGAGCAGTGTGCGGAGTCAAAGCAGCTGGAATGATGCGCTTACCTTCTCCGACTTGTAACGGGCATCCGCCCTCCGGATGGGTGATGGTGTTATTCGTCTCGACAACAGGGACCGCCATGCCGTTTGCCGCCCCCGCCGCATAAGCGACAGGGATGGTATAGCGGGGCGGAGGAGGAGGTAGAACGCTAGAGAAGTCAGTAGGGAGAACGGTTGTTGCAAAGACAACGAGCGACGAGGTGAACAGTTGACAATTGAAACCTCCAACGGCGCCGACAGGAGAGTTCGCAAGCCAGCTACACAGCGCAAGAGTAGACAAAGAAAGCGAGCGGGGGAGTCTTACAACATGATTCCCAAGTAATTGAGCTATGGTCTGATTGTGGATCGGGTCAAATCTGGCGTGACACAGTCGAGGCAGGCAGCTCCGCCCAATGCGCACTGCGATCGGGGGGGCGACGCTGGTCCAGGGCCGCTTGTTGCAGCTGTCGGGCGTGTTTGATAGCACTGAGGCCCCAATCAGCCTAGGCTAAGGACCCGACGAAGACGAGTAGAGGTAGATTGGGGAGTGTTTTAGATCGTTTTGCGCAGCGAGATGAGGAGACGGACGGGCTCCGAGTTCTTCCCAGTCGCCAACGGAAGTAAGCCAAGAAGCGTCAATGCCGTACAGCAATGTAAAGGGAAGCGACCTGCAGACGGACACGCAAGAGGCTATAGGAAAGGCGAGATCGAAAGGATGAAAAGCCGAGATCAGCGAGTCGAGATGTCTGGGGTAAGTCGAGCGGAGAAGGCAAGTCTCGTGGCTAGCGGGGCTCCGGGTTATCTCCGGGCGAGCCGAGCTTGGCACATTTCTACTACAAGAGTATAGAGTCGAGTATTCAACAATGGGACAAAATGACTTCATGATATACAAAAAATAGGTAGGGTATTATTCAAACAAGTACATATAATCCGTATCTCATTGACCGCCGCCACTTACCCGCCGCCAGATCATCACAGCGGCTGCCCCTGCACAGACAACTGCTCCAAGTGCAATTCCCCACGCCATCCATTTCCCTTCGACATCCTCTTCGCTGCGCGGGAACGCCGTGCTGGGTTCCATAGCAGCCTCGGCAATGTGGACGAAGACCTCCTGGATAGAGGACCAGGTCACACTTACATGCAATGGCGGACTGGGCATGTTCAGCATGGCCGTATACTCGTGAGGCTGATGTTCTGCCCTCTGAGTCGTCCGATCTAGATCGGCCTTGAGGGCAATGAATACGCTGGGAATCTCCTCCAGGTAGGGATACTTTGCTCGCAGTGCAGGAATGTAAGCGAAGGAGTCGGGGTCTGATGAGTCGTATGTGTAGGCAATCACATCGCACTGGTCCAGTAGCTTCGCTTGATTCTCCAAAATAGCGGGTTCCAACTCTCCTAACTCATCCATGATGAGATAACACTGCTTCCCACCAGGTAGCTCCACGGTATTCACTGCGGTGCGCGGCTGAATAGTCGGATGGTAAGTCGTGCTAAATCCTCGCGATAAAAACGCGTCAAGCAGGGCAGACTTTCCCGACCCGGCAGCTCCAAGAACATGGCATTGGACAACGTTTCGTCCAACACGGCCTGGCCGTCTTCTCTTCTTGCGCGGCCTTGTGACCTTCAATGCGGCTGTGGTGGAGGGGTTACTTCGATCGGAGGACTCGAAGCCAAGATAAGCCAGATACTCCAGCGTCGTCTTGGGAGACATGAACGTCGTCATGCTCCATTGGGCCAGCCACCCTTGAAGTGTAACATGTCCTGCTTCATTGCGAACCGTGCAAGACGGAAACGAGCCATCTGCCCAGGATGCAGGCAAACCGGGCGTTGGTGCAAAGAGAGATGCCAACTCGGCATCGTTCAATCCACCATCGTTGTCCTTGTCCGACAAAAGGAATAGGTTCACGAAGAAACGGTATCCTTCAGGTGAGAGTTCCGCAGAAGCAAAGGGTGGAACTTCGAATCGAGGGTGAAGAAAACTCTCTTGCAGAGACAGGTTGTCTGTGTATTGAAATGCCCGCAGAATGATCCAAATAGTCTCATGACGTCCTTTCTCTGCGTAAAGCTTGTTCAAATGAATAAACCCTTGGCAATCAATTCCAGACTCGTTGACAGATTCCGGATAGCTTTTTTGAATGGTCTCCTTGATGTGCATTAAATCCTCCTCACTCAGGGGCTTCCCAAAACATCTGGTTTGAAAGTCCTTGATCTCCTTGTCTGACAAGTATCCATCACGATCTTTGTCGCTCAAATAGAAAATGCGCTGCAAAGCCGCAACGGCAGCGGGCTTCAGAGCAGCCTCCTTGGAATCGAATAGCGGCGCAATGGGATGCGTGACTGCTTTTTGGCAGACAAAGAAAGCCTCGTTCACATTGCGATGCTCCCGAGCGCTCGTACGAATACAGGAGTCGATCTCCTTGAACTCCGCCATCAATGGCAGCATCTCCTCTTCGACGACCTGCGCCTCGCTGTGGTCCGCCGCCAGGTCCGATTTGTTTGCACACAGCACGACAGGAACATTGACGCCGAGCGACCGAAAATATGGCAGCCAAAACAGTGCTACACGCTCATAGCTGTAGTGGTCGGAATATACGAGCAGGATCACGTTGGATTTCCGGATTTCGCGCGCCAGGTTGCTCCGTTCCTGCGGCAAGGCCGAGGTGTCGACAACGGTCGTTGTGGTGACATTCTCCGGGGTTCCGATCGTTGGAGGGATGGTAATTTGAGGGAGGACAGGCTGAATCTTGTTGGTGACAAAGACACCTTTCACCAGTGAGGTGATGAGGCTGGACTTGCCGGTGCCCTCGTCGCCGCAAACGCAGATTCGAACTGGCGATTGTTAGCGTTGTCTGGACTGTAGCCGAACTATGCTACCATACCTGTAGCCATCTGCAAAGGCGGTGCTGGACGCGACTATGAGCAAACCATGGCCGTAGGTTAGTGATCGGGAATGAAGTGAGTGTGATATGGTTGTTGACCTCCTTGAGCTCCGACTCTCCGAGGTCCCAATCCGCGGCAGTTGACTAATGTGCCAAGCCAGGGCCCTTGCCTAATCGGGAGGAGTTATAACCCCAGATTCGCTCAGAATGACCTGTAGACTTCCTGCTTTGTAGCTAATCTTTCTTCTCCTCTTTTCCTCTCCGTCATTTATCACTTTTCTTGTTTCACCAAATAGGATTTCTCCATTGCACACCTTCTCTCCCTAGATCTAACACTTCTGGAGATTTGCCTGAGCTGAAGACCTACGCCGTCATTATTTGCTCCTCCAATTTTCGAAATGGATATCTGGGACGTGATGAAGCTCCTAACTCCCATTCTCTGAATGATAAATTACATTATTCTGCATGTTCTGGCGCGTTTTCAACTCCTCTTCTCTAGGATCGGGCTGATCAACCTGCAGTTGGCCTTACTGAGGAACCACATTTAGGAACTTAGAAGAGGAGGTTCAGGACCTAAAGAAAGGCCCATCACGCCCAAGCATTCCTCAGTTCCTCCCTAGATCTTTTCTTTATTGCATTCCCTAAGGTGTTCACAAGATGATGTATCTTCGGGTATTCCCTTATAGAAGGCATCATTCTTAAGAGGGCGTATTAGAGGACAACCTTTTCCGGAAGGCTAAAGTGATTGATGATTGCTTGAATACGCCTAAGACTAATTCCTCTAGGAAGAGCAATGGATCGTTATGTTATCATGCCATTCCGTAGCATGATACCATCTTACCTCAAGCTGTCTATGTCCGCTTCATATTGCGTGTCATGCGATCAAGACCTGCCAACATTATCTACTGGTATATATTCTCAGATCCTGACATTTCTTATATATTATGAGCCACTGAACATTGTTTCCGTCTTCCTAAGTAGATTCACAAAATACAGTCAGAGTGCAGAAAGTTCGAGCGAGTCCATTAGAACGTATTGAATTCGATGTCAGGCAGTAGAAGGCGCAGGGACAACAAAGGATTGGAATAGCATTCAGAAGACACCTCACCAGGTACTGACCGATGACAGGCTTATATGATCTCATGAGTAAATTCCCAATCTCTTTAGAGAGTGAGGTCTAAAAGATCCCTTGGTGTTGTGGACAATCCCATAGTTCGTTGTCCCGCGTCAGCCGTCATCAGGCCCACAATTGCGCCCCATCGACTGACTAACCTCCCCGACCTTCAGTTCGATCAACAGCCTCCTCTTTTTACCTTTACCTCCCTGCTATCCTTACGCATTTCCACCTTCCCCATCCCACCGACGAGATGCCTCTCGGTATCCATAACCCCCTGCCATCATCTCTGAGCAGTACGTATCTCTCCCATCTGCCCTGTCCGCTTCCCCGCAATCACGCGCGGCATGTCCGGCTAACAAACCACATCCATGTGAACAGGCGAATGCAAGAAGGCAGCTAAGATCTTGACCTCCTTTGTGGATCCTAGGCAAGCCTTCGGACCAGACAAGGTCATTCCTCCCGAGATTCTCGCTGGAGCAAAGGTAAGACCTTCTGCCGTCGCGGGGTAGGCGGCTCGCTGACTCTTGATACACTCCAGGGTCTTGCGGTTCTCACAGTCCTCAAAGCTGGCTTCATCGGTTCCGGTCGGTTCGGGTCCGGTATTGTCGTCGCTCGTCTCGCCGATGGCTCTTGGTCGGCACCCTCGGCCATCGCGACCGCCGGTGCGGGTGTTGGAGGTCAGATTGGGTTCGAGCTGACCGACTTTGTGTTCATCCTCAACGATGCTGCTGCCGTCCGCACATTCTCTCAGGTTGGAACCCTGACACTGGGTGGCAATGTCTCGCTCGCCGCAGGACCGGTTGGCCGGAACGCAGAGGCAGCTGGTGCGGCCAGTACACGTGGCGTCGCCGCCGTCTTCTCCTACTCAAAAACAAAGGGTCTCTTCGCCGGTGTCAGTCTGGAGGGTAGCATGCTTGTTGAACGCAAGGATGCCAACGAGAAGATGTACCAGAGCCGTGTTTCCGCGAACCAGCTGCTCACGGGTAACATTCGACCGCCGCCGTCTACCGATGCCTTGATGCGCGTTCTCAATTCTCGAGCTTTCCAAGGAAATGCGCGCGCCTATGGTGACTCGATGTACAACGACATGCCTATCTATGATGACAGACACGATGACCTAGTCTGGGAAGGACGACGCGGTGAAGCCTATGGCCAGAACACTCGACGGTACCGCTCCAACACTTCTGAAGATGATTACGAGTACCGCGACCGTCCGCGTCGTGCGAATACTTGGGCAGACGATGTTTATGATCGACCCGCAGGAGGACTGGGACGTTCTGCGACCACTCGTGCACCCCAGGATTTTGATACGTATGGCCGCAGCCGAAGCAACACGGCACCATTTGATGAGGACTACTCCTACTCCGACCGCAAACCTACCCGTCCAACCGCTCCCAAGCCGGTATTTGGACAACGGACAGGCCAGGGCGCGGCACTGCGGTCGGATCAGGCGGTTGCACTCTACACTTTTGACGCAGACCAGGAGGGAGATTTGGGCTTCAAGAAGGGTGAAATCATCACAATCCTCAAGCGGACAGACAAGGCCGAGGACTGGTGGACCGGGCGTATCGGTGATCGCGTCGGTATCTTCCCTAGGTAAGCTACCCATATTGCTCATTTTTGTTGATATGAAGCTAACATCGGGTGTAGCAACTATGTCGATGCTTCTTAGGATCAACGCTCCTTTATGCAGCACTGAATTCCAACCCGTGGACATATAAAGGCTTGATTGGTTGGCTTGAATATACCTGGGCGTATTTGGACCATGTCTTCCTTTCCCTCGTGACGATCGTGCCCTTTTTCGCTTCATACTCTCGAGCGCTGGAGTTTTTTCCTTCTTATGCTTGGTTTCTTCTCTGCCTCAAGGCATTGGGGGTGCGGCCTGGTGGAATCATGCATCATGATGGTGGATTCGCACAGTGGATCCTCCTGCATGCACGGTTCGAGGGACTCGACAAACGCGTTGTGTTTATGGTACGGACCAGGGGCCCTCGAACCCTCGAGTCTCTCTGCCAGTGTCTCTCCCGAGTCAGAGAATCTAGTCCCACGAGTGCCATCTCACTCGCTCGTGGTTTATGCCAATACTTGCACAGCACATATTCCACTCTCCCGCTCCGGCTCCGTAGTCAGTAGAGTGACACCGCATGGCGATGACGAGATCACATTGGACTGCGGAATACCCCAGCACCCCCTTGACACCTCGTAGACCCCAGCTCACCCGCCCTGAGATGGTCCATAGAGCATCGTTGGGCGATGACCGCGGCATTGCTTCAACTGAGAAGCATGGAGGCGTTGCTAGAGCACGGGAGTTAGTGATAGGACGCCGAGAGTGCACGAGGGAGGCGTAGGCCTCAGCCTCGACCTGCAGGTAGAACGTGCCACGAGTCGAGGACGGGATATCGCGAGTTCAGAGTCGTACTGGTATACTTGCACTCCGACGAGGTTGAAATCTGAACCATTGAACCACCGCGTAGATCCTCGAGGGTGTAGGGCATGAAGGGTTGTAGTGAAGCCCTGGGCACACGAGCATACGAGCATCATCGTATTAGAAGCACCAAGAATACCATCAAGCCATCACTGTAGATCTCCGGGTGTGATCGCCCCCATCAGCCGTTTGGATGGTGGATCCGCGGTGTGTGAATATTAATAGTAAAAGAAAGAAGAAAAGTGTTAATCGCGATCGAAGGCTGTCAGTCAAGGCAGTCAGGTGCTTTGCGACCGGTCTCTCCGCCCAAACTCCAAACTCCAAACTCCGGTCTGTTCTTCCCTTTCGTCTGGAACATCTGCAACTCCCTCCTCCTCTTTCACTAGACCTTTTTTCTCTTCTCCTTTTCTTCTTGATCCCTCTCGTTATTCTACAAATGAGGACTCGGAGACGGTAGCTACCGGATAGCCCACCCCCGACTCTTTCTTCCGCCCCCGCTTCGATGATCGTTCGTCTTTTCCCGTGATACCACCAACTTACCCTCCCTCCCCCCTCCTCTTCCTCCTGGCTGCCCTTCGGTCTTCAGGGTTTTTGGGGCTCGGTGCCTGTATAGCTGGTTCCCATGCAGGTACGTGTCTCTATTGGATCTGGCCGTCCCTTGCTGGGTTGTTTTTGGTGTCCACGGGGCAATACGATTGCCTGCACCCCTCATTGCCGGACGCTTCCAGTCACATCTTTGTTGCCCGAGATAGTGTCCATTGGGTGCACTGCCGAGGTCGATACCTACACAGATTTCAGTACTGACTCCTTTTCCGCTCTCTAGGCTTCCACAGGTGCCCCTGAGGCTGGCGGAGGACACGCGACGCGCAGAGGCCATACCCCCCATCTGTCGATTAGCGACCCCAGCCATCATGTGACGGAGGCGATTGGGCATATGTACGACGATGACTATGACCGAAACGATCCCAGGCGTCTCAGCTATATATCTTCTCCCCTCGGCGAGTCAATAACCACCATCCCGCGGACCGCCGCAGGTTCCGAGTCTTCGGCTCCCTCTTCGTCTGCACCGTCGCAGGCGCCAACAGCAACTGAAAGCCCTTCCAAGTCGGCAAATGGACACCTACGCCCACCGCTTGCGACACACCGGTCCTTCGACCGAGACAGTGACGGATCCCCAGATTCTACCCGATCGCCCTCAGAAACCGCAACTGCCTCCTTCCCTCTCAACGATATCGACTATGAGTCCGATCCCGCAGCGGTGGTGCAGGAGTTGAACAACCTGGCCGCGATTCGACGCATGTCCATGGACGTGGCGGCTACGGGTGATCCCGATCTACCTAGCTTTGGCGGCAACAACCTCTCGATACCGTCCCTCCCACCCTCCCCCTCCGCCGATGAGAACGATGCCTCTCGACTATTCTGGGTACCTGCCAGCTTGCATCCAGAACTGGCTCCCAAGGAGTTCAAGTCCTTTCTCGAAAGCAAGGCCGATCTTATCAAACGAAAATCCGGCGACTACTCCTCCTTGGGTCCAGAACGCCAGGGGTCAGGCAGTAGTTTGCGTCGGAAGCGGTCCATGCTGTCGCGGCAGATTGACGATTCGACTGGTTATAAAGATGGCGCAGATCGGCTGGAGCGTCAGCGTTCGCAGTCCAGTAAAAGGGATGGCATGTTGAGTCCGAATTTGCAACAGTTGGAGTCCCTAGTGGACGACTCAACATCGACAAATAAAGAGCCTTCCCTGGTGCGAGGGATGCAAAACATGAACATCGGCGCAAGCGAGGACAAGCCGATCCTACCCCCGGCTCCTCCAGGTCACAGTCTACGCCGATCGACGCGAACACAATACAGGAAAGGAAGTCTGAAGAAAGGGGAGAAACCTCCATATTCCAAGCGAATCGGGAGAGGCCTCTCTGAGTCTGCCGGTTCACCCCCTCAGATTGTCCCGCCTGGTGGCGATGCACCCATACTTGGACTCACTCGCGTACCCACCGACTCTTCTCCTCCATCATCACAGGTATTCCGTGCCTCTTCTACTTCATCACGCAGCGCAGCCTATGCTCCCGGGTCGACCACCAGTTCGACATTTGATTCTATTCTGGATAAGCCGGAAACAGAGAAGGAAGAAGAGACTCAGTCAGGTGCCCAGCAACAAGCTACTCCGCCAGAGTCGTCAGCACAAGCCAATGCTGCTGCTTATGCACGACAATGGCATTCAAAGATCAGCTCGAACGGCAGATCGACTGCGAACACTCCGCCATCTGATCAAAAAGTACCTTCCATCGTTGAGACGCCTCCTAATGATCCCAACCGCGCCCATTCTAATGCAAGTTCACAAAATACTCGGGCTTCGGGGCGTGAAACACCCTCCTTATTCACGCCCAAATCAGCCCCACCACCGCAGGCTTCAACTCCCAGCAAGCATTCACTGATGAGTCCGAATCGCCAGTCTGGCAAAGACAGCGCAACTTCACTCAATGACTTTGCCAATAACCCACAGATGATACCTGGGAACAGCACGCGCACAGATAGCCTTTCGTTCATTCCGACAATGCCTGAAGAGCGCAAGTCCGAAGAACGCAAATCTGAGGGCAAGAAGTCGAAGAAAGATTCGGAGGGAGGCCGCAAGTCTAGCTGGCACTGGTTACTTGGTAGCGAAGAGAAGGACAAGAAAAAGAAAGAGGACAGTGATTCCAAGAAGGCGAAATCGAAAATGGCAGAGAAAGTCCACCCCAATCCGCGAGCAGAGGTGGTTCAGTCATCATTGGACAACAGCCCCAAAGGTCGAGAAAGTCTCATTCTGGACCGTCTCGACCCAAAGCTAGAGGAAGAGAGACGGAAGGATGGCGTTCGCAGGGCTTCGGGGGAATCCAAGAAAGAAAAGGATGGTATTTTCTCCTCGATTTTCGGTGGCAGCAAGAAGAAGCATAGCGGAGAAGGCCACCACCGAAAGCACTCGTCTCGCAATCTGTCTCCGGACCCTCCAATGCGGGAGCTGCGTCCAGACATCGACTATCCTTGGACCCGGTTCTCCATTCTGGAAGAACGAGCAATCTACCGCATGGCCCACATCAAGCTTGCGAATCCCCGACGTGCTCTCTACTCGCAGGTGTTGCTGAGCAATTTTATGTACTCATATCTGGAGAAAGTGCAACAGATGCACCCGCAAATGATGGTGGCGTCCACTGGTTCACAGCGGCAATCCAAATCGCGGGAGCAACCAGATGAGTACCTTCAATATCAGCGATACCAAGAAGTAAGTGGAGTCCCCGCTGACGAGGATGAGCCATCTTGCTGACGGTCTTTACTCTGTGTTTCTGTAGGCCCAGGAACAACAATATGGGGACAGCGCATACGATGAATCCATGTACGACTATGACGACGATCCACACGATCGCTATCAGGCCCATCGGGGACATAGTAAGCACGGCTACGAGAACGGCAGCGCTTACGGCTCGGGCCATTACCAGTATGGACACTCTTTCGGGGATGATGTCCAGCTGGATGACGACGATGACGATGATATGTGGTGAAACAGGAGCGCGGCGTCTTCACTCCTTATTTTCTCTTTGCCTGCCTGCCCTTTCTACTCATTTTCTGCTCCCTCGGAAATACCCATGCCTTTGTCTGTCCTGGTTGTTCCTAGAACCTGTACACAAGCCTTCCCCTCCTTCTCCTTCTGCACTTCACCTCTTTCCTTAGTTCCGACGGACCAAATCATTAGCCTGGGTTCGTATTCTTACACACGCACTGGTCATCAAAGGCCACTCTCAAAGCAAGACCCACGGCGTCTATTGCATCCCACCATCCATCCTGTTGGGCCCGTGGCTCCTGGCCTGTGCATTGCCATATAGTTGTTTGCACACACATGGTCTGATTTCTTGTCTTCGCATAGCGTCTGGGGTTTGATCTTTTCTTTTCCGTTGCACTCCTGGTCCGGATTCAGTCCATATGACCTGGACGATTCTTGTATTTTCCTTGGAACCATAACTCTTACCTCTGAACCGGGGATTTCACAGTGCCTTCTCATCTAATGTGTAGTCTGCTGATGCCACAGGGCAACTCCGTTGTATGAGTAAGGTGGTCGTAAAATCATCATTCTTGTAGGAGCTTATCGTTGACGGTAGTGTGTTCATGGTAGCGTGTTCATGCCCGACGCTCATCATTCCATTTCACAGGAACACCAGCCATGCCGTCATCTATATGCACCCGAAACTATGTACCTCCCACGTAACCCTCTCCACTAACCCGAAAAGGCGTCCCAAGCCTCAAATGCTCTGCAGTCCACTCCAACTCACTCCGCATATACCCCGGATCCCTCAGTCTAAAATCACTGGCATACTCAACCAAAGGCCCCATAATCCTATCCCTTAGACCCTTGTCCATCGTCGCAGCCCACGCAGCCACAAGACAAATACTCAGATACCCAGTCCCAATAGGCCGGTGTATATTCGACCGTTCAGCCAGAGCGATAACCTCTTCACCAAGGTACTGCGCATCAAAAGCGGTTATCCCATCTGTCCCGCCCAAGGCACTGAGCATACAATTATAGAACAGCGTGATAGCGAGACCAATCCCGTAAGTCCGCTCGTAATGCGAGTACGTGAACTGTGCAACAAGGGCTTGCTCGCTGGTACTCATTCCGTTCATCGGGATGGCGGACATGTCTGTTTCGACTGAGCGGGCTTTGAGGTGGCTGAGCGTTTCTTTGCAGGTCTGGTAGATGGACCAGATCTCGTCGCGGATTTGGGTTGGGTCTGTGTTGCTTTGATGGATTGTTCGGGCGTTTTGGAGTAGGGTTGGGGCGTGGGAGAGGGTGCGGAGCATTTCGCCATCTGGGGTGTTGGTGTCTAGGTCGTTGGTGACTAGTTGGGCCCATTCTTCTGGGGTGAGGTTTATTTTGTCGTTGAAGAGGCCTTCGAAAAGCTATCCTTTGATTAGTATGGTCTATTGGTGGGGGAATATGTAGCGTTGGACGTAGTTGCAGAAACAAGACGTACCACACTGCCACGAAGAGATAGGAACAATTTGGCCTCGAACGGGTCCCGTGGCCCGAAGTGCTTACGTGCTTTGAGTATCATCGCTGCACCCTCTGCATGTCCAGACCAGCACTGGTTCGACTGGCCGAGAAACATCTGGCATATAAGCAGGATCATCACGGCAGCGAGGGTGTTAGATGATTGCGCATGGAAAGGATCATTCAGATAGACGCGAAGTGCGTGCAGTGCTTGTGAATATTTTGTCAAGGCCTTAAGACTCGGGGTCCGTGTCATGCAGAAATCTGTATGGCCTGTAGTCAGGGCATCGACGGCGCGATCTAGTGCCTCGTTGGTCCCGAGTCGGCGGGGTACGTCTTCGAGGAATGAGCCGAAGCTCCACCAGAGGTTGTAGCGTAGATCGGTGGATCGTTTGATTGTTGTGACGAATGCACTGGTTAGGGCCGTGAGCTCGTTACCTGGGACTGTCCCTGGTGTGCCTGGTGAGACGTGGATGTATATATGCTGGAAATTTGTTTGAGTTGGTCCTATGGCGGTTGATGAGCGGGAAATTCGAGTACATGGAGCCTGAACTGCAACCCTTGTCCTTTGGTTGCTGATGTCCTTCGTGCTGGAGGTCGGATTGGAAAAGCGTTTGTCTTCTTGAAATTTGTATCGCTGTATGCCGGCCCCCATGCACGTCAATTTGAGACGGAGGCATCGCGAACAACTCGGCTGTTGCTGGTCGCACTAGGATCATGCTTAACACCTGTTCCTCACAGACTGTGAGGTCATGCAGTACCTTTTTCTTCTGCTTCCGACAGGCGTCACAGCCCCGACCAGATGGAACACCCGGCATTCTCTGGAATGTGGGGGCGCCCTACTGACCCTGGACGGTGTGGACCTTCCAGATGGTGGCCACGCGAGTCTCAACGTCCTTGCATAGACAGCTGCACGGATGTCATTCCCAATACCGCCAGACTGCGCGACGCTCTGAATGCTAGAAACCGATGGGGGTGAAGCTATTCGAAGCCGGGGCTGAACGGTCATCCATGGACGCCATCGCGACTAACCGCTTTGGGCGAGATGTGCCGCTCCAGGGCCGAGTGTGCGGTGATTTTATGCTTATCTGCTCTCGTTGATTGGTGGGTTCTAAATATGCATAAGCCCCCACTTTGTTTTGGCTGAGGCTGATGTCTAACCCGCTTTGGCTCTATACAGCGCTGTTGGTAGAAATATCTTTCTGGCACAATCAGGTTCAAACAGTTAAAAAGCAGGTGCTCCTTGTGCAAAATGATGGCTTCAATCCAGAACAATCGGTTCCCATCATGGGCTCCAACACAGAAACACCAAGCTACTATCGATACAACCCCAGTCATGTCTTGCCCGCCGTGTTTGCCGCACTGGTTGGCTTTTCCTTCCTACTTCACACCTACCAAAACTTGTGAGCCATTAATCCTTCTTCGCTGGTTACTACATACTAACATTTTGCTCTAGCCGCTACCGATTCTGGCGAGTGACATTCTTCGTATCCTGGGGTGGCGCCATCTTCACAACAGGCTGGATCCTCCGATGCATCTCCAGCTACCATCCCGCAAACAAGAACATCTACATTGCCCAGGCCATCTTCATCTATCTAGCTCCACCCGTCTACTCAGCCGCAGCGTACAACCTAGTCGGTCGACTGATGAACTACCTCCCCATGCACGCCGTCCTCAACCCCAACCGAGTTCTCATCTTCTTCGTTTACGTTGGCGCCGCAGTCGAAGCCATCACCGCGGCCGGTGCAGCCAAAAACGCAGCAGCAGGCTCAGACATCGACAAGTACAAGGATGGCGGAGAACTCATCGCTGCGGGCCTTGTCCTCCAGGCTGTGGTCGAATGTCTGGTTGTCGGTATCGTGGCCACGGTGCATATTCGCGCCGCACGAACCGGCATGGTCCCACGAAACGTGCAGACGCTCTGCATCACGCTGTACGGCACATCAACGTTTGTCCTACTACGCTGTATCTTCCGCGCCATCGAAGCATTCGAAATGTTCAATAACCTCAGTTGTGTCGACAACTGCGGTCCTATCCTCAGCAACGAGTGGTACCTCTACGCCTTCGAGCTTGGTCCCATGCTCATCTTCACTTACTGGTTGAACCTGCTTCATCCTGGGCGATTCCTGCCGCGCAACAAATCCCGTTACCTTGGGACTGATGGTCGGGTTGAGCGGACTGGACCTGGCTGGATTGATAACAGGGATCGGTGGGAGACTTTTGTCGATCCACTTGATATTGAGGGTATGATCAAGGGCCAGCCTTCGCAGGAGAAGTACTGGCTTCGGCCTGAAGAGTGGCCTGTTTGCAAGGATGGTAGTTTTGCCGAGGGGACTGCTTCCAACAAGAAGAAGGGGAATGAAGGAGGTGAAGCCAACCAGGACTATTTGCTGGCTCCTGCTTCTGAAGTATAGATTTCTTTGAGGCTCTGCTTCGTGCTCCACTTGGTTGCTTGGAGACATTTGATTCTCGTATTTCCACTTGTTGTTCACTCCGACTTGCGATCATAATACATCCTTCTGAAAAATGAGGGGCTTCAAAATATATTCTGATCAAAGAATGTACACGACTCTGAATATCCTCACGCTCGGACACGGCCCGGTTCCGTCCCCGCCGTGCGCCAAGAACCGGCATCAGACCGGGTCTCCATTCTTCTCTCCGCATCCAACGATCTTCTGAAATAAATGTTTGAACATATCTTCTACATATAACATACGTTTCCTTCCAATCTTGTCCAAGATGCCTCTATCCAAGAACGACTCGATCCTGATCGTGGGTGCCGGTGTCTTCGGCCTCTCCACCGCGTTGGAGCTCAAAAAGCGTGGCTACAGCAATATCACAGTACTGGATCGATACGCACCCCCCGCTGTGGATGGAAGCAGTGTTGATATTTCTCGCATTATTCGCATTGACTATGCCGACCCTGTTTACTGCAAAATGGCCGGCGAGGCTTACGAGGGCTGGACGACCGAGTATCAAGATCATTACTTCGAGTCCGGATTCGCACTGCTGTCGGAGACACCGAAGAACGACTGGATCGAGAAATCAAGAGCGACCGTTCTGGCAAACGGCGGCAATGTGGAAGATTTGAAAGACGCCACACAGCTGATCAAGTCTTATCCCAATATCCAGTCTAACTTGTCTGGCATGAACGGGTATCTTAACCGAAAGGGTGGTTGGGCCGATGCTGCGGGCAGTATTCAAAAGCTGGCTACGAGGTGTAGTGTGGAAGGTATCTCGATCATTACAGGGCCACGTGGGACAGTCGTCTCCTTGCTCAAACAAGGCTCGCGAGTTGTGGGTGTCAACGTCCTCAGCGGAGATTCCATCCGCGCATCACAGGTCATTCTGAGTACTGGCGCTTGGACAAACCGTCTCATCGATGTTTCGCAAGCCGCTTCTTCCTCTGGGCAGCCCGTCGGCTTCATCCAACTGACTCAAGAGGAAGCTCGCTCTCTGGAAAACACGCCCGTGATGATCAACCTGAGCACTGGTGTATTTGTCTTCCCACCAACTCCGGGAAGCAACATCCTCAAACTGGCGCGACATGGCTACGGCTATGCCAATGAGGTCACGGTTCAAGATGGAGGGACTCACCGGACAATTTCAACGCCCAAGTTCGACAGCAGCAACGCGGAGACTGGGTATCTCCCCGACGATGCAGATGAAGATCTGCGTGACGGCTTGCACCGCTTCTGTCCCAAGTTCGCGGACCGACCATGGTCTTTCCGACGACTTTGCTGGTACACCGACACTCCTAAGGGTGATTTCATTATCGATAATCACCCGAATTTGCAGGGCCTATTTGTCGCTACAGGCGGAGCAGGACAGTAAGTGGCGTTCTTCTGAGGCTTAATGAGAGAAGAGGTTTCAGTCTGACACATACTAGTGGATTCAAATTTCTCCCCGTCTTGGGTAAATACATTGCAGACTGTTTCGAGAACAAAGCGTCTGAGGAGCTGCGGCAGAAGTGGAGGCTCAATCTGCCTCGAGGTGGCTCTAGTGGATATGCTATGAAGGGTGATGGGAGTCGAGCTGGGCCTCCGTTGAGGAAGCTTACTGAATCTGAAAAGGCCAAGTTATAAATTCTGCAATATTGATGTGATCTAAGGGTATTCTCATTGTTCAAATCATTGATCGTTTAACACAACTAAATACTAGTGAGCCAAATAGTGCCACATGAGCCGCTTTCGATGTGGGAACACCAAAATCCACCAGGAAAAGAGATCTTCCCACCTAGTTAGACAAGTCAGTCCTGATGGGTGGTCTTGAAGGCAATCAACTTGATCTCGCTGCTTCGAGATCGATTGGACGATCATCGATGACGAAGGTCTCGAAACTGAGCCGCAGAACACCTGCAGATATGGCGAGACCAGAACATGCGGTGGTGGGGTTTCATTCATAAAGGTGGACGGATACTTTTCAATGGTAAGGTGTATCATTCAGGTGTTCGTGACGCCCAACGTATCATTCTGGAATTTGCCAGCTCCCTCGACCAAGGATCGCATTGGATGGCGAAGTACGCGAAGCTCCTATACAATATCCATGATATACTGGCGGTGCAGATATGAATAGCATATACCCTGATTGTCCGTTATAATTACAGAAATCTGACCTGCTCAAATATATGGAAAATCTCCTACTATTCAACCAAGTAACAGAAGGTCATTGATCGTGACCTCTCTAGTGCAAAAGATTCGGAAAGTATTAGTACCTGACGTTTTCAACACAATAAACAGACAGTATTGTCCTAAGCTTGTCAAAAACATTCTACTAAATGGAGACTCAGCAGAGATCCGAATGGGATAATATAGATCGAGGCCGATCACATGACCTGCCACTGATCGCCTTCGGCTCCACAATCCCCAACGGAGCCACCACTGCCTTCAACCCCATTACTCTCCTCCGCTACGCAAAGTATACGCGCCCCTTCAGATCGTCCGGACAAGATCTTAGAAACGAGTGTCAACCACCTTGCAAGATGAGCGACGCCTATGAACGCGAGCAGTACGTCCAGTCCTCCCTCCAGAGCTATGACTTCCCCTGCCAGGTATCAGGCCGACGTCAAGTCGCCGCTGCTCAGTCGCCATGCCACAGAAAGATCATCCACTGACTTCAGTACTCAGGCAGAACAATGCGCTCCTCAACTCTCTCTCATCAAAAGTTTCTGCCCTCCGCTCCGTAACGATCGACATCCATGACAATGCACGGGATCAAGACACCCTCGATCACTCAGTACGTTAGACTGTTGCCAGCTTGGCTTGGAGCAAGGTCGTCAGTGGATATGATTGGGAACGGTAACTGACAATGCGGTGCCCTGCAGAACGAAGTCTTTTCTTCCTTCTCGACGAACCTGAAAGGCAGCGCCTCTCGACTGACGAGGATGGCGAAACAAGGCGACACTGTCGCCGTCCTTAAGATCGCAGGTATCTGCATCGGGGCTGGGATTCTCGTCTATATTATCTTGGGTTGGATCTTTTGAAGCATGAGTTCTTCATGACGTCTGCCGGGACGATCTACTACAATCACCTTACGATCGGCGCGACCAACGCTCTTGCTGGTCAAGACGCGGTACAATGCTTCGATCACCTCCTCATCACACCGTCCAACTCTTGTTTACCCACTTCGACCTTCATCCTGCGCCATCTCTTTGACCGGACTCGACATGATCAGTTCACCAAGTGAACTTGAATCCGGGAGAGCGGCGTCGCAACTTCCCCATCGCCATACAATTCCTAGATTATGCGCTCACGATTTACAAACCGGCTTGGACGGAGTACTTCACCTGGGGGTAGTCAATAATTTTTGCTTGCATCTTGCGCGAGGGTCTTTGTCTCTGCCCTCATCCTGTGTTATTAATCTTGATCCTTACTGAATATAATATTGCACAGATAGAGCTAGGCGTCGTTCTTTCCAACAGAACATGCTGACAACCTGCTATGACATAGAGCAGTGAGTGGGAATTGTTTTTCTGCTTTTTGGTTCTGATTAGAACAATGCCGTCGCGTGTCTCAGTCCCAGAATGCCGCTTTCGGCGCACATTCCACTGGAATGCTAGACCCGTATTCGGTTATTCAAACTCTTCGAGAACAACAATTTTTTGTTTCTTTGGCTCTCAATGCGGACAAATTCTCCAGAAATTATCAGTATGAACCGGCAACATAGGAACTGGGTGATGGATGCGGCCACTTCCGGTTGTTTATACTCACGTTATTGCTCTTCTCAGTGTCTTGTCAGACTCAACCTGAACGACCAAAACTTCGACTATCAAGGAAGCCAACTTTCTTTGGCAATTTGGCCCTCAAGGCCTTTCTTGGAGGAGCGATTGACTGATCAACATCATGGTCAAGTCCAGAGATTACCAGGCCTTCATAGCAGGGGTGGTCATAGTCTTCGGGCTTTTATTTCTCGCTTCCCAGTTCTGGGACTGGAATAGCGATACAGGGATGGCTATCTTCGACGGCGAGCTTCCCTCTGTTCCCGAGTATGAACCCGGGGATGAGGTGAAGGAGTTACAATACACGGACGACAGGAAGCTCGGAGCCGAGCTGGACAGAGCGTCATTGGATGATGCAGTCGGGAAGACATCGAATGCACCAGAGACCCCGTCGATGACACGGATGGTGAACTGGGATACCGCGTGGGATGATAGAGGCAAATGGCCTGGGTGGTCGACGCTTGGTCCGACTCTGACGAGTTCATCAGTACCCTCGGTTCCAACGGATAATATATCGAGAGCCGATGTGGAGGAATATGTCCAATGAATGTTGGACTCCGAAGACGAATCAGCTTTCCATCGTGCGTTGTGCCTGCTGGAAATTGGTCCGCCCTATAGTTAGATGCCAGGCCTTGAATACTACCACGGCTTATGAGGGGTATTGGAAGATAAGCGCTTTGGGCCGTGGCACTGCACCCTGTCTGTCGTCGAGGGACCATTAGATGGGACATGCGAATTCCTATCAGCTTTGAAGCCGGACATGTCAGACTGAGAGGGAAATCAAGGATCATCAGGATTAATGTCTTCCGTATAGGCAAAGTCCATCAAATATGATGATGCTAGACCTGAACGTTCCGCCTGCCTTCCTGATAGATTTTCTGGTGAATCTTCAACTGCTGCGCACGGCTGAGTGGCTCCCTGTCTCCTGCGTAGCTTTCAAACCTCTTATTCTTCCTCGCACTCAATGGTCTCGGAGCTCCCAACCCTAGTCTTCCAATGATATCACCCTCTTCCGACTGATCTCCCACGCACCCTGGAATCTTGTCGAGGATTACAATCTTGTCCGTCTCTCTGCCAATAAGCAAAGTCACCTTATCAGCAACCGCAGCGCCCATCCTCCTCATAGCGAAAGAGTCCAAAGTCGACGTCCAGCGCGGTGTAAAGGTCGCATGACCGCAAGTGGGAGGAGAATGAGAATATCGAGGCCGAGCAGAATGGAGACCAAGATCAAGCCTGCTCTGGAGATGACAGGAATCTGAGTATCATAGCCCATATCGAAGCTGACGGTCAGTGACATCTCGCCGATACCGATATTGTTTTCCATCCAAGCTTGATTCGCCAGGAACGCAGCAGCAGTAAATGCATTTGACAGACGCTCCTCCTCATATCTGAAATTTCCGATGCAGGATGCAATCTCATCATGGATTGCAGAGCCGTTCAATCCGCCGTTTATGTTGGTGATACAGTAGTCGACGCTGTTACTAATCACGTTTTGACCAAGATTGTCTGTCAACTGAAACCCCATTGGTGCCAGGCTCTCGCATGTCCCCTCATAGCTGACGCGGGATTCCAGATCCAGGGAGTTGAAATCGGCCGCATAGGCCTGTGGGTATGCTTGCCGGACTGGAATAAATGAGCCTTCGCCGAAAACAGCCATGGCTATTGTCAGAAGAGGGCCTTTGTTGACGACTGTTTCGAGCGGCCCAGAAGCATCGTCAACAATGGTTTCATTGGCACGCTTGGATTTGGGCTCGGGGCCATGTGTACTGGTCAATGTATCAGACCCTGTTGGCAGCAAGGGTAAGCGAGACCCCATTTGACTTACTAAATATCATTAACTCCTTCAACCTCACATGAGTTTCCACAGATATCGTTGGGGTCTTTGTCCAGCAGCGGTCCCGCCATTCCACTATTCATATAGTTTGCGGTTCGAAATAACCCGCGGTTGTGTCCAGAGTGACCTTGTAAAACGTGTGGTTCGCATAATCAGACCCATAGGGACCGACCAAGTCCTGAAAACCGATCAAAGTGACATTCAGGTAAAGCTCTTCTGTGATGGGTCTCACTGGACTCAGCGCGGTCTGACTGATCACTCTATGCGCTCATCGTGTCTTGACCTGACCGCCATTCCCGACCAGAGTCTGTCGTATCCTCATGTTCAGGGCTGATTGCCGTATACTCATGTCGGTCCATATTCAAGGCAGAGCGGAGTAATATTGAGTCTTGTCGCTTCATAAGTTGTAGAGGCTGCAGCCAGAAGGATGGAAGATTCTCTCGAGATTCTTTGAGGCATCAGGAGCTGGTGCCGTATGACTTCCTTCCAAGACTAAATATTTCCCTTCTGGCTCCGTGAGGCTCAGCCCCCAAATACTAAGGGCTGTGTGAGGCACGGACTGGATGGAAATTATAGGAATCAAGCCGCCCTGCATGCCGCTAGTCTTCCTCCCACCAATTGAGTCACCAAGTGGCCAAGCTTGTCTGTTCATTTTTGAGTGATTGGCGCGACTTGCTTCTCATGTTGAGAATCGATCCAAACATGACTGCATTCCGCAGCACCATGACTTTTCGCTGCTTTATCCAGGCCTTGCCATATCCAGTTAGAGAAAAGGGGCGGCCCGCTTAAACCCCCAACTGTAATCATTCCCCACTCTGTATCCTTCACCTTTCCAACCTGCTTGACAAAGCTCTTCCTATCGCCTTTCCTTCGTCACCTATCTATCCACGATGTCATCAACATCCTTGAGCTGGTTCCGTAAGGGTATCGACCCTGGGACTATCATCACCCTTGATCAACCTTCCTCCTCACAGTGGGAGACAACGCGGTGGAAGATCCTCGAAAAACTGAACTAGCATGACTTCCAGGTCACTATGGAGAGGAACAAAAACTATGGCACTGCCTCGTACGCCACAGCTAAACTCCTGTGCTGCGATCTAACCCAACCTTCACAAAAAGCATTCATGCGAATTTACCTCCATGTCCCCTATCGAATGACCGAAATAGACGATGCGAATACCAGAAGCCGCCAAGCCATGAGTTTTACTCCTCAGAACTCACAGCCTATCAAAGCCTCACTCTTAAAAGCTCACCCTTCACAACAAGGCTTCTCGGGTGGAAACAGGGGACCCAGGATCGCTTAGGGATAGTCCCCGGTGGGTTTATTATCTGGCTTGTGTACGAGAAGGTGCCAGGGCTACAACTCGGGAACAAATATGGGGCTGATCCGTTCTGGGCTCTTGAACGACACGAGCAAGAGCTTATCTGTAAGAATTTTTAAAATCTCTTCGGTAACTTGGTGCTTCCCTTCCTTATGATTACTCAGAGTCCAACTAACGTCGATAACCTAGTGAGTTAGTAGAGATCGGATGGTACCCTAACGTGCCCGCGACAAGAAGTCTAGTCTGGGAGAAGGAAGAAGGCAGGCTGTATGTCATTGGCACGTCTTCTCTAACCGGCCACTTTACTGACAGTCATACTATTGTAGTTACTTCGTCGGGCGCTTTGTTAAGGCCGGGAAGCTTAAGAATCCAGGCCCGTTTAGCCCCGAGTGGTTGGCGAAGTACCAGCTCGCCAAACCGCAGCCCAAGGGCAGACACTCTCGACAGGACTGAAAGTCCTTATGCTTCAATTTGCTTTTCTCACCTCTCCTCGCCAAAGAATAAAACGTCGTCATTTACAGGGTTTGCCGTGATTTTTCAATGGTCCATTACATTCCTTAACCGGAGGAGGCTATACCAGGTTGCCTTCTTGGCGGAGCTTGAGCCTCAAGATCCACTTTTACCAAAAAAAGACTGGGGTACTCCAGTACCCCAAATCTTGTTGTGTCCTTGACGATGTTGAGGGAGCAAATAATGCTGCACTTGCGGTAGAAATTGATTTAAGGATAGGGCTAAATTTCATACTTCAAAGAAAAATCTCTACCTTGCACCGCTCTTCGTATAGCGTTTCCCTCGATATTGATTGAGCCTCGACGGACCGGACCGGGCAGCCACACTGTATGAACGCCAGACACCACGATAACTTCAATATTGCCTTAATTCAGCAACCTGATGAGGCTTTCAACCCAAACAGGCGCACCAGAAATGTAAATATTCCTTGAAACTCCAGCCCCTCTTCAAATGCCGACGGACCGATTTTGGCCCCCGCCAAGGCGCACTATTTTAGCTGCAAACCCAACTACGCGAAGCGACTGAATCACAGATGCCGTTCTGCCACTGTAGCAGCAGAACACTGCTTTGACTATGACTCCAGGGGCAATGCAAAAGTAAGACGGGGCGCAGGACGCAAGCATACATAGCCGAGTCCTAGGCAAATGAGACTCGGGGGCTGTGAGCCTGCGACCATTCACAACTGTTTACGGGTGCCACTTGTTTTGCGGGGACCACCTGACGGGGTTAGTGTGTTGTCCTTGGCACTTGGCACAAGTGACAAGAAGCTCGAATTGAGTGAGAAAGGACTCAAACTAAGCGAGGCTAATCATTCTCGCAGTACAACGTTGAGGCTGAAAGAACCTGTGTTTGGGGCCCAACACTGGACCCCAGAAATTTAGGAGGACACTTAAAAAGGGTCCTTCCCCTCGCTTGCTGACTTTCTTTTCTTTATCTTTATCACCAGGGTTCTGTCTGCCAAGCCACTCAAAATGCAATTCTCCGTTCTCCTCATGCCGGCCCTCGCGGCCTTGGCCTCCGCCCAGAGTACCACCGTCGTAAGCATCTTCGAAGCCTTCGTCAACGACACCCCTTACAGCATCACCTACTCCATGGCCAAGAGCCTCGGCGGCAGCGTCATCGGCATCAACGCAGATTACACCACCTACGAACTCCAATGCATGAGCGGCGCACCCACAACAGACTGCAGCGTCGACGCGCCATACACCCTCATCGCCGGCCCCACAACCCTCAGCTACTCGAAGCCACTGCCCATCGACATCGGCGGCACCACCGTGACCATCGACCAGGATGTGCAGTGTTCATTCACTCACAAGACTGAGTCCGCTGTGTGCACAGCCAGCGAGTCTATCTCCCTCGAAGGCCACTCTACATCGACTGTGATTACCAAGTCTGTTCCCACCGAGGACGTCTTCTATTACCCCGTCACGGTTACTGCGGGTGTTTCTCTGTTCAACTCGCCGCAGGCTACTCAGGCCCCTAATGCCGCTGCTGGGACCCATCACCCTATGGTCACTGCTGCTCCATTGGGTGCTGCTGCTGTCCTCGCTGCCGCGGCGCTCTTGTAGATGCATGTCAAGCAAATATATCATGTTGACGTTTCCATTGCATGGCCCTAATGGATTTAGAATGAGGAATATGTATTGAGAACGAGGAACGGGCTGTTTGCATATAGTTAATGGCTGATGATCTACGAATCTATATCCAATCAAAATTTTCCTTTGCACCATCGCTAGCCCAACCTAATCTGGCCCATGTCTATTTCTGCGCGTCTATTGGCCATCCCATTTGCGGGAACACTCTTTAAATCGTTGTCATTAAACAGCATTAACGGTCGTATGGTGAAAAAGACTTCCATGCCTTGCTCGTACTTGGAGAGTGGTCCGGACGTGAAGCAGAGCAATCTTGTGGGAGGATCAGCCTAGCAACGTTACTATTTACTCGGTATACACCCCATGAGAAGTAGTTTCCTGATAGAGTCATTGTGTTTGGGTCTTGGAGTTGTCAACTGGAGATGACCATGAAGGCAGGTGCAAAAGTACGCCATCATTCCAGACAACGGTGTCACTAGAACTCGGAGAAGCATTCAAAGGGCAAGAACTTAAACAAACTTTCCGCATTTTCAAAGCCCTGCAATGATTAGAGTCTCAAGTGTTGGAACAAGAACTGAGTCAAGCTTAGCCTGCCGCCAGCTGTCAGCTTATCGCCTTCCACACATCTCGGTAGTCGAGCAGAACACGACTACTCTCCAGTTGCCGCAGATGCATGAACGTCGTCTCAGAAAAACCTTCCTTTCATATACGACAAGAGCCAGACATTATAATGTCACATTCTTCCATGCGCCAGAGACTTAACACACAAGGGAATACCTTTACAAGTGATCAGACACACGAGATTAACTTCAGAGTCGATGATGTGATAGCGCACTGGCGCAGACAGAAACAAGGCCTGGTTCTGGAACAGACACACCGGCTGCTGGATACAGCGGGTGGTTAGGTGGCTGAATGGTCAAGCTAGGAGAAACTCCGATTTGTGCAGAATTCACCGTCGATAAAAATGGTGATCTGTTGTTGGGCGGGTGGGGCCGTCCAGGAAAAAACCCTGATGAGGACCTTGGAATAGAGCTAAGCACTTCTAAATGGGGATCGAAGGAACGTCTTAGGAGAATAATCTATCGCATACGGTATTCTTCTTGAGGTCTATGAGATTTGCTGAGTATTGAACAAGTTGCTCAGGTGAAGTAGAAGATGTGTTGACCTTATCATGCGATGGAACTTGGAAGCGGGCATCTCACTCTATACGGAGTAGAGGCAATTTTGCAAAGAGGCAAATAATACGACAGCCTTTCAGATTTTCAGATCGTCAGGAGAAGGTGTAGGAACGCGCAATGATCTTCTCGGGAAGAACATCGGGACGCGGTCGGGATTCCGGTGAAGCGGCAATGCCCGAGTTCAAGGAATCCCGATCAACTCGCGGCTGGTCGGCACACAGGCCGAGACTGTCGAGTCAGCGATGCTGCATGGCCACATCTATCTTTGATATTTATCGCACGCTAGACTCTTTAGAGAATCAGATTGTGCGCAGATAGCCCGAGCGCACGCCACATCAGTCAAAGACCAGCCTCATAGTCCAAACAAGGCCCCAGTCCTTATCTGGAAGACAGTGCTGGTACTGGTACCCGGTGAGCAGTTGACACCTAAAGCAGTGGAGCCCATAGGCCGACCGACGACTGCCAGGGCTCATATCCAGCCCACTGCAGCGGCGATGGCGCTCAGGGCCCAGAGTTGTGAGAAGCACGGATAGCTCCGAGAAAAACTCTGCTGGTGAGTGGAGAGCTTGGGAGATAGCACGGGCTGTCATTAGATAGGAAACCTGGCTTTCTCAGTAGGTGCTCCGTATGTCGCGCTGCTTTCAGGGATGTGCAGATCGCATGGTGGGCTACATGTAGCATGGTTGTGGTTGCATGGCATGTCCACATGGTTGCCAGGTACATCCCTGATTGGTTTTGAGCTGTTGACGACTTTCATTGTATGCAGATGTATGATGTACCTTGAAGACGAATCGGACTGTTTCACAGGACAGGGGCAGGGACCTTTCCAGGTATCATCGATGCAGGGCGCGCAGCCGTAGGGCTTGTGGCACCATCACGTATGGATCAGCATGGTCTAGGCCACTGTGTTGAGATAACTACGCTCTTTAAAGGCAGTGTTCAATCCAATGATCATGGTGTATACGCGCGTTGCGTGACCGACAGGAGCGCCAGGGGAAAGATGTTGCCTCGCAGGTGTGTAATGCATCAAAAGGGTGGAGTGCAGTCCTGCAGAGGCAAGGGTATAGCATCGTGCAACCTGCCCGAGTTGATGTTGTACAGTTCAGGCACGATCGTCCGCGAACGGGATCGATCGAGAACAGTGCGGGAAGGGCGATCCCGAGGGATGGCGTGACGGCTAATTGCTGGGTGAATGGGATAAAGAAAGCTCCGTCGGTGAGTGTTTCATGATTTATCAATGGAATATGTCGATAGGTGAGTATACATAGAAGTAGATCTGATCCAAGCAGAAGACGTAGTTCTGGACATGATGATGTCTTCATATGATCCCATCGCTGACGTAAAGACAGGTCACTTTCACAGTTCTCTTTCTCTTTCTCTTTCCTGAATGTTCCTCACCTTATATTCACCATCTCTCGCTCTTCTGGACATGTCTTCCACATTCTCCATCATCGCTCTTATCTTACTCTCCTAGCTTAGTCACTCGCAATATCTCCGGTGTTCAGTCCATCGCCACCCAAAAGCACCAAATCACCAAATCATCAATCTCCGGAAACGGCACACTCCACTGGACCCGTTTGGTCGGAGTGGATTGCGATTCTGGACATTGCCCGGCAGATCAGCGATAGAGAATTTACGCAAAATTCTGGACGCTCTTGTGTCATACCCTTCTTTATTTTTTTTGACCTTTTTTATTCTACCTTCACTTTTTCTCAAGCTCTCTCTCAATTTTGACTTCATCTTCCATCCTCCTCGTGATCGTGTTCCTGCACAGTCGATCCCTCCATTGCATGCTTTATTGGCTGCCCGATCGCAGCGGGCATCCCCCAAATGGCTCTCAGCTTCTTCAGTGGCGGCGGGAGCGCAAGCAACGCCAAGTACTTTGACATTCGGTGAGTCGTGGATTCGACTCCATCTCTCAAATACTGCTGCTAAACTGGAATCAAGATTGAATGATGAATACATTGTCTTCCGTGGCAGCGAACATGAGGCTGCCAGCGCCCACCTGAAAGGCACCCTGGTGCTCTGTTTGTCCGAACCCCTCACCATCAAGCACATCCGGCTACAGCTCACCGGCATGTCGCGGGTCTGGTATGAATCACTGCGTTACCCTGAAATTTGGACAAAAGCTAACGGTGGTGTCATAGCTGGCATCTCCCTTCCAGTTCGACCGCCGGTGGCCGCAAGTCGTGGAGAGAGCGGGTGTTCTACGACAAGACATGGAGGTTCCGGGACCCGGGTAAGGGCAAAACGGAGATTCTCGCAGCCGGCAACTATGAATACCCGTTCGATGTGGTCCTCGAGGGCTCCATGCCAGAAAGTGTGGAGGGTCTGTCGGAGACCTGGGTGATGTACCGTTTCAAGGCGGAGATCGGGCGCAAATACGCCAAAGACATTGTCGCCCGGAAACCCCTCCGCATAATCCGGACATTAGATCCCAGCGCGCTGGAGTTGGCACATGCGATGGTGAGTGCGAGTGGTCTTCTTCGACTGGCACTATACTGACAGTGACGCTTGCAGTCCGTGGACAACATTTGGCCGAACAAAATCGAGTACTCCATCAGCACCCCAACCAAAGCCGTCATCTTTGGAACCTCCATCCGAGTGGATTTCAAATTGATCCCGCTGCTCAAAGGCCTGCGCATAGGGCAGATTACGTCACAGCTAATTGAAAGCCACGACCTCACCCTCAACCCTGAAGACCCGGATAACATTCGCAACACGTACAAAATAACGCGGACAATCACGACTGACGAGCATGCGCTGGATGAGGATAATGTTGAGATTATCGACGAGGCGGCCGAGGGATACCAGTTCACACGCTACCTGGACATGCCGCACACATTGACCCGGTGCCTGCAGGACACGGACACCAAGGGCATCAAGATTCGGCATAAGTTGAAGTTCCGCATTCAACTACACAATCCCGATGGCCACATCAGTGAGGTGAGTCAACAACACACAAGAGCACAGAGATTGAAGGGTTGAAAGCTGACTTGCGCTTCAGCTGCGCGCTACCCTCCCCGTCTCTATCTACATCTCCCCCAACCTTGCCATCGACGAGAACAACAACCTCCGCGATCACTCACCACAGTCCACTCGCCAGGCCGCGGACGACTTTGCCGCCAACCAGGCGCCTCCTGTGTACGGCGAGCACCAGTTCGATCAGTTGTACAGCGAGGTCGACCCCAATGGCTACCGCACACCCGGTCCCAACAGTGGGCCAGGAACGCCTTTCGGTCCGCTCAGTCGCAACATCTCGGCAGAGAACCTCGCTTCAATGAATGCCTTGACCAACACCGACATTTCAGCCTCCGCGTTGCACAGTCGTCTGACGAGCCTGAGCTCTACCCGTGTGGGCCAGCCCCCCACTCCCAGCGATCCTTCTCATGAATCACCCAACGAAAGTCACGCCAACTCCCGTGGTCTCAATGTCCACTTCGACTATTTCGGACCCTCTTCGGGCTCCAATTCACAGAGCCACGGCAGCCCGGTGCTTTCCCGCCGACCCTCAGACGAGGTGGACCATGATCACATCCCGTCGGGAATGGCAACTCCCTTCCACCCCCAGTACGCCGAGGTCGAAACACTCAGTCGCGTACCCAGCTACTCTACCGCAGTCCGCGCCACCGTCGGTCCTTGCGATTCAAATCTGCCAGACTACAATGCAGTGATTGCGGCTGATCTGCCCTCGCCGCCGGCACTCCAGTCCCCGCAACAGGCTTACCTGCGCAGTGGTCGTAGCAGCGGAGTCTCAACCCCTTTGGAGGTGCATAATCGTCCCACTCACTTCCAATCTCACGGCACCGATGCTGACGACGCCGAACGCAGGCTCCGACTGGTGCAAGCTCGCGCTAGAGCGTGATGGCCATAATCTCTTTCGTCCGCTGCTTGGCCGACTTCTCTTCAACCTCCGTCTTCCTTGCGGTGCCTGTGCTGGACACTGGTATCTTCCAACCTTCACCATTCTTCATCTTTTCTCCAAACCAAGCAAGCACCTCCATGATAGACATCTCCATTTTTCACGGGGACTTTCGTCCCACCGCAGCATACCACGACAGGGCATTTCGGAACTCCAATTCGGCGTTTGGGTACATAGACAGGCAGGAATATTTTATACATGGCCATGACCATGACCTTCGAGTTTGATCCAGCTGACAGGGAGTGTGTGTCTCCCGCAGCACGAGTTACGCATGGATGCTGGTTTCCGAGACGCATGTACTCTAATCTCATATTGCCTTTTCATCCACAAGTATCATTGGTTTCTATTTGCACCGCCACCATCTGGTCACATATTGAGAGCGTATATTCTCTGTAGATCTGCTAGCTAGACTAGTACTACTATCCCAAACTGATAATGCCATTGTGGAAGCAACATCCATCCGCATTCGGCAGGCTCCACCAATTCCCAAAATGTGGTCAGACTCGAGTCATAAAGTCAATTGCAATACACCGAGAAGGACAATTCAGAATCAATATGGGCATCCACAATCACTAGCAGGATCAATAATTGGACTTTGCAACGCCCCGTCAGTTCCGACTTGTCTTGGTGATGAACTGTCGGGCACTTGGGCGCCACAAGCCGCGGGCAATGACCTCATCGGCGCACCGCCGATCGATTTAGTTCGGAGGAGGAATGTGAGCTCATCCCACCTTCCACTTCCACTTCCACCCTCTTTCCCACGACACAACTCAACGACCCACTACTCGACTCCAACACTGCGCTGACTAGTCCTGCAAGAGACTAGCGCTCGCACGGCGATCTGCACCCAACCACACAGCCACAGGTGCCACAACACTGGCGTACAAAGACGAGCCTTGATCCCCGATCTGCCCGCACTTCCATTCCCCGGCTTGAAGTACGACGAGGTGACGAACTGTGCTTGAGCTTGACTTTGATACTCGGCTGTTAGCTTCTGCGTCGACTAAGACATCACGGATTGAAGACTCTTTTCTACTGCCCCTCCTTTCCCCCCGCTATCCGCCATGTCGACCCCTACGAGCACCGACGAAGTCAAGCTGCCTCAGCGGTCAGGTACCGTCAGCAGCGGCATCACCCGCCGGACATCGATCAGCGAGGACGAGGCGATTCCCGACACCGATAGCAGTGAGGTCTGTGCATGGCATCTTGGTGGACTACACCGCCGTTGGGCAACAGCGGGACCCCGCAGTGGACATGATCCGAACTGACAATGTGCCTGTCCTAGACTTCGAACCTCTTGGTCGAGCGTCTGCGTGCTTGGAAGCACATGTGTGGAAGCCTCGAGGACTATGTCTCTGTTACTGCCAAGGTGTCCAAGTCTCAGTCCAAGGACTATGAGAAGATCTTGAAGGTTGGTGTCTACATAAGCCAGGTCTTGTGGTCAACGTCTGACGAAGTCCTCAATGCAATAGAGTGTCAGTGAACCGGTGAAAGAGAGCCACCATTTCAGCTCCAGTGCTGGTGGTGTGACTGGTCTATTTGAGAATATGCGCAGTAACACTCAGGTACGAACGTGCATGCCCTGGTTGGCTGATTAAGACTGACGGATGTGCAGGGAATGGTCAATATGTACCTCGACAGCGAGAAGAACCTGAAAGGTAGCGTGCTCCCCACCCTCGAGCGTCTCCACAAGGAGATCAAGAACAAGTCCAAGGAGCTCAAGTCTGGCGCGGCCAAGGGAGCCAAGGCTGTCGAGAAGGCACGCCAGCAGACCCAGAAACACATTGAGCTCCTGGGCCAGAGTTCTGCCTCGTTCGATGCGGCCGCTGCCAACAAGATCGAGCAGCACCACGACCCCTACATCCTCAAGCGGGGTATCAACCACCGTCTCCACAAGCAGATCAACGAGGAGAACAACCACCGCAATGACATCCTGGCCGTGCAGAACTCGTTCCAGCAGTTTGAGGCACATGTCCTGCAGACCATCCAGAGTGCCATGGAACAGTTCTTCCAGATTGTGGGCGGCCAGCTCGACCGCCAGCGTGCCATGTACGCCGACATTCTGAGCACAGCTCAGCGTATCCCACCCGACTTTGAATGGGTCAATTTCGCCATGCGCAACGACTCAGTCCTGGTGAACCCTGACTCCCCGCCGCGCTCTTTGGAAAGCATCACCTTCCCCAACATGGACCACAGATCCACGCAGCCTTTAATCGAGGGCTCCCTGGAGCGCCGATCCCGTGCCGTCATCAAGGGCTACAGCACCGGCTACTACGTTGTCACCCCGGCCCGCTACCTGCACGAGTTCAAGGACGACGACGACTTCCGCCGCGACCCTACCCCAGAGCTGTCCCTGTATCTCCCCGACTGCGTCGTCGGCGCCATCGACGGCGTCAAGTTCAACGTCAAGGGCAAGGACGTCTCCGGCGGAAAGGTCGGCAACGCCTTTCACACTACCACTGAGCTCAGCTTTAAGGCCCACACCCCTACCGACGCTGAGAAGTGGTGGACCGTGATCAAGGATGCCACCCGTGCAGCCCCGACCCTGTCCTCGCCCGTCTCGCCCATTGGCTCTGCCAACCCCTCGCGTAGCACCTCCGCCAGTCTGCCCCCAACTTACGCCGAGAAGGAAAAGGAGGCCGGTCAGACCGCTGAGCCTGCTACTGGCGCCGGCGCCACCCCTGCCAACACTGAGGCAAAAGACCAGGCTACCACCAGCCCAACTCAGGGTCTGAGCCGCACAGGCAGCACGGCCAGTCACTTCCACACTTCGCCCGGTGGTTCCGCCGTCGAGGAGAAGACTGAGAAGTCTTAGATATGATCTGCTTTGATCTGCAGGAGCTCTGCCATGCCATTTGATTCATGCCCAGAACCACGCTACATATGCACTGGATGTCCATGTCCATGATTCACGGCTAGTCTCTCGTTTTATATATTGCCTTCATCATCTGTCTGCTCACTATAGATCTGTTCTGGCTTCGTGAGCGTACATTTGCTCCATATACATTGTCTAATACTTGCAAATAATTACGAGTTTCATTTTTCTCACAATGACCTGGTTCATAGTCCACGGTAGGGTGCTCAGCGAGTAGTCCCATCTGGATGTGAGGACGGGTAGGAAGACGAGCTTCGAGCCATGATAGTCGTTATGTTAGGTCTCAAAAGTGGTGGAGCGCCAGTGGCATGTCCCGAGGTCTTGTTCAGACAGCTGAGTGGGATCAAAGATTTGAACAATATCCTGCAGGTGGAGAGTCTGATTGAGTCAGATGGACCAACTTGATGGAGTGGGCGAATGTACGACATACAATGTTGGGTTGGAGGTTGGTTGTGCCTGTGAATTTGGCATAATGAAGTGTCTCATTATCTGTTCTGCCCTTGTAGATGCAACACATGTTCGTTCACGCGTACACAGAATCCTGCAATGAGATGGTCAAGTCGCGTGGATATTTCACAATTTGTCATAATTCATGCAGATAGATGTAGTACACTCGTGTGGCCCATGAATACCTGATGCAAGCCCACTCTGCAGCTGCAGCATCAAAAGTCCTCCGGACTCTCCAAGTCATCAAGTTTCTGACCTAGGAACTTCCCCAGCGCGGCGCATTTCGACTCCAGCGCAAGCAGGACAGACGGCGAAGCTGAGAGATTCAGACTCGTTAACCGCGCCAGATCAGCGCTCCGGTCGATCTCATGCTGCGCATCTAGACTGCCGTTATGTGGAGACGTTGTCATTGCCGCAGCAGGTGTCTGTTGTGGATCGCCCAAGATGCCAGTCTCGTTCTCCCCAGCTGGTGGTGTCCCGCCGTCAGCGCCGAGATGTTCCCCATCTGCACCGTTGACTCCCTGTCCGTCGATCTTGGACGGTCCAACCGCCGCGAGGAGGACTTTGTCCGCGATGCGGGTGACGACTGCGACGGAGTCATCGAGCTCGAAGACGATGGAGCCTACGTCGCCCAGGGACATGGACTGGGCTGTCACGTAGGAAGAGGGGTGGCTGGCTGGGTTGACGCCGGTGAGGTTGCCGGTTGAGGCGTTCTTGGCGTAGCAGGTGTATGCGGCGCCGTAGGTTGCGGCGAGGTTGCGGAGGTGGCGGGAGGAGAGGGAGGAGGCGTAGGCGAAGACGGCGCCGTTGGTTGCGAAGACGCTAGTGGGAGTGTGTTAGTTGTGAGCGCGAACGGAGGTGGGTGGAGGGAGGAGGGCACGTACAGGATTGTTGTGATCTCCGGTGGGGAGAGGTTATCCTCCAGGAGGTCGCCCAGCGCCTCTGAGTCCAGCATCTTGATGTCGGGGAGTCCGGGGATCATGGTGTCGGGTGTGTTCTGGGTATTGATAGCTGCTTCCACGTGTATCTCCGGTATCTCCTTTGTTGTTTGGCAGTGAGCCTCCACGACCCAGTCCTTCGGGGGCGTCCACGAGCAGTCCTCTGGGAAGAAAAAGCAATTGTCGCTGTAGTCCTCGTCGTCGTGGTCGTATTCGATCGGCTCGTCGGAGCAGGCGAGCAGATTCTGGGCGCACTGCACGCGACAGCTGGCCCAGTAAGGGAGGAAGGGCGGGTCGTTCTGGGCGGGAGCGGGGACGGGCTCGGGCTCGGACTTGGGCTTGGAGAAGTAATCGAAGACTGGATATGGTTCGAACTCAGCCATCTTCAGACCCATGGCTAGCTAAAGACGCGCGCGAACAGAGGCGAGAGGTGTCCTGGTCCTTCCAACACGAGATCGAAACAGGGCACGAGGGCAGTGTGTTCATAGCGGGGAGTAGGTAGGCCGGGCAGAGGCAGGGTGGGAGGGAGGGGGGTCAGGGAGCTTGAAGCACCTCGGAAACGGGTTGACTCAGAATGGGATCTGGGGTAGTCCAGATGACAAGTCACGATAATTCCAGCCTTGCCCGGTGGCACAGAGCAGAGATCGGGGAGGGGAGTGGGTGTCTTTAAGAGTGTGTAGGTAGGACCGTCATGAGATGTGGAAGATCTGAGGCTCGCGCGGACAAGGCGCCACGACCAACTTGCAGAACTGGGGGCCAACGTGTGCTCCAGGAACTACATGATTGGGTCAAGGAAGAGATTGAAGAGCAAGGCAGAGTTAGGGGCATGCGACAGTGTGCTAAGCGCGGAAGTGCGAGAATTGGAAAAAGAAAAGAAGAGCATAACGCGGGCGCAAGACACGTTGGACACGGAGGGGGACAGGCCAATGATGGGACTGACCACGGACGATCAATGGGTGTGTGTTGTGAAGGTGTGGGGAGACTGTTCATACGAACCTGAGTAAGAGTATAGTCGTGGTATATGAAGTTGAAAGCGAATATCAAGATGTGCGAAGAGGAAGAGGAGAGAAGTCCGCGATTAGATAGCGATATCCTTTAGAAGCCGAGGACCACGGTGACAGATATATAGCATGCACGCCATATTTCAAGTTGACCGAGATCTATAATTCTAGAAGTATAGAAGTTGTATCTAGGCTTCGTAGTAGTTAAGAAAATAATCAAAAGATAGAATGGTTGACTCTCTTCTCTATAGTTCTATAGAAGTGTAGTGATCTCATTGCCCCACGTCATCCCAACTGTTCCCCTCACACGCTGACAAACTCCAAAATACTCCAACGCCCTCTCGTTTTTCCTCTTCCACCTGGCTTCGTCCATGTACATGTTCTCCAGATTGCTGCCTCGTCTGTCCCCAAGGGTCCTCACTCCATCCCGTCTGTCTGGTAAGCAATGGCAATCCCCGGATTCATCCCGCGAGCCAATCACTGACATTGACTGTCCCTGCTACAGTTCGATCCTTCGCCATGTCGGCCGATACTAGCGATGTCGGTACCTACAAACTGAACCGTTCGTCCTCCAGTGATTACAAGTTCTCTATCCCCAGCTAACAACATGCCATCCAGACACGATGATGCGGGTCAAGGACCCCAAGCGATCGGTGGAGTTCTATGAGTTTCTGGGTATGAGCTTGGTCAACAAGCTCGATTTCCCCGAGTGGAAGTTCACCAACTACTTCCTTGCCTACAATGGCGCCAACTCTCTCCAGGGTGACCGCCACTGGACTGACCGCAATGCCGTTCTGGAGCTCACCCACAACCATGGCACCGAAAACGACCCCAACTACAGCGTGGTCAATGGCAACACCGAGCCCCACCGGGGCTTCGGCCACATCGCCATCTCGGTGGACAACATTGAGGCCGCCTGCAAGCGCATTGAGGATGCAGGCTACCCGTTCCAGAAGAAGCTGACTGAGGGTCGCATGCGACACATTGCTTTCGCCAAGGACCCTGACGGGTACTGGGTGGAGATCATCAGACGTGCCGACGAGGATCTGTCGCCCACGACGGATCCCAGCTCGTACCGTCTGAACCACACCATGCTGCGCGTCAAGGATCCCGAGGTCAGCTTGAAGTTTTACCAGGAGAAGATGGGCATGTCTCTGGTTCGGACCATCGAGAACCCGGATAACGGGTTCAACCTGTATTTCCTGGGGTACCCCGGCGCCAACCCCCCGGTCAAGGAGGGTGCTAAGAACGGTGTCGCCGAGTGGGAGGGTCTGCTGGAGCTGACCTGGAACTACGGCACTGAGAAGCAGGAGGGTCCCGTCTACCACAATGGTAACACGGAGCCGCAGGGATTCGGCCATATCTGTAAGTTCCACCGTGCCAGAGTCCGTGGTTGGTCTGCATGCTCATTCTTTACAACAGGTGTCTCGGTCGATGACCTCCAGGCCGCTTGTGAGCGCTTTGAGGTTCTCAAGGTCGACTTCAAGAAGCGCCTGACCGACGGTCGGATGCACAACGTGGCCTTCCTCTTGGATCCGGATGGCTACTGGATCGAGGTGATCCAGAACGAGCGCATCAAGCGCACTTCCAACTGGTAGATGCCCTATATTAGGTATAAATGGATACTGTTCGTCTGTAGAGCTGTGTAGCAACGTTACTCCAAATCGGAGACAGTCCGATTTGACTCTGGAAGCAAGTCAACCATCGTATCATTCGCGGGTGCAGTGGACCCTTCCCCCGCCCCCCAGAAGAACATTTTGCCCGGGACCAAAAGACTCCAAACCCTCCAGATTCCTCTCGTCGGACAAGATCCAGATCCAAATCCATCGCACACACATAAGACGATGGATACGACTGCCCGAGTCGATGCGGGATGACCTGACACGCCCTGGGTGAACCTCGATTGCAGCTGCGATCTCGACACCGAGAACCATCCCCAGCGCCACCCCCACGATTGACCCCAAAATCCCAACTTCGCGTCGCAAACTCGGTCGCGAATACTCACAGCCATGTCGCCCGATCCTGAGAAGCCGAAGAAGGCGCCGCGCAAGCACGTCACGACGGCGTGCGTGCCTTGTCGAGAGAGTAAAATCCGGGTATGTGCCGAACCTCCCTTGCGTGGGATCGGCGGCGTCTAATCAGTTGCAGTGCGACGGGTCGACGCCATACTGTCAGAATTGTCAACGGAAGGGCAAAGATTGCAAATACCAGCATGGCGATGATAAGCGGAAGTGAGTGGTGTCGTTATCTCCTACGCAAACGTCAATCAGCAGGGAAGATAGTGGGCTGTTTGTGATATTGATGCGGGGAATACATTTGGCGATTTCGCATCGGTATGAGATATGTTTGGCTGACTATGGCTTCGTGAAGGGTCTCACTTCGAGCTGCGACGGAGTTATTCTCCGCGAGAATTGACCAGCTGCTTCAGTTCATCCATGACCAAGGACTAGAACCACCGCCCATGAAACCAGAGGATGAGGCTGGCATGAACAGAGTTCTGGATACGCTACAGATCCCCCGCGGTGTCACGAAGAGTAGTTCATCCGGTGATGAACGGAAGCCAACCGCAGAACCTAGAGCGCCTCCAGCGTCCACTACACCTCCCGTTCCAACCCCCTCGAATACCGGTCCCAATGGCCAACCCCAACTTCCAGTCGGAGCGTCACCATCGGGTACATCACCTTCACAGGTAGCAGCCTCAAACCAGCAGATGCCATCTGCTGTGGAACCCTGGAATCCCTTCGGGATGGTACGAGGGGCAGCTGACAATCAAAATTTTGTGCATTGGGGTTTCACCCTTCCCACCGCCGAGAGCCTGGATACCATCTACGCCAATATCAATAGTGGACCGGGGATGCCGGTCAATACGGGACTGAGCCCGGAGAGCTTCCAACTCGGCATGGACATGGCCCAGCAGCCTGGTGTCTTGTTGGGTCAAGCGCCGCCTGAGACTCGGGATCATGAGTCGGACAGCGACGAAGAGAACGAAGCTGAGAACGATGTCATTGAGCAGTTGTCTCATCGTATTGGAACGCTTAAGATTGCGGGTGACGGGCATTTGCGATTCTATGGCGCAACTTCTAATCTCAATTTGGTGGATGTGTCCGCTACACAACAACGGCAGCGTCCAGACGCGCGGACTGTTCGTCATGATGGACAGGATATCCTCAATCATCTTCGGGTCGGCCAGCCGGTTGACCAGGCTCTAGAGGACCACCTGGTCGAGCTGTACTTCACATGGCAGAATCCGAGTATGTACGTTGTCGACAAAGAGATGTACATGACCGCGCGATCCAGTTGGCGGAACGAATATAACGATACCCCCTTCTATTCTGAAGTCCTCACAAACGCGATGTATGTATACCTCCCTGGTTGAAAACTCATCGACAAACTGACATGTGGCAGGTGTGCAATTGGGAGTGCATTTGAGGCACGCTACCATCCCACTTTCATCACTTTTCCCAAATCCCTAGCCGAATTCTTCGCCGACAGAGCCAAGGCCCTTCTAGAAATCGAGCTCGATTCCCCATGCGTCGCGACAGTTCAAGCCCTCGTGTTGATGAGTTGCCACGAAGGTGCTTCGAACCGTGATGCTCGAGGATGGTTGTATAGCGGGATGTCTATGCGACTTGCTTTTGACTTGGGTCTGCACCTCGATATGACGCCTTACGTCGAGAAGGGCGACATGAGCTCGCATGAAGCTGATGTTCGGCGCGCGGCATTCTGGGGAAGCTATGTTGCCGATCACTTCTGGGGATTCTACCTTGGTCGTCCGTTCCGCATGAATGCGGGCGATATCTCGGTTCCAAAGCCTGCTTCTACTCTCGGGGCTGAGAGAGAAGGGATTTGGCGTCCGTATGGACTGGGGGCGACCTCCAAGGTTTTGGAGGATGGATTGAAGAATCCAACCGAGCTGATCTGCAGGCAATTTGTTGTGCTATGGGATATGATTTCCCCAGTTGGTCACATATTGTGCGTTGTTCTTCCCAAGGAATGATCAATTTGTCTAATTTGAACTAGGTACGGATGCTCGGATATCTCCCGACACGACTTGCAGCGATTGTGTTTCCAGGTTACAGAGGACTTGTTTGCGTGGAAAGCCAACCTACCTTCAACGCTGGAGATCGATCTAGACGATGACACAACGCCCAAGCTACCTCATCTATTGATACTCCAGTAAGTCATACTCACCGCCACAATCCCCAATAGCCACTAACAGTCCCCAGCATGCAATACCACCAAATCATCATCTTCTTCCACCGACCCTGGGTCTCAAAGAACTACATCCAACCTCGCAGTCCCCGCCAAGGACCCGGCTACCACCACGCACGACGCATGTGCGTCGAATCCGCCACAGCTGTTGCACGCCTCCTCCATATCTACGAGAAACACTACACCTTCCGCCGAATGAACAACCAAGTCGTGGCCATCATCTTCAGCGCAGCCCTCATGCTCCTCTTCGTTACGGTCTCCAGTTCGCCCTTAATGCCCGCCAAACCAGGCGAAACGAGCCAACCACACCCGCGTAACGCAGAAATGGTCGCCTACCTGAACCTTTGCTTCCGCGCACTCGATGAGCTGGGCCAGTCTTTTGAAAATGCTAAGCGTACGCGCGACTACCTCGTCACACTCCAACGACGCTGGCAAGCACACATGAGACGATCTGGCCCAGGCGCGAAGAGGCAGATCAGTAGTGCCAATTTGCCCTCTTCGTCTTCACAGCAACCGTCCACGCCGCAAGATCAACGTCAAGACTCCAGTGCAGACATCTCCCGCAAGAAGTTCCGTCTCAGTGATGAGAAACCCCAATCCCAACAGGGACATCATACCACCACAATGGGTCCTCCCCCAACAACGAATACACAATTCAACTCTTCACAGCCCCTTCCCTCTCATCAAACTACTCCAACATACCAACAACAACCCTTCACCGCACCATCTGCTCACCCCGGCGAAGTCGACTGGAGTCTTCTGTCAGAGAATAACGGGAACGGTGCAGACCACAATATAATGGGTGGACTCTCCACAGCACAGTTCACTGATGGGCCGGACATGCTTCCTGATCTGGGCGATATGGATGGGTGGTGGGGGTCACCGAATGCGCATTCTGGGTTGGGTGGGGACACTTTATAGAAAGTGTGGTGGGATTTACTGGATATAGATGGCGTTCTGGGTATAAATTTTGGGATAATCGTGCTTCAAGCAACTTTTCTATAACTAAATGCGAGGACCTGCGGATTGACGCCAAAATGGCTGCTTTTACAACTGCGGTTTCTCCAACACCTACATAGAATGGTAAATACTATGTCACCCAAAATTCGGGCATTATACATATGTACGTGTTTGACATCGCGGCCGACGCTAGGGCAAAGGCTCCGCTTGATCCCACGCGTATTGGCACCGTCGATCCGACCCTTCTGACCAAGGACGCAAGGAGTGTTCAACGCGGAGGGACACTGAAGAGCCACAATTCCTTTTGAGAACACCTTATTTCATTCAAGCGCTCCAACACCTCTCAAGAATGGTATGGCTACCACTATGCCCGACGGATACCGCTCCGCAACCAAGTACCATTTCAACGAAGAACAGGTCGACGCCATTATTCGAACAACCGCGTACCATCGTCGAGACTTCGATCTCGCAGTACTCTGGTTCTCCCCTCGTGAACATGCCCATATCCGTCCGTCAATTGCAACTCCCTTTCAGCGGACCTCAAACGCTGGACTTGGGCCTCTCGATCAACTACCCCCTGAGCTCTTACATGACATGTTACTCCATCTGGACATGCAATCTCTTTTCAAGTTTCGACAACTAAGCCTCGCCTCAAGACAACTAGTCGACTCCCTCAACCAATATCAAATGGTTGTCTCACACGGACTGAATCTCTTCTGCGCCTTGCTACGCACCAAACTCGCCAACGATATCTCGCTATCCGACTTTTACACCGCACTATGCACGAAGACATGTTCTATCTGTGGCGAATTCGCCGGGTTCATCTCCTTCCTAATTTGGAAGCGGTGCTGTATCAAATGTATCCAGGAAGCACGCGAGACAGAAGTGCAGCCTCGCGCCTCTGTCTGGGGGTGGTTCAACCTGGTTAAAGAGGAAGTAAGCGAGCTGAAGTCATTCAAGACCATTCCTGGAATATATACGCTCCGGGAAGCCGTTTCTAAGCTGCGCATTTCAGTCGTCTCTTCTCATCGGGCTTATTTGATTTCCCCCGTGAGACGACTTGGGTTCCCGCAGCGAGAGAATATACGAAGTCATCGGAAGTTTAACTTCATGGCGTCTTGTGCGCTACCTTATTACAATAGACGGACTGGTGAGGTAGAGCGGGGAGTCTCGTGTGCTGGGTGCCAATTGGCGATTGAGAAGGATATCGTCGGAATTGAGAATTGGCCATATGAGGCTCGGGACAAAGTGTACGCGCCGGATGGCTTTTTGGAGCATTTTAGGTGGTGTAAACAGGCTCAGATTCTGTGGGAGTCGAGTGATGGAGGTAATATGGAGCCAGCTGAGCTACCCGAGGCTGTTCGAAGATCCATCGTGCGAATCGATTGAGAATCGACGCCGACTACAGGGGGCGGGTATAGCAGTTATGTTAGTCCTCCATAGGCCCTCCGCAGGCCTCTAAATAGACAAATAGGGCAATCACGCATAAGAACAGTATGAACTTGGCCTAGTCCTCCTCTGATCCTCACACGGCGAAGTGAACTGAGAGAGCACAGAAATTCGTACGCCAGGAAATAGGAATAGATAAGTCGTCAAGCTTAGAACTATTTGGTTTAGAAGCGCGTTCCCTAAGCCTCTCAGACCGGGAACCCTCGGTTACTTCAAGTCTGCCCAACGAGGGATCAAGCGCGGAATTCCTCAGTTCAGAGGAGCGCCTACCTACACCATGACCGACATCGCGGAATTACCTTTCTTCATTATTCACACCGCGCTCGTGTCACCGGCCATCTCTTTGTCCTCCCAGCATTAATTCTCTCCAAGAAAGAGGTCCGACACTAGATACATCCTCAATCAATACATTATCTCATACCGCGGTCTTTCCGTTATGCGAAACCAGCATCATTGACATGAACATATCCCCATCGGAGCCCATTGGGATGACTGGACGATTTGTACTAAACTCATGCCAGGAGACTAGTTCTGTCTGCACGTCCTGGCCACGTCTTTCGCCTGCTGACGCAATCCAGGCCTGCGGTGTTTCAGCTAACCACAGCCCAAAACGTCCATCGAAGGGAAGAGCTTCCATCCGAATCGTATTGTCAGATAGCTCGTACTGGTGTCTATTAAAGACACAGATAAAGACATGTGCCGCGAGAATTGTGCGTCGAGTGCTTTCGCCGAAGAGCCATCCTTGCCATGGAGTCAAACCTTGAGTTGTTATATCATGGGCGCGCAGCTCAAGAATGTCGGTCCAATTCGACAAGTGACAAAAATATGGCTTCGTTGCATTCTGAGTGGCTGTGTCGCCGCGAAACATGAACACCACCATGTATAGCATCAACGCCTGCACAGCAGTCAAGGCGTCATCCAAAGTACCATTCGTAGGGTCGATACGAAGCAAATTCTGAAAAGGTTCGTTTGACAGACTCAAGTTCGGATTTCGGCGGAGGTTATCCACGGCAGTGACAAGATGGTTCCCTCCCAGTGACAAACGTCGCTTGGGGTGGATGAATACCGATGGAATATTTCTCACCACGAGACTTGGAATAATGGACAAAACCCAGACGACATATTCTATGCCCTCTCTGTCTTGGTGCATGCGCACAATGGCCGGCGGTGGCTCATCCCCCTGCGACGACAGCCTCTGAAGCAAGCAGTGCACGGGTCCTTCGCTGATTGCTTTGGTCCGTTTCCACATCGGTGGCTGTCTCTCCATTGATTCTGACGGCAACGGTTCCAGGTCATAGCTGCAATCGAGGCTTTTCTTCGAGCACCGGGCGCAGCGAGGGAGTTTCACAATGCATCGCCGTTTGGCAATGGTGCAATTCTGGCAGGCTTTGCGCAGAGGCGCTGGTCCTCCGCCGGGTTCCATGGGGGTTCAAGATTGAGCCGATGCTGTGTTCGGAGTTTTATAAGAGCTGGCACCAGAACCTATGACATGCACAAGCTAACGTCATCCCCAGACCTGGTGAGCCATATCTTCCCATGGCCACTCCGCGAACGCCCGCGGATCTTTACTACAAAAGGTTTAGCTCCCACTGGGTTCAGCAGCCACGGTCGACATCCGCCCAGGTGGATTGACCCAATTGAGTTTAGATCCCGCAGGTTCTTTTCCTTCTTATTGTCAAGCGAATGGGCGAACTCCGTATTCCAATGTTAAAAGTATTCATCAGGTTACATTCGCGGACTTAAGATCATGGGATTGTCGGTTTAACTTACGGACTTAGAGCCAGACTTTAGACTTTGGGCGCCTCATATAGCCGTAATTTCCGGAGCGCGTATGGAGATCGCTGCATATAAAGCCTCACACGACCACGATCAAGGACCGACAAACTCATATTGACGCAAAGAGACTTGAACGCGCTGAGTGGACCACCATGGAATACATGTTCAGGCATTCTTCTGCTGGTGCTCTCTTCCAGATTGGCTTTCATGGGAAAATATCGTTCAGTCGGAATAAGTCAAAGGATATTGAAAACATGGCACCTGACACAGGGATTTCAACCTTACAGGAAGCAGACGGAGCAGGATCGGACGAGAGATCCAAAGAAAGAGACTCCTCCTATAAGTTGGTTCAATGGAGTGGTGACAGTAGGTTGCGTCCCCCACTCTAGAAGACAATTTCACTCACCCAAACCACTAGATGATCCCGATAATCCTCAGAATTGGTCGTTTAGTCAAAAATTGTGGATATCGGCTATAATCAAGTAAGAAACGTTCCTTTCGCCGACTTAGGACACCTGCTTATTCCACAGCCTATATACGTTTACGGTCTATGTTGGATCATCTCTGTACACCTCCAGTGAACAAGGTATCATGGATGAGTTCGATGTCGGCCTGACCGAGGTAACACTCGGGTTAGCGCTGTACGTACTGGGGTACGGTACGGGATGCCTTCTGCTCTCGCCGCTGACGGAAATTCCATCTGTCGGTCGAAACCCACCGTATGCCATTTCGGGCTTACTGTTTCTCTTGCTCTGCATCCCCGGAGCCTTGGTTCAAAATTATGCAGGGCTCATGGTGCTACGCTTTCTCATCGGTCTCATGGCATCTCCTCCTCTATCCACGTCAGGGGCCTCTTTGGGAGACATCTGGAGCCCGAGTAGTTTCCCATTTGCAATCGGCATCTGGGCAGCTACCACAGCCATGGGACCAGCTTTTGGGCCAACCCTATCCTCGTTCGCTGTCAGGGCGCTCGGCTGGAGATTTGCAAGCTGGGAGCTACTGATCTTCGTTGGACCTACCTACCTCCTGCTCCTCGCCACAGTGCCAGAGACATCGGGTCTCACCATCCTCTACTATCGCGCCAAGCGTTTGGCGGAGCAGAGGCGAGATCCAGCAATCAAGTCCGAAGCCCAAATAAAGAAAGAGCATCTTAGCGTCAATGCTCTTCTGTGGGATGCGCTCGTCAAGCCATGGGAAATGAACATAAAAGATCCAGCTCTGTTTTTTACTACCATATATTTTGCGTTGATTTATGGTATATACTACACGTTCTTTGAGGTACGTCGCATTGCCATTCTGATATATCGAGCTCTTGTCTCTGATAGTGCAGTCTTTTCCCCTCGTATTTCCGGTCGCCTACGACTTCATGCCGGAGACCACCGCTCTTGTATACCTTGGTGCCGTTCCAGCGGGGTTTCTTGCCGTGGGCCTGCACTCTATCTATATCAAACGTGTGATCCCCAGACTACAAGATCGCATGTTTGGAGATTTGGAGAACTACCTTGTTCCCGGCATGATTTTTAGCTGGCTGATCCCGGGCGGCCTCTTCTTGTACGGTCAGTGGGAAGATCTCTGGCACCTGGGCGACTGCGCTCTTGCTAACTCTCCGCTTAGCTTGGTCTGCTCGTCCGTCTGTATACTGGATTGCTCCAACGCTAGGCTTCGCAATCCTGATGTTCGCGATGTACTTCGTCACACAAAGCATCTTCTCATACATCCCGATGATCTACCCGCGATACGCCGCTAGCATACTTGCGGCCAGCAGCTTTGCCCGCAGTGCGTTCGCCTTTGCAGCGATTCTGTTTGCGGAGCCCTTGTTCGATGCGCTAGGAGTCGATGGTGGTGTCAGTCTTCTTGCAGGGTTGACAGTTTTATGCGCCGTGGGGCTAGTGTTTCTATGGAAGTTCGGGAAGAGGCTTAGAGAGCGCAGCCGGTTTGCCGTTGACTAAGCTCGTTTCCTTAACTAACTGTCGAATGCTGTGGATATCAACTATCCAAGCTAAACTATTTTTGTGAATTATGTGACTTTTCTGTACTGTAAAACCCAGCATCTAGGGTAAACTAGTTGAATTAGACAACTTTCTATTGATTGGACAACGGGCATAGCCAAGCACTTGCTGCGACAGTTATGAGCCCAGTTCGCCGTTGAGAATCGCCTTTATCCATCGATCTACCGATATTTAAGCCCTTGGAGCTATTCCAACGCATCCAGGCCGTCGGTTAGCCCCTGGATCGAGTCGCTTCGCCCCTTGGCCAACACCCGCACCAGCATTGTGTATATCCTTTGCCGTTGCCCAACATGGAACCAACCGTCTCCGTGTCAGTGAAGCGCAAGAAGCTTCAACATCTAGAACAATGGAACACTTGGTTGAGCTTCGTACGATCGTACGCAGTCGACGTGAAGGTCTGGAACTTGATCAACCCGGACTTGAAGGACGCCGAACTGGAGAAGTCGATCGAGGAGCCAACCGCACCGGATATGCCTGCAGGATCTGTAAACGACGAAAATCAGCTTGCGTTTAGGACCTGGGGATATTAAATGGATTGGTACAAGATATAACTTGCTTCGTACGAGAGGCAGCAGAAAGGCCTCACAGAAGTGAACAGGTTGATCAAGGTCACCGTCCACGATGATCACCAACATGCGTTGGAGAACAAGGACACAGCTCGGGAGAAGCTAGTGTTCCTTAAATCGCGTTTTGGTCAATCGTATGATCGATTTGAAGCCGTGAGAGAAGAGTGGAAAGCCACTTCGCATCTTCCTCTAAAGCGCGGCGTAGATATCGAGAAATGGCTAAGCGAATGGCTTCATTTGTATGATCTTGCAAGGACACTCGATGCCAAGATCAACTATGCCGATCGAGACTTCCTAAAGGCTGTGAAAGATATCGGCAACATGCGCGTTTGGTGGACGGAGAAGCACAAAAGCATCATCTTAGAGGGCAATGAAGCCGATGTCCACCAGTTAGTTGAGAACTTTAGAGCCCAGTACAGAGAATTAAACCCAAAGGCCTCATCTAGTGGCCTATCCAGGGCAGCATTCTCTACCCTCTAGGGCAACTCAGATACTCCGTATAATGATCGACCATGCTCGTGTGGTGCAAAGCACCGTCCGTGGAACTGTTGGATCTTAAATGATCAAGCAGCTAATAGACCAGCCGATTTTGTACCATCGCAGAAGCGCCGTGAGAACGTGGAAAAGGCCTTCAAGGATGTTGGCTATAAGAACTGGGTTAGCCAAAAGATCAAGGAGAATCAAGTAAAGGCAGGGCAAAAGGCTATTTAAGGGCCTACCGATAGCAAAGCTCGTCAGCTAACGCTGTGTAGCCATCTGTGCTCGATGAAGGCTGGAGATCAAGCTTTTGCACTATCGGTATAGCCATGAATGCTGTGAAGGATGATGACCTTAGAGATAGGTGGATACTGGATAGTGCATCCTCCCACCATATCTGCAACGATCGATCACGATTTGTCACCTTTGAACCCGTCAATCACGACGTCAAAACGGGTGATTCGACCACTACTATTCGAGGAACTGGTACTGTGAAGATCGTGGGATCGTGGAAGGGAGAAAGGCGTCTTATCACGTTGAAGAACACCCTATTTTCACCTGGATTCCACACAAACCTGGTATCGTACGGCACCCTAAGAGGGCAAGGTGTCAGATGGGATGAAGATGACTGCTGCATTCGCGATGAGAATCGGAAGCCAGTATTAGGGATCACCTTCCTACCTGGCATCCATCTGTGGCGATTCGATCTGCCAACGGACAAGGTATACGGCCATGCCTATGCTGTCCGTCATTCAAACAAGCCGTTGTCCTCATCTGCATCGTTAGACGTGTGGCATCGTCGAATGGGCCATGTCAGTCATACCGTGGTTAAGAAGGCAGCCGAGATGGTTAAAGGAATCAAGATCTCTGAGGGACCACCAAATCAAGCCCCTTGTGAGACCTGTAAGCTATTATCTGCACCTCGTCAGGTCTTAAGAAGGCCGATCGGACAAGATTTTGGCCGCTTTGGCAAGATCTACTTTGACCTAATCGATATGAGGCAATCAGCCCTGAACGGAGATCGCTTGGCAACGCACTTCTATATTGAAGGCATCCGATTCCACTGGCTGTACACGCATCCACGGAAAGATGACTGCAGCCTCGGAGGGTACTTTAATCGAAGAGAATGATGATGATGTGAATTAGACCCTTCGATGTGAATTAGACCCTTCGATGTGAATTAGACCCTTCGATGTGAATTAGACCCTTCGATGTGAATTAGACCCTTCGATGTGAATTAGACCCTTCGATGTGAATTAGACCCTTCGATGTGAATTAGACCCTTCGATGTGAATTAGACCCTTCGATGTGAATTAGACCCTTCGATGTGAATTAGACCCTTCGATGTGAATTAGACCCTTCGATGTGAATTAGACCCTTCGATGTGAATTAGACCCTTCGATGCAGTCCATTACCCCCTTTTGAAATCCTTGTTGAATGACTTCAATCCTCCTCATTCGACCCTTCAAATATACTCCTCAACCAACTTCCTCCCTCCTCGCTGGCATTCTCATCCCCATCAATTCGCGACAATGTCACCCTCCGCTCCCCAAAGCCCTTTTCGCGGCCCCAAAAACATGCGCGGCGCATGACAGAGACCATCTCCTCGCCCTGTCGAGCAAGAACTGTAGACCCATGGCCTCCATCTCTCTGCTTTGTCACGGAATGCAAAGAGTCGACATTCACCGACCCAGCAGGCAAATCTGCTCGCGGCAGGAGAATCCGCACCCAGGGCAATGTAACCTGCAACCGACCAATACCGTGTCCAGGTCCTGACCATGTTTTCCCGCTCAGGCCATAGTCCAAACCGTATGGTGGCCAGCGCGAAAGTGCCTTTCGGCGGCGGGTCGTTGACCTAGAAGTTACCGAGGCATCGCTCTCATGTGCATCAAGATCCGGGTAGATGTCTCTGTCCCAGAGGGGCCCGTCTGGAGCAGAGTATTGTTCCGCAGAAGTTGTTCTGCGGGGACCTTTGACCGTTGGGACCGGGTATTCCGGGCCAGTCAAGTACTTGGGGAAGTTTCTAGGAACGTCTCGCCCTGCTGAGCGGAGGAACAGGATTGGCGATGCGAAAGCGTCGAAGCAGCGTTCTGGCGAGGAGAAGAATTCCTCGCGGGCTGCAAGAAGGGGTATCAAGTCGGGAGGTGGTCGCTTCCTTGGTGGCTTCCTCTTGATTTGTCTGTTTGACGTTTTGTCTGTTGAGGTCTGACCCTGCTCATGACTTGTGTCAGGGTCCATTTGTGTGTCTGCGCTCTCGATGGCGCAGTATTCATCTAGACCTGGCCAGTCACACACTGGTTCCATAGCTGCGACAGCGTGAACAGACTGTGCCTCTGTGAGTGCAAGCATCAGAGCCAGTGAGCCGCCGACGTGAGAGCCGAAGACTCCTAGTTGTGCTGGCTTGAGAGTGTTTTGGATCCAGTCGAAGCCGGCGAGCGTATCGTGTACCGGAGTTGGGTACCTGTAGATGCTTGGTTTGACTTTGGTCGCGGACGGGCTTTTGCCTTTGCTGTCAATGGATTCATCGGGTATGACAGGTGACGGGCCAAGCCGGTAGTTCACAGTGACTACCGTGGCTGAAGTCAAGGATGCCAGGGTATGTTGAGGTGATCCTGTTGTCAAAACTTGTGTCTCATCTTCCAGGCATATGGCTTTAGGGTTGCCCGTTTCGCTGGGCTGTGCATGGCCCGAATCACCAGGTTTCTTGAATAGAGGACCTGGTGGAAGATAAAGAATTACATTGGGCCCTTGACCCGATTGGCTCTTGATGGGCAGGTCTGACGCGGCTAATCGCGTCACTCTATGTTCAAGTCAATCGCTGTGATGCGTGTAAATTGGCCAATCGAAGTCTTACCTCAAGGAGATCGAGCCATTGTTGCCAACAGGAAGTGCAAATGTCTCGTCGACACACGCAGTCGAGGATAAAAACCGCGTCCCCGGAGAAGGAAACGAGAAGTAAAAGATTCTCTTGCTTATTCCCCTATGCAGATGTATTGCCAGATGGCTGGAGTGTTGATACAGAGGGCGCATAGCGCCATTGAGCGTGGTTGATGTAGAGCGTGGGGATCACGCGTCCGAGGCTCGATCCTATGATAGGTCTTGGCGTCGACGCACTACCAGAACACAACTGAAGAGTCAGACTGCGGTCATTTCGACAAAAAATTTCATTATGGTAAGAGACCGGCCGTAGCAAGCATTCTTCAATCAATTAGAGAAGACAAGTGATTGATATTTCTGGTGGCTCTGGAGTCTTTAGGTACAACGAGGCTAACCCGATTGGGAGTACTTGATGCCTCAGGCCAAGACAGCTATGGACTCCTTCAACCCCTCTTCAACTGACGACTATACCCCCATCTACTTAGGAACCGGTGTAAAATTAGGCCCTCTGATTCGCTCATCTAGATGATCCCTTCTTTATACTACTTACTTTCTGTTTAGCCTTGGCAACATGTCCTCTCGCTCTTACTATTAATACTACCTACTATTGCAGCTAGATACTATTATTGTTTCTGTCTTTCCTAATGTCTTTCCTAATGTTTTTCTGTTCCTTCTGCTACTGCTTCTATTATATCTTCCTAACTACGGTGCTCGAGTGCGCCGCGCATACGCGCGGTGCTCCAGTCTTGTCTTTTACAACTTTATCCATCCCAAGAACGAGCAAAGAAGCTGCAAACCTCGATATCTTATCATCAACATCGACATTCCTTCTACAGATGCCCTTCGGAAGGACTCCCTCGCTGCTTTATCACATGTCAAAGTCTCACTGCAGCAGAGCCGCCTCTCACTCCCGCCGAGCGGGAGAGTGTCAAGTCCTACGGTTGCTGGACCCAGTTTATGCTGTCGTTTGGACTCAAGCCTTGGAATGATGACGATATTTATGAGGGCAAGAGCATTCTGGAGAGCTTTACGCAGGCCTCTGACGGTGAGTGAGGAGCCTGGATGTTATCGACCCAGGGTATCGATCAGAAAAGTGGATCAAAAGTGTGTTTGGATGTTGCTAGCAATAACATTGGCCGAGGCTACCTGATTTCTTTGACGAGTGGTTGAGAAGACTTCTTCCGTATGTCGATTTTCGCGATGAGCCTTTCCATGAAACTCTGTTCTGCTCAACCTCTCGATATGCTGCTTCATATTCCTTCGGGGTGAATCGGAAGGTAGGCTGTCAATATAAATCGTTATAGCCTCGCGGCTTTGCTCCAGATCTTCTGTATTGACTTCCTCGTGAACCTTGTGGGACGATGGTCGGGAAATTCCAGACAATCGAAGAGACAATTTCAGCATCCTCTCTTTCTCCCGTTCACCAAAAACCAAAGCACCACGGCTATATTGGACAAAGTCTTGGCTACCCGTCACAGTAGAAGCACTGTGAGCTTGGAACACTTGCTGAAAGTCAGGGTCATGTCAACAAGACTTCTGAAGATCGTGTTGGCATTGACGGAATGAAAACCCGGTCAGTGTCCAGCTGCGATCATCCGAGACTTGGAAAACTTTGCCTTTCTGGACATGCTTCTTGGAGAGTTTGTACATGCTTTCCATATATGCGGCCAGCGCCAGCTTTGATGAGAAGACTTATGATGTCCGGTCGTCCACGGTACGCAGCTGCAACAAGAGCGCTTCCAAATTCTCTGTGCTGCAGAGGTTCATTCACATTTACTCCCTTGTCAAGAAGCTTGACCATCGAGAGATGACCAATTTCTGAGGCTTTAGACAGCGGGCTTGTATTATCATGGAATTTCACGTTGATTTATCGTTGGTTTTCAAGTATTCCAGAACACCCTTCTCGTTGCCACTGATAACACTCTGCCACAGCTTGGCGAGCGGCTCCTGGGAGAACTTGATTGAGATCAAAATCACAGTGAACAACTATGCGTGGGCCGAGTGGCTGAAAATGCTTCGCAGGCTTATTACAAGAGCAGATTTTAGCTCTGGACGGAAGATCTTGCCACTCTGCTTATATAAAGAGCTGTTCTGACGATGAGATCCACCACGCAGGAGGTGGTCAGGCGGATTGGGAGGACTTGAATAGCCACCTTCGACGGGCCGATCTTCCTCCGAAGGGTGCAAGGATAAAAGGCGGGATGGATCGTTGTCATCCTTCCCCAATGAGTGATCATCTCGAGTTCGACGAAGACCATAGTCAAAGAAGTAGCAACGCTCACTGCCGAGTAAGGTACACTGCCTTATTTCGAAGTCGCTTTGCTAGTCCGATTTCGATAATCTTTCAGAATTCACATGGGGATGGCGATGATTTTAAGTCTCTCGTGATTAGAGGCTGAGTTGAGCTGAATTGTCCCCTCTGCAGGGTAAGAGCTGTAATCAGCGCCAGGGCTTGGGATTCATGGTGTGATTGGCGATAGCCCTAGCACTACTGCGCATGTAGTTGGGCAATAAGAAGCGAAGCATGCCCAACACTCAAATTGTATCCCCAGAATACATCTCAGAACCGCCATTCTCATTTCAAATAAGCGTATCGCCAGAACGTACATTAGGTGCCAGTCGCAGCACCGCCCACTCTCAACCTGTATCAGCAAATGGGTCAAAATAGCCGAGAGGCCATTTGTGAGGTCTGTCGAAACTGGCACGTTATTGATTTGATGGATAAAAACCCCAAAGGCTGTGTGATTCATACTATTTAGCCATTTTATCGAGCACATTCGTTTTGGTTTCGACGATGCAAAAGCGGAGATTCAGCTGGAGACGTATGTAAATAAATATAACTATCGGTCATTGACCTTAACACAAAAAGAACCCACACGGTCGCAAATCAAATAAAGATCTATTGCATTTTAGTTTTCTATCAAATGGCTTAAGATTATTTTCATAAGGATTGCCTTCTTGCTCACCACGTCCCAGTTGTAGAATTGTTGAGGCTCTTCGTGAGTGGGTCGATTAGAAATGGATCGCGGTGGAGCCACGTGGTCGCATCAGCCAATGAGAAGCATTGTTTACAAGGCAAGCATTCAGCTAAGCTCCAAGCAGGCCTGACAGCCATCTAAATCCAAGTTCCAGGGCAAATTTTCAAATCCAGAGGGTGAGTAGTTTAGCTGGCAGCTCGTGACTCCAGTAGCTGCAAGTCCCTGGTTCCATTCCCGACGGGGTCTCGATAAACCGACCAGGCTGGCCACCATTCGTCGGTTTATAGCCTGCTCGACCGTCCAGGTCTTGATGCTGAGGTGAATTTTTGCTTTTTGCTTTTTGCTTTTTGTTTTGCTATGTTGTATTTCGTTTTATTGGTGCTTAACCTTCGATTTGCTCAACTTGAAACGCTAAGTTTCTCAATGGAAGTACAATACACACCGTTTGACACTGCTTCAATCTCAACTCCTCACTGAAGTTCGGACGCAACATCATTACGAGATACGCATATCCCAGAAACCCTTCTCAAGCGTCGCCGACACAGCAGGATCATCACGATCCAAAGGTGCTTCGACATCGTCCTCCGGCACTGGATGTGCCACCTCCAGACTGAGCTTCGAATCCTTCGAATATACTCGCAGACCAACCACACAAACCGCATTCCACGGATCAGCAGCGGGGCCGTCTAGGTCTGGGAAGGCGGACGACTGCCTTGCATCAGTCTCCTCAGGTGGCATGTCCAAGTCGCTGTCGAATTCGAATCCATCGAGAAGCTCGATGTCGCTGATATCCAGACTCTCGTTGGCAAGGCGGGTGTTCAGGCTTGGTCGGGGTGACTCGGTCCGTCGTTGCCGCGAACCACTGGCGTGTCTGGCGTGAAGTCCGTTGAACTGGATGGTTGGGACTGAGCCGGTGGAGACAGTTTGTCTGCGGCCACTGGCATCACTGGAGATACTTGCAACCTCGGTGGGCGACTCGGTGGGTCGATCTGTGAGGATCTGCCTGGAGAGCGGGCCGCGTTCAGGACTTCGTTCACGGGAAACGCCGTTGGCCATCTGGGCAGAACGGCGGGCGGCCTGGCGTTGTTGCCGAGCAGCCATCTTCCGCTCACGTATCCATTCCCTCTGCATCTTCCTCTTTGTTTCATCGCGCAGTCTCCTCCGCTCAGCGGCCTTGCGCCGTTCGTTCTCATGGCGTTCTTGATCCGTCTCGGCGACGAGACCCTTCGCGTGCGCCAGATCGTATGAGAGTCCAACCTGAACGAGCTTCTCACGTCTGCTGGAGGCGAGGCGGCGGACAATCTGTTCGGTCGACTCGAGGTCGTCATGTCGGAATGCTGTGATCTTCATCAAGACATGGTAGTGTCCCGGGTCAAGATTTATTTCTGCGTTGACAGATCGAGCCATGAAGTGACTGCTGTGGCTGCGCACCAGGTAGTCCTCCTCGCCATCCTTCTGGACACGGAACTTGAGCACGAAAGTATACTCGCCGGCCAAGCCTTTGAAATAGCGTGTGTCGAGCTGCGACAGGACGATGACGACTGGGCCACTCTGCGTGACATTCATGATGAACTTGGTGCTGTGGTAATCGGCAGACCAGGGGACGTTCAGGGTGGTCCACTGTTGAGTGATAGTCCACTCGGGTCCAAAGAGACGAGTCCGGTCAAAGTGCTGGTATTTCTTGAGCAGGTCACCGTAAGAGATCCAGAAAAACTGATGACTGTGAGTACTCGGCGTCTCAAAGCTGGTAAGTGTTCACCACATACCCCGTCGTTGCCAAATTTGTGACCAAGAAGCTCCATCCACTCTGCTGTCCACTGCTCAGAACCATCGCCCCAAGCACCATGCCACTCCTTCCTGCCCCAAGGGTTTCTACAGCGCATCAGCCCAAGTTTTACCAAATCAGACGTCTCATCCTTTACATACCTCAGGCGAAGCAGACGATGCCCCCTGATCTCACGGGCCTCCATGATCGAGTACGAATGGTTCTCCGAGATACCTTTTCGATCACGAGGCGGACCTGTGTACTTGGGATCCAACCAGTTCGAGAACAGTCCTGTCCCACATCCAAACAAGAACTCTTTGTTGACTTTCATGAGCTCCTCAGTCCAGAAGCGGTCCTTGTCCAGAATATTGCTGGACAGCACTTCCGACGTGACTCCTCCGGTCAAATCCTCGATGCCCTCCCCAACGAATCCACCTTCAATCGCAGAATAGTCACCGTGGGCTTTGGCGAACGCCTTCTCCAGTAAAGGCAACCAGGTCTCGTTTGGATCTGCGCACTGTGCAAAGTACAGTGCTCGTGAGCCTGTCTGCCACACGCGACGGTACTCTTCCTCAGTGTCGGTGCGGTTGATGTCATCCCAGATGGGTCGCTCGTCAACCGACTCGTCGTAATCAGCAGCTCGCAGATACAGCTTGTCGTCAACGATACATTGCTGCCACTCTCCATCTAGTGTACGGTCAGTCTTAATTCTTCCTCACTGTCATACGGAATGCTTACCGCGATAGAATACAAAGCCATAAATACCGACTTTCTCATCGCGAGCGACGCAAATCTTCTCAATGAGGCCTTCCTTATTGCCCATTGTGCATAGAGCTGCCATGAGCCAGCAGTCGCCATCGTACCCCTGGCGCACATCCGATGCTGTCGGCCCATTGACAAAGAACTGTGGGTTCTCGAAGATTTCCTGCAATTGTCAGCCTGATACCCGCCAGACTACCTAGGTATATTCGAGGTAGCAACAAACCGTCACTCTCTTGACGCCACGGGGCCTCATCTCCTCGTTCACTTTGTCCAATCCATCCAGATAATGCCTCCGCCCAGACTTCAGATCGAGCTCGATATCAAAGTGCGGATCAGTGTATTTCTGATTTACTCGCTCGCATTCCTTGACAATGCGCTCCACCGATGTCTGGCATTCCCTCTTCGCCTGCTCATACGACTTGACGGCCTCGTGACCTCGGATCACTCCGTTGGGAACGCGCTTAGCCCTTGTGCGGGCATACGGGTTATCTGGCAACACCGTGTATACCTTCCCGGGGTATTTCGTGTTGAACTGTTCCCAGAACTGCTTGACAGATTCCTGCGGCGGCTGATTGCGCGCCCGGTTTGGTGGCCTGCTGTTCGACCGCGATGAAGCTGGGCCCATCGAGGCGCCGCAGCCATACTCATCATCCTCCATTGTGAATGTACCGTCGTGCTGAAGGGACTCTTTCCACTGATCTCCACTGGAAGAGAATGGGAAATCCAATTCTTTTGAACTGATATACCGCACTGACCACTTCACGCGGGCGAAGATCACAGCACTTAAAAAAAGAACAAAGGAGAAATACGCGGCGGACGCCCTAAATACTTTAGTCTTCACCCCCGCTATACACGTCCACGCTACTTTCCCACCTCTGCACGGCCTCCACCACGGGCACGCCGGCATTGCCGAGACCCTCACGCCCATCAGCGAAGACCAGTCTCACGAGCCTGACTCGATTTCTTTCCTTCCTCAGGCCGGGTTCGTCGTAAGGCTGCAGGGACGTGCTGTAGACTCATAGTGTGCCACGAATGAACAAGCGCATAGACCAGCCCCCCGGTTTGGCCCCCAAATTCCCACGTTTCCCACCCTTCAGCCATGAGAAACGGCAGTTCGAAACGGCCCCCAAAAACCAAAAGAACCCAGATCGAGGGACATTTATGCTGCAGAAACCGGGCATGAACCCGTTCCCAGCGTATGCACGGTGATTGTTTTTCGGGTCCAAATTTCCAATAATAAACCAGATATTCAACGCTCCATAATGTCACGTCTTCTTCTTATCCGCAGTCTTAGTTGCTCGTAGTTATGTGGGGCGCGCCTTGTTCAGCTCTGACACGAGCGGACGTTCCTTGTGTACCCTGGTGGTTCATTGGTAGGACGCCCGGGAGCGAGCTGAGATGATTCATCCAGGCGTCAGGATACGGTGTTACATGGGCCTCTTTCGTTATCGAAATCCTTTGCCCGGGAATTGAGGCTGACCTGCAGGGTGAGAGATAGTGCCCTGGCAGCGAACTACAGTACATATCGCGGCAGTTTGAGAGTTCTACTGTCCTGTGACTCGCGGCTTATTGACCGAAAAGGGTATGTACGCCTTGTATTGACTGAAAGTACCAGTAACAGAATGAGCCTGCCCTCCTAGTCACTCCTCCCATGAACGCCAGATACAGAGAAGAGAATAGAACAAAAGATTTGGGGCCATGTCTCCGGGGCATCAACTTCGTGTGCGAGTCCTCCGTGGAATAAGGTTACACGAAAATTTCCTTATGTAAGATCGTCTTAGTGAAATCCGTTGCGCGTGGTGCGGCCCGAATAGTGTGAACTGCCGTTCTGGAAGTACGGATGCATGCAGGCCTGCTTGGCGGACAGTCGGTGAGCCGGGTCGTATTCAAGCAGGGCTTCCAGCAGATCGCATCCAGCCTGTTCGAGATTGGGGACCAGAGCAGTGTTGGGACGCTTCCACTTGGGGAAGGTAGGTTTGTAGTCGGGGAACGAGGTGACACCGGGCCAAGTTTCTTCGTCCGGGGTACCGAGGACACTACCGACCAATGTCAGAATGTAGAGAGCAATGCAATCAGGTCAGATTACTCACCGGAAGATCTTGAAGATTTCGTCAATCTCCGAGTCGCCAGGGAAGAGTGGCTTGCGAGTGCACATTTCGGCGAAGATGGCGCCAACAGACCACATATCCACACCGGTCGAATACTGACGTCCACCCAGCAGAATCTCCGGCGAACGGTACCACAGTGTGACAACCTAGACGAGATGGGAAAGTCAGTATGCCGGAGCAGTGCGGACTGCCGACCTGTAAATCATACCTCGTGGGTGTAAGTGCGCAGCGGCACACCAAATGCTCGTGCAAGACCGAAATCAGCCAGCTTCAGGTTGCCATCACGGTCAATGAGCAAGTTCTGAGGCTTCAGATCGCGGTGCAGAATGCGGTGACTGTGGCAGTAGCGGATGCCTTCAACCAGCTGCGCCATGAACTTCTTGACCATCTTATCATCCAGACCCAGGTTGGCACCCATCATTGATCCATCGGGAAGAGCTTTGCCACGACCGCCCTCGCTGACGGGCAGAGCCTCCATGTACTTTTTCAGATCGAGGTCGAGGAATTCGAAGACGAGGTAGAGTTTGTGGCCATCAGCGTGAACAATGTTCAGCAATTGGACAATGTTGGGGTCCTGCATTTCTTTGAGGAGGGAGATTTCACGGATGGCGGTGCTGGGGACGCCCTCATCCTCGGCCTCGAGTCGAATCTTCTTCAGAGCAACAATTCGGTTGGGATGGTTCAGTTCGCGGGCCTTGTAGACGACACCGTATGTTCCTAGGAGCACCGACGCGTGAGCTGGGCACAAAGCAGGAAAGTAAACAACCGCGTTCACGACACTCACCTTCACCAATCTTCTCGATTTTCTGGTAGTTCTCCATTGTGAATTGCAGCTTCTGGTCCTTTCTGCTTCGTCTGCTATCAGCTGAATGACAGGGACCGAGAATTGGGGAGTGACGCTTTGGACTGATTATGGGAAGAATGAGGGAGACGCAAGGAGGGACACGAAGGATGGGAACCAGTGAAACGGACCTGTGCTTTCGTGTCGATCACCGAGGCTGCTAGTAACAGCTCAGGTCAAGTTCACAAAGCAGAAATCTGTCGAGGACTCGAGGTTGGTCGGACTGAAGATGTTCTCGGACAAGACAATTGCATGGTGGGGAGCAAAAACAAACAACCCTCTCCCCGCGTTGAAGGCGGTGAGCGCGTACTTTTTCCTCGCCGCTTGCCGATCTACTTCAACTTTGCATCGCAATGGCGCAGATAAAAGGCCTCAATGCCCATGACCGGCCTCCCGAGGCTGTCAGACAATGCTTCAAAAAGTACTCGAAGATTCAGCTTCCCGACATTGATCATGATCCCGATATACTCGACCTACGCCAGGTAGATCCCGACTGTCTGCCAGCAAGCATAACGCTCTCGCAGTACAGGTCCAGTCAAGAGCTTCGGATGGCATTCGATGACTTTGTTCGAGGAAACCATGATATGAGTATGGGGGACGCTCCTTTGGGGGAGAATATCCCAGTTTTTACTCACAATGCGATCTCCGGTCAGCTCCGACTGCCTTGACTCCTCGAAACTGACTACAGCAGCGGAAGAACCTCTCCTGACCAGTCCCAGGCCTTCTGATGATCCCTTCTCTATTCCCCCCGACTGTCCAAATCGAATTATTATCACGCCTACTCCACCGAGATCTGCCTAAACCCGAACACAAGACCAATCTACATTTGCATTACGAGGTCACCTACCCAGAAGAGTCTGAGAAAGATGGCACATACAAGTCATTTTTCTCGGATGACCCAACACGAATACTGCAGCCAAAAGACCCACAAGCGCATAAACCTTTGACAATTCAGAGTGTGTTGGAGAAGAAACTGCGCTGGGTCACCTTGGGCGGCCAGTACGACTGGACGGCCAAGGTTTACCCCCCAGAAGCACCTCCGCCATTCCCACAAGACGTCGCAAATCTGTTGAAGGCCGCATTTCCGGAGACCGAAGCACAGGCCGCAATTCTCAATCTGTATTCTGCCGGAGATACACTGAGTGCACATCGAGATGTGAGCGAGGAATGTGATGTAGGTTTGATTAGCGTGAGCTTTGGCTGCGATGGACTATTTATGGTCAGCCATGACGACGGGAATGGCGCTGAGGTTATTCGGCTTCGCTCCGGCGATGCAGTATATATGAACGGGACGTCGCGTTTCGCCTGGCACGGTGTGCCGAAAATCCTGCCGTCCACCTGTCCAAACTGGCTCGCGGACTGGCCATCAATTGGAGAAGATGACGCCGACATCGCCCCTGGACCGTATGAGATGTGGAAGGGCTGGATGTCTGGAAAGCGGATCAACCTGAACGTCCGACAGATGCGAGTCTCGAATGCTTCATGAGGGCCCGACTTCAAGCAACTTGACCGCTCGCTGGCCGTTAGGCTGGCAAATTGCCATAAATGGTCCTGACCCTCCTGCTATGCCCGCACTGCCGTTGGCAGTATTTGCTTGGATTCCGGCATCTTTCTATACAAAGCAGGCATGATTTACATGATCGATCCTCTTCTGGCTGTAAGGGGTAAGCCCATGCGATTGTCGAGATGGCCACGAGCATGGAGATCTTTGCGAAGATCCTATCGACTCGCCATTTTCGTGTACAACGATATCTCAGATTCCACTCAGGTATCTTTGCCATGAACAATTGGTTGACAGGTATCGTCTTTGCCTCATTGCACACGGATTCTGGGCGAAGCGACTGAGAATGGCCTCGCGGAATCCGGCCGGCTCTGCCGTATACAACTGTCAGAAAAAGGCCTGTAGCAGATAGACCGAATACGAGATGCTTATCCAGCACGAGAGTCCCGAGGCTAGTTACCGGATTGCTTCTCAGCGTTGATAAACCCCGTCTCCAAATGACCCCAACAGCCCCGCCCCATGCGATAAGGACCGTAGACTATCACTGCATCAAGTATAAATAAACCATCTCTACTGTGGTGGACGCTGTTACCACCTCTCATCTTCTCACCGCTGCATCCATCTAATCCACCATGACGGATGCTACCTGGCGTGCCCAAGGCGAAGCCAAACGCCAGTCTATTCTCAACGCCATTCCCGAGAAATGGCGTCTCAAGGAACCAGTGCCCCCAGCTACTGAGCTGCGCGATGTCACCGGAAGTTATATCCAGCAGTTTCTGAGCAAGTGCGAGATTGAAATCACTGAAACGGATGCTGTTGGCATTGCAGCTCAAACAAGTTCTGGTCGTTGGTCAGCCCTCGAAGTCACCGAAGCTTTTTGCCATCGTGCCGCACTTGCCCATCAACTGGTATTCTTCATGTCCTTTGCAAAGTTAGATCCACGACCTAACAGGCTATACAGGTAAGCTGCTTGCATGAAATATTCTTCGATGCAGCCATCGAAGACGCAAAGAAACTCGATGCCTACTATACAGAGCACAAAAAGCCCATGGGCCCATTACACGGCCTACCCATCAGTCTCAAGGACCAGTTCCACGTCAAAGGCGTCGAAACCACGATGGGCTACGTAGGCTGGATCAACACATACCAAGGACAGCGCGAAGATCCTCGCCGAGGAATCGCTGAGAGCGAGCTGGTCAGAGAGCTGCGCAATCTTGGAGCCGTGCTATACTGCAAGACTAGCGTGCCAGCAACGCTGATGGCCGGTGAGACAGTCAACAATATCATTGGCTACACGTGGAACCCGAAGAACCGGCTACTTTCTTGCGGTGGTAGTTCCGGCGGCGAAGGGGCTTTGATTGCATTGCGAGGATCGCCTGCTGGTTTCGGGACTGATATTGGAGGCAGCGTGCGCATTCCGGCTGGCTTTAACTTTCTCTACGGGCTGAGACCATCGGCGGGTAGAATTCCCTACCAGGATGCGGCGAATTCGATGGATGGGCAGAATACCATCTTGTCCGTGATCGGTCCTCTTGCAACCACTGCCCGCTCCTTGACTTTCGTGTTCAAGGCAGTTTTAAGCCAACAGCCGTGGCTCTATGACCCTCTCGCGCTGGAGCTGCCATGGCGTGACGACATTGTTCAAGAGACGCAGTCCTTGATCGCACAGGCTAAGAATGGTGCCTCTAGCCTAGCCTTTGGCATCATGCCCTGGGACGGCCTGGCTAAGATTCATCCCCCAATCGCACGAGGCCTGAAACTCGTCGAGCTGACCCTGACACGACTTGGCCACAAGGTCATCCCATGGCACTCTCCTTCCCACGCCACGGCACTTGAACTCTGCGTACGCTTTCCCATCACGGATCCTTTTCAGAAGCACTAACACTCCACAGGGACGAACCTTCGACATGGACGGAGGCACAGACTTCAAACACCACTTCGGCCTCTCAGGCGAAACACGACCAGCGCAAGTGATCGTCAAAGAAGACGGCACCGAACTCAGCGCCTCTGGCATTGCCACGCTGAACGTCGCAAAGCGCGAGTACCAGAAACAGTACATGGACTACTGGAACAGCACCGCAGAACTGACGGGCACCGGTCGTCCCGTTGACGGAGTCTTTTGTCCGCTGGCGCCGCACGCCGCCGTGATACCGAACCAGTATAAACATGTGGGCTATACGTCGTTCGTCAATGTGCTCGATTATACGAGTATCTCGATTCCGGTGACGTTCGCGGATAAGAGTGTTGATGTGTGGAAAGCCGATTCGTCTCTGTCTGGGGCAGACTATGTTGATTGGGATTGTAAGTGACTGATCGGTGATCTGATCTGGAGGGTTTTGACTGACAATGATATGTGATGTAGACGATGCCGATACTTATGATGGAGCTCCTGTGGGGATTCAGTTGCTGGGACGGCGGTTGCAGGAGGAGAAGATGCTCACTATTGCTGAATATCTCGGCGAGGAAATTGCAAAGGACGCCAAATAGGCTATACCTCGATGTGTTTCATAGAGCCTCTTGTGCTGCTCCTTTCACTTCATGGATTGCCTTATGCATACACAATAATATTGATATTGCTGTTCTATCTGTTGATATAGCTATACATGATATTGTTCGACAGAAATGTCAGGATATAAGACATTGGCCTTTCCGCAAAATCCAGAGGACGTTCTTCGCATTGTCGTCGCATGGTGACAGAGATTACATATTATGACTTGTGGCCGTGAATAATGAGAGCAATCAAATCGTTGATTAGCTTCGGGAGGACGGGGGCGTCTGTCCAGATGGTGCAGCCAGATTGGAGAGGATTGGGGTGGAAGAAGGCCAGGGGCCAGGGCCTTTGGCCGTGGATGCATCCCCAGACAGCGAACCAGGTCTTTCTGATCCGTTCATCAGCCGCGGACGCTTAGCTTGTGGTGGTGCAGCAGCTCCTCCTTGAGGGCTGCGAGGGTCGGCGTGTGAGTAAGGCGAAGCGTACTGAGTCGATGAGGCCGGGGTGGAGGCAGTGTTAGCTTCGGGGCTCATCGCGTTGGGAGCCTGCAAAGGACGCAGACGATTAGGATGAGTTGAGGTGTCCTCGCCAGGGCGTGGAGGGCGGATATCAGAACTAGGATGCTGTTGGGCGTTGTCTGAATTGATTCCGGAGCTGGCATTCGTAGTAGAGCCGACTCCGACCCGACCCATTCCCTTGTCGTGCATGACCACTCGCTTCCACTTCGCTACCACGTTGTCATAGTCCCAACGAGCCGAGTCCGCACTGATCGGACCCTCCTTTCCATCGAGCTCACGTGCCACTTCTCGCGACAGAGGGAGGGTGTCGGGTGGGAAGAGCGCGAACTCGCGAGGCCATTGACAGGATCCGAGGCGCTCAACCTGCGCGCGAAGCTGATTTGCTTCCTGTTGCACCCGTGCAAGCTGCTCATCCACGGACTTGCGCTTTTCCAATTCGCGGGCGAAGGCACGTGTGATCTCCAGCTGCCACGCTTCGCGGCGGGTCTCGTGCGGTAGGGAGTTCCAGTGACTGAAGGCCAGTTCCAGGTGTCGGAGACTCAGTTCCTCGTGTTGCTGCGCCGTCCGAAAGATCATACCATTGTCAACGCTACCGCCCGGATGTCTAGCGTGTGAGGCTGGGTCGGTCGTGAGTTGATCGGTGTGCCATTGCGCGATCTTTGAACGCAGCGCTTGACGGACGATGTCGAGGTGCTCTGCGCCGGGAGGTTGGAGCGGGAACGACGTGGGAGAAGGAAACGGATGGGTCGCGAACAAGCTTGGCGGGGGAGGGAGGAGCTGCAGGCAGAGGGAGGGAAAGGTCTGAGATTGGAGATCAAAGTCGAACGGTGACAGTCGAGGACGGAAGCGCGAGCTAATTCAAACTGTGTGAGCTTGTTACTGAATCTGTGGTCCTCCAGGGGAACGCATACGTTGCAGCCCTGATATTGTCCAGTACTTCACGCAGAGCTAGCTCCAGAGCTCTCATGGTATCCGGATTGTTAGCAGTCGCGCCTCGGCTCGCGTAGTCGGGTAGCTGCAACGATCCCGACCGAGGCTGCGATAGCCCGGCGCTGGGTCCATCCAGCGACCGACTTGGATTAGGGATGTCGTTGATGACACCAGTCGCGTGCCAGGTTGGGGTATTGAACATCATGCGCACTGGAGCATCTCGCGACTTGGCGCTGGATTCGGGGGCAGCGAGTGAGTCAGAGGATCCTTTCTTCTGAGCACGATCAGGGCTCCCGTCGCGCTTGCCCGTGCTGGTGCGGGCCTGGCGACGGGTGATGCCACTGCGAATGCGCCGAATCTCCTCCACATCGTGAATCCCGTCAGGCTTCTTCTTGAAGAGGAACTGGTCGAGATGGCGACCAAGCGACGACGAGGTGAATGCCTGGTTGCAATATTGGCATTTGCGATCCTTGACGGTTTGATTGGCCGATTTCGAGGCCGACTGTGAGTTCTCGTCGGCACGCGAATCTTCAGTCGTTGCTCTTGGGGTTTCTTCTTTCATGATTAGTGAGAGGTGCTAGGCAAGGGTGGAGGTCGGAAATTTAAGGAGTCGAGAGGGCCAGGGCGATCTAGAGCGATTCCACCATGACAGAGGGCGGCGATCGAGTACGCGGGGAGGGATGTTCGGTGGAAAAAGGATCTCGGGGGAAAGTGAGGAGAGGAGTCGCCAAGCTTTTGCGGCGCGGAGAGCTGAGACCCCGCGAGGGCGGAGAGGAGACTCTTGGACTGTACACATCGCATGACGTATATTCACCAGGTTAGGGACTTCTATAGCATTCATGTTCATGTTCATGTTCATGCTCATCCATATGGCTGCCTACTTCTATTCTTGTACTTAGTGATAAATTCTAAGTTCGGCCCCCAACCCAACTCAAGTCAGCCACGTGTCGATCAAGACTCTTCTCTTCACTTAAAAAGGGTCTGCTGGGCTTATCTGGAAGACAACGAAGAAGTTATCCCGATCATGGCAGCACCAACAATCTGCTCCATCCTGGCTACAGAGCCATGGTACTACGACGGCGACAGGACATGCGTCAAGTTCCGCGTTGACGGCACCGGCGAGGTACGTCCATTCCCTTTATAGCAAAAGACGCGCGCTCAACACCAGCAGATATGGGACGGGCACGAGACAGCTTTCACACTGGCTGCAAGTTTTGACTGGAAAGCCTTGAATCCCACAGTCCTGGACGAGCGGCCCACGATCACTGGAGGCAGGACTGCGAAAACCCTGGCCCACCTCAGCCTAGAGATCACTTTGACAGAACGCCGCTGTCCCTGTCCGCCAGGCTGGAATTCCGACGAGAATACCCTCGAACACATTCGAGCGAGCAGGTCAAAATTCAAGGAAAGCGCATTCCGGCCCAGGACGTTTTCTGTCCGCCTTGAGAGCGGGAGATTCGCCAAACCTTTCATGGAGGACCATGGCGGCGTAGAGTCATTCGGAGACCAGGCTCACAGTTATGTGCTGCGTCTGGTATTTGACAGGTGTCCGTGGCCATTGCTGGAAGAGTACATCGGTGGTTCCATTTGGGGGGATAAAAAGGAGGTGACTCGGTTTGTGTGTCGAGAAGGGGGACTGTACAATTCCTGGATGGGCGGTTGCGTCGCAATGTAATCTAGAGCATATCTGGAGCACACCCTTCGTACCACTATGTCGGCGCATGTACGAGCTTGTCTTTAACATGATCCTCGACTCACCCAACTAACCATCTCATAGTCCGCTACCAAAGGCCCTTACAACACACTCGCTGAGGGTAATTCCGTTTCCTTTCCTAATATGCTTCATTCTGCCCAATGAAATTCCTACGTCGGCCCATCGAAAACCCCAGCGCTTCTTTACAAGTCAGGGCTCCCTCTGGCGGAGGCCTCGTTCTTCTCCAAGATACGCAGCTTCTTGAGAACTTGGCGCACTTCAACCGAGAGCGGATTCCAGAACGGTAAGCCATTATTCTTATATTGTAACATTCATGTGCCACACTAACATTGTTTGCAGATCGGTACACGCCCACGCGTGTGGTGCTTTTGGCGAGTTCGAGGTCACGCATGATATCTCTGATATCACCTAAGCGGATTTCCTCAATGGCATTGGGAAGACGCGCTGCATGGCGCGCATCTCAACTGTAGGCCCAGAGCGTGGCGGCGCTGACCCCGTGCGTGATGTCCGGGGCTTCGCGATGAAATTCTATACCAAGGAGGGGAACAATGATTGGGTTTTCAATGACATTGTATGTTTTGAGGAACTATGATATGCACACCTTTCCGCTCTGATTCTGTCTGACTGCTCTAGCCTACTTTCTTTGTTCGTGATCCGATCAAATTCACGTCTGTGAATAGCTCGCACAAGCGGAACCCGCAGACGAACTTGCCCGACCCGACGATGTTCTGGGAGTGAGTGCTCTAAGCCTAGACTCTACGAAAGCATCATGCTGACCTATTGACTAGCTTCCACGTCAACAACTAGGAGGGAATTCATTCGCTCATGCATATACTCAGTGACAGAGGTATCCCAGCCAGCGTGCGCCACCTGCACGCCTTCAGCGGACATACCTACAAATTTACCAAAACGGTCCAGATTTACATATTAATATCACTGAAAGTTCACTCATGCGCCTTTTGCCCCATTTAAGACGGTTCTTTCAAATATGTCAAAACCCACTTTAAGATCAACCAAGGAATCAAGAACTTCACCCGCCAGGAAACCGCGGATATAGTGTCCAAGGACCCGGACCACCATACGCGCGACCTATTTGAGGCCATTAAGCGCTGCGACTATCTGAGCTGGAACGTCTATGTCCAGGTGATGGACCCAAAGGACGCTGAGGTCTACCGCTGAAGACTATCCTCTGAGGCCTATCGGGAAGATGACGTTGAATGAGAATGTAAGTTTTGATTTCTAACACATGAATACACAATGCCATGTTAACTGTGTTTGTGCAGCCCAAGAACTTCTTCGAGGACATCGAGCAAGCGGCCTTTTCACCATCGACTATGGTGCCTGGTATCGCTCCGTCAGCGGATTCTAGTGAGTAGTCCTGACTCTGCACAATACCCCTACTGTGACAGACAACTTATATGTACAGTGCCCCAAACCCGCATGTTCGCCTACCCGGACGCCGCTTGCTACCGCGTCGGTCCCAACTACCAACTGTCCTGCAACGCGGCCCGCAGTAAGGTATACCAACCTTATGAGCGTGACGGTTTTATGTCCCACAACGGAAACTACGGCGGGGACCCGAACTACGTCAACTAGTCCGTCGTCCCTGTACAGACCAAGGATGTCCCCGAGGAGAACAGGGCACATGATACCTGGGCAGGCACGGTGACTGCGTTCTCGTCGACGGTGACGGATGATGATTTCATCCAGCCGAGGATGTTTTGGCAACATGTGCTGGCTAATCAGCCCGGTCAGCAGGACAATTTTGTGGGCAATGCGGGCGTCTTTCATTAGTGAGGTTAAGTTTGAGGATATCAGAAAGAGGGCTTATGGTAGGCACATATGTTCCTTGACTTTGAACTTTCATGGTGTTTAGTTTTGCTAACAACGCGTCTAGAAATGTTCTCGACAGTGGATTTGCACTTGGGACAACGCATTCAGAAGGCAGTTGAGGAGATGATTGGTCAGGCTTAGGGCTTTGTGGATATAGCTTGAGTAGTGAGGATGTATGAAGTAGAATTAGCAAGGTTGGCATAAACAGCCAACCTGGTTGGGTTGTTGATTTCGTTTACTTCTGACCACCTCGCCGATGTTGCATGTTGTATGCCACACTCTCCAAAGACCTCAGTGGCTGTCATTCATTCCGACAATAATCATTCAGTCATATCTCGACTCAACATATTCTTACAACTGTTTATGCTCACATTGGGTGTTGTAGAATCCCATTGGGCTAAAATCCTACACGTGCAGGTATAGGGGATCGATTCAGACTAATCTCTACAATGGGAAGGCCATCATAACCCCGGGTCAAAAATATACACCCCTATATTTCAAGTGAAAGTGCTAGATGAGATCACCCTACTACCCAAATATTCCAATGATAATTCTCCTACGCACCCTTACAATGGTGCTGAGTTCAAATATATGGGATTTATAGGAGATCCATTGAGACTCATCATGAAGACTTACCACTTTTCGAGTCTAAGGAAGCCGACTTCCAATAAGGAGAGGAGAAGCTTCGAGATAAATGTACAGTCCGTGACAATCTATACTCAAGTCTAGGTACAGGGTAATTTCCAGTCACACGTGTGAATCAGCATGTGGGATACTGCGGTTCGCCCTTGACGTTGGGCCACTGGTAATAGTCGACCTCGGGCGCATTGTTATCGAAATCTTCAATGTTGGGCTTGCACTCAACCTTCAAATTCAAACCACCTCCCCGGCTATCGGTCATTGCATTGGGAATCACCATCTGGAGTTTGCTCGAGAATCCGTCGATGACCGACATGCGGAAGGTCTTCTCCGGATCAAGACCAAGGCCTCGGAGATACTGGTCTTGGGCGAAGAGCTGGTTTTCAGTTCCCCACAAGAGGTTTCCATCAGGTCCATATTTTGGGATCCAGGCCTTGGGCACTTCAGCCCATTTGATAGGGTCGGCCGTGATAACACAGTACCTGCGAGGAAAGTCAGAATATGTGACAGGGAAAAGGGCATTCCGGTGGCTTCATACCGATAAGTATTGTCGTGAAGGGGTTTATACCAGTCGCCCAATATGGGAGATGTGTATTGACCCTTGCCAATCTGAAAGTTGTTCTCATTCGGATCAGGAGTGACCGTTCCTTTCTTCATCCAACGAGCGGCTTGTACCTTTAAAGCAGTCAGAACCGAACTGAGAGCGATACAGCCGTCTTATGAACAACATACCCCCTTCGTAGTACGATATCCAATAACCTGGCCTGGAGGGATCTGGCCATTGGGGAGTCCCGCGGCAACACAGCTGATCAGGGTCAAGCACAGTGTCAAGAACTTAACCGCAACCATTTTTGTTGGAAGACGTAAGTGCACAAGGGGAGGTAGGAGGGAAGGTAAGTGTGGGGGAAAGAAGTAAAGGAAAAGAGTCTGTTCCTTTGAGCAGCGAGTCTTATTTACTTTTCTCTGCCGAAGTTAGTGGCTATATACAATTACTGTGCGGGCCGCTTTTCAAATTGCTTGGGGGCCGAATGCCTCACTTTGCACATAAGTGCGAGGACAATCAGGGGAAGTATCTAATAATAGTTGGTGACCGGCACCAAGACATCGTGGGAAGACCCTCGATCCTTCAGGATCTTGAAGACCCTGTCTACGGAGTAGCGAGATTGGCAAAGCTGAAGATAAGCCGTGGGGGCTTTGCTTGAATGTAACCAAAATCCCCTAGCTAAGCATCAGCCAAGCCGCTTCTAGGTAATGATCATCTGCGCAAGGCTGTGGCAAACTTGGTAGCATCTGCTCCCCGGAAGCTTGGCTCCAGACTAGCGCTTTGAAGGATCAAGGCTCCCGGAGATCGTGAGATTCATGTTGATGAAGTGCCTAACTGGGCTAGTGCCTTACTAAATTTAGGTTATTTCTGGGGGCTGAAAAGTAAACGAGCTTATATCGACGATCCGCCCCGCTTGGCGAAAGCTTAATAGTAAATTCTATGAACCACGTCGTTCTCGTTTCGAGAAAGCTTCACCAGCTAGGGCTTACTTCGAGGACGCCTTGGGGTCCAGAGGCATATGAGTGCGAGCCGTGTCAATCAACAGTTAATTTTAGCTAGGGGCGAAGCTCTTTACTTGGTCCTCCTGTCTTGTTATAACATGGATAAAGATCGATGTCCTCGAGATTCTCTCTTTCATACTTTCTCTTCAGGGTGATTACTTGTGATCACTTGGACTAGACTTTCTCTTCCAAGGTTGTCACACAGACGGCATGTTTGATAGACAGTCACTTCTTGTTGCGAGCCTCCTGTTGGCACCCCTGGCATCAGGGCTGCCACTGGAGGCTCGTCAGTTCCCTGGTTGGATTCCACCCATTCCAGTGCCTCCAGGTGACTCTGGGGTGCCTGTTTCGTATACTCCCACTGCGACGGCGTTGCCAACCCCTCCCCCTCCAGTCTCAACTCCCTATATTCCCCCTTCTTCTCCGAGTGTTCCTCCTCCTCCTCCAGGCTCTTCAATTGTCTCCATTGTGCCTCCTGTCTCTTCACCTCCGTCTATTTGGACCTCAAGCTCTTGGAGCTACGTTCCTCCTCCCCGTTCGAGTGCTCCTGTTCCCCCGCTGAGCTCTTCGATCGTCCCTATTCCGCCTCCTCCCTCGCCGACCCCCTCGGTTTGGCCCACGAGCTCTTTGAGCTATGTTCCTCCGCCACCTTCCAGTGGCTCCATTCCACCGATCTCATCGAGTTCTCCTGTTCCGCCGATCTCTTCGAGCGTCCCTGTTTCCCCGCCAGGTTCTTCAATTGCCTCCACTCCACCGATTTCTTCAAGTGTACCTACTCCCAATGGCTCTTCAATCGCCTCTGTTCCGCCAGTCTCCTCAAGTGGCTCTATCCCACCGAACTCTCCAAGTGCCTCTATTCCTACTTCAGGCCCGTCGAGCGTGTAAGTTTCCCTTCCGGTGTCTGTCGGAACATCTTTCATTATGTACCTTTCTTGATCACTAATTCCCTCCTTCCAGTCTACCGAATCCTTCTTCCGTACCGACAAGCCTCCCAAGTGTGGGACCTTCAGCATCGAGTACTATCCCGCCTCCAGAATCTTCTGGTGCCTCGACTCCTGGTCCTTCTGTGCCATCTTCAAGCGGACTCCCAGGCGTTTCATCTATCCCGTCATCTTCTAGCATCCCTACCGCCTCTTCTACTTCGGCTCCAGAGTCATCTAGCACCCATATCCCTCTACCCTCTGGGCAACCGTCCAGCGCGCCGCCTGAACCCTCAACCACTCCGTCACCCAGCGCCACTATCAGTTCCTCGATAGCACCTGTTCCCCCCGTCCCCGAGCCATCAAGCTCAGGAACACCTGTGCCAATTCCTGGTCCTGCACCTGGCCCCGGTCCTGCGCCGGGTCCTGGTCCTGCTCCGAGCCCTGGTCCTGGTCCTGCTCCGGGTCCTGGTCCTGCGCCGGGTCCTGGTCCTGCGCCTGGTCCTGGTCCTGCGCCTGGTCCTGGTCCTGCGCCGGATCCTGGCCCCAAGCCTGGCCCTGGTCCTGCGCCGGGTCCTGGTCCTGCGCCTGGTCCTGGTCCTGCGCCGGATCCTGGCCCCAAGCCTGGCCCTGGTCCTGCGCCGGGTCCTGGTCCTGCGCCTGGTCCTGGTCCTGCGCCTGGTCCTGGTCCTGCGCCGGATCCTGGCCCCAAGCCTGGCCCTGGTCCTGCTCCGGGCCCTGGTCCTGCTCCGGGCCCTGGTCCTGCTCCGGGCCCTGGTCCTGCTCCGGGTCCTGGTCCTGCTCCGGGTCCTGGTCCTGCTCCGGGCCCTGGTCCTGCTCCGGGTCCTGGTCCTGCTCCGGGTCCTGGTCCTGCTCCGGGTCCTGATCCTGCTCCGGGTCCTGGTCCTGCTCCTGCTCCGGGTCCTGGCCCCGAGCCTGGCCCTGGTCCTGACCCATTCCCTGGCACCGGACCTAGTCCTCAGCCTGACCCAGGGTGCAAGCCCAAGCGGAGTATCGAGTTCATCGACCCCCAAGACTGGCCACCCCAGTTCAGGTAATTCGCTGACTCGGGTAGGTGGTGATCGGTTTGATAGTCCAATTCTGTGTACTAAGTCTCAAAGTTCTTATACTGGCCTATTTTGTTCGCTTCTCTTCTTGAATTCCCTATATCATAGCCGAGATGTGTACCATATAGAGTCTACACATTATCATCTACTTTCCAAAACCCACTTAGTGCTCGGCAGTATGTACGAAGTCTGGCAGAAGGCTGAATACCATCTTATCAACTATAAGCAGGCACTAATGAAAATAACTGAACTATAGCTTCCACTCAAAGAAGAGTATCTAGAAAGCCTCTAAGTACCAGAGTCTTTGCTCTTCCTAGTCTTGCGCTTGCTGAGCCATCGCTTGACATCCCGAACCCCATGCAGATACAACCAGGAGAAAAGAAAGACAAGCCCGAAATTGAAGATGATGTAAGCCCAGAAGATCCCCTGTTAAAGCTATTAGTGCATGCAGAGTCCTCGTATGGAATAAACTCACATAATCTCTCCATTTGTGAGAGTAGAAGACGTTGAAGCTTGCAGCCTATAGGGAATTATGTCAGCAGAGTTATAGAGATCGAATTAATGTCGCAAGAGATCTGGGATTACTCACAAATCGATCACCCGAAGAAAATTGGCAATACGCGCACAACCCGTTCCCGGCGTCATGAACGTAGCCGCCAGCTTTCTGAGCAAACGCTCCCGCATATTGCTGGCAGGTTTGACCAGGAGGTGGACTGAAGTGCGCTTCTTCTCTTTCGACACAACGCACTGACTGGTTGTGGGTCACGACGCCCAGGAATCCCTCCAACAGGTAGTGGAACGGAGTGAGCCAGTACATCCACGACTGCCAGAAGTGAGGCAAAGCGAAATACGGGACCACGACACCGCAGAAGGAGACAACAAATGTGAAGAATGATGGGACGAGCAATGATGCAAACAGCTCGTTTGGTGAAAAGGCTGCGATGAATTGCCCAAAGCCAATGTAGAAGCACTCGAACAGCATGAGCATCATCCAGGTATACCCGGAACTAAAGGAGTCGCGAGGGAACCAGATTCCCCAGTACCTGTGATGGTTAGTCGTCGAGGCTCAATAAGTATGTCATTGGCAGTGAAGGAGACACTTACCAGCAGTTGAAGTAAACAGATCCCGCAACGATGGAGTAAGGAAGCTCCGGGAGAATCGTACTCACGACGAATGCTACCCAAGAGTAGATCTTCGAGCTGGACTCCCGCGATTCGTAGAGACCCCTGAAGTGTAGGTACCTTGGCTGCAACTGCTGGATGAGGGGAGGAGAAATGGTCAGTGTCATGAAGATAGAGAACAGTCTCGATTGCATGTCGATTTGGCTATGGCCCAAGTGCCAGAAGGTGAAGGTGTTGAAAAGGCCTGTGAAGATGTGAAGCATGAATTTTCCCTATTGCCAGGTTAGCTCCATCGATCGCGAATGAACTTAGAGAAAAGCCTAGGCATACGAGGACGTAGTCGGGAAGTCTCCAGTAAGCCACGAAGGCTCTCTTTGTGACGGCCAGGATCTGAGCATACAACGGCATGGCATATTCGCGATCATCCTTGGTCTCCTCGCTGTCCTGAGAACCACGGCGAGAACTGATGATATTCTCCAAGTCCTCGGACAGTTGCTTGGACTCTGGCGAGTTGGCCCACACATCGCCCCAGTCCTGTCCGTTGTAATCTGGGTTGCCTGCTCCAATGACCTCGAGCATGTACTAGGAAAGTCAGAAACATCGAAGTAGAACTGATACTGGAGATTCATACCTCGGCAGGATTCGCGCGTGTGGAGCATTTCTTGGCCCCATTCCTTTCGAAGTAGTCAAGTAAAGTTTTGGAGTCTGGTCCCAGGGCACCGTTGTAGACGACTCGACCACCACTTTGTAGCAGGAGAAGCTCATCAAATTGCTCAAAGCTACGAATAATTAGTCAAGACCACGTCGTGTAAACAAACGGTACTTACAGCACAGCCGACGGCTGATGAATCGTACAGAGGACTGCCTGACCCGCGTCTGCTAGCCTTCGAAGGAAGCGAACTATATTGAACGCCGCCAGTGAGTCAAGGCCAGATGTTGGTTCGTCCAAGAAGAGGAGCAGTTCTGGCTTGCTTGCTAGTTCCACCGCAATTGTCAGTCGTTTCCGTTGCTCCTGATTTAGACCGGAGCCGTTGGCTCCAACTGTAGCGCCAGCAATGTAACGCATTTCCATCAAGTCAATGATCTTCTCGCAATAGTCATACTTCTCTTGTAACGGAACTTCCTTCGGCTGCCGCAAGAGAGCTGAAAATTGTAGCGACTCGCGCACGGTCGCAGTCGGCTCGTGGATGTCCATCTGCTCGGCAAAGCCAGTTGCTCGCTGGAAGCTTTTAGGAAGAGGCCTAATAATGTTAGAACGATATCAAAACCTTGCTCGATGATATTATTACTTACTTTCCGTCGACCAGGAAAGTGCCGGTGACGACACCAAAATTGATGCGTTGTGCCAATGCATTCAGAAGCGTGGTTTTGCTTGTAACAGTTAATTGTCTGTAGTATGCACGAAGGCCGGATGTATGGGTAGGACTCACCCAGCACCAGAAGCACCCATCAGGGCAGTGAGTCGACCAGGCTTCACATAGCCATAGACATCCTGCAACAACTTTCGCTGACCACCCTTGTAAGGAATGGTATAGCTCACATTTTGCCATGTGAAGATTGACGTGTTCTTCGCAATGTCTTGGACCTTTTCCTTCGCATCATCATCCCTCATGTCGGGAGATGGGCTTTTATCTTGAGTAGACTCCTCATCCATGGGTGATCCTTTGCGTTCGATAGCGTCTTCGACTGCCTTCGGTACTTCACCACGTTTGAAGACAGTGACCGAGCTGCCGCCCTTATTCGGCTTTTGGATTTCCATCCCAAGCATGGTCAGAGCAACAAAAAGGATGAACCAGGCGACGATGATACCAAAATTGCGCCACAAATGAGACCGGGAGTATGTGAAGGCTGTTTTGATGTAGTCGGATCCCAGAACGACCAGCTTGTCTGGGCTGCTACCTTGAATGGTGCAGCTTTGGTGACCTGGTACTGCGCTGGGTCCGGCAGGAACAACATATGGAGGCTCACATTTGATAGCCAAGCTGGAGAACTCGTTTGACATCAGGCCTTCAAATGCGTATTGGACGGGGTTTATCCAGATGAGCCATTTCAGCCACGGGTGCATCTTCCAGGGAGGAATGAGGTAGCCTGGGTATTTGTTAGAAATATGACGCAAAAAGATCGATCGATGAACGCACCTGTGTACACGACCAGCGCTTGAATTGCCACTCCTGTCAGTCGGGTAGCTGGAGAAAGTCAGCAGTCGCCCCTGGCCATTGGTCAAGTGTTTGGACTCACCAACATCCAATGATGAACATAATGCTCCCAGCGCCCGGAAGAATGAATACATCGTCATCGTCAATATGAAGATGAACAGGAGGTTGATGAAGAATTGAGAGGGTGTTCGTGCCAGATTCGCCATGCTGAGACAGTCGTTAGCTCGGTAAAGATGTCGCTCCTGGGGCAACCAACAAGTATACGATTAAGTCGAATAGTACAACCTGGATGAAGACCAACGGTACATCCACGACGACCTGCGCGAGAGCGTATGCTGCCGGGCGATAGAAGGAGCTTATCGAATGAGTATTGCCCCACAGCTTAGGTACGAGGATACTCACAAGCTTTTGTGTTTCATCAGAATAGGACGACTCTCGAAAGCTGCCGTCAATTCTGCCAACGCAAGAAGGGAGTTGAACAGAAGAATGAAGAACATGACGCCGCCTCGAGTGAAGACTCCAGCACTAGATTATGTGAGTTGATACGTATTCCAAGGATGCTGCCTCGAGCACGAACCTTGTCTGGGGTAGATTATAGAACAAGCTTCCCACAATGAGAGCCTGGAAGACAATGACACCCCATTTCCCAGCCAAGGCTGCCCTGTCTCCAAACATTACGAGAAACTGTCGATGAGTGAGAATCATGACCTGCTTCCAAAATGGAACGGTGTAATTCTTGGTCGCGCTTTTGCTTCTCGCGGCCTCTCTTTCATGTTCTTGCTCTTTCGTCTCACTCTCGAAGCTCTCAATGTCAGCGAGTGTCGACTTGTAAACGTCGCTCTGCCGATATGCAGCTTGGAACTCATCAGCATTCCGGGGTATGCGACCCTCCCATCCAGGCTTGACCCGTCTCGCATTCGGATCACTGACGGATGTCAGGAAATCGGGAGTTGTCCATCGTGGTGGACATTCAAAGCCCAGGTTCTCAAAATATGACTTGGCGGCCTCGGAGGGGCCGAAGAAGGCACATTTCCCTTCTTCTATGAGGATGACCTTGTTGAACAGGTTGAACAGGTTCTCAGAGGCCTGGTAAAGCGCGACCAGAGTTGAAACATTGGCGGTATTGGTCAAGCTTCGCAGGCTCTGAACATACTCGAGCGCAGTGCTCGCATCAAGACCTCTGGTGGAGTTGTCCCAGCATTGAGTGCTAGCTTTGGTGACCATAGCTTCGCCGATGGAGACACGTTTTTTCTCGCTATTCTTATGATCAGTGATGTTTCATAACCGTTGGCTCTTTCACTTACCCTCCTGATATGCCCCGAATGAGCTCGTTGCCCACTCTGGTCCCCAATGCATGTTCAATCCAGAACAACTTGGCGATTGCAGAGAGAAATGTCTGTTGGTACTCTCTACGACTCTCTCCAGGCATGCGAGACTTTTGCTCTGGGGTCCGTGTTTTGAGAGCAAACAACAAAGTATCCCGTACTGTTAAAGTCGCATAGTGAAGATCGTCTTCGGGGTTATAAGAGACTGTAAAGGATAAAATCAGCTACCCCCGTATTCCACATATTGAGTTGATGGGTTGGCGACCCATACCTTCCGAACGGTAGTTCTTCGACATGGTCACTGAATCGGTCCCTCCGTATCTGACATCGCCTTCGACGCTTTCATAGCCATTCCGTTGGTTGCCCAGCACTTTCAAGAAAGTTGAACAACCTGAACCTGGGCGTCCGAGAACTAACAGCATTTCTCCAGGCCGCACGCAGCCCTGTCGTTTGACAATCAGCCAGGTCTTCCATAGCCAGATGGACAGACATACCGTGAAATCATCCAGTATAGTTCGTATCTCCGGCTTTCCAGCTCCAGTACCCTTCCTTCCTTGCGTCAACAGCCGTCCGATGAGTCGAGGCAAGCCGAGAAAGATGTCTCCATTTGTCGGTTGCAGGGCGGCTCCTAGACCCACGCCCTTCACAGTGAGGTTCCTCCAGACGACGCCCGCATGCCTCGTTTTCTCTTCCACGGAATTGGCCTTGCGCTCGTGTCCAAACATGCGCGAAATCAACCTCTCGATCTGCACCCAGTCCTCGCCTTCATGACCCGATGCATGGGTTCTGCGTCGTGACAATGTTTGTGCGAGTCGGGGGTCGTCCAGCCGGGCTTCGTCTGTTGTTCCATTGGGCTCACTGGGGCTTGTAGCGTGATCTGGAGCGGCGTAGTCTGGTCGGTCTAAAGCGATGGAATCATTGACACTGAGGGGTACCGAATCGGAAGACTCCTGCGGTTCAATTTGAGGCCCTAGGGTCGCGTCACTGTCGGACTGTTTACGGTCCATTGCGAGATCAGTGAAAGAACAAAGTTGGCCTTCAAATCGCAGTCCACCGCTCCTTGACTAAAGTCACAATGGTCGTGTAACATGCGACAGACGGGGAGAAAAAGCTTCACCTCACAGGCTTGCAATGCTCGCGTCTGATAGATAAATCGGCGTTCTCAACCATCGGTCGACGCGATGGGCAAGATGCAAACACCAAAAAGATCTGTTTGGAAACCAGATGTGCGATCATTACGTCAAGCATCGTCGTCCCAAGGACGGGAGCAAGGATGTACGCTCTCGGGTTCGGAACGTTGATGATCCCGAAGAACATGCTCCAGGCCGATTCGATGGGAGCAGGGGAATTCCCGGTGTTTCTTCAAACATGACGAATTCTCTCGATTCGGTGAGATGGATCGGACCCGATCGACAGCTGCTCGGATGGCGGAGGATACGAATCCGATGAAGTCATCAATCGAACAACTCTGGTAGCTGCCCAGGATCAGTCACAAGTTGCTATATTCCAAGCCCGAACATGACTACCGTATTGGCTTCATATATTTGGGCGGATGAATTCACAGCTGCTTATCGGCGCTCTTTTGAATGGCCGATAAGCGATAACCGAAAAGAGTCGATAAGAGATAAAGAGATAAGTTCTCATCATTCCTCGTTCTCCTTGCCTTCCATCCGCATCGTTGTTTGCAGCCCTCTTGCCAGTCCGAAGAGTTTCTCGTTCGTGTTGAATTTAGGGGGGCTACTTGCGATCACCCAATCACAAAGGTTCTATGTGGACCATTCCAGGAATATCCAAGGCCTCTTGGCCCTATTCCCTTACAACTGCTGGACCTTCGGTCAGAAAGTACGCGATTTCTCTTGACGGATCATTCATGATGTTTCACTAGTTCATGCAGCTATCAAGTCTTACTACCTAAGAATGCACTCAAGGGCCTGTAAGCGACGGCGGATAATCAGGGGCAGCAGTCAGGTATTCCTTGAGCGCCTTGATAGAAGGCGTGAAGAAGTATTCACCACCCCGAGGAATGACCCAGCGGTCGAGTCCAATACGTGCCTCGGTGGGATCTTTGCCATCAGGCAGGCCGATGGAACGAGGCGGGTGATGAGCGAGTCTCTGACCCACGATGGCATCGATACCAGGGCCGTGCTCGCCAACAAAGTTCGTCTTGCGGTCAGGGAAGTGGTGGTTGCTAGCCCAGCGGGTGGTCAGGAAGTTGAATCCGTTGCGGATGTCACTCTGGTAGCACACGAACATAAGGCCGCGCTGGTTCTCGTCGTCGGACTTTTGTGCGGCCTTTTCTTCAGGTGTCACTTCGCCTCCGTACGTGATGCCGCGACGGATGATCACGGCGTGATCGTGTTCCAGATCGCCACGGGGCCGCATCTTGCGGATGTGGGCTGCGAAGGGGCACCTGTCGTGCTTGTTGGTGGGGTGGAAATCGAAGTTGTTGGATCGGAAAAGGCTTGGGTCTTTGTCATCGTGGGGACTCTCATCCACGGGTGTTCCTGTTGGACATTCATCAGCAAATGAGTTTTGAAGTTTGACAGGTTCGCACGTACCGTTCCTCCACCTGCCCATCAGATACGCTGCAAGTTTCTCCTTCGGGTCTTTGGACGAATCGGCGAATGGCGCGTTGTGCTTGTTGTCTTCCAACCACCTGTTGCGTTTAGTCAGACAGAAATCATTCCGGGAGGACGGAATGGCTTACTTCTCAAATTCTGGAACGAGCTGCTGCAGCTCCCGGATAACGAGGAAACTGCCGTCCTCGGCCCAATCCGGCTGGTTCATGTCGTCGCCGTCGTGTTTGGCGAAGATCAACCTGAGACCCAGAACAGCGGTCAGTCGAAAGGTCAATGCAAATCATCGGAGGGTTCTTACCCTGGCTTGACAGCCTTTGGCTCTTTGCCCTTGGGCGTAACCTCATCCAATCCCTCAATCAACGGCTGGCTAATGCCATCCTCAAAACCAAAGCTGAAACTCAAGTCAGTCTGTGCTGATCGTAATGACCGGATGAGAAAAACTCACTGTTCCTTGCCCTTTTCAGGACGAGTTCGGCCATGGCTGATTAGAGGGAACTCAAGAACTGGGTCATTGCTGATCCGGTAAGTATCAGCATCACCACTGCCCGGCTCCTTGAGAAAGTGCTCCTTGACGCGATTGACCTGGAACTTCAGATCATCTTCACGACTCGCCGTAACCAAGAGCACTCCATCAATCAACCGCTTGCCGGCTGATGGCTTGAATTCCTTTCGAAGCTCTCTTGGCTCGTCCCAGCCCTCACCCACCAGGTCGTCATACATTCCCTTCCCGAACAAGCCACCACGGAGCTGGTTCTTTCTGAAGACCTTGTACAAGTTTCTATCTCTCTTGACGTCGGCCTCTTTGAAAGTGAATTTCCCCAGCTAACGTGATGTGTTAGCAAGACTTTCCAGCCACAGCACCTTCGCTATAACTTACCGCTGCCAGGCCCGTCGAGGCAAAAGCGATGTTGACACCCGGCAACGACTGAATTTTGGCCGGGACACCCAGCTTCTGAGCTTGCGTCTTCGCCTCCAGAATCTTGTTCTTCATGTTACAAGCATCCTGCGCCGTGGTGATACCGCCGGTATCCACGAATGACCTGAGCCGCGTCTTGAATTCATCGGGCTTCCTGATCTTGAAGAAGAGGAAGGTTTCGAACCTCTTGGGCAGGCCGGGCCTTATGGAAGAAAAGATCAGCACATCATGACTTCTCAAAGGAAAATGCACCGAGTGAAACTCACCAGATGTCACCCTGGATATTGGCTTTCCTTGCGACCAAACTCATCGTGATTATGGGAATAATGGATGGGGTCAAATAAAAGGGCTTTGATTGCTGGGGGGGAACTCAGTATTAAGTCTTCCGAGTGCCCTTCACGACAGCTCCCAGAAACATGCTCTCGTATCAGCCGATGGGATCACTAACCCCGAGTTCCACAGTGTCTATCACTCGCACACAGGACCAGACCGACCATTCGACGTGACTCCTCCCAACCATCAGCACGTATTCGGTAATACCCCGAGATGATTCGTCGATCGGACCATGAAGTCCGCAAGAATTGATCAATCCTACCACATTCCCTGCAAGCCGCTCCGCAGGGGCGGATCTTCATCGTGCGTCGTCATGTTCGATGTCAACTGGGCCAGTGATTGAACGCGAAAGCTACGTACGGGATCTTCTGGCGGGCTGAAAGCACAAATCCAAGGAACGTCATAGGGTGCTTCAGTATCAAAGCCTTGCAGTCGTCGATCTTTACTCGGCCTAGGCGACGCTGCAGTGGGCAAAGACTTTCCAAATTCCAAGGCACCAGATATCTGGCGATCGTGCCGTGATGAACGCTCCTGTGGATGCCGAGTGTTCATCGGGATCACCATCTTGGGTGCGGCATCTAATTTCGCAGATTTCTTATTCAACCATACTTCTGCCTGTACAATTTGGAAGCCGGGATTCTTTCTCCTCCACGTAGGGGAAATACCTGAATCAACCCCGGCCTTCTCTCATGGAAGAGAGGACTGGTGAGGCTTTTTTGCACAGGATGGAGTTGCTCCACAGCATCCACTGCCAGTCGCCACTACGGGTTCAGGTAATCGATAGCTCACAACCTAGAGATAGCTAGCCATTTTGAAGTCGGGCAGACCTTCGAGCATAACTCACCGAGTGGCTGAAAGACGGATACCTTCAGTGAAGCGGACGTCTTCGCACTCCAACACAACCAAGGTTACCTCGCCTTCTTTGCCACAGCAAAGATAACGATCCACGCAGTTTCGTGGGAGCTTCACCGACGTATGCAAATCCACGTGAACACAAGCACGCGGTAGTGGCGACCCACGGTTCAGCTGAATTGCGGAGCTCAAAGGTGGACTCGATCGCTATTCACTTCCTCATCGATCGTCGAGCAGCCGGAAATCTTATTTTTGAGGGTTTTCACGGGCCGCCCCGGACTCGGCCCGCCGGAATGGATTACGCGAGGCTCCACATGCTTGCTCAAGTGAACCATGATCGACCTGGTGCTTCATGCAGCTCCATCTTGCCCCTCAGAGTCAGGATCTGCCAATTGCAAGTCTCTCACTGACAAATTTACACGAAGCAAGGAGTTCGAGGCTCCACTGACGTGCAAGCTGAAGGATCCCGTGCCGTGAATATCGCTTGTAAGCTGCAACCACATTGCTTCCTTGGTGGTGATGGATGCACTGCAGGTCTTCTAGTGGCGAGAACACGAGTATTGCATCATTTCTGTCTGCGATTCTCGGCATTCGATTGATACATCGCCTGAGGATGCGAAGCTATCCAGCCTCGACATCGAGTGAGCGGGCTTGACTGCGTTCTGGTGGAGAGTCTACACATCTCGGGCTCCAGCCGAGCTGAACTTACCTCGATGAGACCCTGATTTCGGTATCCCACTTGGTATCTGCAGTCATGTTAGTCTATTGGACTACGCTTTCCCACAGGAATGCTGAAAACTCCAGATGATTGATTTTCGGACGAGCGGGTTGCGGTCTGTTAGATGGGAAAACAATCGGCGGATTCTGTTCTGTCCTTATATTTGTGCAATTCCCGTCTACCAGAGACAGTCTTCCACACCTTTGGGATAGACACCTCCTCTCTTGCTTCTCATTTTTTTTTTTCATCCACCGCCGAGATGAAGTTGCAATGGGCTGGGCTCCTCGGAGCCTCCCTTGGAGGCGTGAACGCCGTGAGCACCTTCATGCTCGAGGCAATGAATTCTGAGCGCATTTCTGGTTACGGTCCTGTCGATGAGCCGTCTTGGGTGCCAAGTTTCTTCGATGAATCACCTCCCTACCAAGGCCATCGGATTCCCCGTCAAGACTGGACTTTGACATGCAGCAGCTCGGACAGCAGCTATCCGTGCCAGAATGCCATCGACGGGTCCAACACCACTTCCTGGAGGAGCGGCCCTGCCGAATCCCAGGGTCACAGCATCACAGTTGACCTCAAGAACCGTTACACCGTCAGCGCCCTGGTCATCCTGCCACCGGTCGACACTGAGAATGACGGTTTGATCACTCAGCATGAGATCTATGTCAGCATGGACAACAAGACCTGGGAGGGACCCATCGCCCATGGCATGTGGCCCAACACCAACAGACAGCGTCTGTCTGCTTTCGAGCCCACATCCGCCCGATACGTGAAGCTCACTACCAAGGCCGAGGCCACCGAGTCCTCATGGATTGGTATCTCCGAGCTGAACCTCTACGCGACACTTTACACAATCCCCAAGGATCCTAAGTTTGGTCTCTGGGGCCCGACTCTTGACTTCCCTGTCGTGCCTGTTGCTGGTGCCCAGGAAGCCTCTGGTAACATTGTTCTCTGGTCGTCGTGGGCCTCGGACCAGTTCCACTCCACGCCTGGTGGCCAGACTGCAATGGCCAGGTGGAACCCCTTCACAAATGAGGTCTCCAAGCGCATTGTCACCAACACCCAGCACGACATGTTCTGCCCCGGTATTTCCATCGATGGCACCGGCATGATGGTTGTGACTGGCGGCAATGACGCCTCTGAGACCAGCCTCTACGATGCCGACATGGACCAGTGGATCAAGGGTCCTGAGATGCATCTCCGTCGCGGGTACCAGGCCTCGACTACCCTTTCCGATGGCCGTGTGTTCGTCATTGGTGGCTCTTGGGCTGGAGGCTCAAACATTCCCAAAGACGGAGAGATCTATGATCCTGTCACCAAGAACTGGACCATGCTTCCCGGAGCCAAGGTCAAGCCGATGTTGACGGATGACATGGAGGGACCGTGGAGAGCCGACAACCATGGCTGGCTCTTCGGGTGGAAGAAGAACAGCGTCTTCCAGGCCGGTCCCAGCAAAGCTATGAACTGGTACTACGTGGAGGGCGAAGGCAGTTTCAAGGGAGCCGGCAAGCGTCTGGAAGACGACGACTCCATGTCGGGCAATGCCGTCATGTTCGATGCTGTGAAGGGCAAGATCCTGACCATTGGAGGGTCGCCCGACTACGACAAGTCCTGGGCTACCAGCAACGCGCATGTCATCACCCTGGGCGAACCGGGTGAGAAGCCAGATGTCCAGCCTGCTGGCCAGGAGGGAACGATGCACTCTGAGCGTGTCTTCCACACCTCTGTCGTCCTCCCTGATGGGAAGGTCTTTGTCGCCGGCGGCCAGACCTTCGGCATTGCCTTCAACGAAGAGAACGTGCAGTTCGTGCCTGAGCTGTACGATCCAGAGACCAACACCTTCACCGAGATGTCCCAGAACAACGTCGTCCGTGTCTACCACACCCTGTCAATCCTACTGCCCGACGCCCGGGTCTTGAACGGCGGCGGCGGTCTCTGCGGCAACTGCTCCGCCAACCACTATGACGCCCAGGTCTTCACGCCGCCTTATCTCCTCACGGAGAAGGGTGAACTCCGTCCTCGTCCACAGATCACCTCCAGGCTACCCGGTTCCATCCAAGTCGGACGAACCCTGAACTTCTACACCAACCGCCGGATCGCATCTGCCTCCCTGGTCCGTCTCGGCAGCGCCACCCACACCGTCAACACGGACCAGCGCCGCATTCCCCTGAACCTCTGGCGTGTGCCGGTGCTTGGTCGTTACTATACCACCATCCCCAATGACCCTGGCGTGGTCATCCCTGGATTCTGGATGCTGTTTGTCATGGACGAGGCGGGCACACCAAGCGTTGCGAAGGTGATTCTGATCACTTCGAATGTGAAGACTATTGGAGCGAGCGATGAGAAGCAATGTGAGCATGGACTCCTTAGCGAATATTTACCGAGTTGGAAGCCAGCACTGACTGCGCAGATTCCTCGCGGGTGAGGTTTGAATTGGCCAAATGAGGGCCAGTGGTGAGATGACAGATAATGCGAAGTTTTGACTTGGAAAATTCATTCATTGAGTGGCTTCTTAACAACGAAAAGTATAGACTGTAGCCAGATAGGTATCCGAGCTAAAGATGATTTACTATTTGAACATCGCTCTATCATTCAATTTCGGCATCCCTCCAACTGTATTTGATGAGTCTTCGCTAGGACCTCTTGCTACGTTCTATCAACATAGGATCTAGAGCAAATAAGTCACTAGAACACTTTTGAAAATAGCGACACACCTACCTCGATATCAGAAATAACCACCGTCGCATCAAGGGATGTAGGATGAAGGTATAGAAATGTGAAAAACCTAGCGGCATCATATTATAGCCTTGTCACAATTAACTTCAAGTTAGTTCAGGATAGATAATCATAGACCAAATTTTAGAAGATCTGGCTCATGTTGCTGCTTTTCTAGCAACTCGGTGCGCTGTTTATCTAGGGTTCAACAGTATCTACTTCTGCCGGCATGTGGCTCCCGTGCGGCCAATATTTACGTAGGTGTCGCCCATCTATAACTCAATAACACATATTCGGTAAAGGCGCCTCCAAAAATCGCGCGGTTATAGTATGACAAATTCCTAAGCTACGCGGATTTTTGCAACGCCCCCTCGTCGAGCTATCTGCCAGGATCAAGCGCCAACTATCTCGTTTCTTCCGGACGAACGTGGAGTTGAGAGGTGGATTCGGGCCTACTTAGTACTAACTATGTGACAGTAGCTCTCGGGAGTGGGCTTTTTCCCCTCCGATTTCCTCTTCTCTTCCGCTTTCCTAACTTCAGATAGCTTCAACACAGAACAGTGATTTCGCTTCATTCTCTCTACGTAGCCGTAGAGGCCTATTCTTCTCGTGTCTTCCCTCTGCATTCGGTCCGCTTGGCAAGTCCTTTCGGCTTATCTCGCGGTATTCGAACATGTGGTTGGACATTTTTAATGCCAAAATCCCAGACCCGGAGGATCAAGAGACAACGGCGCTGGACGTGCCGCTCTTGCTAATTCTGGCCGGCATAGGGGTTGGCCTAGCGCTGGTAAGTCATCGGAATATTCCACTTGGAAGGACGACCGACGAGCAGAAATTTTCTCCCTGGGTAACTGAACTAATCATCTAAAGGCTATATACGTTGATGGAACTGTTAACGCAACGTTCATCGCAACTTCGCAACAAGATGCCGAACCTCGGCCACCGAGTTCAAGACGAAAATTTCAAGGTCTCCCAATATTCAACTTTCATCGGCTGCCGAAAGTTTCCTTCTCTCCAGGTTCCACATGGAGGGCTCTAGCGTCGTCAGTTGCTTTCTCTTGAATACGATAACGGAGATCCTGCTATCAAATTTCAAAGTAGCCAACGTCCACGCCATCCTCGCGGATCAATTGCATGCTCCATTATATCGGCAAATACTTAGCTGCTCGACATGGCTCCGATCTTTCCCTACAGCATTTGCTATACAGCATTACTTCAAGCGCATGCTTCTACCTACCTATTCAATTATTCCGTTTGTCGGGCTTTGGGGCTACTGAGTCCACCGTCTCTGATACTAGCGCGCTCGTGGTTGTCCTTGCCACAATTCTGACTCTTTACTTTGGCGCTATGGTCCCTGCATATGCTATTTTTATCCGAGTCGCCGCCTCTTTGTCCTCCTGGGAAGAGAAATATAGAGCGCACGACGGTAAACAGTTGGATATAAAGAGCGCCTGGAGACGTCTTCCCTGGTCTTCTCGTCTCCGATGGTACAAATTGCTGGCAAAGGTGCTTGCCATGGAAATCTGTGTCTCCGTTGTTTTGATTCTGTTCGTCCTCGCGTTGTTTCATCCTGAGCTGCACGACGGGATCGCACGAGTTTTTATCAAATACGCTGGGTAGCCTCAGGATAAGGCACCGAATTCATGCCTCCATCCTGATTTCCGTCGGCATGCCGGCTCATGCAGTCCGAAGCATTTATTGCGATCTCCACGAGAGAGTACCGATTGAAGACTGATCATCAGGGATTTGCAACTATCAGGAGCTTGCGGGCTCGTTCAGGGATAAATCTCCCTGGAGCCCATGTAAATAAACATACAGTTCTACGGCCAACTTTGAATCGTTCTGTGAATTCCATCAAGGTCGATTTGTCCGCCCTCATTCAGTATCCAGAATTCTACCTATCTTATCGACATTGTTTTCGTTTCACTAGGACTCTATATCGATAGATGTCTATGTCACAGGGTACTTCTTAAAGGGATCTGCTAAAAACACACCCATTGGGTCTAATCACACACCCCATTTCCAGGAATGGTAAGGTATAGTTTTTGTATTTCAACTTTATATGACAGCGCTACATCCTCGCATAGCCAAATTATCATGCCGGCTATCTATTAACCGTGGAGACACAGTAAGAAACTTCTAATATTTTAGTTGAGTTCAGAGAAATCTGCCTCTAATAACCTACCTTTGCCTCTACTTTTAACGCCCTCAATCGCTATAGAACGATAGTAGTCTGAGTGTCTCCTAGGTCTATAGGGGCCGCCGTAGTAATTTAGCTATCGCGAGGATGTAGCATTGTCATATAAAGAGGAAATACAAAGACAGCACTATACTCATATAGGAATAGAGGGTGTGTGTGATTCGTTAGACCTAGGGGGTGTGTTTTTAAAGATCACTCCTTAAATTTCAATTCCAATGATCTATGTTTGTTGAAGTGCTTCAAAGTGATTGGAATTCGAGTATAAATAGAAAAAAAAAAAAAAAGTAAACAAGTATGCGTTGGCGGGGAGTCGAACCCCGAGCCTGTGCTTTAGAGGCATAGGATCCTATTACCGTGGAAGGCACAGATGTTACCGCTACACCACCAACGCTGCGAACTTGAAAGATTTCCCTTTCCAAAATCCATATCCCTGCGAATCGCAAACCCATAGGTCAATTCTTCCTCCGTCCTCGGATAAGCTCGAAGGCTTTACAGAAATTCAACACTTCTATAGACACACAGAATTTTACAAATATGTATAGTCTAAATGCCTCCCGACCGTCCAGTATTTAAAAGCGGTTCCCACGATTCAAGCTTTAAAGGTCTAGAACAAGCCATGTTTTGGATCATGAAGGAAAGAAAATATATTATGTGCTAAAACTCGTTACTTGGTATCTTCATCCATCGGCTTCTGTGCCCACACACGCCGTCTGCAGGTGTCAGCCAGAGCGAATCAGGAAAGGAATAGAGAAGCACTTACCCTCTGTGCCAAATATGGTGACGTGGATTCATCAGCTCACTCCTCAGCCTGGCCACATACACATGGACCTCCTCTTGGCTCCAAGGACGGGGAGCACCAAACTTGGTCAGCAACCACATACACCAGCCCTCCATTCCAGAAGTCCAGTGCTGGAGATTGACCATACCCGCCTCTTTGAGCTGCTTGTCTCGGGGCCATGGCCCGATCGGCCACTTGTAGCTCTTCTCATGGACGTTGACGAATCCTGCCTTTCGGATACTTTTCGCCATGGTGTCGAATGTGTCGATGCCTCGACCGGCCCGTTCGCCACAGCCTAGCATGTTTGGGCCCCAGTCGTTCAGAATGTTATCGGGCGGCAAGCTCCCGTCATCTGTCTCAATCACTGGGCTGACTTCCAATTGCTCGATCCAGCCCCCTGGTCGCAGGTTGCTAATCACGAAGTTAGACTCGTCCTCGATGTAAGCGTGTTCTAGACTCACTCGAGGCATTGCTTATAAAGTCGGTTCCATTCTGTCTCGTCGAAAGACCCGATCATGATGCGCATGTGGATCAAGTCGAACTTCTCCTGCCAGGTCCAATCCTGCTGCACGTCGTCGACCTCGAGGATGCAGTTAGGGGGCATCCAGGAGACTGGTGGTGGGAATAGGTCGACGCCGCGGACGTTGGCTATTACAAGTCAGAGACATCACATATGACTCGTGTGAGAACAATTACCCTTTGGAAACATGTCGGCAACATCACTGGCGGGGTCAGCGGATGCGATCGTGTCGACGTGTGCTCACTTACATGGCCCAAGTTCCTTTGCCGGTTCCGATATCCAGAATATTCACTGGTGCGTCGCCAAGGCCAACCGGAGACCGAAAGAATGGGTTGTCTCTGTCAGCCTCCAATATCAGGGCACAGAGATGTCTAGGATGGATGAGTGAATGGTCCTGTGCAGGGATTTTCGTACTCACCCAGCTTCATATGCTTCGAATTGCACCTCATCCGCGGGGAGGCTTCAGAAAACATGAGACAAATGCCTAGCTGTACCTTGCGCTTTCAACTTACATGTAGTCTTTGCTGCGCAGTGCTTGATATCTGAAATCAAATTAGTGACGTCTAGTAGATGTCTGGTCCACGGACTTACCGCCTCCCATTTTCCATCAGCCCCCGATAAATGGAGGATCCGATTGAGGTGGTATCTCTGAGGAAAAGTGAGCTTCTCTACTCCTTCGCGCCCGTCGCAGCGAGGCCACTCACGATTCCCAGTCATTTGGCCACTGAGAACTGTCGATCGCGTACAAGTCCGGGTCCTGCGTTCTCATTAGGCACGAGCGCGATGAAATTACAGGCGACACATACCACCGCGATGGGCTGGTCCATGGTGGCAAGACAGCAAAGCCCGAAGGTGAATGATGGCGAGCGCGAGCGTCTGGAGCTGGGCGACTGCGTTTTAATGGATCTGCTTGAGAAGGGCCGGGACGAACGTGGAGGGTCCGGTCAAAAGTACGCACACGGCCTAGGGTGTAAACCTAAAGCAAGGATCCGAATCCTTTGATCTTCCACTGAGCAGCTCAACACTCCTAGAGAAGCGGGGAAGAACCAGCCATGTGTCACAGACGGAAGTCCATGTCACCAACCGTTGACAGCAGTCGATATCGAGCTGTATGGTTGAGACGAGGTCGAGGCCGGTGTGTGACAACTTAAGTGGGGGGTACATAAAAAGGGATGCAGACACGAGTGTGAAGCTTCACTTGATTGGCCTTGAAGATTATTTTTCTAATGACTGATTGGAGCACTAGGAGAGACTAGTCACTCAAGGCTGAGTGCGGGCTGCCGTTCGTTTTCGGTGTAAGCCAATCCTCACGACGACGTGGAGTCTTCGTGGAGTCGGGGCAAGCGGGAAACGGGGCAGGGCCCGGTCCTAGTGCCAAACGTAGTTGGTCCCCCCAACTCGGATGAAGACTGGTGGATGAAATGGTCATGAAGACATTGGCATTGTCCGATAGTGCGGTCGGACTGCACGGATATCTTCTCCGCCTCCATAGACTTGTTCATGTGGCGTGAATTGTATATCAGTTCTATCATTTTGGTATAGCACCGTGGTGACACGGTACATCGTGCTAGTACTTCTTCACCCGAGACTCAACTGCAGGTGGAGAACCGGCCTAGTGCATGAACTGGGCTGTTCGCCGGTCAGAAATGAAGGTCCCCCCTCTGCCTCTTTGCCTCCACATCTACATTGGATTCTCTTCCTCCTCCCTGTTCCCCTGCTAACCATGGCATTGTGGCTTGCATCTATCACACAAACGACCCTCACCCTCGGTGTGGCCGGGGCAGTCTACGCATTATGGCTGGCCATCTATCGACTATGGCTGTCGCCTATCGCCCATTTCCCAGGGCCGAAATTGGCCGCCCTCACCATGTGGTATGAATGGTACTACGACTCGTTCCTGGAAGGCCAGTATACCTTCCGAATCGCAGAGATGCACCGCAAATATGGCCCCATCGTGCGAATCAGTCCCTATGAGCTGCACATCGACGATCCCGAATACTACGACACACTCTACTCTCGCGATGCGCCACGGAATAAGTCGCTGCACTTGACTGGGATGTTTGGTGCTCCGGCTTCCTCATTCGGCACTGTTGACCATCGCCGCCATCGCATTCGCCGTCAACCGATGAACCCGTTCTTCTCTCAGCAGCGAATCCGAAATCTGGAGCCTATGCTTCGGCGTATGGTGAACAAATTGTGTGATGGGATGCGTGCCTGGAAGGAGAGAGATGCTCCGCTGCACGTGTACCATGCTTTTAACGCGTTCACCACCGACGTCGTGGTGGAATATACCATGGGTGAATCATTCCACTACCTTGATGACCCCGACTTCAGCCCACAATGGTCCCGCACAATCCAAGCCATCGTGAAGGCTGGCATTCAATTCAAACAATTCCGCTGGATCATCGCACTGTTCGAGGTGCTTCCACGCTGGCTCGTTATGATCATCAACCCTGACATCGGACCCGTCATCGACCAGAAAGTGGAAAGCATGCGACTCGCCAACCTGGTCATCGACAGCCAAAAGCCCGACAGTATTTCCAAGGAGAAAGAAAGCGTACCGAAAGGCACATTGTTCAATGCTCTTGTGGAAAGCTCGCTGCCACCAGAAGAGAAAGCCGCTGGTCGGCTGAGCCAAGAGGTTTTCACTGTCATTGCCGCTGGCGGAGAGACAACTGCCAAGAATTTGTCCACGGTCACTTTCCACCTCCTGAATAACCCTGAGAAACTTGAGAAACTGCGTGAGGAGCTGAATCGGCTGGATCCCGATGGAACTGCGTCCTTGGTTGAATACGAAGCAATGCCTTATTTAGTGGGTTTCATTCCTCGTCGCTGACTTGATCTCATCGCTGACCGTACTAGACGTCTATTATGCTTGAGGGTCTCAGGTATGAATTGTGTCCATTCGCGAAAGCCCCGTCATTCGGTTGCTAATCCCCGCAGAATTACGAATGCCGTTGCAACGCGGCTGCAGCGCAGCTCGCCCGATCAGCCTATGAAGTACAAGGACTGGGTCATTCCTCCTGGGGTATGTGATTCGATCTCCTATGTCATTTTCATTCAAGGATCCTTCGCTGACCATAGAGCTAGGTACCTGTCGGTATGACGAGTTTCTTCATGCACCATAACGAAGACATTTTCCCAGATTCGCAAAGCTTCATCCCGGAACGATGGATGGATCCCGCCGAACGGAAGGTTCTCGAGAAATATCTGGTCCCTTTCAGCAAAGGGTCCAGGCAGTGCATTGGCATCCCGTATTTCCCCTTCACATCACTTCCTGAGAATACAGTGCACTGACAATGACCCATAGTCTTGCCAAGGCTGAGATCCTTTTGGCAGTCGCCACGATTTTCAGAGAATTCGAGATGGAGCTATATAACACCACGATTGATGACGTCCGTGTTGTCCGTGATATGTTCAACGGCCACCCGAGGAAAGGAAGTCAGGGTGTTCGCGTCATGATCAAGGAGTGGAAGGGACGCCTAGGGCAGAAGGAGGTTTTGTGAGGAATGGGATACCCTAATGTGTTGATGCCGCGCGAGAGTGTTGGGGGGATACTCACCAACTGCACATTGTTTTATTGGTCTGGATTTTGTTCTCGGAATGATGGGCGCCGTGAGAAAGGTTGAACTTAATTGTTAATGAAGTAATCATTTGAACAGAATGAGCCTTTTCAATCAACCCCTATTGACGAATATGACTTGAGTCTACTCTTCCGGCAATCTCCAGTGCCTGCAGGAGATCTCCGTTGTTGAATTTTCCTTATATCTGGAAATCCTCTCCTGTTTTCCTTCCTCTCTTCTCCACCTCTCTCCTCTTCATTTACGAGTGCCGCTTGTCAACCTTTGATATGTCACATGTCGACACTCTTCCTTCCTTGGAACTGGCCTTGGAAGCGTGAGAGATCGGCTTCCCCAAAAGTATAAACCTTGCTCGCCAAATTGAAGTCAGCGACATCACGACCTTGCTGTTCAATCGAGACATGGAGGCAAGTCTACAAACGGCCGCAGAAGCGGGCCTACAACCGAAGACTGATGCTCATTCAATACAAACAGCTACGCTGCAACGGTATTTGGCAAGAGCTCGTTGTCAACATGGCCACTTTCCAGAGTGGCACTCCCCGTTGGCAAACACAAATCTTACCCAAACGACGACGCGAGTGGGAGGTTGAATACAATCATAATCATGACGGAATGCCAAAACATGAGGCCTCTTGATGCTCTGAATCGAAGCAAGCTGGTGACAGTATGACTTAGTCTTACTGCCATGGCGACCTCCATCAGCGGCCGCAGGGACGTTTTCTTTTTGGACCTTATATAAAGAGTCTTTTCCTATTTTCTACTTCTCTACTTCACTCCTTTCTTCGGGACGCATGCGTGAGCTTCTGCGAGCCTCTCGCAGAGGAGATTCCCGTGCTTTAACGATATATAAACGATTCGCTACCGTCAAGCGTCAAGGACGTGCTCGGTGCATTGAAAGCTCACTGCGAAAGCGCCTTGATATCCGCAAGAGAGTACCCGGAAGGAGGGCTCGACTTCACACAAACTACCTGGCAAAGCCATGGTGCAGGAAAGCCCCGACTCCACCGTCAAGGAGAGACCTTCAATCACACATGGTAAATCCGCCCAGAAAACACCCTCGGTACCATCGGGTACTGAGTCTGGCCATGCCTAAGGTCCACAGGGCGACGGACACACCGGGAACTCTGACCCTTTTTGGACCTGAGTGTACCTCTGCTCCAGGCCGAGCCTCATCCGGTCCGCCTGGCCAAGGTGACCGCCAGGGCGAGGCCAGAGGACCCGCAGAAGAAGATATTTTTCATGGGTAAGCTTTGAGGCAGAATGAAACTTTGGCTGTTTGTGCGGTGATTGTTGTTTGATATCTATCTCAACCACGAACAAGAAGAAGGGACAGTAGTTCCATCCAGAGCTGGCAACCCACAGAGCCAGCCAACCCTGTCAATGTCACATGTCGGTTCAACGATTCAATGGTGTGAGATAAGGAGATACAACATGAACGAATGTAGTAGATGTCAGCAGAGGTACAGTAACTGATATGCTGGCAGTGAGAAATGTAGTGGTCCGTGACAGATAGCCAATATTGGCCCATCTCAACAAGGGAAATTTTTAAATTTACAGTAGAAGAGGCAGCAGAGTGCTACTTGGTGATAGGAACATTTGATGAAAATGGCCTGAATGTGAACGATATGTGGACCACCTTCCCTCACACACGACATACATGTTCATATACAAATTTCAATACCAATTCAGCATTCTGACGACCGCATTCTAGTTCGCGGGCTGCGGGAACTGATCCAAGACTTTCTGACGTCCAACAATCTGGAACCCAGATGTCGGATACTTGTCTCCAACGTCCACCTCCAGGGTATACGAACCAGGGTACAACACCAGATCACCGTTGTCTGCCGTCCGAGCAACTGAGCCCAGCGTGACATTGATACCAACCTTCCGTGTCTCTCCAGGCTTGATCTGCTTGACTCTTTGGTAACCCACCAAAGTCCGGGTTGGATATGGCGTGGGTCCTGCGTTATCAGTCGTCAAGAACAGAAGTGCCACGTAATCAGAGACCGCTTGGCCGGTGTTCGTAACAGCGAGGGTGAATGTGTCGAAGGGAGCTGTGTCCACTGGTGTTCCTTTCGATGCGTGCCCGGCCAGCGTGTTCGAGTCATAAGGTCCGAAGTGGCCCTTCGACCAGGAGATGTTGAAAGTCGTATAGTGAAGTCCATATCCGAAGGGCAAGACAGCATCTTCGTACCATCGATATGTCCGGCCAGGGCTGCCGCTACCTGGTCGCAGAGACATGTCTGTCATGGGCACCTCGTCGACATAGTTCGCTGGGTACTGAGTGATCGGGAGTCGTCCAGCTGGAGCCTCCTTCCCAGTCAGGATATCAAACACCGCCGCGCCACCAGCTTGACTTGGATAACCCGCCCAAAGCAATGCGCCGACGCCATCATTAGACAGCAGGCTCGAGTCATCGAGCTGCCCCCCACCGAACTGCACGACGACTAGTGGCTTGCCAACCTGCGACAGTTTCTGAACCAAGTCCAACTGGTTTCCGGGCCAATTGATCGTCAGGCGATCGTGGCCTTCCGACTCAATTGTGTTGTCGATGCCTCCAGCGTAGATCACGATGTCGGCTTGTTTGGCTGCGCTCACCGCGGCATCGAACCCAGTAGTGCTGGTAGTGTTGATCTCCGTGCCCGGGGCGAATGTGACTTTGTACCCTGCATTCGTGGCACCCCAAATCATTGACCGGAGATACTTGGCAGTTCCCTGGTAATTGCCCTGTAGCTGGGCTGTCGCATTTGCGTACGGTCCGATCAGAGCCACCGTCTTGTTTGACGCGAGAGGGAGCGTCTTGTCATTCTTCAGCAACACGATTCCCTCCACCGCAGCCCTTTGAGCCAGCTCTTCAGCGGCTGGGGTACCGACATCGGACCAGCCCAGGGATCCGTATGTCCGGTCTTGAATTGGGTCAAAGTAGCCCAACTTAACCAGTGATGCGTACCGCCTGAGCGTAGCCTGATCCAGAGCCTTGTTCGTCGTCAAGTTCTGCGAGAGAGACGAGCCCAGATGACTCGGGAAGACTGAGCCACAGTCGAGATCGGTTCCCGCATTCAATGCGACAGCCGCTGCCTCCGCCCCGGTGGCAGTATAATTATGTGTTAAGTAGATATCGTCAATCGCGCCACAGTCAGACGTGACCCAGTGACCAGTCTCTTCCCAGTTCCAGTGCTCACGCAGAATAGTCTGCAGCAAGTAGGGGTCCGCACAGCTTGGAATCCCGTTGACCGCGTTGTAGCTACACATCACGGCGTCGACTTTCGCATCGCGTGTGCACGACCGGAAGGGTGGGAGGTAGTATTCAGAGAGATCCTGGGTGGAAACGATGGCGTCGAAGGTATGGCGAGTGACGTTTCCCCAGTCCTCGAGGTCATACGCAGCGAAGTGCTTGCACGTCGCGACGATTCTGGGATTTGCAGGGCCGATACCATTCTGCAGGCCGTCGATGAGGCTATACACGTATCGGGAAACATGGAACGCGTCTTCCCCAGGCGTCTCTTGACCACGGCCCCAGCGAGGATCTTTGAACGGGTTGATGTTTGGCGTCCAAAAGTCCAAACCGGAGTGTCCCGTGTTACCGAATGCGCGGCCCTCGATACTGATCACGGTGGCAATTTGTTTGACTAGGTCGTCGTCAAACATGGCGCCCAGGACAATCGGCGACGGGAATGAGGTTGCATAGCTGAATGGTCCGCTGGCGGCGAAGTGAACGCCTGGGGAGCCCGCGACGCCGTGGAGACCCTCGCTCCACCAGTTATATGGGGGTAGACCGAGGCGAGGGACACCGGGAGAATCGTATTGTGTGTTGTTGATCTTTTCCTCGAGGGTCATGGCATTGACGAGGGACTGGGCGCGAGTCAACACGTCCTTGGAAGGGTCGCATACTGCCAGTTTGCTCAGTGGTCCTGTCGTGCAATCCGGGTAAGGACTACTGGCAATAGCTTCGCTGGCGAGAAGAGCCAGAACAGAGGCCACTGAAGTGGCCCACGAGCTGAACTTGACACCGACCATCGTGTTCGTTGGATCAAGGATGTATGGGGCTTAGAGATCAAGACCTGGATAGACGGAGTTTTTATACTCAATTGCTCGCCAGTCAACTACGACCTCGCGCTTCGCATGGTCTGAGAGGGGTCTTGGATGTCCACAGCCATATTCAGCCGGAATTGAGATGCCACCATCGCCAGGTTGGGGGAAGCTCCTGCGGAGTGACCGCAGATCGTACATATAGATGAAGCATGGCACGGATCAGCGCTGCCGAGGGACGGAAAATCAACAAGGAACGTCAGAGACGATCCCATTCCACAGTAGGGCATAGCGGTGATGGAGTGCATTATTAGGCTGAATCGGAGTTTTTGCGGACAATTGCAAACGCATTCGAAGCGAATGCCGGGAGGAGAACAGAGAGAAAGCGGGGAATTAAGGTGGTATTGCGAGATGCGACTAGTACTAGATCTCGATGAGTACATCAACGCTCGGATCCAAAAGCTATGAAAGCTTTCCAATACGCCCGTGGAGGTATCATGGCGCAGAAGCATATGGTTGAAGTTTAAAGCTATCCAATTCAACCGTGCAATAGAGAATCGCTAAGAATACAAATGCCCCGGAAATGCAAAGGGGTCAGCGGTATCATTTTGTATGTGCAAATGTGCCCCCGCTTCCTTCTGTTCAGACGAGATTACCACGTAATTCCTGCTCTCGCTCGATGGCCTCGAACAGAGACTTAAAGTTTCCAGCGCCAAAGCCGGAGAAGTTGTGCCGCTGGATAATCTCAATGAACACGGTGGGGCGGTCCATCAAATGCTATGAAAACATTAGTACATGACCTGGAAAAGAGCTTGCAATGTTACATACCTTGGTAAAGAGCTGGAGCAAATAGCCACCCTCATCAAAGTCAATCAGAATATCCAAGCTCTGAATGGTCTCAAAGTCTTCCTTCAGCACCAGGCCAGACTTCTTAAGGCGGGCCTTCATGTCAGTGTAATATGTGTCGGGGACCTTGATGAATTCCACTCCGCGCGCCTTCAAGTTGGTAATGTCGCGGATGATGTCGTCTGTGAGGAGGGCGATGTGTTGCACACCGGCACCGTTGTAGAAGTCCACATACTCCTCGATCTGGGACTGCTTCTTGCCCTTTGCCGGCTCGTTGATAGGCATCTTGACGACCTCGTTGGGGGAGGCCATGACAATACTCTTCAGAGCGGAGAACTCACTGGGGATGAGTGTTAATTTGGGACTCTCTTGATCTCCTGAGTGGCTGGTGGCTGACTTACGTGCAGATCTGTTTGTCGTCGACTGACCAAAAGCGGTGGAATCCCAAAGCCTTCTCGTAGCTGGAGGATCGTCAGTCAAAAGACCGTCGAAGAAAATCACAGAGGCTGAACTCACTATTCGCAAATCTTGTCCATCTCATTCCAATCCTGATTTCCAACACAGTGATCAATCCGCTTCAGATGCACACCAGGCAAGAACTTCGTGACTGGGTCCTCAGTGCCCGCCTCGGAACGGTATCCAGGCAAGAAGACACCGTGGTACTGGCTCCGCTCAATCAAGGTATGTGTGGTCTGACCATAGGTCTGGATAGTCGCCACCTTGATGTGGCCATCCTTATCCTCAAGGATCTTCGGCTGCGAGACGACCTTGGCGCCGTTCTTGACAGCAGCATAGAAAACAGCATCGACATCGTCAACCTCGAAAGAAACATCCTTGACTCCGTCGCCGTGCTGCTCAAGGTGGTGGTGGATATCACGCAGCTGGGCCTGCTCCTCTTCGCTGAAGCGGTCCATCTGGTCCAGTGAACGTAGTGGCGAGGTCAAGATGAAGGTGATGTCGCCGTTGCGGATGACGTGGGAGCAGATGGCCCGGCTGCCGGTCTCGAGACCGCGGTAGGCAACACGCTTGAAGCCCATGCGGGTGATGTAGTAGCTGGCTGCTTGCTTGGCGTTGCCGACATACCAGTGGACATGGTCGTAGCCGCGGTAGCTGGCCAGCGAGGAGGGCCCGTTGGCAGAGAGAGGTGGACTGGTCGAGATAGCTGAAGGGGCCATGTTGAGATTCTTGACTGTTTGCCTTTTCGTCTGATCTTTGGAGTTTTGATATGGATATGTCTGGGGATGGAGGTGACAAGTCCAAGTGAAGAAGGATGGTTGATATAGCAGACGCCACCAAGAGCTGATACTTATAACAAGCAGGCACCCTCGATTAACCGTGTTCCTTGATAACAAGCGGCTAATTCGCAGGATGATTCATTCGTGGTTGCTTCTCTTTTTCTGGAAATCCGATCTACTTCGGTTGCTCTCGCCTCCTGAGATACCCGGGACTATCCGTCCCCAGCCGGGCCACTCACCAAGTGATTGCATCACCACGTGCGAGCTTGCATCAGATATCTTTTTTTTTGTTTTCGACAGATTCTTCTCCTTTTTTCTTTATCTTCGAAGTTCTAGAAGTCGAGATAACAAGGGAATCCTGTCCCGTGGTGGAGCTACTTATTGCGCTTCACCGGCGGCCTTTTCTTTATAGCTCAGTCCCCAACCAATCAATCAACTATCACCACTATCATGACGACTATCGAACCTGCACGTCCTGCTCTGACTTCCAACGATGCCGCTGTGCTGCAGGCACTGTTCGACGCAGAGTCCTCCCCTTCTTCGGGCATCACAATCGACCCGACGCTTGCCCCATGGCCCGCCACCGTGAATATCGTGACAGAAGACCTGGCCTCCCTCAAAAGTCGGGAGACAGACATCATTCGAAAGCTACAAAGCGATCAGACACCGAGTCTCCATGTTGTACAGTCTGCCTTGGACGACCTTGACTCTTTGATCACTCAATACCCTACCTACCCCTCCGCATACACCAACCGCGCCCAAGTCCTACGCATACTCGTCGACCGTCAATACAACGAGAGACACCCTGAGAACACACAAGAAGGTACAGACGATGCGCTCTTCACACCCGAAGCTGCGGAACTATCCTCCCGCATCTTCGCCGACCTAGGCAAAGCAATCACCCTCGCCACACCTGCTTCCCCAGCAGACCCGCTCTCAGCAGTACAGTCACGACTTCTAGCTGACGCACACACACATCGAGGGTACCTACTACTGAAGGCGGCACGGGTGCAGAAGAACCGAGTCGAGGAGAAAGACATGGACGTGGGTCCGGAGCGGTTGCGTGGACTGGGCGCGGATCAGCTTGAGGAGATGGCTAGTCGGGATTTCTTCCTTGGTGGGCGATATGGCAATAAGGTTGCGCAGCAGCTTGCTGTGCAGACGAACCCGTATGCAAAGATGTGTGGGGCGATTGTTAAGGAGGCGATGAGGAAGGAGGTGGAGGGGTGATGGGGGTTGTGTTAGATAACGAGTTACGCTGAGCATTGCATATAGCTGCCTGATAAGTCATTCTGTTCTGATATACGTTGCGGTGTGCCTGAAGTGTAGTACCTCAAGTGTAGATGTAGAAGAGAAAGTGTTAATCTTTTCAAGGCTTCGATTCATACAAGTGGTTCCTCCATCGACTCAGGTATCATCAATCATGACCAGCTAACCTTACGCTGATAAAAATGCACCATAACCATAGGCCACGATTAGGCCTTCTTGTTGGGGTTCACAAAGTGGCGCTTGAGTGGTGTCCAGCTGTGGTCGTTGTACTCCGCTTGCACCTTCTCGCAAGTCTTCAGGCCCCATTCCGAAACACCAACCATCAGAGAGCTGTAGCGGTTAGTCCCTTCTCTCATCAAACCATTTGAATGTGGGCTTACCTCTCAAACATGAAAGCCATGCTACCATCACCGACCTTGGCCGGCTTCAGCTCGGCATTACTAGCTCCTTCAAATGCATCCGAGTCAGGACCGTGGGCGCTCATCACATTGTGCAGACTAGCACCGGCCGGCTGGAAACCGCCTCCAGTCTTTGCATCATAGTTTCCAGTGATCAGGCCCATGAATTCTGACATGGTATTGCGGTGGTACCACGGAGGCCGGAAGGTGTTCTCAGCAACGAGCCAACGAGGTGGGAAGATGACAAAGTCGGCAATGGCAGTGCCGACGTGGTCGGAGGGGCCCGTCAGAACGGTGTAGATCGATGGATCCGGGTGATCAAAAGAGACAGACCCGATGGTGTTGAATCGACCGAGGTCGTACTTGTAGGGGTAGTAGTTGCCGTGCCATGCGACGATGTCGAAGGGGGTGTGGTTTTGGCGTGCGGAGAAGAGTGTGTTGTTGAACTTGCTGAACAGCTTGTATTCGACCTCCCCTTCCTCGTCGTCGAAGGCAGCGACGGGGGCTTGGAAGTCGCGAGCATTGGCCAAGCAGTTGGACCCAATGGGGCCCAGCTCGGGAAGCTGGAAATGACCTTGGTATAGTTCGCAGATGTAGCCGCGCACAGGGCCGGCAGGGAGTGTCACACGGTAGCTATGAGTGTCAGGAGCATGCCAATAAGTGACATTTGAGAAATGTATGCTCACCGGACACCACGCGGAATCACACAAATCTCATTCGGGCGCAGAATGATACGACCCAACTCAGTCTGAATATCCAGCACACCATGCTGAGGCACAATCAAGAAGTCGCCATCCGCAGAGTAGAATGCCTCCTTGCCCATGTCCTTGCCTGCCGCGTAGAGCAAGATTCCCAGACCTGATTTCATGGTAGGGTCTCCTGCTCCAGCAACCAAGTGCAGACCATGCACCCAGTCCACCGTCTCATCCAGGTCGAATGGGTTCCATCGGAGCTGGTTGGGAATATGGTGCAGCTTGTGAACATCGGTGGTCATGCGAGTGTGGTAAGAGTCGGCATCCTCTGCGACGAAGTTCTCGTGTGCTGCTGCGGGCAAGACTCGATACACCCAAGTCTGCTTGTTCTCATGTCGGGGTGCCGTGAATGCAGTGCCGGAGAGCTTCTCGGCGTATAGACCATATGGTGCCTTTTGAGGTGAGTTTTGGCCGATAGGCAGAGCTCCTTTGATGGCCTCGGTTCTACGCGAGTCAGTGTCACTTCTCCTCGATCACTGAACAGCACCTACTCGTGATACGAGTCGAAGCCCGTCTGGTAAGTATACGGGTCCGGATGGGAGAAGTTGGTGACGGGCATGATGGCGGTTACCCAGGTGGAATGGTGGAAACAGAGAGAAACCACGCCGGCGCTCGTTCTTGTAATTTGTAGTTGTATGACCGAGAACGACAACCGAGTTAAGCAGCAGCTCATCAGGCGGCGGCGCATCCGTGATTATCCCCGCGTTCCGCGCCGCTTGCATGCGGGGGGCGGCCCCAATTCCGCACCGCCCGGGATCTTCGTCCGAGGGGTATAGCTTGATGTCAATAAGTTGCTTCTCTTTTTCTTCTTCATCTTTTGACCATTCTCTGTATAGCACCATAGCATTCGCAATGGCTTCGTGGCTCCAGATTCCCAAGAACTCGCCGTTCTCACTGGCCAATATCCCGTTTGGCATCATCTCCGTCCAGTCTGCCTCGCGCGTGCCTGCTATTGCGATTGGTGACTATGCTTTGAACCTGAACGCATTCGCCTCGTCGGGTGGTTTCTCTCAATTGCCCGCGATCCAGCAACATCTGGGTGTCTTTAACCAGCCAACGCTCAACGCCTTTGCTGCCCTGGGCCGTCCTGTGCACCGCCAAGTGCGCGAGTACTTGCAGAATGTCTTCCGTGCCGACACTCAGTTCCCCCAAGTGCTGAAGGACAACGAGTCTCTGCAGAAGGCTGCCCTTGTTCCGTTGTCCCAGGTCACCAACCACCTCCCTATGCAGATTGGCGACTACACCGATTTCTACGCCGGCTTGAACCACGCCTACAACGTTGGTGTGCTTTTCCGTGGTCCAGAGAATGCGCTGCAGCCGAACTACATGCACCTGCCAGTCGCTTACCACGGCCGTGCATCTTCAGTTGTGCCGTCTGGCACCCCATTGCACCGCCCTCAGGGTCAAATCCTGGCCAACCCCGCAGCCAACCCTAAGGTTCCGACCTTCTCCCCTTGCAAGAAACTGGACATCGAGCTGGAGCTGGCAGCATTCATCAGCACACCTAACGACCTGGGCAAGCCTGTTTCCATCGACGAGGCGGAAGACCACATCTTCGGTCTGGTCCTCATGAACGACTGGTCCGCCCGCGACATCCAAGCCTGGGAGTACGTCCCTCTGGGTCCCTTCAACGCGAAGAACTTCGGCACCACCATCACCCCGTGGGTTGTCCTGATAGATGCCCTGGAGCCCTTCCGCACTGCGGGTCTGGAACCCGGCAACCGCGACTCTCTCCTCCCATACCTGCGCGAGAAGCGGGCCGAGAACGCCTACGAGATCCCGCTCGAGGTCGAGATCACCAACAAGGGCGGCCAGCCTACTTTGATCTCTCGCAGCAATGCGCGCAACTTGCTCTACTCTTTCCCGCAGATGGTGGCGCACCACACTATCACCGGATGCAACCTGAACACTGGTGACCTGCTCGGTTCGGGTACTATCTCTGGTAAGGAGCCGAAGAGTGAGGGTAGTTTGTTGGAGCAGACGAACGGCAAGAATCCGATTAAGCTGGCCGATGGATCGGAGCGCCTGTTCCTTGAGGACGGTGACACCGTGGCTTTGCGTGGCATGGCCGGTACCGAGGGCAACTACGTCGGCTTTGGTGACTGCATCGGCACCATCCTGCCACCTGTTTCACTGTAAATAAAGGAATTCAGCGAGACGATTGATGGTATTGCTATTCTTTAGAGCTCGCAATGACAACATGACATGACTATCAAACCTAGCACAATCTAGATCCAGCCCACATAGAATTCTGATGATCAACCTCGCTACCTGCACCCGTAACCCATTCTACTCCTGCTTCACCCGAAACTCCTCAGGGGTATCAGGCTGTGCCCTCCAATGCCCCTTCCTAACCACCTCCTCCATCTCCAACTTCTGCACAATCCCATTCGTCACCGGGAACGCCGCTAGATCAACACCCACCCGCTCCGCGCCCCACGCAGCGGGAACGAGACAAATATCCGCCATGGAGATCTGATCACCGACACTGAACTTGCCCGCCGAGCGGGCCACGAGCGTCTCGTACGCACGCAGCCCGTCCTCGATCAGGTCTTTGGACCAGGCAGCCCGGTCTGCGCCGAGGGGGGCCACCCGCTTCAGGATCTTGAGGTTCGTGACGGGTTGGATGTCGCAGGCGATGATGGATGAGAGCGTGCGGACTAGGGCGCGGCTCTCCGGGTCTGAGGGGAGGAGAGATGGTCCTTTGTTTGGGTAGGCTTCGTCCAGGTATTCCAGGGCCGCGAGGGACTGGGTGATTTTCACTGGCGCGGCTGAGTCGCGCTGGATGATCAAGGCTGGAACCGTGCCGGAGGGGTTGATTTCGCGGTGGGCTGGGGTGGATTGCTCATCGCGGAGGAGGTTGACGAAGACGGGGGTGAAGGGGATGTTCTTGAGGTGTAGTGCGATGCGCAGGCGTGCTGAACAGGAGGAGCGGAAGTAGGTGTAGAGGGTTACTTTGTCGGACATTTTGGCTGTCTTGCAAACTGGTTGAGGTATTTGTGAAGTTGTAAGTAAGTAGAAGCTCTGGAGGCTACACCTGTTTACATTTAATGAGGCCGTCCGACTCTGCCGTTGGAATAACCGTGCAACAGCTCTCGAAGATACCGCGGAATGGTTCCAGCTTCCCCAAGTCCTGCCCGCGGTTTTCCGTCCACGCCAAAAGACTGTGATGTCAGATACACTCAACATATGATAAGCTTAATACTACTGGAGCTTTGTTGTTTGGATTGCTTATGTATCTTCATTGCTGACGGGAGTCCGGCATTCTACCATCTATGACGCTTCGTTGCTGCCGAGGCTCTCACAGCCATCCCAGAAGCTTTTAGCGGAGAATAAACCACGAGTTCGAGAATTGAAACAATCATGACTAGTTTTTAGCATTGGGCTATTTTTCAAAGAAGATCCTATCAGGCTAACAGTCTGTTGATGGTGACTGGCAACAATGAAGCTGCAATTAACGCAGGTTTGCAACAAGTCGTATAGAAGGCTACTCGGAATATTCCAGTCGATCCTAGCACTAAAGAACGTGCTAATAAGAAGACTTATAGTATTCTCCTGGCACATTTAGTACCTTGAATGACTGGTGATGGCTCAGTTCAACGAAAGGGCATTTGTGTTCTATAGCCACATTTTGGGTAGATTCTACAATGCCATCATCGCAGAAAGTGAGAGGATCTAAATATATTACCTGTGGCACATCCTATCTGAATTCCACCCCCAGCATATCAGTCTGCAAATTGCCAGATAGAACTAAAACATGTGCTAAGCATAGCATACTCGCCGTCGAGATAGCCAGAATGTTGAGTGTATAGACTGAAACTCAAAACTTGCAGACCCACAAAAAAATCAAAAGATGCAGCTTAAGCTTATGAAGTTTTCAACGATTCAGGGCATCAATATAATAACAGCCCATCACTATCATAAAAAACGAACACGCATTGTATCTAGGTAGTCTCTAACAATTGATCTTGTTTCGCAGCTCGGGCACTCCCGTCCTCCAAGCAGTAGCGGGGCCCGCGGAAAACGTCGGCTAATCGAGGTCGCATCTCCTTGTCCGCTTCAAACCCCCAAGGCTCACCAAGTCACCGTCTGCACGAAAGCAATAATAAGATCCACTGGCACAAACAAAAATACCCATTGCTAGTTGCCGCCTGATCCATCCGTTCATCCGTTCATCCGCGCATCCTGGTGCGGTCAAGCGCTTGAAGATGGACGGGGCGAGGCCATCCCGCCCGGACCGGCCATATCAGCGCACCTACAAAGCATGCATCCCTTGTCGGCAACGCAAGGCCAAATGCGATCTGGGTGCGGGCCCGGACGGGTTACCGATCGGCCCACCTTGTGCGAGATGCCGCAGGGAGATGAGACAGTGTGTCTTCCCCGAGAAACGCGCCTGGGAGCGCTCCCGCAAACGCGGTAAGTGTCACTGTCGAGTGTGTGTTAGACCCGATACTGATAGGTGCGTCAGCTCGATCCACCGATGATGATTCTCAAGGTGAACAGTTGGCGGCTGGGGTGTCGCCGGATGGTGTCAAGAGACAGCTCTCGCAGGGCCAGCCTGCCCACTACCAGGCGACAAGTCCTTTTCAACAAGGGTGGGGCTTGTCAGGGCATCAAGCATCGCCTCAAAATGAGCACAGCTCGCAGGTTGGGATCAGCCCGGGGCCTGGAGCGGAGGGAAGCGTTCGTTCACAAAATTCCCCAGCCCATGCATATCAAGATAGGCACCGCTCAAACTCCAGTCTGGCGAGCTCCATGATGCGGACGGTTGTCGCTAGCGGGAACGATGCACTGAACATTCTCTTTGAGGCAGCGACTGCTCAAAACCAGGATGATACTCCTCCCACGGATACGAGTCCTCCGATGGAGGGAGCCTCTAGGTCGGGTCATTCACATACTAAGGAGCGGGCTACGCCGCGACTCTACGCCAGCCCTGCGACATTCGAGTCTGTCCCGCGGGCTATACCCCCGGCAGACATATCGGATGCGTCGCAAGAGACCTTGAATGTCTGGGATGCCTGTCGGTTTGTCAAGATGGGCTGGTTTACCGCCAGGGAGGCGGTCACCTTCATTGATCTGTGAGTCTACGGCTGTCCTTCGAGTTGGTCTTTATCAAGGTCATGGGCTAACAGAAGACAGATTCTTCAAAAACATGTCATGTTTATCTCCCATCCTTACGGACTTTTATTCAAACCACCAAAATCATTACTGGCTCATAACCAGAGAGCCGGTCCTCTGTTGCACCATCCTTATGATCTCCTCTCGCTACCATGTTCTCCCTGGGGCTGGCGGCGAGTCGAGGAACTTCTTCATACACCACCGACTCTGGCAGCATTGCCAGCAGCTGACGGTGCGGCTGATCTTCGGCCAAGAAAAATCAACCAAATCCAGGATCCGAAGTCTTGGTACTGTTGAAGCGCTTATGCTGATGGCCGAATGGCACCCTCGTTCACTGCATTTTCCTCCTGAGACAGACGGATGGGATGACGACTTAATTGCCTCAGCTCCAAAGCCGTCTGATCATAGCTATTCCAGTGCCTCGGCAAATCGCTGGTTGGAAGACATGATTGAACCGTCGAGGAGGTCAGACCAGATGTCTTGGATGTTGCTGGGGTGCGCCCTTTCTCTGGCTCATGAGCTCGGCATCTTTGAAACAGAAGAGGGTGAATTCATGGAGACCGAGGAAGCGTGGAAAGAACAGATGACACTCCGCAGGCAGAGGGTACAGCGTCTGCTCTATGTCTATATCAATCAACTCGCTTGGCGCATCGGGTGTATGTCGCCCATTCCCCAATCACTGAACCACGCGGTCCTCGGTGGTCGGAAACCTCGAGGGTTGAGCCAGCCGGGAAGCACCTGGCTGGTGTTCATGGACTCATGGATCGAGCTCACCAAGCTGGCTCAATCTGTGACCGACATGTTCTTCCCCTCCGCCAAATTTGCTCGCCAACAACTGCACAGCGGCCGTTATGTTGGACTGCTTGACCATTTCCGGCCTTTGCTCAATCAATGGAAGGACAAATTCTTACAGCCACACCTCCTCGACACGGCCTTCTACAACGACCTGTTCATTGAGTACCACTTTGTCCGGGTGTACACCCATTCAGTGGGAATGCAGGCAGTTGTCGAACGGGCTATCGCGGACGCTGAACCGAGCAATTTCGACGAAGTGCGGCCTATGACCATAGATTCCACTGACTACGAATACATCCAAGAAGTCATTGACGGCTGCTGTCAAATCCTGCAGAAAGTCACTCAACTCGCCGAGGTCGGCGCGCTGAGATTTTCTCCTGTCCGCATCGTCCTTCGCGTCACCAGTGCCTCCATCTTCCTGATGAAAGCCCTCAGTCTGGGCACTCGACAAGCCACTCTCCATGAATCCTTGGAAGTGCTCGAGAAGAGCATCAGCGCCCTCAAGTCCAACGCCCTGGACGATGTCCATCTCAGCACTCGCTATGCCACCTTGTTAGACATGCACGTATCGCGTCTGCGACGCAACCTGCTGGCGTCTTCCAAGTCTGTCAAAAACAATCGAGGTCCCGGCCGACGGTCCTCAATGGGCCCTCCCCCCTGGCCAGATAACAACGGTGCTCGTCCCACCCCAATCAACACTCCCGTGTCGCAGGACTTGTCATCGGAGATGGGATACATACCGACATTCAACAACGTGCCGGACGACTGGCTGTCACTGCCATTTGACCCCTCAATGGCGCCTTTCGGCACAAGCAATGGGGGCCAGTTCCCAATGTATGAAGGCGGCGCACTAGATTTCATCTGGAACCTGCCATCATGAGCCCTGCCCTCAATGTAAATAACGAACAACTGTCCAACGTTCAGCAAATGGCGACCGCATAGAAATAACAAGATACCCCTTATTCACACATGCACTTTCCAAGCTCGAGATCGATAGATCAAACAAAGAACAAAGTTTTCAGTGGCACCGCCTCAATCACGACGATGTCATGACAGCTGGACCGGGAATTTCTCTTGCCTCCCCCGGATAAGGAAGCACGATCCCCCGTCATTTTCAGCGAATTCCTGAAGCTCCCGATCGGCCGGTGGCGATCGGGTCCGCCCCATGTCACGTGAGGTCACGTACCTCCGAGTGAAAAAGTCGTCCACCCGCAACCTGCAAAGGAGCTTATCGTCCACTTACACCTCCCTCTGGCCTGTTGCCATCGACTGTCCACTTTATCCACCTGTATCCATATTCGTTGACTGTTTGCCGTCCACCTTTCATCTCCTGCGCACGCGTCTTTCACCTTTGACGCACGTTTCGGACGCACGCTTCTCACGAAAGAACCCTCCTGCGGTGCATCTTTTTCACGCTTCTCCTTCAACAAACACTTCCTCCTTCACACACAGACACAATGGATCATACCAGAGATCCTTGCCCGTGGGTCGCACTGAGTGATTTTGGTGGTGCTTTTTGTATGGGTGTACGTTTCCCCTATGAACACATCTTCACGCCTGCTGTTCAGATCAGTCACTGACCAGTGCTTCACGAATCTAGGCCATTGGAGGCGGGATTTGGCACTCTATAAAAGGAGCCCGTCACTCTCCATATGGCGAGCGTTGGGTAGGCGCGATCACTGCCGTCAAGGCTCGAGCTCCGGTGCTGGCCGGTAACTTTGGAGTCTGGGGAGGGCTGTTTTCGACCTACGACTGTGCCATCAAAGGCTTACGTAAAAAGGAGGACCCTTACAATGCCAGTAAGTGCGTTTGTCTGCAAAACCTGACTTTTCTGACTCAATCTGCTCTAGTTATGGCTGGTTTCTTGACCGGTGGTTCGCTGGCGGTAAGAGGCGGATACAAGGCAGCTCGCAACTCTGCCATCATGTGCGCCGTCTTCCTTGCGGTCATTGAGGGTGTTGGTATTGGGTTCCAGCGGATGATGGCAGACAATACAAAGCTCGAGGTGAGTGTCGCCCTTGTGGACACATCATGGAGTCTCGTAAAGATCAGTGGCTGATTTCACTTCAAAACAGCTTCCTCCGCCTCCTCCGTCCGAGCAGAAGGCTCTTGCTTAATTTTTTCCTACCGAATGATCGCGATTGACTCGCCATTCTGTGGCCGGCCAGCCGCCGCCCGTCCTGATCTTGTCTTCTTATCATCTCCATCGAGTCTCTCTTCTCAGGTGTTTGGCTTGGGTTTCATTTTAAACGACATGGCATAGAGGTTCTTGTTTTTCCCGCTTACACTTTTTGATACCGCTTTCCTCGGCCTTGTTTTTGGAGCATTGTACTTTGCGGATGGTGATTTTCTGTGTCTGGTGTTGACCAGCGTGATTCCTCGTGGCCAGGAGGCCCTCCAAAAGAATTCTCTGCTCACTGCAACAAGCGTTCGGAAGAGACGTGGTGGATCACTGTATATTAACAATGGCTTACAGGCATAATTCGCATTTCTTCTGCATATATTTCATTCTTGATATATTCTCGAGTCCTTTTGCAAGAATATTCTCGGACTGGACGCAAAATTGAGCTAATGGAGGACAGTGCTAATCAAAAGTTGCAAGAACTCCAATCGACAGCGTGAGCTAGTGCATCGCCGAGTCAACATCGGATGACTCCGCTTAGCCTCCTTCCCCGCACCGCACCCCTCCTCGCTCGACTTTCCACCACCAACAATGCCCAATCCTCCGGCATCTTTCAAACCGGCGTTGATTCTCCACGGAGGCGCAGGTAATATCAAGCGCTCGAAACTACCCCCAGATTTGTACGCCGCCTACCATGCCTCACTCCAGACCTACCTCCGCTCGACGCACACTCTCCTCAACAACGGAGCCACCGCCCTCGATGCCGCCGTACACGCCGTATCTTTGATGGAGGACGATGAGCTCTTCAACTGCGGACGCGGCAGTGTCTTCACATCAGCTGGGACAATCGAGATGGAGGCCTCGGTGATGGTGACCTCAGTGCGAGACAACGACGAGACAATGGAAGAGACCATGAAACGCGGCGCAGGTGTCATGGGCGTACGGAATGTGCGACATCCGATTCGTCTCGCACGCGAGGCCCTCTTACGTACTGGCCAAACTACGGATGGCAAACCCAACAACGATGGCGGCAGTATGCACTCCCAGCTTGTGGGACCATATGTGGAAACACTGGCTCAGGAATGGGCTCTTGAGTTCAAGCCTGACGACTGGTTTTGGACCAAGCACCGCTGGGATGAGCATCGTCGGGGGCTGAAGGGTGAGGAAGAGCCTATCTCGTTAAGTCAGGGGACTGTGGGATGTGTGTGCCTTGATCAATGGGGAAATCTGGCCGTGGCGACCAGCACGGGTGGCATGACGAATAAGCTTCCTGGCAGGATTGGTGATACGCCGACTTTGGGAGCGGGTTTCTGGGCTGAGGCGTGGGATGAAGTGGTATCAACCGTTGCTTCTCCCACAATCTCTACCTCGCATGGGTTCCTCGAGCAAGCGAGACGGCTGTTAGCAGACTGTCTCCCTCCATATTGGAGACCCACCCGTCCACCATCTTATATTGCTCATCCCACCAGCCCGGTGGCGCCTCAATCAGGCACCATCTCTGAGAAGCACGACGACCATCGAATTTCATTGTATCGCGAACAAATCAGAAAGCGCGCCATCGCCGTCTCAGGAACAGGAAATGGTGATTCATTCCTCCGAGTCGCTGCCGCACGCACAGCGGCCGCAATGCTCAGGTTTTCTTCACCTGACAAGTATCCGACTCTCGCAGACACCGTCACCGCAGTCGCAGGTCCGGGCGGGGAAATACAACGCTCAGCTGGGCAGAGGTGGAATGTCACGGGAGAGGGACAGGGTGGAATCATCGGCATTGAGGCTTGTTCTACACCTGCCGCTGCCTCGGACGGGCTACGTCGTGGGCGGGTTGTCTTTGACTTCAATTGCGGCGGGATGTGGAGGGCTTATGTTGAGGAGGATGCTAATGGGAAAGAGATCGAGAGGATTATGGTCTTTAGGGAGGAATATTAATAGACTTTCCCGACTTGACAAATGAGAAATAGCTCTCGAATGTGACTATTGCCAAGTCTGCTAATGATGATGGATCAAGAACAGAGTGCATTGATCGAAATAACTAAAGATATAGAAGGAAGAGAACTAGTAAGTATGACCACAGAGGTTAATATACCTTCCATATCATGTAAACTTAGACAAACAGCAAACAAAGCAAGTAAGCAAAGGAAGCATCATCATATGCTTCACAGAAATAAAGCTAGAAGTAAGGCCAAAATGATGCTAATAGTAAGATAAAATATAGGTAAAATATTAAAAGTGAGGTTAACTTTAGCCTTAAGTGAAGCTAATCTAATTTAAAAGGTGAGCTTAATATAATCTTAGAGTGAGTTTAAAAGTCCGCTATCATGGCCGAAGAGTCGACCAGGATCATGTCCCGCACTGGATGCATCGTGAAGGTCAAGAGGCCCTCAAGCTTCAGAACCAGCAGCTCCCCTAGTCGTTTCGCAACGCCCTATCTCTGTCATGGTCAACTAGAACAGGGAGGCCGTATTCTCTGGTTCCGACGAAGTTACAGACGTTCTTCGCCGGTGTAAGGGCGAACGCATCCCGATCCCTCCTGCCTGTCAATATCTGAAGCATGACCCTCGACGAATGAATAATGAGAGGGTATTCCTGGACACAATCAGGCGCTTATACAACACTGAGAGACTGGGACTTCAGATCTGGTACCTTGAATTGTCTTGGAAGTGTCACGGAGCCTCGAAGAGTGCGGACACGTTCACAACGTCCTTTGAGGACTTGCACCGAAACTTTGATGATGGAATCGAACACAGACTTTGAGTTGGAGCTTCTATTGAAGGTCCGTGAGAACCAACAGATCGATGGATTTGAGACAAGGGCACTTGCTGACAGCCCCTTCGATGGTGCTACTCACGCAAAGCACCCCGGGGTCGCTAACCTCTGGGATGATCTCAACGCTGTCGTTGCCAAGAAGCTCGTTGTGGATCAGAATCGTGAGGTCCTCCAACAGCCAGGTGCAGCAGAGTTGATCGCCTCTTATAAGGCGCTTCTCGAGGACGAACCGGCTTACGACGAGGAGGTTCAGGAGATCGCTGACCGTGTCTGGTCCATTTCCGACACTGATCTCCGAAACATGCTGAAAGATCGCGTGACTGCGATGACTGGTTACGGTACCTGGCCATCTGAGGATGGTCGCAGGAATGGAGAGATCTGATCTTGCTTTTGCTTGAAATCCTCTTTGGATTGCCGACGCCCTCCTTCTAGCAATCGCTTCGTTTTTCCTTTAATCTTCGCCTCTCTATGACGGCCGTTTTACGTTTTATTTGATGACGGTTGAGTCGTTTCATCCTTGCTTGGTGTTACTGTAATAGGACTGTTGCTTTCAGGTTTCGGGAAGGGGGAAGGAAGCCTTCGCTAGGTCATTCAGTTAGCTCTGGCAATCTCTGCCACTTTTAGAAGTTCATCAGGTTCTGCGGTCCTTTATCCATAATGACGAACTTTCCATTTTTAAAGAGATCGTTAGGGCACAGTGAGCCAAGACTGGGATCCATGATAGAATACTACAATGATACGTGATGTTTCCGTAGACAAGGTTGTCGAAAACCGTAGAATCGTCATATGTATGATATGCTGGACTATCGCTGAGCTGGGACAAAGCGCGAAGAGCTGCCTTTTGGTCTTCTAGGACCTAGGTCAACCCTATTCAGGAATCTCCAGATCATTGCCATCAGGACCCTGACACTTGAAGGCAACATGATGAAGGTATCTGTAACTTTCCGTATCTATGTCTTCCCCAACAGGAGACATATGTTGCCACAAGGCCTGACAACAGATTTGTCATTTTGGGACAAAGTGAAGTGGCTTGGCTAATGCTAGCGTATTCTTCAGGATGATTTAGAAACACTGCGTTCTATAACGGGCTCTTCTGGAACTCACAATTGTGTTGGATCTTGGAGGAGTACCCCTTTAGCGGGAGCTGAGTCTGACAACGTCCTGATCATTCCCTGGAACGGAGTGAAAGTAATCTACGAACGCTGACGTATTTTCTCAGGCGCTTCAGGGACACCACGCTCCACAACTGGCACTTATCGAACACATGAACTTGCTCAACCGTAGGTCAGAGTGCGCTTGGATCTGCTTCTCTGTGAAAGACTTGAAGCCTCTTGTTACTACTAAAACTTAGTGGATAAGAAGGCAGAAGCCCCACTGTCTAGTGAATACCCGGAGGAGTTTCGAGGACAATTAGTTTGGTCCCGGAACTATATGATTGCATTAAACCTAGCCGGTCGCTAGAAGGCACCAAAGTTGACCGGGAGAACGGACAAGAGAGAGGATATTTCCACTACTGTCGGTTGCAAATATTTTACGAACCGGCTTTAGCGGCTGGCTAAGGGTGCGTCCTCCCAAAGAATTCAAGAGCACGTAGAGCCAGCTTGTATGAGAGGCCAGGAGAGTGTGTCAGCTTGCAGTCCTAGCTGAGACACCTTCTTGTAGCCAGTAGAGGTTTAGCAGAAAAATATCTTTTAGAGAGTATACCCCCCAAATCAGTAGTGAGTGTCCCCAAACAGACGGCCCATATGCAGGACAAGCCACTTGACAAGGTACCGACCGGTATATCGGTCGGGCAGCAGAGAAATGCAATGGGCACACGATCGTTGCAAAGGTTATGATATGTAGCCTTTTGCTACTGTAGAACGGAATGGAACATGATTGCAAGCATGCCTCCTTTCCCTTTTCGTAGAATTTAGGCTCAAGTCATGTGCCTTGAGAATGGGGCTCAAAATGTCATAGAGCTAATTGGAATAAGGTTTGGTGGTTCTGTGGTTCCGTTAAGGCGCCAAGGCACCCATGCATATCAAAAATTTTCAAGTTTCCGAAGGGCCCCCCCCTTCACGATCAAGTTCTCGAACTAAATTCGTCCACCACATCCTCATTTTACATCGTAGAATATTACTGTAAAGTAGGAAATGAGCTGCTATAATTATGCTTTTACAATGATAAGTTTTTAGAAATTATCTCGTGGAAATTTCATCCCAAAAATCTCCAAAAGCAAAAAGTAAATCCATACTCCGATAGGGGGAATCGAACCCCCGGCTGCCGTGTCCCCAGGTGTGCCGGCTGTTATTGCCGGAACGCGCTGAGAGACGGCGATGTTAGCCACTACACCATATCGGAACTCCTTGAAAGAAGCGAGATAATCCCAAGTCAAGTCCTAAACCCGGTTTTGAACCGCGCTAGAAGACCGATGCGCTGAGCTTTAGTTAGATATAGTGAGTTTAGGAGCCAGTGAAACATGGGAGAGACACTCTAAGACGTTTTATAAGGTCGCCTTAACCTTCTCAGCCCATTTTCACTTAGTAGGTCTCGTCCGCTGATTTTTAGCAGCTCGAAATAGCCATTTTGGCAATCCTGGTTCTGTTCACCGGTATTCACTTATGAAGAAATTTGCCTTGATGATAATCGGCACTGGGGAATCTAGTCACGCTCAATTCTCCCATATAGAGGCAAAGTCGAAGGCGCAAAGAAATAAATGGGGGTCTAAGAGACAAAATTTCGGACCATCACTGAAGTGGTTAGATGGTAGCTTTGTTCATGCTGCATTTGGGTGTGGCGGTGTCGAGCTCGCTTTGCGTAAGGGTGCCTGATCATCAATCGACTCTTCAAATCTTTCAACCCCTTCTCATCTCGGTTTTCACACCACTTTTTCCGTACACATTTTGATCTTCTAGGCTCATCGGTACGCGGATGTCTAAAAGAGATGAAGCGATTGACATAGATATCTGACCGCCATTAACCGTTTTAGGATGCCGACTCCCGAAGAAGGTGCGGCTTGGTGACGCTACTATGTACCGTTCTATCCTCGCTCATTCTCGTCCCTCGCCTCCCGTCCACACCTATCGATCATCACACCTCCGTTCCTCACCGTACAAATCATGGCAAATCCACGGAAGCGACTAAAGACACTCCCTATTCTCACAGACGAAGAGGCACGTATTGCTGAGCACTGGGAAGAGCTTCTGGGAGAGCTCCATAGCGTTCAACTGAACTCTATAGCCGCTTCAGTGGCTTCAATGGCCTAGTCAGTCGATTACGTCCTGAGACGGAAGAAATTAACACTCTCCAAGCATCCTCGTTCACCACTATTCACGAAGCTCGTCAGGGCAACGGGTATCACCCGTAACAAGATCGAGCATCAATGTGTGTTACCTGACGGATGGACTGCCTCGCCTCTGCCTCTTGACAGACACATAGAGTATACGATGATTTTACTTTACACGTGGGTGTATATGGGAAGCCAGAAGGAAGCTTCAATCTGACAATACGCCACACTGATGATGGTCGATCGGCTGCTGAAGCTCGACGACATAGGTGTAAACTTTCGTCTGGAGCTGGTACTAGAGGTAGAATGTGTGTTTCGTGATTTGAATAGGATTATCCAAGGGTGGGCCGACTGGGTCCTTGTGCACGATGACGGGGATCAGACACGCCTCACACAATCGAAGAACGTCCTTGTTGTCATTGAGGCAAAGGCGCCTGGCCGTATTGCAGATGTAGCGCCTCAACCGGTCGTCTACCTTACCGCTAATCAGCAAGCTCGAGTGGAGCACAAGATGAACGCTGTCGTATTCGGCGTGTGCATTGATGGCCAATGGATCCAGCTCTGGATGCTCGACTCACAGAGGCGGCTATTTGCAGGGCCAATGGTACTGCGAAGAGGATAGATCTTGAGTTTTGCATGCTGGGACGAGTTGCTCGCCGCAGCCATCGCTTTTCTTGCCACTGACATCGCCGATTGATACTTGGGAAAAAGCTTGCAATATTTTGAAGCAAATCATCTCCATCGTCATATAGGGATGTGCTAGATGGATAACCCCATTGGATATGGCCTGGTATGTGCAATACCGAGTAGCGTTAGTGTCTTAAGGCTTGTACTATTTGAAAGACGACTTTCCACTGGAGCTCTGTCGGTTTTGAAGAAGGTGTCCAAGTAGTAGAAAGTGATCGTGCGGCTAGACGTTTGGAAAAACATCTTTTGAACTGGGAGCCTACCTCAGTATGAAATGGTGGAAGTAGGCAGGACTGCGATCTGATAATATTAGATGCAGTATGATGGATACTACCTAGGTAGGCTGTGTCAGGTTACGTAGTGGGGACGTCTGCTCCTGTGATGCAAGAATGTTCAAATGCTGAATGCACAATGCAAGTATTTGATGCTGTTCACCCTAACCAAGTCCCATGGAGCCGCCAAAGACCCCTACTTCTTCTTAGAGCTTGAACCCCCAGGAACAGTCCCTCCCCGGCGCTTATACTTCCGAGGATCTAAAAGCCCATTAGCATCATGACAACAACCCACAGGATCAGTTTAACCACCTTTCCGACTCATAAGTGCCCGATTCCGAGTGCCTTTGCCGCCCTCCCAGAAACCACTTCCGGCTTTGCCAATCAGTACTGCCTTGCAGATACCACAGTTCTCGGGTCGGTAGATTTGTTCTCGGGAGCAGAAACCACTGGAATTGTCAGAATAGCTTTGGAATACAAGAGTTCTGTTGGAATTGGGGTCTTACCAGATCATGCGGTTGGCGTGCTCATTCGGATGGTCTGTTTCCGCATCGTGACACCTGGAGTTGTTAGCAAAATGTTCTGAGTACCCTGAATAGTCAAGTGGGTGGACATACTTGTCGCAGGGAAACACCTTAGCGCAGCAACTGAATCTGCTATGTGTCAGTTATGGAACCCAGAAGGATCACCCACCTAAATCCATCTACGTACCTGAACCAACGGTAGCTCTTTCCGTAATGCTGGCAGCGGCCACGTCGAGGGAGCTCTTGACCTGCAACAATGCCGAGTACCTCCTTGGGCTATGAAGGGTCAATATTCGATCACAGTGTCTGAGTGCATGTGACAGACCTTTTTCTTCAATGGTAGAGCTGCGCGAGAAGAGACTAAATGAACCAGTGAGCAACGCTGTTTGACACAGTGGTTTCCCAAGGTAAGCATACTTGCTGCTGTTCCTACGACCAGGAACTTCACTTCCGGGATTTTGAAGACTATACCACCATTAGAACCATCCAGCTGACTAGCGTACTGGAAGATTCTTACCCATTTTTCGGTGACAGTGGCGGCAGATAGCCATGGCGCTTTCTCCACGGACGGCAGATACCCCTGGTGCAGGGTGGGCAGTAGAGCATTCGGCACACGTGGGTATAAAGTTGCTGTGAGGGATGAGTGAGTGAGTCACGATGCAGTGAGAAGGCAAGCCCAAAGCGAAACGGCTGATCTGTCATGTAAGATTAGCTCACCTTGGAAGTAGATCCACGATGGTACAACCATCGAGGTCAAGATATCCAGCACGATTGGCATGAGAATGCATCAATTGTTTCCGGAAGCCTGTATACAACTCGTCAGACAAACACGTGGGAAAGGCGAGACCGCTCAAACTCACCAATGCTCATAGAATTGGCACACTTTTTGCACGACTCAATCTTCGGTGTGGCCTTCGGATCTTGAACGTGAGGAACATTCTTGATATCAGTCGACTCTTTGCACCGTTCACATTTGATGGTGATGGCCAGGTGCACGATCTCCAGCAACTCAATTCCGTACAACTCCAGGAATGGAAATGAAAGAGCCACACCCCGTCCAGGTGTTTCCACTGCTGCAGGGACAGGTGCACCACCTTCCTCTTCGTCTTCTCTCTCCTCTTCCAATTCTTCCTCGTAGCTCGATTCGTCTGTTAAGTCGCTACCGCTGTGGGGATCAGGGACAGACCACTCAGGTGGGCGTGGAATAACGTGCAAGTGAGGTCGATCTCCTGTCGCATTTGTAGGAACGCCATCTGCCGGCTCTTCTGCCGGGATCTCATGTCCGGCGAGGACTGCATCATCTTGGGCCTGCTCCGCAGCCTCGGGCAAAGGGGTTTTGGCAAAGTTATGCATATTACTGGCAAGATAATTGATCTGAGAGACCAAGTTCATCTGGGGGTTCTTCTCAACCCACTGAGAGAAACCGATTTCCACTGATCTTGCTTCAGGGCTTCCGTTAGCCTGGATTTCAATGGCGCTGTGCTCTAAAGGATAGAGCTGTGGGATCACGAGCTTGACAGTCTTGACGGCTTGGAGAGTGCTGGGAAGCCGATCGTGCTTGATGGGCTGTATCGGAACAATGAAAGAGGTGTCCGTTCGCTTTTGGAACAGGGGAAGTCTTCCTAGACGGGCTTCCAGCTGCTTCGTCTCAGTGGATCTTCTTTTCTCAGCTTGGGCCCTTTGCTCGGGGGTATGACGGGCCACAACAGGCTTTATTGTGTGAGTCTGTGGCCTAGAACTGGGCACTATTGGGGCAGCCTGAGTGGAGGGTGGCTGGCTTGGAGCTGTCACCTGCCTGGAAGTTGGCTCTCTCGCAGGGACAGCATCGCCAATGTTGGCCACGAATTTGAGTCTGGGTCCTCGCTCCAATGAAGTGAGTAAACGTTCCAGTTGCTTGTCAAGTGTATTCATCCAGTTGAGCAAAGTTCCTTGGCCCTTTGTCCTCATCGTAAAATCGACAATATCGTCGAACCCCCGAGCCACATTTTCTTGGTAGGCCGTCTCCATCTCCGGGTTGGTGACCGACAGCGTTGGTCGACCTATAACCGGATATGAGATTGGAATATGGAGGACACACTGCAACTTATCCATCTCAAAGGGGAAGTCTGGATCAGAAGGTGCCAGTCCAAAGGTCAAGGTTGTTTCCTTGTCATCGGTCTTTTCCTCCGGACGGAACCGTCGTCTCAACTGATTGATTTGGAACGCCCTAGGGTTATTTTGCTCCGCCTTGGACACAGGCCGTTGAGATTGGTCTGATCGCGGCGTCGCTGACCCCGACTTTGATTGTTGTCCATCGATTCTGAGTGCTTGAACCCCATCAGTGAGATGATCGGATGGGCCACCCGAAGTGTCTTCAGTTACTCTTTGTGGTGCTTGCTGCTGATCCGACTGCCGTGCATTCTGTTCGCGCGCAGAAGCATCGTGGATGTATGGGCAATCCGCCCCAGCACGGCAACCTAAGCGAATGTTAGCACATCTCAATTAAAGCTCTTGTTCTCGCAACCAAGTAATTGTTCTGCAACAATCAAGACGCCAGCCAATCTGCCTTTATGCACATGACATGCATGCATATGCCTGGAGAGTGTATTCGAAAAACATGTACATCTCGTGTCCCCATTAGGCTACCCAAGATAACTGGACATTCATCTTCAATAATCTGAACTCTGAAACAACACTTACCCTTCTTCGTCGCAAAGTATCGACACTTGATTTTCCTCCGTCCGGATGGTTGGCGAGGCGTACTCGACACATGAGAGGGCGTCACGCCATGCGCGGGAGCCTGGGCTGCCAACGCATCACCAGCGACATGTGCCTGTTCCGACTCTGTTCACAGTTCCAACGTGAGCGTGTGATCGAAAAGGTTGCGGGCCGCGGTGCCCGCCGAGGAAAAAGAAGTCAAGCCCTGAGGCGCGTGTGCAAAAGCACTTGTAGGGCAAATGGCAGGCACGACACGGGGGCCGGTGCATAGTGGTGGGGAGCTCCAGAGACACACATGCTGGTCGGGACCACCAGAGGCTCTCGTAGATCCTGGGAAGGGCCGTCCATCACGCCATGCATGTAGGACCCAATGGAAGGAGGACAGGACTCACCATGGAGCTGGAGCTCTGGACCCGCAGCGTTGTCAACTGACCCGGTCTCCATGTCCCCGGAGCTTGTTGGGTGATGGGGAACTTGGGGCGAAGACTGCCCTGGATAAGCAGGCGAGAGTGACAGGCTGAGAGTTGAGGTGCGAAGAACTGTCAAGGAAAGAAATCTCCGACGTCGAAAAGTCAGTCCAGGTCAGGTGTGCTAGGAATCCTTCAGGGCCACAGTGTTGAAGGTGAGGATACAAGTGGTCCGTGCTAAGACTTGGATAGTGATCTCATCACGATGAATCAATCTGACTCACTCACGACTACAACCACTAGTTATCTTCCATGTTTGTTTCCAATGTATACGAGAATAATTCATGAAGTTCATCACTCAAAGAGCATTTTGGAGACAAAGATCTAGAGTTGACACGTCCATGTCCCGCATGCCATAGTTGACAGTCCAGCGAACCGCAGTTTGTGTACAACTAGGCCCATCTATGAAGAAAATGATAGTCTCCTGATCTATCGAGTATGCTCAGGATCCTTTTTCCAAAATCTTAAACGGTAGACAGACTGGCATTACTGCCCCTATTCAAAATAGTACATGACCAGCACTCAGTTAGATAACCAGACGTATACAAGGTGCTTCTCGTACTCTCAACTCACACTGATCCTTGGCCACCACTCAAACTTCAAACACACCATATGACAATGCAATTTACCTATAAGAAGCCCACACGCCAACCCCGGCGTTCAGGTCATCCTGCGCGGAGAAGGTGAGGGGTCTGCTTCCAGAACTCCGCCCCTCAGCGCGCTAACGACGCCGCCTGGCCAGGGTATGCGTTTAGCCCGGATCCCGGCGATGCAACTGTAGTCCACCGAGATGGCGGGGGCAATGCTACTTTTATGGGAGGCAACCATCAGGTGAGTACAGTAGGCTTTAGTACAAAGAAGTTTATATCGAAAGTATCGTTCATGAAGGAGTCTTAAACCACGACGAGCTCTTCTTTCTTCGGTATCTTTTCACCGGAGAAAGGGATGATCGAGGCATGACACACAGAGTCGATCATGATCTACACTAAGAAGCCACATCAAAGGGCTGTCGCGGCAGGCAAGTGCTCACCGACATCTAAGAGAAAGTTCACACCGAGGCGTCAAAGTTCACCACAAGACAACGCCCGAGGACTAAGTTACGAGGAGTGTACTCTCAAAGTGAGCAGGTGTGCTCGTTCACATCTGGTCAAAGTCACCCACCCTCTTGTCCCAAATTCCCAAGTCTATATACCCTGTCTGTGGCGCTGGTAGGGACTGCTAGTTGCATCTGATGCTTCCAGCCTTGTGGATGAACACAACGGCCGTAAGATAAGCCTAGCCAAAACCACAAGTACCTAGCACTGGACCAAATGCACTGAGATATCGAAACATGATATAGTGAAGTTGAATCCTCTATCGCCCACCATTTTCGGTGTATACACTCCCGAGGCAGAGAGACGTAAAATACCGCACGGCGTAATACCAGAGAGACGTTAGCGGTACCGTACAGAACCCGGTCAAATGCATTACCCAATCCAGTAACAAATCCTAACCCCATCAGGCTAGCGCCACCCTCACCTCAAACGCACCAACCAGGACGCCCTTCTAGATGAGTTCTAGAAGGCCACGGTGATAGACCATGGGGTTATACGTCCGCAACCACGACACGCCCAAAGTTACCCGCCCGGGAGTTGATTTCGGGAGTGAGTTGCCCCATTCCTAGTGTAGTGCGAGTCCATGACCTGAGTTCGATGTCATCTTGGCGATATTCCTGAAAGTGCTCTGTCCGCTGGATTTGGGGCGCGTTGATTCGTCGGAGGACAGAGCTCCCCGAGTCTGGTGCACGTGAGAGCGAGACCCACTGAGAACAAGGAGGAGCAGAGCGAATCACGATGTTTGTATTGAGTGTTTCTTGCACGCGTGGGAGGTGCCTATGTAAGAAGTCCTGGACTTTCTGTCACTTTTCGGTTTTGGGCTGCAATCCCGGGTTGGGCATGTATCTGCATCGAATTGTCGGTCTTTTCGGGATCGCTGTGTGGAAATCCACTTGATCTCTTTGTTTGCGATTAGCCTTTGTCGAGATCTCTATATCGCCGAAGAGGAACCGAGGAGACCGCCGAGAATCCTGCTCAGAAGAAATAGGCATGCCTGGGCAACGTAGAGTTCACCGCGAGTGCATAAACAGGTTTGACTTGGCTCTACAACACTACTACTGCTACTCTCGGTTGCAATCCGCCAGGTAGGAATGACGGTGGGTTCATGGCGGAGGACAGCGTTCCGCGACAAGGAAAAACCTCAATGGTCACAGTATCAGCATCTCGAAGTTTGAAGACATTCAAGATAGCTACGGCCGGCAGGAACTGAGCTGGAGCTCACTATCTCTAAAATGCGAATGTACGAAGCAACCTATCTATCTGCAGATAATTTCGATCTCAACGGCATGTATCAAATCGGGCCACAACTTCCATGCACCATCGGCATGCCGAGTTCTGCAGCCATGTCAGACACGGCGACGCCAACACGAAACCCACCAGAGACTAGACAAATTGAAACCCACTTTTGGGTAACCCGCTTGTCTGTCAAATACTTTGTAAATTCCATAATTCAACACTCACCGTGACTCCGTGACCAATTCGTGGGGGCACCAACAGTCTTGCGAAAACGGCTATCACAAAAGCCCTAAAGAGAAATAATACACATCAAAGACCAGCACAGTACCGGTGAGACGGCCCCGAAAAAAGCCCAAGTCCTTCCTGCGAATCAATGTCGTCCCCGTTTTCTGGTCGGTCCACCACATCTCCACCAGCTATGGCCAGGCCAGCTGAGATCGAGTTGAAAGCGCACATCCCGTCACTTGGAGACGGGGCTTTCTGTCCCCATGCGGTTTAGAGGCGTGCCTCAGATCTGGAGGTGGCTGGAACCTCGCCCAGAGGTGTCAGTTGATAGATGGCTGTGCTGCGCTGCCGTCACAAAGGCTCTGCAGCACTGTACACGTGGGAATCTCTTGCTCTTTACCGAGGAGTATCCCCTATCCTCAAAAAACAGCACTATACACATCCAACGCGTTCCTTGGGTCTTAATCCCCTAGTCGTGAGGGTTTTCATCAGACCCACGAGATATCGGACATGGACGGAGGGAGATCCAGTCATTGGGCGTGGAGAGGCTGACAGAGAGGGGAAGTCGGGCGATTTAGGAGCGAAATTGTGTGGGGAGGTGAAGGAGTCCACTTTAGTCTAGGCTGTGTGCTGAAAGGGGTACCCTAATTACGTCATATCAATGTGTGCACTTCCATGTTGAGGAGGATGAAGACTGTGCAGCAGTTGTATAGGAGATGCAATATATTCATAAATTTATTCTTCTACATCTGTTTCAATTCTACTAGACTCAAGGTAGAAACACGATGGTGGTGCACCACGTTGTATTGTGCTCTCCCCAGAGTCATGTGCGATGGCCCACTATGTACATAACGAGCCACATGACCGGCCGAGGCAGCATAACCAAGTAAGGCGAGGCGAAGCTTAGTGTCGATGTAGCAGTAGTAAATCCTCACACATCATGATGAAAACATGCACCCTGTCATCATGAGGCTAACTCACCCCTCACAGCCGAGTCTAGAACTCAACGACAACCACTCTGACCACCCACCTATTCTTAGCACAAGCAAAAAGCATTCAAGGATCCGATCAGTTACTGCCTAAGTCAACCAGTCCACGTCCTTGGTTCACCATCCCTGCCGTGTACTTCGTACAGCAGGTATGCAGCGAAGATGCAGTGCATAACAGCACCCACCACCACCACCATTCTCTAAAACAGGGCTCCCCCAGGACCGAGCGCTTATCTCCTCGAGTCGCGTCAGAGCCGCCACCACCATCTTCCCTGCCCTGGGCCCGTGGCCGCAGAGCTAATGTAAAGGAGATGTCATGGACCGCACGTGAAGCGAACAGTGCGAGAGCACCGCACTGCACTGCACTGCTCGACAAGGCAAGCAGGATTCTCCTGTTTCTGTCTGTAGTTTGAACCTTGCGCAAACTCAGTTAACTATATCCCCGGTACTTTTGCTTTTGAGGCCATCCTTTGGGGGAAGCTATGGAGCTACGTAGGTACGTAGCTGGTGGTACCTCGTCGCAGAGATTGATGAAAGTTCTAGCCCATCCTTTCATCCTTCGTCCTTCACTTGACATCCAGGCCCTGGAGATCATGAGTTCGTTCTAGGTGAGAATTGAATTCGCAGCTCGGTGCCAGGCTAGGCAGGTAGCCACCCCCAAATCTCAGTCTCTGTGCTGGTTATCAAAGGAAGTCAATTGACGCTCTCCATCTCCTACATTTTCTCCGCGTTCCAAGGTTGTCTAATCGATGACCATTGTCGCGGGCAGATCTCACCCCTCCTGCGTGTCTACGTGTCAGCGCCACCAGTCCCTAACACACTCCAATCTTCCCTCGTGATACTTGTTGGCGTCGGCATCGCAGGGGATCGGAGTCCGAATAGTACCTAGACTCCCTGCACATGAGCTTTGGACCATGCTGTGGCAGCAGCCTCTTCCAGCAAGTACATCTATGTGCGAGAGATACGAATGCAAGTCGACTACACTTGTTCATTCTAAGTTTCCTTTCCTGTGGGTAGCGTACAGGGAACAAGTGCGCCCGGCGCGAGGCCGAGACACAACAGGGGAGCTGGTATCTGGTATCAAGAAAAACAGAACAGTCCCTGGTAAATAAGAGTAAAATGCAAGGCAAGTTTGGACTTGCAGAAGGTAACGCTGATGATAAAAGGAATTTTTTTGTGGGAATCTCTGGAAGATATGGATTAAGTCCGTAATTCAACCATTCGACCCGAAAGTAAAAGGGAGGATATTGAAGCTGTACATGAATAATTAAGGTCATAAGGGACAGACCCCCTCAAGGTAGGTGGTCCGTAAAGATCCAGGCAGGGACAACGCCCAGTGAATGCTGTATCAGAACACCCCAGAACCCCACCGGAGCCGATGTGACCCAAAAGCAAGAAACAAAACCCGTGAGTGCGCCTAGATGCAATGCATGATATGATCATAATCGTACGTGTCAGAGGTTTGACTCGCGCGGTCGCGAGACAGCGAAGAAGAGAGGTAGGGGTATCTACCATCCCTTGACGTGGTATTCCCATGGACCATAGTCGGTCGCGTAGTTGGTCCAAGAGCCATTCTTCGAGAAGTCCTTATCCCGAGCCTGGTTGCCGGCATTCATATCGCCTGCCCCCGACGGACCGACGCCCGGAGCCCGGTGTGGTCCCTTCGGTCCGGGGTACTCCTGCAGATTCTTCATGTCGTGGGCGGTGTGTCTGCGCTTCAGGAAGGCGTTCGCGGTCGCGCTCTTCTGTTGGCGCTCCCAGAGAAGGTGTCGGCGAAGAGATTCAGTCAGCTCGGTCGCAAGCATGTTGCGGCGGGTGGTGCGTGGCGAGTGGGCAACGGACTGCGGGTTGGGTGGCTTCATGATGATGGGTTTGGACCGGGGAACGTCAGGGCCACGCATGGTGAGGTTTTCGTCTTCGTTTTCAGGAGGCGATGTAGGAATGGAGGGACCGTTGGGTGATGTCAAACGGGATCGTTGGAGCGCGGGACTGGACCGGAATGCATTTCCTTGCATCCTGCCTGGTTGGTGCATCATCATGGTGAGAAGCGATCGCCGAGACACCAGATTCGGCCGAGAATCAACCCGTTGGAACATCTCCGGCCGCTCGTCCACGCTCGATTTGCCGCTCTCTGTCACCGAGTCCTCCCAATCAGAATCCTCATCATCCTCGATGGCGCTTTCAGAGACTTCATCGTCGGTCTCGATGGCGTCCTCATCAGAGCGACTGGGGCTCTTAGTCGGAGGGCGAATGGTAGAGACTTGATCGCTGAATGAGGCGACCTTTTTTGACGGACTGGATTTGACAGCGCCAGTACTGGGCTTGAGGGCAGAGCCGCTGGCCGGGGTATCCTGTGGGGCCTTTGTGACCATCCGCTCCTCGAAAGAACTCTCATCATCGTCTCCAGAAGATCCGCCTAATGTAAACATGCCTCCCTTCTTCTTGAGTGGCGAGGGTTTGAGTTGAGTGGTCTGGCGGGCGGGGCTCGGGTCGGCAGCCAGCCTCGGTTGCGACCGGTAGGAAGAGGAGATGTGCGAAGGAGAGAAACCACGGACAACGCTGGGCGACTTGGTCAATTCATTCCGGGAGGGAAGCACTCCAGAAGAGGAAACACTAGTGTCAGATGCATTCACTTGAGCAGAGTCGCTCTCATTGCCTTCGGGAGCCGTAGTTGAGCAGGATTCGGTGGATTCACGGGGTTGCGGCACCGGGCGGGGGAAAGCCGGGACCTGTCTAGCAGTAGAGACGGAGGGAGGAGTCGGAGTTGGAGTAGAAAGTCGTGGGGTGATGTCGACAACCGGAGCAGCAGGATCGACCATGGGTGTCAGCGGCTCCAGGCTCTTCCTCTCCTTGATATTGAGGACCATCCGCTCGAGGTCCAGCGAGGTGATGTGCTTCTCCTTGCCACGGCCCAGGCTAGCCAGCGAGTCTTCACGGACAACTGCCGGTCTGTAATCAGAGAATTGGGGACGCTTGATGTGAGCCTCGATGCGTTCGGCCTGATCGGACGCGGCCGACTCGACACTGGCGGAGAGCTCCGGAAGGTCGGCGGCCTCGGAGCGCAGCTTCGGCAAAACTGAGGTATCGTTGGAGCTTTCGGGTTCGACACAGAATGTCTCGCGAGTCCACAGGCGCCAGCTCAAGTTTTCGAGCCGACGGCCCTGGTCCATATAGTCGGCACATTTCGAGAATACTGCGAGGAAGAGTTAGTCTGCAATCCAAACTGGCGAAGAACGTCAAGAACTCACCCATCCACATTCCATGAAGACTCTGCGCATTCGCGGTATCCACCTTGTGGATATTGTCCGCGTCCACCGTCAAAACGGGCGTTGTCAAAGGCATCGTAGCGGCGCCACAATTAAAATTGTGGTCGACTGCGATGGTGAGGGAGCGAGAATCGATGTTCCGGGGTCGCCGTCTTCCCCGAGAGTGGTCGTACGGCGGTTGGAAACCGAAGGCGAGGGTTCTCGAAGGCTTGGTGGGTGAAAGGGACCGCCTTGAAAATTCGAGTCGGGTTCTGCAGTGCTGCTGCAGAGAGTTGATCAATCGAGAAATCGGCACCTAAGCTGCAATCGAATGCGTCTGCACTGGATCCAGCTATTTGCGAGTGAGGCGAGTGAAAGATCCGCGGCAAAAAATCGACGTGGTGGTTGAACGTTCGTCAAATCTCCGTCAGGGCGCCACCGAGATCGGAATGATTCTGATAGGCGGGAGAAGGGGAGCCGGATCGAACGCGTTAAAAGAGGGATTGACGCGTCCTCTGGCGTTGAGATTGTTGAGGGAAGTGGGTGAGAGGTGATTGACGGGTAGATGGTGAAGAAAGAGAGGAGGAGAGGAGAGAGATGGAGAAGGCAGTCGGAACGATAATAAGAATGACGGGGGCAGCGGGTGGAGTGGAGTGGAAAAGAGAGGGGGAGGAAATTGATAATAAAATAAAAAAGAAAAAGAAAAGAAATTCGGTAAAAATGGCGAAAGTTACGGGAGAAAGGACCAAAAAAGAAAAAAAGAAAATTACCCTTTTCGGCACTGAGAGCGCAGTCGGTGAAGGGGAAAGAAAATTCAGTCGCATCACGGGGCCAGCCCCAGTACCCACGGTACGCCTGTTTTACCGCCAGTCATCGGGCGTACCCCGGTATTCACACCTTAAAGGGACTGCACCATGTGTATGGTATGGTAATCAGGGTACACTCGCGGATACCGTACCGGTCTGTTTCCGGAGTTCGTCCTTACCTGCCTCTCTGGTCTTAGATCTCAATCTCAGATCGAAGACAGATGTTCCTACTGAACTGGTGACCTGTCGCGCAAAAGCAAAATGTTCAACACGGCAGATAAAGAGCACTCCAGTATCGACTTACACGGCAATCTCCTCCTAGTCTGCGACCTGGTCTGGACCAGCCACGCCACCGGCTGGTCGTTTGAACAAAGCCTCCGTTGCCACTGGCCTTGCATTGGCAATCGACGGCCGACTGACTGATGAATTGTCGTACTGTCGTCCATTGGCCGCTGAAATGGTTCAAGGTCCGGCTGACTCGTTGACTGATAACCGTCGCGGTTAAACTATTTTCGTCACGGACCCTACTAACTACTCTCGCTACTGTGAGTGATGAATGATCTGGGGTACACCGCATGCGACAGGCGATCGCCCCAAGATCTCTTTCAGCCACGTTGGTGCTCCCCAGATGGTGGGTTTGTTTTGGGCTTAGCGACCAGCGACTAGCCAACAGCCGGTACCTAGTCCAAGCCGAAGAGAGAGAGTCTAGAGACGGGATACTACTCAACTCTCCCCGGATTCTTTGTGATCTCTGCTGGTCTGGTGTAGAATCCCGGGGTTTGTACATGCCAGATGAAAGCAGCAAGCATCAGAAAGGGATGGTCGATCGATTTGATTCCCAGCATACCGGGGAAGCAGTCTGGTACTTCCGGCCATCTCATCTCACCCTCGCTTCATTTCGGGCCTGCACCTTCGGTTTCAAAATATCACGAGTAAAAATAACATGATATGTAGTCGATTCCATGCATCAGTGATCGGTCAGATCATCGTGCAAGCAGTTTTCATTTTTCGCTCATTTTTCGGGCCATTCTCCCTTCTCTGCGACAGGCATCACCTGGGATCGCCTGTCAGCCACCAAGTACATTTCCTTTACCGCCCTTTGCTTTCTTATCTCCCGATATGCCACATCCTGGTCGCCTTCTTTCTGCTTCCATCTCTCAGAAGGACACGCCGGTCCAAAGAAAGTGTCACAACCCACCGTAGGGGGGTAGTCACGAGCCTGCCAGCTGGCATCGAAGGGTTTCGTCTGGAAGGGAGGTCAGAAAGAAGGATCAGCATGCTACAGTCGCGAGTAGGAAGGCCAATACGGAGACGGCCGGGCTCTCTCAAGCCGTTATTGTTCGAGATTATTCACTCGGTCAGGAGTTGTTCACGCGGTCCCGGGGCAGTGGCCGTTGTAGACGCTCCCTTGCCTGCTCCGGACTAGCGGAGGCATTTGGGACCTTTCCTCGGGCTGCCCCCACACACATCATTGATCCTTCGACTAAGCTACTAAGCTTTAGCTAAAACCCGAGGCGTTGGGTTTATTACACTGGCGACCCGATCGACTCCCTATCGACGCCGTCATCGGGGCAGAGTTGCACAGGACGCACGTTTCATCCATCATGTGATATCGCACGTTGGACGAGAGGTCTGCAAAGTCGCCGCCTGTCCTCGAGGATGTGGGATGTGGGATATCGTCGGGCGCCTCCATGAGTCCCTGTTGCTTTGTTGCCGCTGTTATTGATGATCATCTGGGGGATTCTGGGGACGAGTCTCCATGTTTGCGGGGATACAGTCGGTCTGCCCTTGCCCCGACTCCACTTCCGACATGCTGGTCTGCTTGGTCGTTTGATCTCTTCCTGATCATCATAGTATCCAATAAGGCAGAGCGGGGCAATGTTTAGAAGTATATTTTTGCGGTTCTGTTGCTCACTACCCGAGCACGTCTCCTGGTTCGCCCTGAACAGTTCGCTCTACGGACTATTCCCTGTCGAAGTCATGTATGACACGACTCGAGAATCACCTACAGCATGCAAATCATCAACCGCCACTCGTGCAGCCCATATGAGATGCTGACATCCATTTGACAGCCTTGCATAGGACTTCGACAAATCTGTCAGGTCATCTTCACGCTTGACATCTTGATGACCTCAGAAGAGTACCGATGGGAGTCAGCAAATAATCACTTCACAAGTCAGTGTCTGTCCAGGTCGGGTGGTACAAGTGGCATGACGAAGCTGCAGAGACTCACGTTGAATCCCGTCGGGGCTCCACTCCCTAGAACCAAGACAGCCCGTAGGAATTGACCAGGGTGATCGTTACAGCCATCACGGCGAGGACATGTTTACCAATTGCCTCTTCAGACGACCAAGTCACCACTGACAGACAAAATGCGGCCTTGCCGAGGTTTCATGCCCAGGTTTTACTGGTGGAGGAAAGCCATGCCGAGGCGAGCACGCTCTTCGACATCAGTCATCTAGAGGGCAATGATCGAGAAGAGCAGAAAGAGCCGCGAGAACTGCCAGCGTGGCCTACAAAACATTCCGAACCCAAGGCGTAGATCATGGATACACATAGCTCTGGTCGAGGAACACCTGACCTGACACCTCGAGAAGTCGCCGACGCGCTTCGGAATCGCCTCACTCTCACAGTCTAGTCGATCCCACCAGCTCATACGGTACCGCTCGCGTACCTATCCAATACAGCGAGTCTGGGCTGAAAGTGCACGCCACAGCAAAGTCGCGTTGTGGATCATAAAACAGTGGCAAGGTCACGCGGCCATGTCACATGATGTTCAGGAACGCCCTCGGCAGGGGCTTGTGACGGTGACGTACTTGTTCGACTTGTTCATCGTTCATACCGGAGACTTCAATATTGGGGCGATTACGTAGGCGACTATTGAATGGGTTCGGGCTGCAATGTCTCTTAGGAGACGTTGCGAGGCGTTCGATGACAGGTGGAGATACTGTGATGACAGTTACCGGCCAGCCCAATGAGGTGGATCGGGCCTGGTGTCAGGTGCCCATGAATTTGATATCTCATGGATTCAATTTTACAAGGAGCGCCCCTCGAGCAGGAGCAACCAACGACTCCAATCTTGACGAGGTGTTACAAACGAGGCCAAATGTGGCTGGTCAAGACGCGAGCGGATGGGATGCCCCAAAGCCATAGCCGTCAGCGTTCTTTGTGATTCTGGTAGTTAGGGAGCAGCCATTGACATAAAGTTAGGCTTTCATGTACGCCTCTCAAAATCATCACCAGAGGCGCTTCACTCCAACCTATCTCTTTGTCAAACTTGCCAGTAGCAGATCACGACTTGGTATGTAGCCGCCCACGTCTGATCAGTGATCAGACGAGCAACCAGGCGCCATCAACGTGACAAAGAAAATCTGTACAAAATTTGGGAAAGCCACAAACAAGGGCTGAGAGCATGTCTCTCATCATCCATGAGGCTCTCAGCCCAGCACCGGGGAGATGGAAAGATAGTCCCGACTCGCTGATTCGTTTATGCAAGGGTCGATTTAGTCTCGTCCGGGGAGCACGGGAGTGGAATCCGAACAAGCATAGTTTCTAGACCCACGGTCAGATGAGCGCTGGACCGCGGTCAAAGTCAATCTGGTTGGCATTCATTCCAATGAGCTGCCTCTGAGCGAGCGATCGGAGGATTCCTTTCATCATCGCTTCTTGATCTGTGAACGCTCGTTCTATCAAGAGCTTATTTATTCGGCACGGCGTCATTTTCTCCATTGATCGACTGTAGGGCGATATCCATGTGACCTTTATGAGTCGAGTGGCTGGGAAGATGACTGTCCCTGCAATGAATGCCAAACGAGACTGTCTAGTTCAAACCGAGATCGGGGTCTTTGAGCCCTGCAGTCCAGCCGGAAGCAGAACATGCATATCCGAGACGATCATCTCGACCCGCTGTCAATAATGTTCTCCTGGGATCGCAATAGTCTTCAACTTTCCAGGTCGTTTCAGTCTGATCAAAGATCAGTCGTACCTGGGGTCATGTGGACTTCACGAGTCAAGGGTAAAACTAGTGACACGGCACTATCGCGTCTGCATCTCAGATCCTGGATCATTGACTAGGTTTGCCCCTGGCTACTATATCTCTTGTATCCCATCCGACACCATAGACTCATCCAGACCTCCAGTCGACCTTGTCTGTTCCTATCCGACAAGAGAAACACCAGAGCGCATACCTCCAGAGGTCATTTTCACCTTTGGCTCAGACCTACGTGGACCTGACCCAAACCCCACGATCATCGATGATACCCCTTGTTTGAGACGTGCGCACCGAAGATATGTGAGCTAATCTACACTCCCTCGAAGCCCGCAGATCAGTTTCCGGGTGCTCGGGTGCCCTGGCATGTCTCTCCCCATTCCCGAGATAGTGGACCCTTGATTTTGGCCAGACTCATGTCCTTTTACACATGACGTGGGTGAGGGCTAAACTGCGTAGGCGTTGTCTCCAGCCACTGCCTTGCGGCTGATATCAGCGAGTGATGCGAGAAAGGCATTCATCAGGACCAGTTGTTGTGTATTGACTTTCTATACTATTCTAGTATTATTATAAAGGTTATGCGTGCTTCAATGTGAATTGGTTATATATTTTCCCCCTACCTGATTCGTCTCGCCCAGTTCAGCCCCCTCTGCCTGACTCGAATGCGACAGTGACTAAAAGGAAAGATCCAAAACCCGGTTCGATATTTTCGAGACTATTCGATCTATAGACCAGGTCAACGTTCCGAAATGTGATACAAAGAACTGGCTGATACATTCACTTGGGAGCCTCGAGAAGTCCAGGCCCACAAGTGATCTTCAGCCTTCCACAAGCATATCGTATATATCACCGCAAATCAATTCAAACACAACCAATCAAACACCCAATCAACAAAACATGGCCTATCTTGACCAAGTGCATCGGTCAGTACACGGCCCATCAACCATCAAAATAGGGCCCCGTCTTCTGCCAGGTCGCATTGCTTTTTCCCCAGCGTATTGGACGGCTGCCGCGGCTTCGAACAGAGACAAGCCCGATCGGGCGTTTCTCGGTGTGATCGTGGCTAATATGGCTTGCGCGGGCGGGTCTGCGTGATGGATATGTACATGCGCAGATGTATGTATGTGCATCATGCCCAACTGTGCCTGTGCCGCTTTGTTTGCTGATCGCTACAAGGCTGTCGGGGTCATGCGGCTGTCTGGGGTCTGGGGTCTAGACCGTCTACTCTTTGGTCGCCTGAAATAGGGTGGCAATGTCAAATATGGCTGTGGATGTGCCCATCGTGGATGACAGCCACTGAACGCCTTCGCTGTCCGACCTCCTCGGGTTTTGTATATCTGTATGAGCCGCCGCCACTTTTGCTGGAAGCGCCTGGCGATGTGACTGACTGAAGCTTGTTTAGCAGACTCTAGATGTTCGACGTAGCGTCCAGACCCCTACGAGGATGGCTTGTGGCTTTTGAACAGATTCGTCTGTCATCTAGAGAGCGTCCGGGGACTGAACTGAACGCGCAGCTTGAAAATCTATCGGTTCTGTGATCCTCACTACATAGTTCTCGATGTTCTCGACAATAGAAGTAGGGCGTCAATAGATACCACTCCATGTGTCGCAATGACATTGAAATCCGGAATCAATATTCATCAAAGAAGGCCGTCACGTAGAGGATTTGTCAAAAGCGGGGCGACAATCCGGTGAAGAGGTCAGAATGGGGGAGCATCCCAAGCTCCCCAACCAACGAATAAACCAACATCAGTAGAGAGTACTAGCTAAAGACTAGACTTTAGCCAATTTTCACAGGCTCAGAAAGCACTGGCAAAATGGCATCTGACTAGTACGCTCACCTTATCATAGAAGTATTGTCATTTCTGGAATACAGTTACATATCCTCAGTGACTTCGAAGAAATAACAGAGGCGACTAATTAAAGCAACGTGACATGGAAAGAGAAAACCAGTGTGTCAAGACAAAAAGCTTTGATAGCGATCGATCACTTGGGTTGTGATGTGTTGACGCTTGACAGGTCCATCACCGTCGTGTGACGGGCCCAACGACATCCTGAAGCAGCGGCATCGAATGAGTCGACGACATTGACAGCTTTAGCGCTGTCAAAGAACACAACTCAACACCCTGATACGCTTTGAACAAATTTCAGTCATCACGAGCAAAGGAGAAAGACCTTCTCATCTCGCCGCCACGAACAGATCAAAGCCACGTCAATAGCCGCTGTCCATGTGAACACCAACCTGCAGCGCCAGATTGAGGCTGATGACCCGAGAGCCCGTTGTACATACACCAAGTACATCGCATCTGGCTAAAACATGATTCTCGTGTTCATCCAGCATCTGTGTTATGTCTGTCTCACCTCGCGCTGCAATCTCCAACTGCGCCCAGTCATCTGAACTGCTGTTTGTGTTGCCCGGCAAAAGTCGCAGCCCAGCGCGGCTAATGTCGACCACGATTATCCAGAAACAGAAACAGCCTCTTTTGGGTGACATGGTCCTATTTGAAATGCAAACTGCGGAGATCATTCTGCCTGAGTGCATCGGATTAGATCACCACCCACACCACACACAGACACGCCCAGCAGCAGGAGCAGCGATAGCCACCGGGAATCTAGGTCTCACTGATTTCGATCTCGTCGCGTTGACAAGGCAAAGCACTAACAGATCAGTGCCCCGCCGGTACCTGTCAGTGCATGTCACACCGCAGAGACATTTACATCTTGACTGACGCCGGAGCTCAGAACCGTACTGATCCTCTGCGATGTGGTGAAGCTGACTCACCTTGCGGCGGCGCCCATCGCTGGCCATCTGCAAGCCTTTCCAACACGACCTGCCACAGCTGATGACTAGCTTTCAACTGAGCCGCGGTTACCGACGTGATCTCTATCGCTGTGTGCTATGTATAGATTCGGGGGTAGCCGCGATACCAATTACCACCAGATGGGCCTGTCGACTGGTTTGATACAGCGTGAAGTTGAGGTTGCTTTCCATCTCGTAATACTTGGATAAAGAGCAAGACATACTCTCACAGTATCAGCTTAATTCTAGATGGTTCTCGAACTGAAAGATGGAGGAGATGACTTGGTCAGCGAGAAACTGTGGCTTGATGGCTTGATGCAGACAGATGAAAGCCCTACGTAGATCTGGACTTGTCTCACTACTAGAAGATACAGGGTCTAGAACAATCAAGATTGACCAGAAGTGACCAGAAGTCAAGAAATTGTCCACACGAATTCCCATGGCGGTCTACAGAAATTAACACCATAACCAAAGCTATCGATCGCCCGCTTTCACATGCTTCGATCTCAGTCAAACCCAGAACCCAGATGATCCCAGTCAGCAATGCCCATTGCGGCGCAATGACCCGCGAGCTCAGAACTCTGCGAGCCACGAGTCGTGGGGAACTGGGGTTGCACTTCCACGCGCTGTGTAACGATGGCAGCCCGACTCAGTCCCAGTTCCCTGTCCGCAGACTCGATCATGCCAGTTCAAGCAATGCAAAGGAAAGAACTTCTAAAAAGTCGTCGCCATTGTAGAGCTCGAAAGAGGTTGGCGAAGTTGCGACGATACAAGCCTTGACGCTGTACAAGCTTGATGGTCGTTCAGGGTGATATTGCGATTCGGGCGTCCTGGTCACAGACAGTTATGGTTATACCAACCCATCTTCCAGATCCTCCCATAGGCGGAGGTAATCTAGATGTAGACAGCAGAATGGACAGAGATGTCGTGCAAGAGGTTCAAGCTTCTAAGACCCAAGCACGCGCCCCGTCAACACTGACCTGGCCTCACATCGTGCTCTGTGTACATACCTTCTACAATCACCACTAAGAGCTACGAGTAGGCATGACCTTCTTCGAGAACCCCATTCCCGTCGTGGTACAGATTACCTCATATCAGCCCTTACGACCTAGGTAGGCACCAGGGTCTCCTGTAGCAATCGTATGAAAGCAGGTACCCCGTTGCAGGCGTGAATGTCAACAGGTGACCCCCACGGGATCGGGAGGATTCCTTGACTGACATGTGGAACTTCAAACCACTTTGTCACTGTCCGCCTGTAGATTGGAGGCTTCAGAACAAGTGGTGACCGAAGAAACTATATCGCATGGACCTTCTTCGCTTCGTATTCGAGTAACACGGTTATGGTGATCCTCGCCTGAGGTCTGTCACCTGTTAATCTATGAGACGCCCCGAGGCTGATGAAACGATGAGAAACGGAAGTGTGTAGAGGACCGCGCATGTTCCTCGGCATCTTGGGTCGTCTTGTGAGCGTTGGATGAGCACGAGATGACCCGAGAGCCCACGAAAAACGTTTCCGGGCGAGTCTGACAAATTAGTTCGATTCGTGTATTGCTGTTCAGTTCGAGGAAGTAAAGATCGTTTGTACTTTGGAAAATGCGGGAATGACAATTGACATTCAGTACTTAAGCAGTGGCTCTGAGTATTGCAAATCCAGTCTGCCCGAAGTCGGCGTAGGACCGAAGGATGGGCACTGCGACAAGGCGAAGCAGATATACACGCCGGAGTGTATTCAGAAACGAGATAGAGATCGTCAATCCTTTTCTCATTGCAGTTGGAATGTTCTATGTAGTGAACATGTTTTACATCGAAGTCCAAAAGAATCATCATTTTTTGGCTGACGCACGAGCAAGCATACTCCAGTAGCGTCTACAAGCATTAGGACTATGAGCGGGTAACCTAGAATTCTTGATCATCGTCGCCAGAGATAATGACGTTGTTGATCTAGACACACGTTAGTCTGGAAGACGACATGAACATTGAGACTGAGCATACCTTGAGAACCATGCGGCAGAGCTGGGTAGCGAGCAGAAGCTGCTGGCGCTTGCCAATGAGCGGATCGATAGCAAAGTGTTCCCGCATATCTGTAATTCGAGTTAGCGGCTGGATAGCGATATCAATAACGTGTGATTGCTTACCGTTGCTGCCAGTCAGCATGCAGTCAACACCCAGGCGGGAGTTCTTCTCCTTGACCTGGCGCGACTTGATGGAGGCAAGAGTCTCAATCGGGCTGAGGCCAGAGTTCTCAGCCAAAGCCAGAGGCACGGCATCCAGGGCATCGGCGAAGGCACGCATGGCATATTGCTCAATACCAGGGCTCTGTACATTTCAAACAGTGTTAGCCTGGCACCAGACGAGCCAGATGTAGGTACAACGAACCTTGACGGCGGCATCCTCCACGGCCAAAGAGCAAGCAATCTCTGCAGCACCACCACCGTAAACCACGCGGTTGTCACGAACCAGGTTGCGGACGACACACAGGGCATCGTGTAGTGATCGCTTGGCCTCGTCGATGATCTACCAGACATATTAGAAGGGTTCAATCGCAAACCCAAGGAAGCGAAACTTACCATCTTGTTGCTTCCACGAATGAAAACAGTGACCGCCCGGCTGTTGGCGCATTCTTCAATGACCAGCATCTTCTCTCTTGTAGTGCCAAAGGTCATCTCACGCACACGACCAGCGGTACCCAGCTTGTCCGCGCTCAAATCCTCAAATCGTGGCACAATACGACCGTTTGTCGCGATGGCAATCAACTCAATCTCGGGGCCACCAACCCACCGGACAGCGGGTAACTTGTTCTGGAGGAGCAGGTGATTGGCCTCGTCATCGAAACCCCACTGACAGATAACAAGATTGGCTCCAGAGTCCTTGAGGTTTTGGATCATCTCAGTGAACTTGTTTCTCTCGTACTCTTGGAGCTTCTTGAACTCCTCAACCGAAGTAATGTCGAGTTTGTGCTTGGTCTTAGGCTTCGGAGGTTCAAAGGGGCAGGTCAGGATGGCCAACTTGGCATCTTGTACCTCATCAGGCATCTGGGGGTGGGAGAAATCCTTGTCGACGATAACACCCTTCACGAGTAACGAATCCTCAAGAGAACCTCCGACCTTGCCGTCCACCTTGATCAGTTCGAAGTCGACGTCCTTACGCTTAAGATCCGCAACCGAGAGCACGGCATCGACGGCGATCTTGGCGAACTGGTCGTGAGACTTGGAGACACTGTAAAGGAGTCAGAAAAGACCACTTGCCGTCCAAGAAGGCTCAACCTACATCTTGCTGCCCAGGCTGGTCTTAGCAACCTTGAGAAGATTGCTGGTATCGTCGAGTGTGAAGGGAATTTCGTCGCTGATCTTGTCCAACTCTGCAACAGCGATCTCGCATGCCTGGTCATAGCCGTCGGCTATCCGAATAGGGTGGATGCCCTTGTCAATCAGCTCCGAAGCCTGCTCCAGCATGGCCGCCGCCAAAACCACTACACCCGTTGTGCCGTCACCGATTTCCTCATCCTGGGATTTCGAGAGCTCGACCAGCAGCTTAGCAACGTTGTTGGTAATTTCCATCTATAAAGTCCAATGTATCAGTGGTTGTTGACGTCGGGAATTGGAATTCGTGGTGAAAGGGGTCGAATCGAACCTGGGAGAGAATGGTTGCGCCGTCGTTGGTGACAGTGATATCGCCATCAGGGGAGATCAAAATCTTGTCCAAGCCACGAGGACCCTAATGCAGTCAATACAAAGTGTTCCATCAATTGACCCTGGCAGACCTTACCAGAGAACTCTTGACAATGTTGGCCACTGTCTTGGCAGCAACAATGTGCGACTTGACAGCTTCAGTGCCATGCTGTCTCTTCTTCTTTCCTTGGCTATGGGCAACGAGTTCATTTTGTCAGTTTCCAATTGTCCCATCTCGAGTCAAATGGTGGTGTCAAAGCGGCTGGGAGGATATTTCGGTGGACGTACTCGCGAACAACAATAAACGGACGACCCTGCTCATCCTTCATCACCGAAGCTAGCCATAAGGGTCAGATGCTGGACGACTGAGAGCACGTTCAAAAGAGTCGCAGTGATAATACCTTGAGAAAGATCAAGCTCTGTAGATTCGGAGGTCAGGGTCAGCAACAGCACCGGGGGGTAATGAGGGGCATTGGGGGAGGGAGCTCATACGCATCGCCATGTTGACGGTGGACTGCCACCAGGCAGGGGATCAAAGGGTTGGATAGATAAGTAAGAGCTCAAAAAGAGAAGAGAATTCCACAAGGCCGTTTTCTTGAGCGATGCGGAGAGGATGAAGCTATCGGGCTCGCAGATGGACACAAATTAAATTCTGGTTTCCCAAAAGGGTTTAGTGTCTCCGTTCCGCCTTCTCAGCTATCACGCGCGCTCTCGACTCCGTTTACCCCAGCTTTCATCGCGAGCTACTTTTCTTCCCATTCGAGCGCAATCATCGAGGAGGTTGAATCCTCTCACCGTCAAGCTGTTCTCACGAATCAAAAACCTCATCTCCCCAGCTCGAACCAACATGCCTCGTGAGTGTTTGCTGCGCCTTGTTGACTTTGACGTGCCTTGCCGCGCTGCGCTCCCCTCTGCGCGACGTCGCTAACATCAAAAGCAGCTCCCGTCGAGGAAACGTCAGACGAGGAGTCTGGAGACATACCTTTCAGTACCGCCAACAATGCGCCGGAGGACAATGAGAACAATGCCGATGGCCAAGAGGAGGAAGACGAGGAGGAAGACGAGGACGTGTGAGTTTGGCTAACACGCAGCAGCTGGACCAATTGTCTGACACAATACAGTTACATTGTGGAGAATATTCTGAAGCATGACTTCCAACCAGATGTATGCTCACATATTCATTATGTTTAGTTTCCACAGTCCACATGCGCTAACAATTGGCAGGGCACCCTCCTCCTTCAAGTCAAATGGAAGGGATGGGAAAAGCCTGAAGACCTCACTTGGGAACCTGAAGAAAATCTAAAGTGCGCACCTATCCGCAATTCCTGCTATATTTTTGTTCACACGTTTGCCGACACGTGCTTATAGGGATGGCGCCAATGATGTGTTGGATGAATACTACAAGAAGATCGGGGGTCGTCCTCAGAAGCCTGCAGCCAAGCCTGGTCCTGGGCGAAAGCGCAAATCCACCGCTGACTCTAAGTCGGTCACTCCCAGTGCTCCTTCGGCTGCAGAGCCTAAACAACGGAGGAAGTCAACAAAGGCGGAAGAGACCCCGGTGGAGACGGACCTCGAGATGGACGACTGGGTTCCCAAGAGCAACAACTGGGAAAAAGAACTCGAGTCTGTTGACACTATCATCCGAGATCCAGAAACCAATGGCCTCTACGCATTCATCCTCTGGAAGAACGGCAAGAGGTCTCGCGTGTCGATCGAGAGCTGCTACGAGAAATGCCCTCGAAAGGTCAGTGCATACATTGTTGACGCGAGGGGATATCAAGGTTGCTGACTGCCTGATAGATGTTGAAGTTCTACGAAAGCCATCTGTAAGCCAGCGCTCGATTAGAATTCAGGTTCAAAAACTGACTGTCCTCTAGGGTCTTCAAGGAAGGTTGAACAGCTACATTCAGGTTGCGGGCTCGTATAGAGCAGGAGGACACTCGAGATTTTATGGCGGACGCTTTGCTATCCGCGAAGGATTTGCGACTACCATTTTCTAGGAGCTCATAGGAGTCAGGTTTTTCTTTCCTTTCCCGTTTCGTGGCCGGAGTCTCCATTGTAGGATAAGAGACACAAAGGGCCGTTTTGCAATTCTTCACGATTCTAATGGCAGAGAAAAACCGGCTATGACCATTCTTCGACCCGTGGAGGCTAATCGGCGATATTGGACCTGTATCAGTTTCTCTGTTTCCTTGTCTGCCTTTTTGGATAATCTTCCAGTACGGCTAGGCTGTTCCCATGTAATATACAATCGTCATTAAAGCGATTAAAGCATTCCTCTTTCCCGAGCCATGCGTAAGTATTCCCATCTGGAGTTGCTTGCATCCTGGCCATGTTTCATGAGCACCCTCTGGATACCTCGAGCATCCTGTCCTTCAAGGCACCTATCATCTTCTGCTGTCCATATGCCAGGCAGATCATCCGGTATGCCTTTCTCAGGATCCCAGTGTTCGAGCACGCTCTCAGCAAGTTCCTGGTCCATGTTCGCTGAGCGCAGCACCGAAATGATAGTCGATTCATCGGCGTTCCCTCGTGCTAATTGTGAATCAATCCACCCGTCCACGTCGGGCAACTCGCTCTCGTCGGTCTCTTCGCCGTCCTCCGGTTCTGGACTTGATGGTGGGAACAGCATTTCCAAGAAGAGGGGATCTACCGCATCTTGGGTACTATTAGTAGGCTCAGTCTGCAATGACTGCGTGGTTTGCAATGCTTTCGAGGCTTCTGTGGGCTGCTCGATAGCAGGGGATGGATGATGGGTATAAGAAATAGGTTGCGTTGTCATTGATGGTTCGTGCGGCCGTGGCATGGATGGAGGATTCGCGATGGAAGTCCCTGGTGCAGGGCTTCTCGGAGCTTCAACCATTCTCCGCTTATTCGACGGTGAAGGCGTGACTACGCCGGGGGCACTGGCGGGTGACTGCGGTCCTGAATCACGTTTTCGCTTCGAATTAGGGTCCGCTGAATGGGCAGACATGGTATGTGAAGCTTCGCTTTGTCTGACCGGCGCCTTCTGATGTTGATGTGCAGGTTGAGGCTGTGTGGGCGCCGTGGTTTCCAACCGTCTAGCCCCGTGCACTAGCTCAGGTCTAGGAGCGCCGCCGCCTGGGCGTGGCTTCCCACGGAGAATCCTGAGGTATCGGGAGCGCCAGGATTGCCATGAATGTTGGGGGAACTGTATCACAGGGATCAATATGGTGGTGACTGACTGGGGAGATGACCCGTACCTTTTGAGCCAGTTCCTGATAGATCTTGGTGCCACTGATCGGCGCATTCTCTTCCAGTTCATACGGATAAAGATAATCATAAGCGATCTGGTCTTCTTGCAACGAATAGTCCGTTCGCGTACCCTTTTTGGGAATATGAGACGCGCCCATTGGACGTGGAGCAGAAGGGCCTGTCCGATGGGCCTCGAGATCTTCAAGACGACCATTACGGACCGAGCGCTCTACGTATTGATAGGAAGTCCTGCTACTTGGTGAGCGACATGCAAGCCATCAATTGATTCAGAGATTCGTACGTGTCCGCAGGGAGGTTTTTCCTCGTGTGATCCACGAGCTTGACATCGGCCTCTTTCTCAAACAGCACGACAACGCCACCATTTTGCTTCATCAAAATTAGCCCATGCTGCCAGGGAAAATATTTGGAGGATAACAAACCGAGATCATTTCCTTAAGCCTTGTTCGTTGCGGGATGTTCTGGGACAGCCAGAAACGCGCGCCTTGGAAGAGATTGCTCGTAGTCGACTGGGCTCCTGAGTCTCGCATCTTTGTAACTATGTAAAGCCAGCCGGTGCGGTTTTTCAGACCTCACTTCTCGACGTTCATGTCAACTGATATCGCGCGCTCCCTTTGTCCCGATCTTTTGACGCGCTGTCACGTGTTTACGTGTCGAGTTGATTGCGTTGAGCTGGTGACACGGACGAAGAGTGATCAAATTGCGAACGTCATCGTCGTCTGCTCCTCGATTTCTGAAATCTCCATATAATCACATCGAGATCAGTGGGAATGTGAGTCTGCCGGTTGAAGTGGGAACGCCTGTTTTGGATGGGCTTGCACGTGACCGAGTGAGAAGAAGCCGCGATTGACGCTGACGAGTCAACAACCTCACGAAAGACGAGGCGAAGGTCTAAGGATAATGGAGACCAGCTGAGAGGACCAAGACCTCTTCTTTATCACAGAGGAGAAAGTTCACGGCACATCAAGCGGGAGAGCCCGGTGATTGCCCGCCATGGGAGTCCTCCGCAATGTCGCTCTGGTGATCTTGGGTATCTCAGCCTTCACTTTTATCGCTCTTTTTGGTCGGCTTCCTGCTTTCAGGTGAGTCGAACTGAACAATAGTGATGGCACTGTATCTGACAAATGTCAAGGAAAACACCCATTGCCTGGTTGCACCGGGTGGTGTGGGTATATTTTCCTAATGGAGTCGCCTTGCTCGACTCTCGCTTCCTCGGTGGTCGCCTCTTGAGACTTTGGAATCGCTCTGGTAGCTATATTCTGAAGGAAAATCATCCATTAGTCTTGGTCAGCACATGGACATCCATTTTCAAGACAACTTTCTTCTAACATTCCTGCTAGATCTTCTTCGTGGGACTGCTTGCAATCGGCGAATGCGTTTTTCTTCCCCCAGCTTGGCCCAGGATGTCGAGCGTTCACAAATTGTGGGTCCCAGGGCTGGTAGTCTTGCCGTATATCTTGCTCTACAAGTGTGTCGTGACGAAGTCCTTCATCACGCCAGACAACCACGAGGCAGAGATGAAGCGGTATCCGTATGACCGCGTTCTGTTTCATCCTGGACACCTCTGTCGCACCTGTGGTTTCTCCAAACCGGCACGCAGCAAGCATTGCAGCTTCTGCAAAGCCTGTGTTTCCCGACACGATCATCACTGTGTGTGGTTGATGAACTGCGTGGGAGCCAACAACTACGTTTATTTCTTGTTGTTGCTACTCTCTCTGTCAGTCATGTTGATCTATGGGACAGTCCTCGGCTATGCGCTTCTCTACCAGACTTTGCAAAAGTTGGCATCACCAGAACTGCAGGCAGCCATGAAGGGCTGGACGATGTATTTCAATGTCTGGGCCATCGTGATAACTGCCGACCCGAGGATTGGAACCGTGACATTGTTGATGCTGATGACAGCTCCGCTGGCTGTGGCCTTCTTGGCCTACCACCTCTATCTCACCTGGGCTGGCACAACGACTAACGAGAGCGCAAAGTGGTCAGATTGGAAGGAAGATGTCGCAGACGGATTTGTCTTCAAGGCCAAACGAAGCCAAATTCCTGATGCACCCCCGCCTGTGGATTTCGGCGATCGACCGTGGCCCGTGAACAGTGATCAAATTCTGGTTACAGATGATGAACCTCCCATGGAAGGCTACATCCTTGCATCGGACTCGAATTTTATCAATTATTCTGGAGAGCCTGACGGTGCCACTGATCCACGATGGACACAGCCTTCCACCATGAGAGATATTGACAATATCTACGATATGGGATTTTGGGATAACCTCAAGGACGCTATAGGGCTGTCAGTTCGAAGATGACCCCATATTTTGGCAATATTAGGTTTCGAAACTTTTGAACTTTCAGGCCTTGGTACAAAGAAAGTAGAAATGGGTCAACCAAAAGCCCTATTCAAATCACAAATTTGAAGTCATCAACAATTTACAGATTGGTGGGCTTCCAGAAGCACTTTCCATCACGACAATGGATAGACTCCATAAGCGACCAGTGAGGATTGCACTATTCCACGAACAAGGGCTCACAATCATCAGGATCCAGTTCAATTTCAGCTCGTAGCTCTGCAACGTTTGAAGCGATTCATACTTCCAAATTGGCATAGTGTACACAATCTCTCAAGGAAGGCGGTCAATGAGGCGGTCACAATATTTCCACGCGGACCCGCCAATTCTTATGATCATTTCATCTTCTTGGAATTATTTTCTCCCACCGCGAGTCCCTCATAAAGCTTCGTTCGGTGTCCACGCTTCCTGCGAAATGGCAGACAAGAAGCCATTATGCACACCGGCTGAGCTGATGCTCAAGGTCATCCTGGTCGGCACCCTGAGCCATTATGAGACGCGGGGCATGATCGACGACCAGCGGTTGGAGCACATGTTGACTGCTGGAAAGCAAATCTTGTACAAGACTCACCAGGAGAGCGAAGTCCGGTATGCGCATTGCTTTCCTTACCTGTTACTCAAAGATGATACTGACTTTATACGCTACCAGGCATAACCTTGGCATGTCTCCGGACATCTGGCAAGGCCTCACAGATGTGCTCACCAAGGCGATCCCGGTCCTCGAGTCTCAGTCGTTTGCGTGGAAGAGCCCTTCGGCAACTTATGAGCATTCTTCATCGAATCTCATTGCGTACAACTACTTCTCGCTGGTGAAAGATATCGAGCGTCTCAATGACCTGTGCACTATCGCGCGAAACTTGCTTGCCACCACAAAGAAGGCGCAAAACCTGGCTGCTGAGAAAGGATTCGACCAGCGCATTCTGGCTTTGATTGACACATGTGTCCGCGTCACGGCAAGAGGCTTCGATGGCGAGACGAATGCGCGGAACGAAGAGCGCTGGCAGAAGGTCGTCAATCTCTACAAACGGCTCCTGATCACCTGTCTCCAGTTTCTGCATAACTTCATCATGCACAATGAGCAACGAAAGATGGTCCTTTGGCTGGATCTGTTTGGATATCACTCTACGGCTGACACAAACATCATCAAGCCCAGGGAGCCGTTGGATCAGACTGCCAAGTCGGAGGGCGTTGCGCCTATCGTGAAGATTGGAGAGCGAGTCATTAATCCCCCGATCAGGGCGCTCTACGACCAGACTGCCGAGGACTTGTTGCTGGAGACCATTGCAAAGTTCCCTCGGGAACCGTCAACAATCAAGGAAGAAGCGGCGATGCTGCTTCTCGCCAACATTAAGGATCATATGGAGAAGATTCTCGGGCGGGATTTGACCGATATTCAAGAAATGGGTCGGGATCCAGAGCAAGTCAAGTACATTCGCGCTGCCTTGACCTCGATCCTTGGGGCTAAGGTTGATGGATGGTCCGATCTTCAGGACCGGGCTCGCGAACTTCCGCCTGCACTACCCGAGGAAGAGGATCACGAGGCTACGAGGAAGAGGAATATCCTGACTATTGATCGTAGCTTGACAGCGGGATTCCCGCGTCTATGCTGGGCTGATATGCCCGAGGTCAACGACTATGCAGTGGATGCGCCTGTGAGCGAGGATGACACTAGCATGCCACGATCTGCCCAGTCAGCTGCCGAGACTCTTCAGGAGGCTAAGGATGAACTTATGGCTCGTCTACAGGAATCGTCCCAGATGGCCGACATGGGCGACGGCGATGCGGATTACGACACCGCTGACGCTGGAACGGTTGGCGACGAAGATTCCCGGAGCTTGGAAGGAAATGCGGATGGAAGCGTCGATGAGGAGGAAGAGGATGATGATGACGTTGATGATGAAGACAGAGAAGATGATGCTGAAGTGGACGAAGAGGAAGACGACGATGATTACCGTGGTCGGCCTGGCGACCAGCAGCGCGGCCTGCTGACGGATATTCCTCTCGTCCTTGGACCGGCAGAGATTGAAGCGCTGCCTATGATTGTTCAAGCGGGCATTGTCGACAGCTTTGGCCTCAAGGGTGGTGAAAGGAATGGGGCACGGAACATGCAAGCCCTCAGATGCCACATACTACTCACTCAGGAGACTGGCCGCAACCTGCTCCGCGAGCTCCTCATCTTCATTGCGGCGTGGGATCTCCCGGATGACGAGCTCTACTTCAAGATGATGGTTCAGATTATGGAAGCAGTGCTTCGGAATGGGCTGATGTCGCATGCCTACTCGGATTTCGGCCAGCCCAAGGACATCATCTCTCCGGCTCAGGCAGTGGTCATCAAGATCCTGACAAACATCTTCCGTTCGAAATACTCTCCTGCGTCAGTGACAGGATCCACTCAGAACAGTGTCCCGCGGACCCCAGCACCACTCAGCCGTGTGGATATCCTCACCGTGCGATACATATTCACCATTTTCCGAGGGAACATTATCCCAGAAACCTGTGCCTTGATCTACCTCCAAGGCCAGATCCGGGCGGAGCGTGCCTTGCCCGAAGACTTCCCCCTCAACCTGTGGGATATGGAACGAGTGTACGAAGGTGTATATCAGTTCCTGGAATTCTTCGCTGTCCTCACGGAGAACAACGATTGGAAGAACCTGTTGGTGAAATGGGAGATCGTCTACGATCTGGTCACTTTGATCAAGGAGCTGGAAGCCAGCATACCCAAGGGCCAGCTCAACCAGCTCTCATTCGGATCGGTTCCTCCGCCGCCACCTCCCCCGCGCAGCACATCGCCTGACTCAAAGCCTGCATCGCCGGCCCCTGTGGCTGTCGAGAGGCCCTACGACCCCAGTGACCCAGACCCTATTGACAATGTCGCCGGGAGCGTGGACTCGCGCCCCGAGTCACCACCAATCACCGAAGACCCGTCCGAGTTCGAGTGGCGCAATCTCAAGAAACTGGTCGTGCTGGTTCTTTCTTCACTAGTGTGGAAATGCCCTGAAGTCCAGGAACAGATCCGTCGGCACGGTGGCGTTGAAGCCATTCTCTGCTGCACTGCCTTTGACGCCCACAACCCTTACATCAAGGAACATGCTGTGATGTGTCTCAAGTTCTTGCTTGAGGGCAATCGCGAGAATCAGCGGCTGGTCGAGGAGCTCGAGGCCCGCGAGGTCGTCAAGGATGATAGTGGGGTGTTGGAGAAGAATGGCTACGAAGCCATGATTGACCAGGCTGGCAAGCTTGCAATTCGGCCCAAGGATGCGGCGCAGTAATTAACGTAGGTCATCACAGCTGCAGATATGATGCAATCTACAAAAGATTCAAGGGAATGGAGTTTGTGGCGCCATGTACAGCGAGATCTGGATCATTTCATGCCATGTTGCATATTATGACAGCACAGTCGGTTTGCCAAAATCTACAAGATGGTGCAATCTGTTCGATACATACAGCTTAATGTCAAAAATTCATGTTCAGACTTGGATGCTCATAAACCAGCGCCTATTTTCATCATCGACCGTAGGAACCACTGACTCTCAACGCCAATATGTAATGTCAAAGCTCCCATCTAACCGTACATCCCATCCCACTCCTCCTCCTCATCCTGTTCAGCAAGCTGTCTCAGTTCCTCCTGCTTCTCCCGCTCCTGCTTCGCAAAGTCGAAGCGATCCAGCGGGCATGTGCCGCGCAGTCGCAACCAGGGCCGCACACACTCAAGATCGAAGAGGTGTGTAGGGTGGCAGGGTAATTGGACCACGAGCGGGAACTCGTCGTCCAAGAATGGAACGTTGCAGATAGGACAGACCTGGGATTTGTCGAGGGCTGATTTAGGGATGCGCTCGAGGGCTGCCATATTCAAGAAAATCGTTTAGCCAGTCGTGTCCGCAGTTAAGCAACTCAATGCCATGCATTGACGGTAGGGTATTCTCACCATCACAAAACTCCTCACTCGCGCCTTGCACCTCTCGCGGCGGCCTATTAGCCTCGCTAAGCAAGATCTGAATCATATGGTCTATCGCCCATTCACGGTCATCCTCGCTCTCCCCCTGGTTCTCTCTTCCACGTCGCATAACATCGAATGCGTCGGCGAGTTGGAGGAAAGCGGCAGATACATCGCCTGGGGCCGGGACTGCGTGAGGACGGTGATCAGGAGCTGGAGTTATCTGTCGGAGCAAGGAGAAAAAGCTGGACATGTCGGGGCGGCGGCGTGGAGCTTGGGGGGCCGCTGCGGGGTCCGGGGTATCGTGTTCGACTGTAGATATACTTGGTGAGCTTCACATATTTCGTAGATTTGTTTGATTGAGGCAATGCGCACCTTCGTAGCCAGACATGGTGATGTTGGTGATGGCGAGTCAGGTGGGGTTGAGGTTGAGGTGAAGAGGAAGAGGAACCGGCGCGGGGAGAGCTTTGCGCTTGTGGAACCTTGTTGTTTGCGCTGTCGAACCTGAAGAGACAAGGACCATTGAGGGTGATTCGCAGGGGAATTGAGAGGATATTATGGCAAAGAGAGATTGAAGTAAGAAAATGGAGAAGAAAGGCAGCAGAGCGATAACGCGGCGGGCCGTGCATGATATCAGTGGATGCCTGAGGATCCCATCGTTCTCCAAGTTCCTACTTCCCTTGACTTTTCTACTTTTTTGATATTCAGTAGGGAGTGTATCGTGAATCTGCTATTTTTGTTTCTATTCCTTTTTTCATGTTTTTCTTACGAGTGAACATTGGGGGTGCTTCTGGATCCTCATCTCGATACTATTCTTGCCAACAGGTTTCAATGGTCATAACCTTCAGTATGATGGACTTGACAAATCGAAGGCGATAACTTCAAGTGGCTGGCACAGGATACATCGACCTCCAATAGTGTCGCTTCATGGCTTTGATGATAAAGAAGCGATCCCACCACAATCTCTTGTCGTCTTCTTCTCCGTCGTATGCGGCCCCGAACACAAACTGTGCGAGCTCTTCCTTTTCTTGGGGTTCCATTTCATCCAATTGTTTTGGAACCAGGTGAGAAAAATCATTACATCGATACTGCTGGGCTGAAATCGTTTCCAGAAACATCTCGACCACTTTGACGTTGTTGAGTCTGATTGCTCACTTGAGAGCAAGTTCCAACCCCGACCAGTGGACTTGCACCTCTTTCAAGAAGTACTCTCAAAGAATGAGGATGTACTTTGGCCATGACAGCCCCAGCAAGCGCAGTTCGCCCGTCCTGATCTATAGCATCGATTTCGGCACCGCGGTCGAGCAGAAGCGTAAACAGCGCCGCACGGCGAGCTCTCTCGTCCTCCGTGCCAAACCATACAATGCATCCAGAAAGGTAGAGTGTGGCTCCCTTGGAACTGGCTTTCGTAAACTACATTGACGTCAAACCCATGGTCGAGGTAAAATTTCACGATATCCCCGTTCGTTTCGAGCGCAGCAAGTGCCAGAGCTTTAAGATGAACCTCACTTGAATGGAGGGTCTGGCCACGAAGGACCGCATTGAATATCTCAAGCGAGCCGATCCTGGCTGCTTCCTCGAGTATGGAGCCAGGAAGCTCTTCTAACTGATAGTCAGGGGACAGGTTCGGACGATCCATTATCTGTGAAACAATCGTGGGAAGTTCTTTTGTAGCACGAGTCTCAGAATTTCCCATTGAGATCTGGTCCTTATGACAGACCCTATGGCATCGCGTTCCACCAATATTTGACACAAAGCTTCGCGGGGCCCGGGACTGGCATCATAGTAGTTCATCGCAGGCCTCAATGCGATCATCATCAACGCATCTTGGTCGAAACTTGCGGCTCCGAAATCGAGAAGTGCGATCACAACCTCACGTCTATCGTTCATCGCGGCTGTATGAATGGCGCCGAATAGGTCAGATTCGTACCATCTCCGGTCCGGTGCAGCTCTCTCAGAGTGTAGCAGTAAATCCTTCACGATTGCAAGGTGGCCCTGGCTGGCCGCGAGGTGTGATGCCGTTATCCACTCCTTTCGCCTTGGTCCACAGCCCAGGTGCAGATAATCTTCCGGTACTGAAGATCAAAGCTCTTGGTCAGTGGATCTGATGAGTAGTGGGCAACCCAGGTTGAGTAACTATTGACAAGCGGTCGATCGGCCATCCCGGCGGCTGCAAGGAGAAGGTCACTTCGTTGGTCTTCAGTACTGTCTTTGAGGATTGTGTTCAAATCAAGCTTGTCGAGAATAAGCTTCTGCACTCCATTCTCAGACATCTGGGCTAGACGGGCCAACTCGCACAGCGCACGATTGTTATCCCAATCTAGACCCAGTTGAGCGCCACGGTCGAGCAAACATTGCGCGGCTCCATCACCGTGTTGCAAGGCGAGGTCAAGAGGTCTTATTGACCAGAAGTAAGGGCCACCTTCTTCAGAATCGCTTTCAGCCTGGAGATTCGGATCGGCCCTGGCTGCAAGTAAGAGCTTCATCACGTCGATGTGACCGCCCATCGCGGCACATAAGAGAGGACTCCAGCCCACACTATTTCTCTAATCAACGGCAAAACCTGTCTCAATGAAATACTTGACTGATTTCAAACAGCCCGTGACAGCTGCGTAGTGGAGAGGATCAACAAGATTTTCCCTCGGCGCCTTCATCGAGTCCAAGATCCTGAGATTGCCAACGTGTTCTCCGCGAATAGCCTCAGTCCAAAGTTGCCTAGTTTGAGGAAGCTTCTTATTGCGTGATGCATAGACATGAGCGAATGCTTGGAAGACATGCACCTTCCCCTTGTGAGCGGCTATCTCGATTGGTGAGCCGGGGAAAGCATGGGTATCAAGATCCTCATCACTTGATAGAAGATAGCGTATGGCGACGTCGTTGTCGTTATTGATGATGCGCGTCACTCCCGAGGAGAGTAGTCCTGTGCATAACACGATCAAGATACCGTTGGGCGACTTCGTGAATGCGGCGGCATGTCTGACCGAAGGCGTTCAGTTCTGAGGCATACTCTAGGTGGTCGCAAATGCAGTGTAAGATGTCAACTGGTATGGAGTCCATTTTGGGTACAGTGAGGTCACGCTGGTGGGAAAGTAGAGGGAGAGGTGGAAACGCGCACGCGAGTCGCTTATTAGCAGGTGCTCGCTAGCGAAGTATTGAATGGACTATGCAAGGGGCAAGCGAATCTTGACGGAACATGCCCATTCTCAGAATTCGGGATGCACTACTAAACAAACTCTTAATCTTATGCAGCAAAGGTACCCGTCGGTTTACGTAGTCGCAGCGCAAGAGATTCATCGTCCGTTGTAGCTATCTAGAAAAGCAAGTCACGTAGGAATCGTTCGTGCCTGCTGAGAGCCAGTCTGTATTCTAGGAGTGATCGCGGCTATTTGAGCTATTTTGTCCTCGACAGATGCCATGCATCTTGCTTCTTCAATTGACAGTCTTCATGAGGCATAGGGATGGATTCCCTTTCTACCAACAGTCTGAAGTCTTAAGCTGAGCCAGACCCTGCCTGACGATTCACAGAAAGCCAGCAGGTCAGTATCCAGGGAACACGATAGCAGAGACAGGTTCAGCCTCCTCCCCTTTTTCCCGAATTGGATAGACCATTCGCCAAAAGTGCTGTCTCAAGGCCTTGGTGACAAAGAAATCATTCCACTTCTCGGACCCGGACCAGTAATCCTGCCTTCTTCTCTTCATGTGTCCCATTTCTCCCTTGTACGGCTGCAAACCAAGGACATACCCCTTCTCCTCCACCACACCCAGAAGAGTCCGAAGAAGCTCCATGTCGTGGTATTTCATTGCCATTTGGATTGCACTCGTCCCTCCTTCGAGTCCGGTCAAGGGGTCGGCGCCCCGAGCTAGCAACTCTTGAATTGTTTGAGCTTTGCTCCTCTTTCCGGGACTGAATTGAGCGGCGACGGATAGAGGGGTACAGCCTTGAAAATCCATCGCTTCAAGCTCCACCCCTGCATCGAGGAGAAGGCGTATCATGGTGAGAATATCATCAGAAGTTCTATCCCCGAAGCATGTCGAATGTAGGACTCCAGACAATAGAAGGTGGCCGCTAGTGACATTGTAGCCACTATCAAGAAAGAGCCGTATGATGTTAGGTTGCACGCCGTAGGCAGCATAGCGAAAGGCATCATGACACCAGGGTTCCTCAGGGTCCAGAGTCACAGCACCTAGTTCGAGAGTTTTCTGGAAGCCTTCGAGCGGCCCATAGTACGCAGCTGCTGTCACTGCATTGGAGGCGCGTGATTGCTCCCAGTCATCGAATTTTTCAGTGAAGTCATCAAAGATGGTCATACCATATCTCTGGAGAAGATGTTCAATGAGTGTATAATCTCCCTTCAAGTAAGCTGCTTCGAGAATGTCTGTCATCCCATAATCCTCCATTGCGTTATCCTGAGCATTCTCCACCTCTTCAAGCGCACCGTGCCTGAGCAATAGGGCTGTGATCGATTTGCGGCCATGCTGTATAGAGCACTCTAGTGCCCTCGCAGCACACGTCGACATCATGGCTTTGCCTCCATAGTCGATCACAATCTTCACAATGGATTCATGATTGTTCCTTACCGCCGGCTCGATCAAGTGGGGGAACCAGTTAACATCCTCGAACGACATTGGGTGCTTGTTCTTGGCGCATTCAAGGAAGGCTTTGATGATCGCTGTATGTCCGAACTGTGCTGCGATGTTCAACGGCGAGGGGTCTTCAGCAACCTCGAACACCCATTCCGTGTCTAGCAGCCTCTGCACTAGGGCTTCGTCACCAGACGCCGCCGCAAATTCGTATAGTTCGTCCATCGCAGTCGGTGAACCGTAGGGACCTTCTCGAGCATCTAGAGCATCTCGAGCTCGAGCGGTTTGCTCGCGGACTATGGCATCAATGGCGTCTCTTCCTGACATTACCAGATCAGGTTCGTCGGCATCAGGCTGCACAGAAGAAAGAGCCAAACGTGCCGGACCGTCCAGCAGAAATTGCACCATCTCCTTATTATTCTGAGTTGCAGCGCAGAAAATCGGTGCATCCCGGTCGAAGGAGATGCGCAGATTGACGACCCGGTTGGACCAAGCCCCAGCCTCGGCGAGAAATTTGAACACATCCCACTTCCCGACGTGTGCTGCGACTCCGAGCGGAGTCTCTCCATACATAGATTTGTAGTCCACCTCAAAGCCAGCTTCAGTGACCATATATCTAATGACAGGTAGTATAGATGATGGGACGTTCTTGATAACCCAAATCAGCGCGTCTCTCTGAGCCTCGGTGGGAACGCCCGCCTCAACTAAAAGCTTGAGAACTTCCAGATGGCCCTTGTCCACGGCGAGGGATACGTTCTTCTCAGAGATGATCCCACTGCCGTAGGTCTTGAGTAGAGCTCGAACGACTTTCGTACAGCCCCTCTCGCATGCAAGTGTAAATGGTGTCCATGCCCTGCCACCTGAATACGGGATGTCGTCTAAATACAGGTGGTGAATAAAACCCCAGCAGAGAAGCTTGCGCAGAGCATCGGCGTTGTCGTTGCTCACGATCCGCCGGACTCCAGCTGGAGAACACTGCTTAGCCCAGTAGGGATAAAGGCGTGCGTTGGCGGAATAGCTGAGTTGTCGACATGTTTGCGCCAGGTTGTTGACCTCAGACGCGTACTCCAGATAGGAGATGATCATGTCCAGGATCTCGGGAGGGAGATCTAGCAGATGGCGATCCATTGTGATAGCAGGTGATGATATTGCAATGGCAGGATGGAGGAATCCGGACCCGTCGCGTCGTCGACCTTGATACGCGCCGATGGGTCGACGCGCGGATCAACCAAGGGGCTCCGGTGCAAACACAGCACAAAGTCCAGAAGACGTCAAAGGCTCAAAGTGAGTTCAAAGAGATGTGTTCCGTGTTCAACTTTGGTGTTCCCGCGCATGGCCCAGGAAGGAAAACTGTGGGGAGGTTATGCGCAGGATAAGGGTGTGAAGAAAGATTGTCGCAATAATCAGGAGCGGAAATGATGAATTTGAGGAAGATGGATAGCAAAGAGATGACAAGCGAATATTTGAGGAGGAGAGAAGAAAAGGAGAGATCGAAAGGGAAAAAGGCTGGAATCAGGCCAATTTCTGCCTGAAGAAAATGGCCACCATGGAGTGTGTCTACTGCTGAAGCTTGCCATCAGCGCAGCTCATTTGTCTTCACAAACTTCTTATATACATTCGGCTGACCTGGAAGCCTCATGCTGCAACAATCGATCATACTCAATTGACCCCGTTGCGACATGATGGGCTCAACTCACTTACTGTCGACCCTACCCAACCCAGGCAAGCTCTTCAACGCGAAGCACGCATCAGGCCAAGCAGGGTCTTCAGGATACAGTCTGCTTCTCAAATAAGCCCAGGTCATTCGCTGCACTGATGCCAACTTTGCAGGACTCCCATCATCAGCTGCCTCCGCCGTCTCATAACCCGACACTCCACCCAGTGAATGCCTTCCACCATGAACAATGAAAAGTGATTTCGGACCTTTGCTGCTGTAATACGCGTCTGCATTGTACAGTGGCCCCCGGGACGTCAAATGCGGAGAGCCATCAGAATCACCAATGACCACAAGAGCAGGAGCTGACATCTCTGCATGGCTATGGTTTTTGAGGAATGTGTCGGGGACCATATCATGAAGTCCAAGCCCACCATTACCGTCACCTGGAGCCGCGAGCAAAACCCCAGCTCTTATGCGAGGGTCAGACAGATTATCCACTGAGCCATCTGCAGGATCGACCGTCCGCGCCCCGAGAAGAAGACTGGCTGTATGCCCACCCATGGAATGTCCCGCCACCGCAATACGACCGTGATCTAGACGGCCTTGAATCTGAGGAAAAGCCGCTTCAATGCTATAAAACTCATCAAGGATGAGCTTCATGTCTTCGACGCGTGATCGCCAAAACCAAGGCGCATCGGGGCCAGCTTCGGGACCGAGGCTGAGAGTTTTTGAGCTGAGGTGGGTGGGCTGGATGACGACGAAGCCGTGTGCAGCCCAGAAGTTGGCAAGGGGGCCATAGCCGTTTAATGAGGAGAGGTGCCCGTGTGAGAAGAGGATGATGGGCAAGTCTTCGCCGGTGACGGGTGCGGTGACTTTAACGTGTAGGTCGATGATGCGGTTTGGCGAAGGGAGGACAATCGGGTAGATGGAGATGACGGGCCTCGGCTCGTTGATAGGGATCTTCTCGGCGTCACCGATCAAGGCATGATCTTTCAGATTTGGAAGGCGAGGGCCACTGTTCGGAGACATGGCTATTGTTCGCTTCTCGAAACCTCGAGGTTAGAGTTTACTCGGCACAAGGATGGCCAGATAATTCACGGGTACTGATACATCATATTGAAAGAAGCGCAAGCTATTTAACCTTGAATGGGAGCTGCTGATAGGAGACACTATTTGTTGATTTGAAGAGCCCTGGGCCCAGCTTACTAGAGCGCGCGAACACGGTTGACACGGCTTTTAGAGCAGCTCCAAAATCCGAGCGGGTATCAAAGCTCTGGAAGCGAACGAACTATCGTGGCTAGATGTGCCTAGGCTATGCTCTAATTGGAAGGATCTTGAAGGAAAGACAGCTCATTGAACAGAAGGCTGCTAGTGCTAGATGTTTGCTTGAGCATGGTTCAGCCAAACATTTCAGAGATGCGCGGAGACGCGGAAGGGTCTCAAAATTCTTCAAGTCGTTTTCTTGAACTATCATGCTCTCGGTCTCTGATAGGCTATTTCTGATTATAGCTAACCACCAGTCATGTCATGCTGAGTCCCAGTGTGATGGTCAAACCACTCGCAGGGAGATATGTGGCACATCCGTGAATTCCGTCGGCATCGTATAGGTGATGTTGTAGAAGATGAACTCGTTGACAGACTGATCCGTGTCATAGACAATAGTATAGTCGGTCAAGGCGTTGGTCGTAACTTCCAGGTTCAAGCCAGGAAGACCCTCCAGGCCAGTCACATTGAAGCCCTGACCAACGTCGAGCCCACTGAACAAGAAGTTGAAAGATACAGGGCCATCAGAAGAAGTTGCATTAGGGTAGGAGATGTCCAGAGTGCCTGGTGATGCCACGGCCTGAATGGATGACTCGGTCACCCAGTGTGTGATGCAGCCAATTTGATCTTGATCGATTGCCCACTGAATGACAGCCGGGCTGAATGCGCTGGTACTTTCTGCAGCGCCGCCAATGACATTTTGTGCCACGGTTTCAGCACCAATAGTCAAGTTCTTCGTCATCCACGTCGTAATGTTGCGGGGATAGGTGTCGAATGGAGGCGAGAATGCTTTGGCTGTGTAGGAGTGTTCTCCAGGAAAGTCGATCAGGGCCTTTTTGCTTTGCGCCGACAAGTATCTCAACATTTCAGGCATCGCGAGCGCGAACAGAGGGTAAAATGCAAAGTCGTCTTGGTGATACATGCCTGACAGCTGCCGAGGCAAAGGCGCATATTCGCGACCAACAGCACCCCATATCACAGCAGCAACCAGAGAAACGTATTCCTTCATATTGTAGCCATAGGTCCGATCCCAGGGTCCAGCCACGTTTTTGAGATTCGCATTGTAAAGTCGCGACAGCTCATCCCAACTTGCAGTCAAGATCTCGGGCGCGTATTTCTTCAGTAAGCTGCCATCAGTGGCATATTGGCTCCACATCGACAAAGCCCACATAGCAACTCCAGTGTATGTGGGAGAGTTGAACTCTGATAGTGTATGATACTGACTCCAGAGATCATGAAGTTCTTGAGCAAATCTTTCACTGGACTGGGTGAGATTTGCGTCGTTCAGCCGAGCACCAACCCAGTTTTGTAGAATTGTTCGCATCAACCACGGGTTCGAATAGCATGGGTACAGATTATCGCCGTCAACACCACCAACGCGGTAGAGATCGCCTTTGGCTGCAATATGAAGCGATTTCTCAACCTTGTCCACCGTTGCTGCAGGCAGTAAATGTTCATAGTCATTCAGCGCGGCAATCCAGGCGCAGCCAACGAAGTCACGAATATTAGGGTCCCACTGTAAATATCTAATTAGATGACTTCTTTGAGGTGGTGGGAGTATCATACCGAACTGTATGGGCCATCGTTCGGGTACTCCAATGTACCAGGCTGGGGTTCCGATGGAGCTTGCTGATAGTCTCCATACCATTGCTGCGATGGATCCAGGTACTGTCCAGAGATGACATTGTCGAAAATTCGGACTGCTCTTGCCACGTCCCCCGGTCCGTTCCTTGCCAGCAGCTGTGTCGCATACCAGGCAGTATGCCGAGTATCGTATCGACCAGCACTGGTAGACGATGCGATCAGATAGCCAGCACCTTCGTCCCAGAAGGCGTCGTTCCATTCGATGGCGGTATTGAACATGTCTGTCGCGTGAGAGGACGAAGACATGATATTGGATGCTCCGCTTTGAAGTGGCATAGCTGCTGTAATGCCCATCAAAGCAGCTATGTTGAGCTCGAACAGAAGTATCGAGAGCTTCATTGTGGTCGATTTTATCGAGCTTCAGTTCCGAATCGAGCAGACACGGTCCAAGTTGAATCTGAAGAAGGCAAAGAGCACAGCTCTATATGTCTGATGAGACTCCGAACCCCTCTTCTCGGACGTTTGCCGATTGCAATCCATCTTTATCGCGGGGATCTTACGATCATAGCGGAATTCGAAGAATAGCCGGTGGAGTGCGAAGATAGATGTTAGAGTTGTCCGAGGATTTGCCGTCTTCCCCGGATTCACCGGTGCTGTTATCTCCACGAGTGATAATCGACGGAGTATACAGACCGGGTTTGGCATCAGTCCGGGAAGCTACGCACTCTTTCAGTATGTTATCAGGGCGAGGAGGGGTAGTCCAAGACTAGCGCATTTGCACCAGGATTGCTTGAGATGAATGGTATTGCAGGTCAAAGACTTCGTTTATGTTTTGATCGTCGTCGCCTATAGTTTTAGCGCCCGAATGCCGTTCAGCGTCAAGTGAGCGACCTAGATCTTCGTCTATAGCCATGAACATTAGAGAATTTGATAGAAACTGTTCATTCCATATATAATTCCGTTTTATACTATCAGCAAAGTCGAAACTCGAGTCTAGACCATGAACATAGTAAACAATCAATCTGTGGCAACGATATAAATAGGATTGGCGCATGCGCCCAACGTGTCAAGTGGAGTGTCGATCACTTTATCATGTTTACTCTCTTTCATCGTAGGGGCAACATTCTTTCTCTCTCTACTCACCTCCTCACTACCATCCTCATCATGCGGTCCAAAGCCTCAGTAAAGCCCTCCGCGTACCCAAAAGGGCCTTTCCATGTTATCCGATTCCTCATCTTTCTCTCATCAATTGTCATCGGCATTATTCTGGCTGTGTTTATCTATCATCTCCACGCCGACGGGTATAAACTACCATTCGCCTTCCTAATAGTAAGACCAACAACCCACCCAACACAATACCCTCAATATATCAAACAAAACTAACAGAAATATATCACAGCTCCTCGTCTCCGCCCTCCTCTCCATCCTAAATGTCCTCTTCACCTCCCTCCTCAACTGCGCCTGCGGCCTCTCCACCAAGCTCTCCATAATGCTCAACACCCTCCTTCTCCTCATGTGGCTCCTAGCCCTCGCCCTCCTAAGCTACAGCATGGCCCACACAGTCCTCATCTCCTGCAGCACCCAGTACTGGGCCAACAAAACCGGCATCTCCGTCTGCCGCAGCTACAAGGCTCTCTTCGCCTTTACTGTAACCGGCACAGCGTCCCAAGTCGCCGCCCTCTGGCTGGACTTCATTGTTCGTCGGAGACAGACGAGACTGGGCGCTTATGATCCTATGGGGAGTACGCCTGGCATGCTAGGTGAAGACCCGATGGATGTCAAGCTGGCTGATCGGAGGAGCGAGTCTGTGTCTGTTTCCAATGCGACGGCGGCTTATGAGCCTGTGCCGCCGCCCATGTCCGGTGCGCACCAGCAGCCCGCGTATGCGCATACGCTTGAGTATGGGCATGCCGGTGAGGCGGCGCAGTATTATGATGCTGCTCCGGCGCGGAGTCGCAGGGGTGCGCCGAGGGTGAGGTTTAGCTCGTATGAGCAGGAGGGGTATCGGTATCCGGTTGGGCAGACGGGGTATGATCCTGCGATTTATCGCTGATTTGGGGTTGCATTTACTGGTGCTCATTTATGTTGGAAATCATATAAGCGTGCTGGTTTGATCTGGATTTGTTTTGTTTCTGATTGCGCATCTTGGGTTCGTTTTTTTGGGAATCAAATTGATGCATGGGCATGGCGGCGTTCGGGAGATTCATTGATGAGATTGGTGAAAAGTCGGCATGATGATATGAGTCGGTAGATAGGAGGTTAGATTCATCCAACGATTTTGAAGGACTCCCGTCTAGTACAGTGGACATGTGTAGATGGTCATTCAGTAGCAACAAGAGAAAGCAATGGTATGACGCTCGATATTCACAAGATGAAAGTGGATTTTAGCAAGAACCAAGACCAATATTGTAAGGGATTACATGATAACCTCGTTGGCAACATCCTAGAGAATGGTCAGTTACGGATCAATGGAAAAGAAACGATTTGACATACCCGCTTGAGCTCCTTGTAAGGCAAGCAAACACAATTCTGTACCCGCACCTCGTCGCCCACGCCACACTCCTTGCCCAGGATGGTGATGCTCTGGACTTTGACACCTTGCTTGACAATGCTGGTAGAATGGCTGCCAACAGGAATGGGGGTTCCCTCCACACGAGCCCAGGCACCGACCCGACTGCTCCAGCCAATAATGGAGTGCATCACGCAAGCGTCGTGGCGGATCTCAGCGTCTTCGAGAACGATTGAGTCCTTCACACGCGCACCGGCTCCAACGACGACACGAGGACCAATGGAGACGTTGGGTCCGAGCTTGGCGGTAGGATCAACTTCAGCGGTGGGGTGGATGTAGACTGGAGGGACAATGGTGGCAGACGGTGGGGTGAGTTCTTCGGACTGGGCCTGGAAAGCCTTTTGCAGATATAGAGCATTGGCCGGTACGGCTGAGCCAGCAGTCTTGATCTGGCGCCAGAAATCTTTGGTCTCATGCACGAAGAACCGATTGCTGTCCGCCAGATCAGAGAGAATGTCCTGCTCGAGCCGGAGTACCTCGCTCTTCTCAGCATCTTCGTCGTCCCCGGTAGCAACAAAGGAAGTGTCAAGGTTATCGGAGGAGGGGTATGAGAGGATGCGCGGGCGGGTGGTTCGGCGCTTGATGGCACTGCGGATCGCGGGGAAGATGCACTCAGTAGCGAACAGATAGACACCGCAGTTGATGAGGTTGGAAATATGCGATTCGGGCTTCTCGACGTAGTGGAGTACTCGCTTGGTGTGCGAGTCGGACACAATGCAGCCAAAGTTGGACGCGGCGTCATTGCCTACCCTTGTGCCCAGAATCACCGCCTCGGCGTCCTTTTCCTCGAACAGTCGCAGCATCTCGCCCAATGGGAAAGAGCAGCAGACATCAGCGTTCAGCACGAAGCAGCGCTCCGGCTTGCCTTTTAGGATCGCATCGCGGAAGTGGTACAGACCACCTGCTGTGCCCAGCGCTGTGTACTCCCGGAGATATTGAATGCGGAATTGAGGAAATTCCTTCGCCGAATCCTTGATGAAGTCCCGGAAGACCGTCTCGTCATAGTATCCAACCAGAATAACCTCGCGCACATCGGGGACCTTGGCGAGCGCTTTTAGGCAGTGATGAATGATGGGGTGGCCGGCGACTTCGAAGAGGGGCTTGAGCAAGGCATTGAGTTAGATTCATAGATTTCAAACTCGTGAAGGGTTCATCGTAGAATATTCCACGTACCTTGGGCACATCAAGCGACAATGGGCGGAACCGAGTGCCTCTCGAGGGGCCTCCCACCTATTGACCAGTCAGTTCTGTACACGCGGGCGATCATTGCGTCACTAACCAAGATGACAGCCTTGGTGGAGGCTTGATTGGGGCGTTCCCGCACTGGTACTTGGAGCATGACGGACAATAACGACGAGATCAAGGTGAAGGGAAAGGACAAAAACAATGAGTGTGTAAATAAGAATACAAAGGTGGCCGGAAGCAGCGTCGAGAGCTCCGGGCGCCAAGACCGCACGCGGTGGGGTCCTCACCTGACCGGTCTCTATTGGGGTGGATCTATAAAAAGGGGCTATGGAACTGACAATCATCGAGTCTCGCATGAGACAGTACACAATTTGCGAAATCTTTGATTCGATTTTGTATCAGACATGAGTACCTTCTGTTTCCGTTCTTGGTTTTGATATGCGATTGACAGAGAGTGGCCGGCAAGCTGTTGAAGGCCGCCAAATTGACAGATCGTTGAGACATGCATCAGGCTAGTTCGAGCAGACTCGTACATGGCTGATGGCCCTTCAATAAGGCAGTTTCAGGGGGCCGCTACATTCAAGCAAAGTTGCCTTTCCAGTCCTCCATGAGCTCATCCAGGGTCTCCTCGGACGAGCCAACCATTTCTTCGTCCTAATCGCTCGTTTTGTGGACGGCGGCGAGCCAGACTTGGGCCTGTGCCAGCTTACTGCGCTCCCTCTCGAGGGTTCGACGACGAATCTGACGCTCCGTATCTTCTGTCATGAGCTCAACGCAGCGCTCGGATGCTAAAGCTCATTTTCAGTGCAATTCGGATAGGTCTGGACTTGGTCAGTAGGGCAACTCACAGTTTGCATGGAACCCAGCATTCACAACTTTGATGAGCTCGTATTGACACTTCGAGAACATCTCAATATGTGCGGTCTGGCAAATTACATCCAGGAACCGCGAGCTGGCAATCTCATAGTAGCCGCGAGAGCTCTGTCCACATTAGCACTTCAGGACAAGGTACAGTTTGCAGGGGACTTTGCGTCAAAGGAAGAACTTACCGCCATCATCTCAACTTCCTGGGCAAAGGAATCGGCACCGAGATCCTCCGGCGGAGCTTTAGTGAGCCTCACCTCGTCCTCATCGCTATAGCCGCGAACCTTCCAGTAGCACTTGATTCGAGACTGGGATCGACTGTGAGTCAAACCTTGCAGGGCAATCTGCATTGCCTCTCTGTGTTGAGTTTGGGCCATGGTGAAAGGCTTCTCGTGCTCGATGCTGTAGTGGTCTTTTGCAACAGCAAGATAATTCATTCGAAGCTGCGAGAGGAAGCCGTCGATAATCCGGTGTAGGTCACGGTACAATTCTGTCTGACGGTACTGGGCAACGACATCGTCAAGAGTTGACAACAAAACTTCGCGCACTGCGCCATGCACGGCATCGACAAAGGCGACCATTAGACCTTTCCAGTGCTTGACGCTTTCCCGATTGAGAGTCTCAATCGCACTTGGATCAATCTGGTTAGGGATTCCGGCGCGATGAGACTTTCCCTTGGTCTGCTTGATTTCTTCCAGAGAGAACTTGCGCCCCGGTCCCCTCCAACGCGCAAAAACGTCAGTCAAATAGTCAGGTCCAGCTGCACGAGCTGGAGTTGTATCGTTGGCCTTTTTAGGAGAATTTCCATCCGGGGTTTTCGGCTCCGTCATAGGCGCCTTCCGCTTCTTAGTCGTGCTGGACACTATTATCATGTCACAATCCTGGTCGTACTTGGGCGCCAGCAAAAATGTTGTCAGAGTCAGACATTGTACGCAAGGTAGGCCGAGTCTTGGCCAATGCTTTTTGGAAATCCATCACGATGCGATTTCATTTTCTCTGGAGCACGTTTGCTGAGGAACCATGACTTGTGCCCCCTTCAAACATCGCATTGAGCTTCAAACCGAGAGTTTTGATCTTCTTGAGGATCCGCTGAACATCCTCAGCGGGAAGACCAGGCAACGTCTTCAGCTGGGCATCAATATCTTCTGCTCTGGAATTGATTTGGCTGATAATAGAGGGCAGGCACTTTTGGATCTGTTCGAGCAGAACGGTAGATAACGCTGACTGAAGGTGTCGAGTGCCAAAGCGATGCTGGAATCCAGCCAGATTGCCAGACCAGAAAAGTTCTCCGAAGAACCTTTCTTCTTCCTCTCGGGCTTTGGCATGCTCGACTTCCGGATCAGGGTTATTACGGACAACATAGTATCAATGCCCGAGATTGACTTTCTTTCCCGCTCTATTGCTGGAAGGATTCATACGAAGACAGTCGATCAGGCTTTGTGAGGACTCCAAGAGTCCGCTCCTTGGCACCTTTTATGCTGCGTACGATGCGTGCTGCACTGGAGTTGGTCGCATCATCGGTCATCGTGAGGGCGAGGAGGACGATATAATTCTTCTCGCTCACGTAACGCCTGACCAGCTTCTCAACAAGCTGGACCAGATAGGCCTCATTGTCCTGTTCGGCTTGGCTGATGACGCCTGGTAGATCGTAGAAGGACAAAGCAAGAAAGTTCGGGCCGGTTATGTCCAAGCGGACAACGTTCGGGGAAAATTTGACTTGAGTCTCTTCCGAGGTCCTCGCGTTCTTCCAGGGACATAGTCCTCGTGGTTGTTACCTGGATTCAGGGTGGCAAGCTGAGCCCATTTGATGGTGTCTTGGACTTTCCGTTTGTCGGTCAGTGAGACAAAGAGACTGGTATCCACGTCGCCGAAGAGTTTCCAAGGCCCAAGAGATTCCACAGAGGTCATCTTTTGGCCCGGCAGATACGAGTAGCGGTGCACAAGACAGACGGAGCATCTCCAAGCCTCACCAGGTTCACTCTCAGAAAGGTTGATTTCAAGAGGGCAACGGGTGCAGGTGCCTGAGCTGCGAGGGACCTTAATCTCGGAGATACCCTCGATGAGCGAGCTCTTCCCGGTCCTTTGGTCGCCCACAACGCAGATCTTGGGAAGGGCAATATTGGAATCCTCGATTCCGAGATGGCTGAGATCCTGGATCTTCTTCACCAAAGACTTCATGTCGAAGCCGAGGTACTCAAGAGAGGAGGGCACATTGTCCGCGGCCGCAGGAAGACCCTGCGGCAGTTGCATCTTGTCTGTCAAGGGACCTGGAGGAATTAGCTTTGCTGTTGTAGGGAAGGGGCAGCTGTAGAGGATGGGGGAAAGGGTCAAGTACCTTTGGACTTGGGACGCACGGAATATTGACGCGTGGCCATGTTGGAGAAACGGAGGTGAACAAATCACAGAGGTAATCAACACGAGAGTACACGAGAACAGGTAGATAGAGCAAGTGGAGTGAAGGTAGATGATGGTGATGATGGTGATGATGATCAAGGAGAGTTGACACGATGCAGGATGCAAGTAAGAAGGGTGGAGGATCGAGGAAGGTAGAGGTTAGTGGAGGAGAGAAAATCAAACAGACAACTTGGAAGAGATTTGTTTGTAGCAAACTTCCCAAAGCAGTCGCCTTAGCGAAGCGAGCGAGTTTCGTCGTCTGAACTACTACCCCCTCCAGTCTCTCTTGATTTCTCTCTTTCGCCTCGTCACCTGCTTCACCTTCTACATCAGGTACAATATCGCCTTCACCTCAAATCTCTACGTCTGCCTTTGAGACACTCTGCTCTGTCTAAGCCATTTCTCATTTCTGCCACCTTCAAGATCCTCTATCACCGCCGACTCAAGATGAGTGAAAACGACAAACGAAGAGTGTTCATTGCACTGTACCACCGGGCAGAGCTCTCGGTTGGAGAGAAAAGACAGCAGCTTGGCCATGCTGCATACCACTGGGCTGTCCTCATTTCACCCAAGGATCACTCCGGCAGAGACTGCTATGTCTACGATATCACCAACGGGCCTTTGCAAAACGTGGCATATCAGATTGACCGGACCCCCCAGAAGGCCTGGCGATTCCGAGAGAAGGAGGTCAACCCGGATGACAGCCAGCATATGATTGGGATGATCATGATTGGAAAAGTCCCAGCCGAAGTGGTTCGCAGTGACCTCGTTACAAATCTTGGCCCATCGTTGATTCCTGTCCCGGACAAGAACCACCAACAGAACTCAGTCACTGGGATCAAAGCCGCCATCAAGAGACTGCAGGAGGGTGGCCTCGCGGAATCTTTCGATGTGGACCGCTTCATGGACTTTGCGCTGGGCTTCGCTGATTACTGTCAAAACAAAAGGCGATGCCCGATTCCAGGCGTGGACCATTGCTTCAGCGCCATCATGAAGAAACGTCCCACAGTCAACTACACAAGCCGACCAATGTGACGGGATGTTGCCGGCGATTGCAAGCCTGTTGGTCTCTCTTTGCCAACTCATCTTGGATTTGACCCTCAGCTTTGGAACCCACAGCATTGCTGGGAGATCAAGCTTCTTGGCCTAGTTCCTGTCGTGGTCCTGAAAGGGCCAATCTTGCTCCCGTAATTCCCTCTCTTGCTCGTTCATCGATTCTCTATCCAGGAAGTGCTTCTTTGCGCTGGAGAGTCTCCTGATGACTTCATCATAGTCACTAGGAGAGACAGCGCCGTTCCAACCTGGGTAAACACCTATCTCGTCAAGCACTCGAGCCTTTCTTTCGACATCCCTTTCCCATTTGGCGTACTCTGCCTTTTGCTTCCGTCTTTCGTGCTCTGAGTAGTTCAATGGGCATGGCACGCTGGGATTTCCGCATCTTCCCCAACAACTTCTGTCCAAGCGTCTTTCTCGGCGAGATCTGCAAGTAAAGTTTGCAGGTAAGGCTCGCCGTCATCGTAGATAGAGCCGATCATCCCCGTAATTGGCCTGGCAAGGTATCCCTATAACGAAATGTGTATAGGAGCTCTGGTATGGTTTTTTGAACCTCGATCTCATAAGTGAGCCAGAATGATTGAGCGATAAACAAATCTTTTGCGGCCTTCTTCACTGGAGGGTCAAGTATTTCGAAATTGTCCGGCAGCTCTGGTTGAACAAATTCATCCGGTTTAGGTCCCTCATCTTCTACCAGCGAAGGATGATGGGCAGTGAGAAACATTGGAAAGACAGGAACGGCTTGCCAGTCAATGATGCTTGTGATCCGGGTCCGATCACTGACATCGACAAAGATGTTGTCCAAGTGAAGGTCATTGTGCCAGATCACTCCAGCAGTGAGCTTTTCATATTTTGGGACAATGTAATTGCAAATTTTGAGGAAGTCTTGCAATACCGACGATTTCGCCTCTTTCGTTGGGTTGTAGTCACCGGGTCCATTGAACATGCCCTGTTGGCAATCGCGAGGAAATGATGAGAGATCTTCCAGGCATGCCATCTCGCGATGAACTAGTGACTCGAAAAGAGCATTTGTCGATGTCCCTTTGAGGCCAGACGTCAGTAGAAGCGTCATCAAGTGGTTCGCAGATCACACGTACAAGGGCCCCGAAACACATAGACCTCTCCTCGTCTATCGTCAAACCAGGTCCTACCAACTGTTGGGCCAACTGCAAATTGACCATTGATATTGACGCTTTCAGACAAAGTGACATCTTGTCGTCTGTAGAGGGATCCAAAGGATGGAAATTTTGCTTGAGAGAGTGTGCAAGTAATCGCGGCAATCTGTTTCATGATCAATAGCTTATCGCGAGGCTTCATGAGCTCCCACGCCCATCCAAGTTCGACGCCAGGGGCTTCCTCCATCACAATGTATTCTGCGCCGAGCTCGGTATCACAGGACCTGGTGCAGTACCCACGGACCTTTGGAACGGGAAGATGAAGTCTTTCTCGAACCTGGCGCCCTCATTAGCATGTGAGCTTTGGAGAATGCATCATCAGGATGTTTGAGAGCGCGCACAAATTGCATGGTTGCCGCTTTAGATGCGGTGGTGTAATGAGCTGGCCCTGAGTTGGGATTCGGTATTTTATCAACCAGCTGTTGTCCATCTTCCATTGTTGCAAGGAAAACCTTGCTGAAGTTCCCTTCTGGCAGCTTTGTCATGTTCACACAGACGGCATCATTTCCCGCCGCCTTTTGGGCAATAGTAACAAGGGCGTCGACATTGAACTTGGTGTACCTCCGAGACAGCTGTTCCGACTCATTCCACGCCCACCTCTGGGCAGAATATTTGAAGAATGCCTCTGGGTCATAGTCTATTCTCTAGTCAGCCACAAGCTACCTCCGCTCGAGGAAACCCCACCATAGTTTGCGGTTGCAGAGCCCCTTCTTCGGTGGGTCACGGTGGAGGACGGGCGAGTGATGATGAGACACGCGCGTGTTTTGGAGATATTTGAAAGCTACCAGCGGGTCCTGCCGGCTGAAATGAACATCTTTGACAAAACAGTGCTGAAAGAATGGTCGTTGGATGCGCTGGAGACGTTGAGGAATATCAAAACAAACTTTCCCAAGTGACGTGACTCTATCGACCAGGGCCTGGATCTCTATTCCAGCCGAATATATTAGCAGCTAAAACTCGATCTGATCCTGAAAACATCTTATTAGCACCAGTTAGGACCAGTGAGCGATAGCTCAAGTTTTCTATGATGTAGTGCTCAGAAGAAAGGTGTATGTGAAGGACCAGGTCGATATATAGATGGCCGAGATATATATCACGGCGGGGAAGAGCCCCACGGGCGTGCCCTAAGCCCTAACTCCCGATCCGGTATATCGATTTCCACGTCAGTTTGTGTAGACGAGACGGAGAACGAGCATCTCAGGTAGTCGAAAAGAATATATAAATGAGTTGGTCCATATGAGTCAGACAATGAGTCAATGAATAGTCGCATAGTATGCCGGAGAGCAGGCGTTGTAGTTGCCATCGGCCCAATGAGACTGCCCCGCTGAGTCTTCCGCCCAAAATTTCATGGGCCCCTCCGTCGCTTCATCCCACCATCCACTCTTGACATTCTTCACCACCATACATCATGACGGATGCCAACCCTGTGAAGGAGGCTGAGGCCTCCATGGCCAACCTCTTGCTTGACGAGGTCACTGGCGAGAAGGTGTCCAAGACCGAATTGAAGAGACGCCAGAAGCTCCGTGAGAAGGAGGCGAAGAAGAAGGAAAAGGAAGCTGCCGCCCCTCCCAAGCCCGCCAAGAAGGCCTCCGCTGAGGAGGAAGAGGCAAACTTGACCCCTAACGTGAGTAATATCTGAGTTGACTGTCTTTTGAATCGCGCGGCTGACCTTTGTTTGTTTCCAGCAATACTTCGAGATTCGGAGCAAGCGCATCAACAAGCTGCGCGAGACCAAGAAGCCGGACCCCTACCCGCACAAGTTCCAAGTCGACACCGACCTGCGCAAGTTTCTCAAGGACTACGAAGGTCTTGAGAAGGGAGAGCAGAAGCCCGACGTTCCCGTCCGCGTTGCTGGTCGCATCTACACGAAGCGTGCGTCTGGCGCCAAGTTGATTTTCTACGACATCCGCGCAGAGGGCTCCAAGGTGCAGGTGGTCTGCCAGGCTCAGTTTGCTCAAGGTGATGTGCCATTTGAAGAGCAGCACGAGCAGCTCCGGAGAGGTGATATCGTTGGTATCGTCGGTTTCCCTGGCCGTTCGAACCCCAAGAACCGCCCCGACGGCGAGCTCTCCATCTTCGCCACCGAGGTTGTCCTTTTGGCGCCCTGCTTGCACGCGATTCCCTCCGAGCACTATGGTTTCCAGGACAAGGAGCAGAGGTTCCGCCAAAGGTACCTGGACCTCATTATGAACGACCGCTCTCGCGAGATCTTCCGTACTCGCGCCAAGATCATCAGCTACGTGCGTAACTACTTCGACAGCCGTGACTTCACCGAGGTCGAGACCCCGATGATGAACGCCATCGCCGGTGGTGCTACCGCCAAGCCCTTCGTCACGCACCACAATGAGCTGGACATGAACTTATTCATGCGTGTTGCCCCCGAGCTGTACCTGAAGATGCTTATTGTCGGCGGTCTTGAGCGTGTGTACGAACTGGGCCGCCAATTCCGCAACGAGGGCATTGACCTTACCCACAACCCTGAGTTCACCACTTGCGAGTTCTACTGGGCCTACGCCGACGTATATGACGTTATGAACTTGACCGAGGAGCTTGTCTCTGGCCTGGTCAAGCACGTTACCGGTGGCTACGAGACCACCTTCCACACCCAGCACGGCGAGACATACAACGTCAACTGGAAGGCACCTTGGAGGCGGGTGGAGATGATCCCCGCCCTGGAGGAGGCTACTGGCGAGAAGTTCCCTCCTGGTGATCAGCTCCACACCCAGGAGACCAACGACTTCCTCAAGCGTGTTCTTAAGAAGATGAATGTCGACTGCTCTCCGCCATTGACCAACGCCCGCATGCTCGACAAGCTGGTTGGTGAGTTCATCGAGGAGACCTGTGTCAACCCCACCTTCATCACTGGTCACCCCCAGATGATGTCGCCGCTAGCCAAGTACCACCGCAAGAATGTCGGTCTCTGCGAGCGTTTCGAGGCCTTCGTCTGCAAGAAGGAGATTGTGAATGCCTACACCGAGTTGAACGACCCCTTCGACCAGCGTCTGCGCTTTGAGGAGCAGGCCCGCCAAAAGGACCAGGGTGACGACGAGGCCCAGCTCATTGACGAGAACTTCTGCACATCCCTCGAGTACGGTCTGCCTCCGACTGGTGGCTGGGGTATGGGCATTGACCGTCTGGTCATGTTCCTTACCGACAACTACAGCATCAAGGAGGTTCTGACCTTCCCCATGATGAAGGATGACAAGACCGCGGCCGAGGGCAAGTCTGCTGCCGAGGTTGCTGGCATTGAGCCTCAGCCTGAGGAGGGTATTCGTATGTTGCTGCTTTCTTGTAATTTCCACGAGCCGATTTCACTGACCATGAATTTACAGCCCACAAATAATTGAAATGAATCATGTCCCGTTGAGATCAGTATCTACGTCGGCTGAGACTGCATCTGCTTTGCACGTTTCTATGAGAAATGCATAGAACAAAACAGCTTTTCCAATATTACAGCTTTCCATGAAATCTCGACGAGCTCACCTCTATTTCTGTATAGTCGGCCGTAAAGAGTCAAGTTCATCCTTCAGAGTAGCACATTCTCAGCCAACAAAGCCTTTCATACACCTGCCCCCGGCAACTTCCAATACTGAAGCCTCGATTCAAAGAAGCTCACGAATATTCATTGTGATAGCAAACAACTCGGCATATCCCATGCATGGAACTTGCCATCTTCTAAAACAACTAGTATAAAAAGGCCTTCGCATTTTTCATCGACTCTCCTTTTCTAAAAATCGACCTCTTCCCAAATCTCCAGCTTCATCATTGATCGTAGTCCCCCATCATGACCTACCAATTTCATTCAAGCCTCTACGTCCCTGAGCACGCAAGACCTCGCCCAGAAGAGCGTCCATCCAATATTGCTCGCACTGGGCTTATTAGTCCACGCCCAAGTGATATCAACCTCACTTCTTCACTGCCTCCTGCTAACGTTTCTCCTCCACAACCTTTGATGCCGAGCTTTGCTCCTGCCCCGCCTGACGATGTTCGTATATTTGACAATACTACTTTGCTGCTATGAGCCTTGACTCACGCTCTACTTAGGCAAGATGTCTCTTTCGGCCTTTTGCTTCGAATGTATGTGTCTATCGTTCCTAATTCCATTCTCTTCACTAAATGCTCTTTCCCTCGACACTTTCCCCACTTAAGAAGTTAGTTATCACGAAGAAACACTGACTAATTCCTATAGAGCCCCGTGCCTTTTGGTGGAAGCTCTTCTCTTGTACCAAGCCGCATCGACAGTCATGAGCAAGGTATCCAACCGCTTCTCCAATCCCTAATCATTAAAAAGCCCTTCTGCTATGCTTAAATCTAACAGCCACTCATCTTAACAGGAGCACCGGACACGTCTCATGCGCCATTTACACCTCTCCAAACCCCTCAGCAACGGGAGGTTTCCTCTGGTACCAATACTGGAGTCAGCAGCCCCGCCATGCAAAGTCCTGGCACCACGACCAACAGCATCGCTCTCCCTAATTCTGCTTCGAACAATCCTGCGTCGACCACAAACCAGCCGACAACTCGTCCAACCAACAACAATCGAGCTCGCCAGACTATCACGGTGCGATTCGCAGAGGTAGCAGCACACACTGCGAAGTGCGATGACTGCGACAAACGCAATCGAGACGGGATGTCCCGCTGTCTCGCATGTGGCTGGCAGTGTTGCCGGAAATGCCTGAACATTCGAGGCGGAGACCGGACTCATCGGTCCTTCACGAGTATCCATACACCTGAAGACGAGCGCCGCTCTAGTTCAGCCCCCTCAAATGCTAGCGATACTGAGCAACGCCGAGCAAGTACCTCTGGGGAGGAGGCGGCGCAGACTCTTGTAGACATCTCAGCCAGCAATACACCTCAAGTGCATGACTGTAATCTGCAGCTTCCTCGGACTCCTGTTTCGATGGAACGTCCGGGACGTGGGGAGAAGGTTGAGTCTGAGGAATTGGCTGTGAGTACTGATGACGAGACGTTGACTTGGGTTTCGCTTGATGATGAGAGTGATGATGACCGCAAACCCTCGCTGGAGGAATTGGGCGCGGTTCGACGTAACCCACCGCGTGCGTCTCGTCCTTCTGACCTGACGGAGTAAGAGATGTGGCCAGAGAAAATGATACGTCCTTGTCGGTGGTAGAATAGTTTCATCGAGGCGTGGATTTCAGATAGTTCAGCTTTAATCTATCGTGTGCTTTACTGCCTTCACTTCTCTTCTTCACTCCCCTTTCTCTATCTCCTCCCTTTTGCTTACTCTCTTCGCCTTGCTCTATCTTTGATCACGTATTCGACTTTCTCGGCCTTCTCGCTGGACTTCTTTCTTAGAGCGAGCAACCACCACCTTTACCGCGGCCAATCATGTCTTCTTCAGCATCACGAAATTCGGACCAATCCTCCCAGCAGAGCAAGCCATCGAGCACCAACACCAGAGCGAGCAGTCCGCCAAAAGAACAGTCTCAAGCAAATGATTCATCCACGCAAGAAGCTCCAGCAACCAGTTCTTCACCAACTGAATCTAGCCAGCCCGCTCTCTCAACCACTTCCACCTAGGAACAGACTGGTACAGCGAGCACTCGCGTTCGGCCAACAATGACGGCCCAATTCGAAGATGTCAAGGTGCGCACCGCAGAGTGTGACACATGCAACCAGCACGACAGAGATGGAACTATGGCTGGATGGCTTGCCTGCGGTTGGCAGGGTTGTCGGAGATGTCTGAACACTAGGGGAGGTGATCGCTCTCATCGTACACGAGCACCCATGTGCCCGAATGAGAGGAGCAGAAGCAATGAATTACCATCGGACTTGACACTCGTCTGGGGCAACCAGTTTCATTTTTCCTGGGCCCGTGATATGGCAGAGCAGAGAACGTTGTCAATAGAGGAATGAGGGTCATCTCTATCACTTTTCATACAGCGGGATTGCATCTATGTTATGAGGATATTTAGGCTCAAAAATCAATATCACTTCACAGGACAAGTTCTCTCTATTCTTCCTCTTTCTCCTCTCTTTGCTACGCCTTCGAGCTCATTTTGCCTTTACTTACTCTTTAGACTCCCTCTACTTGTACTCTCTCTCCACCTCTTTCTATCCCATCTCCTAACTTCACTTATTAGGCTCCCTGATCACCTCGACAATTTACCAAGTGGCCCCAAAGATCCGTGGTTTGCACCTCTTCTTCCTTCTCCCATCTCTGCTCTCCCATCTCTGCTCTCCCATCTCTGCTCTCCCATCTCTGCTCTCCCACTGCCTCATATCATTGATCACTTCGACATATCGCTGACTCGGCCTGGCAAAGTGCAGGTGGCTCGCCAAAAGCTCGTGCCCTAGAGGCCAACCTCTACCGGTATGTGAACCACTTCTTTCTCTTCGTGATGGTAAAGCTCGGCTTATATGAGCTCGGAACTCACAAACATTCATCTTATAGCGGGATCAGTCATGTCTTCTCCATCAGAAACATCAGACCAATCCTCCCAACAGGGAAATGCGTCCGGCAGCAAGACCACCAAAACTCGCCCAAGGGTCACTGTCGACTTCGAGGACGTCACCGTGCACACCGCAAAGTGCGATGTGTGCAACGGGCGCAATGCGGATATCATGGTGCGTTGCCTCACTTGCGGCTGGCAAATTTGCAAGAAGTGCCTCGATGCCCGCGGTGGTGACCGTTCCCACCAAACCTTTTCCAGCACCCATGTGCCTGCGTGAGGTGGCACATTCTTGCTGAGCCTGCAGACCACCACATCGGTCTGATATAGCCCATCACATGCTTCTTTGCTTGATGGCATGGTAATCATTGCTGAAGGAATGGAGTGGTTGCATTTCGTCGCTGCTTTTACCGAGAAGGGGGGAGGGATTGGACATCTGGCTTTCAAGGAATTGGTTGGCTTGAAAATTGATCTTTACATTGCATGACTTCAGAATTTATACTCGTACATATTGAATCCTAGATTCCGGTAAGAAGAATGGAGATGGTACAGAGCACCAAGACAACAGGTCATTCAGACCTATCTTGGTTAATATTAGTACAATTTAAGCCAAGGGCTTTCACAATCTCTTCACCGCAGAAGCAGTCGTAGATGAGAGTTGCTGTGAGCGAGCCTTTGCAGCCATCTGCAACAACTTTGCCGTTCGAGATGGATGCCAGACACGACTACCCAGCACAAGCACCCAGGTGAGGAGTAACAAGCTACCTGCCTGGTGGGCGGAGGCCAGCGGCGTAGGGACAAGGTATAGCAAGGTGGAGATGCCAAGCCCGACCTGCATGAAGGCAAATGCCACAACACCGTGAACTCCCTTCCTGGCAGCCGGCGGCAAGAGGCGCTTCATAGTAGGCGAGCGTTTTGTGTAGGCCCATAGAGCCATGATGGAGGTGAATGTGGTCATGGCCAGGATGCGGTGATCTAGCTGAACGAGCGAGGGGTTCTCGAGCATGTTGCGCCACCATAGATCGGAGCGGTCCTCGTGGCGGGAGTAATGTGCATCCCAGAGCTCAGAGCTGGGGGGTGACAGCCCGTTGCCCATGTAAGGGAATTCATTGTAGATGAGGCCTGCATCCAGACCAGCGACCAGACCACCAGACATGGCAGTGATGAAGACCAAGAGGGCGAGGCCGGCGACTGAGCGACGGAAGATAGCCAACTTCGGATCGCGGAGTGCTTCAAGCTGCTTCAGACCAGGTGCGGCATCCTTCATGAGACGGTGGGACCGCAAGATGGCAAGTCCATTCCAAAGCATGGCGACATAGCAGGTGAAGGCAGCACCCAAGTGAGCGGTGAGTCGGTACTGGCTCACTCGTGGGTGGCTTCCTGGCGCAAAGAGATCATCCTTCAAACCGGACTTGACCATCCACCAGCCAAGGAAGCCCTGGAACCCAATCAAGCCAGCAATACCAGCCAGTCGCCATGCCATTGGTGTTGAGACCTTCTTGCGCGCAACAAAGTAGACGGCAGGCAGGACAAACGACAGACCGACAAATCGGCCCCAGAGTCGGTGGATCCATTCCATGTAGTAGATCGACTTGAAATCGGACAGGTTCATATGCGAGTTCAATTGCTTGAATTCAGGGGAGGCTCGGTATTTCGCAAACTCAGACTCCCAGTCTTCATCGTTCATGGGAGGGAGGGATCCAGTCACAGGTCGCCATTCGGTGATACTCAATCTGCCAAAGATGTCCCGTCAGCTTCCAGCCTTCGAATATTGACTGCACGAGATGATCACGAACCCGGATTCTGTCAAACGAGTCAATCCGCCGAAGACCACAATGCCGAATACGCTTGCAGCGCTACCCAGAAGCCAGTATGCGACAGCCTTGTCGCTAATCTTGGGGAAGCCTGTCTTGGCTTTCGCGGCACCTTCTTCGAACACACCCTCTATCGCGGGCGAGGCAGTCGACCGTCTGATACTGGAAGTGAAGAAATGACGGTTCTTATCGGTGAGGAGGGATGACCGGAGCTTGCTGGGCTGAGGAGACGGCATTGCGGCGAACCGGCGGACGGATTTGGCGGCATAGCCCTGGTTGCGTAGGCATTGTTGACAGGTGAATAGGTCTTTAGATAGACGAGGTGCAAGACTCCGCCATACAGGCAGAGCAGACCCTAGAGAAGCCATGGCGAAGGGCAATGTGAGGAGAGAAAGAAAAAGATCCCTCGATTTCCGGGATTGTAAGCTGCCGAGCGCCAATCAGCGGGTCCCGATTTGGAGTCTTCACTAACGTCGAGCATTCTTATTGTTCACTCAACAAAGACTGATCCTTCATTGAGTTCCAATCTCTTGCATACAAAATAACACTCCCATTCGAACCCAAAGAGGACGATCATATTGGAGCTGCAGTGGCTGCCTGAGGCACCGACATGCCTCTTTGATCGCCCGATCGCCTTCTACCGATCTGCGTCAACATCACAGCTCCCCGTCGCAACACGAACATGTCCTACGCCATCGAGTCAAAGAAACGCAAGTTCCACCGTATCTTGGAATCAATATCCAAGCCTGCTGCACCAGACAATGCTTCGAAACAGCAGACACAACCGGCCACCACAACGGCGCAAGATCGTATCCCGGCGAACCTCTCCATCAAGAAGGTCCGTTTGAGCAGCAACGACAGTACAGACTTTACCTCAGTGCGCGACTCAATACTGAAGCCCACTCGCCCCGCTGCACGGACATCATCAGTCGCATCGACGAAGCGCCCAACATTCGTCCCTTGGGACCGTGACGTCTTCCTTGAGCGACTCGAGACCTTCCGTCGCGTTGACCGGTGGACCTCTAAACCCTCACCGATCAATGAGGTCCAATGGGCCAAGCGAGGTTGGATATGCACAGATACAATGCGCGTGAGCTGTGTGAGTGGCTGTGGCGGGTCGGTGGTAGTCAAGCTGCCAGATGAGATCGATGAGCTGGATGGGTATGACTTGGAAAAGGTCCAGGAGAGGAAAGAAGTCCGTACGTTGAGATGCTGTTCATGGAGTTTTGGTATATCAGGACGGTTGCTGATCGGTGCGAATAGGCGCAAAACTCGTGGCGGAGTATGAGAAGCTGATGAGAGATGGACATGGCGATAATTGCCCGTGGCGAACCAAGAGCTGTGATGGTAAAGTCTCAAGTATCTTCACTATGTTTCGGTCTACAGCTAACTTCCCATCCGCAGCTACTATCCAGCATCTTCCCCTAACCAACATAGACACTGCTTTGTCTGGACTTCGGGATCGTTACCTCAATCTTGCCAAGATGGGTGACCAATTGCCTACTGCGGAAAGCCTGACCACACCCGAGGGTCTTGATCTGGATGCTCTCATTAAAATGCTTCCAGATGACTGGTCTCAACCCTCCAAATCCTCAGAAACAGCCGGCTTCCAAAACACCGGCGTCCAGAATGCGCCCCAGCCATCGACAGAAACCTCTCAGGCTCCACCCGAGGCCAGTGAACCTGTGGAATCGACATCAGAGACTCCGTCAAAATCTTTGTCAGTGCAGCCGATCAATCGAGCAGCTCTGGCGCTGGCACTGTTCGGTTGGAACTCTCTGTCTGATGGCGCCGCCGGGCTTGTCGGCTGCAGGGCCTGCTTCCGCCGGCTCGGACTCTGGATGTACAAACCGAAAGAGAATGGAGATGTCACCGTCTACAGCTCTCTCGACGTGGCCACAGAGCACATGGAATATTGCCCGTGGATCGACAGACTCGCTCAGAGTGGGACAGGCAAGCCGAACGAGAACTTGGAGAACTTACTTAGTGGTTGGGAGGCTGTCGTCGAAGCAGTCAAGGTGAAGCATCGCCGTCGGCTGCGCGCCACGACATCCATGAACACTATGCGTACCGAGCCGAGCACGCCGCCAAGAACTCCGGAGGGTGTCGAAGATGAAGAGAAAAAGAAGAAGGCTGATCGTGAGTGGTGGGCGAAGATACGACGAGTGAGGCAGGCTCTCACTGCAAAGTCGCCACATCGAAAAATGCCTGGTGCCAAGTGATGTTTGCTCCAACTCTCCGATATTTCTTATCTTATAGCGTTTGGACGTCTCCAGCATGAATGATCATCTTTCCATTTTCTTAGCGGGGCATATCTTACTGATTTTCTGAATCTTACTACTTGGTTCAGAGCAATGAAGGCGGCATATTTCCATTTCTTTCTACCTCCCTAGGTAACAACCTATTTCCCAGTGGACAGCCTGCGCTATTTGCAACTATCTTCATGCATATTAACCTTCACCGAACGCGACTTCTCCCTTTAGACAAGACCATGGTCAAATACCCCGTGAGATCATCATTGAAAGCAAAATAATCTGTGCCACCTTCGAATCAACCAAAAACAGAACCCGGCTATCCACTTATTCCTTCGAGTAGGGCAGGGCATAGAATACCCGAGCACCTCACTCCTCCTCATTCATGTGGTCCTTTATTAGCTGCTCCTCGAGGTTGAAGCACGCCTTCTGAAGCGTCAACAATCTCACCATCAATTCGTTGACGCAGTGCTTGTACTCCGCGCTCTTTCCAGCCACCGGAGCCTGGATCATCTTCAGGTTCAACTTATGGATTTCACCGTTGATCCACTGAGTAAAGCCCGAGAGGTCGTCCGCATCCACGAGGTTCAGGTCACCTGCTTCGAATTTCGAGACGAAGCGGCCGAGATCAGTGCTGAGATACTGCTGCTCTGGTGCTTTTTCCGTAGCTGCTGCTGCCATCAGAGCGTCCTTGGCAATCTGGACAGCCTGGCCCGTTGGATTTTGCAGCTGTGTGTCTTCAGTCATGGGCTCGTCGTAGTGATCAAGACTAGAAGCGGCATTGTGCTCGCCTTCCGTGATGGGCTGATAATCGTGGTCAAGGCCAAAGGAAGCATTGTCCTCGATACTCCGAATTGTCGGAGACGAAGTGATTTGACCTTGACGCTGAACTGGAGGGAACAGATCACTAACGACGGAGCCAGGTTCACGGTCAGGTTCAGGGCCATACTCGGGCTCATAGTCAGGTTCATAACTTGGACTTTTGAAGTCATCCACATCGTCCCTGGCAGGAGATTTCACGGTACGCTCTGGAGAAGCCTTTTCAGTGGCAATAGGCGAAGGAAGGACAACTGGCACACCAGCAGTTGCAGAACGGCCATTCATTTCATTAGTGGGAACAGCTTCCTCACGGGTGGCAGGAGCCGTCTTGGAGAACTTTCCAGCATGCGTGGATTTGGAGGACGTTCCAGCATGAGTGGAGGTAGGCTCTTCCTCTGCATTTGACTCACCAACCTCGCTATCTTCAGGGGCATGTGATATTTGCGGTTGCTGGACACTGGTCTTGCTGGATGCTCTCTTCCGCTTCTTCGACGGTTCCACGGTAGGGGCCCTCGTCTTGCCCTTAGGCTCCTTCTCACGGCCTTTGGCATCGTACTTATCAGGCTCCTCAAAGTGGAGGAGGGAGGTCTGCCAGTGGAGCACGTTTGAGGCGATGATGCTCTCCGGGTGTCTGAGCTGGCCAGTGGGGAGCCGTTCGAAGATGAGATTGTGGAATTCCTTGCGAATTTGGCCCCGACTATTGAAGTACCGCTCGTACTTCTTGCGAATGAGCCGCTTTTGGTAGATCAGTTTGCGGATTTGTTCTATGGTGAGCTCCGCGTTTTCATCGGGCAGGTCCTCGGGATCGTCGAACTTGGCTCGAGAACGAGGAGTCTTCTGTGCGCTAGCAGGGCCAGCAGGGCCAGCATTGGTCGTTGGGTTGGTGGAGCTGGAATCAGCCTCAGCCATGTCAGTGGTCTGGACCGAGGGCTCGCGGGAAGCATATGAGGAGGAATCCATTGTGTTGTTTGCTTGATGACTGAGTAGAGCAGAAGTCAAGAAGATGACTGATGCAAGAGATTGAGTGATGCTTGTTGGGAGGACTTGAGATGATGAATAGTGTAAGAAGAAAGAGAAGAGAAGAAAAGAGAGTAGGAAGGGAAGGAAGGTGAAAGTAAACAGAAGGCGTCGAGAGCACCTTTGGAAGCGATGTTGGTGTTGCTGTGTTGGTGTTGATGGTATAGTAGAAATGCGTGTCGTTGATTGGCGCGGAGAGAGGCGAGACCCACTTGGGAGGAGCGGAGCTCCCTCTCGAAGATCACCTGCTTTTGACTTCTTCGGTTCTTGATTCTCGCGTGTTCAACTTTCAATCCCTTTTGAACTTCTCTTTGACGATCGTACCCCTCAGAATAATATCGTGCTCGGCCACGTGCAACACTCCCACACGATGGAGGCCTCAGGCTCGCCGACTCCTAAGCCACCCACACCGACGCCCAGTGGCCCAGGCGCTGAATCGGAGAAGAACGGTGCCTCTGCCTCTGATCCTGCCGGTCAACAAAATGGGCCTTCAGGAGATCGGAATCCGAAGTTAGACCAAAGTCGAACCTCGACGGCTGATGACGCAAAGCCTTCCTCCGGACCTCCTTCGAAGCGCAGACGAGTGCAAGAACGACACCAAGCGCAGAAGCGAAGCCGTGCGCCTCCAACGGTGTTCTCGCGACGAGATCGATCTCGAAGTCCTACCAATACTCCTTCCCGTGAAAATGAGTCTCGCCGCTCTCGATCCCCTCTACGACCTCGCTCGCCAACACCTGAAGAACCACGGCAGCGGAAGCGTCCTGGTGGTGGAGCGCGGAGAGGTATCGTGGACGGAAGAACTATTCTTCAGAGGCAGGAGGAGCGTGAACGCGCAGAAGAGGCGAATGCCGTGCGACAATCTCAACATCGTGGTGGATTAGAATACGTTCGACAGCACTACAACGCTGTACCCGAGCGAGGTCGGGAATGGCGGAAGACAGACAGCAAGATCAAGGGCCTGCGGAGCTTCAACAACTGGGTGAAGAGTACTTTGATCCAAAAATTCTCGCCCTCGGAGGATTTCGTGGCGCAGTTCAACGATACCAAGGATTGGGCGGATGACAGCATGGGTCCGCCATCCGGAGATGTGAGGCCTCTGTTCGTGCTGGACATGGGGTGTGGCAAGGGCGGTGACCTAGGGAAGTGGAAGCAGACCCCGCAGGCAGTGGAGCTGTACGTTGGGCTCGACCCGGCCAACGTTTCTATTGAACAGGCACGAGACCGCTACGGCCAGATGCTCCGCCAGCGCAGTCGTCAACCGCTGTTTCATGCTGAATTTTACCCCAAAGACTGCTTTGGTGAATGGCTCGGTGACGTTCCCATTGTCCAGCAGGTTGGAATTGATCCCAATGCGGGTCCAGGTGGCTCGATGATGGCCTCGAGATGGGGTGGTGGCGGCTTCGACGTTGTGGCATCGATGTTTGCTATTCATTACGCATTTGAAAGCGAGGAGAAGGCACGTCAGATGCTCAGCAATGTTTCCGGGTGCCTGAAGAAAGGAGGTCGCTTCCTTGGAGTTTGTCCAAACTCCGACGTGATTACGGGCAAAGTGAGTGCTTTTCACAAGCAGCGCAAAGAGCGGGAGTCAGCCAAGGCTGCTGTATCGGAAGAACCTGAAGATGGCGAAGTCGAGGAAGACGATCGGGTCGAATGGGGCAACGATATCTATCGAGTTCGTTTTCATGGCAAGACGCCTGACGATGGCGTCTTCCGGCCGCCATTCGGATGGAGATACACGTACTTTATGGAGGAGGCCGTCGAGGAGGTTCCTGAATACGTTGTTCCGTGGGAAGCTTTCCGAGCGTGAGTTACCCATGGCTCTGTGTGTCCTATCCTCACTAATATTGTGATCTAGATTGACCGAAGACTACAATCTGGAGCTCCAGTACCGCAAGCCTTTCCTGGATGTCTGGGAGGACGAGAAGAATGACCGCGAGATGGGTCCGCTGAGCGAGCGTATGGGCGTCCGCGACCGAGCTACAGGTGCTTTGATGATGACCGAGGAAGAAAAAGAGGCAGCCAGTGAGTATTTCTTTGCGAATATATCATTAGAAAAGCTCAGCTTTCACTAACTAACATAGGTTTCTACCATGCATTTTGTTTCTACAAGGTGTAGATTTACGTTGTCATCTCCAAATTATGCACTACAGGACTCGCATAGGTCGATGTCATTAACTTCGACAGGGAAACATGACATCTTCCGTCAATATGCGATTACTTCACGTGTCTGGAGGCTCATGTATTGCAGTAGTAGTGCATGTGTGTACTGTGTAGCCCGATAAGCTTATCACTCCACTGTAACCTAATCGGGACTAGCGTGGTCGCGACGCGCTCTGGGTTTGATGCTTCCAAGATTCGTGCTTTGTCCAATCTCCAACCCTCTCTCGATCCAGCCAGCTGAGCGGCTTCTTGCTCAGAACAAGGTCAATTTAGCGTTGCTTTTAGTGCTGGGTTCACAAAGTCGCGCCAGTTTCCAGAGATGCTCTCCGCAACTCCCGCGCGACAGCGCTCAATGCTGTCCCAATCTCGTCCCCCGTCAAGTGCACGCAGTCAAGCCACAGCACGAAATGTCGAAATCCCCGAGTTGCCCGAATATGAACCTCCAGAGGCACCTCTCACTGCAGAGAGTCACCGCAAGATCGCAGCGCTCCTCCGTTCACAACATCTCCGCCATCTACGAACCCACCTCCAACATGCCACTGAAAAGCTTACAGACACCGCCGGGGATGTCAACGAGCGGCTTGTTGACGCGCGGGTCCGGTACGAGCGAATGAAGCAGCGGCGGCGCGATGCCAGCGGTGGCGCGGAAGAAGACCAGGAGTCGGATGGGGGGGAACACCAAAAGTTAGATGAGCAAGAGCACAGGGTGCAAGCTGTGACGGGTCGTTTGGAGGAGAAGATGCGGCAGATGATTGACTCTGAGGCTCGTTTGCAGAGCTTACTGGACTCTGTGGCGAATATTGAGAGGGAGGAAGGGGAGGCACAGGTTGCTGCGTTGGGCGTGCGCCAGACAAGGGCTCAGCAACGGCGTCAACAACGGGCCAACCGGGATGATGATGAGGAGGATGGCGATGATGAGCGAGATGAGAACTACGAGGGAACGCCGGAGCGAGAAGCCCGGGAACGCAATACTCAGAATCCGCCTAGTCGGAGACTGGACGATTCCTTGGAGGAGGGGACAGGCAAGTGGAATGAATTGTCGTTGACCGAGAGGTGTGTCGATATTGCTCCGAGTTTATTCCTGTGCTGGCAGTATTCTAACGGATCAAATGCAGGTACGCTGGCCACAACTCCTACATTGGTTTTTACCGCATGGTACACGACTCCAAGTTCCCCGGCGACGAGGTGCCGCCTCTCCCACACTCCTCTACATGGTTCTCGCATCTGGAAGATACAAGTGCACGACGGTCTACTGCTGGCAGTCCTGGACAACGGAGCCGCAGAACACGCAATCAGAGGGAACCCTCGCCGGCCGACTCGGACGACATTGCCATTGAGAGAGAGCGCATCTCATTGAAATGTCCACTCACTCTTCTTCCATTCCGCGACCCTGTCACCAGTACCAAATGTCCACACAGCTTCGAGCGCGAAGCCATCCATGATATGATCGGCCGCAGCAACTTTACCATCCCCCCTCCGCCAGGGCAGGGTGGCCGCCGTGTCCGCGCGGTCAAGTGTCCCGTGTGTTCAATCCCTCTGACTACGAACGATCTCCGCTCAGATCCAGTCCTGCTGCGCAAGGTGCGTCGCGCTGAGGAGTTATCTGCTCGCGAGGCCGAAGATCAGCTGGATGGATCGCAGCGACAGAGTGACCGGCCGAACCGAGTGACGCTGGCCAGCGATGCAGTTGATGCCGATGATACCATGAATGTGGATGTGGATAGTGACTCGGAAGAAGCGACGGTGAAGTCTGAGCCTGGTGATGGGGGGAGTGAGGATAGTGATGAGGATGAGGAGATGGATAGCGAGTGAGACATGGAGGCACATGGTATACTTCCCCAGATGGAAGACTTCTAGATCCCCGGGACATACCACCAGAATGACAGGTCATGACCGCTGCAACAATGCAGGGTCACAGTATCATGCTACTGTGTTGAGTATGTAACTCGATCAGTTGACCGAGTGCTCTCAGAGCATCTCCCCCGCAAAAAGCAGCGAGTCTGATTGGACCAGTCAATAGACTGCAAGTAGCTAAACCTTAATGGGCGGCTGGATGCTACCTTGCCTCGTGGTCGTATTCTTTCTTTATTTTATTTTCGTTATCTTTTATTTCTTTATCTTTTTATCTCGGCAACTTCCAGTCTCGTGTTGTCTGTGTGTACGACTGACTCACTTAAACGCTTCCCTTTCCACTTCCTTTCTTCCCTTTCCTTCTCATCTTCTCTTCTTCCCCACAGCTCTTCCCCATTCTCCACCCCTCCACACCTCCACGTTCTCCCCTTGCTCATCACCTGTCATCTGTCAATCTGTCATGGCAGATCTCGAACCAAAAACCGCCCGCGTGGGCACCGAGACCTCAATGACTGCCACCCACCACGACACTCTCACCGAAGCCCCCCGCCCGCCAGGATGGATGTACAAGAAGATTGGCAAATTCGGCTGGTACGCCTCGCCCAGGGTGCAGCTCGGCATGGTCGCTTTCGTCTGCTTCATGTGTCCTGGCATGTTCAACGCGCTGAGTGGCTTGGGCGGCGGTGGTAAAGCAGATCCCAGTCTGGCCGATGATATGGTAAGTTCAGTCCCGCGGTTGTGGCGTGTTGAGCGCTGGAGACTGGAATCCTAATCTGTAATCTGCAGAATACCGCTCTCTACAGTACCTTCGCCGTGGTCGGTTTCTTCGCGGGCACTTTCGTCAATCGTCTGGGTGTGCGTCTGGCGCTGTCGTTTGGTGGCATTGGTTACTGCATCTACTCGATTAGTCTGCTTGTCTCGGTTCATGCCTATGCGCCCGGTTTCAACATCTTCGCTGGTGCACTGCTGGGTGTCTGTGCTGGTTTGCTGTGGGCTGCGCAGGGTACTATCATGATGTCTTACCCTGGTGAGCAGCGCAAGGGCCGATACTTTGCCTGGTTCTGGGGTATTTTTAACGTCGGCGCCTGCATTGGCAGTTTGGTATGGTCCCAGCATTCAAGATGCGCTACTATACGCTAATGACGAGACTCGCTGACAATCTATGTAGATCCCCCTCGGACAGAACATCAACGTGAAAACCAACAGCAACGTTAGTGACGGAACCTACATCGCCTTCATTGTTCTCATGTTCTTCGGCGCCTGTCTGGCCCTCTTCCTCTGCGACGCGGACAAGATCGTGCGTCCCGACGGCTCCCGCGTCATCCTCATGAAGAACCCAAGTTGGAAGACCGAGATCGTGGGCCTGTGGGACACCATCCGCTCAGAACCCTACATCGTCCTGCTCTTCCCCATGTTCTGGTCCTCCAACTGGTTCTACACCTACCAGCAGAACGGCATCAACGCGGCGCACTTCGACACCCGCACCAAGTCGCTGAACGGCTTCCTGTACTGGTTCGCCCAGATTGTCGCTGCCGCACTGATCGGCCCCCTCCTGGACGCCGAGAAGTTCCGCCGCAGCATCCGCGCCCGGATTGGTCTTTTCGTGCTCTTCGCTTTGACAATGGCTGTCTGGGGTGGTGGATATGCCTGGCAGAAGGGGTATACTCGGGCTACTGTCTCCGCGAAAACCTTCGTTCCAACTGACTGGACCACTCCGGGCTACGTGGGACCCATGTTCCTCTACTTCTTCTACGGCATGTACGACGCCATCTGGCAGGGCTTTGTCTACTGGTACGTTCAATCAGCCCAACCCAACAAAGAAAGCAAAAGGAACACCTAGCTAACATGCACCACAGGCTGATGGGCGCCCTCGGCAACTCGGGCCGCAAACTTGCCAACCTCGCTGGTTTCTACAAGGGCCTGCAATCCGCCGGTGCAGCGGTCATGTGGAGTCTCGACAAGAACGAAACCTCCTACATGGCCGAGCTCGCCTCCAATTGGGGTCTGCTGTGCGGCTCGCTCCTCATCGCCGCCCCGGTCATCTTCCTGAAGATCAAGGACTCGGTTCCCGTTGAGGAAGATCTGAAGGGGACGGGCGAGACGCTCGAGGATGTGCTTCCCCCTGGTGCGGTGGAGAAGTCGCGTGTTGGCGGGGAGAATATCTGATCGGTCGGGTGGTTGGGTACATGGGTGATCCTTTTACCGTGCTTCCATGCTTGCATTCTGGGATGTCTGTTGCGTTCCGGGGGTGTACCTCGCCTTACCTATGCCTTTCTACTTTCTTCTTCTTCCTTTCCGACGAAATGTCTTCTTGCATGGATCCTACGCTGTGGCGTTTACGGCTCTCGTGCTATCTTAATCTCACTGTAATGAATGAAAGTGACTATGAACTTCATTTCTTGTCCATCTCGTGACATGATCGGGTAGATAAGTATCCGCGTTCTTGATTAATTCTGGTTTCCGTGTAGCAGGTAGGTTACTCAATCCGGGTTGGAAGTGAGACACTGCAGCGCTACGGTGTCACCGGGTCGTCGAATCAGCCGATATTTTGGTCCCGTGTTCCCAGTGTATTGGATACGAGGCTATTAGCCACGAGTAGCGATTTCATCAATCCTGATGAAGTATAGGTTGAAAACAGACATCTAGACTTCCTGCTTGATCTACTAGTGGAACTACGAAGGAATGAACAACTGAGAGATCCCAGAATGAATGCATAGAGAGATAGATAGTTGAGTTACGCAACCGGTCCATCCTAAACGAATAACAAGAGATATACCCCATACCCAAATAAAAGTAAAAAGAAAGATAAAACAGGACAAGACAAGACAAGTGCGGGGTATTCGCTTGTCGATAGGAAACAAAACACAAATAGGAGACAGACGTGAACAGGAAACCCAGCACCCACTACCACTACTAGTAGTAGTAGAGTAGGAGGTCATCGCTTTCCGCGGAGAACGGCTACGTGCTTATCCGACAACATACCACTGATAATCATCCGGGGCAAAGGGTAGAGTCCGAAGGGAAGAAAGATTGGCAAACGACCGTTTTCCGTAAGCAAAGAAGTCAAGAAATTCGCCGATAATCTTGCTCCGTTGCCGCGAGTAAGCGAAGTCCGGTATGCAGGATTATAAAACGGCAAACTATGAGAATGTGCTCATTTGTCGGAAAGAAAAGCACGCATCCGGGGAGTGAGCTGCTGGACATGGGATGGGAACCGGCGATGGACCGAATAGACTCGACAAAACTGCAATCGCGAAGAATCGGCATTGGTGAACGCATTTCAGGTTGCGGGCGCAGAAGAACTTCTTGTATAGGTCTGGTCACGATCGGAAAAGTCGATAACAATATAAGACGAACACCGTGACAAAATCAAGTCATCGCAATCTATTTGGTGATGAGGTTGAGATAGTCGGCCACGATGAGGGTCACCATGCTGCAGATCAGATAAACAAGGTCAGTGGGTCCGCAAAAGCAACATCTCACGCCCGATCGGGCAAAAGGTGGGGGCAACTAACGCATGGGGAGCGATCCGCACGTAGTACGTGCCAAAGCCGCGGTAGAAGCGCAGCCAGCCCTCCTCGGCGACGACCTTACGCGCGCAGTCCAGCACGCCGCGGTAAGGGAGTTGTCCGGTCTTGGGGTCCTTCTGCTGCTTCTGGAGACGGGTCTTGATGAAGTCGAAGGGGAGGGAGAGGAAACTGGCGAAGAATCCGGCGATCGCGGATGCGGCGAAGGTCTGGTTCTGCGCTGAGAGGTTCGTGTGCTGCTTTAGTTGGGCTTTGCTTTCTGCGAAGAAGGTCAATTGGCCCATGTTCAGGGCCATCGCTCGGATGACGGTGGGCAGGGCGCCGGCCCAGAGGGCGCCCACGCCTTCGTTCCGCGGGATACGGATCAAAGCGTCGAAGACGGATCGGTAGTTAGCTCGCGCCTCGGGCGGCTTCAGTCCATCGGATTGCATGCGCACGAGGGCCAGGTCTGCAGGGTTACCGATCATTGCGGCAATTCCACCCGCGGAGAGACCAGCGGCGGCGCGCTCGGCGAAAGTGACCTTGCGCTCGGCAGCGGCGGCACGACTGTTCAGCACCTTGATAAATGTGTCGAAGAAGCCCAGACGGGCGGTTGTGTAGACAGCTTGGCGGAGGAGACCGGCTGAGAGACCCGTGTACAGATCCAGGACCTTGCCGGAGGCGATGATGTCGCGAGTGATGCCGAAGGCGGAGGGACGGGGTCCTGTCTTTGCGCCCTCGCCTGCCAGTTGAAGACGGACTTTGACCATGTCGACGGGTTGGATCACGACGGTGGCTGTCATACCGGCCAGACCGCCGTTGATGAAGGGCAGAGCTGCGCGCATGTAGGGGTGGTGCAGGATGCTCTGGGTGGCTTGCGATGGGTTCTCAATCGCATGCTGTGAGGCTTGCTTGGCCGAGGCGGCCGCGTTGGAGGCGGAGTCTTTGACCGAGTTGGATGCCATGATGATTGAGCAGGATTCGCACCAGATCTGGTGGACGGAGGGAAGTATTAGCGTGATTAGTCCCGCTGGAGTGTGCAGAAGATGCAGCTGGACGTGGGCTGGATACCATCCACTGACCGGATTTGACTCTGAGATGACAAGGGGAAGAACCGACTCCTGAACCTTCTTTCCTCAAGGTTAGTACCTCGCTGAATGGGAGGTTGGCGGATTCAGCAGCCGCGCGGTCCATGGAACTTACTATGACGTATTACTAGACACTTTTCGTAACTGGACAGACCGAGTGCTGCAGTTCACAATGGACGAGAGATATAGAGGCAAAGAAGAAGGAGAGGAGAGGAGGAGAGAATGAGGGGAGATCAGATGAGGACAAATGCGGGGAATGTCCAGACTGAGGTACTTGATCCGTGACTGAGTACCAAAGGGTCCAACCGGGGGTCCAAGTGTTATATGTATATGTACAAGTACGTGTATATCCGTAGGACATAGTACATATCTAAAGGTTCTCTATGAAATAATTGATGTCAACCGCGAACAACCGAAGGCGAGTTCCGGGCCCCCGGCACTGGCGGACGCCCTTCAACCGATGGGTTCCCCGGTGAATCATCATATATCATAGATCAGGATATCCACTATATCCACTACTATGCTATTACTATATGACTATGCTATGAGATACTAAGAAATACGTGTTAGTACATGTACTTAGCATGTTAGTATGATTAGTTGAGTGGGCCAATTACGTCGATCATGAAAATGCGGGGTGACATTCTTGTCTCGCTACTACGAAGTACTACGAGTACTATTATTACTACTATGACTATGTATATGCACATGTACTACTACTACTACTCCTATATATATAATAGATACACCTCCCCTCACCGTCTTTCTATATATCCCTTGCATCTACTCACAAATTTACTCTAAGACGAGCTAAACTCGGAACCCCGGCAACGCTAGCTGTTTTCGGCTGCTCCACGAATAATGCTCGGGAACCCGTGATGTTGGATGTTCTTATCCGAGGGAAACATCCGGTCTATATGGTCAAGAATCTCCTCAATACACACATAGATGCTAACAACCTCCCAGCCATCCATCATATCATCAATATCAGCCACCTCCCCAATACCCTCGGAACAATGGAGACTCGGCTATTCCACTGAATAACATTCATCCGCCCGGCCATCAACTGACAGTCAAACCAGTGGGTCCTGCATGGACACCAGGGCCCCAGCGTCGTGCGTGATCCATCACGTCCAATAAAAGACCCGGGAATACCAACGAAACAAGTCCATTGGGACAAGGGAGGCTCCATTGTTGAGCTCTGGAGGCCAGGAATCTTCCGATCTCCATCTCAGACCTACCTACTTTTCGCCGATGACCGGCACTTCCTTGACCACCGTGGATTCCCTGGTTTCGGATTGGCGGAGAATCCCTCTTCTAGACAGCGGATTAGCCGACAGCCATCATCATTGTCCGATTGGAGGTGCCTTGGTGATTACATTGCGGCTGGCGGAGGACGGCACGCCGGCTGTCGATGTGATACCATTGTCAGGTTTGGATGCTCCGCGCTGCTTATCCAGTTCACGGTAGTTGCTGGCGCCACACACGGGGTATCATGCTATAGCCAGCGGGCAGAATCACGGAGCTCACAGCTTCGTGAGAGCTCCACTACTGCTTTCCTCAGAGTCTACGAGCTGATTGACAGGATGATGATTGAGTACAGAGTGATCTAGATGCATCGTTCAGATCTACGCTGTACACGATGTCCTGGACCCCAAAGTACAGAGCACATCAAGGACTCCGTCTCATCTTCTCTCCTACAGAGTTACCAAGCGATGACGACGGGCACCTCCGAAGTCCACAACCACTCACCTCCAACGATCCCAGCTCCAGACTCATTCCAACACAAGGCCCACGCATCACGCCATCCACCTAGCAAACCCACACGGAGGCTAAGCAACAAGCTAACCACATACAACATCACACAACCCAATCTCAACCCTATCAAGTCTATAAATCAATCCAAAGCACCAATGTCCCAGCGGAATCCACCCGCCCAACAACCCCAGCACCCGAGACAGACAAATTTATCACCCAGCTCTCCTCCGCGGAAAGACCTCTCGGCATTTCGCGGTCTCTCCCGAGCAGCCCGCCGGCATCGAGGGTCGGGAACGGAGGCCATTCCGGCGACAAGGTAAAGCGGATAGCTTGTTGGTGGAATGCGGGTGTAGTGACGGGTGGAGTTCGGCATTGGGGGTGGTACTTTAGGGGATGGTCTAGTCTATAGCTATGATTTAAATATTATTACTTTGTCGGGTTGCTTTTGTTTGTTCAAGGTATAAGAGGTTGGGGAAGGCGCGATAGTGGAGTGTCAGGGACGGTGAAGCCCATGTTCCTATTGAAGAGCTGCATGTCTAGGGAGCTTTTTCATGACTTCGACACAGCACAGGATGCCTTCATGACATGGGACACTGGGCCCTTATCAAGGTCATCAATTGATGCAAACCTGCTGCTTTACGGTCTGGGGGCTCCTGGCATCATATGAGCATTTAGCTCTGGGGCACTCTACTCAGGTAGAGGGGCAAAGCTTGAACGAAGTCAATACGCAACCAGAACAGTTACTCAGGTAGTAGTGCCAACGAAGTCGATGGTTCATCTTACACCACGGTATAAGCCAAGATCTACGCTGGACCAAATCATAGATACTGGTTCATTGACTATCGTAAGGGTAATCTTTATCCCAACCATCATCGAGATGTCCATCAGACATAGCAGAATACAGAAGCAAACAAAGGAAATAGAAAAAGAAACCCAAACCGGGAAAACAAGGTATTGATAACCCCGCGCTTATCCCGATCCAAGCGCGGGTGAGAGATCCAAGCGAATTAGATCGTCACGACCAAAGCAAACGCAGCACGCCATGCAAATGACTCAGTGTCTGGAACCACAAAACGAGAAGAAATGCCAATTTTGTTTCAAAACAGCCCTTACTTCTGGGTCTGCGGGGCAGCAGCCAGGACCTCCGGGGTGGCCTCGTCGGAGTACTTCTTGAAGTTCTCGTTGAAGAGGTTGCCCAGCTTGTTGACCTCGTCGACGAAGGAGGTGGAGGCGGTCCAGCTGTTCTTGGGGTTGAGCAGCTCGTTGGGCACGCCGGGGCAGGACTTTGGCACGTGCAGGTTGAAGACGTCGTAGGTCTCGTACTCGGCCTTGGCGAGCTCGCCGCTGTGGATGGCGTCCAGGATGGCGCGGGTGTACTTGAGCGGGCAGCGCTTGCCACCGGTGGTGGCGCCGGCGCCGACCCAGCCGGTGTTGAGGAGCCAGGCGTTGGCCTTGTGCTCCTTGATCTTCTGCGCCAGCATGGAGGCGTAGCGCATCGGGTGCAGGGCCAGGAAGGGCTGGGCGAAGCAGGAGGAGAAGGTGGCCTGGGGCTCGGTGACGCCGTCCTCGGTGCCGGCCATCTTGGAGGTGTAGCCCGAGATGAAGTGGAACATGGTCTGCTCCGGGGTGAGCTTGGAGATCGGGGGCAGCACACCGCGGGCGTCGCAGGTCAGCAGGATGATGTTGGTCGGGTGGTTGTCGCTCTTGCAGGGAATCTTGGCGTTCTCAATGTACTCGATCGGGTAGGCGCAGCGGGTGTTCTCGGTCAGGGTGGAGTCGTCGTAGTTGACGACACGGCTGACGGGGTCGAAGACGACGTTCTCGAGGACGGAGCCGAAGCGGATGGCGTTGAAAATGTCGGGCTCCTTCTCGGCGGAGAGACCAATGCACTTGGCGTAGCAGCCACCCTCGATGTTGAAGACACCCTTGTCGGTCCAGCAGTGCTCGTCGTCACCGATCAGCTTACGCTTAGGGTCGGCGGACAGGGTGGTCTTGCCGGTACCGGACAGACCGAAGAAGACGGTGACATCGCCATTCTCACCCTCGTTGGCAGAGGAGTGGAGGGTCAAGACGTTGTGCTTGACGGGCATCTCGTAGAAGAGAACGGTGAAGACACCCTTCTTCATCTCACCGGCATACTCGGTACCGAGGATAACCATCTCCTTCTCGGCGAAGTTGATGGCCACCGAAGTGGCAGAGGTCATACCCTCAGTGAAGCGGTTGGCAGGGAAGGAGCCAGCGTTGTAGATGACATAGTCCGGGTGGAAGTGCTCGAGCTCCTCGCGACTCGGGCGGATCAGCATGTTACGCATGAACAGAGCATGGTAAGCACGGGCGCAGACGACACGGACGCTGATGCGGTAGCGCTCGTCCCAGCCGGCGAAGCCATCGACAACGTAGATGCGGTTGCGGGTGTTCAGGTAGTCGACAGCACGCTCACGGTTGATGCGCCACACCTGGGAGGCTTGTTAGTAATGACGTCATGCATGTGAAAGCCTCGGCTCTCCGCGGGGAAGCGAGCGGGGGTGCCAAGCGGGAAGTGAAGATGAGATGAGAAGGGAATCAGAAGAGGCAGGCATGTGTTTAGACCATAGTGTGAATGTTGCACCAAGAGACTGCCAGAAAGCTTGACCCCGGATGCATATGCAAGGGAATCCTGGGTGGAGCTAGTATCGGGCCATCTGCAAGGGCAACCCTCAACCACGCAGGCCCAACAAGAATGCCAGTGCCAGGATGGAAAATCACGCATAGCAATAGGAAATAAATCACTCACATCAGGGGTCATGGGCTTGTTAACTGGTCCCCACCAGACCTCGTTTTCTGAGGACTCTTCCTTGACGATCCGCTTGTCTGAGGGAGAACGACCAGTCTTTGCGCCAGAGTAGGCGCTCAAGGCACCGCTGGAGGTGATGGCAGTACCGGTCTCGTAGACAAGGGCATCTTCATACAGAGCGGGGACAGCAGGGTTGGCAATCTGTATGGAGAGATGGTTAGTGATGAGAACATATCGCAAAGTGACCATGATCAAGTCCCCAATGGTAAGGACAGGGAAGGGTGCCTTACAATTGCGACTCGGTCATAGTCAATGTGCGCAGTCTCGTGCAGCTCCTCTTCCAGTTCGGTGTGACCCTTGCCAGGCCTGTAGATGAGAGTTAGCGACGGCTAGGTCAAGAAGGTGGGGGAGACGGCGAGGTCTCAAGGAAGACATACTGGACACCACCGGGGTGCAGCGCAGTGCGATTCACAGAAGTGGCAACCATGTTTCTGAGCGAGGTGGAATGATAGTTATTGTTGCGTTGCTTCGCGACTTGCTGTTGGATGAAATCAGAAGCCAAAGGACCAGGAGACTCGGGGCGGCCAGGGGGTATATAATCCTTTCCAGCTGGGGCCATGGTCGGTAGTGAAGGTATGAAGGGAGGAAGTTCACTTCTCCACAGTTTCACGGGTGATGTCGGGGCTGAAGGGCCGAGCTGAAGCGGACGGTTGGTGATGGATGAAGCGTAGCCGTGGGTGCAAATGCGTGGATTCTGGATGTCCGAGTTGACCCGAAGGGGTTTAGGCGGACACGAATTGGAGTCGGAGGGTCAAGAAGAAGAATTACACTGTAATTCAGTATTTGGTAATCTTGATATAGAACAAGATAAGTGAAGCTGTAGAGTAATCTGTAGAGTAGAATAGAGAAGACCTAGGTCCTACTTATCTTTTGTAGCATCCGTTTGTCCTAGCAAGGTTCTACACATCATGCAAAGTCTGTCAACACCTCAAAGTCAGGCCTCTCCGGACGACTGGAATGACGCGCAATGACTTCATGAGTTGAAACCAGGTCAAGAAGAAGCCATACTATGATGATGATACTAACTGCCCTGGACTTAGTCTCGGCTACGATCGCGGGGGCTGACCTAATCCTTCACGTCGATCACCTCTGTCCCTCATCAATTATTCCTTCAACTACATTCCTCTTTCTTTTCTTTCTCTGTTATTTGAAAATCGGCATCCCTGCCGAATATTCTTCGGGTTGCCTTTCCCGTGGAAACGGACAGATATTTTACACGATGACGCCAGGCCGACCAGTTCGGAGGCCACTCCCAAGCTACTCCAATAACGGCGTTTAACCAGCCGAGGATGATGCATGGGCAACATCGATCGCGGCGGTCTAGGCCAATCACAAGCCTCACTTATCAACCTCTCCAGGATGTTCGGGTGGGCAGAATTCATTGCCGCTGGGTCCTGGACCACTTTGTCTCTTGTCTTGTGCTGAAATGATATACGTACAGCAGGGCAAATCACATCCAGCCCATGTTTCCGACCGCCGGTGGTGCCTGATCTGGGAAATACTGCTTTGCCCCGAGCTATGCTCTTACGAAGCATCATTCGGTCCGGCCCAGTTCCATTCTTTGAGGCATTATTCTCTGGAATGCAAAGAGCGGTTAAACAGGATACACCTTTTTCAGCTTCTTGTTCGCTTTGCCACGGCCGTGGCTCGTGAAGTGGCTTCACGATCACGACCCCAGATCCTCTCTCCCGGTGGTTAGCGGCGGATCCCGACCCGGTTGCGGCCTCGGGAAGGCGAGCCTTCTCATTATTCATACAGTCCACAGATTCGCTGCCATTGCGTGAAACAGATCGCCCTGTGCGACCATTTGTCTCAAAAGAGTTACGTAGCAGAAATCTATTCTTATTTCCTAGCACCTGACCATTGCAAAATTTCTGTCCCTGCCCTACGCGTGACTTGCTAGTCTGTTGACTGTGAGTCTGGAACAATAGAGGCGTCCCTTCTCCCCGAACCAGCAAAGGCTAGTGGAGAAAGAGCTCGCCCCTGGCCCTCCACAAAGTCTGTGTATCTATAGTTACAGGGGCAACCGTTCAGGATCAAGTCATATCAGACGAGGTCTGTAAACTAGACTAACTACTCGGGAAATCCCCTATCTTCCACTCGGGTCAATCTTCATCACCATGCACCCTTCGGCCACCCTGGCCTTTTATCTCGGCTTCCTAAAACACCCGTGATAATGATACTTGATTTGGAGCAGCACGGCCAACCTATCAGACGGCGCAGTGTCCAACCGCGATGCATGGTTTCAAAATGGCCTGGGCCGAAGCACAGGAAAGAAACATCGTCTCCTATTTTCCCCGATTCGGGCTCCAGGGCCACTACCCGCTTCCCACGTCATGGTACACTGATGACCAGACGGCTATGTCTGCCACTGCTGAGTTCCGATCCCATGACTCGCTAGGAAATCCCCCGAGCCTGGCTCGTCATGTGTACCAACTTCTGTATCTGTTTACTAACTTTGCTTGTGCTTGGCGGCTTGGCTGTCTGGGGAAGCTGTCGCGTGGCCCTGGCGGATGCGGGGTATAGCGTGGAGAGGTTCCTCCACTGGATTGCAGAGGCTACATGCAGATGCACGGTGACTTGGTCTGTTCGTATGGCTGCTTTGCTTTTGTTGCCGTAGCTATCCATGAAATGCCGACTAGATAGACATGGTCATATTCTACAATTGATTGATTTGATGGATGTCTAGTTGTTGTCGCTTTTCTGCTTATAGGATATATGTTGCCTTATGATCCAGACTCCTTCTTGGATACTATTAAATATACTTTGAGCCACTTCTTGCCCCAAGTCTTAAGTTTCAACGTATCTGAAGTAGCTAGGCCGGTTCCGAGAGGAAGCTTCCTGGTACTAACTATTTGCAGTAGGTGCTTGTTTCCAGACCGTCGAAAGTCAGGGAGATATAATACTTTAGGAAGCTTTGATCTCATCTCTGCCATTCCGGCAGAACCATTGATACTAGTAGCGGTTCATTAGGTTTTGGCTTCTCCTAGCAGGCTCACCAGTCAATGGAGCCATGCTCAAGTTCAATCTCATTGACGGTTCTTTGGAAGAACTCCAAATACATACCTCGGAATGAATCATTGCACAGACTAGCTTGACGTATTCTCCTAATATAACACGGCGGTGTCTTCCAGGAATGCGTCATTGACCTTTTCAGGATTTTGAGATTCGGCCAGTCGAATTGAAGCAGCCACTCTTGCGATATGTCAACCCTCAATTCTAGACATAGAACTCTCGAAATGAGTGATCAAATACTCATAAATTGAGTCCTATACTTGTGTCGAGCATCGCTCAAAACGTACCCAGCCTTCCACCACCCTACGTCATTGCCACATCCAGCTCAACATCAACATCAAACAACATCCAAAATCTCACCCTGAACCAGTCCAACCCAATGGCATCAGACTCACCTCCACCCCGCCCAAGCCTAACATCCAAAGCCCATAAGTACCGCACCCTCACCAAAATCCTCTCCTGGCTAGACAGATACCTCTCCTTCCCACTCCCACCCAAACCAACCCACCACCTCACTATCCAATCGACCATCAGCAAAACTCCCGGCTCAATCGAGCTGTACTTCTTCACATCGCGCTCGAAACCTATTTCCCCACACAATACACAGACAGGGCATCAAATATCAAAACGACCCGTCCTAATCAACTTCCACGGCGGCGGCTTCACGCTCGGCCATCCGATCGACGATGCACGCTGGCTAGGCGCCGTCCTGAAGAGATACCGGGACACCATCCTCGTTAGCGTGGGGTACAGACTCGCACCCGAGTGCCCGTTCCCAATATCCATCGAAGATGGCGTCGATGCTATCCTCTGGCTGAGAGCCCACGCAGAAGAATATAACCTCGACACAGGACGCTTCGTGCTCTGCGGCGATAGCGCAGGCGGAAACCTCGCTTTCACCGTACCGATAAGACTGCACGAGGAACTGCAGAGAAGACAGGAACACCAAAAGATGAAATTAGCCGGCATTATTGCGTTTTATCCCACTCTGGACTCGACGAAATCCCGCAAAGAACGCGACGCAACGAATCCGATCTCAGCGAGGAAATCCAAGATCCCAGATTCTGCGCTACGATTCTTCGATGAGTCCTACTTTCTTCGGGAGAATTTACCCAAGAAGACTGCGGCTGATGGTTCGACTACGGAGGAGGTGGACATGTCCCATCCTTACGTCTCGCCAGCCCTAGCACCGACGTCTCTCTTGGTAGAGGCACTCCCGTCCAGGGTGGCTATATATACCTGTGGATGGGACCAGTTGCTCGTCGAGGGGAATACCTTCCGGGAGCGGTTGTGGAAACTTGTTAGCGGGGGGTTTATGGAGAGGGTTGGTGGGTTTGTGGTTGAGGATGTCATGCATGGGTTTGATAAGACGCCTTGTTTTGTTTTTGGGAATAAGAAGAGGGACGGGATGTATGGGGATGCGGTGGGGGAGTTGGCGGCGATGTGGAGGGATACTTCGTCTGCTGGGTAGGATACATACACTTATGTACTCTGTTGGATGGGATACCAATGTGAGAACTCATCTACGGAGACTGGAATCTGAGTTTATAGATGTTCATAGTGATCTACCAAGCAAAGAGTGTATACTACATACCCAACTTTATCATGGCGGGGCATCGGCATCGGCCTCGGCCTCTTAGCGGGGTAAACAAATCTCACCATTCTCACCTCGCTGACCGTTTCCCTCTTTCTCACTCGTTCAAGAATCAACTGATTCCTTGCATCAAGATCAAGGTACGGGAATCTCTCATCACTCTACACAACACGCAACAAGGTCTTTGAGTCAAGTCTGACCACCACCAGCTACCCACCCACCACCCCAAACAATAATCATGTCCGGACACGCCAGCTGCCCCAAGTGCGGCGCCGCCATCGACGGTACCGGGAAGAAGTGCGGCTCTTGTGGAGCGGTGCGTTGATCTGATTCTCGCAAGGTACTCGTACTGACTCGGGTAGACTTGCCCTGTTTAAGGTGCCTTCGATATGGCCTGCTAGTGAGATTACTGGAAGGAGGTTATCCTCTTGCGGTGAGATTAAGGGAGATACGCTGGGTGTGTTGAGAGTGGCCGCCATGCTAGCGTAGTGGACTGAGTTATCAATATCAGACAGCTTTACGAAAGACGCACTATCCATTCTTGGCTGGCACAGTATAGTAGACACAATGAAATTGATATATACGGAATCAGACGGGCATCTAAAATCCCAGAAAGTAGAAGGATACAGTTTGTCATCAAGGCAATCGGGATATCAACGCGGAAGCCGAAACGAGAAACCCACGTCGGGTATTGAAGGTCTTCCACAACCTCAACTCTCTCCTGGCCCTGTTTTTACAGAGCCACTATTTTCACCGCACGCAAGTGCCCACGCTTATGCGGTCTTGCGCCACTGGGACCAGACACCGATCAGCGAGCTGGCGGTACCGGCAAGACCGACCAGGCCGTCGTCGAGCGAGGCGACGCCCAGCGCGGCGGCGGGCACGCACAGGTCGCACAGGTCCGAGATGAGCTGTATCCGGGCAGCGGAGCGCTCCCTAGTACGTGAGTTAGCAAATATCATCGAATGCAAGCGAGCGTGGGAACATACTTCTCAATCTTCTTAGCCTCAACAACTCCCTCACCCTCCTTCCGGTCAACAGTCTTCTCCTTCTCCTGCAACCGGAAGAGAGTGTAAACACCCGCAACAGCACTGCAGACCAGACCAGCCGCCCAAGCCCGGTAAGCATTCTCCTGCAAGCTCTTGACAGACGCCAACTTGCGGTACCCGATCGCGTCGACGACGGTGATAGTGTCGAGGGTCAGGTAGCCGGCGTAGCCGAGCTGGCGACCGACGGCCAAGTAGCGCAGGACGGGGTCGACGGGGCTCTTGTTGTCGAGGGCGAGGGAGGCGGCCTTCAGGTGCTCGACGAACTTGCCGACACGCATGATCTTGCGGGTGGTGCCGAACTGCTTCTTGACGGCATTGTAGGGGTCGATGGCGGATTGGGGCTTGTTGGTGCGGTACAGGTACCAGGCGTAGAAGCGGGAGAAGTACTGCAGGGTGCGGAGGAGCTTGTCTCGGCCGACTGTGGGGAAGGGATGTTAGCTGGGGTTTGTGGAGGAGGGTGGATGTGCGAGACACGGTGGACATCGCAGACCCGGGCTGATTTATGGGTTTGTGTCGTTTGATAGATATGAGACGTACCGGTTGTCGCGGCAAAGCGCAGCCAGTGCGCCAGCGCAGGGTGGTAGACGAGAGCGTCGGCGACCATGATGCTTGCTATCCTTCAATTCCCGGTGGCACGAGAATCGAGCTGTAGGCGGGCGGAGGTTAGAGATGCGACGATGGCGAAAAAGCACTTTGGGACTAACCAACGATAGGAAGAGCAGTTAGCTATGAGAAGATGAAAGAAAGGAAGATGAGAAGATGGGATGAGCCGGTAATTGACGGGCGTCTGGAGCCGCGGAAAGGCTACCTCGGCTGAACCGAGCCACTGGAGTGGCCGAAGACTGCTACTGGACGACGCTTTTGGCAGACTGAGGGTTTCATGTGAATCTTTTATTTCTATAGTTTTGACCCTGATTCTTATTCTTACTCTCGTTCTTATATTTGTGTATCTTATTCTCATGCTCGACTTCGAGTATTATTGCTCCTGCGCGCAACTAGTCCTTCCAAGGTTCCGATCGGTTTTCGTCATTAACCGTTGTCAGCAAGTATTTCCACCGTGACAGGATCTAGGTCCATAAAGCTTAGCAATGTCTATATCACACAAAGCCAGAAGAGGTAAAAGAATACGACGTCCACATTGAATATTAATAAGGGATCCTGGATTAAGTAGCGAAGTCATCGAAGGCACTGGCATCACCCACTCGGGCCAGTGCCACCAGTTCATCAGTAACAATACTGCACGCTTGTCGCTGGGACAGTTAAAGTCGATGTCGCAAGGGCTCATTCGTATCGTTGAAATCGTTGCAAGGCGTCATCAATCATCATCCGGGCCGGACCGTCGTGTACAGTCGCGTTGGGAGTTGACCTCAGAAAGGGCAGGCCGGGCGAAGCAGAAGTCGACAATGCATTAGGGCATTAAGAAGGGCAAATAAATGTGGACAGTGTTCTGAGGGCTGTATCCGCCTCTAGGCTTCTCCCCGAGGCTCGATACGCTCGACGTGGTCAATGTTGCCCATGGTCGAGGTGTCGTAGCCATTCTCGGTCAAGAAAGCACGGAACCGAAGGTCCTCGCTCGTGATCGTGTCCTACAATGATTGTCAGTTTCCGCATTCAATGGACGGGTAAGAGTAACAAGAGCAGTCATACCTGGTTGATCTGGGGCAGAAGGAAGTAGGCCAGGAAAGCACTGAAGATGCACAGAGCACTGGACACGAAGAATGGATCTTGACCGGCACGGATGTCGTTGGGGGCGTTCTTCTGAACGATGGGCAGAACATAGGTGCCCACAAAGGCGCCGACCTTACCAATTGCCGCAGCATACGAGTAGTACTGTCCACGGATGGCGGTTGCGCTGGTCTTGGCTGCACACAGGCCGATGTTGTCGCCAGGGCCAAATTCACCGAGGGCGAGGAAGATGCTGCACTTGTTAGATATTGCCTCTCATTGCGAACAATCAAAACTTACCCGTAGACAACCACAAAGGCAGCCACGTTCTGCGAGGTCGCCAGCCACTTGTAGCAGCCGGACATGATGAATCCCACCACGCCCTGAGCAAAGACGCCCGCCGCAAGAGTGTTGCGAGGGCCCATCCAGTCACTTGCAAAGGCCCCGAGCGCAGATCCGGGGATGTAGAAGAGGTAGGTCAGAGTTGTCCAGCCAAAGGTCTTCCACAGAGGCGCATGGTCGCCCTCGATGATGGACAGCCACTTGGAGGAGTAGAGGCCGAAAGAATAAGACGAGAAGTCGTAGATGAACCAGATCAGAGATACCACAGCCTGTAAATGGTTAGCGAACCCTTCTTTAGATTAAATGTCGGCTGTCATACCAGGCGCTTCCAGTAGAACCTGTCACTCCGTTAGCAAAGAGCGGAACTTGTACGATTGCGACACTCACTTCATGATCAACCAGACAGGAAACTTGCGCATGCGCTCGCGGTTGAACTCCTCGGGCTCCCGCATTTTCACTCGCAGGTAGATCAGACTCATAGGCGGAATGACACCCAGACCCAGCGCCACCCGCCAAGCAGCACGGAGATGATTCTCGGTGAAGATCAGGACCAGAATCATCGGTACAAAGGCAGACACCACGAAACCAAAGTCAATCTGAAAGTTGGTGAACATGATGAACCACCGATTGCGGTGTCCTTCTTTCAACTCGCCCGTGTTCTCGGCACATGCGACGGAACCAGCAGGATACTCGCCGCCAATACCCACACCAATGAGAAATCGGTAGGCCGTGAGAGCAGCAAACAAGCCATAGACGCTGTCATTGGCGCCGTAAGCACCGGCAGAGAGAGCAGCGAAGACGAACAGGATGATGGTCGAGATCATTAGCGACCACTTCCGCGACCAGTGGTCACTGGTGTACCCGAAGATAAGCATACCGACGACCGTTCCAGCAAAGGCAATAGCTGAGACGTTCTGACTGGCGGGAGAGTTGTTGTACGCATCTTTGTAGATGGTGCTCAACATGGTGTTGACTTGGCCGATCACCTACATCGAGGTCAGCAGTTGTCACTGAGTTAATATCCTCGGGCGTTGTGGGACAATAAATGCTGCGTTCCAAGTGTGATAAATGATGTACACATACCCCGTTTAGATAGCCGTCACTGAAGAGACCGGCGCCGCAGGCGATGGTGGGCCAGCTGCGCTCCCAGCGACCCTTTCGCAGATCCTCCAGAGGAGGCAGGTCCATGGGACCACCCTCGGGCGACACGGGCATCTTCTCCTCCGGAACATCCTTCGAGTCGGGCTTCAAGCTCATTTTGGCGGCGGTAATGGTTGAACTTGAGGCGAGTGGAGTTACAGTGATGCTTTGCGGAAGCGGAGAGTGAGAGTGACTGCGCGCTCTCACGGATGTGAAAGCGCAAGAGCTGTACTTACTACTCGGGTGAATAGAGGTGCAGGAGCAGGAGGAAAGAGAGGGACTGCGAGAAGGGGAAAGGATGAAAAGGAGGAAGCACGAGACGAAGACTAAATAGGGAACTCGGTGCTGCGTACCTCGTTGCAAAAAGCAGGCTAAGCATCCTCGAACTACACCTGGTATTACCCAATCAGGCATAGCAGGTCCACGAGGCCACGGTCGGGGTACCTGGCAGGTACCCCAGCATATTGCTGCCCAAGGTGTATTGTCCAAGTACCAGTAAAGTACCATAGCCCTGTAACCATGGGGGTGGGGCTCGACATCGACGATGCTGCATCGGGCTAAGCCCCGAAAGTGTGCAACCAATGAAAACTTTTGCTTCTATCACACGGCCCGCGGGATCCTCAGCCCATTGTTGATGTGCGAGAGAATCCCATTAATATTTCACCATCACAGATATCACTGATGATGATGTAGTGTGCCAAGTCGGAGATCTGATCAATGAAGAGTCCAAAAGGACCGAACCGAGTTGATGAGCATGGAGACCCTATGAGTCGATGCACGTGCGGATCTTTCAATCGGAGGCTGGTTCCACTTGGTAGCAATGTGGCAGGTGGTCGTGAGCCTCGTTTGGAGAGTATCCTCGCTGGGATCAGAGATGATTCTAGAATCCGCCCAAATCTGGTATACAGACCATGACGATGATCAGTTTCTCTTTCAAGTGGTCGGTGGATGTCCCAGTCTGATATGATGTCTGAGAATATAGTCCAACGGGAACTGGATATAAAAATGACCTTTGAGTCTCCATAGTCGTGATAATGGTCCATATAAGAATGACCAGAGGTAAATGTTAATATAAGTCGTCTTGAGCTCATGTACCATCAAGTGGTCGAAGAATGAGCTCGATTCCATGCGACTCTACTTGTAAAAGAAAGAGGAGCACGCGAGCAACTGTAGATTCGGCATCCACTCGGTTACGAACATGAGACTGAGACAGCCAAAAACACCGCTCTCCAACAGGACGTATATACCTTTTTGTGAACGTAGTCGACTAACAAATGACGGTTAACGTGGACTGCAAGATGACCGCCCGAATAGGCAACTCTGGCCAGCACGTCGGACCGGATTAACGTTCCGCCAGCTGAGCTTGGGACCAGCTACGTGATGCAGCACCCGATCTCATCAACCAACACATCCATCTCCAAACACCCGCCATTCACCTCTTTCTCAGACATATCAGTCCCCTCCTGCAATCATGGGGTCTGATCCACAGTACATCAAGTATCCCGACCTCCTCCTCGCCCAACATGTCTTCAACCTCTCCAACCCTGCATGCGCCCAGTCGACCCGGCAGTCATCATTGAAGAAACTACAAGATGCCATCTCGGAGCGCAAGATGGCCCCGTTCTATCGGCATCTGGCTCACCCCATCGAAGGCATCCTGAACAACACCGGCGAAGGCGTGACACAACACCCGCACCCTCACAATGCAGGGACGAAGCCTCTCATCACCTCCAACATGCTTGCATCTCGGAAGTCAGGGCAAGCGATCGACTTTCCCTGGGATGAGCAGCTCTATCAGTCGCTGGTAGAGGATAACAAAAAGGAGCTGGAGTCGTTCCAAAAGGAGGAGGACGAGGCAGAGGAAGCCGCCGGCGAAACCGAGGTGCAGGCCGCACGGGGGAAACGGGCAGAGTTCTGGGCTCGGGTGGGAGATAAGGTAGGACTTAGGCTCGTGGAAGTTTTTAAAACGAGCTGACTGTTGCTGTAGGACAAAGCTATCGAATCGCACGAAGCCCTCCTGGAGAAAACAGGGTTCCTTGGTACCAAGATTGACCTGGTCCTCGCGATGATCCGCATCGGTCTCTTTTTCGGTGACCGTCTCTTTGTCAAAAAGACCATCGAACGTGCAGAGACTCTGGTTGAGAGCGGTGGAGACTGGGACCGGAGGAATCGCCTCAAGGCTTACAAGGGAATGCATCTCCTCACCATCCGTTCCTACAGTGTTGCCGCCCCTCTCCTCCTTGACAGTCTGTCTACATTCACAAGTTACGAGCTGTGCAGCTACTCGGCGTTGGTGATCTACTCGGTGCTTGCAGGGTCCTTGTCCCTCAAGCGGGTTGATTTCAAGGCCAAGGTAGTGGATGCTCCGGAGATCAGGGCCATCCTGGGCGCTGGGGAAGACCAACTGGCTGGTCTGTCTGGCGAGGTTTCTGCGGGCCCTGGTGCGCGGGAAGAGGAGATGAAGGATGCGACAGTGTCCAAGTCTACCCCGGGCGGTCCCACCACCGCTATCAACCTCACCACCCTCGCCGCCGGCACCATGGAGCAAGCCGAGAGCGAGGCACCGGTGGATTTCTCGCCGCTGGCCAACTTGGTCAACAGTCTCTATAATGGCAACTACCGCTCGTTCTTTGTGGCGCTGGCGGCTGTGGAGGACCAATTCCTGACCCAAGATCGGTATCTGCACGAACACCGGGCGTGGTTTGTCCGTGAAATGCGGCTCCGTGCCTACCAGCAGCTCCTGCAGAGCTACCGGGTGGTCGGGCTGAACAGCATGGCGAACGATTTTGGTGTGACGGTGGACTATCTGGACCGGTATGTTCCTCCGTAGTACAACCGGGGACCTTCCCGACTAACTTTCCTTCAGAGACCTTGCCAAGTTCATTTCCAGCAACCGCATTGCATGCACCATCGACCGAGTCAACGGCATCATCGAGACCAACCGCCCCGACGACAAGAACAAGCAGTACTCGGATGTGGTGAAGCACGGTGATGCGCTGATCACCAAGCTTCAGAAGTACGGACAGGCGGTGCGTCTTCGGGGCAGTGAGCGCAGTTAGATGTGTACTTGGATGTGGTGATACCGTCGTCATGCTTGAACGGAGAATACTATGTAGCAAAGAGATTCTAGATCATGCCTCCATTGCCCGTTGTGGTATAAGGCCATCCCCGCGTCGGGCGGCTCCGGAGGGGTGTCGGAGCCCACTCATCGGGCAACGGACTTCCCGAGGGAAAGATCATCTCACTCTCTCTTTATACTGGCCATTCCACTTTCTACTATGAACAACCCATACCCATTCCTACTATCACTATGTAGTCTATCCCATCTAGATCTATCTCTCGTCCGATACATTCCATCTCTGATCTCTCCGCACTTGACCCTGGACTTCGTGTGGGGAACCATGCTGACTCACAGTTCTCACCGCCCAATAACTAGTTTCGCCCTGGTATTTTTTTTCTCGTAGCCGCCGTTAACACCAACCGGCAATCTAAGCCTGAAGAGATCGAGGATCTCCCGTCCGATCATTCGTTCCAAGATGACCTGGCTCAAGATCGCTTCGAATCTACGGGCGCCTCCGTTGCGGCCATGTATGACCCGGCCGAATCAAGGTCTCCTACATCGCCCGAGCCCTCGCCCTGCGGGGAGGTGCTCCGCTCTGTCAGGTACGTGACTCTACGTGGGATGATGTGCGTGAAATATAGAGGCTCGGTTGCCCGCGGACTTTTCCTCGTATGATCATGCCTGTCTGCTGCCTCTGTCTGCTTGGTCCACCCTTAATTCCTTTTCAACTCTCAATTGCAGTCCAGTCTTCAACCATTGTGATCTTTAACTAACCATTATACCTGGGTTGATCAGTGCCCGCCATGACCCAGACCAGCGTTGCCTATACCAAGCGGACTCTGTCCACACAGACCGAGTCGGCCACCGGCAAATGCCTCAGCCTCGACAATATCAACCCGCACGTCAGGGCGGCCAAGTACGCCGTGCGCGGTGAGCTGGCCGTCAAGGCGGAGGAGTACCGCCAACGCCTGGCTGAGGGCGACAAGTCCCTCCCCTTCGACAGCGTTATCTTCGCCAATATCGGAAACCCCCAGCAGCTCGACCAGAAGCCCATTACCTTCTTCCGCCAGGTCCTCAGTCTCGTCGAGAACCCGATGTTGCTGGACAACCCCGAGGTCCTCAAGTCCGCCTTCGGATACAAGCAGGACGTGATCGACAGGGCCAAGACCCTGCTCACCAATGTGCAGAGTGTTGGTGCCTACAGTCACAGCCAGGGTGCTCCCGGAATCCGGAACAGCGTGGCCAAGTTCATCCAAGAGCGTGATGGGTTCCCAGCCAACCCGCAGGACTTGTTCTTGACGGCTGGTGCCTCGTCTGGTGTTAGCACCCTGCTCAGCGTGATCTGTAACAGCCCCAATGCCGGTGTCCTAGTGCCCATTCCTCAATACCCGCTGTACACTGCGACCCTGTCGCTCCTGAATGCTCAATGCGTCCCGTACTACCTGGATGAGCAGAAGGCCTGGGGTACCGATATCAACGTGATCAACAAGTCCATCACAGATGCTAAAACTGCCGGCATTGAGGTGCGCGCCTTTGTGGTTATCAACCCGGGCAACCCGACTGGCGCCTCTTTGACTCCTGAGGACATCAAGCAGGTGATCGACATTGCCGCTCAGGAGAAGTTGGTGATCATGGCCGATGAGGTGTACCAGACGAACGTCTTCCAGGGCGAGTTTGTCTCCTTCAAGAAGCGTCTCCGTCAGCTGCAGCAGGAGTACCCTGGCAAGTACGACGACGTCGAGCTGGTCTCCCTGCACAGTACCTCCAAGGGTATGGTGGGCGAGTGCGGCCACCGCGGTGGCTACTTCGAGCTGGTCGGATTCGACCCCTTGGTCCAGGAGCAGATCTACAAGCTGGTCAGTATCGGCCTGTGCCCGCCGGTCGTGGCGCAGTGCCTGCTGGAGACGATGGTGAACCCGCCCCGTCCGGGCGAGCCCAGCCACGAGCTGTATCAGAAGGAGTATAACGGTATCCGGGACGGCCTGCACCAGCGCGCCCGTGCCTTGTATAATGCTTTCCAGCGCATGGAGGGCGTCGAGTGTCAAGAACCTCAGGTGAGAACCACCCCGCAAAATCCATCCATGTGCATTCATACTCACTGTCACACAGGGCGCCATGTACCTCTTCCCCACCATCAAACTCCCCGCCAAGGCCGTCGAAGCCGCCCACGCCGAAGGCCGCGCCGCGGACGAGTTCTACTCCCTGCGCCTGCTCGACGCAACAGGCGTCTGCGTGGTACCAGGCTCCGGCTTCGGCCAAAAAGAGGACACCCTGCACTTCCGCACCACCTTCCTCGCCCCCGGCACAGACTGGGTCGAGCGCATCGTGAAGTTCCACTCCGAGTTCATGGACAAGTACCGGTAGACGCTTAGATGGGCACGGTACTAGACGGTGCTGTTCCTTGCTCTGCTTTTCTCACGCCTTTACGCGAGACGATCTCGACGTGCCTTTCTACCCTGCTTGAGCTGAAGGCTTATATACGTCATGTCCCCCTTATGGTGGGTTGTGGGCTTTCCTTATTTGATACCATATAGACGACACATATTGGGTTTGCTTCTTGGGTGAAGTGATGGGTTTCCTGATAGCATATATGCGTCCGGCTTGGCGGGATGATTGGAGATATTGTATTCATGTTTTGACATTGAATGCATTTGTTGGAATACTCGCTCGCATTGTTGGATTGAGGTGTAGCCTCATCATGTTCCATGTCTAGTTGTGACTGCCCTCACAGAGAAGGGCGAATGCTAGGCTGCTTCTCTGTTTGGTTACTACCAGGCCAAATAGTTACAAGTCCGACTTGGCGTTGTACCGAACTTCCATCGACCGTTTACAAGCTACCTAGGTAGCATCTAATTTAAATCGCCAGGACCTCCTCCAAGACATAACACTGCATTCAGGATCTTGTTAGAAGAACCGTTATAGCTTCAATCCCGTGGCACCAATCCAATCTAGCCCGGACAAGCTCCTTGAAGACCTTCCACTCACAGTCAACTACATGACAGTCCATACAATCCTATTGATTTAGCTCTCCATCCCCCGGCCGAGAAGCTTGTCCGTACTACAAACGACGTTAACCAGAACCACAAGGTTATACGGCACGTAGGACAGTGCAACCTCCCCGCAATTCAGCACTCCACCTTTCATCCGTTAGAGCAGTGGATGCCATTCTTCACGGATCTGTATCTTAGAGCACAGGTACCATGAAGGTTTGATCTTACAGACGTGAGACACCCTCCCGCATCGGATGTACTAAAAGGGAAACACACCCTCGACTTCTCCTAGACCCAGATCAGAACGTAGTCATCTGTCAGTGGAATGGGATTCCTATATTAGACTCGACACCTGTAGTATGATTAATGTGTCCGAATCTATCCAATTCTATCAGAAATACTGCTCTTGCTCAACAGGCATAACCCACGATGAAGCCCCAAACAGCATCGACCTTCCTCGCCCTGGGGACTCTCGCCCTCCCAGCCATGGCAACATCCATAATGCCCAGTCTGGAGGGCATAGCGCAGAATACAGCCAAGGTCTATATCAGCGGCTCAGGACTAGCCAAGCTCGCGAACCCACAGAACCAGGTTCAGGTTGATGTTACTTGCACCCTGGCTTCTTATTTACTAGGGCAATCCTGTGGTGAGTTTTCCCTCCCTGGTTGAACTAGAGGGTAGACTCTGATTTCAGGTTTGTGGTGTAGTTGGCAATGTTTGTGAGATTCAGCCGGTTGAATTCCACTTTGTATGTGTCTAGCTGTGTGCTGGCTTCAGAATTGAACTTGGTATACTTGATATCGTGTTCTTGGTAGAAGGCTCTGTTTCTGAGTTTAGTTCTGCTAGGCTAGCTCATCGCGGTAGTAACCATGAGAGCCTGCTTCCACTGTTCGCATCGACTGCTAAGAACAGATTAACCTGTTCTCCACCAGTCTTGGTATGTAGAAACATAAGACTAGTTTGAGGGAATCTCTTGGATGTACGATTGAGAATCCCTCCATGTGAACTGACAAGGTGACCGCTGCAGAATCAATCACTCAGGTTACTCAACCATGACTCTAAATGGTATGTTCAGCAATGGACACACACCCGAAGGCGCCAAGGGCCGCAGAGCTCGTCTGATGACTCCCTGGTTTCCAATGCCGAGATGAAGTGCAACATAGCTAAAGCAAAACCTAACCAAATAGAACACGCGGGGAAACGTCAATGTTCCCGTTTATCCGATTGGGATATACTTCACTCAAACTGTTCGCTGTTACTCTCATCTTGCACAGCTAGCAAATGTGGTACTGCAACTATGCCATAGCTGCCCATAGGTTCAAGTCTCTTCTCTCAATAGCTTCGGGTCATACAATGTAGCAGGCAGATGAGTCTGTGACCAGAAACTGAGATCCAGTAGTTGGACATATCCCCCAGAAATGAGTTGAGCCCAGGTATAAGAAAGCCAATCTTTCCGGTGCTTCCCTCCCCATCACCACAACCAGAATCGAAATCCAATCTTCCCAAAACAACTTAGCAACCAGCTTCTCCCAAAATGAAGTTCCTCGGACTCCTCTCCGCCCTCTTCGTCGCCGCCACCGCGGCCCCAGCCCAGCAGAATGCAAACCAAATCAACTCCGTTGAGATGACAGGCCGCCAGCTGGAGCCCTTGATCGACGTGCTCCGCGTCCACGGCCTGGGCAATGCCCTGATCATCGACCCGTCCATTACTTGCACGGTGTCTTACACCCTGGCGCTGAGTAGGTCCCTCCCTTTACTGCGGGATATCACTCGGACTCGCTAATTCATCACTTAGGCACTACAGGCCCGCCTTACACTATTGAGCTGTCGTCTCTGGATCTGTCCAACTGCACCTACTCTTCCACTCCCTAGGTGGGTGTACGGTCTGACCTGGGCTTGCCAATGCTTACTTAGTGTTGGCTTTGAGCCTTGGATATGGTAAGTCGTTGGGCTGCGCTTGTTGGGAGTTGCCGCTGTGGAAACTACCGGGCTTGAGATATTGATATCTAGTTAGTATGTCTCAAGCAGAAGCGACTAATGACAATGGTTTATTGAAAATCCACTCCTGTCACTGTAGCATTCGACTCACTGGATAAGAAGACATGCATTCGCGCGAAATATGTATGCCGAGTAGGCTACAGTAAGCATCAGAACGTACCAGCCTCACATCTCCGCTGAACCGCGGAGAACAGTAGTCAAGCTGATTCCCAGCTGATACAGTGACTATCTAGCAGATTCCTAATCCTATGTCATCATCAAAAGAATACCCTAAACCCGAGCATATCGCCTGATAGAAGGTCAGCACGTTAATCTTCGATCTAGCAAGATCTACGATCTCAGACAAACAGGGATCCCCTTGCATCCACATAGCCACTATACCAACCACGCAATACTAAGCATTAGCCAAGCCCTGCACTGAATGCTTGTATTGCGACCACGCTGCGGCTGGGATGTACATGCATGTATGCTGTGCGTGCCCTGTGGCGGTTGTAGTTCTGTCCGTGGATATGTACATGTACATGCACGATCTGGGTGGGTTGGTTGGGATTTGGATCGTGACCTGTTTCTGGGTCTTGTGTCTTTGACTCGGTGCATGTCTTCTAGGAGGGTGTTGTCGAGTTGGTTCGAGGCTAAGTGAGGATAAGTAGAGCTCTGGCTCGAATGTATGTTGGGTTAGTCGCTATGCAATTGATTCCTTGTTATAGAGCGGATCATTTTTTATGCAGCAACATCTAAACCGACGTCACATCGAATTTCCACAAAACTCACTAAATCCCCATCTATACACCGAAAAGAAGAAAACATCCATCTACGCAGTAAAATAGCCAGCTCCTACTGCGTAAAAGCCAAGTACCACACAATCGCACAACTCCCCCAACGCACGCGCAATCCACCATGCAGATCCGAGACAGCTGGTTCGCGCAGCTACACCGCTACACCGCTACATTGCGTACTATGCCGCTCTCGCCGCTGCACGCTTCGATGGCTGGCTCGGGCGTTTTTGCCGATGTAGGGTGCTCGTGTTCGTGGGGATTTTGGATTTTCTGTGGATCTGAGATTGTGCTTTATGGACGAGTATTCGGAGTACAGTCTCCTGGGGATGTATGCTGCATGTACAGTATGGACCGGTTGCCTTGTGGGGATGGTACTTACATGTGTTACTCTGGTTGTCTGCAGTTTGTATGGTCAGATCTTGTATTGATTCACCAGAATGGCATTGTACAGTAAACAGGTCTGTCTGGTCTATACAGCAAGTGAAACATGGTGACAATCCATTGCGATGTACAGCGCAAGCAAGGCTGTGTCTCAGGTACAATCCAAATCACAGAACCCCTCTAGATTGAATGCTATCATGAAGAGATCTAGACTGGCTAGTCAAGCACAGGTAAAAAGAAGAACAGGCATTTATCATCATCTCTCATCAAGGTCATGAAGACGGTGTGGAGGTGGTGGTAAGGTGCCGCAGAGAAGCGGAAACCTCGGGAAGAGGATAGAAGATAGAAGGGATTTTGACGTTGACATCCACGGGTGTTATTGTGCCCATGACTGCCGGAAGTAATTGTCATCCGTGGGTGGGGTGGATCCAAGGTCGAACAGGTTGGTCGGCCAGATGGGCACAGGGTCCTGTGGCTGGGACATGGTGTACACGTCTTGCGCAGGTACAGGTTTCTGCTCAATGCCCATACTGGCCTGCAACTGATGCTCGAGCGCGGCGGTAGACTCATTGGCAGACTTGAGGAAGTCGTCAATGTTGATGGACTCCAGGTCATTTGATGACAGGAGCTGAGTCTGAGGCAGACCGACCAACGAGGAGGCAGAGCTGACACGGAGGTGGTCCATGTCTGAGGCTTCGCTCACGCTGTGAAGATCATGCACGTCATTGTTGCCAGCATGGCCGAGTCCCGGTAGCGGCCCGAACTCGTCCACCTCGGAGATGTCACCCGAGGACGACGGGGCAGGCATGCCCGAGGGGTACGAATTGTAGTCGAAGCTAGCGTAAGACGGGGTCTGCGTGCTGGTCGAAGCCTGAACGTCCGAGTAAAGGGGGAAGCTCGACCAGTCGACCGAAGGCGCACCCATGCCAGTAGACCCCATAGGCACTTCCGAGTCCGGAGACGTAAAGTAGTTTTCTGAATAGGCGTCCTGGAACGCCATGCACTTGATCGGTGAGTTGGACGACGTATTGGGGAAAGAGGTGAACGACGAGACATCGAGAGGCGGAGGCACGCTGGTGATGATCTGCTCCAAGGGGAACTTGTCCGTGGTGGCGGCGGGCGCAGACGTCGGGTTCGATACGCCTTCTGTGGACTTGTCCATCGCGGGAGGAGGAAGAGCGGGAGCAGTGAAATTGTCCAGGAAAGATTGATCCAGGGATGTCGCGGAGGTGACGTCTTCAGCACCAGCTGCAGGCGCACTATTGGGCGAACCCTGCTGCGAGGTCTGCTGCGACTGAGAGCGAGGATCAATTGACAGGCTGAGCGGTTCCCGCACAAACGCCGACTGGGTCAACGGCAGGTGGTCGACAGACCGGCGGGGCACGTCAGAGGGGTGGTGGATGGTATGTGATCGTGGGATTGTGTAGGGCAATCCGCACTTGTGGGCCATGTCATTATGCTTATGGGCGGGTTTGTGGTGACCGTCGCGAAAGATCGTCAGCGTCGACTCGGACTTGGTCGACGTGAGATGGGGTTTACGTGGGAGTTCAGCAGGAACGGATTGCTGAGCCGGCGGGATGCCGGCCTCAGGCACTGGGTCAAGATGTGGTTCCTTTTTCAGCGCACAGGTGCAGCGCTGACCATGGTTGCAACCACAGCAGTGAGAGTCCTCTGTAAATCCAGATCAGAAAGGGGGAACCGGAAAGCCAGCGCCAGCATGCTCACGCTTAGGATCTCGCTTGTCGCCATGGCAGTCGGACGAGTCGGTTTTCTTTTTCTTGTCGCCGCACTCGCACTTGACGTGGGTTGTCCGAGACTTGCGTAGGCCGCGACAGTGGACGCATTGAGAGACTGGGCGGCCTTTCTTGTTGATGTGGGTCAAAGGGCGGTCTATGTCGTTCAGTTAGAGTTGTTGTCAATGCAATTAAGATCAGAAGTGGACATACCGCTGTGGTGACAGCTGCTGACCCGGTGACCCCGGACGCAAGCTTCACAAGCCCACTTCTCACCATCGATGAGCATCGCTGTGGTTACTGAGAGGCACACATGCGATGAACCGCGGAATTGAGAATTGTGGAATGTAATAGGTCAAATCGGGTGGGGGTGGAAAGTGCAGTCCCGCGAGACCGCAATGCCGTCAAGGCGGATCTTCAGCCGGATCGTCGAGAGGGCCGAAGACAAGAAGGTACAAATGGGTATCTTAGGCAAAGGGAACCAATGCGAAAGTTCACAGAACGCCGATCCAACAGTATACAAGGAGTAACTGAGGATATAGTTTTTCGCAATGGACGAAGAAAGAAGTCCGAGAAAGTGTAGAGTTCGCGGTGTCGGGGGGAGGGGGGGTAAAGAGGCAGTCGGAAGTCGAGGTAGGAAAGGTAATAAAAGAAGAAAGATCAAAGGAAACGGGGACCAAGCCTACGCACCGTTTGGCGCCGGCCGTGAGACAGGACACCAAGTACCGGTAGTGGCGGCCAAGATAGAAATGCGATCGATATAGAGAGCCGGAGGAACACCCTATGCAGAGGAGAAGAAGAGGGAGAGAGGGAGGCGAGAGGGTTATTAACGGGCCACCGGGGGGGATTTTTACTGCGCAGATGGTGGCTATGGGTGACCGTAGTGAGGTACATACAGGTATCTTACAGGATTGTTACACTTGGTAATTTGGGGAGGACGCTTTGATACTCGACTATTCCCGGTTTCTCCCCGTTGATGAGACTTGTAGCTATCTAGTCTTGACTATATACTTCAGTGTATTCTATATCATTTGTTTTGCAACAAGATATCATCCACTGTGTTAGATATAAGTGTACCTCTGGTATACACCGGAGACGGGGCCCACCAGGAACCGGGCCTGTTGTACGGTCCACGTTAGGGTTTGACTTGCTCGTTCTCACACAAATTATCACTAGGAGTGTTAGAAGTAGAAGACACTGATAATTATTAGGTTCCCAGGTTACGTAGACTAGGTTCGATTCTGTCAAGTCCTATTCCTCAGGCCGGTTGCACTTGCAGGCCTTGCGTGGCAACCAGATCGTGGTCCCATGCTCCGAGTCCCTCCCCTTGCACCGGTGCACGAGGGCTCTCTGCAGGATGATCGCCGTGGCTGTCATCAGACAAGCTGACTCTTGAATGCAGTTCACGGTCTCACATCGTGGGAATTTGGGCAGCTCGAGGCGGAGTCCCCGAGCACGGCCTCCTCGCACGAACTCCAACTCGAACCCCACTGCGATGGATCTCGCTAGTCAAATCTGGGGCCGCACATCGTCCGTCCTATGCTAGTCGGCTAGCCTTGACACTTGGCCCCTCTCAAGGCCGGTCGTGCGACTTGTTCAGTTCGAGGTTTTGGTGATCGGTTGTTGTTCCATGGGGGCGATGTTTCAGGGAGAGCAGAGATATCCATGGCGCGCTAACTCAGGGCGAAAACTCAGGAACCCAGTCATCCCGTTCCAGGAAGTTTCCATGATCCCTGCAGGGCGCAAGCTGACGGGAGATCGTTGCCAGCAACCGCCCTCGATCTTGGCACATCGAAGACAGCGATCAGATGTGAGATATCGTGCAGATGGAAGATATCCCATAAATATTGTCGGCGATGCAGCGATGGCAGAGCGCAGAGCGCAAGAGCGCAGAGGACCGGGTCGTACAGCACGATACGATACTGTCATAGCGCGGTCTCCCGCAGTACCATGGCGTCACTGTTCCTGCTTCGAGCGGCCTGCAGTTATTCTTAGCGCGCTCTCGTGCCCTGATCTGCGCATGCAACTGAGGGGAGGGTCATCGCCAATGACCATGGCTGAGGTGGATTCCGGTGACAACACATTACTTACATACCGTAACCTCCCTCGAGCGGGCGAAATCGCAACGGGATGAACCTAACAAATGGCGTTAGACTCGAGTCCTAAAGTCTGTCAAAATGGGTTATCGGAGGTACCAGGTAGTTAAGGAGAGAGTTATCAAAGGAGAACTTGGAAGATAGTCGAGTACGATGCAGTCTGCAGGTAGAGCACGGCTATATATCTGGTGGTCTCTGTACTGATGCTTCATTTTGGATTCGACTAGGCTGATCATAGCATAGACATGAACCATTCCTGATGGACATAACAAGAGGTTTATGTATCACTGGCATTTCGCATAGATCTCTCTATTCAAACTAGTCCCGTAAGTCCCAGAGTGAGTAGGTACGGCTTCCCATGCCCAGGTGATGCCTTGGTGGTTATATGACTCCAACCTCGTATATTGTATAGTACCGCAATCTCACAGAACTGATTCAGGCGGCCAACAGACTCATTCACCACACCCTCAAGCTGACTGATACCAGATAGCTACTACTAGTTATTGATCATAGAACAAGTGAAGAGGTCTCACGGCCGGACAAACTCGCCCCCGGAAGGCTGGGAAATAGTGTTAATCCGCTGGACACGCAGAAACAAAAGACCGTTCTCCGCGCGATCATCCCAATCAGATCTATACAATCGTAGTTCATTGGGATATTCAAGGACTGCGGCCAGAATGAATTGTGAAGACTTCAAATTATTGGTGTTGCTCGATGCGGCGGCACTAGGCCCCTGCAAAATTCTCCCCACGAAATCTTAGCCTGTAAGAAAAAAAAACCTTGCCTCTGGCCACTTCGCGTCTTCCACCTCTCCTCCATCTTCCGGAACCTCGCTTTTCTCCCAACCCATCATTACTGCTCTATTTCTGGGTTCTTTCTCGCGATATGAACTCTCGCGAGCAGTCTGATATGCCTCCGGCGCCCTCCTATCCATCCCCCAATGGTGCGCAAATGGCCCAAGGTGCCATGCCTTCTTACTACGGCAATCGACAACTCACCACCGACGAGCTCTTATCGGCTGAATTGTCGCGCGAAGCATCTAATCCTGGTCTCGGCGATGGATCGAATAATGGTGTTCATCACGGCCAGTCGATGGTTTTGGGCTCGTCGAATGCTGGAGAAATGGGCCGCCCATCGTCCGAGGATCAACAACACCAACACATGCTCCAGTTCCCCCCAAGCCAGCAAGTAGGAGTCGATCCGAATCACGATCTGAGCTATGGTGAACAGAGTGCGCGTAAACGATCCAAGATCTCGCGGGCTTGTGACGAGTGTCGGCGCAAAAAGGTCAGTCGCGAGTTTCTCAACAGACGCGCAAACATTCACGCTGACAATCTGTTCTTCCGGTACAGGTGCGATGTGATGCCAGCTCGGAAACCGGCCTCGAAACATGCTCCAACTGCCGCCGCCTCGGAGCTGTCTGCCAGTTCAGTCGCGTACCGATGAAGCGCGGTCCCAGCAAAGGGTATGATGAACGCGTGCTACCTCGAGAACGGACCAGACTAACAGAACCATAGCTATATCAAGGAACTTGCCGAGCGTCTGCATACTCTCGAGAGTCAGATGCAACCCACAATGGTCCAACCCGACGTACCATACCAAGGCATGAACGAGGTCTCCCTCCCTAGAGGCTACCAAGACTTCACCTCACCCGTCGACTCGGGCTCGGTCAATCGCAAGCGAACCTACTCTGTCTTCGAGGGCCTCCCAAGCTCCTCCTTTGCCCCGAATTTCAACGCCCGTGGATCGCAGAATGCTTTCGATGCAACGGAGACAACAGCAGATCCATACAACCCAGCCGTCGCGAGTGGCGGTGCGCCGAAGCCTGGCAATCTGTTCTGGAACCCCACAGGCAATGAGCAGGATCTTCCAAGCGGCCTTGAGATGACAGACCTGCCTAAGCACGAAGGCGACGATGACATGACACCGGTCAACCTGGATGAGGGCGCTCTCAATGCGTATGTGCTACCCGCTACCGTATCGTTGTGATCTAGATCTGACAATTTGCAGTTACTATCAGAAGGTCCACACCCTTCTTCCAATTCTGCCGCATACCAGAGAACGAACACTGGAGCTTCTGCACCAGTGTAACCGTGAGGTCCAGGAGACCTTTTGCTACGCTCTGTACACAGTCACCCGCACCGACTTGTCGCGTGTCACAGGCAACTTTGAGAAAGTCACATCATTCGACAATGCTCAAGACCTCTTGCTTTACTACACGAAGCAGCCACTCATTGTTCACTCTACCGCGGTCAATCTGATCTGGTTGCAGACTCTCCTCTTGATGATCATTGACGCTGATACACGCGGGCCGGACAATTTCGTTTTGAAGGATGGCATTCCAAAGCACACTTTGGTCCAGGCTGCCAGTAAGCTTGGTTATGATCTGGCTAAAAGCCAGGGCCAGCTGAAGAACAAGCGGCCCGCCGATCCTGACCTCGACTCAGACGCCAATCTCACTCGGCGCAACTGGGTATCGCTGATCATCCTCACTCGGTGGTACGCGATCAGTGTCGCTGACGGCACTGTCCTCGGTGGACAAGAGATCGGCGGCCGCGAAGATGAGCGAGTCGTCGGTCAGATCACAACGGGAATCGCCTCCTACTCTACCTTCCTCTCCGAGATGGTCACTTTGGCCACTGTCGAGCACAACGTATGCCAGACCAACACCGGGCTTGGCAGGATGGTCGGAGCCAACCTGGTTGCCTCTCTTGAGCGTCTCGCAGAGATGGAAGACGTGTTCGAGGTCCACGCGTTACCCGAAAGCACTGCGACTCGCCCGCTCTACGAGAGCCTCCAGGCCCAGCTCTACTGGACCGTCCGCCTCCTCATCAAACGCCACGTCTTCGTCTACAGTCCCTTCGAGATCATCTACTGCGCCCAGGAAGTCATCAACGAACTCCACAAAGCCACCCTTCAAAACCGTCTCTCGACACCATTCGACCTCCACAGCCTGGCCCTCGCCTCAATGACCCTGCTGGAAGCCACGGTCCTCCCCGAACACGCAAACGAATGCTGGACCTCCCTCGAAAAAGTCGAAGAGATCCTCGACCGCCGCTCAAAGACCGCCCTCGAGCAAACCGAGTTCGGCAACATCTTCGGCACACCCGGCTGGGACGCAAAGATCCGCGTCTTCCTCGAATGGCGCCGCGCCAAGTCGCAAGAAAGCCAACTCCAGGAGTCCGTCACCGGCAGCGCCAGCAAGCCTGGCTCCTCGCAGCCGCCCGTCATGGGCCCCAACGAGCAGCGCTCGCTTCAGCATCTTGCTGATCTTGCTGTTGGTGCTGAGGGCTCCGTGAGCCAGAATGCGTCCTCGACGCCGCCGCCTGGTCTTCCGGCTGAGCAGGCCGAGACTTCGCCTAACCTTGCGCCTCAGCTGGCGCAGGGCGGCACTGGTCGTGTCGTGGTGGATTTCACCATGCTTACCAAGGAGGGTTACTTGAATGTGTTCTCCGGGTTGATCTACCGGAAGACTCGTTGAGGGCGCTTCTTGAGCTGGTTACTGGTTGTTTTTCTTTGATTACTTTTTCTGGTCCTCGGAGTCTTGATCCTTGCGTGGAGGTACTTGTCACCACTCCTTTTAAATCCCAGCTCATGTCTTATCTGCTTTATCTCCAAAGCTATTCGAACCAGTCAAATGTAATAATTCATTGCTTCTTTTGAATGCGAGTCTATCAATGGGGCGAAGTATTGTAACTAAATAGGTAATCAATCCACCTTCTAAAATACAGCACCACTTGGAATGACTAAATCATAGCCCATGATAGAAGCATTGTAGCCATCCCCCAACGACGGTAAATATACCTCGATAACCATTCCATCCATGATCCCCTCCCCACACACTCGTGAAAACTAAAACACACATTCCAGCACACGCAATTCAAGACATCAAAAATCAAATCACAACAAAGACAGCAAACCCCACAGCTACCTATCTCTGCATCCCAAACGCAAACCGCCGCCATGTCGCCTCCACATCCTGACACAGAGCCATGAACCTGTCATCCTCGATCAACTCGCACATCCAGTTCTCCAGGAACGCGATTCTCTCCTGAGTTGGCGCGGATCCATACAGCGCTAGCTGTTCTTCCACGGAGAGTCTCGCTGGCTCGGACTCGGGTTGACGAGTCTGTTCGTGTTGAGTGTGAGTGTGAGTGTTTGTGTTGTTGCGAGGTCCTTCAGGAGAGGAGTTTGTCTGGTCTGTGCTGGCGAGTGGTTGCTTCGACTGGGGACCTGTGTCGTGGTAGGGCTGGAGTTGGGAGGACTGTGGCGAGAGTTGACTGGAGTGGGCGGGTGGTTGTGTCTGCGTGAGTGGATGCGATTGTTGCGAGTCTGGGACGAATAGTTCGGGTGCGTTGCTCTCCGTCGTTCGATAGACAGCCTGCATCTCAGCTGGCTCCCTTGCGAGTGGAACTTGTGGTTGATGGGTTTCAGCGCTTTTTGAATCGGACTTGTTGGCTCGCGATTTGCCTTGGCTGCCTTTTGCGAATGGCAGTTCTCGTTTTGGCGGGAGCATCTGGTTCAGCTCGTGTTCGTCATGGTAGGCTGTAACTGGTATAGGACGGGTGTCTGTTCTCTGGGACGCCATGCTCTCCGAGCGAGAGACGGGAGCTGCCATTGTATGGTGCGGATATGGGGGCTCCAGGGTTGGGATGGTAGGCCGGGGGACTGATGCTGTTTGGCCGCCACCGGATACGAGAGGGTGGATGATGCTTGACGATGATGAGGGGTGACGAGAGACTGTGAATCGTGAGCAGTTGGGCCAAGGTGAAATCAACTAACAGAGGTATACATACGTGTCATCACGTCTGACATGCCCCCAGCCATTTGATATAAACCGATGACATTGCTATCAGGTGTCCTCGCGTTGTGCACGTTCGTCGCGGTAGCAGTCGTCAATTGTAACGAAGGAGCTGATGTCCATGACGACGAGGAGGGAAGTCTTTGCAGAGGATGGACGGGAGGCGTGGTGCCTTCTGTCAATGGGCAGTTGATCTCGCTCAGAATCGCAAGGGCCGTGTAGTAGTCCTGCTCTTGAGAGAACTTGATTTGAAATCGGCGGACCTGCAAGCGCAGTAAAGGCATGTCAATGAGTGTTCCTTCATATGAGAAATTTGGGGTCATGCATACATGCGTCTCATTTTGGGCATATCTCACTGCAAGACATGGCGACTTGACCACAACGGCGAAGGGTGGTTTGGCGGGTGAGGTGCCCGAGCCTACTCGTGACTGGGCAGCGGTGATTCGGACAAAGTGTTCAAGATCAAGCTGCTCCTAACTTCATCTCAGTATTATGGTTGGATCAATGAAGAGCGGGGTGAAGAAAAGTACCAGAATGCCTCGACTGTTCAACACTCGCAGAATCAATCTCGAGGGCTGTGCCGTGCTTGGAGCAAATTTGTCCAGCTCACAGACAAGCCCTCCACGTCCATTGACATGGATCCAGGACAACGGACCACCATGATTGACCGGGGTGATTGTGTGGGAGAACTTGGCAAGAGGAAGACGGACTTTCTGGGAGGCAATTGGCTGTGGAGGGCCCTGAGGCATCGTGGAAGTGCCACTTCGTTCTCGATGTACAGAGGCTGTAATTGGGGGAACACAATGAGCTTGTGGAGGATAGAGGTCTCAAACAGTTGGGGCTATGAGTGTGCGGGAGGCTCAAATTGGAAATGAAGTGTGAACGGTCACTTGATCGCCTTGATACTCAAATGATGCCGCCTACCTTCGACCAAGTCCAGAGCGACTTGAGCCACACAACTAAGTTTTGGGGCCTTCAGGTTCAAGGCTACTATAGTGCAATTAGGATGACCTTTGGACCGTCACCCAAAACATCATTGTTCAAAACTCCACTCACACTATACGTCGACCCATCCTCGAGGCTCATTCTGGACTATATACATCAAATTGTGGCCTCAGGCATAAATAACTTCCCAAATAAGAATAGCGTCATGGATCACCCCGGAGCGGAACAACAAGCCTCCGGCAACGCGCCCTGGAGAAAGCGCGGACTTTTGGCTGATCAGTCCCGTTGATCGCAAGTCCAGCTTCCTCAACAGCCCTCCAGGGCCACAAACAAGGCATTGACAGTTATCCACCTCGTGGGCTTGGTCGCTTTCATTCACCATACCTGCGCCAATTTGCGCGCTTCCTGGAACTACATTCGCCTTCCAGCACTTCGTGTCGTCCTTGTTGCGCATCCTAGCTTGACCTCGAACGCGCCCAACGGCGACGAGACCGATCGCACTCATTTACGCATTTCTGACCCGCAGGCAGTGTCACTCACTGTTGAGCACTGCGGGGATCTCTTTGGGACAAGCCCGCAAGGGAATTGCGGAACCACCTCCCTTCGACTGGCCTTCGACAAGGCCGTTCCACTCGCTTGCACACGCAGATTCCCGAACATCGAAACCTGGTCAATATCGTGTCGGAAGACTGCTCTTCAACATCAGAGGCAATTGTCGCGACCACCGTCGAGATTGAGATCGATCATTCCGTTGAGCAAGGGAGACCACTTGGCGCGAATTCTCAGTACTGTGATCGCGAACAGACCGGTTTACAGTTTCGCGTCTTCAAACAGTCAATATGTCTCCGTCAACACCTCAGAGGACATCCCTGCGACGTATGTGTCTCCCGCGTTTTTGGGCTGAACTTGACTAACACCAGACCAGAGGGCCTGCGCCAGGCACCGAAAGTAAACCAACCCTTCATCCCAGACACAGCCCCGGCTCGGAGATCGCACCATCAGAGCTTTACCTCCCCACAGCCGTCGATGAGCCCTCAGGTCAACATGAACCCGGCTGCCAACCCGCAGAGCGCGCATTTCGCGGTTGAAAGTTGGGAAGGGAGAGGCCAGACACAGCTGCCGATGTCTACACGGGAAGTGCCGACGCCAGGGAACCGACCGGCTATGTTTGCGCATCTTTACGACCGAAACAAAGCGGCAAAACAGCCGGACTTCTACGACCCATACTTCCCTCTGAGGTTTCTGGAAGTTCCGCGAAGTAAGTAGCGTCTTTTGGACTAGAGGTTGGGCTGGAATAGCTAATGACTATTAGCGGATCACATTTACAAGCGTGCGCATTATGGTCTCCAGTCTGGTATTCCAGATGAGGTCGACTTTGCCCTATATCACCTCGTGCAAATATCGAACCAACGATGGGACAAATTCAAGTTTGAAGGATTCCCATTGCTAGCGGAGACACTCATGCAGAAAGCGCTGGAAATCACATACCTTTGCACCGGAGTTCGGTGGGAATTCGAGTACGATCCTCGACAACCGACCGATCGTGTCAACGTGCTGAACTCACTACACGGCACACGAAATATTCTTGACAAGATTCGAAACATCCCTCAAAACCTTCCTAACGACACCCTTGAGACCTACGAATTCAATCACGGATTGCGGAATGTGAAAGAGGCGACCCTGGTGCTGCGAAACATGGTTCTCCTGATGGAGAACGCGTTCTACGTTTCGCGATATGCCAGTGGTCTCCTGAGAGACTTCCTTGTCATCATGTTGAACACCCCGAATCAGACCCGCTTCAACGAGATCCGAAACGATGCCTTGGACATCGCGGAAGAAGTGACAAAGTTCATGAGGACCGATCCCGAGGACCCGCTCTGGATTTCGCTGGTGAACTGTCTGGAATCATCAGATCGCGCTCACATTATCAGAGCACTCTGGGCTTTGACACATTTCGGTACCGAGGTCGACCATTCCGATGGTAACCAGGCGATGGAGAGCCTGTCGAAAGCAACTCTCCAACAGTTGTATTACCATACACTCTTGGATCTCGACAAGGACATCCTCAGTGGCGCGCTGGACATGTGGTATCAATATACTCTCAACCCTGACAACATCGAGAGACTCATGGATGTGATCAACTTCCCGATCGTTTTCGTGCCGCGCCTGGTTGCACTTCTCACTCATGAGGCACGGCCTAACAAGCATGAAACAGTCCTGCAAGAAGAGAAAGTCGCACCGCCGCCTTCGGAGATTCCACGAGTGCCACCAGAGCTTTTGGAGAAGCTGATGGAGCTGTCAGAACCCGAGCGCAGCTCACAGTGGCTCCGTTGCTGCTTTGTTGAAGATGCCGAGTGCGAAATCACCCAGATCGCTCTGTGGCAAGCCTACCAAAGTCGGTTTGCAGACTCTCGGGTGCCTGGAGGAGGCGTCCTTCCTGCTGCAGAGTTCATCAAGAACGTGAGCAACACATTCACAAATGCGCAAGCCCAGGTCATTAATGGTCCGGGCACCAGCACCAAGTTCATCATTAAGGGCATCCGCCCCCTGGAGACTGCGTATACCTTTGAGGGCTTCCCGTACTTGTACTGCAAGTGGGAAGACAACTCAAAGCCTTCGATGATGTGCCAGCGCGCCTTCACCTCGCCTCAGGACCTTCGCGCTCACGTTTTCGCGGACCACATGAACCTGGAACCCACAGAGACGCCAGGTTCATTTAAGATGGAGCCGGCGGAGACACCCATCCACACTTGCCAGTGGGACAACTGCATGCGGTTCAAGGTCTCAGGAGCAAGTACCAACACGGCCATGGTGGCTGGCCACGTCTCATCACATCTGCCTGAGGACCGGCCCGCAGACGCAGCACCTCCAAGCACCAAGCGTGTCGTCTTGCAAGAGCGCATCGTTCGCAAGTGGTACTATATGGACACTCCGATCAACGAGAAGGGTGAACCCATTGGCGTGGCCTACAAGGCTGCACTAGTACTGCGCAATATTGCTCGGGGCCTTCCTCGTCGGGTGGCTACCAAGCACGGTGGTCTGCCTTGGAAGAAGGCTTGCTTCCTGAGCCAGCGTCCCCGGATTGTGGAAGTCTGGGACCGCAACCGGGCTCTTCGCAAGGAATTGACCGAGCTGATTATGGTCATCGAGAAGGAAGATGACTATTGAGCTCTCTCGTGGCGCGTTTCTTTTCATTTCAGCATCGGTGTCTCTGTACAACTAATACCCTATCCGCCTGACCTCACCCCTGGCCTCTTGAGCTCACCCATACGGACCTCTGCAATCAGGAGTTCCTCGTTCCAGCGGCGGTCGTTTGCCATTAGTGGACGTTGCTGGCTTACCCAGTGTGGCAAGCCTGCACGCAAAAGTACAGCGAAGTTTTCAAAGGGGTTGGTGTCGGCGAATCTTTGTCTTTCTGGCGTCTGGTTGAGGACGATAGAACTATGACCCCTGTGCTGTTCTTGTTCCACCTGGGTCTTTTCCTCAGGTATTCGTTTTCTTGCTTCGGATACTGGTTTGATGTCTCGCATGATGTACGTGTACCATAGGTATGGAGTAGGAACAAGTGGCCCCATCAAGGCCTAGAATCTATTTTATTCTTATATACCCAGCTATTCCAATCCCATCCACCACCCACATCATGGATATCACTTTAACCTGAATGAACTTGCCTCCTCGCCTCAACAGAAATCTCCTCCAACCCCCTCATCGCGTCCCCCGCCCGCTCAGCAGGAACAAAGATATGGTCATGAAAAAACCCACTAACAACATTCGTACTAATCCCCCGCTGCACAAGCCGATTCGTGATCGTCGCAATCAGTCCCACAGCCTCGAGACTGGAGTGCACCGTCAGCGTGATCTTCTTGCAGGGGAAGATTGCGTCGTTGAAGCCGTGTGCTGCGGCGAGAGACTCGGTTGTTACGATTGTTGTGCCCTCGGCTTCTTGGACGAGGAGTTGCGGTTTGAGGGTGTTGAGGGAGAGGGATGTGAGGGGGTTGGGCGTGGTGATGAAGACGTAGGTTGAGGGGTCGAGGGTTGGGTGCATTGTTGCCAGGAGGGTGGTGAGGTTTGTCTCTCCGGTTGGCATTTTGGTGGATTGTTGAATAGGGGTTGTATGTGACTTGGTTTAGGGTTATGTGTAGAAAGAGTGATGGAGAGGTTGAGGTAGAAGGAGAGCGAGAATGACGAAGTTGTAGATGGAAGGGCGTAGAGTAGACCCCGCAAAAGTCGCATCCACGGTTCTATATCCTACTTTGCTACATAATTGTATTCCCTTCTACATTCTACATAGGAAGATCTACCGTGATGCGGATACGTACGATTTAGTATGTTATTCTCGGATAGGGCAGCAACAAATGGTGTGAGCGCTCGCAAGCTTGTAAGACTTAATCCAATTCAAAGCATGTAGACCAAACAGACTATTGGAAACATCAAACAATTGCTTCCCGGCAGGACTGCATAGAAATAAGAAAACACGGAGAATCTTCCTCGACTCCCCTAGTAGTCTCCAGTGGGCATACCATGGGTCGGAACATGCTGCCCATGAAAACCAAATCCTACAGCCCCATTGACCTCTGCTCTACCTAGCTCAGTCAAATTTCGAGCATCAAGACAAAGAAGGTAACTAGTCCCTCTCTTGCCATCCAGTACCACACTCAGAAGCACACCATCGTCTTCATCCACACCGTCAGGATTAGCGACAAAGATGGGCTCGCTCGGCGAGTGACCATGACACGCCCATAGACAGATCTCCTGAGTCTCACAGTCAAGCTTCATGATACCGTCTGTGAGTGTTGACTCGCCGCGGAAGGTTGTTGCGTATACGTAGCGGTGCTTCTGGGTGACGAAGCTGGGGTTCATGGTTGGTAGCTCCGGAGACAAAGACTTGCATGCGGACCATTCGACTGAGGCTTTCAGGGTACCAGGGCTTGGAGCCGATGGCACGGCTGGGAGACGGAAGCGCGTGATAGTTGAGCGGAGGGCATCACCCCTTCTGGCAGCGAATTCTTTCGCACTGGAGAGTGAGGACTTGAGGTTCTCATAGTCAAGAAGATTGAGGAACTCAGTGCTGTCCATTCGCACCAGATCGGCGACAATATCCACCTCGGCTGGATTGTCTTTGGACGGTTCCTGCCAGGCGTTTATGGTGTGGAAGCAGAAGAAAGCGGAACTCTCGTATGTTGCAATCAAGCCTTTGCCATTCTTGCGATCAATAACGTACCACGTCGCCGGCTGGGAAGGGTCCGTGGACATGATGGCATCCATAAATGACCCGTCTGCCAGGGCTAGCGGATTTACATGCGAGTTCCACACACAGAGTAAGACATAGTCTTTGGTGATGAGCAGAGAGTGCAGGTAAGCCGGAATGCCAGCGAAGGAGGCAAGAATGGTGGTCTTTCCTGTCGAAGCAGAGACGCCAAACACCCGATATGTGGAAGTTTGACCCAATGTGAGGTTAAAATTGTACATGTCGCCTGTCACAGGGTCGGAACGAGCATGCGACGCTGAGAGCGGACCAGTCAATTCAGGATGAAGAGACTCCTGCGTGGCCAGGCCGATGGGCTCCAGGGTCTCTGGGTCGAGCTTCTTGAATGCGTTGTAGTCTGTCTTCGCGTAGAGTGTCCGAATACCCTTGGACGCTGACCAGCGCCCATCATCCCCGTCCTCGGCCTGGACATCAAGACCCGGCATGTTGACAGACAGTGTGACACCGATATTCGTGGATGACGGATCACTGGGCGGCTCATACTCGCTCTGGACTTTGTTGAAAACAGTTTTGCAGGGGTCCCGCTTCTGTCCGAAGCTGAGCTTGCCCAACGAGCCTGTTTTGCGTACGTGTTCAATCAAAGCGTCTGTCGAGAAACGAGAGTTATAGAGCACTCGAGTTGAAGAGTCATCTGTATTGATGATCTGGAACCGATGCGTCTGGCTGAATCCGTCAAACCAGTGCGAGAGCTGGAAGATCTGGCCTTCCTCGGTCTGGACTTGGCTCTTGCCTGGTCCTGTGCGATACAAGGTACCGGCAGCATAGGTCGGAATGTGCCCTGACACTGGAAGCTCGATTGGAGTGCGCTGTTCGTGCTCAGGATCGAACTATGATGTATTAGAAATGTGGATAGGTGGACGAGAAGGGCAAAATACTCCTTTGTCATTTGGCCAATCATTCCAGTGAGTCTCAGAGCTTTTTGAGACACTGACAGCATCGGATTTAGTTGTGAGAGAAGACATGTTTGTGAGTGTTGAGCCACGATCCTGTTGTCGGTGAGTGCGTATTCCCATGTAGACTCGCCCTTCCAATGTCCGCTTTATATATGCTGATTAGTTCGAGTTACATTGTTGCCTTGTCGTAAGAATCGACGTAGAATTCCGTCCGCGTTTGGTGTGAGAAGACTGAGGATTGGGCTGTGGGGGAATCGCGACGGGTCGTCGGGGGATTCTCGTCGATCAGCGACTGTCATCATCTCCCTCTTCCACCATCCTCATTGCTCAAAATCATCAACAGGCCGTCCTCGGAATAGGCCTCGATCAAAGCTCGTTGCTATCATCGTTATCTCGCACAGTGGAGAGGTTCGTCTGACGTCTGACGGAGAATAAGCGACGCCGAAGCGGAGCATCTCGCCAAGCGGGATTCACCCGCCTCAATGACTCGACCCTCTCGCCTATGATCAATCCTCATTCGACCACTCCACTACATCGGAGCGAAAGAAAAGCCGCTGATCAACACGTTCCAAACCATCTCCGTCGCATCTCGTTTGCGGTTCCTCGAAACGGTCTAGCAGCCCGAGGTCTCGGCGATGGAACATGCAGTGTCGCACCATGAGACCAAACCTGGTGAGAAGCAGTGGAGATGTGACCAGTGCGCGTCCACCTTTCATCGGCTGGATCATTTGAGACGCCATTCTTTGACTCGTATGTTCTTGAAGGGGATTTGATGTTCAAGGCTAAGTGATACTTCTAGATAACGCCGAGCGAAGCCACGTCTGTCATTTCTGTGGCGCTCTGTTCAACCGCGGGTAGGTGATGTTCTTTTTCTGTACAAAAATCGCAGATGAGCACATTACTACGCTGCAGAGACTGACTCAGTCTAATCCAGAGATGCACTGCGAAGACACTGGAAATCATGCAAAACCCGTCTAGACAACGACCAGGAGATACCACAAGGTCTCCGAGGCGGCAAGCACAAGCGGGCTTGTGATAGCTGTGCCAGTATCAGAAAGGCCTGCAATGGCGATAGCCCCTGCGGTGAATGTGTTCACCGCAGTCGAGTGTGCACATACCAGCGACTCTACGAAGATGTCGATGGCCCGGGATACACTCCGGACTCGGGGATGCATTCACAACCCGTGCTGGATGATTGCTTCAACAAGGGAATTCACGAGACTGGCATGGAATCAACTTGGGATTTGGGACATCAGTTTTTCTATTCTTCCTCTCGGGAAATAGGGTTGATCGTTTATTCTCGAAATCGGTACGGGACATAGACAGATAGTTGAGCGTCATGCACTCCTTGATTCGTATTTGACGTCGATGTATCGGTGTAGATTTTCCCACTCTGTTTCATGCTGAAGGTCTCGAGATTTAATTTTTGTATCCTTTCATAGCAGGACACCAACAGTGACGTGGGAAGTTCTAAGCAAAGTCATAAGTATGCAGGTTCAACCGCCGCCCGCACCAATGGCCAGCTATGCAACAGAGTCCACCTCCAATCTTCATCCACCCTTTCCATCCCGAACCACATTCTTGCCAATAAATCATATCTGTACATAATCCCAAAGCAAGTTTCCAAGTACTCTTGCAGTTCTCTTCTCATCGAAGCTGTAACCTCTTCTCTATCTGCCAGTGGATCTCTCATACCTTCATCTTTGCGGTCTGAGATTGGAAGCCGTCCGGAAGACTACATGATATTGGCTCCGGCCCATCCATGTTCACGCCAAGTGCATTCCAAAAAGCCCGATGTGGGATATTTTGTGCCGGATAATCGTAGTGGGCAAGTGCATCATTGGCAAAGTGCCTGAAGCTACTTAATTCAAGCAGTGACACCTCCTTGTATGGCCTGTTCCAACGGCTTTTGCAGATCGCTAGCGAGCTAAGAGAGCATCCATCATATTCACGAGGATATAAGCCTGGAGGGCAGTGTTGGCCACGCGAACAACACCAAAGCTGTGACCCCACGACAAGGCATTAAGGTCCTGCAGCGGGACTTTCGGATGCTGTGATAGACGAATGAGGGCAGACATTGCTTCCTGTTCCAGTCTTCTGCCGTCCTCGGATGGCCTATTTTCACTTGATGATGCAGCTATTATGATCAGCATTTTTACAGCATCCGCTAGATCCCCATCTGATGTTATATATTGTGCCGAGCCATACACCGAGGGATGCCTCTCCGCCCGGTCGATCCAGTACTCGATGCGCCGGTGCCGCGCTGAGAGAGGATTAGGGAGTACGCAGTTTCTCTCGTACGGTCCAAGGCCGTACTTGCATTCTGGGTAAGCAAGGAGCTCGTCTGAGAACAGCTGTCCCGGTTCGCGCAGAGAGGTCCCTTGGACATCTACGGGATACTTTCCCCGTTCGGTGGTGGAGAACTCGCGGATTGTCTCGATGAGCACGCGGGCAAAGTTGTCCAAATCATTGCGTTGGGAGTCTAAATCCCGAGAGAGGAGGTCGGTTTGGCGAGGAGTGACATGAGGTATCACTGGTCTGAGCTGGACCGGACGGAAATGAGTGGAAGCGGTGTTCCATGAGATTTTGTGGTCGAGATACATGGGAATAGTATGGGAACGCCTATTAGAGGGGGGCAAAATGGTAGGAGAGTATTGACGAGTGCAAGATAGAGGGGATAGAGGGAAGAAAGATGGAGGTACGAGGTTAGGTCTTGGAGCTGTGATGTTCGTATTAGAGGGCTAAACCGAAGGCAGCAAACTAACTGAACAGGGAATCCATACATCCTGTTATTACTTTAGCTATGTTTTATATCTCCTAAATTAATGGCACAGAATAATAATCCTTTACTATACGTTTATTTAAGGGCTTAGCCGCTTAGGCTTGGTTCTTTGGCCGCCGCTACTTCTGGTTCATCTCGTAGCAGGTCTTGCTCGCCCTCTCTTTCGGTAGAATTTCTTAGGTTCGTGTCATATGTCTTCTCACTGCGCTATAGGGTCTTCTATGCCCTAAGGTAAGCGAATCCATTGAAACCGATAAACGTATCCTCCTCCACATCCTCTAACACGGCGTGTCCTTTGATGGACTCTTTAATTAAACTATTGTTAATGAGATTGAAGTGTGAAGAAGATAGGTTGCGTATGACTACCGTGTGGATTATGAGACGGGTCTTTCCACTTCCTATAAGGAAGTGAAAAAAGGGCAAATACTTGAGATATTAGTCTATGATCAAGTACAATCCACGATAGACACTTACCTTTTGAAGACCTCTATGTTTATAGAGAAATGATATTGCTTCGAGTGCCAATCTTTGTCATCAGAGGTGATAGATAGGGTATTAGGAAACGTCAGTCTCGCAAGCCTAGAAAGTAACCATGAAACCTCAGCCATTCCATCGACCTATCAATGTCGTTGAACCCAACACAGCAAAATGGATACTTCGAACAATCCTTGCTGTCACATGAAGAATTAGTTGGTGCTATCTACATTAGGAGAGCCATCTGAACATCCACTGCGGAGGTTCCTCAGCTGCGATTTTCAGGCCCATGTCAGACTTTGATAATAGCGCCCCAAGAGCCCGCATAAGGCCCGAGATATCCTTTCTTTTTGCTCTTGAAATTTACCCATACCTGGAGGCCGAATCCAGTCGCTATGCCGACTTTATGTAAAGTTTTCCAGTTATCTATAGGAGAATCTCCAATTGTTCTACGGTGATCCGGCTTGTGAGTTAGACATCGCCGAAACAAAATGGCTACCCTGAATAGCACGCCTAAATGTCACTATCCACAGTCTGTCAGGGAGCGTGTGGTCGGTGTTGGTTGCCTTAGCCCTTTTCATCCAGATGTACCATTTGTCGAGGTACGAAGTTCGTACGTTTTAATTGTGGTGGCCTTGGTGGTGGCCTTGCATACTGAGGCCTGACTTGTCCCTTATACGACCTGTCCAAGGTTGCTAATATGCTTCATTGTGGGTTCAATTTTTCTATTCCAAATCGACATTCAGCGGAGCAAACGGAAAAGATATAAAAAGAGACTTGATCACGTACAATTCACTTTTCTATAGTGACTTTCACACATCTCCCGCTTCAGAAAATCTTTCTCGACTCTATTTACCTCGCAACTCCGAAGTATCGTATCACCTTTCATCTTTCATTTTCTCCTTCATGAAATCTCAAGTCCCTAACTTCATCAAATAGGCAATGCACGGTCTCATAACATCAATCTCTCTCCTTACTCTTGCAGGAGGAGCACTCTCATGCCTTGTCGTTGATGGCCAGGTTAGCGATGGCCTCACCACTCAGTTTGAGGTCACAACTACGGACAATGGGGTCCAGACCTGCAGCTTCACATGTTCTGGTAACACAAGTGATTGCGATGGAGACTGTATCTCAGGGTATTCGGGCCATTTCCACACGAATGGCCAGGACGGCGCGACTCTTGAGTACACTACCGACCACGGATCATACACTGTTGACGTGGACACGACAACAAGCTCATGTCTCAACTGCTGCGGTGGAGATATTCCGTGTGTTTGCTGCCAGTATCAGTATGGGGGCAGTTATTTTGGCTGCTAGTGGGTAAAAGGACATTGTGGTATTTTGGTTCTCCTGGTCTGGCGTGGTTTTCAGCATGCCCAGGATTTGAATGTTTTTCGTCTTTCAACATGCTCACTCCAGATTTCAAGTTGACTTGACCATGTAATTCCTCACGTTAAATTTGATGATTTATTCAGCTATGCTGTTTTTGTGTGGATGGACACATCGACAGCCATTTCATTCAGTGGCTACCTCCTCAAGTAATGCGAACTAATTTAAACCTCTAAGTTTATGGTTCAAGGGGCTTCCAGGCAAAGATGTCGCTCGTCAAATGTATGAGAGTTGTTTGACCTAGTACAGCGTACGATCAATGACAATGCCATCCAGCCCGAGGATATCTACAACTTTGATGAGACTGGCTTCGCAATTGGTCTTATTTCCACCGCGAAGGTGGTAACTCGAGCCGAATACTACGGCCGGAGGTCTGTTAAATAGCCTGGAAATCGCGAATGGGTCACTTCTATTGAGTGTATCGGTGTATCGGGCTTCAAACTGCCACCTTGTCTGATCTTCAAATCGAAGACGCATCACCAGGCTTGGTATGAAGATGAAGGGGTAGAACCCGACTGGAGATCGAGATCAGTAATAACAGATGGACTACGGATGCTGCTAGCCGTACAAAGTGTCTATATCGTTTACTAGTCCTCGATGGCCATGGTAGTCATTTGACACCACAATTCGATACATTATGTGCTGAACAAGATATCATTCCGATCTGTATGCCACCGCATTTTCACAACGTAAGGGAAGGACTTATGAGCACGTACATATAGTTATCGACCCTTCGCTGTTCTCGCGAGATTGCGCTGATGATGCTGATACTGTTGAGAAACTTGCCGCTGCTGTTGATGATGATGTGCTGGTGAATTTGTTGAAGGACGAATGTAACCGGATTGGATTTATCTTCAAGAAGACCAGTGGTACGGAGGTGGAGTCAGTTTGATGGGTCGAGATGGTGTCTTGCTCTTGTCTGCTTGCATTATATGGGCAGATGTTAGAATTGCCATATTCTTGATAGAGATTGCATTGTATACTACGGAGTAGTCGATCTGCAATTGACATTAACAATGACATTCATTGCTTCTTTCAGCAACTAGTACCTCGTATTGGGGACCCTAGACCCGCCGCCTCGGGTAGCGATGGGCTCCAGGGTCGGGGTGATCTGCTCACGGAGTGACCCGAGCGCTCACTGAGCAACAGAGAGGAGGAGAGGAGAGAGAGAGGGGGGGGGGGGGGGGGGGGGGGGGGGGGGGGGGGGGGGGGGGGGGGGGGGGGGGAGTTAAGGGTCAGGGGGACCGAGGGTGTTTCAAAACCCTACAGATAGAACTTTATTCCTGGCAATAGATGGCTACCTAGGTATCTGTAAGTGTCTCGATCAGACTTTGCTAGGAGAAATACGAGGTATCCATCAACGTCCGTCCTCCTTGACACTGCAACTCCCGAAATTATAGTTGGCATGGGCGAAGTTAGGCACCGGGAAGAACGGTCCGCTCCTATGACATCCCACGCGTGGCACCAGACATACTCGTCGAGAGCTGTAGATCTGCCAGAGGATATGAGAAAAAGAGTTTGGTGAAAAAATCGCATTCAGCTCGACGAGACCGTTTGCCTTTTTGGGAGGGGACGTACTCCACATTGCTCATGCTCACGGCATCATCTACGTCGTATGACATCTCCATCCATAGCACCTATACTCGCTATCGTATAGTGTCCTCTCTCGAGTTGCTTCGTCAACTAATGAGATCTAGAGAGATCTACCGAAAGAAAAAAGCAGCCAAAGAGACCATGTCTTGGTGTCCTCTGGCTCCTGGAGAGAGAGAGAAAGCTACTGTGGGGAAAGAGGAGGACGCCAGGGAACGAAACAACAGCTCTACTCTAACCTGACAGCTTGTTGAGAGTTTCGGAACGGTGCAGATCCTCCGTACATATAGAACAGAGCATACTCCGTCAAGCACGGAAGGTTAGGGTGAGATACACATTGTTTTTGGAATACATTATTAAAAGACACAAAGAAAAATCACAAGGGGAGTAACTGCCAGACGAACCAGCACCCGATATTTGCAAAACTTGGGCTGTACGCAGTGAGAAAAAAAAAAAAAAAAAAAAAAAAAAAAAAAAAAAAAAAAAAAAAAAAAAAAAAAAAAAAAAAAAAAAAAAAACCAAGATAGGGAATTATGTGCCGTCCCTGCGACCACCTAGGGTTCAGGAACGGCATTTTCATTTGTACCCTGCTTGGAGGACCACAAAAGCTCGCGTCGGACCATGATGCCGTCCTTGGTCTCCAGGGGAGCCGTCGAGTCCTGGGAACCTCTGCGGATGTCATTCGTTGGAGCCATTCCGTCGGTGCCCGGAGCGAAGTTGGAGCGATCTTGCAGACGGTAAAAGTCCTTTTGCTTTGTGCTGCGGCCAAATCCTGATGGGAAGATAGATCGGATAAGCGGTCGAAGCGTGGGTAGACATGCAGATATAATCCCGAGGGAGGGCTCAATAGAACTCCAGATAAATCCACGGCCAAAGTTCCATGAGATGTCCGCGTTCTCCGTCATAATTTTCACTGCATAGCAGCGAAGCGCACCGGCAATACAAGCGCTGGATCAGATAGTGGTCTATGTCAGTCACACTGGCGTTAACCCGAAGGATCGAGAAGGGAAACGTACAAGGTTCCAAGGCCGAAGATGGCCACAACTGCAAGTTTTTGAGGGGTTGGCATCTGAAGTTTCGAAACTTCATGGAATGGGGCAGCAAGGATGACAAAATCAGTGCTCGCCTCCGCAATGCCATTGCCCATGAAGTAAGCTTCCACATCAATGCATCTGCCCTTGCCAGGCGGGTTCGCGTATTGCGTCCAGAAGAAATCGTATGGGTGACACTGAACCAGATTGACAACCATGACGCCAACAAACCACCCGAGCACGAGAAATGTGCAGAAGTAGAGGGTGTATTTGAAGCGAGGGACGGAGAAAATTCGATGATAGAACAGAATCACCGACATTTTAATGGCAGGGATGGTACAGCTGTAGACAAATTCCATCGCGAAGATAAGCTGAGGGGGCAATCATTAGCCCTAATACACAAGTCCAACATTGGGGACAAATCGACCTCACCTGAAACATCACCTCCAGGTTGACGGAAGGATTCCAAATATGTTTACCCATTCCGCCGAGTTTGACCACTGTAATCAAGATTGTAATTTAGTTGGTGGTTCTGACAACCGTAGGGCACCGAAATTATCCTTACTCAGGATATTGAGAACACAATCGCCGGTTGATAAAACCTAGTTAGAGACGTTAATCATCTGAACAGCATTCCACAGGTCGTCAAGCTTGCAGTCATACCAATGCTACCACGATCAGGTAGTCATCCCATTGAAACTTCGCTTTAGACTGCGATCTCGCCAGAATTCGCAATCCCACAGCTAAGACAGCGATGATGGCCGGAGCAAGCACGGAAGCAATGACAAACGTCGACCGATCCTCGTAGATGTTGAGGCCTGGAGGTGGGGGCGGGAGTTCCATGGCTTGAAAAACTGTCCAGCTTCGACAATGGCTTGAGAAAGATGAGGATTTGAACTGGTGGAGTTTTGGAGGAGGGAGGTGGAAGGGTTAGATATAGTCAAGCAAATGGACAAAAAGGAGACCTCTTGACCCTTCTAACGGCGATCATCCAGCTCACTAAGATTCGACGTTGAAGCCACATCCCGGGGAAAATTGAGGATCTCGTTCTGCTTTGGCGTCTCAACTAATTACTACCTTGGCGAAGCGAGAATCCTTCAAGTCCGTGGATGGGACCGTGAAACGAGAGCGAGAGGATCGCAGGTCAAAAGTCCAGAAGTCCAAAAGTCCAGACGACATGTCAACTGTCAACCTTAACAGTCAACCTTAAAAATGGCCGCTATACCACATGCAGACAAGCGACCTGAGTCGTCGCATGCCCCGAATAGGAAGGAGAAGGTTCTTTTAGGGTTTGCCGCACGGCTAGCTGGTACGGGCCGGCAAGTGAAACCAAGGTTTTCATTTCAGTCGTAGATGCTTATTTTCTAAATAGCGTTTCATGATCGGCATCGATGGATCCTGGAGAAACTCTGCACACTCTGAACCCATAAGGAACGGCGCGCCACCAATCTCCACACACCGTTGAGAGAACGAGGCCCCAACCTGGGAAACCTTCTGAGGATATGTTGGCGGTCCGATAGGACGATGAAAGTTTGCGACACGGTTTTGACAGGTTCTCTCATGGGGCCAGACTGACGATCCCTGTTTCTTCATGGCTGCCTCCAGGACTGCCCAGGTGGATAGCATCAGAACTACTCCGTATCCTAGGAACTATACCGAAGTATATAAAGGTTCATTGCTCTCCAAACGCTGACCTCATCTTTCCCCCTTTTCAAGCCATTCGTTTACTCCTGGTATCGTCACTCCTTTATTTTCTTCTACCAGCGCTCTTGATTCTTCATTTGCAACTACCAAATTCGTGGACTTCTTGGGAGCATTCCTTTGCAATCTTTGTTGACGAAAGGCAATCAACCAAACATGATGAATGGCCACCAGCTTCTTTGGCTCGCGTCAGGGTTGATCCTCCCTCTTCTGGCCCATGCTGCTCCCACCTGCTCGGAGATCACCTTGCCGGTGACGGCCTCCTCTTTTGCCCACGACACGGTTTTGCCCAACCTGAACCCGAATGACCCGAACTTTCTCGATGACCTGATTAACACTGCTGGTGGTGACCTTGGTCGCCTCTGGCCCATTCTTCCGGTTGGGGGCACATTCAGTATCAGTGGGATCTTTTGTGAGCCCGAGGTGTACAACGAAGCCAATGCCGTTCAACTGTTGGCCCATGGAGCAACTTATAACAAGCTCTACTGGTCTGGTCTGGGCCTGCCAGAGGACCAAGCCAAGCCATACGACTGGACTCGCTATGCCGCCGAGAAGGGATATGCCGTCCTTGCAATTGATCGCCTCGGGGCCGGAAATTCTAGTCACCCTGACCCTGTTTTCGACGTCCAGGCCAGCCTGGAGGCGGAGGTGCTTCATCAAATCGTGCGACAGCTCCGGAATGGAGAAGTTGGTGGCAAGCAGTTCTCCAAGGTCGTGTATGTTGGCCACTCCATGGGCTCCCTCATCGGCATGAGGTCAACACAGCTTCACCCCAAGGATTATGACGCTCTTATCCTGACTGGCTGGAGTGCCAACTTCGTGGAGAATTTCCCCAAGGTTGCAGTAGGAACGCTTCTTCCGGCTGATGTTGCGATTCCGAACAGATTCGGGAATCTCGACCCTTTCTACCTGGTTCTCACTATCCAACACTTTGTGCGGGAAGCCTTCTTCGGCCCTGCTGGAAGTTTTGATCCGGCAATCGAGCAGTACAATTGGGATCATCGAGATGTGGTATCGACCGGTGAAATGATCAGCATTCTCGCCGGAACCACCAAAACGCCGTATGCAGGCCCTGTCCAGATTATTGACGGTCAACTTGATACCATCTTCTGCAAGGCTAGTGATGGAAAGTGTTCGCGGGGCCGCGATACTCCCCCTGGCAATGCTGTCAATCTCTTCCCTAATGCCAAAAGTTTCACCTACAATCTCATCCCTGACACTGGCCACTGCCTGAACCTCCACTTCTCCGCCCAGCACACCTTCTCCGTCGCCCACGACTTCCTCCAACACCATGTCGAGAACGCATAAGCCTGGTCGACCTTCCTCGAGTGGCCTGGGTGCACGAACCTGTCACTGAGAGGTTTACTGTCATCACTCTATGGGACATATTTCTTCTATTTTTTCAATGTATCTTCCGACTAGGAGGTTGTCTAAGTCGCTGATACATGCATTTCTTCTCACCAACCCCATTTCATCCCACCCCCAATTGGGGCGTGCGAGGGCCTCGTTGTAAAGAATAAGTCCTGGGTTTCATTTTCAATCGACCCCGTTTGTACTTTTATCGGTTGTATTGTTCTTATACCAACTTCTTCATCTGTCCCACGCTAGGATTATATCGATCCGCCACTAAGCTTTTGTAGGGCATTGTGTCACCGAACCAGCTCCCCGGTAGGGCCTATCATCCCTTCTTTGGTATGGTTTAATTCTCCCGAGACGAAGAACTGGACGGAGAGAAAAGGAAGGAAGGAAAGAATGAATCCGTCGAGGCGCAAGGTACCACAGCAGCCATAATGTCACAAGAGATTGGCGAGAACCAGCCAGCTCCTCGCTGATCCTTAGTAAAGGCCCAGATGATAAGGCGCCCTACACTCCTACCACTCTGCATCCTTCCAAAACAGCAAAGTTTAGACTATTTCCAAGACGGGCAGAATAGGCTAAGGGGTATTTTTGACGAGCTGGAGAGACGCAGCGCACTAGAGGAGGCGGGGTTAAATAGGTATCGATGGCCACCCAACAAAATGGACTGAAAAACGTCCTCTCAGAACTACAAAAATGGACCGAGTTCATCCCCCGGCTGGTCTCGCGTCTCTCCCACTCTTGGTGACCCTTAGCATCCCCCTCATCCTGTATCTCCTGTACCATCTGGTCCTCTTTCCGCTCTTTCGTTCCGATCTTCGCTCAATCCCAGGCCCAGTCCTGGCCAAAATCACTGACCTGCACCGCCTCTTGTTGGTTCAGACTGGATCTGCCCACGAGCACCACCGCAGCCTGCACAAGCGCTATGGAACGTTCGTTCGCCTTGGTCCCAACAATGTCTCTGTGGGATCTCCCGCCGCCATCCCCGTGCTGTATAACACACGGACTCGCTACCCGAAATCCGCCTTCTACCCCGTTATGGGAAACGTGGCACATGGGAAGGTGGTGCCTACCATCTTTTCGACCCTCGACGAATCTGTGCATGAGATCATGAAGCGCCCCATTGCGCAAGTGTACGCCATGACCAATCTCAAGGCGTATGAGCCGTTGGTGGAGAGCACCGAGTCCGTCTTCTTGCGCAAGCTGGACAAATTCGCGGACAGCGGGAGCTCCTTTGATCTAGGCAGGTGGCTCCATTGGTTCGCGACTGATGTTATTATGGAGATTACCTTTGGAAAGAGGCTTGGGTTTTTGGAGAGGGAGGAGGATGTGGATGGCATCCTGGAGACCATCGAGCAGCGGTTTTGGTATGTCGCTGTGGTGAGTAGAACTATGTCCTTGACTCTATGGGATGCATTTGGACCGAAAACTGATGAGGCCGCCTATTGGGGTGATAGATCGGCCAAATGCCCTGGCTTGATCAGGTGCTGCACAAAAATCCCGTTGTTGGCTTCTTTTCAAGCCTCTTCGCAAAGAAAAAGGTCTCTCCAGTCCTGGAATTTGCTCTTCAGCGAATCGAAGAGCGGAAAAGGGAGCGTCGTGATCACCCGGAAACGAAGGCTCAACAGCGGGACTTCTTGGCCCGGTTTCTGGACATCAAGGATAGTAATTCGAGTATCCCTGATTTGTGAGATACTTCACATCCTGCTTCTATTACTCTGCTAATTTGAGGTCCTGTAGTTGGATCATATCATGGTGTCAACAAAACGTTCAGGCCGGCTCCGATTCCACCGCAATTACACTGACTTCAGTGTTCTATCATCTTTTAAAGAATCCAGACTCTATGAGCACTTTGCTGGCAGAATTAGATCAAGCCAATCTTCCGTCACCAGTTCCCTGGGATCTAGCACATAAGCTCCCTTACCTTGACGCTTGCATCAAGGAAGCTTTGAGGATGACTCCGGCGATAGGGATCCCATTGGAGCGTGTTGCTCCAGCCGGAGGTATGGAGCTATGTGGCAAATATTTCGAAGCTGGAACTGTGCTTGGGGTGAACGCCTGGGTTGTCCACATGGATCAGGAGGTGTATGGGGCAGATGCCGCTTCCTGGAGGCCGGGACGGTGGGTTGAAGCAAGTCCAGATAAGAGGAAGGAGATGGACCGGGCCCTATTTGCGGTGAGTTCTTCAGCAATCCAACTTTGGTCTCTCTCGTGTGCCCCCCAGATAAACCGCTGGGAAATGCTGACCTTGGATTTGTTAGTTCGGAGGGGGGTCGAGAGTCTGCCTGGGGAAAAACATCTCGTACCTGGAGATGTACAAGATCATCCCTGAACTGTTAACAAGATTCACGGTACGTGGCTATTATTCTAGCCGCCTTGCCAGTCAGCAGTATACTAACAGTTCGACTCCTAGTTTGAGTTCACAAACCCACAAAAGGAATGGTCATTGAAAAATGGATTCTTTACTTACACGAAGGGCGTTGAAGTCAGAATCCAAAGAAGGGGGACCTAACACTCGGTTGCTGACTGCTGTCCCTGGGGAGAGGGGGGACGCGAAGATGAGTTCTTGGTCAGTGCCGGCATAATGGTCCCCGAAGTACAGTTCCTAGAGGTGGCAGGTCTCCTCGGGAGGTGCATTGACCCGACGGACAGATTCATATCCGGATCACCTATATGTCGATCTCCCTCTATGTAGGTACCATAGGGCATGCTTCGGTCGGATAAACTGATCTAGAAGGCATCAACATGACAAACCTATCTCGTATTATTATGATGACTCTCTCGTAATGGATTCAGCCATTGAAAGTCTGTGTTTAGCTCTATTATGCCTATATAATCTCCGAATTTTCTTTCAAGCCTATGAAGGAAAGGGATTTGTTCCTTCTTCAAGCCTTGCGACTCGTTAGACGCTATACACTTTGCAATGGCATCGAGCATGACCTGGTCCTATCCTATACGGATAGTTCAAGCTATTTTAGTCATGGATGTTTTTGGCATAAGCCTATACTGTTGGTTCAGTCCTCCCCTATGTGGATGTTCTAATCGTTGATAGTGCTTTGTTTGTCGCTGTTTACCAAGATTAATCTCTTCATTTTTGCAAATGGGACATGGACTGCCTTCTTCGCAATCCCTTACCTCGCCCTGGCCCCAGTACGCTTTCATCAGATTGAACGTCGCTTTGTTACGCCGGCAATGGAGATGATCGCTGCAATTCGTTGGTTCGCAAGCTTCATGGCACAAGCTTGCTCTTTACCTTCTCCAGAACAATGCTCTTCCACTAGCTGCAATGCATCTCAAGCAGTTGTGGTACTCCGCGCAGTGGAATGGTATGTCGATTCCAGCTTTATCATAGATATTTCTACGCTATACGAAACCACTGACTCTTACACTTATTGTCCATCTAGGGCACTGTTCTTTCTCTCTGCCACAAGAGCAGTCTTCGTTGCTCTACAGCAGAAAGGGTCTACAGACAACAGTTGTGTTTAAATAAATTATGACTAGAAATAGTTCAGTCACTTTAGTAATTTTATACTAGCTCCACTCATGCCATCAGGTTAATGCGCCAAGCCGATTCGATTGCCTGCTTTGCTACATGACGGGTGGCTTTCTTCGGGAATTCTGAGTACCCTTTGCTGGACGGGGGCTCTCTATAGTCCAGTCAATCTAACTATGCGCGGAGGGTTCAAATATTGTATGATTACCCACTGATCGAAGCTGATCGACGTGTGGATCACCGCCGAGCCGATCCGCCAGTACGCGGCCAAGTCGGCCACGGAGACGAAAAGGAATGAAGATAAAGATGGGAGATACCATTATGATCAATTATGCATCATCACGCCATACCTAATGCAAAGTAGAGATAAGTATTCATCATGCCCGCAATAAAACTCAACAAAAGAACCGCCCGCCACCCAAATACATAGATCAAAGATAGTTCACACTGTCATACACATCACCAATAAAATTTTCGTAGTTGTGCCATGCAATATTATCACCTGGTGCTGGGAGCCCAGCACCACTGAAATCCATTCCGTCCCAGACATTCGGGTACGGTTCCAGCGTATCGAGTAACATGTTCGTCTGCGGCATTGACATCGACGTGTTAACTGGCTGGCCGGCAGCCATGCTCGTCTCCAGACCCATTGTGTATGTCGTGTTCGCATTTGGGGTATTCATGTCTTCGGGTGTGAGTTGGGCAGTCAGTTGCCTAGAACCTAACGAGACGTTGGACTGATCTGACATTGGACCAAGTGGCATCATTTGTGGCGGAACTTGGCCCATTGCCTCAGTGGGAGACTGGGTGCGGCCGAGGAGCTCTCTCTTGTGAGCTTTGGCCTGGTTCATGAGTTTTTCCAAGGGCTTCCATAACATGCCGTGCTGGGAATCTGCGACGGTGAAGCTGGATTTGTGGAAGACGAGTTCGACAACGGGCCAGTACTTGGACAGGATCTCGGGATCTTTGCAGACGCACAGTTCGGCGAGTGCTACTCCAAGTCCGTGCCATGGGACCCATAATGTGCCGAACCACATCCATGACCCCGTGGCCGGGTCAGCGTATGCTTCGTGAAGTTTGTGCAGGTTATCGGCTGCCAACTGGAGAAGGCTGTCGCCAGGGACATGGGGTGGAACGAAATTTTGGGTTCTTTGCAGGGGTCGTAGACATCCTAGCTGTAGGAAACCGTTGATGATACCAGCTGTTCGCTTCGCATATAGCTGAAAGGCAAACAAATCGGGTCTGCATCCGCCCAGGAGGGTTGTTGCTCGTTTTTGAAAGTCTCCCAGGATCTTTTGTCGTAGACTCATGGTCTTCTTACCTGGTTCGATAAAGTCTCTGAACGCTAGCATTCGGGCTACTGACTGCGCTGATCCGAGAATCAGAGGCAACGTCATGTCTGTGAACGTGCCTTCTGGAGGCTCTTGGACTGGTGCGTCCATGTCATAATGAATATCTTCGTCGTTGATGTTGGTCGGAAGGAGGTAGTCGAGCCATGCAGATTGCATCATTGGTTCTGATGCCCGGTCGAGCGAGGCTGCCAGGTCAAGAAGCCCAATGGCTTGCCAGAGACGTCGACGCATCTCTCGTTCGAAGGGACTGACATAGAAGGGTGGATCGTCCATATGCAGACACAGTGCTTGGCCGGTTCGGAGTGCCATGGCCAGCATGGTCCACACGCGTCGGCTTTGATCTTGAGAGCGGGCAGCAAGCTAGGGTAGTCAGCTTCGGTAATATCTCAGCTTGACGGTCATCCTTGAGATAGATCTTACCAGTGAGAGCACGTATGCCTGCAAAACAGTAATATCATTGGTAGTCACAAAATCTGCTTTGACCAATGCAGCTTCCGTCTCTCGTTGGAGGTCATTTGACACAGTCTTCTTGTCCATGCCGAATAGAAGTTGACAGTGGGAATCATCGATCGTGCAGATAGCTGCATAGTAGATGGCGTAGGCCAGTGTGATTGGTGCCTGATGATCGGGCTCATAGTCAAGATATGGCTCATCATCGCAAAGGAACGCTCGTATTGAAGGGCGATGCAAGATCTTGAATACTGGATCAACATTTCGCAAATAGATCTCGCAGAGGCTCCGACGGGTCTGGGGCATGATATTAATCCCCCGATAGGATTGCGGTGATTTGGGACTGTCCGAGCTCTCAGAGCCTAGGAACGAGGTCCCGCCAATACCGGATGAATGCTTGATCAACCCTTGCTCGTTTTCCAGGCGATCATCGAGAACAGTACGCAATTCCGAGGCCTGTCGATTAGTGATCAGCGCAAGTCCTATAACGGGGAATATTGCCCAATCACGGAGAAGTCAGATACTTACTTGCTGCATGAGATCTTCCCAGAACGAACTAGCCAAATAGGTTGTGGTTAGGCGTGGGCGATGTGGCAACGTCATCGTCGTTGAAGCTTGAGCTTGTTGATCACGCCAGCTCTCAATATCGGCCATCTTGGACTCGAAGCTCTGCTCCGTATGCTCGGATCCCGCACTGGTGCTAGGCACCGCAGAAGGAGGAGCCTCCTCCACCTTGGCAGGACGAGCATCGCGCTCTGCCACTTTCCGCAGAAGCTGTTCCAACTTCGCGACGCGATCCGCCAGCTCCTTATCCGTGTGTCCTGCTCGCTCGGGAGGTTTCCTCGTCCGGCCGCGCGGCAGACGGGCTCTCTCCACAGGGACACATACAAAACCAAGACGCACGCAGCTCGTACATGGACTCAGCTTGTCGCATCGCACTTTACGTTGACGACATGATTCACAGCTGAGCCGGACCCGCGGCGCAGATGATCGCGATTGTGTTGGCGGACGTTCAGGCTGCACCGCCGCGGGGTCGGCTCGATCTTCCATCGCGAGGCATGAACTGCGGGATGCGGGGGAGCAAATATAGGATCAGATAAACCTGGTAGGGATGAAGCTTGTTCTTTGTTCAGTGTGAATATCGATCACTGGGACAGGCCAGAACCCGAAGAACCCCAGGAACGAGGAGCCAGGGAGGGAGGCAGGAGCAAGGGTAGGATCACGAACGAGGTGACTCGAGGTGGGAGCTTGGCGCAGTCCGCCCCCACGAGCCTATCAAGGATGCACCAAATCCAGCGGTTTCTATTGGTTCTTTGTTGCTGGATGCTTTGCATGGCGGGGGAGGTTATTTTGGGTGATTTATACAAAGAGCAATTGTACATGGACAGGCATTGCTGGTACCTATACTTGGAGGTGGTGAGGTATATAACGGTTTCTACAGAGTCTACACTCTTAGACGCACCCTTTCTCTCAAAGGAAATGGCTCATCAGGCAGTTCAAGTCGAATACCTCGTACTAAAATTCCTAGACATGCTGACAATTCGATTATTCAGTTTCTTTGTCTTTGTACAGGAAGAAGTATCAAGGCCCAGACTGATCGACGGGAACCACCATGTCGCCACCACGACTGAGTTTGATCTGCAAGGCTCAAAGAATTCGCGGGGAAGTATCAAATCATGACATCCATCAAGTATCAACCCAAGATCTTCAACCCTCCCTTGGTCTTCCCTGGCTTCTTCACTCCGTCATGCTTCACCTTGCCGCTCGCCTGGCCTCCTCCGCCTTTGCCGCCTCCACCCTTCTTCTGGTTCTTGTTGGTAGTCGTCGGTCGGATCTCAGTGACAGCCCGTCGAAGCAGCACCGGGTGAGAACCAATGTACTTGCCTTGCATCTCTCGAGCCGCTTTGAAATAGTCATCGCCATCGCTGAAACTGACGAACCCATATCCCTTACTCTTTTGAGTACGCTTCTCCCGGATCACGCGCGCTTTCTGGACAGATGGATAACGGGCAAACGCCTTCAGCAATGAGTCGTCGGTGACTTCGCCCGCGAGGTTGCCAACGAATAATCTGAAATGAGCAGGGTCCCATTCCAGGAGTGTGGGGTCGGTCCATGTCTGACCACCACCAGCTCGTTGGACGGTCATTTGAGACTCGGGTTGGGGGTGTGGGGTGCCGGCCGCGGTGGTCGGGGTTGCAGCGCTGGTGTGTGTGCCGCTGTGGCTGCCCTTTTTGCCGGTTGACTCGTCAGTCGGGTTGGCATAGGCACTCTGCCACTGGGCAATCTGGGCCTCGGTCTCGGGGTCCAAGCCATTGCGTCCTTGTCGGGGACCATAGGATTGATTCGGGTCAAAAGGATTCTGGATCTGAGGGACTGCGGGGCCGTAGGTGCTCTCATTGTACTGACCACCGTAGTAGGAAGCACCGCTCTGATAGGTTTGAGGTTGTTGATAGTAGGTTCCGTAAGTGGTCGGAGGCGCGGCATATCCTGCCGCACTCACTGGCGGTGAAGAGACCGTGGGGATGGCTGTGCGATTCGACTGTGACGATGCTACGGATCGAGGCTGGAACGCTGTGAAAGCGCTGTAGCCCGAGGGGCGCGCATTCCCGCCATAGCCAGGAGAGGGCTGGGCGGCGTTGGAAGGTGGAGGTCGGGGAGGAAGTGATGAAGGCGTCTGTTTGAGACCTGGAGGTGGCGGAAAGGACATGATGAATGGAGAGTCCGACAGGAGAGACGGTTGAGCTGTTGTGCAGAGTAGCAGCCGCAACGTACCTTCAGGGCCTGACTGACGCCGCAGTCAATCCGCCAGACGTCACACCTGAGGTCCCGAAACCGTGTGCGAGATGAAGTGTATTAGGAACAGGGAATGCGCCTTCAAGCGAGGCCGGTGTTGTAGCTTCTGTAGCAAAAAGAAAGGTGTGAAGATAAGAGGTGACTTGAATGTTGGAGACATGGTGGATTCGATAGGACTCCACTGCGAAAAAGGAATCGGCCCTGCGGTGAAAGTGTTTTTCCGATGTCGTATCTACCCGTTGTGGTGACCTCGGAAGAAGGTTGGTCCGGGACTGAATGAAAGGTCATGTGATCTTTGATGGAAAGTGCTGGTGACTCAGCACATGCACACCCCCACCCTAAGCCTAAAATGGACTAGCGCCGGCCAAGCCGGCCGTGGGCGGGCGTCGGCAAGTGAACAAGTTTCTCCGTGGAGTCTTCAATCTACGCCTGAACAGTTCACCGATACGTGGACGGGAGATGAGTGGACGATGGTGATTTCTAAGGAGAACATCTTCTGGATTGACCATCGAGATTGACCGAAATTGGGAGTCCTCCCTGGTGAAGACCGGATAAGGATCAACTATGAAATCACCGCCCCTCCATGCCCCGCGGCTGAAACTTGCATGCAGCCCGGATGTAAATGCAGGCAGTTAACAGCACAGTATATCGTTCGGAACCACGATAGGAACAGGAAGATATAGGGAAATGGAATTCGGTCGGATAATGATTGTCTATCAAACCCCCAAAAAGCCTCCGAGAGCAGAACCCGAGTGGGATGACCCTCTCACCGGACGACAGTCCTCCTGTACCAAGTACCTGGTGGCCCATATTTGATAAGGCGCACATGTAGGTACCAAGTACTTTCCTCCCACTCTGCATGTCCCACCTTATGACGGAAGAGTTGCTCCGTCAGCCGGTGACATCTTCTCCCCCTCCATCTTCATCTCTCTCCTCTTCTTCTTTCTTCTCCCCCAACTTTCAAGTAGATACCCATCTTTTCCCTTTCTCATCCAATTCACTCTGTCCATCATGGCTGAGCAGGCTGTGTAAGTCCATCCTCTCCCGTCTACCTCTTCCTACACACCCCCATTCCGGATCCACTGCCCCTCAACAAGCCCCCTTCGTCATGTTCATCCTGGCCATCCCAATGCTTGGGAATGAGAGGAAGAAAGGTCCACGAGATTCAATTGCTGGTTGAAATGGTGCGCAGTGGCATCTTTCCCAATGTCGATTGACGCCGACAGCATCATACAATCCACAGACTGATTCTCGCGGACTTGCATTCCTCGGGGGTGACATGGGCATTTCCTTCTCTTGACAATCCTCCCAGTCGCATTTGCCCGGCTATTGACATGAGGACTCGGTCGCTGACGATAGTGCCCGTCTCGCCGGCATTAATGTCGGCGCTCCGGCGCACTCTGTTCCCAGTGCTGATTTCGGCCTCATCGGTCTGGCCGTCATGGGCCAGAACCTGATCCTCAACGCTGCTGATCATGGTTTCACCGTCTGCGCCTTCAACCGTACCACCTCCAAGGTTGACCGCTTCCTCGACAACGAGGCCAAGGGTAAGCCCTCTACGAACATAATTTGTCAAGCTCGCGCAAGCGAACTGATCGTTTCCTTCCAGGCAAGCCCATTGTTGGTGCCCACTCCATCCAGGAGTTCTGCGCCAAGCTCAAGCGCCCCCGTCGTATCATGCTCCTCGTCATGGCCGGCAAGCCGGTCGATGACTTCATCGAGTCTCTCCTGCCGTTCCTCGAGCAGGGCGACATCATCATTGACGGTGGTAACTCCCACTTCCCCGACAGCAACCGCCGCACCAAGTACCTCGCCGAGAAGGGCATCAGCTTCGTCGGCAGCGGTGTCTCTGGTGGTGAGGAGGGTGCCCGTTACGGTCCCTCTCTCATGCCCGGTGGTAACGAGGCCGCCTGGCCCCATATCAAGGACATCTTCCAGAGCATTGCCGCCAAGAGCGACGGCGAGCCCTGCTGTGACTGGGTCGGTGACGAGGGTGCTGGCCACTACGTCAAGATGGTCCACAACGGTATTGAGTACGGTGACATGCAGCTGATTTGCGAGGTATGTTTGGACAGTGTGATCTGCGACCACCAGTAGACTAACAAGAGGGTTAGGCCTACGACATCATGAAGCGTGGTCTCGGCATGTCTTGCAAGGAGATTGGTGATGTCTTCGCCAAGTGGAACACTGGTGTCCTCGACTCCTTCCTCATTGAGATCACCCGTGATGTCCTCTACTACAACGACAACGATGGCACCCCTCTTGTTGAGAAGATCCTCGACAAGGCCGGCCAGAAGGGTACCGGCAAGTGGACCGCCATCAACGCTCTAGACCTCGGCATGCCCGTCACTCTGATCGGTGAGGCTGTCTTCTCCCGCTGCCTGTCCGCCCTCAAGGACGAGCGTGGCCGTGCTGCTACCATTCTTGGTGGCCCCACCCCTAACTTCACCGGCGACAAGGCTGCCTTCATCGATGACCTCGAGCAGGCTCTGTATGCCTCGAAGATCATCTCCTACGCCCAGGGCTTCATGCTCATCCAGAACGCCGCCAAGGAGTACGGCTGGAAGCTGAACAAGCCCTCCATCGCCCTGATGTGGCGTGGTGGCTGCATCATCCGCTCCGTCTTCCTGAAGGACATCACCAACGCTTACCGCAACAACCCCGACCTCGAGAACCTGCTGTTCGACGACTTCTTCACCAAGGCTATCCACAACGCCCAGAACGGCTGGCGCAACGTGGTCAGCAAGTCCGCTTTGTGGGGTATCCCTCTGCCGGCCTTCACCACCGCCCTCAGCTTCTACGACGGCTACCGCACCAAGGACCTGCCCGCCAACCTGCTGCAGGCCCAGCGTGACTACTTCGGTGCCCACACCTTCCGCATCAAGCCCGAGTGCGCTAACGAGAACTTCCCCGAGGGCAAGGACATTCACGTCAACTGGACCGGCCGTGGCGGTGATGTGTCTGCTTCAACCTACGTGGTATAAGCGCTGCGTTGGAGATAGAAGGGTAAAAAATTGAGTTCAATGTATTTAGATGCCACGCGAATGGAATGTTACGAATTACAAGGCTGGAGCGCCGCGCATGCGCGCGGCGCACTCGAGAACCGTAGTTAGGAAGATGTAACACTACTAACTATTATAGTTCTCTATTACTGATTAGATAACTATAGAGAATATGAAGGTGACTATAAAGCGTTATAGGGAGGATAGAGCAGAAGCAGTAGAAAGACATTAGGAAACACATTAGGAAAAACAGAAACAATAACAGTATCTAGCAGTAATAGTAGTAGTAATAGTAAAAGCGGGAGGATAGATTTGCTGCCAGTAGCTCGAACGTCAATAGCATAATAATATCCTTGCGCCATAATCCAACTAAATACTAAGGTCCCGCAAGGTGTTCTGGAGTTGACGGAAAGAAAAGTGTGGTGTTGATAATGAAATATACGGAGACCATTCGAACGCTGTTCCGCTAACTGTCGGAAAACGAGGGTCCAGCGGATATCTGGTGCAACCAATGGAATCTCACAAAAGAGGTCTTGATTGTTATGAAGCCCCTGGATCTGGCAATTTATGGGGGCAAGCTGACTAACTACAAAACAAGGCAATAAGGCATCAATCTAAACCCAATTAGTCCTCCAAAACCTGGATTCCGACACACCCCCTTAGCTTTCCTGCTGCAGTAGGAAAGCTGGACGGCCTGGAATCCTCCATTTCTGACCTTTCCGTCGACTGGCCTCTGTTTCCTCTTTCGGCTAGTCGATCAACTGGCTGATATCGGTCATTCTGAGCATCTTGACGAAGTGCTCATGCTTCTGCCGTGGAAGCAACTTGGTGAGTCCGTCTGCTACCATCTGACCCGTTGGCACCCATATGACCTTGATTCGCCCTTCTTTGACCTCCTGTCTTAGCCAGTGACCATGAATATCGACGTGCCTAAGCTTCGTGTCGATTTTGGCTTGTTCTGAAGTCAACAGATCCACTGTCTGTCGGTTATCACAGCGAATCGATACTGAATGGTCGGGTATGAACTGGATCCTGAAGATGAAGCGCTGCCACCACTGTAAAGATCTTGCTGCATCTGACAAGCCAAGCAATTCGGCTTCTCTGGTGGAAGTAGTCACCGTGGGCTGCTTGGAGGCCTTCCAATCCACTGGGCCTCCGTAGACCTGGCATATATACCCTGCAGAACTCCTTCGATCGACATTATCCCCGTACGACGCGTCACTGGAGAACTCGATTGACTCTATTCCGCTGCCTTTACCATACTCGATGGCCCTGAATCTGGTGGTATAAAGGTAGCAGATCACTCGGTCAATCGCATGCTGATGCTGGGGGCTAGGATTCGTGAGGAATTGAGCCAATTTGGCCGTCGCCTTGGCTGCATCCGGTCTCGTGATGACGGTGGCATACTGTGCTGATCCGACCTTCTGCTGGTAGAGCTTGACCTCTTCTGCAGAGGCTATTCCTTCGTACGGCTTCAGATCTTCGACAGGCAATGGGGTAAGCACAGGAGCACGTTCTGTGAGGTGGAACCTCATAGCAATGCTGCTAAGATTTATATCCTGGCATAGCCAAAGCTTGTGCTGCTCTCGATCTCGCAATATCCGTATATTAAGGAACCATTCTGCTTCACCATGATCTGTAAGCTCCCAGTGAGCCTCAAGGTCTCTTTCAAGCTGTTTTGCTTCCTCTCGAACAAGTGGGTGGCTGGCAATGAGGATATCATCCACATAGAAGAAGACAATGATGCCTCTTTTCACGAACACACAAGGGTCCTCTGGCACTACCTGTAGGCCAAGCTTCACTAGAACCCTCGAGGCCTCCTGCTGCCATAGCTTCGGGGAGATTCGTAGGCCATATAACGCGCGGTTAAGCCTCTAACACTTCCTTGGCTGTGCGAAGCCCTCTGGCATCCAGGTATGAATCTCCTTTGGTAGCTTGCTGTTAAGGAAGGCACTGACTGCATCTCGCTGGCGTAGATCGAGGTTGAATGCAGCCACTAAGGCAAAGATCATCCTGGCCGTACGGGCAGCTAATGTAGCTGCTCTCTTCTCTTCAGGGCTGATCGTCTCGAGGTCTCCACGAACACAAATCCGAGCTTTTAGCTTCACGAGATAGCCATCCTGGTCGAATTTATATGCAAATACCCAACGTAAGGGTAGAACCTGCTTTGACACATCCCTTGGCTTATCCACAACCGTGAAGGTCGATTTACTAGCCAATGTACGAATCTCTTTCGCACATGCCTGTATGAAGCCTTCTGCGTGTGGATGCTTGAGCATCTCCTTCCAGTTCTCTGGTGCTGGCGGTAGGTCATCTCGATGACGTCGGATCGGCTTCTCTGTGTAAAGGGCAACTGCAAAGGCCCTTAGCAGCTCAGGGGGGTCGTCAACTGTGGTGGCGTGAGCCACGTATTCTTGATCCTCCCTGGCCTTCCTTTTTCTGCTGCTTCTACGAGGTCCAAGGAACTCCTGCTGTAGCTGCTGTTCGCTGCCTGAGAGTCCTTTCTCTCCCTCGACTTCTTCCTCTCGGAGCACCGGCGTCTGCTCCTGCTGATCTTGGACCTCCTCCACCCCCTGAGCAGCGGCGGGGTTTAAGTCCTCCGATTCTTCTTCCTGCAGCGGTCCTTCATCCTGTATCTCGTCGGACGGCGGGGTAGGTGGTTGTTCTGTGTGCTGCTCTCTGGTGGGATAGGCATCCTGCGAGTCTGGCTGAAACTCGCTCTCTCTGTCTGGTGTTGGTAGAGGCTGGTGATGGTGGGAATCGTGGGTAAGAATCTCGTTTTCCTTCACGATCTGCACTCCCTCGGCCGCTTCACCTGCGGTTCTTCCTGCTGATCATCGATAATATTGCGATTCTGGCCTTCGTGAGATCGTAGCATCGAGTCCGATATGCCAAGGTCCTCCTGTATCACCTTAGTGTACTCCTGGTAGGTAAGGACCTCCGGTTCTGGCTCTGGAAGCTGAATATCCTGCCAGTACTGCACGTCTGGCTTCCACTTCCGCGATTCATCAAAGAAGGCAAAGCAAGAAGACAAGCCACCATTCGCTAAGCGAAGGTGCCCCTGCGGAAGCCGATGGCATAAAGCATGGCTATGCTACGCCATCAACGAAGCCGTACGCCCACAAGGCTGGACAGTACAGAAGGCCAAGAGACAGAGGGTAGAAGGCCTTAAAACAAGACCCTCAGTGGAAGGACTGGATCGACGTGAAGGTGAAGGAATACAACGGGAAGCAGCAGAAGGAGAAGCCAGACGAGTCAGCCAACATTGCTTTACCTTCGCAGATGTCCTTCACGTCTACAGACATTACAGCACTCAACAGTGCACCAGAGACCACACAGGATCTGAGATCTCGATGGATCCTCGACAATGCCTCTGCTATGCATATATGCAATGACCGAAGCAGATTCGTCACCTATACGCCATCGGAATCGAGACTAAAGACTGGCGATTCGACCACAAAAGTGGATGGATATGGCACAGCGGAGCTTCGAGGCATAGATCCAACAACGGGCAAGGAGAAAGCTATTACGCTTAGCGAGGCCCTATATTCACCGGAATTCCACACAAGTCTCGTATCGTACGGAGCGTTAAGGAAGAAAGGAGGTCGTTAGGATGAAGATGCAGACTGCATTCGTGATCCTAAGGGCACACCAGTTGTTAGCCTTAAGCCACTAGATTCGTTGAATCTGTGGGTATTTGACTCTCCTCCCCTTATGGGACATGCCCACGCAGTGCGCAGATCAGAGAAGCCGTTAGTATCGGAGGCTTCTGCAGAGATATGGCATCGACGGCTTGGCCATATAGCACCACAGACGGTGCAGAAAGCAGCAGAGATGGTCGATGGCATCAAGATCAAGGGTGACGTGCAGGAAGAAAGCGAGGGCGAATTGACCGAGTCACGCATCTGTGAGGTCTGTAAGCTTTCACACGCACCAAGACAGATCTCGAGACGTCCGATCGGACAGACCTTTGGAAGATTTGGCCGTATCCACTTTGATTTGGTGCAATTTCCACCAGGATACAACGGAAATCAGTGGATGACGCATTTCTATGTCGAGGGTATCCGGTTTCACTGGCTATACACTCATGCATTTAAGTCAGAGTGCAGAGTGGCCGTACGGAAGTTCATTGCCTTAGTCAAGAACTGGTGGAACCTACCGATCAGATCCTTTCACTATGACAACGAGACAGCGGCTGGAGCGGAAGCGGAAGTCTTCCTAGCTATCTGTGGTATCGTTGTATCCCACAGCACTCCAGGACACCCTGAGCAGAACGGACCGGCTGAACGATCAGGGGGTGTTATCGTGGAGATGGCACGTCGACTGCGTATCGAGGGAGGTCTTCCGAAGGAGCTTTGGCCAGAGTTTGTGAGTGCGGCAGTGTGGATCTTGAATCGCACGCCCACGTACCTAAAAGACGAGGGTGAAGGACGTTGGATCGTACCGTGGGAGGAAGCGCGAAGGGAATTCGCCGGTGACAGGATGAAAAGATCGAGCCTTGCGAATCTGCGTCTGTATGGCTCGTTAGTTGAAGTTCCGTCACTGTATAGCTCTTGCGGCTCCTCTATGTCCACGTAGCTTCCTAATTTGAATAGGGCTCGAGGAGTTGCACTTCTTCGCCAGCCCTCGTAACTATTCACCCCTCTCCGCATCCTATCTGGCGACGGAGAGACTTCTAAACCAAACATGGCGACTCCGACTCTGAAGCGGAAGTGGACAGAGTCTCCGCGAACCAAACCGACACTACTTCTGTCCACCATCGCGCATCTCTTGCCTGACCCTCTTACCGAACCCGCACCTACAGAAGTCGAAGGCTCCGGAGACGACGCACAACATACGATGGACACCAGGGCCGCCGGAGAAGAGGTCGAAATCAGCTCTGACTCAGACTGGGATGATGGAGACGAAGTCATCGCTCGTCGCTATCCCCGCAACCACGTCAATCTGGAAAGGCATGGCTTCCGCCCGGTATGGACAAACTGGGATGGAAACCCCGGAGAGATCCCTCCCGACATCGCAGAGTGCCTGGATGAGGATGGGAAGTGTGAGTCTTCTTGTTGATTGTGACGGAAACAACATTAGCTAACCCCTTTGACGTCAAAAGGCTCTGCCCAAATGATTGGCCCGCTTCGGAGTTTGGCCTGGCTTGCTGGCCTCAATGAGCTGATGAGCTGGTCGAGGCCATCGACAGCCCGGCCTACACTATCCGTGATGAAATCGAGATCGTTCCCCAAGGCGTCAGTGTCGCGTTTCCCGTCAAAAGGCACTGGAAGGAGGGCGACATCCCTCCGCGGATTTGGGATAAGATCGCTGGAACTTTAACCTCTCGCACGACTTGGCGCAGTGGGGTGACTATCCCCCCCCCCAAAAGTCCCCCGCAAGTGTCAACGAGACACTAACTGCGTATAACCTACGTACCCTATACGGAAGTAGTCGAATCCAGCTGTCAGCAGGCAGTGTCCAGTGCATGAAAGTGCGGTCTGAAAAGAACTTGAATCGATTCGAAACCAGCATCAGACGTCTAGCTGGGCGACTTCTAGAATCTAACAGTCTTTGGTATCGGGCACACCCCTGTCTACGTTAGAGTCAATGCTCTATTTCTTCATTCCGGAAACAAACTCTCAGAACTTGGACAATGAATTTGGGCCCGGAATTTACACGACGGATAGTCTCAACTATGCTTTGTACTACGTTGTTACAATTGGTGGTGCCGTTATGGTGTTTACAGACCCAGATTCAACCTCTACTCAACGTTGGCAGCCTAGCCTCCAAGAGTGGAACGCCTGGGTAGCCAGATGGAGCGGGCTCTCGCTGGCTATTGCGGACCAACAGCCTCCCCCTCAGTCTTTCGCAGCCGACTTCATCCAAAGCGCCATCTCGGACAACCGGGGACGCAGCTCCAATGTGCCCCTCCCGGGGGAGCACCAGCAGCTAGTCGCCGTCAGTTACAAAGGCTGCGAAGCTCTGTCCAAATTCTTGAAAATGATCATCTTTGTCGAACAGAAAGAACGGTTGGTTGCAGGTGATACTGTTGAGGAACACTTGACGGACTTTTAGGCTTGAATGGAAGTCTCGTAATCGATTCAACTCGTATAGAGATATCATTCTCCTTACCATAGCAGGAAGGACAGTAGGAAGGACAGTAGGACACTATAGTAGAGAGACCTATAAAGAAGAGCGAAAGCCTAGAACTAAGGCTTAAATAGAAAGTAAGTAGTGTGAAGTGCTCACCACACATAAGGATAAAAAGGAATCAGAGGGCATGTTTTTACACAGCTTCCTATATCGACGATAGAAATAGGGGTATCAACGTAGCTATCCATATTCAAGTATTCAAGTCATATGCAAAATAGGGAGGTCCGTAGACATAGATACAAGAGTGACCTAATGTATAGTAAGGGAAACCACTGAGGGAGAGCCAAAAGAAGCCAGGAATAGCGGTGAGAAGCAGCAGAATTCGACAATGACGGATCACATGACAAAGGGAACATGAGGTCCACCGGTAACTCGCCCACGCTATGCCCGATCTGGGTGTCCAAGCAACGTCGCTCCTGCGCGAGTTCATCGAGGCCGCGGCTGTATCGCACTCTTCCCTCTGTCCCTTTCCAAGAATTCTGCGGCTGTCGCATTACATCATCATCAGTTGTGCGACTCTTCCTTCACCTTCGTTATCCGGAACGCGAGGAATTAGGCTCATTGCCCCGCCTTTTCGACCAGTCCACCTTCCTATATACAGAAGGACAGCAAGTGAGCTCCTGCCGGAAACAGGTCGACCTCAATTGATCCATGCTGCGTCCAATGTCCTGAGCCGGACTTGAGAAATCGATCAGCAAAGACGGTTCGGACATCTACGCTCCATCAACAGGAGTGCAGGGCCGACGGTGGACCTGTGATTCACACCGCCCTACGTCCACTCGCCGCCAGGCAGAGACGAAGCGCCAGAGCATAAGTGCAAAAGGTTCTCAGAGTTCTGCGGCCAGTGCAACTGGCCCCGGTATGGCGACGGCGATGGTGCCACTGGAACAAGCCTTGAGCGGCGCGATCGGTGCTCGGTGAGTTGTATCGTCCCGTCCAGGCGCTCAAGACTAGGGATCAGTTCGAGCAAACGGGCATGGACTACGCTAACATGATTCGGTTTTGGCCCACAGCGTCCGCATCACGACTGCCGCACCCACCGCGTCTACATTCGAGGGCATGCTCTTTACCGCATGCCCCATCACCAACCTCGTCGCAATCAACACCTCCCCCTCGCCCTTGTCCAGCGATGCGAAGCAGACCCAGAGCGGGGATTACCACGTCATCCCGGTCTCGCGCATCCAGTCATTCCAGCTTCTCGCCCTTCCCTCGAATTCCTCCGAATCCCCCTCCTTCACCGATGCGCTGCCCTCGATCCAGGCCCTCGATACCCGTGCGCTGAAGCAGCGCGAGGCTAAAGCCATTGGCGAAGCTCTTGACCGGGAAGCTCGTCGCGGCAAGGGCGTAACCCGTGAAGCGCAGGATATTTTCGATGCATTCAGTCGAACTATGCCTGCGCGGTGGGATGGACCGAACATTGTGGTTGCTGATGCAGTTACCATTGCCCCTCCCTACCGGGTTGAGGAATGTCGTCCGCTGGTTGAGGGTGATACTGCTGCCCTTGCTCGAGTGCGCAAGGTGGTAAGTCAATATTCATCTGCTTCGAGAATTGATGGTTCCTTGGTAGTATCAGTAGACTAACCCGCTTGATTTCTAGCTTGAGATGGAACGCAAGAAGATCGAATTGCGCAATGCTAGTGCTACAATCGGATCAACTAGCACCTTTGCCCGCAACGCTGGCGACCAGCGCAAGGGTGGTTAGACATCCGGGTGTGATGACCTCTTATGAAGACGTCAAATCGACGGTGATAAGTGATTGAACTGGGGTGTCGATTCTCTTGAATAAGCTTTGCATGCTCGGTGGAAACTGCACGGAGATACCAAGAGCGCGAGTTGTATGCCACAAGGGGAGACATAATGGCATAAGCTGATCTACTGGGTCAGCAAACACGAACGAGGATCGCCTTGCTGCTGAGCAAACTTGTTCAGAGCTAGGCGCATATGAGAAGATCAACTCAGATGGACTGTCGATCATGTCTGGTCCGATTTGTCTCTCTGTTCTGCTAGCATATTATGGAATGGCGAATGAACCATTTGCTTCGAAACATATCAAATTTCGAAAACACGCATACTGTGCTCTTCGAGTTCTGAAGTAGGTGCTGCCCATATCATATCTCATCATTGTAACAATCAATGCAGTGCTCAAGAAAAAGCAAATAAAGATCTGTAAACAACATTGAACAATAGCAAATCGTCCACCGACATATCAACACCCATGTCCAAACATCACAGCGATACACATGTGAATATACCGGAAGGCCTCTTCACTCTTCACCTACACACCTCCCAGCAACAACCTCACAAACGGTCCCAACAAACCCCTCCAACCCGGACATCGACACACTCCCACTCTCACCCCCAGAAGCAGAGCCAACAGCAACACCATTCGACAAGCTCGCCATTGACACACCAGGCATAACCAAGACTTGAGACCCCAGCTCCACCCACTCAACAGACGTTACAAGCGCAAGCGTAATCCTCACATCTTCCTTGAAAGTCTCCGCCGACGCAGACGTGCCCGGCACAGCGCCCGCAGTCCCAGAGACGACCTTGCTAATGTCCGTAGCCGACGGACGTCGACGCACAGACTCATTCGCCCCATTAGGTTGTCTGGTGCTGGTGTTCTCTTTGGGCGAGTGGCCGTCTCCGTCGAAGCGGAAGAATTCCGGCTCGGAGGGGGAGGGCGGGTATGACGCGGGCTCGTCGCTTGTTCCTGCCAGCGCCATACTGACCACTCGCACTGTCGTCCGGATATTGGCGATGTAGACTATGGCGTTTCCACCCAGAAGGAGAGGCGGGGAATTGGGGGCTGAGAATTCAGCTGCGGGGAAGGTGGCTGTGAAGGCTGTGTGGAAGGGTAATGATAATGTTGATGCCAGCGGAGTCAACTGTTGACTTCGGGGTAATGAAAAGTGGAAGTCTGCCACGACCATACCCTTGCGGATACGGCTGAGACGTGGAAGACGGCCGTCATCTGGGGATCCGAGGAGCTCGATGCCGATTGTTCCCACTTGGTCTTCTTTCAGTCGGCGGACTGGGAGGCGGAGGTCGCGGACGCTGACGACTCGTACGCGCTGCCATCTGGCTTGTGTTGAGGCGTCCTTGCCGGATAGACTGCCTTGCATGAGTGACGCAGGGAATTCGCCTGAAGGAGCAGGTCCGCTGCTGCGCGAAAGCAGGCTGAATGGGGCTGGGTCGGTGCTGTTGTCTGCCGAGGTATCGACCAGAAGAGGGCCAATGGCCATCTCGTCGCCGATAGATATGCTGCCGTGACGCACTAACCCGCAAAGCACCATGCCGCGGCTTTCTTGGGTGCTTTTCTCGGCGGACATGGAGTAGACCTTGGATGGCGGGATTGCGAAGACCTCGTCCACGTCGAACATATTGGTGGGTCTCGGTTGTGCTTCTCGAAGAGATCTGGGAACAGGTAGTCTTCTTTGTGGCGGCCGGGATGGAATGGGTAGGTAGCGTAGGAAGGCGTGCAACTTGCCTATGCCCGTGCCATCAACAGCGCTGGACAAGACAATTGGCACGGTGTGAGACCAGTTGCCCTTGGCTTCTTTAATGGTCTTTTGCACTTCTTTGCTTTCCAACAAACTGATTTGTTGTAAATCAATTATCTTGTCCCCCATCGGCGCTGCAGGAAGCATTGCAGGTTTACGACCAGCTTGCTTCAAAGCAGAGAGTACTCTTGCGAGGTTCTCTCGTAACCGGCCTCGTGAAGCGACATCCAGTTTGGTAATCACTATCAGAACGGGCACCTCCAGTTTCAAACAAAGATCTAGATATGCAAGGCAAAGATCAATCTCCGCAATATTTTCAACGCCTGCCTCCGGTACCACCGACTCATCGTCGCAGTTGGCTGGGACACAGAGCATGACATAGTGTGGCGCCCAGCTGACAAGGCCTCTCAACGTGGATTTCAAATACCGAATGGAGCCGGGCAAATCCGAGACAAAGGCCAGGCGACCTCCATAAGAGTCTGCATGGATATCGTCCCATCCTGCCACATTCCCGGAGGCATAGTTGACCACGGTAGGTGGAACATCTTCCGTATAACCGATGAGCTCCTGAGCGACTGAGCTAGTGATACCAGACGAGATTTCGTGCCGGTGTTTGAGCAGACTTAATCGACTTTTACCTCGCCCATTGTCGAGCGAGGAAGACGTCAGGGTACCCAGCAATGAAGACTTCCCAGCAGTGCTGGGGCCAGCAATAGATATCCGAATCTGCTCAGTATGGGACGAGTCCTCTTCTAGTACTGAAGGGGAATCAGCATCCACTGAAGAGGCATCATTGGCATTCTGTCTTGTCCGAACAGGAGACATATTGTAGAAGTCCAAATCCGGAGTCACCAGAGCTTCTGCGACCCAGAGGCTTTCCGTGTTCACTTTGGTTGGATCTGGAGGCGCAGATGGCACATCATCTGCCCATTCACATTTCCCGACAATGACGCGGCGCAAAATCTCAACCTTGCACCCAAGGCTCGCTGCCATAGCTTGCAAATTGGTCACACTCTCATCGAGCTCATCCTGCGTGAGCCCCACAAAGGTACCATCATCTGCCACGCCAATCTCATACAAGGCACCCTGGCTTTCTTCAAGACCTGGTAACAAGCGAGCGGGCTTTGGCGGAACTCCTAACTGAGGCGTTGCCTCAGGGAGTACGGGGACCACAAGGTTAGCCGTTGTAGACGAATGGAACGGCGAAGACTGCTGCAGTCGCCAAAGCAGCTGCGTAGTCAATCCTTGTAGCCGTTGCTGTCGGCTCTGGGCAGACTTAGCCTGCATCGGTTTCGGGGTAGCGTCTTGGCCCGGAGAAGCCGATGCAGAGACCGCTTGACTGACACGCGAATGATAAGAGCCGGCAATTACATGCCCAGTTGACATGGAGACATAAGGTCGTCGTGGCCGGAGCAGGAGGTGGAGCTTGTACTCCGTTGGACCCTCTTGAGGCTCAGGTTCCAGCTTGGTGATCCCATAGTCGGACAGGAAGTCCGGATCAGCGCGGTCCAGCGCTGCGCTAGATCGCGTGCGGATTGCGAGAGCGCGGCCGCTGACTGGATTGATCTGAGGAGTTGATGACCCCGATGTCGACCATGGGGATGAAACCCGGGGCGGGTCCGGGTCATAGGTGAAGATGGAGGCCATGGCTGCGGCGAATAGACAGATGTCTACTGCCTCACACTGCTAACAGAGGTATTCGAGGTATAGACAGTAAAGACAAGGACTTGCGCACAATCTGCAGAATAGGAGTAGGCATTTCTCGAGCTGAATCGGATCGTCGATGATGCTGCGATTGTTCCAGCGATCGTGGACTTGAGTCACCCGGGGCTGCCTCAGGCATCACATGGAGCCCCACGTGGGATGATCGATGAACTACGATCTATGAACTATAGAACTGGAGACGAAGTTGAATATGTACTTTTGTATGTACTGGGTTGGAATCTATGTTCAGAAAAAGAAAAGACAGAGACACACAGCTGGATATATAAGGAAGCGCCATACCAATATCTCATAAACACGTCCGCGATCAATCAGCCGATGACTCCCGCCCTGGCCCTTTACATTTGCCTTGCGCAACATGAATATTGCGCGCCGTGGTGCGAGTGAAGACTGCTCCACAAACGGGACACTCTGCTTTGGCCACCACCCCTGACTTCTCGCGCTGGTGCCGTAAGAGATTGCTGAATGTCGAGAACTCGCGACCATTACACCCATGGTCCCAGCATTGAGGCCGTGGTCGTGAACTAATGACGCGAACTTGATCTGTGTCTGAGGATGGGATAGAGTCGGATGGGGAGAAGACGGGTTCAGTCACCATCGAAGAAGACTGTGAACTCATGGAAGGTGTATGGGAGGAGCTAGAAATTCGTTAGTATCTCTCGTGTCTTGTCACTTCGATCGAACTCACGGGATGGGAGGTGCTTCGGGAAGGTAGTAGCTAGCTGGGCTCATCATATACGGGGCTGGTCTGTCCGGATATTCAAAAATGAGTCTTTTAATCATCGAAAGGGCCTTGGTCTTGTTAAAAGGAGACATACGGGCTCATGAGAGATTGGTCGTGTAGGGTGCCGGCGGGAGGAGGAGGCGGAGGAAATGGACGTGCCATGGACGGACTAGGAAACAAGTTAATCTCTCTTGTCTCCACAACCACAGTTAAATTCCCTGCCCACCTGCTAGATTGGTTTTGTCGAGCGCTACCAGGCGCCCCTGGGAGATATGATGGCGTCGGTGATTCTTGAGGGTAGCTGTGCACTTGGCCGCCAGGTTGACCTGCATATCCAAACTGATATCCTGACGCGGGGTATGCTTGTGACGGGGGTAATTGTTGGTTCATATTTCCTGACGAGGGCTGGAGTGGTTGGAAGGGGCGATCAGCCCAGCCGTAGTCTGCTGCTCTGTTAAAAAATGCATTCAATCGATGAAACGGCGCGCTCACGCTGTGAATTCGGCTGCATCATCGAACCAGCAAAGTATGTGTTTGAAGCTACAGACATAGGGTATGATGCGATATCAAGACCGCTACTATGGCAAAGGGCCTCATCAACAACCATGATCCAACGAGTCGAGGAAAATCAGGACTTACTGCGCTTGTTCAGCAGGCGACTGTTCTTGATGCTTGATGTCGTATGATGGCTGAGCGCTTTGTCCAGAACGCGGCGCATCCGGGTCGAAGAATGAACTATGAAGACTGATGTTGGGGCTTAATGACGTCGCTGAGCTCTGCTGGTGAAGTGGGTTTGGAAAAGTATGCGCCGACTGAAAATCGTGTGCTAGGGTCGGCACAGAGTTGTGAAGAGGCCAGATAGAAGGGGAAATGGGTAAAGCGTCTGATGGGAAGACCGACGCCTGCACTGACTCGGTCAAGGATGACAGAAACCGGTGTTGTGAATGCGAGGTTGAGGTCTCGGATTGATCGGCTGACTTCCTGCGGTGAAACGAACGGTTCTGTGAGCTTGAGTCTTCAGACATGAGGTAGGCTCTAGGTCATTGACCCAGTGTGAGACTGCACTCAAGCAAAGGGGGCCAGAGGGGCCAGAAAGCATGAGGGAAAGAGGGGTGGTAGACCGAAGCAAAAGACAACATACAGTGCAGTCCTACAAGACCCTTTGAGAATGGCGGTCGTGAGGGTTTTGTTCCTGGCGATGGCAATCGGGCCGAATGACGGGCGCAAAGCAAAGATTTTAAAGAACTCTTCAAACTGATGTCAGGGCGCTACAAGCGTAGATAGTCCCCGCAGTCATTGAATCGGGCCTGTCTTGAGCGCTCTCACTGGCCCACCCAAGCCAACAGGAGACTTCTAGAACTTCTGACGGCAAGGGGGATGTTCGCAGAATATCGGAGGCGGGTAAGAAATCCCTCGAAATGATGGCAGGTGTGATCGTCAGCCCCTTGATCGCTCGACCTTCTATGTAATCAGTGCTCACTCGTGTCGAACGGGCAAAAGAGCCAGAGGGCGGCGTCAGATCCAATTTACTTCCACGAGTGGGCCGAAATCGCTCTCGAAAGAAGTAAGACTTGGTTAGTTTTCGACCCCCACAACTGACACCGGGCCCTCCGTTCTTAGGCTCAAGCTCAAGCCTATACGGGAAAGAAGCTCGGAGGAGATTCGGGTCTGGGGCCAGGGCGCGTAATGATCCTGAACCGTACGAGGAAAGCTTTGGGTCTGGGCAGGTGGACTTTTAGCCCCTTCGAGGAAATGGGGCGTTGGGGGACGCTTTGGGGGCCATGACGGCGGCCTCTCGTGTGGGTGTGTGGCTGGCAATATTCCGTTTGTAGCTTAGAAAAGTTAGTTGACTGTATCTGAATTTTCCATTTGATGTGCCGTGAAATGTCTGACGGGAATCGTTTCCGGCCCTTTTTTCCATCTTGCTTCTCTGGCCCCATAGGCGCACCACGCCGTTGGAGGACCGGATTTCCGATCATCATGGTAGATTTCCAGGTAAAGTAACTGCGAAGCCCCGAAGCTTGAAAACGAGACCGTGAAACACGTCTTCAGAGGGCGCAAAGCCTCGAAACAGACACACGACACCCGTGGGTACAGTATTCATCCGGAGTAGGAGTGACGGTGAACGGTGGAGCGATTTCACTTTGAGCCTTGCCCTGGTTCGGTATCGAAACTCGGACAGATGACTCGAAGTCAATGAAAAGTTCGCGTCTATCGTCTTTTCGACAATGAACATCAAGACATAAACTTTTCCGTGCATGGGAATGGGCCAGCCATACTCCTTTGTGTCAGCATAAGTGGACCCGATTCGCTACAAGCAACCAGTGCCCTGGAATATTAGCCAATGCCGAGAAAGAAAGCCATTATGATGGTCAAAGGCGACAACACCATCGAGAAAGTTCCGGCTCTTTGAAAAGAACAGTTTGATTACGCTTAGCGTCATCGAATTTGTAACGACGACGTCCCGGGGTTGTGGCGCCCTCCGGGATTGCTCCGCGGCCATGTTTAGATCGACCGGCTCTCTCCACAGGGCGGGATCCGCTTGTACTCTCGTCTGCGATGGGCTTTTCGTGGTTGCTGCTCACATCAAACCTTCACGCCCTGGGAAATCCAAAGTCTCTGGTTGGATTGCTCGTAAACGGTTCTTTCCGAGCCATGCAGCAATCAAAAGTCAATCGATGCGCCACTTTGGCTTCGGGTACCCGAGTCTTTCATTCGAAAATATGTCGAGAAAACTCTTATCTGCCCAACTCTAAGGTTATGCGAGGCGGACCTTGTGCTGGACAGATCTTGCTCGAGTTGGTTATTGGTCTCGTTCGAATTGACTCAGGAGCTGCGTCACTTTGGATTTCGCCGATAACGTTTTGTTGAAACGAGTTGGCCGTGGCTCTGCTGAACCTATAAAAGTGGAGCCGAATCAGAGTCAAGGCCAGGGGTTGGCCATGGCCTTCGTATCAACAAAGATGTCCACTCCTCGTTAGACTCTGAAGCGGTGTTTTCAGTCGATCCGGTGAAAAAAAATGAAGTTTTCTCTGATCGACCGATTGAGACTGGTCGGATTTGCGTAAATCCTCACATAGGCAATGATCGGTGCATTATTCCCAACATCACTGATTTGGCCAGATTTGGCCTGAAATGTGAGACCGACATCGCTTCGATGCTGGCGTGATTTGCATGGAACCGATCATGGTGATAAGATCCCACCAGAGTGGATTGGCGTTTGATCCTTCGCATGGCAATCGATCAGATAGAGATCAGCTCTATGCCCACGGGCAATTGGAACAGGCCTGGTCAATTGACAAGATTGGATGACGTCCATACAGGGACTGTCCTGTGGCCTCCCATGCTGCAAACATCTTGATATCGGCAAACCAGGGCACATCGATCATGTTCGAGAAAGGAAGGACGAGCCTCTGGCAATTCTTCGTGTAATTCAAGATCACGTGCTGATATGATCCTCACTGTGGTCACGTGGGATGGTCAACTCTGCACTGGAGATCCGAGAGCATCACCATTCGCGTCAACTCACCGGTTGACTCTACCACCGCGCCCCGTGACTGATATCTGACACCGGCATCCCGAGATAGCTTGCACCTGCAGCTAGAATTCGCCAATATGAAGCTCGTTCGGTTCGTATTCCTCTCCAAAATTGAGGCAAATTCGGCTGCCAGACGCGCAATCAGAATTTCGAAGTACCGATTTGGGCGACCAGCTAACATGTCCAGCAGGTTCTTAATGAAATGTGCGAATGAGACAGTGACCGTTGAGCTCAAGAATGGTAAGTACTCGCGATCAATCCATATGGGGCTCCACATTCAGCGACGTGGCCATTCCTATCCGCCGACTACAGAGCTTCGAGCTGACCAAACCCATCCAGGCACCATTCTTCACGGCACCATCACTGCGGTCTCCCCGCAAATGAACACCTCCCTCCGCACCGTCAAGATGACCCCCAAGGGCCGCGATCCTCTCTCGCTCGATACCATCAACATCCGTGGTTCCACAATCCGTTACTACATTCTCCCCGACAGCTTGCCTCTCGATACTCTGCTCGTGGACGATGCTCCCAAGCCAAAGAACAAGGCCCGCAAGGAGGCAGACCGAGGCCGTGGTCGCGGTGGTGGCCGAGGAGGCAGGGGTCGTGGCCGCGGCCGTGGGCGCCGTGGATTCTAAAGCTTTTCCTTTTCTTTCTGAGAGTACATACCGGCGTTCGACTGTGTTTGAGATCGGTATTTTGTTTTCAATTTTGCATGGACATGGGATCTCAGCTGTTACCCGGGGGCTTTCTCCATTTCGGAGGATAGAAAGCGTGGCTGGTCGCTTGCGTTCATCTCAGGCCTGATCTACGATCATCGATAAGAAACTTCAACGCCCCATCATGACCGCGCTTGCTTTTTGACACTCCAGTCGCGCTATGCGAACTCAAGCGTCGTCCATTGTTCCATCCACGGAATCGAGTGCATGATTCGCACCTCACGTAGAATTGTCGTCTGTAGCCTGTCACCTCCATAACTAGTTATGGCATCCATTACATGTGTACGTAACAGCCTCCATCAGGCTTCTAGTCGATGCTGCACTGCAAGCATGCTTCGACTTGAATATGCTATTGTACATAATGTCACTCTAAATTGTAAATGACAGTCATATGCTTCAAGGTTTACTCTCCTACTCCTATGAAGCTATTGCACGGCCTGGATACCTTGATGTACAATCTGTATCCTATTTGTACTTGAATTGCGGAGATACTCGAGCGCGTACTTAGGAAAGTTTTCGCATACAATCGGCAACATGATTGACTCTCCAGATCTTCAGGTCCAATCATGTGAAGAATCTGCTTCAATTGAGTTCCTCGACTTCTGAATCGCCGCCGATTTTCGTGCCCCATCAATGTGGCGAAAGCCTGTGGCCAATCTGTCAGGCGAGGCCATTCATTTGAGGCAGGAGAAGAAATGGCTTGTTGATGATGCGTTCATAAGTCCAGAAAAGCCAGGTTCTTTTTGCTACAATTTACGGATCAGGCAGCTCGTCGGATAACACACCTTCCTAGTCGATATCAATATCAAGACTGCCATGCACAACATCATTCAAGTTTGCACACTGCAGCTAAACCGGTCAGGAATAAATAGTTCGAGCTTGCCAATAGACGACAACAATCCATAGCGTTCATGAGTCCCAATGAACCACGACACGTGGAACCGACAGCCCTGTCCAGACTGCAGGTAGTCGACCTGCCGATCTTGCAGTCGAACTACAAATTCCTCATCGGGTGAGCACTGACCGAAGAGAAAGTTTACCATATCGGGGAGAACCCCGGATGATCCAAAGCCATAGAGCTCCTAAAGCTTGAGTCAGTCAAGTGGAGGGTTCACAGCTTTCAGCAAGATTTGCTGACTTCAAACCCCGAACTGGCTAAACTTTGAACTTCTAAAAGCCCAAGGCCGAATCATGGACAAAACTAGAGAGCAGGATTTCCTATTGATGTACATCATTATGCCAATCCAACGGCCGTCTTACGCGCTTCAAGCCGCCACAGCCCCTACCTTCCTGTTATGACATTAGCGCGAGGCACTTCTCTGAAGACACACCTCGGCCCGTCAGTTAAGGCTTTTTTTTCGACAGCTATGTCCCTGAATTGAGGTTCGGACCTCACATCTGACCGAACGGTTAAATTCTCTTTGCCTGCCAGAATTCAGCGATGTACCTTTACGGATCATTAAAGTCAGATTGGCAAGGATTGAAGCATGCTGTTTCCATGGAACTAGTAGATGGAGACTTCCGTGATCAACAATTCGGCCCCCAGACCTGCAATGATTACAATACTCTCGGTCTATCCTTGAGACAGGATTCGTCACTCTTCTTGTCGATCGATGTGAAGGCCGCTATGAAGTATATGAAGATCAGCTTAGTCTTGAGCCCTCCCAACTGAACCCTTCATCCTCAAGATATCGATCATTTCCAATGGGCTGGTAAATGAAGGGCCTTGGTTCAATATCGCTTACTGGGGCCATGGGCCAAAAGTCAAGCCTTTCCCATACTTCTGCCCCTAATGCGCCTTTTTGCGAGTTAGATTGGACCCACGTAAGCGCAAGGCATGTGAATCTGATACTTGGAAGGTCTCCAGGCCGGCCTTACTTCCATGGAGCATCGAAATCTTTGGTTTCGCCCCGGGGCGATATTTTCCTAGCTAGCGAGGCTTTGGGGCCATTACCACATGAAGAATCAGAAACCAGGGACCGGAATTCTTGTCGTGACCGTATGCTTTTAGAATCCGTCTGTGTCCGATGTTACTATTACCATTCTACCGCGAAGATTCACTAGGGTCACAGTCATTGATTCATTCCAATGGTGAGCAACAATGAAGGTATTTACATGGTTGCAAATAGCGGCTCATGCTTCATGACAAAAGATGGTAAATGCATCCATAGATCCCAGGGTCGGATCATTTACCATCCGCACGCCATATCCGTATAATGACAAGTTTCTCCCAACCAGCCTGCATCCCACTCGATCCCACAGTCTCAGTATTCCAACCACCCCAACCACGAATCCGCTCCTTGACATCTTCAGGCCGATTCTGCTTACAAAGCAGCACATATGCTACTCCCCGCTGTGACAGTATCTCGGGAATTGCATCTAATAGCCGATTCGTTGTCTCCATCCCATCTGCGCCACCGGCATAGGTCAGCGACAAGAAGTACGAGTCGTTCTCGAACTTGGCAGAGCGGGACATTGCTTGCGCGGTAGCAGGATCATTCTGAGCTGCAGTTGGCAGGTTGGGTAGTTCTTCTGTTGGGACGTATGGCGGGTTGAAGAGGAGCACGTCGACGCTGCCGGGGCGTAAAGCGGAGCAGAGATCTCCTGTTAAAGAGGAGATGTGTATTGTCCGCAGGTTGGAAATGGGGGCATTTTGAACTGCTGTCGTATCCTTGCTTTCTCGTTGTGCTTTGAGAGCTGTCGATACGGTCTCTTGGGTTGCGAGACAAGCATGGCGGTTCACGTCTGTGCCCAAGGTGAGAATATCTCGTCGCCCGAAGATTTCTTGTGACTGTGCAGCAACAAAAGCTAAGACGACGCCTGAGCCTGTGCCAGCTTCGACGACTAGTGGCACAGGGTCGGCAGTAGCATTGCCTTTTTGAAACTTTTCAGATAACCATTTGGATTCTGAAGCGGAAGATAATGTGTCGAGGAAGAGATATGAGTCTTCAGATGGCTCATAGATTGTGTCGAAGGAGACGTGAGATGTGTCAGGAGTTGGGAGCATCTTGCACCTATTTTTGAGATGTCAATCTCTCATGAATATGACTTCTAAGGTCCAGTGCGTCTTGGTGTCGTCTATGAAAAGACGAATGTTTCACGCTGTTGCTCAGATAAGATCAACGAGGGACGGGCGTCCAAGCTGTGCCTCATATATCCATGCAGAAATCTCCTTTTCAGATCAACAAACATCAGGAAATGAGAAGTGAACGATAGTAGGGAATCGACCAGCAGAAAAAAAAAAGTTGAAGATCGCAAAGCCGACCCGATGATCCGCGTGTCTGCCCTCGCCGCCTTTCGGCCGTCTCCAAAATTTCCCCAGGAAATTATGTCATTCCTCGCTTCGACTTCTGCGTGACCAAGCAACAATGCGCCTCGCCCACCGACTCCTCATGGCCACGCCGGCCTCGATCGGCTCCAAGTCCAGTCTCAGCGAAGCTCTGGCGCTCCTCCCGCCGCTGCAGCTGTACCGCCGGATCCTACGCGTCCACCGCAAGCTTGACCCGGAGATGCGCGTGCTGGGCGATTCATACGTGAAGAAAGAGTTTCGGGCGCACCGGAATGCGGAAAACCCGTTGCATATTGTATGTCTGCTCGTTTGCCTTACAAGAGTTGAGGATATGAGTGTTGAAGGGAGGGAGAATACGAAGGCTGGATGGTTCTACGAGGTAGGCACTGACGGGTAACGGCAGATTGGATTCTTGACAGAGTGGCAGCTCTACGCGCAGAAGCTGGAAGGTGATAACTGGGCTGGTGAGAAACTGGACAAGTCTAAGCTGGATAAAATGAGTGGTATGTTTGGATGTCCCAGAGCAAATTGTTCAGGCTAAATAACACCGTCACTACAGATCAACAGCTTGGACAGCTCTTCGAACTCATGCAGGCAATCCGCAATAATGATGGAGAAGGTGGGAGCAGCGGACAATGAGAAACGACGAGGTCGTCGACTAAATGAGCTGCAAAAGCTCTGCCCAAGGCTGAGATGCGGGCATCTCTCGATGCTTGGACCACCCTCTGTATAAATACGTCTGCAATTGACAGCGCTCTAGATCATGAACAACTTTCTTTCTGTACCACTGTCTATCTCACTTGCACACACACTCGTCGACATCGTCGCAGTCTGACTTCGTTGTACCACGCGTTGAACAATGGTAGTGTCACAGCCGGCTATTCTAAGTTGTTCCGATGCAGGTCTTGTGTTCCTCGATCATGTGGGCTTGAGGGTCTATAAAGGTCACCTTCTCGGTGCTTTACTGCCAGTGTCACATCAGCGCCACAGCGAACAATCTCTACGGGATGGCGGTCGTCCATTCTCTACAGATGATCTATTTCGTCTTGCTGCTGGTCTGTACCCTTCTCTCTATTGATAGTTTATCAATATTACCCTGAGACGCCGCTGATAAGACTATAGTTCTGTCTTGGATCATCCGCCCTGGACCCTCTCGAAGCTCTCAACAGCACCCACGGCTTGACCTTCAAATTCGATACATCCCTAGGTAGATTCAATGAATCATACGTGGACCGTCTCGAACTCAGAGCCGCGACTCGTGCCCTGCTCAATCTCCAGAACAATGGTACACCAGGCGCAGTGCCCGATCCTTCGGGTGTTGTCGACGCATCCCATGTCACCGAACAGCTCAACCAAGCCCGTGCTTCTGTTCTGAATCTCAAAGAGCAGTTATATGATGCCCATGCTATGCACGCTCTCCTCATAAACGAAACAGCGATTGCGTACGACCGCATCAAAAGGTGTACCGATGCATCTAACGGAAGCTTCACCGAAGGCTGGGTAACAATGGAAGTTAGAGGGCCATCAAGTACATCCCTGGATATCTACCCGCTGCATGCTATACTCAGCATAAACGATGATATACCGCCATCAGAGGCAACGAAGTTCACGAAAGACTTCCTCTTCCCCGTGCATCCAGAACACTACCAGCTCATCACGACGAACGGCATCGGCATCACAGAGACATGGGGCGGGATCCCAACGAGCTCATACGTGGACGCACTTGCTATCCCCCCGCCGTTCGTGGTCAGGGAGCGAGATCTGTCTTATCAGATTGGTATCACAGCTCGCGGATATCTGGGCGATGTGGATAAGACGACTGTAACTTGGACGCTGCAGCAAGCTAAGCAGACTGCTTCTGGCGTGGACTTTAATTTGCGTGTTTGGTATCCTTCTGCTTGTCCGCCGGAGTATGTTCATGATCAGGTGGAACATCTGTGTGTGGAGTATAGGAATGGGCTTCATCTGCTCGCGGCTTATTTTGGTTTGTGAGCGATTGTTGGTTCGATATGTCCAGGTTTCATGGTTGAATCCTCTGTCTCAGCTTGCGCCTGCGTTCTTCAGCGACAAGCTAGTTGACATAATCTCCGCCAGTTTGCTTCATAGTCGGATAGTGTTGTATCGGTGATTCTTCCGAGGCTGGAGGATGCGACTTACAGCCCACATAGGCTCCTCCTTGCACGCGTTTTTTCAATTCCTCATCTCGATCGCTCGTCGAACTCCACCAAACAATAATTTATACTCATTCCACCTGCGATATCTAGAACTGTCCATGTAGTATACAGGGCGCAGGTGGACCGCCTTACATAAGAAAACCCCAGATCCGTCGGACCTGTCAACGCATTTATACATCTCGCATCAACTCACCAGAACTACTACAACGAAGCTCTTCACACTCGTTCCCTCTACTACACAACCCCCAGTACATATCTCACTCCATCAAAGGACATATCTCTCACCGTTATCCAAAATGCCCGCAATGCTAGAAGACCCCTCAACCCGCAACCCCCCACCCCAAGCACACACCCAAGCAATGGGCACACTCAAACCCCTCCACAGCACACTCCCCAAAGCCTCCAACACAAGGATCACACTCTATCCCATCACCAAGGGACCCAGCAGTGTCCCGGGGGATCTAATCAAGTTCTTGCATGCGGAGTTCAGTGCTGAGATTGAGCGCGGCGCAACGTATCCCATGGAGCAGCCGATGGGGTTGGATCAGTTTGCCGAGTACTGGTTTGGGACGTTTGCGGTTGTTGCTGTGTTTGATGGGGATGGGGATGGGTTGAAGGAGGGGAGGGAGTGGGAGAGGGACTGTTTGGGGACGTTTTATATTAAGCCGAATTATCCTGGTATGTTTCCCTCTCTGTGCTTTTTTCCTTGTCCATCATGTTTGTAGAATATGGGCAATTGACCTCCTCCAGGCCGCTGCTCCCACATCTGCAACGCAGGCTTCCTCACCACAACCGCAGCACGCGGCAAAGGAGTCGGACAAGCAATGGGCGAAGCATATCTCGACTTTGCCCCGAAGCTGGTATCATTCCCCCCTGACCACAGCATAAGAACTTATGGGCTCGTGGCTGACACAGGCAGGGCTACAAATACTCCGTCTTCAACCTGGTCTTCGCGAACAACCCGGCTTCCATTCGCATCTGGGAGAAACTGGGGTTCAGCGTCATCGGCCGGGTTCCGAAAGCGGCGCGGTTGGCGAATAGTGAGGAGTTGGTTGATGCGTTTATTTTTGGGAGGGAGTTGGGGAATTGAACGGTGTATTCATCGTGCTTGAAGGCATCTATGGGATGGAATGTATATAGGAATGTGCTTGGTGGCACCGTTATTTATATTGCATCTCGACGAATTGATGAACTAAAGACAAGACATGACCGCTCTAAGTATATGAAATGATGAAAAGATCCATTATCAAGGAATAAGAATAACAGGGGTAAACTACAGTAGACAATATTCACAAAGGTCGAAGAGAAACAGAAACAGAAAACAAAGACGAGTGCAATAAACCCGAACAAGATGGACCCAACGCTCAGACCATACCATGCAACAATGGGGATATCACGCAAAACGAACCCTCGATATTCATATTGCACATCACCAGACACAGGCCACCTACCCTACCTACTAGGTGGGTAGGTATACCTGGGTCGAGGTGGAGTGCAATGCATAAGTAGACAAACATAAGACAGGTGGAGAGAAGAGAAGATGGGATGAGAATTGGTAGGTGGGCGGGGTTGGGATGGAAGGAATTGGTGAGATGATGTTGATGGGTTGTGTATATCATGCCCGCCAGGGTGGCCGAGTGTCGAGTTTCTTCTGCGCCGCGGTTTTCTCTTTCTCGTTTCGCTTAGGCAGAGGGAGCAAGCTGGTTCGTTTGTTCCCGGAATGACCCAGTGCTGTCCCGGGACGCATTGACTTGCTTGGACTGTCAACTTGATCTTGAGCCTGCGACACGCTGCGACTGAAAGAAGAACCCATGCCAGCAAAGCTTTGCCGGTTGCGTGGAGTGCTTGATAGCCCTGAGGGTCGGCGGAGACGACTGTACGGCGGAGGGTCAAGCAACGATGATCGAGCAGGAGTGGGGGAAGAGACATTGCGGACTGGGCTGCGTGATGATGATGCCAAACGAGTCGATAAGCGACTGATTGATCGGCCGGGGCCGGCACCAGGTGCCGGGGACGCGGACATATCTCGGCGGAAGGGGCTTGGAAGAGGGATTGTTGAAGAGGGTCGAGGTGTGCGCGATGGAGCAGATGTCTTGCGGAAGGTGTTGGGAGTGGGCTTGAAGTTATGACCGGTATCCAAGTCCTTCAGATTGGTACTGGCGTTCCATCTAGGTCGATTAGGGATCGTGGAAGCTTGCGAGCTGCGAGATGCCCTGCGGGAAGCCGGTGTCGGGGTCATGGCCGTGCTGGTCTTGGAGGGCGTCGGTGATGCAAGTCCCGATGGTTTGGGAATAGAAGACTTCCGCCCAGTCAAACTCGCCGCCACCTGAGGCAGACCGGAATACCGGCGCACCTTGGACATAGTTGACCGTGCTGTGGAACTGCCAACTGAGCTCTCACGTCGACTCGAGCCTCCCAAAGGCGTCTTGTATCCGTTGCCAAGAATCACCGACGATGCAGGCGAGCTGCCTGGGGTGTCGATGGCACTGCCAGTGGCCGGGCTATCCATGGTGATGATACTGGAGATGGAATCCCGCAACTGCTGGCCCTTGACGATCTGCACGTCCTCGAGGGACGTATCCATAACGCGCAGACTGGCTTTGAGAGCGTCTGTCCGCGAAGTCATGTCAGACAGAAGACGCAGAATCTCGCCGTTAACCGTCAACCGGTCATTGACGCCTTTCTGAATGATGGAGATCACACGCTCGATAGCAGGCACATAATGCATCTTCTTCGCCTCGTAGTTCTCAATGCGCTTGGCCAAACCCGCCGGGTTGTTGACCTGCGCATTGGTTTCCAGCCCCTCTTGCAGCTTGGCGATACTGCGCTCGACGGAGTCAAACATCTTCTGCGCCTGGCTGCCGGCATTGCGGAAGACTATGATCCATTTGTCCTCGCCCAACTCCTTTCGCAGTGCCTCTGCATCTGTCTCAAGCACCTTGTAGCTCTTCTCTAGGCGGTTACGCCGATCATCAAGCTCCTCACAAGCGCTCGGAAAGACCGCCTCAGCCCGCGACTGGAACATGGAAAGGCGCATGGGCAGGAAGTCAAGAGAGGCTCGCAGGGGCTGCATGCGTGCAAACAGCGCCATCAGATTCGAGTAGCTGCTATCATCCTGCGGAGTCTTGATGACAGGTGTGCCTGATGCGGCCGCCAACATGGGACCGATACTCAACCGATTGTTGGATGTCCGGCCCTTCGTCGGGGACTCCTCCACAATGGTCTCAAGCTCGTTGATATCAAGTCCACCGGAACTCTCGCCGCTGTCCATGAGAGCCTGGTGGCGTTTCTCTTCCATCTCGAAGATCATCCCGCTCAGGTTGTCAATTTCCATACCCACATCACCCAGCACATTCGACCAAAGCTCTTCCCACTCCATCGCCAACTCAACTTGCTCTTTCACACCCCTCAGCTTAGTCTTGATTTGCGCCCAGTTCTGCAGGATGGTCTCCATCTGATTGACGATGGTCTTCAAGTTCTCCGAGTCAACGCTGCCGATGTCGTCTCGTAGCTGCACCTTCTCGATGGCTGATACGTAGACATTCACGAGGGACTCGAACCGGGTAATGGCCTTGTCCACACCGTCGAGTCCCTCTCGACCACCTGCGGCAGCCCACTCCACGTCGTCCTCGGCATCCAGACCACTTAGCACCTCGGACGCCTTTCTGATCCAGATTTGGATCTGATCGGCAGACCCATTCAAGGCTCGCACAGCCGCAAGCGCGGTCGAGATGTTCGATATACTGGTTTCAAGTGCCGCGGGCTGCGGGAGTGGTATAGACGTCAACTGCGACAACTGGTTGCTGAAAGAGGCCCGCGAGAAAGAGTATATTGACTCGGCACGTTGCAGACCTCGAGGGTTGAAGTACGACTGGTTATTGGAAGAGGAGATTGAGTAAGCGGGAGGCGAGTCCTTCGGCGGCGGAGCAGGAGCAGATGCCTCTGACTGCTCCTCGCTGCGTTTAGTATCTTCAACGTATTTCTCAAAATCGGTACGGGTATCTTGGACATTCTCGTTGGACACTGTCTCAGGTTGTGGGTCGGTGTCAGCGCGCAGCGGCGCGCGAACTGGCTCTGCAACAGACATGGATGTTGTCTGGGGGGGGCTACTCTGTGTATCTGGGGCAGTCACCGGGGTAGAAGCGGCGGCCAGAACGGAGGGCTCCGAGTCGTCGACAACCGCGTCGGCGTAGTCTTGCCCTTGCGCGCGCGCTTCGGAGGCCTCGCGCAGAAAATCGGGACGCGGCGGTTCGAGCTGGTTCGATGCGCTCCGTGAAGGCGTCTGCGTTGATCGTGGTGAAGTGTGTGCGGTGCCAGCCCACGCTTGACCCTTCCTCCGGACCCTGATCGAAAGGTCCTGGTGTAGACTGTCGAGTTCCTTCAGATGCTCCTCAGGGATCCGACCGACGTTATTTGCAGTCCGGGGCGCAGTGGGAGTCTTGTTGCTGCCGTCGAGCAACTTCACCCGTGCCGCGAGGGCGGGAGACAGTCGGCGGAAGATGGAGCGGCCGTTATTCTTCTCCGCGCTGGTGGGCTCGCTGGTTACAGATTCGTCTTCGTGGTTGCTGTGGTTGCTGCTCCCTATACTCCAGAGGGAGGATTTCGATTTCAAGCGGCGGAGGGTGGAGGGACCGTGGTCATTTGGGGAGCCGGCGGGGGGAGAAGTTGCGGACAAGACGGACGCGCTGGAGGACGGAGCGATGTCGGTCGCGGAGGAAGTTGGACCGTCGGCTGTGGCATGCATGGAGAGCAGGCCCGGATGGTTGAAAGGGAAATGGGACGAAAAGCGATTCGGATTCAGGCAGGGATGGACCAGGAATGTTTCGTCTCGTTTGGTAAAAGGTAAAGGGTGAAAGGATAGGAGAGACCGTCCTTCTCACAGTTCTTGGGATTGTCACAGCGGGTGAAATGGACTACATGACAAGATGATAAAGAGGAAGTTCTAGAGAGAGACTGGCCGATATAAAAGTAATAATTGGGCAGCAGGCAGTTGAGACAAGAGGGATGAAGCGTTGACTCCTGCAGCGAACGGGTACCTGGACCACCGCCCAGTCAACTATGGGCCGCCAGGTACCTTTTCCCCCTCGGTATGTAATTCACGGGATCGGCACGGGCGACGATCAGATGAAATCATTTGCTGTCATATTATTGATCCTTTACCAGAGAAAGGTGATATGGAAAGGGAATGGGTAACTACCTCTAATTGTATACTTCATTCCTAGAGATATAGAAAGTATACTAAACTGGTCACCACGAGTGTGGCCGATCTATAGCTAGCAGCCAGACAAGTCACATCCCACGGGCTCATTTCAAGGGGCGCTCGGATCATCAACTATACGCCCGAGCGTTGGAGCACGGAGTTTCACGGGTATAACGTCTTTCATATGGAACAAGGAGGATTAGGTATATGTCCCTCTAACGTGAATACACACTTCAAACAATTAAACAATATGCAACACATGTTCCAAACAAGACCAATAACCAGACAAAACCAACACCAGATGCGGAGACGGGCAGAACAGTCACTCGGACAATTCAGGGGTATCTAGCCAAGTGCCCAGAGATATCAACAGTAGAGAAAGAAGATCGAGAATGCATATATACGTCCCACTCAAATCAGACCGGCACTTGGGGGCCGTCCAGGGTTGGCAGCCTGCCAGTCCCGGACCAGCTCCTCACGAACAGTCTTGCACCAGGCCAGCAGTGCAGTGTCGAATTGTTTCCAGGCCACCTCGCTCCTGCCTTGTACCACCTCCATCACATCCACCTTGAGCCGGAGCTCCCACCGCAATTCGGCAGCTTTGATCCAGAACCGAAGGTTCTCGGCCTGCCGGTATGGCTTGGCAATATCCTGGTGGAATGCTTTGATCTCGCCAAAGGGCCGTTTGGACTTTTTAACAGCGATGTTGTGTAGCTGCACTAGAACACGGCCATCTCGGAAACGGTCCAGGAAGGGGGTGGGGAGGGAGTCGCTGGCAGTCTCCTCCACGGGTGTCCACTCAGGCAGGGTATGTCCACCGGGCATCAGACTTCGAAGGAAAGACTCTTCACGGGCTCTTTCCCGTCCAGTCCAGTCACCACGAGCCCAGTCCCAATTCTCCCGCTCTTGCGCCTCGAGGTCCTCCAGAGCCTTCTCACGGACTAGCATGGTGCGCACGCCAGAGATCCAGCCTTTGATCACATCGCGCTCCTCATCTCGAAGTCCGCTGGCGAAGTGCCGTGCAGCCCAGCGTTTGAGGACATCAAGCACATGGAAGAGCTCTTTGCGGATATCACGCTCACTTTTGATCGAGGACAATCGTTCAGGATGTTCATGGGCGGTATAGTAGATCTTAGCTGCTCGGATGGCCATGGTCACATCGTCCAAGATGCACATTCCCTGTGCCTCCTCTTTAGTCTGTGGAGTCGGGGCTTCCCGTGATGAGTCGTCTTCAAGGCTCTCGGGAATATCACCGGGTGAGAGGCTAGTTCGAATAGGTTCTCTGGGCGGAGGCTCGGCGCCATTCTCGATTGCCTCGATGTTGGTCTCGGCCTTGTCCAGAGCAGCCTGAAGATCCCGACGCAAGGACATTAGATCTGGCGGGGGTGGGATGTGGTGTGTCTTGATGCTGTAGGTGCTGACTGTGGGCGGCAGCATCACCTCGCCGTCCTCATCCTCCAGATTCTGATCATCCCCAGCCGACTCTGTCATATCCGTCGGACTCGCGACCATGTCCTCGATATGCTGTTCGTTCGGAGTGATCAGCACCCGCGGGACATTTTCCTTATTCTTCTTGGTAAACTCGCGGCCGCGGCCATTCTTGCCATCCAGCAGACCCGTCCTCGCAAAATAGTATTGTAGATGAGCAATGCTCCCAAGACTCATAACACTATCCCGATGACGAGCCGACTCGGCAAATTCAGCTCCAAAGGCGCGAATGTATCCATGGCGGCGGGACGAGGTCGAGACTGTTGACCGTGCATCGGCCGAGGTTGCAGATGAGGCGGAGTGCGAGGAGACGGAGGAGAAGGTGCGATCTGGAGATGAATATGAGGAGATAGCCGGCGTGGCTGGAACCGAGGGCGACGGCGAGATGGATCGGACAGGCGGCGAGGCCAGTTCGGCTTCGAGGGGCTGTGGCTCTTCCATGGCGGGCGATTCTCAAATTGCCCTTGCAGCAAGCACTTGGTCAAGACGATCGATCGGCGTGGAATGTGCGGCGTGGTCGATGACTGGAAGGTTTCTGTCGGGACACTGGCGTCTATATAATCGAGGGATCCGAGCCGATGGGTATAGGAACAGACAAAGGACAGAAAGAAGCCACGGGCTCCTCTGGTCGCACGGCCAACGGCGGGATCGAGGCCACGGCGGTTTAATGAGACGTGAACGATCGACGGGCGAGAATCTTCTTTGGGCTAAAAAGGGGGAGCGGGTCACACACCACTGCACTGTACACCATGGCAGTCTAACTGTGACAAGGACCCCGTATTCGACACTGAAATGATTCGAATATCGTCTCTCCATCATCTTCATGCCATTCTCTTAAGAAGATATACCAAAGTATTCAGTTCAACACGAACTGTTGGTGAATTGCCCTGTCGGGTTTAGCCTGCCCCGCGTTCCAGAAATCCTATTGCGGGCCTGTTGAACAATATTCTGAACAAGAACGAGCACGAGAAACATCAATTGTCAAGGAGGAGATGCGATGTACGACTAAATCCACCAACGCCAATGCATTTCACTTTTCTCATGAGCTCCCATTCCGATAAATATCCTGTCTCTCCCACCCCGTCGGCTTCAAATTGTCAATCCCCTTGGTCGGATGATCCCTAGTCGGGTCTCTGTACTTGGCCTGATAAGGGTTGGGATCAAGCGCCTGCTTCAAGTTGCTGAGGGTGTGGTTCACCTCACGGTGCTTGGCTTCATCAGCCCGGATATACAGCAGCAGGTCGCGCATCTTGCGCTGGCCCTCGGGCATCTGCCAGTACTGCACGGCGATCTCCGGGGCTTCGAGGTTGGTCCACTCGGGCAATTTGCCCTGCTCGAGTTCGTGGATGGCACGGGTGTAGGTGATGACTGCTTCTTCTTCGAGGTATCCGACGAAGCGGTGGCAGGTGCGGGGGGAGATCAGATAGGAGAGGAAGAAGCCGTTGAAGAAGACGCCTTGGGCGCCCAGGACCATCAGCCGCATGAACCAGCCTGGTTCGGCCAGTTTGAGGAAGGTGAGCAGGTGCATGCGCTCGTTGAATGCTTCTTCTAGGAGAGTTTCGATCCTGTGATAAAATGGTAAGCTTCACTATCTTGCTCATGGCTGGAGAATTACGTACCATCCGTTGTCTCTCTTCATCTTTCGGAGACTGCGCAGATGTCGCAGCATGCCGCCCACCATCCCGGGCACGCCAGCTATACTCTCCAGGAAGACGAACCGGGCCAACCATTTCTGCTCGTTCATTTCGAATTTGGCGGGAAGCTTCTGACCCGGCTCTGGATGCTTGTATCCCGTCACGAAATCCATGCCCCATCGGAAGATCCGCACGGTGCCCAGAGCAACCCAGTCAGACCAGTTGGTAGCCTCGCGGTGGGCAATCTGCACTCTGCGCATTTGATCTTCGGTGTACCTGATTTACTATTAGCTCCTGTCGATGTGGAAGTCAGCTAGTGAGTACTCACACTGGGTGTTGCCATGCTGAATCAACTTCCACACCTTTGACCTCTGGTGGCGGAAAGTATTCTTTGATCTGGTTCTGGGGTGTGGAATGGATGAGGCGCTTTGTTGTGTAGATGGGTGATGAGGCGAGCTTGCGGCCATGATGTGTTGCAGCAAGACCCGAGTAGGACCGCACAGCCAGATGCAGATATGACTGTGGTCGTAGTGCGACCCGGAAGGGTGCAGTGGTTGATAAGGTCGAAATCGAAGTCATGGAAGTCAAGGTCGTGTTGTTGTATTGTGAAAAGTTGTTCAATATTGAGATGGATAGCTTTGTAGCTTGGATGTGCTTTGTGATGATAGATGATGCCAACCAGCGTCACAGACACAAGCTTTTATATACACCTCGCCCTCACGCCAAATCCCCCTCCTACGAGTCCCGAACAAAGCCCGATCTCACTCAGACCAGAAAAATTCAACGTCTTCAAAATCTCTCTGGATTGCGGCTGTTCCTGGCCTGATGACGTCCACTCGTGCTTATTGGCGGGATATACGAGCAAGACCATCAAGGGATCGCCACGTCCAAAAGGGAAACGATACGTGACTCTCCCCACTTGGTCGATCGCCCGCTCTGCGGCTCTAATGTCACGACATCAAACCTGATATCGAGCCAGAGTACATTGTGCTTGAATTGTACGAACAAGAAGCAAAGTGAACAAGCTTCCCATTATCTGTGCAGTGTGTTTGTGAGTGCACCCCTGTCTTGATGCCGTCATCCGATTACCGTCTTATTGAGCCTCTTTCGGAGCAGGTGACTTCGGGAGGAGTCGGGATGTCTTTAAGGCAGCCCGACTCGGCCCGTTGAGTCACCGAGCCCGAGTGCATAGCTTCCTATTACTATCGGCCTCAAATGCTCTCCCAATGAAAATCTCGACTTCGTAATGTCAGGTTCATCTCTCACCGGTCGCCGTTTGTGATCTGCTTTTTGTCACTTGCCAGATTGCAATAATCCCGCTTCCGACGCTCGCCGATGTTGGTCGGAGATCTATAAGGTTCTGATTCAGGACAGGGCTAGCTACGCCTTCTTGAAATGATTTCTTATAGGGGCCCCCTATGATTATACGAGAGCTCCGCCCTATTGTCAAAATATACCTCGCTGTGAATGGCATCATAATGGTCATCACATTGGTATCGAAAGTAGGATTTGGTGCTCGTATTCACAATATGAGCAACTTAAGAATGAAACATCGACTCCGCAGTCCTCAGCACCGCGAAATGATCCTCTCCTTCCTTCGGCTGTAGCTCTTTCTTCTCCAACTTGACAACATGGGCCATGCGCGGGCCCTGATTGACCTGCTGAAGCAGCTTCTGCACAGTTGCTTCATCGCCTTGGACTTCGCCTTCGACCTGTAGATTAGTCAGTATATCGACCAAGGTTAGACGATCGCATGAACACACCCTTCCACATGTCGTGTTTCGGACAAAGCCTTTCAGACCATAGCTAGTGGCGCATTTCTGTGTGAAGTCACTGCAGGATATCAAGTTGAAGCGTTGTCAGTCAATTGTTCTCCGCGATATGATGTCATAAGTAGAGCTGCGGTGAACTGGGCTCCTACCGGAAGCCGACGCCTAGAAACTCATGTTAGCTAAAGCTCACTAGATCTGTGCTTTGCATCTGTGATACACAAGGATGCTTTGCTCCAGGGGTGGCGTACCTTGCACGGTGCCGTGGACCTTGAACGCGATCTGGGGTAGCTGGTCAGTCATGTGGGGTAACACAAGATTTTGCGTGTGAGACAGGGATGGCTCTTAGGGCGACGAGTCTCCTGCCATAATGTTTTAAAAAGGAATGTACGCACCCTTTTGGTTGACATGGTGAGCAGTTGGATAGAGAGTGGTGAAGTGGAGTTGGACGTTGATGGAGGGAGGTCAACGGGATCTTCAATTTAGGCGCAGATGCGGCTGATCTAATCTATGTTTGCTACAAAACACATGGCGCATTTCTCAACTGACAAAACTCGGAAACATCTAGTCTCCTTGTCACGAGGACTTCGTTCTGGCGCTCTGTTTTTCATTTCAGTAGTCGATGGTGTCCTTACTGTCTAACCAACCGTCTGGCAGTGTTTCCTCTATCCCGCTGGACGCTCCCCTACTTGCATACTTCAGAATTTAATCTCAAGATTAAATGGACAGACTCCAGACAGAAGGTCGCGACTTGCAAACTCTTTTGGTCCCCAAATTGGAGCACTGTCACATATATGCAGCTACTGTACATGATATATGTGATAGATATATATTGGAGGACTGGTCAGATTATGATTTGATTAACTGGATACAGATTGACTCAACTACATACAAGCGAGCCCATGATCGCACAGCTCAAAGAGAGTCAGGCCCAGTCCCGCAAGAGGGATTCCCCACGGCTTTGATGCGATACAACCACTTGACACTCTGAGCACCAGCACCCCCAAGCACCACAACGCGCAGTGGGTATCCATGAGTCTTTGGCAGCGGCTCACCATTCATTTCCCACGCAAGCAGGACCTCGCCGGCCTTGACCTTGGACCAAGGAACACTAACAACATAGTTCCCTACATCCAAGTCCTTCACACAGGTATCAGCACCGAACAGCTCCAAGTGCTGGCCCAGCTCGATGATGCCGCCGCAGTCTTCGATGACTTGTTTCAAGTTTGTACCGACGTATCTGGCCGTGCCGATGGCACGTTGAGCCGGTGGACCCTGTGAACCTTCTGTACCCGAAGCCTGCTCAAGGAGATGTGGTTCGGAGCATTTGATGGTTACTGCCTTCTCCAGACGGGGAAACCTGCTCTCGTCCATGAGCTCGTCGAGGCTGTAGCTCTTCGGCCACTGCACCAACCCGTCCAACGAGAGTTCCCACTTTTCTTTATCCATATGTGGGATGCCACCGTGGTTTCGTACAGAGTGCAATGAGTTGGATGAGATCTTCTTGGAGGACTGGAGATTCCTGGAAGGCTCCGCGTTGCAAGGGAACCGCAGATGGTGCAACGTGTCTGGATGTTTCTCACGAAGAACCGTGTTCCAGGGATCGTCGGCAACAGTAGCCAACTCACCACCTAGAGCGGCGTACAATGCTTTGGAGTCATCACTCGAAAGCACCGGGTTGGTTCCAACAATGGAGCCAAGCTTCGAGTTGGAAACGCCTGCAAAGATCTGAGAAGTCAAGATCTCGTGGGCTTTGGCTTTCTTTTTGGGGTATCTCTCCCACTCCACATATCTATTGCAGTCACCCGTCAGCTTGATGTCAGGCCAGGAGCATGGCTCGTGAAAGACCCACCCTTTTCAACCTTGTCGCTCTTGCGCGCACAATTCTTCAACTTCGGTGAATGTTCTGACCGATTCCCCATCTTTTCTCGTTGATCGAGAAGGCAAGTTGATGGGGTCACTCTGACCGAGGGCAGGCAGTTTTTGGCCAACCATCTCCGGACGATCCAGCACTGCACTGATCCCCATGATGACGAATGTGAAAGAAATAGAAGCGTTTGGAAAATCCGTTCAGGTTTGGGTCTGCGGAAGAAGTCCAACCTTGATATGAGGGAAGAGAGCTGCGACGAGGGTCATAAAACACTTACAAAGGTTTTATAAATACACTCACATAGAGGCTGTTTCGACCATGTGGTCGAAAGCGGGTGATCGTCCATAGAAGCATTCCAACCTGCCTCCCCTGCTTGTCCTCAACGTTGCCCCTTGACAGAACCCTCCATCTTCTCAAGCGATCAGGCTGCATCCAGAAACAAGTTCTCTCTACGCTTGAGATCAAGTCTATTTTGAATCGACCATACGATACCACACAAATATCGCAGTGAAGTCGTCACTGACGCGAGGGCTCCTTGAGTCGTAAACACGCCAAAAGCACCGACCATGAGCAATCCGTGAAGCCTCGAGGGAGTGTGCAAGTTGGTAAACTGATGTAGCTTATCTGACGGACGTGGGAAGTTACAGGATTTGAAGAGTCCAATTTGCAAGTCTGACCAATATCTTTATTGACAGAAGATCAACTGAACTATGGAGTATAGTACATTGACACCAGCGATGTCTCGAAGCGGCGAATTCCTATTTCGACGTGAACCCCAGTCACATAGGAAATCATATCTCGATGGATAGAGAAACTCTAGTCCCTTCAGACAAGCGCAATCCATCACTATGCCTAATTTCAGATGCAGCTTGGGTGTCTGTGTATTAAAGTTAGGAAGAATGTAGGGGTAGAGCTCGGATTGTCCGCGGTGGCAGGCAGCATCAACTCGAATCGTATGTCGCTCGACCAACTATCCCCAGTAAAGAGGGAATCATTGTCTTCCGTACTAATGATGAGGTCTGGTAAAATAAGATATTTGTCTCTTGCAAGATTTCCAAGTCAAAAAAAAGAAGTATTCAATACGTGATCTGACTATTTGAGTCATCCGAACCTGAGCATGGCTCTACGCCAGAAATCGTCATGGACTCTGTTTTCCAACGACCCCCGGCAGAATTTCACTGCTCGATAAAACTGACGAGAGTTGCAATGCACCTTCGGTATTAACGAGCTCCTTCTTTACTGTGAACTGATATCATGGCTGTTCTACCGGTTATCCTCGCAGTAATCGCGCTGCAACTGGTCAACCTTGCCAGTGCAGAGAGAATACTGGGAGTGTATATCTTCCAACGCCATGGAGATCGCACTCCCAAAGCTCTCGCACCGACTCATCTGACCTACCTGGGGTATAGTGAAGAGTACCTGACGGGAGACTTCTTCCACAACCGGTATCTCTCTTCGAGTGGAGCATTTTACATCGAGGGCATCAGCCCTCACTTCGTCAACTTCTCCCAGATCACAGCTAGCGCACCACAAGACAGTGTGATTCAACTGTCAGGCCAGGCCTTTCTCCAGGGCCTATACCCTCCCGTGGGGCCCACCGCAAGCGAGACCCTTCGCAATGGAACATTGGTCCAAACTCCCCTGAATGGCTATCAGCTGATCCCTATGTCGAATGTCAAGTCTGGAAGTGGCAGCGAGGACAACACATGGCTGCAGAGCATCTCTGCCTGCAACAATGCCGAAGTCAGCAGCAACAACTACTACTATTCCACTTCGTATCAGCAGCTCCTGTCCTCCACAAACAAGACGTACCAGTCGCTTGGGCCGCTGGCGAGTGGGGTATTCTCTTCCAGCCAGATGAGCTTCAAGAATGCCTACAGCATCTGGGACTTGTTCAACGCGGCCCTGATTCACAACACAACTGCCAGCTTTCCTGGCGACGCTTTGACTAGTCAAGTCATGCAAGAGCTTCAGGTCTTAGCCAACACCCACGAGTTCAACCTGGCTTATAACAGCAGTGACAAGATCCGCGCTGTCGCTGGCATGACACTGGCCGGTCAAGTTCTGTCCGCACTAAACAGGACGATCACCTCGGGAGGTAACTCAAAGCTAAACATCGAGTTTGGCTCGTACGCCACTTTTCTGTCATACTTCGGTCTGGCTGGGCTGAGTGATGAAAATGCCAATTTCACTGGAATCCCGGATTACGCTTCGTCGATGACCTGGGAACTGGTGACAAATGCGACTGGCACTGGTATTCCTCCCGAGTCCGACATCAGCGTGCGCTTTTTGTTCCACAATGGGACAAGTATCGCAGGGTCAACTCAACTGAAAGCCTACCCTCTCTTCAGGCAGCCGTCATTGGAGATGCGCTGGTCTGATTTTGTCAAGAACACGAAGCAGATTGCGATCACCTCGCAGAGTCAATGGTGCCAGGCGTGCGGGAATACTACTGGCATTTGCTCAGCTTCCACATCAAACAACATTAATGTGTCTCTTGGCTCATTGCCCAAGAGAATGAGTCTTGCTGTTGCAGGTGTCATTGGTGCCATGGCGACTCTCGGTGTTCTCGTTGCGTTGGCCGTGCTCATTATGCTAGCCTTTGGGCTTCGCCTGGTGCGAAAGAGCACACTTGCTGCTATGCGGCAAGGATCGGAGACTCAAATGACCGGTGTAGCTATAAAATCGACTGAGTGAGAGAGTCGATGAAAGAGTCTGAGGATTTTTCGTAGTTGCTGGTCATCCAGGCGTTCTCAAAGTCGATAGATATCCACCTTGCTTTCAATCGAGAATCGTCAGCTGAAGAGTGAATCTCTGAACTTGACTGCGGTATTTGCTTCGAAAGATCAGTTTTCCCGTTATATTGATGGTAACTCTGATGTTGATAGAAGGTGACTGTTGTATAGATCGATGTGAAAATGGCCCGTGCTGATTGGATGTGGGATGCCAGTTGGTGATCCTCAGCCTCGGCCCCTGAGTAAACACCTCACTACCCACCTGAGCACCTTCTCCCTCTCAACCACCACTCCGCCATGCCACTGCGGTAAAATGCCCTCCATCTTCTCCTGGCTGCGGCGGATTTATTCGCTCGACACCCTTGACACTCGCTTCACCACCTCCGCCACCTCCCCTGCGACTGCGGCCGCCGACACGCGACCTCCCGCCGCGAAAGATGCCCGTGCCAGTGACATTGCCCAGGGTGCTCCAGCACCGCTCTGGCGCACTCCCGAGTTCTTCGTCTATTACGTGTTCTTTATCACACTCGTTCCGTTGATGTTCAAGACCGTGATCGATGCTTCGAAGGGTTAGTGTTGGCAGCGAGCCGCCGCTGGAAGACAAACCGGGGATGCTGACCGAAGATCTGCAATTGCAGAGAGTCATCCGATCTACCCTACATATTCCCACCTTTTATCACCGGGATGGATCCCTGGGCGGCTTGTCGTTAGTATTCAGACCCCATGCTTTTCGTGCAAGACCCTGGCGCACCTAGTTGACACTTCGACACGCAGGACAACTCCGATGCACAATATGCTAGTTTCCGCGACAACATTCCCTACCTCGTGCTCCTCCTGATTGCCCACCCGTTCGTTCGACGAGTCTATCAGTCCTACGTGAATCGAACGAGGCCCCAAGCAAAGAACCCGAACCCCTCCACCGCCGGCGATGTACAGCTCGAGCAGCGGATGCGCTTCGACTTTGGATTCGGCCTGGCGTTCATCACAGCACTCCACGGCATATCTGCTCTCAAAGTGCTCCTCATATTGTTCATCAACTACCGCATTGGCAAAAAACTTCCTCGACAATACGTCCCCGCAGTGACATGGATCTTCAATATTTGCATCTTATTCGCCAACGAGCTGTGCGGGGGTTACCCGTTGGAGAAAGTCGCAATGTTTCTCTCGCCGGGGTCCGGCGTGCCAGGGGAGAAGGGTAGCCTGTTGGTTCAGTGGGCTCAGACGCTGGATAGCTTTGGGGGCATCATGCCGCGATGGGAGGTCCTTTTCAAGGTCACTGTCTTGCGCTTGATCAGCTTCAACATGGATCACTATTGGAGTGTCGACTATCCTGCGGCGAGTCCGATTGAAGTATGTTCTCTTTGACACTCAAGACCCTCCCGTCTTTTGTCGTGGCTCCAACTGACTGGATTTCATAAGAAGAAACAACTCGACCCTGCAGCCCTCTCTGACCGAGACAGAGTCAAGATCCCCGCAGAACCAGCTGCATTCAGCATGCGAAACTATATCGCCTACGTGCTATACTCGCCATTGTATCTGGCAGGACCCATTTTGACATTCAATGACTATGTATCACAGCAGCGATACACACCGCCATCGTTGACTCGCACCCGTACCCTCCTCTACGGCATCCGTTTCTTCCTGACCCTCCTCTGCATGGAGCTCATCCTCCACTATATCTACGCCGTAGCCATTTCCAAGGCTTCACCAGACTGGTCCCTCTTCACCCCAGGGCAGCTCAGCATGCTCGCCTACTTCAACCTGCACATCATCTGGCTGAAGCTCCTGATCCCATGGCGCTTCTTCCGGCTCTGGTCTCTGACCGACGGCATCGACCCGCCAGAGAACATGGTCCGCTGCATGTCCAACAACTACTCCGCCTTCGCCTTCTGGCGCGGCTGGCATCGCTCCTACAACCGCTGGATCGTGCGGTACATCTACGTCCCACTGGGCGGAGGTGGTGGTGGCCGACGTCCAGCCGGAGCAGCCAAACCAGCCTCTTCGCCACCATCAGGCTTCATGATCAAGTTCCAGCGCATCCGCAACTTCTTGCTTGTGTTTACCTTCGTCGCACTCTGGCATGATATCAATCTCCGTCTCTTGATGTGGGGCTGGCTCATCACGCTTTTCGTGCTTCCAGAGGTTCTCGCCGGCATGCTCTTCCCCGCGCACCGCTGGCGATCACGGCCGACGGCTTACCGGATTCTCAGTGGTGTTGGCTCTGTCGGAAACGTTCTTATGATGATGATCGCCAATCTTGTTGGATTTGCCCTTGGTTTGGATGGACTGAAAGACCTTCTTGCCAGTCTGACAGGGTCCTATTCCGGCGTTGCGTATTTGATATCGTGCTGCGTTGTATTATTCGTCGGTGTGCAGGTCATGTTTGAGATTCGCGAGGATGAGTTGCGCGCAGGCATTAACCTGAAGTGTTGACCTCACCTCGGACAGGCGCATTTGCATTCTCATATCCGTGTGCGATATTGGACTACCAGCACCCTTCAAATTAGGAAGAATATAATCATCTTGGAAGTGTTCAAATAGGCTAGTGTACATTGTTGTCATAAGTTCATAAAGTCGTTAAGAGAAAAGAACACCGAATCCTGATCTCGGTATCGTACAGACGGGAATATCCCGTTCAAAAGAACGCTCCACACCTCGAATCCTCATGCACCCGATAACAATCCAGTCCACAAGTCCTCAAATGACAGCTCTTGCACTTGATCTTCCCCCAATACCCACACATACAACAGAAATGCCGTGGCGGCCGCGTCGACAGCGGTGGCCCAGCACGCGAGGCATTATAAGATAACGGTGGCTCCGCAAGTAATCGCTGTATAACACGCTCCGATGGCATAGAAGGCGCATACGACCGAAGCAGCGGGTCATGATCGTGGCTTGTCTTGTGTAGCTTCGGTCTCGGCTCGTCCTCCATTTTCACCTCGGGCGTCTCACCCTGCGAAGGCGCCGGCGCCGGCGTGGAAGCAGCAGTACCCTCCGCCGACCGCTGTCCCCTCCGCGCCGCCGCCCCGGACAAAACAGTAGCAGGCGTCGAGCTCCGTCTTGCAGCCGCCACAGCCGCAACTCGACTCCTCGCAGCAGCAGCAGCCACATTGCCCAATCCCTGTACAGCAGCGGCACCACCGCCTCCCGCTGCGAGCGCCGCCTCCTCATCGTCAAGGTGATTCCGGAATGTCTTCTGAGACTGCAGGATACGTCGCACATTCGAGGTCGTCTTCGCTCTTGTGCCGCGCGCGCCGGCCTCCTTGGCCTGTTTCACGGGGACGGGGATCTGCACGTCGCGCTGGTTCTCGCGGTCCAGCTCGGCGAGGTGGCGGATGATGGCGTTTGCGCGTCGTGAGGAGATGTCGCCGCTTTTGCCGGCGTCGCGGATGCCGCGTTTGCGGCCTAGTGTTGGGGCCATGGCGGCTTTGGCTGGGTCGAAGCCTCGGTCGGCGACATAGGTCCAGCCTGGGGTGGCTGTTGAGCCGGAGTCGGGAAGGAGTTCGACGCGGAACATTTTGGGGATGTTGTTCCTTGTCTTTGGCTTGGTGAGGTGGTGAGGTTTGGATGGAGGGAGCTTGAAAGGTGACGCGAAAGTGGATGATTTGCAGTGATAAGGTATTGTTTGTCTTGTTTGCATCGGCTGGGTCCATCAAACAGTCTGTCGATGAGATTCCCAGAGGCAAAGCAGGCAGACTATTAGATTGTGGATATGATTCAAATGACATTCAGAATATCTCAATTCCAAGGATACAATGGATGTGCTAGATGGATATCTGCAATATTTCATTCGATGTGACTAAACATTCGAACATGCCCGGAGCCTACCACTGATGATATGATATCGTGGAAGGTTGGTTTTGGGTAGGAATACAATTTCACAGTACTAGACGTGGTAACAGAAAGACCCAACTCCTCCCCATGACAGATAAGTACAAGAAGAAAGTCACAAGATAGATGAAAAGCCTATTTCTTCTGCAGCTGGTTCACCTTCGTCTCCAACTCGGTGATGTACGACTGCAGCTTGATAGTCGCTTTTTGAAGTGCCTATAAGCATGGAAGGTCAGCAACCCTGTACCAGTTCAACTTTGGAGAGGGTCATACCGAGATATCGTCGGACAGCATCTCGTTCGCGACTCTGTAGTCACCAAGGATATAGTAGTAGACCGACGCGCCGGCAACCACCGCGCCAGTCAGGAAGCCGAAGACTCTGGTCGCCGTCAATAAGATACACACACAATGACCGCAAATATTGCAGGAAGAATAGCATATCACCAGGGAATGATACGTACCCTCCTCGGAAAGCTCCAACGGGCTTTCTCGCTGGCAGTGGCGCAGACTCCCAGCGGGGACGGGAGGCCGAGAAGGGTCGGGCGACGACGCGTGCGCGCAGAGGCGTGAACAGCTTCGACCGCACAGTCATGGTGAAGCGCGATCTGCTTTCATTAAGTATTTGATGTGAGAGCCAAATATGGAGAGATCTCACGATTGTTGTAGATAGTGGCGAGCGGAGTGGACAAGGGAAAGTGACGTTGAGCGGAGGTCCGGGCGGCGTCGGAACTATGCTGCTATACATTTGGACTGACGGTCAATACACACCTTCACCACAACGCCATACGTTATTTAACATTGAATACTAAACAACATGCCTGAGTTAAAAAAGAATCGCTATGTGGCTACACTTGCTATACAAAACCATGTCAGTTGGCCATGGTGCTCTCGTTGAACAGATCCGCCAACAGGTCGTCCCGGCATACGCCCAGATCCGCGCTTGCCATTCCATACGTGCTTTCAAATACATAGATGCTGAGCCGGTCAAAGAATGGTCGCAGGACCCGCTCAACTATCTCATCCTTGGCCGTCTCTCGAATCCGGTCGGAGAGGAGCCACGGACGCTTCAGACCACCGCGCGGTACCAGTTCGGCGGGCTCGCCGGGCATGCTTGGTGATAGAACACCGCGAGGGCCGAAGCTTTGGGATACTTCGTCAGCCAGAGCGACAGGCTCCCATCGGTCGGGCGGATAGACAGCGTCGATGGTATCGGTGACGAAGAGCCACTCCTGGAGCTGGAAGTCGTCTGGGGCAATGACCAACAGCGTGTCAAGCAGCTTGCATGCCTGTAGTAGAGAGTAAGGGTTGTAGAGCTCTGACTGTGAGCTTTGTGGAACAGCAGAGAGAGCTTCCTGTAACTCTGTGTTGACCAATGGCCAGAACGGGGCCATAGTAGAAGTGGAGGTCTTGAGTGCAAGGGCACGCAGGACCATGAAGATCTCCGCCCGTGTGGCAGAAGACGGCGAAGACGAGCTCGTAGCAGACAGAAGATCCTCCAGCTTCTGCAGCAAGCCTGGCAGCTCGCCTACAAAGTAGTCATTGTTGGCGGACAAGAGCAGCAGAGCGATGCGGCGAAGGTTGAGTTGCGCTTTGCGGTCTGCTTCTAGTCGTGCCGCGGAGGCCCCCACGCCGAACATGATCCCTGCGGTGCTCGGTGGCGGAAGCCGACTCAGCAAATCGGCCAGGCGATCTTTGTCGGCCAGAGCCCACTGTCGCAGGAGTTCCATCCAAGTGTCTTTGACCAGCTCCACTTGCAAGCCAAAGAAGCGTGGATCGTTGAACGCATCAGCAATATCTTTCTTCCACACCTTTGCTGCTGCAGGAACTTTGGCCATTTGCTGGAGGAGGACCATGACGTTCCGGTTGAGGTTGTTAGGGAATAGACGAGAGCGGATGAGTGGGCCAATTACGTTGGTCGAAACGCCGCTTATGGCCGTGTTAATTCGATCCGAGTCGCCCAATGTCGTAATGAAGCTGGGCATGGAGACCGCGAGAATGCTCAGCATGTCGTCGGGTCCGGTATGTGAAACGGCAGTGCGGTCGTAGTCTACAGAAGACCTTGCCATGAGGCTGCTGTCTTGATTGAGTCCCAACGGCTTGCTTGTGAAGACAGCTGTCAGGAGCCTCAAGAGCACATCCTAAGAAGTGGTCAGTAAGTCACAGCATATACCTCTGGGTGGCGAGGGGCATACCCCGAGTTCTTTGCGCATGCGTCGGTCTTCACCAAAAGTCGTATTCTCCAACTTGGTTCCCAGAATAGCAGCAAACTCGATCAAACGAGGCAGTATCTGCCGATGTGGGAATGGATTGCTCAGAACATCACGCAAGAATGTTGTACAGTCAGTCCAGATTTCGTCCAGAACATCGTCGTCCAGAGAACGTGCGTAGGCAACCAAAAAGCTGGCAAGCTCTGACTCGGAAAGATTGGACGCCAACGACGACTTGCGATTGTTATCCAAGGCACTCGGATTTGTGCGCGTATAGATTGCATTGAACACGGCCGGGATGGCGATCTTTGGGCGTGATCCTTCAAGAGTATGCAGGAGACTGAAGATGAGGGCTGCGGTGTCCATGTCCGACTTAGTCCACATTTCAACGAGCGTCTCGAGGCATTCAAGGGCCTCCGCCGTGAAGAAGTGCTCGAGAATGCGCCGAGATCGGTTGCGCATGCGCAATGACGTGTATTGGAAGGATGCTATTGATTCGGAATCAGGAGGGGGTCGGCGTTGGTCTCCTGCGCCCCACGCCCAAATGGAGAAACAAAGGTGAACGGCATCCTGGAAACAGAGCAAGACAGTCAATCGATCGTTGGCAGTGTTGGAACGGCCTTGGCCTCCCTCTGAGTTAAAGACCCCAGAGACCATATTTCCGAAGAAACCCTGGGCTTGATCAGGACTCTTGACAGCGGGAACACTAGTCTCTTCCACCATAAGGCGTTCATGAGCATTGGCAATGCAGGTCTCAAGACCAGTGAGTAAAGCAATGGTGACATGTTCAGATCGGTCCTGTGGCCAGTCCTCTGTTTGTTGGAAGGCAAGCTGCAACCTTCCAAAGGAGGCTCTGATCTCTCGACAGAAGCATTCGACCAGCATAAGAAGGATCTGGAAGATTGAGCCTGAGTAAAGCGGAAGTACTTCACAGAGAAGCCCAATCCACTTGTCCACGATCTCACGGGATTGCGCTGAGCTGATTCCCTTGAGGAGACAGTCCAGAAGACGCTCAGGAGGACGAGGAAGCTGAGGCATCGACATTTTTCTCTCCGCTTTGTCGCTAGTGAAAGACAGCAGTGAAGGACTTGTTAAGCGCTCGCGCGAACTTGCTCGTTGATGTTTCGGACGGGGAGGTGGCACTGGAGCGTATGCTTGCGCGAAGCGAACCTTGAGAGCCGCGAGTAGTGCATCAATGATGGCTCCTTGTACTGCAATGTTGCCGTCTCCATCCAACGAAAGGAGAAGGCGATCAACCAGCAAGTCATCGATGCCTGATTCGACCAAGTCCTCTGCACCGGGGCCTAGGAGAAGTTGCCGCATGAGATAAAGGGCATCTTTTTGTAATCTCTCCCCTTCCACAGTCATTGGCGTGGCGTTCGGAGACTGTTGATTGATGATCTTGAGTGAAGCCTCAAAGATTGTTGCGTGAAGGCTCTTGGTATTTGCATTGTCTTGGGTTGCGAGAAGTCAGCGAAAAGTCAACCTTCCTTCAACTAGCAATCAGGCTTACCTTCGGATTTTGGTGCATCGGGACGCTTCTCGGCCTGGTCCAATGTTCTGGTAAGGAGGGTGATCCAGCCGTTTTGAGAGAGGGCAGAGATGATGTTCGAGGTCGTCCGTAGCAGGTAGCTACACTCCTTCTGGTCATCTGGAGAGATTGTCGGGCTGCTTTCAGCCGGATCGGAGAGATATTCACGCTCGAACAGCTCGTCGAGCTTGGCGATGACAACATGGAAAATCCTAAACATTGCGTCAGTCTTCGAACTATTAAGTGCTTGACAGGACCTTACCTATCGATGGTGGGCAAATCCTGGAGCCATCTTTGGACGTTCTGAGAGGCATCGCTCTGCTCCTGAGAAAGCAGATCGAGAACAATGAACAGCGGACGCTCAAGCATTGAGCACTGATAGGAGAACTGAGTTCCCCCGACATCGAGAACTTGTTTTGGGGGCTGCTCGTGAGTGCCATGATGACTGTGGTTCCACAAAACATAGAATTTCTCAACCATCTCCTCGGATGACAGATGGAGGGAGCGGACGGCTGGTGTACTGATCATCAAAGATGTTATGGAGGCTTCAACGAGATGGTCAATCCAGGAGATGGAATGCAAAAGCCAAAGGCAGCGTACAGCCTCGACATGAAATTTCGGGCTCAAAGGTGACAAATACTGCCATAATTGCTGGACCAAACTCGGAATGATATCGCATGCATCCTCATAGCTGATGTAGAAGCCAGGGGCATGAATGAAAAAGAGGTTCGTTACTGTAGACGCGATAGTTGAGACGACAGTAAAAACAGCTGTCGTGGGCCTGCTGTTTCTGCTCGCTAAACGCCGAAGGATTGCTTCATACAGCCGCCTGTCGCGAAGCATGCGAGACTTGGGAAGTTTCCGAAGCAAGGTCACAAGAATGGTAAGCTTCTCGTGCAAGGATGACATGCCATTGTCATTCTCCAAAGCTTCAACGGATAACTCATGAGCTTCGCGAATGATCATCTCACTGATATGCTTGGGGGAAAACGGCAGGGGAGGTAGGTCGAGGCTCTTCTTGGTGTTCTCATAGAAACGACGGACCTTCCTCAAGATATCAGAACCCCTAATCTTTGCCTCGGCCGAAGACTTATCATGGCCGCTCTTTCTCGAGAACACTCTCTCTGTGAGCAACGGTGTCAGAGACTTCAATAGAGCATGAAGTGCGTTGGACACAGCCTGCTTGTCAACGCGCTGTTCGGATGAAGTTTCAAGAGATGACACCTCACTCATTTTGACGAGCACAGAGACTGTCAAAAGAGGAACATGAACGTGAATCATATCTTCCTCGCGCACATTGAAGTTCTCAAGAATGAACCGAGCGAGATCCAGACTTTGTAAAACACGAGCGTTGTCACCAACCACATCGGTTGGACGAAAATCAACCAAGCCCAGAAGCTCTGAAAAGATGACGCTACTTTCCACGCCATCGAAAAAAGCACTGGCGCTGCGAAACACCTCGTCAAAATGAGCTCTCGGGGCTTCACTTTCAAATGCCTGAACACTGTGCATGGTGGGAAGGAAGACTGCCGGAACGATGTACCCACCGATCTCCCATCGATCCATCAACGAGAGGGAGATACGAAAAGGCTTTGTTCTCTCTGATGGTGAGCTCGGGGTACTTTTGATCATTTTGAGCAACCCGGCAACTAATGGCTGCAAGCCCACTCGGCTGAAATACTGGGACTGCGAAGGCTCTTTGCCATCCATTGTGGAGGAACGAGCAGTCTCCGACGAGAGCTTTCGTCCATCTGTTGAAGCACGGTCACTTGCAGGTTCTGGTCCAAGAAACCATGCCCACAGCCGGCGGTTCAAGCTCATATCTCGCCGAGTAACCACACCCACGGCAGCGATGATGAGCGTCTCCAGATCCCCCTCGGCAAGCTTGGTTTGTAGGATGGGAGAGTTAAGCGGCATATGAGTCACTAGTAGGTCAAGGAAATTCCGCTGAACGAGAAGCTGATCATCAGACAGACCAGACGCGAAGCACCGGACCAGCAGGCCAGGCTCAGGGAGGATCACGGAGTCGGCTGCGGCTAACATTTCAGTTGGAAGCTCCTGCAAGTCGCCGGCATGGGCACCGCTAGCGCGACGCTCCGCAAGACCCAATTTCGGGAGGTAGCGATTCAGATATGCAAGGACACCCAAGCGTCGGCTGGGGTTCGTGATCGACGCGAGGAAAAGACATTGCCAGAAATATTGCCCTGATGCCCCCGCTTCAGAAACCCTTTGCGTTTCAAGTCGGCCTGCGACATCACGCAGCTTGTTGATAATGCGTAATGTGGGTTCAAAGTCATCGCTCGTCTCCTCTTCCAGGCCAGGAAGCAAGGCTAGTAGGATCGCTTTCAAAGCCGGGCGAATGGCCCATGGCTCTAAATCAACGATGTATCCCTCCACCAAAGACAGGAAAAGCGGGCGAACGGTGAGCGAGGCGAAGGTCAATGTCGGTGCCAGGCCAGGTAGGTACAATGGTAGATCGTGCGAGAGGCCCTCGAGCTAAACATAACCCACGGCGAATCAGTTCACAGAACTGCCTAGGTAGTGTCGAAGGGACGGCAATACGTACCTTTATCAGCCCGAAAATGTACGTATAAACTTCGAGGGCTTTCTGGTGAACCCCAGAGGGCAAGGACGGATTGAGACATTGGGCAAGGCGTTTCGAAACCAACAACTTATGGGGAACAACTGGCTGATCTGGTGGATGCGTTTGAAGGGCCTATATCCTTGTCAATGATCGCATACAATGTGACAGGTCTCGCACAAGCTCACCTTCAACAGGCGACTGAGGAAGGAGATATAGTCGGCCCACTCCTGTAAAGCATTATCAAAGAGCGACAAGGCTCGCTCGACGCTGGACGCATATCGACGGTAGTTTTTGTCTTTCTTGAGGGACCCTATATGCAACAGACACTGTCAGATACTTTTCCGACGAACAGCGACACGTCGTTGAGGGTACAGACCTTCCTTTCCTTGTAGTCGCGAACGCGTCAGGGAGCTGTCGGAGCTTGCGGGGGAATTCGACCTCGGAAAGGCACTGGGATCAAGGCTCATGGTGCCAATGTCGGACGGTGAATTGATACGAGAGCTGCAGGTTGCACTCCGTCATATTTAGGACATCGAACACGACCCTGGTGGAAGGGGAAGTTGGACGTTGACGAAGGTCGAAAGGGCCAGGCGGCGACTTTCGATGTTTTGTCCGCCTTTGGGAGAGCTCCGACTCGCCGATCGACGTCAACGTCCTGACAATCCTCAATACCCAGCGCAACTTCAGGGCAACTTCAGGGCAAGAACAACGACGGGCTTTCAAGAACTACGAGTCTCTTCTGACGATGCGCACTTTATGGTCTTGATGCCCCGCGCCCAGCGACTGCGTCGAGAAGCGCACGCCCATAGCGGGGATGACTACCCACCAGGCCGACCCTCAAAGCGATAGACGCGATGCGCCTGTCGACGAAACCCCAACGACCGCCTCCGATCCTAGCCCGTCCCATGTCGATACGAGAGACCGCAGCCTTAGTTTGGAGGAACAGGGACCTCCTTTACCTCCTCGACCGAATACATTGAGCTTGTTGAATGACGAAGCGACGCCTCGGGCAACTCTGCAAGCGGAGCCTACAACTGCTGTCTCTCGGGCCGATGTCGATTCTGAGACTCCAGAAGCTGGAATCAATGCCTCCACTTCACTCGTTGCTCGTGGGTTATCCCGTGGGCTGAGGGCTAAGGCGAGTCTGAGCCAGTTGGCCAGCCCGAAAGGCAGTAGTGATACGGGTGATTCCGCGAGTATTCGAAGTTCGATTCAGAACGGAGATGTTGGAGATGTCGATGCTCTCTTCAAGGACTTCGTGAGCACGGCACCGGGTGGTCATCCAGATGCTGTGAGCTTGTTTCACTTTCCCGAGTTTGCGGCGGAGGACGTTGATGACGACGGGTTTCTCAATGAGTTTGAGCCTGTCGGCGAGCTTGACGAAGATGCCGGTAATGAAGGTGGGTTCCTCCTTCAGAGCAGAGAGTAATTTTGACCCGAGACTAATCCGCAGTAGATCTGCTGCTTCATCGCTGGAAGTCGAAGCAGAAACACTACCTGATCTTGTCAGCAGCTGGAAAGCCCATATGGACCCGCCACGGTGACGGAGGTCTGATATCTACCTTTATTGGTGTTATTCAGACTATCATATCATTCTTCGAAGACTCGAAGGACCGTCTTCGTAGCTTTTCTGCAGGAGATGCCAAGTTCGTCGTTGTGACGCGCGGTCCTCTTCATTTGGTTGCTATTAGCCGCTTGCTCGAGAGCGACAATCAACTTCGGCTTCAACTGGAGGCTTTGTACATGCAAATTCTCTCCACGCTGACCCTGCCTTCTCTCACCCATCTCTTCTCCGTCCGACCATCTACTGATCTAAAACGACCGCTGCAAGGATCAGAGACCCTCCTGTCGTCTCTGGCAGACAGTTTCACACGTGGGTCCCCGTCCACCCTGTTATCGGCTTTGGAATGCCTTAAAATACGCAAGGTGCATCGCCAGACCATCAACAATACACTACTGAAGACAAAGGTCAACAATCTGCTCTATGGCTTAGTTGTCGCGGGTGGACGGCTTGTGAGCGTTGTCAGACCGAAAAAGCATTCGCTACACCCGGGTGACTTGCAGCTCCTTTTCAACATGATTTTCGAGGCCGACGGCGTCAAAGCTGGAGGCGGAGAGAGTTGGATTCCTGTCTGTCTCCCTGGTTTCAACAACAGCGGCTACCTCTATATGTATGTCAACTTCCTTGACCTTCGAGACAATCCCGACGAGCATGAAGATATCTCAAAAGATGAAGCCGTCGCGATTGTCCTGATCAGTCCGGATAAGGAGAGCTTTTTCGAGATGCAAGGAATGCGAGATGCCCTGGTTGAGGTACGTCTTCCTCGGCTCTTCTCTTGATGACAACCAGTGATGCTAATGTTCGATAGCAAATGGAAAAGAATAGCAGCTTGAAGGTCATCAAAGCCGCGATTGATCAGGGCCGCCCAGCCACTACCGACATCGTGCCGGGGACAGTGCTGCACCATTTCTTGTACAAATCTCGAGCCAACGTGCAGTTTACCATGTCATCCTACTCACCGGACTTCACCTCGATCTCTCGACGACGCAGGTCAGTAAGCTTTTATCATGGTGCTTCCAAGCCTAACATCCTCCCAGATTGATGTCGTTATACAACAACGTCCATACAAGTATCCACGCCAAGACCACCCACGTCAAAGTCCACCACTGTGTCTCGCGGTCGGCGAGTTCATTCGCATGGGTAACTCCAGTCTTTGAGCTGTACTGTGTCGCTGAGCCGAATGCGAACAGAAACGCGCTCGTTCAAAGTGCCACTAAGATTGCGCAGTGGGTACAGCAGGAAGAGGAAAGGTTCTTCATCATCGGCGGTGCGGTATGTTTCTCCATCCTGCTCGTATCTGGTCAATGTCATGCTGACTATGTGCTCAGGTTTTCTAACCAGGCATTGTAAATACCTCTCTACATATACACGCTATTCAACCCCCGATAGAGTTTTCTGTGCTCTTGTTCATTGATAGACATTGCTCAGCCCGTATCCGATGAATGGAGTATGGGCCTTTACTGAAAGCAATGTGAATGCTATCCTGCAATGCTAAGCATACAACTTTCCGATCATGCGAGAGTTCTGGCCCCACACCGCCATGCCTGAAATCCCTACCTAGTCAATAGAATCATCCCGGAGGTTGAACAGCTGGCGGACCACATCGCCCGATTTGCTGCGCAGAGCATCATGATACATAGTGTTGGTGATGAACTGCTTGATACCCTTGATCTTGGCAGCGGTTTTGTAAGCCAGGTCGAAATGCACGTACATATCGTCAATGTAAGTGGCAGCGTAGACAGGGACCTCGTTCTTCGCCAGTTGCACCTCATCGTACAAAGGAGGCCAGTCATCAGTCCTTGCTAGGATCTCTGCAACCTCGCGGACGTTTCTGAGCTCTGAGTATGACTCGAACATGTCTTTGAAGATCTGTAAATGGTAGTTAGATCTTGAGTTTGGTAAAAGAACACAATGTCTCTTACCATTTCACCGGTGAAGTATATCTCAGGGTTTGACCCATCGATTTGCAGGCGAGGATTCTGGGCGCGCTGTCTGTCTGCAGCCCAGAGTGAAGGTTTCCTGTGGTCATCATGCTATGTGAGGAGCCGTCAATATACCTAGATTGATGTGACATTGCTTACCCTTGGCAGTAGATTGCCTCATGCAGGATAGCGTAGATGATGTTCTTGTGCATCCCGCCATTGCTATCAATCAGATCGAGGGTTGGGAGAGTGAGTTCACCGAAGATCTCCAAATCGTTCCAGGCGCGTAGAACAATTTCTGCATACTCAGATAAGAAAGATGTTAGACTGTTGGAGACGCACATTACCGACCATGTAGAGAATCGACACCACCTAATACAAGTCAGATTCAATCCCCACAGAGATTTGCTAAAACATACCATGGAAGCCAAGCATTATTCCGAGTTGTTGGAATCGAGCAGGGGTGAGCGTCCCTGATGGCAGTGAAATCGTCTTCTCTCCCAAGTACCGCATGATCCTCTTAACCCGCTCGACATCCTCGGGGAATTTGGTGTAGTAGGCCTGGTTTCTCTCCTCAACCTTCTCTAATTATGGTCAAAGAAGTCCTCATGACGTGACACGGGACATCTTACCGTAGGTTTGCGAGTAGACGGGGTCAGGGTCGTTGACAAGCGGTGGTAATCCGCCACAAATATAGGCTTCCCTGAGACCCTGGGGACTATATGTTTGGCGCCTGCATCAGTACTCAATATGAAGTGTAAGGGATCAGTTCCTTTGACGCACAATTTTGAGAGATAGGTGACAGCACAGAAGCCGCCAAAGCTTTGACCGATGATGCTCCATCGGCGCTGATCCTCAGGATAGTTTTTGGTCAAATACTGCCGAATAGCTTCACAGTCGCGGACGATGTTGTCTGCACGAAAATTCTTCAGATACTCGGCTTGCCTGATCGCGTCTCCTTGGCGAGCAAGGGTCCCTGCAGTAATGGTCGAGCTCAAGCCAGTACCTCGCTGATCGAGAAAGAGGATCTGGGCAGTCGTCAGTATACACGAATATTGCGATTCGATATGATGCTCGAACTGGGCAAACGGCCATCCATGGTCACATACTTGGTACCCCTTGGTGAGAGCTGGTTCAACCAAGCCGTAGTTCTGCGGGGCACTGCACCCAAAGCCTGGGCCACCCTGAAGATAGACCAGCCAGGGCAGCTTCGGCTCTTCTGAGGTGGGCTCAACAGGTTTGTTGAGGCGAGATACACTCCGGGCGAAGAGTCTCAGCGTACCATCCTTGGGTTTGTTGTAATCGACCGGGACATCGAAGAACAGCTCAGCGACTCGGAACTTGCCTGACGTTCAGTCAGTACTTGCTGTGTACATTGGGCACTCCTGGCAATGGAGAATGAATACCTGGGACGTTGTGCAATCGTTTATCGATCAATTTTGCAGCCATTGTTGCTGTTGCAAGTAGTGTTGAAGTTGTGAGAAGTGAAGAAGAAGGTGGAACTGTCGCGGAGAAGCTACGATCCCGCCGGCTTGCTAAAACGACACCCCTCTGTCCACATAGACGCCCCCATTACCCTATCGAAGATAGCCTGTAAATGCGATACACCTATACGCCTAAAAAGACATCTGTCTACCGGAGCTCTCCTAGTAGTTTCAGAAGACATTTTCTACTCGTAGTTGGTAAACCAGTGGAAAGACGTTTGATCAGGCTTCTTTTGTCCTATCTGGAATATTGTACAAGATAGGCTTTAGGTAAAGCTACGGACTCTGCTGTACTATATCAGTTTCACATACTCGGCCATACTTAACGAGGTAACAGGGTGTCGAATTGGTAGAGAGATGTGTCGACCAAGCCGTTTGTACCCGTCGAGGCTACTTCCATTTCTGACTCAGTTCTTCTTTCGCCCAGCCTCTTTTCTTGTTTAGCAACCGTCGCAGCAAAAGCCATACTCTCACTTATCTCAGTCTCTTCAATCTCTTCAGGGTCCCTTCTGAAGGCTTCAGTCGGACCCAGAACAGCTTATTGGGGAGACCCAGTGTCTCAAACGACGGAGAATTTCCGTCGCAGATCCCACATTTCTCTGAGATCCCGATCGTGGCATATCTATCGAAACGGAGTGTCGTTCAATAGATTGTGCACCTATTATTGATCGTGCCATTGACCATGCAAGAACAAGCGCTTCAACACTTGTGGAAGGTCGCCCAAGGACAATGGGAATCAGGCGTCCTTCCCAGTGCCGATTGCTTAGCCCGGGCTCGGGCTTCTCTCCCTACTGAGCTTCTTGATCAAGGGATGAGCCTCAAGTCAATTCAGCAACATATCCTGAACGATATTGTGCCTGCCTTCAATGGTGCCAGCCTCTCTCCCAATTACTATGGCTTCATCACCGGTGGAGTCACGCCGGCAGCGCTTTTCGCGGACAACGTCGTGTCTGCTTACGATCAGAATGTCCAAGTCCATCTCCCAAATCACTCAATCGTCACAGATGTTGAGTATCATGCTCTAGGCTTGCTGGCAGATCTCTTCCACCTAGAGCGATCTACCTGGCAGAACGGTACTTTTACTACTGGTGCCACGGCAAGCAATATTCTCGGTCTCGCCTGCGGGCGTGAATTCATTCTCCAAAGAGCCGCAGATCGAAAAGAAAGTCCAATACGCAGCGTCGGAGAACATGGCTTACACGAAGTACTCAGAGCCCTTGATCTATCGGGTATACAAGTGCTGTCGACCATGCCCCATTCATCGCTGGTCAAAGCTGCAGGTGTCCTAGGCATTGGGCGCGCCAATGTCCGTAACATTTGTGATAAGAACGACGAGCTTCTATTTGATATGGCGCAGCTGGAGCAAGAGCTTGCAAGGAAAGACAAAGTAAGCATTGTGGCTATCTCATGCGGCGAAGTCAACACTGGGCGCTTTGCTACGACTGGCAACGAACAGCTGAAGGTGATCCGCCGTCTGTGTGATCAATACGGAGCGTGGTTACACGTTGATGGTGCCTTTGGTATTTTTGCTCGAGTCCTAACTGATGACATGAAATTTGCGACTCTCAAGCAAGGGGTTGCAGGACTCGAGCTTGTCGACTCCATCACCGGCGACGGTCACAAACTCCTCAATGTGCCATACGACTGTGGATTCTTCTTCTGCCGACATCCCGATCTCGCTTCTCAAGTCTTTCAGAATGCCAATGCAGCCTACCTATCAGCAGGCGCCATAGATGGCCCGGCCATCCCGTCCCCGTTGAATATCGGGATTGAAAACTCCCGCCGCTTCAGAGCCTTACCTGTATATGCATCTCTGCTGGCGTATGGAAGGCATGGATATCGAAATATGCTGGAGCGTCAAATTCAACTTGCTCGAGCCGTCTACAATTGGATCTTTGATCATCCAGATTACATCGCTCTGCCGAAGGGGTCTATGGTCAAGCTTCTAGACCGTACATTCATGTGTGTGTTGTTCCGTGCCAAAGACGATGCCTTGAACGAGGTACTGGCGAAGAAGATCAACGAGACATCACGGATCTTCGTCTCAGGGACAACCTGGGACGGAGCGCCAGCCTGTCGGATGGCTATCTCAAACTGGAGAGTTAATGTCAGGAGGGATCTGGCTATTGTGACGGACGTACTGGCCCAGGTGGTGCAGCAGCACGTCTCATAATGTGTAATTGACAGCAGTATTTTTAGAGACATCAACTCATGTTCAGCTAGAAAGCAGTCCATATCAATACAATTATTTACCGACGACGGCCTGCTCCTCCCATGTTCTCAGCTCGATCAGCCATGCTCACCACCTCACCAATGCCAGCGGCTTCTTGTTCATCCTCCAGAGCCATGATCTCCTCACGGCAGTCCCACCATTTCTCTTCTGCCATGTCAAATGCGGCCTTCCTGAGCTCCTTGACGGTCTTCTCTTCGCCCTGTCCCTTCTGCCTCATGGTTTCGATCAGGATATTCTGCCACTCTTCAGAGGTACGGCTGAAGAATTGCCGCAAACTCTCAAAGGGTCGAGGCACCGGTCGACTGTCATCGACGGGTTGCTGTGCCTCCTGTTCCTCCACATCAAGCTGCTCCATGTCCTTCGTGACTGAAGGCACCGTTACATCCGTCGGAGCAGGCGAAGAGGTATCAAGAGACATGGCATCACCCTCTTCATCCTCCATTTCCTCATCATCGTCTTCGTCATCCATGTCCTCATCGCTGTCCTCGTCTTCATCCAAGAGATTCCAGTTCACAGGCTCTCGGTAGAATATTTCCCTGACTCCATCCAGCTTGACCAAGTCGATGGAGTACATGTCATCGAATGTAAACTCCCGATCACCCTTCTCGAATGTACCCCCATAGATGAAGAGAGTGTCGTCCTGCACTGCCAGCTGAGCATTGAATCTTCGGTGTGGCATTTCAAAGCGGACAACCACAGGTTTGCTGTGCTCAACAGGCTCCTCGGTTTTGGGTGTATTCAATTGCATCAGTTCATCGTCGTCTTCGTCATCACGAATACCGCCTTTAGCTTCCAGCGCCTTCAAGTTCGCAAGAAGCTCTTCTTCATTCGCCTTGCTTCGATCACGAGATTTGAGGGCTTGGTTCGCCTGTTGCTTCTTGCCAGGTGCGCGAGGTCGTCTTAAGCTCAGTGGGAAGAAGCGGTTGCGATCTGTGTTCCAAGCAAACAGCGTGTCGAAGAATTCACTGTCTATACCCTCCTCAGTCAACTCAACATCGTGGACGCCGCCGAACATGATCCCTCGTCCCTTGTGATACGCCATGGTCGTCCCCACTCGTGGGGGATTCGGAGTATTGGCAGGCTTCTTCCGACGTTCCCACCGAGCGGTAGGCCCAAACGATGCCGCGGCATCAGAATCAGGGGGTGTGATTCTCAAGAACCAGGCGTCTTGGTGGACCATAGGCCGCAAAGCCATCTTCTGAGGGCCGCCTTTGCCTTGCTTCCCACCTGCGCCAGCAGAGGCTTTGACTCGCGAATAACCCCCGTAGAGGACCGCGCCAGTCTCATGCGGCAGCAGTGAGAAGGACGAGCGCGGATCGGGCTTTTGCGAGGCAACTGTCAAGGTGGGATTGTACCAGGTGTATTTGTTGCAGTCGTAGATCCAGAGGTCCTGTAGATACTTGGTCTGTTGAGAGGTATCTTGGAATCCACCAAACAGGATGATGTAGTTCTACGTAGAAATCAGAACTCTGTAGGGTGTCCAATGCGTTTCTCTAGAAACGTACCTTGTAGTAAGTCATGCGGTGTCCACTTCTCGCTGGAGGGCCTTTACCCTTACTCTCCAGCCGAGTCCATTCCCTTGTGGCAGGGTCTAGGTGCCAGAAGTCATTATAGTGATAGAAGGTGCCTTGCTTAGGCGACGAGAATTCCCCTGCATATTGTTAATCACGGCAACGACCTTGATATATATCGCTACCAGGCTCACCTCCGAATAGGTAGACGCCGCCAGTATTTCCTCCACGACACCAAGCATGACCGCTTCGAGGTAGAGGACTGTTGGGACTGGTGACCTCCCTCCATTCCCCTCGGTCAATCAAGTAGACGAACAAATTGTTGAAGAAAGTGGCATGGGTCCCATCAAAATACTCGCCGCCGAAGAGCAACAGTTCATTCCTGTTTGAAGGGGACGCAAGCACTGTAGCAGATGACCGCGGTGCAGGAGGCTCAGAGGCAACTTCAGTGACCTTCAAGAATTTGGCCTGTTCTTCTGCGTACTGAGCGAGGATGGCATCCAGGTCCGCATCCTCGGCGTCGCTGTCGGCGTCCTTGCCCTTTGCTTTCGACTTTTTCTCTGCCTTTGCGGACTTCTTAGATTGCTTGGCCGCAACACGCTCTTTGTGCTCGGCGGACTTCTTGGTCTTCTTGCCCATGGTGAAATTGGGAGTGCATGCGATTTTTTTTATCTTGAACGTCCTCCGCGGGGCATAGAAAAAGGTTTTCCCCACATAGATCTGTGCTGCGTGGGCTCTGGTCTTTTGATTCTTGAATGCAGCCACCAACAAGCAATATCTTGTAAAAGCGTACAATCAGATAAATGAAATAGTTTTTATAAGCGTTTTTAAACTAGCCATTAAAGAAATAAGAATTCATTCAGTCCATGTAGTTGCTACTTCAGTCGGGGAAATTATCAAGCCCTGACCGCTCACGTGCAAGACGCGTCGATGGCTTCGCAACGACGCGGAGATTCGACCAACGACAACGATCAAAGGCCATGAGTGCCACACGCCCCCATGACGAAGAATAACCTTGCTGTGCACCTCAAATGGCTACTGAAACAAGGCCCTTCGCTTTACCCCTCGTTGACCACCGAGCGCCCTCCAGTTGAACGCGACATTCGCGTCTCGCAACAACTCACTCCGCCTTCCGACGAAACTGAGACCTTGGAAGCAATTCTGGAAGACGGCGACGATGCGACAGACGAGAGCATGGCAAGACTTATGCTGGCACCATCTTCGGCGAGCAAACCTCGAATGCTGAGCCGACCCGATCCTCGATCTGAAAGCACACCTCCGACAACTAAAAAGCTCTCTTCGTCACACAGCGTGGTCCAAGGTGTGTGATTGGTATGGTAGAATTGTGTACAGAGCTGGGAACTGACAATTACTGGGGCTATCAGAGTCTCATTATGAACCGCCGACTTCGTCCCTCAAAAGTGCTCGACCCAAGACCACCCCGCTTCGATCAGACCGTGGACTAGAGACGTCCCCATTCGACGATATTGAGGCCATTGATCTGACGGGTGACGTTGAACGAGCAATCCCGTCCTCATCGACAACCGATTTCGGAGAGCCACGCCGGCTATGGACCGAGGAAGCGGCCACTCGCGATGGGCCTCGTGAGAAGCGAGGGAAGAAACGGAAGAGTGAAGAGTACATATCGGATCTTCTCTCGCCGTCAAAACATACGACGAAAGTACGAACGCCATCCAAAGCCAGCAGACCTCCGGTATCTCCAGTGTCGAACCGAGTCAGTCGAGTGAGCCCGTCGAGCACGGCGAAGCAGTCCAAGCATGTCTCGCTAAAAGCCCCTCAAAACAAACGCAATCAGGTAATCGCCGACTCGGACGAAGAAGACCCATTTGACGACGGCTGGCTCGGTGACGACCAGGTCGATGAGATGATTCTGGATGCTGATCCAGGGCTGTACCCTAAACTCCCGCAGGCCAGTAGCCCTGCAGAAACGGAGAGGAAGGAAGATCATGTCTCGGTCTCCCGGAAATCCCCTTGCAAGTCACGGAAAGAGAAGACCACGCTCGACAAGGGCTCTCGTCCACCGCAACCATCACCTGGTCTCAAGATTCCCAGCTCTCAGCAAAAGGATCCCAATATCCTCAAGTTCTTAGCCCTTCCGCTGAAGTCTTTCGACGATTCGATTACAAGTCTGAAATCGACCCTCCAAAAGAACGCGGAGATTGTGTATCAGCAGGCAATGGAAGGTCGACCGGCTCCAGAATTAATCGCTGAGAACAAAACACTGGTCTCCCAAGTCCAAGCTATTGAATCGTTACAAACACACAGAAAGACTCATGACTCGTGTGTTTCTCGCAAGGAGACTCTCAAGCAGAGTCTGATGCAGGCCATTTCTCAAGGTCTTGATCCAACTACGATGCCGGAGGAGCTTGCTCGAAGCCGAGCTGTCGAAGCAGAACTGGAACAAATCGAGAACAACATTCGTGAACTTTTGCCACAGTCGAAGATTCTTTCACTCGCGGATGGTGGCTCAAATACAGATTCAACACATCCACCTCCTCAAACGGTGTTTGAGAACCTCAATTCTGCGGGAAAGCAATCACCGTCAGCGCCGTTCATCGCCAGAGAAGGCAATAATCGGAAGTCGTCGCCGCCATTCGCAAGCTTCACAAAGCCGGACGAGACTTCAAACTCCTGGTCAAGTGAAAATGACAACCCGGCCGGCAGTCGCGGAGACCCTTTCATTTCTCGTAACATGGGTTCACTGCCGCTAGCCGCGGCAATGGACTTTGACGAATTCGACTGGAATGCCAGCGATGATGAGATGTTGGAAGTTGCAGGGAGTTTTGATAAGCAGCCTCAGGTTCCTGTTCGCGAGCCACCGAGCCAAAATCGCAAGGTCTTCGCAGAGACTTCTGGAAACACCCCGCGCATACCTGCTCCGAAGAAGTCACCGGGCCGCAGCAACTTCTGGTCCAACCATCCTTGGTCACACGAAGTCAGGACTGTTCTTAAGGATCGATTCCATCTTCGTGGTTTCCGACCAAACCAGTTGGAGGCAATTGACGCAACATTGGGCGGTAAAGATACTTTCATCTTGATGCCAACGGGAGGAGGAAAGTCTCTGTGCTATCAACTGCCTTCTGTCGTGACCAGTGGTCGCACGCGTGGTGTTACACTTGTTGTATCTCCCTTGTTGAGTTTAATGCAGGATCAGGTGGAGCATCTACGAAAGTTGAACATCAAGGCTTTCCTGATGAACGGCGAGTCTGACAAGGCTGAGCGATCATGGATCCTCGGACAATTGTCGAATGAGGGAGGCGAGGGCTTGGAGCTGTTGTACATCACACCTGAGATGATCAACAAGAACCAGACCCTGGTCCGAGCTCTAGAGAAACTTCATCGTCGAAACAGACTTGCTCGACTAGTCATTGACGAGGCACACTGTGTCAGTCAATGGGGTCACGACTTCCGTCCGGACTACAAGGAACTGGGCGAGGTTCGCACAAAGTTGCCTGGGGTGCCTCTTATGGCTTTGACTGCCACTGCCACTGAGAACGTGAAGGTGGATGTCATGCACAATCTCAAGATGAGTGGGTGTGAGGTTTTCCTGCAAAGCTTCAATCGTCCCAATTTGACCTATGAGGTCCGTCCCAAGGGCAAAAACGATGAAGTTTTGGCCAGCATTGCGGAAACAATCACTAGCTCTTACCGAAACCAATGTGGAATTATCTACTGTCTATCACGCAAGACATGCGAAAAGGTTGCCGAAGATCTTCAGAAAAAGTACAAGCTCAAAGCTCAGCATTACCATGCTGGCATGAAAGCGGACGACAAGGCTAAGGCACAGCAACTCTGGCAGATGGGCAGATGCCACGTTATTGTCGCTACTATCGCTTTTGGAATGGGAATCGACAAGGCGGATGTCCGCTTCGTGTTTCATCACAGCATACCCAAGAGTCTTGAGGGCTATTATCAGGAGACTGGACGTGCCGGACGAGATGGCAAACGTTCTGGGTGCTACCTATACTACGGCTACAGAGACACCGCAACACTCAAGCGCATGATTGATGAAGGTGACGGGAGCTATGAACAGAAATCCCGGCAAAAACAAATGCTCCGCAACGTTGTTCAATTCTGTGAGAACCGCAGCGACTGCCGCCGAGTCCAAGTCCTTGCCTACTTCAACGAGTACTTCCGCCGCGAAGATTGCGGTAACTCTTGCGACAATTGCAAGTCCGACCTGGTATTTGAGGTACACGATTTCTCTCAGCATGCCTCCTCCGCGATCAAGATTGTGCGTCACTTCCAGACTGTTTTGCGAGAGAAGGTTACTGTGCTGTATTGTGTCGATATTCTTCGTGGCGACTTGAAAAGAGCCAAGTCACCTTCGCACAAGCAGATTCCTTGGTACGGAAATGGCGCCGATCTCGAACGAGGAGAAGCCGAACGGCTATTTTACCGCTTGTTGGGTGAAGATGCACTGGCCGAAGACAATGTCATCAACGGAAAAGATTTCGCCGTTCAGTACATTCTTCTTGGACGCCGCGCCACCGAGTTCGAAACTGGTCAGCGGCAAATGAAGTTGCAAGTCCGCGTGTCTCCAAATGGCAAAGCCAAGGCAGCCCGCCCGACGTCAAAGTCGAGAACTGGCAGTCAGGGTTATCCGCAGTCCACTATGGTGTCGTCTCCCATTCAATCGGCCAACGACCGTCGTAAGGCACGCACCCAGAAGCGAAGTGTGCGGGTCGATTCAGAAGATGATGATAGTGACGGGTTTGAACCGATTCGGGTGGTGGGCAAGCAACGGCGAGAGGACGCGCGTGAACTAGGCCCTCCTATCACCAGTGACCAGAGGATGGACCAACTGGGTCACCTTCATCGTGCGGTCGTGGAGGACTTCGAAGTCACCGCAAAGAGATACCTCCAGGAAGTAAGTTTTCGCAAGCTCAGTGGCCCACAAAATGTTCCCTGACTTAGTTGTCTAGATTGTTGTTGAGAAAGGTCTCCGTAACCAGCCCTTCCCGGATCATATCTTACGCGAAATGGCCATTTCGTTCCCCAAGAGTGAGTTCCTATTTCTATCTTCAATGCGACAATACTGACGGTGGCAAAGATCTTTCAGAGCTCTCTGACATTCCGGGCATTGATCAAGACAAGGTCCAGCGATATGGTCAACAGATTTTGAGATTGGTAGACAATGCCAAACGACGCTATCAGGAGTTGACACAAGACGTGGAAACCAGTGGCGTCGTCCCTGATCCCAACCACCACAATGTCATCAACCTCAGCAGCAGCGATGAGTACAGTGATGACGATCTTTTTGTGGACCCAGCCTCCACCTTCGACCTTGACCACCCCATTGAGACTGCCAGTCAAGATATTACCAGCCGCTACTTCCCTCCCCCGCCATCTCCTGGGCTTGACCCGGGAGACGACTTTGAGTCAGGGCCAGCGGCTCCCAGCTCCAAGGGTCGTAAACGTCCATACACCAAACGCCCTCGACGCAAGAATGGCGGCTCTACTGGCAGCTGGAAAGCCCGAGGTTCAAGGGCCAAGTCAAAGACCAGTGATCGTGCCACGAGTAAATCGTCCGCGCCTCGGAAGACAGCGAAAGCCAAAGCTCCTACGTCCACGATTGGGATGATGCCTGTTTAATGTTTCTGTTTTACTTTGCATGTCGATCATAATTGTCCGTTTCTTGCCATAAAGCGTCATGTTTAGGCGTTCTTTATTCCCCCAGGCTGTCTTGGAAGTGTCTATACATTTGAGGGGCGGATTGTTTGTTCATTAGTGCATTAGGATCTCAATAGACATAATACCATCTTCCAATCATTCTGTCCTTAGTCGCTCAGTGAGCGGCCGAAGTCAATAAACCGTAAGCGTCGGGCATCTCGCGGGTGGAACTGAGCCACCTTAGCCCGCACAAGAAACCTGGAGGTCGCTGAATCACGTTTCAAATCCACGTAGGAGTTTCCAGCCTCCAACAAATCATTCAGTAGATCATGCAGCTCCGTCGCAGCAGCTTCTCTTCTGTTGGTGGGGCGTGAATTACCATCCTGACTGCGGCGAACAAACTGGTCAATTCGCTGTTGTGTGCCATCCTCAGACTCAGCGGGCTGCTTTTGCTTCTTTGGTTTTCCATGAGCAGTATAGCCTGCCTTCAGCGTTGCATCAGATACCTCCAAGGCATCTCCAACAGTTGGGCCGCCGAGATCCTCAGCCGCGAGCATTGGGGCCAGAGTCTCGTCGATGAACTCATCCAGGGATTCCTTGAGCTCTGCTGACGCGCGGTCCAGCTCTCTGTTCTTCTTTTTCTGCTCCCTCACTACCTCCTGGGCTACCTGTGAGGGTGTCTGTTCTTGCTTTCGTGCATTGGCATTGCGAATGCGCTGAATCCGCTCGCGCAGCCCACTCGCAATGGCGCGAGAGTCACGCAAGTTGGCTTCTTCTATGCGCAAACGCTCACGGTCTGCAGATAGTTTTTCCGCGGTCACTGAGACGGATATCTTGCTCTCCTTGATGAGTTGCGATGTATCTTCAATCGCTATGAGCGAGGGCAGAACTGAATCCGTCGCTGGAAGCTCAGCCTCAGCACGAAGGAGGGAGTCGTATGCTTTCTTGGCTCGCCGCGCGTTGGAGATGCGTGTCCAAGTGTCGCCTTCATTCTCTAGGCCATGAGATCGCATCTCCCGGAGCTATGCGAGATGTTAGCACCGCGTAGTTCCACTTAACACTGAAGATTCGGCCTTACCTTTTTCAAATCCTCTTCTTGGCGTCGCACTTGCTCTTGCAGCTCTCTCAAGGTCCCATCCAAACGCCTCGTATAGGCGTGAAAGGCCGTTGCTGATAGTGGCTCTCTAGCAGACTCCTTCTCCGCAGTTTGTCGGTTCTGAGCAAATTTCTGGATCTTCTGCACCGCTTCCTCTGGAACCTCCATGTTGTCCAGGGACAGCTGCACCGAATTTATTCTCAATCGAGACAGTGCAGAGTAGGTGCTTCAGCAAAACATCGAAACGGGCCGCGACGCGATTGATATCCCTCACGTGACATCGGTCCCCTGATTGGAGTTTAGCGTAGCCACGTCCCGCGACTTCACTTCATCTCCGACTGCTCCTTCTCTCGATACTCATTCACCTTGCTGTCCGTCTCCCTTTGATCCCAGCGTTTCTTTTATCGTCTCGCCCCATATTCACGCCTCTTCGCGAGTGGTTCTCGAGACAGTCCTTGTTTCGGGTTCTCTTCCCTGCTTTCCCAGCTCCGACCATCCCCTTACCCGTCGCATCCACCGACATCTTCCATCTCCCTTCACCTTGCCTTCGATCTCCCGCCAGAATCCCAGTGAAGCTTCCCTCTGCTCCTCATTGAAGGGTCCCATCTTACCACTATTTGATCTGCACATCTTCGTCGGGCACTGCCATCACCAACACCACCTTTCTTCCACACTCCCGTCTCTCAAAAGCACCAGATTCCCTCTCCCGATCGCCAAGCACCAGCACGTCTTCCCGTGGGAACCTCTGGTGTACATAGACGATCCATAAAGAAGAAAGCAGATTTCGTTCTTGACATCCGATACTTCACGTAAGTGAACACAGCACAGAACAGTTGCAACAATGTCCGCATCGCCGTCCAACACCCAAACCGGCAAGCGCCCCCTCGAGGATCCCTCGTCACCCTCGGGCCCCAACGATCAGCCCGATGCCAAGCGTCCAGCTCTGGACAAAGTAGTGCGGAATGATGCCGAGGCCGAGACAGACGTCAATAATCAGATCCCCGCTGTCGATGGCGCCAAGGATACCCAGGGTGACACTGTCGTTCCCGATGCACCCAATGGAAAAGGCCCGGCCGAAACTCAGCCAATTTTGTCAACCGCTTCGCACGGTGAACGCGCCGGCTCGCAGTCTGAACAGCATGCGCCGCAGGATGAGTCAAGCTGGATTCACATCCGTGCTGTGATCTCCAGTCCCGAGGCTGCGACAGTGATCGGAAAGGGAGGTGAGAATGTATCCCAGATCCGCAATAAGTCTGGCGCCAAATGTACCGTCAGCGACTATTCACGGGGTGCCGTGGAACGGATCCTGACCGTGAGCGGCTCCCTGGACGCTGTGGCCAAGGTAGGTCTTGATATCATCCATGATCTGCCAGGTCATATACTAAATCACCCTAGGCGTTTGGACTGATCATTCGTACCCTCAACAACGAAAATCTCGATGCCCCCTCCACTGCCCAGTCTAAGACGTACCCTCTGCGTTTGCTAATCCCCCATATCCTGATTGGATCTATCATCGGCAAGGGTGGTAGCCGTATCCGTGAGATCCAGGAAGCTTCTGGTGCTCGCCTCAATGCTTCCGATGCCTGCCTTCCGCTCTCCACAGAGCGCTCCCTGGTCATTCTCGGTGTTGCTGATGCGGTGCACATCGCCACCTACTACGTTGCTGTCACTCTGGGCGAACAATTGATCCAGCGGTTTGGCGGCCATGCGGCCTCGGCCTATGCTACTCGGAGTGGCGGTCCTGCTGGTGCCGTTCCTGGTGGCATGCAGGTTGTGCCGTACGTTCCCCAGCCGGCTGGCGGCCAGTATGGTCACCCCGACGCCTTCAAGCGACACCATCCTCACCCTAACCGGGCTCAGGCTGGTGTTTACGGTGTCCCATACATGCACGGCCAGCCTGCTCCGACCCCGGTTGGCCAGCCCGCTATGCCTTATGGTGCCGCACCTCAAACTCCCTATGCCGCAGCCACACCTCACCAGCCTACCCCCTACGTGGGTGGCCCTCAGCCGACCCCGGGCCGCGGTGGTCCTGCCCCTGCCCCTGCGCCCGTCGGCGGTGCCATGCCTGGTCAGCCACTGACCCAGCAGATCTATATTCCCAACGACATGGTCGGTGCTATCATCGGCAAGGGTGGTGCCAAGATCAACGAGATTCGTCACCTGAGTGGTAGTGTCATCAAGATCAACGAGCCCCAAGAGAACAGTAACGAGCGTCTGGTCACTATTACCGGCACCCAGGAGTGCAACCAGATGGCTCTGTATATGCTCTACTCCCGACTTGGTTCGTCTTCCCCCCCACAATCGACGATTGCCTTTTTGCTCATCTCCTCACTACAGAAAGCGAAAAGCACCGCGTCTAGTCAGCGTTCCTCCCTTAGGAACCATGATTATTTCTTGCCTGAAAAGTCTACGGTGGTCCACGATGATTTTTTTTTCTTTCCTGAATCTCACGCTGAGTGTTATTCGATTTTCTTTCTCGTTGTACCTTATTTGAGGCGCGCGACCGAGCCCAGCTTCCTAATAACCAATCCCACTATTTCTGCGATGCCCCATTGCCCAACTTTCCAGTAGCCTTCGACGCAAGATCTCATCTGCCTTCTCTGCCTTATCGCCCATCGGTTTCGATTATCAGACCCTTGCAAGACAACTACGAGTTGATCACGCTAACCAAAGTCCTAGATCGACCGAAACTTAACATGCTTCATCTCCAACCCAGGAACAGGCGGCAACATCTTCTCCCGAATGGGCGCAATACTCCGTCCAAACTGCTCCGTCTCCTTCGCCTTCTTATGCGTCTCAACACTCTCCCACCCCACAGCAAGAACATGCAGCACCGCCTGTCCCGACAGACTCTTCTCGTGCTTCAGGGGACTGGGCCGGTCGACATGCCCCATCGCCCAAGACTGCGGCCCCGCTTCCTGCGGCAGCTGCTCGACCACTGCGGCGCGGAAGTTGATCAGATCCCCGTTTAGCTCTTTCATCTGCTGCACGGAGAGGTTGTCGGGGAAGGGGAGGACGCAGAGCTCCGTGATGGTGTTCTTGATGAATGTATCTGTGCTTGTCACGGGTGGTTGGAGTGTTGTGTAGATGGCTATCGGGGCTTTGTTTGAGGGGTCGAGGAATGGTTCGAGGGGGAGTGGTGTTATTGAGCCCCGGGCGTCGGACCATTCTGGTGGGTTTATCAGCCTTGACTTGATATATTTTGTAGAGATATATAGTCCAGAGGTGTGCATACGGATTACCCAGACGATCGTGTTCTCATCTTCCACCGTTCGACCCCATGCAGAGCTCCGGTAGCCGCTCTGGTTTTTGGTGGCGCGGAAGGCGTTGAGTAGCATCTCGCCCTCTTCGTTGGCGGGGTCTTCAGGCTTCACCGAGGGCTTCACCTTGAAATAGATGAACTGACTGACAGCTTGCGACATGGTGGACGGTCGTTGTCGGGGTGTTGAGATTACAATTGGGAGCAAAGATAGTAGGTCTGTAGATGAGAAGATGGTGGACTGATGTCACACTGCAGGATGATGTCAGCGTGTCCGGCCTTCTTCATTATAGCAACGCCGGTGATAGAAGCAACTGATAAAGAGAAGAGCTATGTACATCCAATTCCCCGTCTCCATGAAGCAAAGTCCTCTGTACCCAGTTCCGATTAATCACGCCAGGACATGAGAAAGCCAAGCACTGTCCGATGTCGCCAAAAGAATTCCAGATTCCCCAGTTCCTCCAAGCATCGCAAAACAATGTAGTATGCCCTTCACCATTCATCAACGTTCCGAACCTTCGTTTCCTTCTTTTCGATAGCCTTTTTCAAGTTGTCAACCAGGTGCTTGCGGCGCGAAGACTTGGTCTTCCACCGCGAGCTTTCTTCCTGAGCAATAACCGGTCCAACAAGCTCGACACTGCGGAGGCGGCTATGTTTGGCTGAGCCATTGATGCTGGCCCGGAAGTTAACCCCGCGCGATGCTGACTCGGGAGTATGGTAAGCGCTGCCATCGATAGAGCCTCGTGAACCTGGGGTGGCGGGTAGACGGCCGATGTTCTTCCGGGGTGTGGTGTAAGGTGACGCCTCGCGGCTAGCAGGAGCGGGAGAGGAGATGTCTACTCCCAGCTTACGCATCTGGGCCTCAAGGACATCGATATCACTGCTCTTGCTCTCGGCCATGCTCATCATGGTCGCAATAGTCGACGAGACCGCTTCGACGGTGGGCCTCTTGCGCGACGCCTTGGCTACACCATCGGGGCGAGGAATATCTGCGATTTTCGCTCGTAGGAGCGAGACACCTTGTTCGAGATCGGCCATCTTCGCCTGGACTTCAGTAAATGCGGTCCGAAGATCGTGCTGAAGAGCAGCTTGTTCAGCGGAGAGTGGTGCCGCCAAGATTGCTCCTGAGTCGGTGTGCGCATCGAGGGTTTTGCGAATGCTGGCAAATTGCCCGCGTAGCGAAACAATATCCTTCGTCAGCAGTTGGCGGCATTGCTCTAGTTTCTCTTGCACTCCCTGCACGCGTTGCTCCTGAAGATACTGATGGAGAGCATCCACGGTGTCGTCTAGTTTGCTGATATCACGAAGAAAGACTTTCTGGTCTAGGATATCGGCTGGGTGGTCACCCTTCAAGATGTAAACCCAGTCATCCGCGTCGGAGTCTTGCGATGGTTGCTGGTAAAGTAGGAATGATTCGAGAGACCGTGCATTGATGCCCAGGGTGTCAATCATCGAGTTGATGTCCCGATACAGCCGTTCAATCATGCCCGGGATACCGGGCTTGGCAGTTTCACCCATGTAATTCTGATGGGGCAGGAAAGGATCGAGGGTAGACACGGGTTCCACAGGACGGGCGAGATCGGCACGGAGTCGCTCATCCTCGTCATCTTCTGACAGGGAAAGAACCTCTTCTTCCTCAGCTCGCTGAGTAGCTTGCTGAGCACGGATCTGCTCCTCGCGAGCATCATAGCTCGGCTTCCGGAACTGTCCACCCCGTTGAGCCATTTGGGTCAAGGAAGCCTTGCGTGACGTTAAAGCGCTTCCAGCAGGCTGGCGGTTCTCCGTCTTCTGTGAGATGCTCTTTTGTGAGCTGGCACGAACAGGGCTAGGGGAGCGGTATGGCTCGTGGTTGCCCGGCGCTGACGGCGCCGGTGGAAGGAGCGGCTGCTTAGGAATCTCTCCAAACAGTGGCCGAGGGGGCTGTTGATCTTGCTTGGACTTGGAAAGTCCACCGAAGAGACCCGCTGTAGAGCTTTTTTCGGACAACCTGCTAAACGAGCTCTGGGCTGAAGGCTTGGGGCTCGGAATTTCGGTCTCGTCGTGAGTAATCTCCTCCCCGCTGTCAGAGAAGTCCGACTCGTCAGCATCCTGCTCAGAATCCGCGTCTGGGCCGTCTGGAACTGGAACAGCCTCCTCGGCTGGTGGCTCCTTCGCCTTTTGAGCCGTGAAGTCAGGAGGCAGCGGCGCCTCTTCCGGAACAGGAGGTGGGCTTTCGGCTTTCTTTGGTTTCGCCAAGAAGTCTGGGGGAAGAGGAGCCTCTTCCTCCTTTGGAGATTTCTTCTGGGTTACGAAATCCGGAGGCAGAGGAGCATCTTCTTCCTTGGGGGTGGGTTTCTTCTCCGCAACGAAATCCGGGGGAAGGGGAGCTTCTTCGACTGAACTCTTCGAAACATTAGACGAGGCTGATGTGTCACCAGGTGCATAGCTATCCCGGCTGGTCGGGTCAGGAGGCAGTGGCGCCTCTAATAAGGAGAATGGCGGTGTGCTAACAGACTGCTCTCTCTTTGGCGTCACGGTCTTGTCAGAAGGCAACGAGACAGGACTCGTTACCTGGTTTTGCGAGGTAGTCTGTGTAGTAGTTGTGGTTGTGGTATCGCCGAAAAGGGACAGGCCCGATTTGTTTGTCTCACCGAAGGAGAAGCCTGATTTCGGGGGTTCACTGGATGGTTTGACGGGCGGCGTAGGTTGGCCGAATAAAGAGGTCGGTTTGCTCGCGCCGAAGAGGGAAGTTGGTTCTGTCTTGACAGGTTGATCAGCAGCACCAGCATCCTCCATGTCGTCCATCGACTCGGCCGGAGGGCTTGGTTTGCTAGGACTAGACACCATTTCATCGAATGACCCGCCAAAGGAAAATGTATCCGAAGAGGGCTTCTCAGACTTGGGAAGATCGTTGACAGCGGAGCCGTCACCCTTGAAAGAAGATCCAAGAACGAACCCACCGGAGGGAGCACCGAAAGGGTTCTTCACCTCAGCAGGCTTGCTCTGGAATGCCGTGTTTGTTGAAGGCTTGGCTCCGAATGGGGAAGTCGTCGATGTTTTTGAAAATGCACTCTGACCTGTAGACGCCTGCGCGAACGGCGAACCTCCTGTAGGGGCCTTGGCAAATGGAGATTCACCTGCGGGAGCCTTCGCAAATGGCGATTCTCCTGGCTTTGCCGCTGCAAACCCGCTGAATCCGCCTCCACCCCCACCAGAGAACGAGCTGAAGCCCGCACCAGGGGCACTGGGGGCCGTGCCCAAGAGACTCTTTCCAGGGGTGCCGGGCTGCCCGAATGTTGATGCCGGCTTACCAAATCCAGACTGGCCAAATTGTGATTGTCCGACGGTACTTGGGGTGCCGAAAGATGCCCCGGGCTGAGATGGAGTACCGAATGAAGGACCCGCAGCAGAAGGCTTCCCGAAAGCTGGAGTAGAGCCACCTCCCAGGGCGGAAGGGCTACCAAATGACGGCTTCCCAAAGGCGGTTGCACCCATGGTGGATGCTCCCATGCTGGAAGGAGATCCAAAAGTAGCGCCACCAGAGGGCTTCCCGAAGGCAGAGGCCCCGAACGGCGATGGACTGCCAAAAGACGGCTGGCCAAACGCGGGTTGCTGTTGCGCCGGGGCCGTGACCGCGGCGGGTGCAGCAGGCTGGGGTTGAGCCTGAGCCAGTGGTGCCTGACCAGCTGAGACCAAACCAGAATATGGAACATTCTGACGGATAGCGTCGGAGTAGATAAACCACCAAGATGAAAGTACACCATCGTTGTTCAAATGAAAAAGACCAGGTAGAGGAGTCGAAGTCTCGGTGATATCTTCACCCGGAATCGGGTTCAGAACAGTTTCGTTGCTGGACAGGTCAAGCGCAAGGCCAATGACAGAGGTCTCCTCTGCAGACTCAGTCAATGGGGCGGAGGCTCTCTTTGTATCATCGCTGACTTCCGCAACAGTAAACTGACCCGCGAGGGCCTTCGACTCTTCATCACTGGCCAAGGGCTGATCGGACCGAACGATGAGGCCAACATCAGCAGATGCAGTAGAGGATACAATCAGCACATCCTTCAAATGCGGCTTGTAGTCTCGCAGGCGTGCAATGAACTGATAGGCGGGTGTGCGCTGCATTCCAAATCCCATCGTCGAGCTTACTTCAGGTAGCTTCTGGACGAGGAACGGCTGCTGCTTGCGTCGCGTGATGATATAGTAGAAGGACGGAGGATTGCCCATGTCATCTTGAAGAATGTTGGGGGTGTACACCATAAGGAAAATGTCGTTTTCTAGCCAGGCGATCGATGAAACTGTACAGACTTAGTATCAATACCCTGACAGGAGGCATCAATGGTAACTCACTGTGACATTCACCCTCCAGATCAGAGGGCCGGGGGATTTGGTCCTTTTTCGTCCCATCTGGAGTCATCTGATCCGCTGTCCCATCCGCCATGCCGGCTACAAGTTGCTTGCCCTTGTTGCTCCATGCGACACTGCTGACACCGTTCCGCAAAGCTGGGCCATTCGGTCCAGACACCAAGTTTCCAGACTTCAGGTCGGCAATGAACAGCTCGCCATTTACTGTGACCATAGCCACGAGGGTAGAGGTAGGATCGGGGTTTGGCACCAGAGCACGGAGCGAGACACCGTTGGTAGAGACCGACAAGGCCGGTTGCGCATTGCCTTGTGTGAGGCATGATGTTTCAAAGACGGAGATCTGAGGTCCATTTTCTGTGGCCAAGAGCAATGCATCGTCATTGGCAGTAAATGCAACATGTGTTGGGCGTGCAGGGAGCGGAATCTTCGCTTGTGGTTCAAAAGGTCTTGTCTTCTCACTGCCCTCTCCTGCAGGTGCTGCAATGGCTTTTCTGACAGTGTTGGTGCTCGCGACAGCAAGGGAATCTGGGCCAGCACCCACGATAACACCTTTGCTGTGCGCGACAGCTAGAAGTGAGGAGGTTGGGGCGGGCAGGGCATTGCTCGGCCATGGTGATGGGAGTAGGCGGATATTGGCGTCACCGGCGAGGCCTTTGAAGCCGACTTCCTATTATCCTTGTTAGTGGCGGGATTGCAAGCTTCGTTGAAGCTCTGGCGGGTGGCGTACATCAGTGAAGACGTCTCTGAGCTCCGGTCCGAGCTCTGCTGGCGCGTTACCTCCAGTGGAGGCCGGTGCTCCAAAGCCGAAAGACATCGTAGATCGTCAAGTTCTGCTTGAAACGATGAAGTGACGGTCGCCTAGTGGAGAACCGCTCTTCGAAGCATTGATGAACGAAGAGCTCGCAGCGAAGGAGATGAAGAAGACGATGTTTGGAGCGCGGAGCGCTCACGGATTTCAGTTGGTGAATAGAAGGAACGTGCAGAAAGATGGTGGTGCTCTCCCCGTCGGCAGAGGTAGGTGAAAGGAAGAAGAAAGAGATCACGGGGAAAGGTCAAGTGAGTGTTGACCAAGAGAGCTAAGGTGATGTTGAGGTCCCGAAAATGTTGGAGGCAAAAACAGCCCGTTGTGGCCTGACGGCTAAGGTGTCTACTACCAGGCTGCGGGAGCTTCGTCACTCCAAACAGCTCACCTCACACTGTCTTCTCGTCACTTTGCTTCCCCATCTCAATCCTCGACACACCTCCTCTCCCTCCGCTCTTCAAATTTTGAATTAGACGTCGGTTTAGGCCACAGAATTCACCCTCTTCGATCGCACACCCTGTGTCCTCACGATGCCGGGCTTCGACTTCTCCAACTACAACCGCAACGCGGCACTTCACGCCAGGGGTGTTCCCCTTCCCAAGGCCACCAGCACTGGTACAACAATTGTGGGATGCATCTACGATAAGGGTGTTGTGGTAAGAATGACAATGCTCGAAGACTTGCGGTTTGTCTAGCCCAGGGAAGCTGACTTGATGGGTCGCAGATTGCAGCAGATACTAGAGCCACCAGCGGGCCTATAGTAGCAGACAAGGTATGAAAGACATATCTGACGGAAGACCCGACGCCTTTCAGATCGGCCTACGTGGCTCTCCAACTTCGGTCTCGGAAACTGACACTCGCCGTGATAGAACTGCGAGAAGCTCCACTACATCGCGCCAAAGATCTGGTGTGCCGGAGCCGGTACAGCCGCCGACACCGAATTCACCACCGCCCTCATCAGCTCCAACGTCGAACTGCACTCGCTATCGACCGGTCGCGACCCGCGCGTGATCACCTGCATGACAATGCTGAAGCAGCACCTCTTCCGATACCAAGGCCACATCGGTGCGTATCTGGTAGTCGCCGGCGTGGACCCGACAGGAATCGGGCTGTACACTGTGCACGCGCACGGCTCCACAGACAAGCTGCCGTACGTGACGATGGGATCTGGTTCGCTGGCGGCCATGTCGGTGTTTGAGTCCATGTGGCAGCCGGATCTGGACCGCGACGGTGCCATTGCTCTCTGCGCTGAGGCAATCAAGGCTGGTATCTTCAACGATCTGGGCTCTGGTAGCAATGTCGACGTTTGCGTCATTGAGAAGGACAAGCCGACTCAGTTGCTCCGCAATTACGAGAAGCCGAATGAGCGTGGGCAGAAGGAGCGCAACTACCGTTTCCCGCGTGGTACCACCGCCTACTTGAACCAGAAGATTATCAGCAAGGAGGATATGAAGAAATATGTCACTGTTGAGACTTTGACTGGGGATGAGGCTCTTGCTGAGGGTGGAGAGAAGATGGAGGTTGACTCTTAAGGGTTGACCCATCGGGATTCGAGCTGGGGCGCAGGATAGTGGTCTTTTTCTTGGGGCGACTTAATATACACTTGGGTTCATGTCTCACTATTGTACCATTGAATTCATGAAAGACTTGACCTGCTACCGAGAAGTCACTGCTACGAATAATATCGACTGGGCATTTCAGGATTGCATGCTCTTCATAAGGGATGTATTCACATACACTGCCTTCAATTGGCGAAATGTGGGTATCTCTATGGTACTGCAGATTTCCAAGTTCACAAAAAGTACGCGGATTCGACGAACTCAACCTTCGATTAACATGTCTCAAAGGCGGTGCAAGCTAGACATCACACGGCTGGTTGAGACTGGAGCGACCGATGCGAGGAGGTGTAGTAATCTCTCTGACAACATCACGACCCTCAAATTTTCTCATGATCCACATGATATACTCGTACTGGGTAGGCGAGACGCGGCGACCCTCTCGACGATAGCGCACCACACCAGCGTGGTACATAGCACGAACCAACGACGGGTACACGGGGCCGCCATGTTTGCGCAGATAATCGTAGAGCCAGTGGATGAGATGGAATGACCGGGTGGGAGTCAGATGCTGGCAGCACGAGAACGCGATAGCCAGTTGGTGGATGAGGTCGACAGCGGCGTAGGGATCGGGACAATGGCTATCCCGTGGGCCTGGGTGATAGCGCACGAGAGCCTTCTCATCGGGATGCGGGAGAAGAGTCCAAGCCTTGTGGAGACAAAGCTTGAAGGGGGTGTGATTGCCCAGGAGTCTGAGGAGTGACCAGACACTTTTTGAGTCACCGACTCTGGCGAGGCGCAGGCATTCATCTGCAGCTGCAGTGCTCGTGAGGTCCAAGCGGCAAAGCATCCGTTCGAATGTGCCAAAGAAGAGGGATCTGACGCCGTTATATACGGCTGGATCCGTCCAGACATCCGCCAGGGTTGTCTGTGACGTTTCCAGTTTCTCGAGGGTTCTGCGAACAGTCTTGGTTGTCAACTTCCTCAGTTTGAGGTCGACTGCCAGCTGGAGGAGGTTGTTGTATGGAAGATTCAGACCTTGCACTCCATTCATGAGGTCAGCAAGGAAAGAACCCTCCGAATTCTGTGAAGTCATCTCATAGAGATTGAGCAGCATGTAAATCGGTCGGTCTGTGTCGCGTAAGTCCTGATTATAAAGAGGCCCCAGCGCTCGGCGCAGACTTCGCAGTGCCCACAGACGAATGATGATCTGCTGCTGAATCGGCGGGCCCGCGTCAGAGGGTCCTTGAGCAAGACCTTCTGTATACGCGAGCGGCAAGTCCAACCATATTTGGGCGTTTGCAATGGGTCCAACATTGGATACCCTGTGCAAGTAGTCTCGCCATCGCTCGAGCAGCCTGTTCCGATCTTGGTTTTCCAAAGGGGAAAACGCCAGAAGCTCGCTCACGCCCACGATACACTTCGCCGCACAATCCGCGTCAAGGGAACTCAAGAGCTTGTCAGGATATGAAGGTAAGATCACGGTGTCGAGACTGTCGATCGTCTTCAGCCAAGCAGTGATCAAGGCTGATGGCCAGTGTATGTCGGAGCTTGCATCATGCGTCTCAATGACGATTTCCCCTGCAAAGCGAAAATTGCGGGTGTTCAGCAGCTCCTGCATCCAGGTATCCACGAGCACTTTGTCCAAATCCCGGTAGCCGAGGATATTGCAACGACCTATAGCTTTCCACATAGCTCGATAGTGCTTCAACAGAGCTCGCTGGTCCCACAATCCCAGTGTCTTGTTTCTCTCAACCTTGATCTTCGGCAAAGCTTTGATAATCAAGCAAAGCTCCTCTGTCGGTACCAGGCCTAGTTCCAGGGCACGAGTGACCGCATTAAGCACAGCAGTTCGATTGGCCCGCTTGATCTTGTTTTGAACGAACAGTTCCACAGCAGCAAGATAGTTGCCTGCGCCTCGAGTATTGAGGAAGGGGTCGTCGAGAAATTGAATGGCTAGAGTCAAGTCTGTCGCTGAGCGCGAAAGCAGATTGTCGAAAATCTGTCGACTGTAGTGTGGCTCCCGCTGGAGATCAATCTTCAAACGACGAGCGAGGTCTCTGGCATCTTCAATTGCCCAGTCGTGTCGTTCAAGGAATTCTGCCCAGACCTGAGCACGGGTTGCTGGTGGACGGTCGTCGGGGGTTTGCGGTTCGGGAGGTTCAGGATTCTGATCCCAAAACGGTAGCGGAACTTCGGGTACTCCGATTGCATAGCTGCTCAAATCTGTTTGGGGTAAGAAACAAGTCCGCCAAGCTGATCAGCATAGAACACAAACCTTGCGTATCGAGGTGCGCTCGCTGCCACGGGTGATCCGTCCACTTCAAGTGTTCCCTCCCATTGCGACCAAACAGAGACGCAATGTCCTCAACTGGGTCTCTCCCAATCCCCGCCAGCGCAGTATTTCTTCGCTTTGCAAGACGTCTCCGCGCCTCCAGGGGCCCGGGGACACAGCTGCCATGGCGACGTTGGCCGTTGGCGAAGCGACGGAATGTCGCGGCGAGCAGGTCATCGCTGATCCAGGGATGGTCGGTGCTTGGTAAAGGACTTTGCTTTAGGGCGTGCCGGCAGGCATGCCTACCGAAAGACATGGAGGCAGCAATGGCATATGCTCGTCAATTGGTGAGTGTAGTCGGGAACGTCTCATGTCGACTTTGGCCTCAGAGGTCTTGGCGTTTAATGACTAATCTGGGGACGGGCCAATGAGAGGCAGTTAATTTACTGCAGTCAAGTATGGTGACTGTTGACATGAAAACAAGTTGATTGAATAGTTGAAAATTTTCCCTATTGCTTTGAAAACTCTTTATTATTGACAGGAGTAGCTTGGTGTTTCTCGTGATCCGTGGAACACAACAATAAAATGCGTGCAATCGAACTGCAATGCCAACATGCATCGGATCCACACTGCTTCAAAGCCCGAGCAACGACATCAAATCCAATTTCAATTTGCAGGAGAATGAGAGGATGAGAATAGTCTCGCAACCGTGCGCCAATGTAATGCATAAATACAAATGCTGTCCGCCCGCAAATGGTATCTCATGCTAATCATGCCGGCAAAGACAACATGAACGGTGAGATCAACATATGAAACTCGTCAAGAACAATGCAACTTTGTCCCCCGAGACCACCTCAGAGCGACTCCCCTGGCCGAGGCTTCCTGCCCGTGACCACGTAGAAGTCCATATAGGCATGGATATTCCGGTCCTGTATACTCTTTCTCACATCCACGAGGAACACCTCGATCTCAGGTTTTGACCAGCCCAGCGCAAGGAACGGTTTGTATGACCAGCCAGCCAGAGCATCGAGCCAGTTACTCTCGCTCCACTTGCCAATCGTTTTCAAGTGTTCATCAGTTGGCCAGGTATTCGTGGGGACCTTATAAACCCGCTGCTCAACATCCACGAATCCCACCTCCTTCATCCAGCGCTCAATCCGAGGCGCGATGCGGAACTGTCGTGAAGGTTCCACATCCTGGCTTGAGCGCATGTTGAGGTCGAACCAGTCGTGTAGTGCGAATGCGCTGTATCCATCTGGGTTCTCGGGGGGCATTGTATCGTCGTCGCATTTCGGTTTCGGGTCCATTTCGTGGCATTCGATGTATGCACCTGGTTTGAGGTGTTCATATGTTTTTCGTAGGAGTCGTTTGAAGGAGGGCATAGCACCGGTCATGTTGCCGATGTGAATGAAGTCAAAGTAATTAGCTTCCCATAGCCACTCGTCCTCTGTGGCGTCGTCGACTAGAAAATGGACGTTCTCGGGTACCTCGGTTGGTTGAACGGGTGATAGATCTGTTCCTGTGATGGCAGCATTTGGGAAGAGTGGCGCTGTAAGGGAAATCAGTAAGCAATCACCTGTCATTCATGATCGTGATTGTTGGGGATAGCAAGCATACCCATTTCGATTGGCCAGATCCCAGAGCCGGTGCCAATATCAAGGATCTGTTTCGGGTTGTCGAGAGGGACATGGAACAGTTTGTTATTCATGACCAGTTTGAACATGTGATGTTGCATATCGAGGCGATCAAGCTCCTGCTCATCGTTGGGATATGGATAGGCTAGCGAGAGTGAGACAGAGCGCACTGGGCAATGTGGAACAGTCAGTGCACTTACCTCCCTCATGGTACTTGTGATACCGTCGTCCATTTTCCATCGGATAGTCCGTTACACTGTCCGTCAACGACTGGGTGTCACTGTTGTTGCTCCATTAGTGGTGTCCAAGAAGCATATCCGACAAGAACTGGGAAATAGGCGATATTGTACCATTCACGCCTTGGGTCCTGCATTCCATCAGCTCGTCTGCAACAGTAGAGTGAAATCAAAGACAACCGGTGTCAATAGCCTCGTGCGTTGGGCCAATGCGGCGTGAGTATGAACCAAGGAACGGACGGTAAGTACTCACAGAAGCCTTTGGAGCCATCATGCTCGCTTTGGATGGTATCCAGGTGATTGACGAGAGCAGCTAGGCGTTGGAGACCCCTAATGAGGGTGATACGGGAGATTCGGCCGGCACCAAATGGAAGTGATTCAAACCAGTCGGAGATGGTTGTTATCGTGAGAGACTGGGGATTTAGAGCGATTAAGATCCAGCCCTCGTAATCAACGAAAGCTTTTTTTGGTGTTGTGGGCGCTAGGTCGAACGTACTTGGTAAGTGTGCATGTAGAATGGAAGATTTGGCGATCCTCCATTTCATGTCCAACTTGGAATCATCATTCACAAGTAGAGTCTTGGAGGGAAGTAGTCGGAAGAAAGAAGTAGCTTTGATAGAGGACAAGCAGAATAGTATTTGTCAAGTTTCAAGGATTTTTTTGCCGCGAGCCCGACAGCTTGGGTTAAGTTATAATTTGGCAGGACGGGAAGACGATCCGGGACAACTATAAATCAAATACTTGCGAGCAGCCGTGGGATCGACAAGGGAAAATGTCGTGACGGAAATTCTCAAATCATCAACCAGACCCGCCGGGGGAGTGGAGTTAGGGCGTGCATGGATGGGGTACAAGGTTGGGCCCGACTATACCAACTTGCCCAGTCCATGGATGTCATCATGTTGGGCAGGTACTAGGTACTTGGCGGGTCTAGAAAGTCGCTTCGGGCGAATTATACAAGGTGATTTGAAAGTAGGAACACAGGCGGGGATCCTGGAGACACACCCTTAGAAGACATTGATGATGGAAAAGAATCGAGATAGCCGTAAGAAGAAATGAAGGAAACATCAAAGATTCCCTTACAAAGGAAATGCGCTGCTGGAAATCTCCGGGCAAAAGTATGAGTCTTCTTTGCTTTGCACCGTGAGAAAGATTGGGACAACGCTCATCGAGACAGGAATCGTAATACTCATCGATATTCGGGGCGGGCTGACATGCATATCAAACCCCGAAATACTTTCTGTTAGTGAATTATTCCTCGATCTACCATGCCTACAACATCATCCTAGTCTGAACAACGCCCGAGTGATAATGATCAAAACCTCTCTGCCCACAACGAGACTGATGCGGACCTCCAAGACAATAAACATCGCGGAAATCTAGTTCGCCCGTGGAGCCTTCCGCTAACCATCTCAGGTTCCTCGGTTCTGCCTAGAGCTACATCTTGTAGGGAGGCAAGTGGACCCAAAATCCCATGCAAAAGAATCATCGAATAGTCCGCTTCAACAAGAATATGACCCTACAGCATTGATCGACCAATGGCTGCCAGTCCCATCCACCTGGGAATTAGCAACCCACCCAGCCACGAGGCCGCTTCATCCTTTGCGCTGGAACAACTACGACGCCATAGCAATGGAAGCGCGCTTTTGAACAAGTGTGCAACAGCCCTACAGGGCCATCCTCGCCACTATTGATCCCCGATAGGTGCCCCGAAATTAAAGGAGGATTCAAAATGGACCAAGATTCATGATTTGAAAAAAGAGTGTGTCGCTCGGATACTATACTACATCGAGGGCAGCCATGATCCCAGAGTCGTCTGATCGGCGATTGTGAATGCTCGGCCCCGCAGGAAGTGGCGGGCACAGAGGCCCAAGGTGGAGCTGTCAAAGAAATTCATCAGTGCTACGATGAATGATTTCAATTAGAAGAATGAATGCTATTTTGTAATTCCTTCGCATGATGCCGACTCCCATGCAAGGGCTCTCCGTCAAATTCTATCATGCTAGGAAGATTTCCCTAAGCTGAATTCTGCAGACCAGGACGAATCGGGTTGGTTGACAGCATCGTACCAACGTACAATCTAGTTTCGACCCCTCCGGAACAACTCCATGTCCTTTGGCGGATTCGGGCACGAGTGCTGCTAGTCTCCTGCCATATTGAGCTCTAGCGTTGACAACTTGATATGCGTATGTCAGAAATAGCGTCGTTTTCGACACGAGATGCCCATGATAACATGAGCGGCTGGTTCATGCCCCTCTCGCAGTCGCAATTGGGTCGTCCTGAATAGGATCCAGTCCGTTAGTGACATGTTTCTGTGGCTAGCACCGAACATCAACACGGCCCAGAAAGTAGAGTTTTGGGCGGGATGGATTTGTGTTCGAGAAGATGCTCAGGAAGAGGAATAAGATGACGGGAAAGCGGGAACCCAGCCGCTCGGTTCCATGTGTACCTCGTACCAGTCGTAGACTCGTAGGGCAGAGGGGGGATTGTTCGGGATCTGGACCATGCATGTCGCGATACCGACGATCCGGAATGTCTTTTATCCCGGCCACCTGTACGTGATAGATAGAGAGTCGCTCTCGATCAAGAGCATTGCCTGTTCAGGATTGTCCTGGAGATAATGACCATGTCTCTTCTCGGTTGGCAATCCAGCCGCGAGTTCTGTGTGCGCCGTCCATGTCGATCAAAACTCAAAGACAACCAGCTGTTTCAGAGTGGGCATATCGATTGGTAGACATTGCAAATCCAATGTCCCACACCAGAGTCCCGAACAGTCGAGGCTTTACCTCATTTTGTGCGGAAAACCTTGGCATCTCAACAGCCAGGTCAAGCCATGCGCCTAAAGTGGTATGTACTCGGAGTACTCCGAAATCAGGGAGATCATCTCGCGGACAGATCGAACACCACCACTTGCATCGATCCAACTGAATGGAAGACCCTGCAGGCAAAGATCCCTGTGACGATCCAAAAATAAGTGGCTTCCGGGGTACTGGGATCCCATTGCTAGGGAACCCTGGGGCGGCGTGTTGATAATCGGACGAGTCAAATAAGGTCGCCCTGACCCGACGACGGGGAAAGTCTCGGGGGTCCCAGTCTGTCGGTAACTCCGCGGGTGTCACTTTCGAGACGGCGCCTTTGAAGATGGGCTAGTACTTTGGCTTTGATATGCCCTTTTTCGCTCCATTGCCGATGTGGCAGGACCTCTTTGTCCACTTGTGATAGTTCTGTTTCGGGCTTGGTCGTGACCGATTGCTCCCGTGCCGGTGGAGACGGTTGTGGTCGATGGCCAGTCTCGCTTGAGGAGCCTCGCCAAACTTTGCTTCGTGACCGTAGCGCCAGGTGGTCAACTACGGAGTACTCAGTACCTTGTTCGGCGTGGACGGTGGTATCCGAACATGTGGTTGCGCCCTGCAAGACATATCGACCACCAGAGATAATTTCTGACTCGCAAGCTCCGCAAGACCCTTGCTGGTTGGAGACAGCCCAAGTCGATATCGGGTTACACTGACCCCAGGGCCCTGGTAATCAGGCGAACCCTGCAGATCCTATGGGAAGGCGGCTTAGAACGGAGTTTGTCATCTCCAAGTCAAAGTACTGAACGATAATTACAATGTTCCGTGCGATTTCCGACTGTCAATAGGAGTGCTTGGTACCAGATAATAATCGTGAAGGGGCAATGTATAGATAAGAAGCAATAGGAGTAGAGAGAGACCAAGATGCCAACACTCCAAGCTAAGAACAAAGCACAATCCTTGACGTGGCTAGCCATGACAGTCAATCCCTGTTTTTCCCGTGAGACAGAAGCAGCATTATCTCTCAGTCGCTTCATTTCTTTCTTTCAACCAGGTGTATCTCTCACTCAGCTTCTTTGTTCTCTCGGTAGGGAAATAGGTTGTACTGATCAACCAGAACACGGTGCGAGGGTGCGTCCCTAGAAGAACCAATCTGTCGCCAAGTCCTCGCAACGCAGCCAGATAATTCAGCACCATACTAGCGGTCGTGTGTGGATGTATATGCGGTTGTAAGAGAAGATCTGTAGGCGAGGAAATATCTCGGGGCTATCGACGAGCAGAAAATTCGATCAAAATGCCGACGTGAGTCAGTTTGAACCGAACCGATAGAGCTTCGATTTTTCAGAGAAAAGTTCCTTGAGAAAAAGTCGCTGTCACCCAGACGGCAAGTACTCGGTACCTAGCGATGACCTCCAAACCATAGGAAGACTTCCGATGCCGAGTTTGTAGTTGGCGGCTTCTATTCGGGTCAAGTTCGCATTCGATCTGTACAAGTCCTAAGGTACCTACTCGGTACTAAGTCTGAGGAGAGACCTTGGGCCATCATCATGATTTTAGCGGCTTAGACGAGTTCAGGTGGTCTTTTAGACAGCAGTATAAATTCCGGTGGCAGGAGAAGTTGACCGCTCCTTAATGACAAATACTGACCTGGCTTCCCCGCAAAAGCATCAACCATTAGCATGGGTCCATCTCATCAACTGATGTTATTTGGTCAACATCGGAGTAGTTCAAAACAGCCATCACCAATAAACAACAGGTCGAGAGTGTGTGGTAACAATGCCCTGCTGGCGATGATCGTCCTTCCAGGTGCACAGGCGGGACATAGCTGTCTCGGCTACCAGCATCGTCCAATCTGAGAAGAGAAAAAGCAAAGCCAATCGTGAAGAGGAGAATCGAAGAGACCGAGAATTTGGAATTGTTGATGCGAGGAACTTTATAGTTCTTCCTGGTGGAGAGTGTCTGGACCAATCGGCTGGCCGAATACTACGCAGGAATGTATGAACGACGCGGGTCGCTCGCTGTCAACCTGCACCAAGAACTGCAGACATCTCTATCCATATACAAATCTGTTCCTTTCGACCAATAATTCTGGTTTTCTGCACTTTCCAGATTCGCTCAGGAACCCCTCCGAACTGGTCCCACTGCATGGCCGGAACCGAGTGGCTGGCGTCGCGGCTCTGCAGGGTGTTGCAACTACGAACTATTTGTCATTCTCTACACAGTAACGCCGTGGAGACACTACTAGAAATCCAGAATAGGAAGAGTTGTATTGAGGCAAAACAAGGTAAAAGAACTCAGAGGCTCGATTGCATGACGGTATGAGCAGTCGAGGTGCTTTAGCTGGTGGCAGACAGGATTCTTTCCACCGACGCAACATTGCCTTCCATCGGCTGCACCTTATCGGTTCTATGAGGCATGTGAGCTATGTAATCCCTTAAATATAGGATCAGTCATACCTGGTCTGAATGCGGATATCAGTTTGTACTCGGGCAATTCCCTCCTGGTGGATGAGGGTGTGCGCGAATCCGATCAGTCGCGCGACGTCATCCCATGGTCCCTCTGCACAACGGTACTCGTATCAGTATTCGACTCGAATCCCATGTGCTTGTTCAATTAAACATGAATTGTGGTGGACCCATACCGAGCGTTGTTCCCGTCGCATGCATCTGGAATTTCAGGCCTGATTGCTGTGTCAGACGCTGAATGTCAGCAATTTGCTGAGAGAAGGATGCATTCTGTGACCCGATCTGCAGATACCAATTTGTGAGTTTATAGATCGTGATCGTGTTGAGACTCTCCTACCGGGATCAGAGAAAAGTCAGCTGTGCACCTCGAGGGTGTCGCCAGGGCAGGGGTCGTGGTGGCCATTGCGATGTTCGTGGTGATCGTAGAGGTTGTGGAGTAACGGAAGATGCGGAGGTTGCCCAACTAAATGAGTCAAGTGGGATGCAGCGTCTTATGTACTATGCCTTTCGTCTAGTCATTGTGACGTTGGGTGATGAGGAGAAAGTGTATAAAGAAACTTCATGATGAGGCAATAGGGAAAGTTAGAGAAGCTTGAGCGTATTGACTGTTTATATTATAGCTCTAGTAGTATGTCTCATCCACGGTTCTTCCACGCCTCTGGGCAGGTTCACTCCCAGGCACATAAATGTCCTCGAACAGTATGTCTGGCCTGGGCTCTGGTTCCGGCATCTTCTCAGCAGCTTCGACCTCGCTGTTCACATGGTTTCGTACTTCCTTGTCAATAGCCTTGGCATCATCCTCTGACAGAATCCCCCAACCGATCAGTTTTGACCTCAAGTTGGTGATGGGATCGTTCCCGCGTTCCCGTTGCAATTCTTCGCGGCTTCGATAGGCTATGCCAGGATCTGACATGGAGTGTCCGGCATACCGGTACGTGGCATATTCATACAGAAGTGGGCCGTTGCCTGCCCTCACGTATTCGCGACCGTGTCTGACAGCTGCAAGGACAGCGAGAACATCCATTGCATCCACCCGCAGCCCGGGGATATATTGGCCTCGCTTGTAGTACTCGGTCGAAGCAGAGGCTCTTTCTGCAGCTGTTCCCATTCCATACTTGTTGTCTAACCAGCCCAGTCAGTGATATTGAACTCCACGCTTCCATGCGGAGAAACTCACTCTCGCAGCCAAAGATAACGGGCAGATCCCATAGCTTCGCCATGTTGTACGACTCGTGGACTTGACCTTGATTCGCCGCACCATCACCAAACAGGTTGATCGTAACATTCCCCGTGTTGTCATACTGCTGGGCAAACGCAATACCAGTTCCCAGAGGCACATTTGCACCCACGATACCATTACCCCCGAAGAAGCTCTTCGTATACATGTGCATCGAGCCGCCCTTTCCATGCGCAATTCCGTCCCGACGACCGAGGAGCTCGCCGATAATCGATCTGATGCTACCGCCACGCATCAAGGTATTGCCGTGGGAGCGATACGCGGTAATGAGCTTGTCTTCTTTCGTGATGGCATGCTCAATTCCGACTGCGACGGCTTCTTGTCCCGTTGACAAATGGCAGAAGCCACGGATTTTTCGTTGCTTGTATAACCCATCTGCTGCCAGCTCCATGCGTCTGCTCAGGTTAGAGACCGACCCTTAGCCAAGCTGCCAAGACATAGACATACCTGATTGTTGTCATGTCTCGGTATAGTTGCTTGAGCTGGCTCTTGGTTGTTTCGACCGAGTAGGATGGTGGGTCGAAGTTGTATGTCTCGAAGCTCGTGTCCGGGATAGGGACTTTGAATGGCACATCGTCCTCCTTAGGACTCTGTCAGTTCAGGCTCTGGTCTCTGGTATCTTAACACGTACAGCTGGTATGTCCTTCAGGGCTGCTATTTGGGCGTATCGGCGGGTGGTTGTGTGCAAATGTCCCGGGTTGGCGCGCAGGGTGGACACGCACAAGCCCAAAGGCATCAAACAACCTTTGATCCCGGGCCTCATACTGAGAGTTGTAGGACAGCAGCTTCCTATGTCAGGCTCTTGTGATAAGTATCCCTCTCAATCCTGCGAGCATCTGATGACGCAATGGTGAATTCATGCCCAATGCCCTTATCCGGTCAAACTCGTATCTCAGCAGTCTGGAGGCATGCACAAACAAGCGACTCATCAAACTTTGCTATCATGTCTTCGCTTTTTGGGGAAGTAAGGCCATGGATTGAGGACATCAACACCATGAGGAGACCTTCATGAGTTGCATTTGCTCACTTGGGGTATATATCTTCACGGCCATTCCTCACAACATTCGATCATCAGCCTTATATTGAGAAACAACAGCCACAGATGCTGAAGAATCCTTTAACGTATCCAGTCAGCCTATACTGCTCCATGTCACCATCATCTCGACGATGATATTGATCATTGTTGACAAAAGGTCACCAGCTTCAACCAGATAAGCGGGACCGCGGATAAACCATTGTTCCGCTATGACGCATCGGCCCCACTCGTATCAACAAGTGAGCCCTTGCGCTTTCTGCCGTCAAGAGCTACGTGAGGCTCAACAACGATCATTTCCCTCTTCTCTCAGCTCATGGACCCTCCGAAACTCCTGTCAACTCAGATGACGCGTTGCTCTTACGCGTATGAGTAAAGCGCTCGAGACCCGAGAACAGCTCCTTCATGCGCCTCAAATCAGCAACTTCGCATGGTGCGCCGGTCTGCAGCCCACCCTCTCCGGGGTAGGGCATCTCGTGGTCGCCAGCCAAAGCGAAACACGATCAGAGAAGATCAGGTCCCAGAGGTCTACCAAGAATTGCTGGAAGAAGCTGAAGCTCGAGACCCTGATCAATTTCACTCAGACCGGCCGATCAAGAGACGGAGGGTTGGGGATACGAAGGCCATACCAGTCGCCTCGCCTGGACCGGAACAGCCTGGAAAGACAGAAGCGACAGGCACAGGAGAAGCGCCAGGCACAGGAGAAGCGCCAGGCACAGGAGAAGCGCAACAGATCCAGACCGTTTACGACTCGACAACAGGGGACGAATCCGATTTCGAGGATGTTGAATGGGAAGATGTGGATGTCCAACAACCGGTGCCAGAGCCGTCAAGCGCAGGCATCGGGCGTCAAAGCAATGACGAAACGCTTCAGATTACTCTCGATTATGAACCGGAAAAGCGCAAGAAGACTGTCCGGAGGCGAAAACCAGTCACCGCGGCTGAGAAGAAGCTGAGGTTGGAGGTCCACAAAGCTCACCTGCTTTGTCTTTTGGCGCACACGTACTCCCGCAATCGATGGTGCAATGACGCCGAGCTTCAGGTGAGATTTGGCTCGCGCGCATCCCTTTGATCAAAATCTAACTTGAAATAGAAGTTCCTGAAACGGATGCTACCCAAGAGGATCGTTGCGCTGTTAAATCCCGAGGAAGATAAGCCGTCATACGCCAGGTCTACCACCTTCATGGATGGCCTCAACCAAGCCGCCGATATTTTCCTTCGGAGGTTTCGTGTTACCAGACCAGGCTTGAAGAGAGCTCATTGGGCCGAGGACCAAGCTCAGCTGAAGAATAAAATAGTATGGATTGCCAAAAGCTGACCCAAACTTGTACTGCAATGTGACTGACAACAACTAAGGAATCTATCCGATCCGATGCCGAAACACTTCTATCCAAAGAGGACTTTCGATCGCAAGCAAAGACAATGCAAGGATCTCGAGACTTTGGGGCACAACTGTTTTGCGCGCTATTGCGGGCGGTTGCGGTGGAAGCGAGACTTGTGTGCTCATTGCAGCCACTGCCCTTTTCTGGAACGACCAAATATATGACGCCGTCCAAGGCTACGCCGCAGTACATTGTCGTTTCCTCGGATGACCACGAAACTTCGACGGACGAACGCCAGAAACCAAAGAGTCACTCTCCGACGCCGGGGAGAGTCAAGCGGATTGGACGTCCTGAATTCATCTCGCGACCTGCCCAGACATCAGCACGCCTTGGTAGGCAGTCTCGATTCCGGTCACTGACAGGACTAACGCCCGCAGGCTCACGCCCGACCCCGCGAGAATCGTCATTTCCGGTTTATTGGGTAGAGGCATTCAATGAAGGCGCGCAAAAATGGATACCGGTTGATCCTCTGGTGACAAAGTCCCTCGCCAAGCCTTCAAAATTCGAACCTCCCGCAAGTGATCCCTACAACAGTATGTGCTACGTGGTTGCTTTCGAAGATGATGCCTCTGCAAGAGACGTCACTCGGCGCTACGCAAAAGCTTTTAATGCGAAGACTCGCAAGATTCGAGTCGAGTCCACCCGAAACGGTGACAAATGGTGGAATGACGCGCTCCGAGCATACGAAAAACCATTCATTGACGACCGCGATGAAGCCGAGATCAGCGAATTGACTTCGAAGTCGGCGGCCGAGCCTATGCCACGCAATATTCAGGACTTTAAAGATCACCCCATTTATGCTCTTGAGCGACATTTACACCGCAATGAAGTGATATTCCCAAAACGTGTCATTGGCCATGTTGGATTGAGCAAGACTACCTCCAAAAGTGACAACTTGGAGCCAGTCTATCGACGGAATGATGTACATATCGTCCGCAGCGCCGACAAGTGGTATCGCCTGGGTCGTGATGTCAAGGTTGGAGAACAGCCTCTCAAACATGTCCGTGCCGCGCGACCTAAGAGCGATTTCCTCAGTGATGAGGAAGAAGCCGAGCCGGAGGAAACAGCACTCTATGCGGAATACCAGACCGAGCTCTACCAACCGCCACCCGTGGTCAATGGCAGGATTCCCAAGAATGCTTATGGGAACTTGGATATCTACGTCCCGAGCATGGTCCCCCCTGGCGCAGTACATATCAAAAAGCCTGACGCTGCCCGAGCTGCACGGCTGCTTGGTATCGATTATGCAGACGCAGTCACGGGGTTTGAGTTTCGAGGACGTCGAGGCACAGCCGTCTTTGGGGGAATTGTCATTGCCAGCGAATACCAGGAAGCGCTTGACGAGGTCCTGAAGAGCTTTGCGGATGAAAAGCTGCGTGCTGCACTCGAAGCTAGGACCGCTGAAGTTCTTCGCACTTGGAGGCTTTTCTTGGTCAAACTTAGGATCGCGGAAAGAGTGAAAAGCTATGCTGCCGATGATGAAGAAATAAGCGGTGATGCCTCTGAGATGAGCGTTGATGAAGCGGAAGAAGCTGGTGGCGGGTTCCTCCCAGAATCAGACGAGCCGGTGCAAAGTCCACCTTCAGGGCTGTTTGGGGTGGCCTCGAGGGCAGGAAATGTCTCGAGTGAGGTCTCTCATGTACTCCATACGGGGCAATTGGAGGAGGATTTCGGAGGAAGTTTCATGCCTGAGGATGAGGGTTCGAGTCTGAGGCCCTCGGTAGCCGAAGAGGGCCACCAAGATCCTGCATCTGAAGGAGGACTCCTCCACGAACCCACCGATGACGGTCTCACGGCCAATGCCTCAATCGCGGCCCAACAATCATCGGCTATGCAAGGGACCAAGAAACCAAGGCATTCGAAACCTCCTCGCTATGAACTGATCGTGGTTCCAAATGAAGCCAAAGCGTCAAGCGAAGAACGCTCTGTCACTGTTGACCTTGCAGCGTCCAACGAGGGATCATCCGCTCAAGCTCCTATTACGGTGGACTCGTCGACGAATGGCGATTCAAAATCGGCCAGTGTGGATATTTTGTCACGGCCGCCATCTCCCCAGAAAGCACCTGCACGGTCTCCGCCTCCAAAGGACTCTGATAGTGAGATCGAGAAAGGTTCTCTACTGTCTGAGGACCCTGAGGATGAGGATGCAGTGCCAGACTGGCTGATGTTTGATGAGTGAATTTTCATTTTCACGTACATGTTTGGCAATCAAATAGCCATCTTGATGGATCTTTCGCCCCGACGAATATACCCCCAACTACTACTTAGGAACCTGTGAAAATTGTGCCTTCTGATTCGCTTATAACCCTTTTTCTAGATGATTCCTCCTTCTCCACGCTATTTCCCTTCTGTTTAGCCTTGGCATTCTGTCCTTTGGCTCTTACTACTACTGCTACTATCACTACTAACTACTACTATTGTTTCTATTTTTCCTATTGTTTTTCTTACTGTTTCCTCTACTATTCTGCTACGGCTACGGCTACTTATAACGCTTTAGAGCCGCCTTCCCATTCTCTGTCGTTACGTGGCCAGTCTCAGGATACGCTCTATCCGGAGCAGCAAGGATGCCTGGGATAGTTTGGAAGGAGGGAAAACCATGGTCCATCCCACGAAGGGTTCTCTTAAGAGGATGCAGATCTATCTTGTGGTAGTTTGGAAAGAGGCGAAACAAATAGACAGCATGGACAAGTTAGTCTTATTTCTCGATCTTTTACCTGGCACGTAACACCTGGATTACCCCACAGTGTCAGAGCCCTTGGCTCGCTCCCAGGAACTCGCGTGGAATGCGAAGGATAGGTATGTGTCTTCCCTTAAGAAGCTCTGCCGGACGATGTTTGGCAGTCACCAACTCGACATACTTGTTATTTTGGGACAAAGTTATATCCACTTTTCATCTAATAGCTCGCCTTCGGTATATCACATAAAATATAATTAACACTTGTCAAGCAAAATGGCCGCGATTTCGGACCTGGGAAGATTTTCGATTATTCAGCCATTTCCGTGATGATCATACTTCATTTTATGCCAGACTACTGATTTCGAAAGTCATTTATGCGTTCAGAATGATCAGACTGAGAGATTTAAGCAGCTAGGATTTAAGGATGGTTTCGAAATTCAGACCCTCCTACATTTGTTTGAATGAGCTCTGCATTGCTGGTATGTATTGAATTCCATGTATGTGGACAACACTTATATCACACGAAGTGAATCCTGCAAGACCCTCCTTCCAATCGTATCCATCTCCTTGATAATCGTCTTGATCTTGGTCTCTGTGAGTAATGGACTGAGTGCACAAATCCGCAAGACCAATTTTCCATTGACCTTGGTAGTTAGAATGCCGCCCACATTCTCGGCCACCAGTTCCTTGGAGATGGCGCTATTAAGAATATCGAGCTCGTGCTCAGTTTTACCGGCCGGAGCAAACCGGAAGGTTAGGATCGCCAAACTAGAAGCACTCGTCACTTCCCAGTCCGGTGTTAACCTAAGCTGCATTTCTGCAGCTTCAGCCAGTCTGCATCCGTGGGTAATCACTTTGTCAACCTTCTCCACGCCCAAAATCCGTAATGTAAACCATAACTTCATGATCCGAGCTGGCCTTGTTAATTCCAGACCAAGATTCCAAAAGTTTGGTATGTCTTCTCCGTCTCCTGCGTCTCGTATGTATTCCGCATCCGTGTGAAAGCTCCGCGAAAGAAGCTCTTTGTTGCGAACTAGAAGGACGCCACATCCATACGTCTGGAATAGCCATTTGTGGGCATCCCACGAGATGCTGTCTGCACCCTCTAATCCATCTAACAGTGGTGCTTCCGAACCCGAAAGTAAGGCAGATGCCCCATATGCGCCGTCCACGTGAATCCATAGCCCTTCTTGGCGGCCGATGTCCACAATGTCATGCAGGGGATCAACACTACCCGTATTTGTTGTCCCACAGCTGGCAATAATCACGAAAGGGGCGAACCCTGCATCGCGATCAGACTGTATTGCCTCCTTCAACGCGGGTATATCCATGCGAAAGTGCCCATCGCTCGCAATCTTGTGGATTTGTTTATTTTCGAATCCTAGAATTCGAAGTCCTTTGGCTACAGACGAGTGTGTCTGGTCGGAAACATATGCTACCCCGACAGGCCATTTCCCACGCGGAATTGTATGGTCTCGAGCTAGAACCATTGCCGTTAAATTAGCCACTGAGCCTCCAGAAACTGATAAACCCGCAGCTGTGCTAGACGGCAGACCAGCCTTAGACGCCATCCATTGAATCAACTCAGTTTCGATTGCGCCGGGTCCGGACCCTTGGAATCGGGATCAGGAGAAAGTGTTGAAGGCCGACGTGATGGTTTCACCAAGCCATGAAAAGGGGGATGCAGGTCCTGGAATGAAGCCGAAAAATCGAGGATGGTTCATGCGCATTCGATAGTCAAATATCTCAGATGCTTCCTTGAGGACCTCTTCCACAGAGTGCATCGGTCCTGGTATTCCGTACTTTTTCAGATCAGCCGCTTTTGCGGTGTTGGCAGTCTTGACGATATCGTCCTTCTCGATATTCAGGTTGATGTCTCGGAATATGCGAGCCACCTCGTGGACGGCGTCGACTGCAGTATGGATGTCGGATTCCCAGGATAAGGCGAGGTTGGTGTCTTCATGATTTGCCATTTCATCACGGCTATGGACAAGACCGCTAAAATTGCAATCCATTGGTGGGTGAGAGGTGGAATTGTAATCAAACCATCAGCCGTCGACGAATGTGAGTGCAGCCAAATTTAAATATCTCTGTGAACTGCATAGCGGAATCATAATTCCGTCTCCTCTACTCCCTAAGTTCTCACACCTCCAGGAGGTTCTAGAATCTTTTGAGAAACTTTCCAAGGTTCGAACCCTGGTTGTAGTTGGAGAGGAGTTGCAAGGGGCACGTTGGCGGAGACGGATAAGAGAATATAGTTGGCCAGCATAAGTGAGGCGGCGCAAGTTTCACCTATTTAAGAAACACGGACGGCGGCCCAGCGATACCCCGCCTCCTATGGACTGGAACTGCTGTTTCTGCCATTGGTGACCGCCTGGTAAAGAACTCGATAACGTATGAAGCACATTCTTGATATCGAGACAATCATCCACCCTTACAATATTACTCGTAGCTGTAGGAGCATCCTACGCCCTATACAGTAGATTTCGAAAGCCCCATAGACACACGCTTTTCTTTTCCAGCGCCCTCCTCTGATTGTGCTTAGCTGAATTTGGCCAGAGAAGATCCCCAGTGTTGGGGGTGGTTGGTGTAAGGCGGTATGATTGGTTGTAGGGTATCCTGAATCTCGGTGATGCGGACTTGGCTCTCTAGTGGGGCACTAGGAAAGAAAGCGTGTGTGTCTAGGGGGTAATCTGTTTTCGAATCTACTGTACCCTACGGCCTACGCTCTACACCCTACGCTCTACACCCTACGCTCTACGCCCTACGCCCTACGCTCTACGCCCTACACGATCCGCCCCAAACCGTTTTCGAACATATAACTACCAATTCCGCAAGAAAGCCTCCATGAGCGTACCTTCTGAGCGTACCTTTGGCGGTGATGATGACACGCAATGCTATTATACGACCTGCTACACGTGAAGGTTAGTCGTCAGATACATTAATCAGCCTGGAGTATTCTCTAAATAATGTATGCTATAGAAGTGCCTCTTCTATTAGCAATGATGCGGGCAACTGCAGCAGAACAAGACGTTCCGGAGGCCGTTACAGCAACCGAATCTGATCTCCTAAATACGTTGGCGGTCACCCCATTGTTTCCTAATGAGCCTGACACACAGGCAAGTGGTGCGCAGAAGGGGAAAGCGTTGGTTATCGAAGCCTCAGAAGGTGAGGTTGCTGGTATGGCTCTCTATTTTACCACATATGTCGCATGGGCTGCGAAACCTGGAATCTGCCTGGAGGACCTCTATGTGCTTCCAAAGTATCGGTGTAGAGGATATGCAAGGCTATTGGTCCAAGAAGTCGCAAAGAAGGCCGAAGAGCTTGGTTGCTTGAGGATGGAATGGCTTTGTTATAGAAAAAACCACCGCGCTCTGAGGTTCTACCGTAGTATCGGTGCGAAGGAAATGGACGCCCTAACATTCTTACGACTCGATGGAGATGCGATGGCCAGTTTTGCTTGTGAACTCATTGATTAATGGTAACTCTTGTCATCAACGAGAAACTGACAAATCATTTGGCTATCACCGGACATCCTGTCATGCAAAAGCTAATGCTTTACTACATGTAGCTGGTGCTAACTTGTCTTCTCAATGTCTCGGTCACCAATAACTTTCCTCTATTGTCTGTTCTAGAAGGAAGAGGCCAGCTGTCTATATAATTAATCGATATCTAAAGCCGGATCTTCTTGCTACGACGGAATAGATAGGCCTACGTTAGTAGCTGTTTCTCCACTGTTATCTAATCAACACTAGTAACTAACTAGTTACATTCAAAGTGTTTGTCAATATCCCGTTAGGAGTTCACCGATAACACTATATTAGTATTATATCTTCCTAACTATGATGCTCAAGTATTGTATGAGCATACATACCAGGCATCACGACAGACTCACCGAATGACGGATACTCTAAGAGGAAACAATGTACTGCGTAGAGTTTCATGACATCTAGGATATGTTCAATGAAATGATTGAAACACCCAACGCCAGCTATTGTAGGGAGAGAATGAAATGCATTCAATCAATCTAAATCTATGGAGCCCACGTGACCGCGTGGACACGAGGCGCGCGCGTCGACGCGGTCAGCCTCAGGCACCAGTAGCCGAAACGTCATGAGCGAGATATTCTGCGACCATCAAGCTAATCCTGCACCAGCCTTCATGCCATTCAGACCAATATTGCGATGAAACCACGCCAGACGTCTGACAAGTCGTCGGAAGCACCTCGCGATCAGTTTCGAACCCCAAGACGACCGAGTCCACCTGGGACATCCCGGACTTCAAGAAGCACAACATCAAAAAGAGCTGCGTCGCCGAGCCTGCCGGTATCCGCGCGACCATGGAAGCGGAGCTCACTACCAAGTTCACGGGCTCAGTCAACCCTCACGCAGATCGACTTTGTGACACAGAACACTGCCCATTCGGACGATGAGGAGCTCGACTACATCGATGTAGCTGGGGCTCGCCAAGGGACGCACACCACGAACGAACCTGTACAGATAAATGATGGATCAGAGGACGATACCGACTACCGACCATCAGTACGGTCTCGGTCAGGCCCCACAATATTCGAACGGAATGACGACCACCCAAAAAGACGAAGAAAAAGCGCTAGCGTCAACGATCGAGCACCTACGCTGCAACAGGGCGTGCGGAAGAACCAAACACCCAGGTCGAACGTTGGCGGCAAGGGCAAGAGGAAGTCGACCGAAAAGTCAACTGCGAAGCGCGACAAAACACTCACTCAAATGGACTTCGTGCGGCGCTACATCACCATAGACGACGATGACGATAATGATGTGAATTTGGGATACATTCAGCCCAACCCGCAAGACACCGCCGCGGAACATGCGCAACAGACACCTCGACCTAAGGGAGATACTGCACAACCCGAGCTACGGACGTCTACCAAGCGCAATCGTAGGTTCTCAGAAGTGGAACTGGACCTTTCCACTGGCGAACCGTTATCTGGGGGAGGCGACACTCAGAACACCAACATGGGAGGTGTCGCCCATGATTTGCGAGGAGAGATGGCCCCGGTGACTCCACAGAAGAACCGCAAGCTTGAGATTCCGTCTTCACAGTCTCCAGAAAGCCCTGGACTGGCAATCATAACGTCATCCCAATTCCGCAGTGCCACCCGCTCACCTCTCAAACAAAAGTCTTCGAAGCTTGGGAAGAAACCTGATGACACGATCAAAGAGGAGTCTCCAGGGCCACAACGGATAGTCGAAGACTCGGAGAGTCAGGATGAGTCGTACCAAAGAACACCAACACAACGGTCGCCTGAAGCTGTTAAGCCCACAAAGCAACACTCTTCACCTTCTGCTCTTGGCGATGCTTCATACATCCCATCCACAGAGCCGTCGTCACAAACAGCACCGCCTGCAGATACTGAACCAAGCATCCCGCGAACCCAGCGGGAAAGGACTGTCGTGTACGAGACCGATGCCGAATCGGATCATAGTGACTCTGCCGACGGAATGGACAGAGATCCCGCGACCCCAACTCGAGAACGCATGGAGAACGCAAGAGCTTCACGGCCATCGCAAGACAGCCCAGAGCCTTCAGTCCGGGAGTCTCCAGAGCTTCCTCCGCCGGATGTTCACCGCTTTTCGGACGCAGACCCGGGCCCAATGTCTGAGGGACCGATGTCAGATGCCTCCATCTATTACCAGAGGATGCAGCCGGCGACGCAGTTCCCGCATGAGCCGGTTCCAGCCCTGAACACCCAAAAGCTATCTGAGCTCTTTCCCAATGAAGGAAGCACTCAATGCCCCAGACTACCCGCCACAAAGCCACCTCAAATATCGCCCGCTCCATTCTCGCAGTCTCAAGCCCAGAGCCAAGACGCGGATCAGACTGAAATCGTGCCCGAGTCATCGCCTGTCCGGGAGTCAGAGCACAACACAGAAGAGGACCATGTGGTGTTTCAAAGGCCCCGCATACCCGACTCAGTTGTTCAGGTCGAGTCGTCTCAGCCTGTGGACCGCGGAAGCCAGAGGCCAGGCGGGCTTCTGTCACGCAGTCAACTTCTGACTTCGAGTGTGATGGAGAGTATACCACTTCCTCAATTTTGCATGGGGAGTCAGGATAGTGTGGGAGAGCCATATAGCTTGCCAGAGCAGTAGCCTTGCTGGCCTGTTCATGAATAATGACCTCGTCTTAGCGTTCGTTCATGTACTGATATCTTTACATCAAATGATACTATATTGGCCGAGATATTCTGCATTGTACGAGTTGTACAAGTTATTCAATTGGAGAAAAATATGATCAAAGCTTCGTAGAGCCCTGTTCCTGAATAAGATCACTTTTCTCTGCTTACATCGAAGATGCACCATCGCAGACTCCTCCGTAGAAGTCTTGAGGCTCCGGGAACATGTGGGTCCCTGCGGGTGTTTGTGGGCCCACGTGGCCATGTCAGCCAATGAAAAGTATTGTTTAGTATGCAAGCATTCAGCTAAGCTCCAAGCAGGCCTGGCAGCCATCTAAATTCAAGTTCCAGGGCAAATTTTCAAATCCAGAGGGTGTAGTTTAGCTGGCAGCTCCGTGACTCCAGTAGCTGCAAGTCCCTGGTTCGATTCCCGACGGGGTCTCGATAAACCGACCAGGCTGGCCACCATACGTAGGTTTATAGCCTGCTTGACCGTCCAGGTCTTGATGCTGAGGTGAATTTTTGCTTTTTTGTTTTTCTTCTTCATTCATTTTCGTATTCGTACGGCCGAGTGGCGTCTGAAGTGTTGTGTGTGTTGAGGCTATTCATCATGTGCTCTCTCCCTCTCCCCACGACCAAAACACACACCGTGCTGTCCCGAGCCATCTTTGTTGCTGGATTGGTGCTCTAGTAGGTAGCTCCATATTGACTTGCGTCAAGGCACTATACTGGTGTTCAAGCACTTATCTTCTAGGAAAATGATCTTGTCCTTGGCTAAATTCATCTGCTCTAGCAACATTTCATCTGTCTGAAGAGGCTGTTTACTGTTTCTTCATCTTAAAGGCCGTACCTGATGCCATGTTCACATCCAAGCTCTTTACTCACCCATATCATTGCCATATGTTGACTGCTCATTTCTTAGATACCGAGAACCTCCAGTCTTCTGGAAACTGGTCGTATTTAACGTCATCCCTGCCTCGGAAGATATCATCGTACTTTTCGATCCGAGTCTCTGGATCCTGAGCTTGCTGATGATACCTTTTGCCAAGTGCTCGGAACACAGAATCATTCCACATGGTTGCCATCCACGACAGGGCATCCGGAGTGGCAGTCTCCAGAGGAAGACCATACGAGCGGAACCGCTGAAGACTTGTCAGTCGGCCAAGGTCAAAGAACGGAGATCAAAGCAGAGTTTCATACCCAAAGCACAGGCCAGAAAAAGGCATCTGCGATACTGAACTTTCCAAACAGGAACCCCTCGTCGTTCTCTCCCAAGCTCGCGAGACGCTGTTTCGTAGCCTTCCGGGACTCATCCCAAATCGCCAGTAATCGCTCAATCTCCTTCCGCGCATCATCGGAGATTGGCACATTGCCTGTATACCTGGCAAGGAAGTTCGTGTGGAACATGCCTCGAACGGCGGAGAAGCCAGAATGCATCTGGGCAGCAGCGCTACGAGCCAGAGCTCGAAGCTTGCGATCCCGAGGCCAGAGTTGAAGTTCCGGGTGCGACTCGGCGAGGAACTCGCATATTGCGAGCGAGTCGCCAATGGAAACCGAGTCCAAAGAGCGGCATTCTAGGACGGGAACGAGTCCAGTTGGGGAGACAGTTTTGGCCTATATAGAATTCGTGAGTGTCTGCTTGGTGGAAGTGTCTCGCTGAAACAACCTGCTCTGAGATATACACGTACATCGGAAAGTTTCACGAATTGGCAAGTGTATGGTATCTTGAAGTACTCGAGCACTGCCTCGACCCGGGCAGTCCAGCCTGGTTTGACATGAGCGGTGGTGCTCTCCAGGGATGAAGATTGATCTTACTGGAGTAGCGGGTGTAGAGACCAATGAGATGATAGTCGGGTTCCTGAGTAGCCATGGTGATGTTGTTCGCAGAATTGACTTGATGAGATTTTCGCGTGGAGAGCGGGTTATAAGTCGTTCTGGGCGTGACTCACCTTCGTATTTGCTGGAGTCGTGGCTGGAGTTAGTACCCCGGACATTGAGATTGTCAGAGAATGGCCAGTCATTTGTATTCGAGAGTATCGTCAATGTTCACTGTTCGATGTCTCGACGTGGAATTGTGTCTTTGTATACACTGCAAGCTGCAAGAAGTAGGCTAGATGGAGATGAAAGCATGGCTTCAGTCAACAACCACTTGGCAATTGTGATATCTCTATCATAATTCAAACAATGAGAAATTAAATTTAAACACAGCATCTCAAAAGAACTATTTTATCAATTGAGATAATTGTTGATGTTTTGTAGAGACATCGACAGCCTGCGCAGTAAACAGTAAGCGGGGCGGTCGGCCCGTCGACGAACGCGGAGGTGCAACCGTCTGTTGTTCGTCTCCGCTTTCTCTTCTCTCCCAGACAACCCCATCACCCGCCATGGATATCGCCTACGATCACATTCAAGAGGAGATTCTCAGCTCTCAAAAGGACGAGAATTCCTCCAGCTCCAACAATCAACAACCCAGCATCAACCTCAACACCGAGCTCCAAGAGACCTTCCGCGCCTTCTCCGCCAGTCCGTGGGGTACCAAGATCGGAGGACTGTGGGACAATGTCCGCAAGCAGGGTGAAAGCTACTACGAAGACGCTCGGAAGGAATATGCTGCTGCGAGCGAGGAGGCAGCGAAAGGGTTTTCGGACTTGCGGGACAGCATCGTCGATCGGACAAAGGGGCTTTCACTCAGCACGGTAGCGATGGCTAGCGGGAGCGAGGGGCAGAAGGATGGGGCTGCCACGCCTACAGCGCCAAAAGAGGGAAAATCCAAGGACGAGGCTCAGCCGGGATCAAGCGGTGAAGGCTTCATCTCCCGCTTCAAGGCTGAGGCCGCTCGACGGCTGAAGGAGATCGAGAAGGCCGAGGAGGCGGCGGATGAAGCGATCATGCGGTTTGGACTGAGCATCGGCCAGAGACTGCGCGAAGCTGTTAGCATTGTGCCACCTGAGACGGATGAGTCGGGCAAACTTCTGTTTGAGAGCAAGGACGCCGATGGGAAAAGGGTTATTCATGCGACACGATTCGAGGCCCAGCTGCACGTCATCCATTCGAACCTGGACAGCTTCACCAAGGACCCCCTGAGCGACCAGTTCCCTGAGTTCAAGAAGGACTTCAATGTCGAGAGGAAGACCGATGAGATTGCTGCCGATCTGGAGAAATACCCTGAGCTGCGGGCTGCGATGGAGAAGCTTGTTCCAGAGACGGTGGAGTATGCGGAATTCTGGACTCGATACTACTTCTTGCGTCTGGTCATTGAAACTGAAGAGAAGAAGCGCAAGGAACTCCTCAAGGGTATGTTGTACACTCGTTTCGTCTCAGCTTCCCAATAGCCTATATGCTGACCTACTGGTATCTACAGGCGCCAACGCCGAGGAAGAGGAAGAGGTCGGCTGGGACGACGATTCTGACTCCGAATCCGAGTCTCCTTCCACTCCTCACGTCCGCACCGGTACTCAGAAGACAGTTTCTGACAAGGGTGCGCAGAAGGACGAGCCTCGCCGGTCCAATGATCAGCAGTCTCAGGCAGACAGTGAATCAAGCTACGACGTTGTGAGCGGAACCGCCAGCCGCACGCCAGGTAGTCCTAAAGAGAAGAGCCCGACTGCCGATGCCAAAGCGGACGAGAGTGATGAGGACTGGGAGTAGAGCGATTGCTTTGTCTGGTTCCCTCAGCAGGGAGGCTCACAATCGCGGTTTGTGGGAGCCTGAGTGAGACTGCATCTCACATTCCGATGTCTCAAATGATCCTTTGATCAATAGCATCGCTTTCTTCTTCTCCAGGTGTTCGGATGTACTGGGGTTTCATTGGCGTCCTGGAGTCTCTTCATCTTCTTATTCCCATCCTTCTCTCGAATATCTATGCTCAGCGATTGACATTCCGCGATACTCTTCGTTCTGTCTGTCTAACCTTGACTTACATGCACATTGCTCGCCTATTTACATATCCCGAAGCATTGAATGCACTGGTCAATATCAATTCCATGGAGTCAGTCTCCGCTAGTCGTTCAAATGCGGGTCAGCAGCGACTACTCACTTCTCCGCGATATCTCTCTACTGATTGTATTCGTACACTCTCAAAAGCACTGAACTTTTGCTCTTCTCACTCCGCAGTGCCAGACCCGGCACTGTCGTCCTTCGTCACCGATCCAGCCTTCTTCGCAAGCGGCGATCCGGGTGTCGACGCACCCTCCTCCGTATACGCAGGCGTCATTCCCCGCAACCCACTCTGGCGCCTCTTGTCCGAACGAATCCCAGGCGACCCCTTCCGCTGTGACGGCGTCTCAGGCGTGTTCTCCCTTGACCGAAGCTGGAACCCCCGCGACCCTCCCCAGGGTGAATAGAGTTCGTCGCCTTCTCGTGGGTAAGGGGAGGGACTACCAGGGCCAAAGCCGTATTGGTAGTCTTCTCCGCGACGTTTGACGGGACTCTCATCGTAGGGATCCCAGCCGACTCGGCGGCGTGCTTCGGAGCGTAGGCGCTGGCGGTGGTGCTCGTCGCCTCCGGCGCCGGTGGAGGAGGATTCCTCGAGGAAGAAGTTGAGGAGTTCGTCGCTGATAGAGAGGTGGGATTGTTGTTGGAATTGTTGGAGGGAGGTGAGGCGGAGAAGGGTTTCAAGGAGGGAAAGTGAGGTACGGATGTTTTCGAAGAGTGGGTTTGAGACTGTTGTTGTGTTGCCGGCGTGTTGAGAAAACGAGGCTGGGTTGGGGGTGTTGCCTCGGCTTGCTGGGGAGGACGAGGGTGACGATGGGTGTCTTTTATCGTTGAGTGATAGCTTGGCCATATTGCTTGGCTCGATGGAGGATTCTCTAGCTGGAGCCTCTGCTTCGGATTCCGTGTCGGAGGTCTCATCTTCATTGTAGACCTCAAATGCGATCCATTCTGGGTCTAGACCGGGAGGTAGTCGCCATTCTTCTGGAATTGAGTCCTCATGAAGGGAACTGAAACTCTGTTGTGCGGAGATGCTGGCGCCATTCAATTGTGCGTCGAGTTGCGCCTGTTCTTCGTCCTTCTCTAGTACCTCTTCCTCTGTATCTGAACTGTAATCATCGCCGGCTGTGTCGCGCTCCATCATGCGCCGCGGCGGCAAAGCGTTCAAGTCTCTCTTGAGGAGAAGCACTGGGTTGTTCGTCTCTCCTTCTGTGCTGATGTTGAGAATCTTGCCCGTGTCTGCATAGAAGATTTTGGATATTTGATGAATTGGTAGGATCTCACGAATACCAGCTGTGGCAACGCCTTCATATGCGTAGGGCTGGGGTTCATTCTCTTCAAATGTGTGGACTCTTCCATCGTCCAAATCCTCGATGATAAGGACTTGGTAAGCATATTCGTCAGCACCTGCAGGTGCTGAGAGCTGGGGAACGGATGATGACTGGTCTGAGTAGTAGAGATTCATTGGAACACGACGCAGCTTCAACCTTGCCTTGTGCATGACCTCCTTCCATGTTGCTTCACGGACTGATTCTTCGTCATGTGGTCGCAGGTGACTTGCAAACAGCATGTACATCGAGAGCGTGAATGTCGGTCCGATTTGGATAGCTGCCTCGGACTGGGACATAGAATATTGGGTGTCGCCGGCAGTGAGGAAGGTACTGGCCTGAAGGAGCCGTGACGGAGACACTGTTGATGGTAAATTGGTCGATAGCTTTGCGCCGGAAGTGGTGATGGCCAAATTCATGAGCGGTACTGCATCTTCGATGCGGTTGAGTAATGTCTTGATTTCTTTTATGATGAGCTTTATTTGCGCATCAGTGGTTTCTCGATCCTTGGAGGAGCGGGACCTGGACCCCTTCCGCATCGACTCCTCGGATGCGGCAGCCTTTGCCAATCTCTGGCCAAGGGCTTGAATATCCCACCTCAAGGATTTGGTGAGAGCAACCGCGGACTCAAGGGACGTATTTCCCCGGGCAGCACTGGTAATTTGTTAGACTCTGGACAAACTTCCGTTGGGCTTTTTACCAACTCACATCAACTCGATCATGTCAATTGACGGAGAGATGACCTGTGCGCGTGTTAGGCAGGATGACGAGGCTTCAATGGTTAGTGCATACTTGTATCTTGCTCTGTAGGCGCTGCTGCAGAGACAGCAATTCCTCACGGTCTTCACCATCTACATTCTGGGACATGACAGCATCAGCACGGTCCCAAATCCCATGAAGACGCCATACCAACCTTGAGTAATCGAGATGACTGGCGGATCGCATAGCTTGCCGTGATTGCAATGCCCGAGCTGGAATTGAGTGTCAGCTCCTGTTCAAAAGGCTTGGTAGCAGCCCGACTCACCGAATGGCATAGTTCATTGCCTGCTGGGTGAGCTATTCCCCATGTTGCGTAAGCATTACCTCGCAGAAAAGCACGAGATGATGAATCAGACGTACACGAGTCAAGAAGACCTCCATGGTGAGAATATCAGTCACAGATATCTCGAAGACGCGCTCGGTAGACTGGCTGAGCTGATCTGAGGCCCCTGAGCAATAACTAGAGCATGGAGGGGTGCTTATCGATAGCAGATGTCATGCCCGACGGTCTCCATCGAGAAGACACGCCCAACAATAGAAGTGTGTCAGACAATCCCGGGAGCAAAAGCTCAAAATCGCACTTTCAATTAATGTCAAGAAGATTCCCAAAAATTTCGACTTCTCAAGAGAAATCAAAGCAAACATTGTTGTTAGCCCTTCTGCATATCAACCACGTGACCATATCAGTCCATCGCGGGGCGCTGAGTCAGCCGTGCAAAATCAAAAGCAACGGCCCCTCATTGTTAGACATTCCAACCCCCCGACTCTCGTGTCGCTTGCACCGTCTCGTTGATTGCGTCTCGGATCTTCCCTCACGATGTCGAACCAGACTCCTGACTCCTGGGAGGATGAGCTTTCCCGACAGACCGAGGGCGTCAACCTGAACCAGGGCCGTCCACAAGCCCAGGCGCCTTCGTTCCAGCCCGGTGCAGCTACCTTCCAACCTGGTGCCGCCTCGTTTACCCCCGGCGCCGCTTCTTTCGTTCCCGGACAGCAGTTCCAGCAGTACGGCCAACAATACGGCCAACAGTACGGCTACCCCCAATACGGCCAGCAGTATGGTTATCCTCAGCAGGGCTACGGCCAGTACGGCGCATACAACCAGCAACCCGGTGGCTACAATCAGTACTACAACCAACAGCCTGGTGGTTTCCAGCAACAGCCTCGTCAGAATGCCCCCGCCGCCCCGCAGCAGCAAGCAGCACCGGCGCCATCTGCTCCCAAGCCCGCCTCGAACGCTTCTGCCGCCCCGCCGAAGGCTAAGGTTCTGTCTATCGGCGCCACTACCTCCGACACTGCCCCCAAGACCAAGGTTCTTTCCATTGGCACTCCTACCCCGGCAGCTCCTGCGGCAAGTACCTCGGATACCACTAGCAAGGGCGACACCAAGGGTACTGCCGCTGCTGAAGCCGGCGCCAAGATGACTGCTGCTAAGGCGATCGATAAGACGGACAAGAAGGCAGACTCCAAGGCTGCCGCCAGTGGCAAGTCCTCCCCCACACCATCCTCCGGCCGCTCCAGCCCTGGTCGATCAAGCCCTGCCCGTGGCGAAGCCGCCAAGGCTGCCCGTGCCGCCGATGCTGTTGCCAAGCAGCAGCAGGCCGACGTCGACGAAGCAACTTTGAAGGAAATCTATGGTGAAAAGCGTGAGCACGTCAACGTCGTCTTCATTGGTCACGTTGATGCTGGAAAGTCGACCCTGGGTGGTTCGCTTCTGTACTGCACTGGCATGGTCGACGAGCGAACATTGGAGAAGTACAAGAAAGAGGCCAAGGAGGCGGGCCGTGAGACCTGGTACCTGTCATGGGCTTTGGATCTGACAAATGAGGAGCGTGCGAAGGGTAAGACCGTCGAGGTTGGCCGTGCGTTCTTCAAGGTCCAGATTCCCTCACCTGAAGGCACTATCGAGCGTCAATTTTCGATCCTGGATGCCCCTGGTCACAAGTCTTATGTCCCCCACATGATCGGCGGTGCTTCTCAGGCTGACCTGGGTGTTCTTGTCATTTCTGCCCGTAAAGGTGAGTACGAGACCGGTTTCGAGAAGGGCGGTCAGACCCGCGAGCATGCTCTGCTTGCTCGTAACACCGGTGTTTCAAAGCTGGTCCTCGTTGTCAACAAGATGGACGACCCGACTGTTGAGTGGAGCAAGGCCCGATACGACGAGTGCACAGTCAAGGTTATTAAGTTCTTGGAGGCCCTTGGCTACAAGAAGGCCGATATCTTCTGCATGCCCATTTCTGCCCAGCGCGCCATTGGTATTAAGGACCGCGTCCCCAAGGACCTGGCTCCCTGGTACGATGGCCCGTCGCTGCTTGAGTACTTGACGGATTTCAAGCTTCCCGAGCGTAAGATCAACGCTCCTTTCATGATGCCCATCTCTGCCAAATACCGTGACATGGGTACTATGGCTGAGGGCCGTATCGAGTCAGGTGTCGTCAAGAAGAACGGTACCTATCTCATGATGCCCAACCGAACGGAGGTTCAGATTGCTGCCCTCTACGGTGAGACCGAAGACGAAATCCCGAACGCCACCTGTGGTGACCAGGTCCGCCTCCGTCTCCGTGGTGTGGAAGAAGAAGACTTCTTCCCTGGTTTCGTGCTCTGCTCGCCCAAGCGTCCCGTACACTGCGTATCTGCCTTCGAGGCCAAGATTCGTATCCTGGAGCTGAAGAGCATTCTCACCGCTGGTTTCAACTGCGTTCTCCACGTCCACTCTGCTGTTGAGGAGGTTACATTTGCTGCCCTCCTGCACAAGCTTGAGCCAGGTACCGGCCGCAAGAGCAAGCGTCCTCCGCCTTTCGCCAGCAAGGGCCAGACCATTATTGCCCGCCTCGAAGTCACCAGCACCGCTGGTGCGGTTTGTGTTGAGAAATTCGAGGACTACAATCAGCTTGGTCGGTTCACTCTGCGGGACCAGGTATGTCTCATCTTTCGCCTTCAATAAATTTGCATGATCGCTAATATTCTTATCACAGGGTCAAACCATTGCTATCGGTATGATCACCAAGCTTATTCTGCCCGAGGGAGAGACAGCGTAAAGGGCTATGGGAGCAATCTAACGAAATTTCTGTTCCGCATAATGTCAAAGAGAAGAACAATTTCCCGAAAGATCATGCATGGGTGCTTGCGATCAATCCTCGATCTTCACCAAAAGTTTGCTGGAATTGCGTCGAACCTCTGAACAGGAAGGCTTGGGTGGGCAGAGGTCCAGCGAGTATACACCAGTCCACCGCATTGATGATGATGATTTATTACCCTTTCTTTTCACATAGACTTTGCTCTATCTGTCAATCTACGAAAGCAGTCGAGCTGCATCTGGCATTTAGTAAAAGCCACAAAATGCCATGTCTTGCATTGCATTCGAAACTCTATGTAAAAAAAAGGTATCACATCCAAAGGTATCTTCCCGGACCAACACAATCATAATATCAAACGTAAACAAAGATCTACCGCTTCTTCTTCACCACGGTAAACCCATCCTCATCAACCTCCGGCTCAACCTTCTCCCTCGGCACCCTCACCAAAGCAGGCGCATCATCCATCTCAATATCCCCACCATCCTCGTCATCCTCATCATCCGTCTCCTGATCCTCATCCCTAGCCTCAACCTTCTTAAACAAGTCTGCCGCGGCAGACTTCTTCTGACTCTTCTGCTGCCACTTCTCCCACATCTCCTGAATACCCGCAAACTCCCCCCGCCCAGTCTGCGCCTTCATATCCATAATCTGCACCGCGACAGTCGCAGCGCTCTCGTCGTCCACGACCACATCAAACTCGTCGTTCATTACTTGGATCAGCACGTCCTCGAGATCCTCGGCGTCCGTCTCCGGTCGATCGGTCAGCATTTCTGAGATAGCGCCGCAGAGCCAGTCTCGCTTGTCGTCGGACGTAGGGCCGCCCCAGTTCGATTGCACTGCCAGTGTGAGGGCGGGCCAGTTGTGCAGTGCCAGTGTGATGCCCAGATCCAGGTAGGAGGGGCCGTCTGTTGCGGGGACCTCCGTTGTTGATTGTGTGGTCATTTCGTATTTGAGGGAGGGTGGTATCCGGTATGTAGGGTGTATATGTGGGCTTGTTGGCCTCGTTGCCCAAATTGTCGTACCCCGCTGATGTTTGCGGGTTGAAGAGAACGGGAGTTTGCTGGAAAGACCAAGCACGACTGGAGAATGAATGTCGGGAACGAGATTGAGGAGGCTTGGAGCACACAACGGCACTCGAAATCGGTCAACTGAAGGAGGCCGTGAAGTGCGTCAATTGTCTGTTCTTTGATTTAATCCAAAAAATTCGGAGCAGTGATTAGATAAGATAGGGCCATACACGTGACATGCTTATCGGCTTATCTAGAGTCCACAAATTCTAGTTATATATCGAAGCTATCTTCCATGATCACGATAATACAGATTTTCATCTCAAAAACCAGTGATCTCTGATCTCCGTTGGTGATACATAATTTGTCCAGAACGGTTTGTGCAGTACATACGGCCACACAATATCGAGAACATGGCCTTCGGTCCATTCGGCAATCTCGCAGCTATTCCACTTCTTCTCGATCTCTGAACGGCCACCCTTTCTCTAGGAGGCTGATCTCTTCCTGATCTACCTCGCCCAATGCAATCAGTGACTCTTTCAGCCCGGCAACCTTTCGGACAGCATTCTCATACTCTTCATTGCTGACCCAACCATCATCGTTGACCCCTCCAATCTGCTCTCTCCATAAATTGACAACCGCATTGAGCTCGAACCACTGCTGCTCTTGTTCAAAGAATCCGTTTAATTCTTCCGTGGTGAACTGCACAGGGCAAGGTAACCCATTTGTGTCGAGATGAGGCCAATATTGAACCATACGGATCAGTGCGCCCTTCAAAGTTATCAGGTTTCCGCTCCATTGTCCTCCAGCCCATTCGATAAGGTATTGTCGAGGATGGAGGAGTTGGTCTTGTAAAACGTTGAGATGTGGCTTATTCAAGCCTCCGTTGAAGACACGGTAGTAGTGGAACAGAAGGCGCCGTCGATAAAGCTCTTCGGCTTCTGCCTTCGCTTCAGTGGAGAGTGTTCCATGGTCCTCCGGCAGTGATGGCTCTTTCAAGTGAGGTGGCTCTTCAGAATCTGGATTCTCAAATGTCCGGGAGTAACCTGCAACCAGCAGACGGGGCTCCACGGTTGTATGTTGCCGGTCGATGATGCATGAAATGGCGCGCGAACCAGGAGATATGAAGATATTGTTTGGATTCAGATCTGGATGACGAAGGGTGGGTCGACGAGATACAGGGTCTTGCGGAAGTAGGTAAGGGACCAATGCAAAATATTTCTGCAAAAGATCAAGATATTATTCAGGTTTCTTCTCTCCGGGAAAGATGCCGTTGTGAGAAAAATCAAGCTCGGTCGACTTGCCATATCGAAGTTTCCACTCTTCTTCTTTTTTTCCAATCGAATGGATATACTCAGTTGGGTCCTTCCCTATTCTTTCGTGTTAACAACCGGAACGATCACGCTGGGGTTGTGACTTACATGGTCCACGGAAAATATCCAAGCCCGTCCTCTTTCCATACCAGAACATATAATCTGCAGTAAATCCCATGCAAAATGTCTCCGAGTCTTGATTCTCCTCGGAGCCCATATACAGGGGCCCTTGAAGTTCGGCAGGAATATCCTTCTTGAAATAGATGCTCCCGATAGAGCCAAAAGGGATATCAAAGAATTGTTTTTCAATCTCGACAAAGCTCGTGGCAAGCATGAGCCGTTGGCGCTTGGTCATATCCACCCACCTTGATCGTAAGCTCACACCAAGTGCCTTCTCCATGAGAAGATACTCGACGCAACGGGATTGTCCGCCTTGGGTGAATATCCATAGACCTTAGGAACCGGCACCCCTTTGGAACGAAGGTATTGCAGAGTGGCAGCTCCGCTCGCAGTGGCGAAATGTTTAGGTCTAGCAATCTGATAGGGAATCTTCAGAACTGCCTCAAACCCGTCGTGCATTTGAAGAAGAAAACCTCGATTGAAGCCCCTTCCGCCAGCTTGACAATGGACAAGGCTCACCCGTGATCGGGGCCCAGGATCTGTTCAGTTTCCTGTAGAAGGGCATTGGTGTCAAATTCCACATAGCGCTCGCGGAAGCGAAGATCTTCGTTGAAAAGAAACCTTCCAGAGGTATAGGAGTAAAGGTTGTGCTGATGGGATGTACCTAGAGCACAAAGGAATTAATGCCGCTGTGATTCTAGGACGCAGGGACTAATGGCTAACTCATGCAGTTATATCGAATGTCTCTTACTGTATTTCGAGTAAGGGAATTGAAAATAGGTCGTCTGAAAGATGGGGTAAGCATCGATGGCAGAAGGTGGAGCAAGGTCGCCTCGAAAGGGGTCGGAGACAGGATCGCAGTCAGGCTTTTGCGATAAGGCTATTGACGTGGTTGGCGAGCGGCAGTGTCGGAGTATCCCAGATGAGAAGTGTTATGATGATGGAAGCCAAAATGAAAATTAGTCAAGTGAATAATTATCAAAGAGAGAGGATGGGAATGGAAGAGAGGAATTTAGCGACAAACATCTGTCAAGGAGCAGCGCGAATGCCTAATAAACGAGGCAATAATAAGCCTAACATATGTTAACAGCAGTCATTCGCAAATGGCCAGAAAATATGCCTTAAAATTGAACCATTTAAAGGGGAGACAGATAATTAGAGAAATCGATAAGACCTGCACTGTCCTGAAGACATACCACTCCAACTACTACTAAGGAACCTGTGTAAAATTGTGCCCTCTGATTCGCTTATAATCCTTTCCCTAGATGATTCCTTCTTCACTCTGCTTACTTCTGTTTAGCCTTGGCATTCCGTCCTCTCTGGCTCTTACTACTACTATCACTACCACTGCTACGATTATTGTTTCTATTTTTCCTACAGTTTTCCCTCTTGTTTTTCCAAGGGTTCTTCTACTGAATCTGCTACTGCTACTCGGCTACGCTTTATAGTCGGCTTCACATTCTATATAGTTTACTCGACCAATAATAGAAAACTATAACCGTAGTATTATATCTTCCTAACTATGGTGTTCGAGTGCGCCGCGCATACACGCGGCGCTCAAGTCTTGTCTGTATCTACTAGAACCTTCGTGAGCAGTTAGTGAAACTATGGTTAAACGTCGAAAGAAACCTCTTTTGCGACGAAAGCGTGCCACTATATTGAACATAAAAGTCTAACTTTCGGTAGAACAACAGGTTAAAAACGCATCTACATAGAGCCTTTCGCTTCCTCGGTTGTCATAGACAGATACGGTGTTATAAGGACTTTGCCATGAATTTGACGAGTAAACGATATGATCAGCTCTAACTAGGCTGCTTGCAGAAGCGGACAAGGGGTTATCAATAGAAAAGGAGACGCAATAACACTCCTCAACAAATCTCCCGTAACAATATTGCTAGTATTTTGTTTAGGTTTTGGTGGAGTGACAGCAGCTGCGTCATGTTCAGTCGGCCCTGTGTCAAGTCAACCAGGTGAGCCTCATGATACAGAAAAGGAGAACAATGTAGCCTACTTGACTTCGATCTGGGCGACATCCCGTCGTTCCTCGACTTCTCGTTTCATGCGCGCAACCTGTTCATGCAACTGCTCCATTCTACGTCACGGTTCAGTCTCGGATAGGAACAGTGGAGACAACCAGCCTACTCGGCACGGAGCTTGATCGTGTCTGCGCTGAGACGGAAATTTTCAGCGCAAAGATGGATTTGTTCGGTGGCAAGACGGACGGTCTTTGAACTGAGGAGAACCAACTCCTCCAGCTCCTCAATCCGTCGCTTCAAGCGAGAAATCTGCGGGTGTATCAGCTTGAATCTAGATAACATTCTCGGGGACCCACTTCGAACTGTAGACCGAGAAGGTTGATTGAGTTGATGAATGGCACTAGCTCGATGAGTTTCTCGAGAAACCCCATGATGAACAGTCGAGTGGAGTCTTTCAAAAGTTGTAGGGTGAGACAAGATCTGTGCAGCGCAGGTGTGTTGTGTGCCCTGAGAGGGAGAGGTGAAGAAGTCGAAGAAGCAGAGTGATGTCGAGAGTAGCAATTTGTGGCAGGTGGGATCAGATTTTCTGGGCAACAAAGACGGTATGCAAGCCCGGATGGTCTAGTGGTATGATTCGCGCTTTGGGAACCCACCTAATCTGCGCGAGGTCCCGCGTTCGAACCGCGGTTCGGGCCTTGAACCTTCTTTTTGTTTTTCCTCCACTATCCCATCACTTTATTTTGTCCTATTTCCACGATGAGATAGACAGTAGCTTCAAGAAAGAGATTTTCTTAGTGACACGGAAGTTCGCGCCCTCCACCAGTCAAGGCTATATAGTAGAATTGAAAAGATGTATTCTAAAAGAAGTTAGGTAGATATTAGGGTTGCAATGACTAGCTCATCGATCAGAATGGTGAGGATAGTGGTTCTTATCTAGCTGAGATCTTCCTTTGCCACAACATCCATGTAAAAAATGTAATCGCAGAAAGCAACACCGTAACGAGAAACAGGACCCATATATCATTTGAGACCTGAATTTGCGGATGGCTGCCATCAGGTGTATGCAACGTGAAAAAGTTTGACCCAAAGAGGCTGCACACCAGTGACGCCAGGAGATAGAGCATCGTCAAAAATGAGATGGTTTTTCATGGCCTCGCTGTCCCTTTTTGTCTCTTTTGCCATTAGGGCATTGTGGCGTGCTATATCAAGGGATGCGAGGCCATGACGTGCTGTAATGAGATTGTAGACCTATTGTCATCCGTTAGTCGAGTATATGACTCGTCTCATCACGGATACTCACAAGCTCAATAAGATTCCGAGTTCGTCGACTGCGATTCTTCAATTTGCGACGTCTCTCTTCGCAGGAACTTTTCAGGGACTCAAAAGCCTCTCTGATCCGCGTCTCTGAGGGGCCAGCGCTCACAGGTTTCTCATGGAACTTAGATATCTTGTCTGCGAATTTATCAAGGTCTCCAATGATCTTTCCAATCAATGAAAGATCACGCTCATTGGAGTGTTGCAAAGTGATGAAAGTGCGCGAAGTTTCATGCAAGTCCTGGAGATGCTTTTGAAAGCCCTCAATTGTCGTCTTCTCGATGAGCGACCCGTCAAGAAGTTTCGATTCGGTATTGAATAGCGCCTCTGAAGATCTATTTAGTGGAAAGTCTCTCCACTTTGTCATGTAGTACATGACAACAAAGTGAACGCAGAACGGATGAAGCGCCATATGCCCTTGTTTAGAAGCATTCTCGAGCGACTTGATGGTTTCGATTGTCGCCCTATCTCTTTCTGGCAAGAACCCCGAGCTCGTGCACCGCTCAGATAGCAAGCATATGGTACGTTTCTTTTCGAAATCATGTCGAAAGTATACCATATTTGACCTTCGCTCAAATGAAATTGGATGAACGCTGGTGTTCACAGCCGGTGTATAATACTGGCGCCCTCTCGTTGGAAGTTCCAGCATCGTATCGAATATCTATGTGAAGTTAGCAATCTCAATGAAAAGTCAATTGTCCAGAAGGCCAGCACCTAAAAACCCGACACGTCCTCTAGTGTGATAACTGGAGTGGTACAGCTCGAGACGAGGACCTCTCAGGTCCAAACTGAAATTTGAAACAAAGTCTCCGCGACCTGTGTAATTCTTGGCTTTATGCAGTGTGTCGGAGGAAACGATAGTATATGGCGTAAGAGAGGGTCTGCGCTGCCACGGAAGCAATCTTACCAGAATATGATTTTCGGGGTAGTCGTGCTGATGCCTATTTCCTCCTCGACCTTTCGTTGGAATGAAGCAAAGTCTTCGACTATGATAGAGTCAGGTGAAAGCTGATCTAGAGCCGGATAGAGACCTACAGTCCTGTTCTCACGAGCGTGACATCGGTCTTTTCCACGTTGTCCGTCTGAGAAGGACCGAAGAAAAGAAATCAAGGTTTTGAGGATCATCTGCTCTAGATATGAGTAAACTTGCGCATCGTAGCTTGGCGTTATGCTCGCTAACTTATTTGGGCTTTTTCAAAAACCATGGCCTGCGGCAATGCGATAGAGAAGTTAGGATGTAGACAAGGAGGAGAAGTGTGAGGAAGAACGGAGAGTCTTTCGTACTCCAAGGAAATGTTTCATCATGGCGAGGAGACCAACCATGAGCCGGGGAGAGGGGGGCCTAAAAACACTCCTGCATGCGTCTCAGTTGATGGTGGTCCATTAGAATGCGGTTTGTGGATGCAAGAAGGCGCGCGCGAAGATGGAAAAATTCATTGGCTCTGGTGCCTCATTTAGTATTTCCTAGCTTCATAGACAAAAGTAATTTTAGAATTGTCAAAAGTTGGAATTGAATTATTCTTATCTCAATGATAAATACTCTTCTCACTAATGACTACATCTAATTAGGGTATATTTTGGAATGTTGCTTCGGTACAAAGATTGAAATACACTGGGGATCATGAAGCTATTTGACATGATGTAGCGGTGAGGCCTTCACTATGAGGAATCTCATAGAATCGGTCTCTATCCTTGCTCAACTTACATGCTATATTTCCCGGTGGTGCTTCTGAAACAAAGTATCTTCAAACGCTGCATATGTGTTGGCCAATGTCTGTAGCCGTCGGCCAAAGGACTGGCCGATGTAGCCGAGACAGCAGCACTTTGCCGCTGCGGATCATGCTGACCAGAGGTTGCATTTGAGGCACCAACTGTGGATGTCTTGAAGGCAACCTCCAACACAATTTACCCCTCGCCGGTATGAAACATGCGAAGCAGAACAAGCTAGGATCGTAACACCAGTAACATCACGATCAAAATGAATAGAGGAAACAAAGCAATGCTAGATGCTTGGGAGTAAGAGCTCCGAACCGCGTTTCCAAGTCCTCGAAGGCTGGACTCTTTCTGAGAAACCGATTGAGGTTCATGGGACTGATAATAGATTCAGTAAGTCGGATGATCAAGAACGAAGGCTCCTGCTGGATGAAAACTTCTTACCTCATAGACCCAATCTCCCACACCACTCCAATGAGTTGAGTACCACATGCTGAGCGAGCTCCATGGATAGATGAACCAGTTCTGTTCAGTTTTTGGATCGATGTACCACTGGTGGAATTAGCGCATACTTCCACCTTAGAGATACAATGATTTATTCTAGCTTACGCTTCGACACGTATCCGTGAAGACGGTTCTGCTCAAAGCGGACTTCAACTTGCTATTGAAGCTCTCCTCGCTCGAGAGCTTCACTTCAACGGACGATGCACGATTTTTGAGGACGGGGCCAATGACGCGGATGATCAGGTTGACATAGCTAATGAATCTTTAGCATTGTCAAACATAAAAGCAAAAGAGTATGGATCAAACCTTTCGATCGTGAATACTGTCGACGTGTGTCCACGGCCAGAATTTGGTCCCAGTATGTAGAAAAAATTGGGAAATCCGGACATGGCCACCGTGTTGAAGGCTCGCATAGAACCCTTTTCTTTCCAATATTCCTGCCGGCAATGCCCATTGCGACCTCGAAGACTCACATCGTGTTGGGAAAGGGAGAAACCGGTCGCTAATACCTAGAATGATAGAGAACCTCAGTTAGAGATATTGAAAAGCTATCTCGACTGAAGGGGCCGCAATTACAATGATATCGGCCGGGTACATCCTCCCAGACTTTGTCAATGCGGAATGCTCGAGGAAACGAACAAGCGGATCATCGGTGACGTGAACGTTGGGTCTCTGCAAGCAAGCCAAGTACCCATCGTTATCGAAGACTCTGCGCTGTATTCTTTTTAGTTGCAGGCTACATGGTAGGCCTGGTGACTGAGTCCACTTACCTTGCATCCAAGTTCGTAATCTGGGGTCAGGAGAGACCAGTATTCTTCTGTAGATTGCGTATCGTTGTCAGTTTCTCCGTTTCATCTTGTCGCCAACAAATACGATTCGAGCCACGGAAGGGGGACATACTGGGAGCATACTTCATGATGTACTGCCTGCAATTCTCCGACGCCATTTTTCTCATCTTCGCCCCGAGCCAAGTCAGGTTGAACTGTAGGATTGATGACTCGAGATAGAGAAAGATGAGGCCTCTGAAAATTTGTAGACTTCCCGGTACGTAGCGAAAAACAGTTTTCCAGAACGTACTGACCGGGATGTTTTGGCTAGGCATGTAGTGTTGTGGCGTCTGGTTTGATCATTAGTACAGGCTCAGCGCTCCGGATAAAGCTGGAGAAGACTAACCCTAATAAACTGCGTGATTTGCTTGGCTTCCCCAGCGATTGCTGGAATAAGTTGAGTTGCTGATGCTAGAGTAAAGCTTAGCAGAGGCCTAGGTGAAGAAAAGACAACGGGCGCATACAGCCATTGCCAACAACGACCACATTCTTCTGCTTGAGTGACACATTGGGGTCCCATTTCGCAGTATGAACAATGTCTCCCGTGAAGCTGTCCATGCCGGGCATACTGAACTTGTTTGGGTTCGTCAGTCCTCCAACAGCCGAGATGAGGACTTTGCACTGGCGAGTGAAGGGCAAGCCAGTTGATGTGTCCCTCAGCCTAACCGACCAGCTGGAGGTATCATCTTGCCAGGATGCTTCCTCCCACTCAGTGTTACCGACGAATTTGTTAGCCACGCCGAATCTTTCGGCTACATCCTCGATATATCGAAGAATCTCTTCCTGCTTGGGGAAGAACCGCGAGAATTCAGGGTTTGGTGCAAACGACAAGCTGTAGAATGCAGCGGGGATATCAACTCCACAGCCTGGATCTGTTCCTTGCATCAGTTTTCAGGAAAGCGCTAATATGCTTGTGATAGAAAAGATGCGAGCTCACATTTATTGGCATACCACGTACCCCCGAGTCTTGGGGCCCGGTCATATATCACGACGTCGTGACAGTTCAGCTGTCGTTTGAGCTGGCATGCCATAGCCAAGCCTGACAAGCCTCCTCCAATGATGACGACCTGGCTGAAGGAATTGTCACGCGGTCCTGAAGTCATGATTTCAGATGTGGAATGATAAGGCAGGCTTAGATGACAACGAGGGTCGTGATGTGTCAGAGCTCGGAAACCATTCTAGCTGTATTTATGTCTATCTAGCAACTTGCCGGCATTTGAAGCAGTTAATTTGGAGATGGAGGATCGGAAAGAGATAGCAGTCTGTGTTACCCAGACCTGCATTCATAATTATGCTTGACGATAAGTCCTGCACCAGTAAACCAGCAGGTTGGGACCACGAGGTTGATGAGACATGGACATCATCAAATGCGCGTCAACAGATTTGGTAACCTCCAAGATCTGGGTACATATATGGGAATGAGTCCTCGGAGGTGCTCTGATGTACTCATGATTATCGGTGTAGGAACCATTCTAGTCCATTATTCCGAATGTATGGATTACTCCATGATATGACGAATAGACACCAATTAGTTGCTCCATCAGATGGCATATGTATCCAGGCCATCACATCAGCACGACCGACCTCCTTCCGCTCTCCAAGATGGTTGTATACCGATCTTAGGTCTATCTAGGAATGCCCCGAAGTCTTGCCTTGCAGAAAGCCTACGTAGAGCTTGATAATAGCCAATTCGGTCTCTATCCTGTAGATTATTTGGCAATCAGAGAGGACTACCTGATCGGCGTACTAGGATTATGAGATAGGAGATACTGAATGACGTGTAGGTTACTTAGAGATAATGACGTTATCAGGGTTCTCTGCGTTTCCTAAATATACAAAGTGATAAGTCAAGAGTGCAACTGAAGAGAATGCCTTCAAGGTGTGAAGTTAAACTTGTGACTTCAATTTCATCCGAGCCCGACATTCTTCACAACTTTGTGACCCTGAAACAGGGCACTGCCCCAAGATGTAAATGGAAAATGCCCTTTGACTAGAACAGAAAGTTGCTTGCACATCTGCAGGAATATCATCTGTCAAATTGCAACCTTTCACTGGTTGCTTTCCCTTTCGAGGTTTTTGTCATTGCCGCTGCTGCTTTGCCTTTCCCTCTTGCCACCTTCCCCGATAGCTCCACATCAGGATTTCTCTCTTCATATAGGTTGACCACGTGTATACTGCTTTGCTTCACCTGTCTTCAAAGTCTCAGTGTTGTCAAACATAGTTACCGATGAAGTTTATTCCGATGTGGCTCGGCTTTTCACTTACGACAAGATTGACGAGGGTGTCGGGGGAAGCAGTGATAACGCGTCAGGGGAGTATTTTTCCGATGCAGAACTCATCTGGGGTTACACAAGCCAATGCACCCGTCCGAACTCGGGAGATCCCGTTGCCCTTGCAGGAAAGCCTGACGTGGGAATCGAGTCATGCAGACGCCACCGTGAACTATCCAGACATCTGGGTCCGACCTACGATACACGTTGCCTCTAATCGGTGTGAATGATCCAGTCGATCGGGATTGGGGTGAAACCCAGGTCATCCTGATGTGTGCAGGAGAACGCAGTTCATTTAAGTAGTAATTTGTTTGTTCTTTCTAGCAGGACTGGGAAGTTATCACTAAGGATTCAAGCCCTACAATCCTCACATCTAGTGGCCATCTGTTATAACGTGAAGAATCGACTGCCAGGCTATCTAGAAAAGATTACAAATACTAGAGACATTTTCATTGGTGCGTACTGATAGTGACTTTCTGTCAACTCATCCGACATAGCGATTTGTATCTCGCCACATCGCATTTCTTCACACTTAGAGTTTGACGCACACAATCCTGCAACTTTTACCTTAGCACACATTCAAAAATGCACAGAAACGAAACTAGAAGGATCAGCCTTCCACTCGGTCGGTTGAATGTGATCGTCATTACTGCATCTTTTCAAAACTGGGAGTGGAGGTTGAAGATGGTGGGTGTCACAACGACTAAACACGAAGTCAGCGAAGTTTTTGAAAATTAGAGACTCTCGGTGTTAGGATTAGATAGATGCTTCGCTATAAGAGAGGTGAAGTTAATTGCAGCTTGCTGTTGCCCTCTTCTGTTCTTGATTGTTCAGATAGAGCCCACGTTGTGTTCTGAGAGATTTCTTATGCCTTATCAAGATGTCCCCAGAAACTACCTTCACACATACTCTGCAATATACTTTCCTCGTCACAGGCGGGTTTCTATTGTTCCGGGCTCAACTGAGCGCCATGCATCTTCTCCTTCTTCTGCCTCTTGCGGTAATCCTTTCATCTGGATATATGGCCGGCTGGTTGATACTTGCCGCATATACCAGAAGAAAGTTGACACTGCTCAAATCCGATGGAGAGAAGGAGTTTCTAGGAGAGCCTCTCCTATTTCCTGCCCGGCTTTCTCATGCCCGTCGCTTCCCAGAGATTGAACGGTATAACTACTGGTACGATTACTTCATGGTCGGCATCCCGGTTGGTCTTCGGGGTCGTATTGGCAGTCTCTTGTCCATCGACAACCTACCCGCACATGAGGGATTTAGCGAGAAATGTTGGTTCACCATTGATCCAAGGTACTACCTGGACCGAGGGAGTGGTGATCGCTGCCTACGTGAGAAGCTAGACGTGTTTCTCCAGTCGCAGGTACGTTATAACATCATCACGCCACTGAGAAAACATATTCTGATAGCTCTTTAGGGCGTGCAACCTGAAGAGTTCCCTTGCGCATACATGTTCAGCGTCCCACGGTTCCTGTGGTGGCAGAAGAGCGCAATTAGCTACTGGTATCTCTACTCTCCCTCCCGGGAGCTGACTGCCATGATCATGGAAATCAACAACTCTTTCTACGAGAAGAGAAACGTCTTCTTTCGACTAAGCGGTGATGAGCACTGTCTTGACACACCAGAGAGCACGGAAGAAAAAGTGTTTAAGGTGCCTGCGAAGGGGAGCCGTGAGCTGCACGAGCTACGCTTTCTCTCTTCGAAGCCGCAGTCAAAACACTACAAGGGATCCTGGGAGAAATTGATCTTCGCATCCCCGTTTGAAAAGGTAGAAGGGTCCATGGCTGCGAGCTTTGTGGATCCTCTTCGACCAGAGCCAAACCACAGAGGCCCCCTTCAGTCAAATTTGAGCTCGTTGACTCCTGATGGTAAAGTGAAAGTGACCAGCCGTCTCTCCTCCTGGGATCAACCAGTCAGTCCACTCTCGGGATCTTCTTGGGCCATCGCCAAGTTCCTTCTTCGCTGGACGCATGTTGGCGTCTTTTCTGCTTTTCGAATTGTCAAGGAAGCCCTACGTATTCGATTCCGAGGCAATCTTGAATATCTTCAAAGACCGGAGGTCCGACGAGGAAGCGCACCACGGAAGGAAACAGAAGTCGAGAGGTATGAGTCTCCTTTATCATCCCAGTAACAGAATTTCTGACTGATAGGTCTCTACAGGGCTCTCGAACGAGTGTTTCGAGAGTACCTATGTCAACTCACTTCTCACTACCCCTCCCCCTTGGCTGTGGTTTACATTCCCCCAAAGTCTCTGCACTTTGATCCCATTCATTTCTACTCTCGTGTCCCGACATCCTCCTCTTCCAGACCGACCTTGACCATCCAGCCCCTTACTCCTCGCTTCTACACCAGCATAACGCATTACGATGACGCCCATACTGGTTTTTCCACCGCGACGACATCTTTCCCCACAAACTCTGACTACTCCTCATGTCAATTGTGGGTATCGGATGAATCTCTCATGACTGGTCTACTAGACTCTGCGGCACCGTCTCTTACTCAGGCTGCAAGGTCACCTGTCGAACGCCAAAGACACCCTTGGCTGTTCAAGGTGCGCAAGGTTATAATCGCGTGGCTTAGAAACCGACATTCGAACAGTGACACGTTTTTGGACCGATTTGCCTACCAAAATCTTTCTCCTTCCACGCAAAGTGGCTATCAGAAAGCTTTGATCCACCACCTCATTGCTCAAAAGCTTCCAGTGGAGTCTCAAGCCATCGTTCTCCTGTGTTATATTGCGACAACGATGACGGTGATCTACACCTTGTTCCACCTGATACTTCCCTTTTTGCAAGATGAATTGGGCTTCCAAATGGAGGAACTGTTCAGTCCACGGATGGCAGCGCTCTTGTATGGTGGCTGGGCGATGTACACCCAGTACATCGGGAAATACTATCTGAACCCATTCGGATGGGGAGAAGGGCTCTAAAGAAGACGGCCAATGCGGTGAATGATCGTTCAATTACTGGTTATCCAATTTTCATAAGTAATCTACCACTCCAACGCCGAGCTGAGACCATCCAGTTCACGCTGGTAGTTCCTGTGCTGAGAGATCTGGTAGAAGAACTGGCTCACAAAGCCCTTCGCTGCCTTGGCAATTTCCCAGCCCTCCTTGAAGCTCTCCGGCTTCTGCATACCAGCCGTAACGACCCCATACCATTCAACAGGCTCCGATGAAGCGGGAGTCGAGAGCCTGATATCTAGGGTCTTGCCCAACACCTGCTTGATCATATCACAAGCTTCACCCGTAGCCCCAAGCGCTTTCAGATGTCCAAAAGTCTCCACAATCCAGAATCGAAGTTGACCATTCCGCATCAAGGTTGTGACATGCGATCCGCCTGGGATGAAGGTGGCATCAAACATCGTGGAGCGCTGTCCATCGTACATGTGATCTGCAATGATACCCTCTGAACGCTCGCGAGGCTCGCCCTGGGCGTAGATTCGGGACCGCTTGGTTCCGATCACAAACGGCAGTGCTCCAGCGGCCTTGATCGCTGTCCTCATACCCATGAACGCGACTGGATCGAACCCATCGCCGATGATGATCGCAATCCGGCGACTGGCAATGGTAGGGTTCTCGGCCGGGAATTCAGTCTGAGATAGACCCTTCGCACGATGGCCTGGGTTAGGCTTGAGCTGTTCATTTGGGATAGGAGCTCCGACCAGCTCGGCGACTTGTTGAGCCAGCTTCACGTCAATCTCGGCAAGTCGGTGCCCCGCTAGACGTTGATACACCGTCGGGTCATCACAGTGGTCGAGCTCGAAGGTGAATGCCTTCTGCATATGGAGCTTTTCATGCTCTGACATCGAGTTATAGAACATCTGCGCCTGGGAATGGTGGTCACGGAATTTCGCGCTCAGTGCACGTTGTTTGATACCGGAGACTTTCTCCGGGTAGGTGACGAACGCCCCCTCTTGCGCCTTGGCTGGTGGCAGAGCTTCGAACCGATTTGGCCAGTAGTTTACCTTGCCCTGGCTAATACGGTGACGCATCGCGCCATCGCGATTATGGTTCATCACTGGACAGACAGGCCGGTTGATAGGTAGCTCCTCCCAGTTGATGCCCAACCGGCTTATTTGAGTATCGAAGTAGGAGAAGTTACGGCCGTGAAGCAACGGGTCGTCCGAGAAGTCGATACCGGGAACTATATGGCTCGTGCAGAAGGCGACCTGCTCGGTCTGAGGGAAGAACTCGTCCACGTTTCTGTTCAGCTCTAGTTGTCCGATGCGACGTAGAGGGACAAGATCTTCCGGCCACACCTTAGTGGCATCGAGGATGTCGAAATCGAAATCATGCTCCTTCTCTTCAGGTATAGTCTGGATCGCGAAGTCCCACTTAGGGTACGCGCCATTGTTGATGGCTTCCATCAAGTCCTTACGATGATAATCAGGATCCTGGCCCGCAAGCTTCAGAGATTCATCCCACACAAGGGAATGGACCCCGAGTTTGGGAATCCAGTGAAACTTCACGAAATGGCGTTTGCCCTCCTTGTTGATAAGGACAAAAGTATTAACGCCGAATCCCTGCATCATGCGGAATGACCGCGGAATCGCTCGATCAGACATCGCCCACATGAACATATGGGTTGCCTCGGGGTGGAGGTAGACAAAGTCCCAGAAATTATTATGCGCAGTCTGAGCCTGCGGGACTTCGTTGTGTGGTTCGGGCTTGACGGCATGGACTATTTGTGTTAGCTGTCGTAGCTCTTCTTATAGATCAGGGATCGTACCAAAATCGGGAAACTTGATCGCGTCTTGGATGAAGAATACTGGGATATTATTTCCGACGAGATCCCAGATCCCCTCCTCCGTGTAGAATTTGACAGCGAAGCCTCTCACATCTCGTACAGTGTCGGCGCTACCCTTGCTGCCCTGCACCGTCGAAAAGCGAACGAACACAGGGGTACTCCGCGATGTGTCCGTGAGGACGCCAGCATGCGTCACGTCCGCGGCGCTCTGGTAGAGGGTGAAGTTACCGAAGGCGCCAGTTCCACGCGCATGAACGACTCGCTCAGGGATGCGTTCATGATCGAATCGGTGGATCTTGCAGAGTAAGTTCATCTGGTCAACAAAGATGACCCCATGGTTGATTCCAGTATGAATCTCTTACCTTCTCTCGCGCGATCTGGTCCTCCAGAAGAGAAGGGCCGGTCTTGCGTCCATCGATAACCCGGAGCCATTGATCAGGATTCTCAAGACGTACGCCATGATCGGTGGTTTGGCGATCTTTGGTTTGAGCGTCGACAGTGTCGCGTGAGAGATCCGCCAGTTTTTTGTTTTTGGAAGTCGCAACTTGAGAAGTTGCAGACTGAGCAGCTCGCTGGGCCTTGTTCAGCCCGGTAGCAATAGTAGTCGCCATTCAGGGAGATGAAAGATTCTTTTTTGACCTTTGGGACTTTTTCAAGCGGTTAGCTGTAGGTAAACAGAATAACGACTGCCAGTAGCGATCTAAAAATCAAGAAAACCAGTCGTTCGACTGCCGATTGTAAACATTGAGGAGCTCCGAAGTAGTCGATATCAACGCCATTTTGACGCCGAACAGCATCATGGCCAGGACCGCTTTGATCCGATTTGCTCAGAGTCATTTAGTTTCCAGCTGGAGCTCCCGAAATGGACAGTCATTCCGTACGCAGAATCATCGATTGCTTGGTTTATTGTGCTTTGTCGACATCAGTTCTCGGTCATCTCCACACGTTGTGGGACAGCCGTATAGACCTGATCAATCAACCTTCTGTCATTACCAACCAATTGCTATTGATAAAAGCAGCTGTTTACCTCGAAATTAAGTGAAGAGCCAGGTAAACTCCAGAATGAAAGAACATTGCAAGAACTCCTAGATCACTATGTAAGAGTCGAGACGGGACGTATATCCCAATGATTATATAGCCAAGTATCAAACACCCAATATCCCAAAACAATCGACTCTCAACAAGACCAACTCAATAATCCTTCAACTCCTCCTCAGTCCACTCCCACAACCTCCTTGCCAAATTCTCACTCTTCGCCAACTTAGTCAACTTCCCATCCGCCATCTTCCCAACAGGCTCATAATAAGATCCGCCCCGAATCTTCTCCCTCGGCGCCGTGGCCGCCCAAACCTGGTTATACGCGCCTTGCTCCGGCTTCAACACCTTCCCAAACTGACTCACCTGGATCAAGACCTTATTGAAGACCCCCGAGTCGCCAAGAAGATCCGTCGCGACAACACCAGGGTGGATGGACACGGTCAGGATATCCGGGTACCGCGCTGACAACTCGCGCGCATAGACCATGTTGGCAAGCTTGCTCTGCCCGTACCGGCGCCAGGCTCCGAATACCAAAGAGCCCTGCGTTGTTTTTAGATCGTCGAAGACGATCCCGCCGCTTGGATGCATGTACAAGGCCTGTGAACTCAAGATGATAATGCGGGCGTCGCCGCCTTCGCTTTTTCTTTTTTCCAGGAGTGGCAGGAACTTCTTGATGAGTAGCGCATGGCCGAGATGGTTCGTCCCAAACTGCAGCTCGTACCCGTCTGTCGTGAGCGCGGGCGGTTTGGCCATGATCCCCGCGTTGCACATCAGGATATCGAGCCGTGGTGTTTCGGCGGCGAACTTTTCGGCTGCAGACTTGACAGATGAGAGAGATGCGAGATCACATTCGATGAAGGTGACCTCTGTTTTGGAGCCGGTAGCCCGAATCTGGTTGATGACATTTTCGGCGCTTTTTGCGTTGCGCCCGCTGATGCAGATGTGTGCTGCGTTGTGTTTGGCTAGATGGATGGCGGATTGTGCACCCAGGCCGTTGGTTCCTGGTTTTGTGAGTCTTTATTTATTCCCCTGGAAACTGGTATTTCCTTCGTGAAGGGTGCTCACCTCCAGTGATAAAGATGACCTTCCCGGTAAGGTCTGGGATGTCCTGGTCGGGACTGAAATGCAGATTCGGCATGATGCAAGTATGATGTAGTTGAGAATGAAATAAGGGTATAGACGCGGAGAACGAGAGTCAAGCACTTTCAAATTACAAAAACATGTACAACAGGATGCCAGCGCGTTTATAAGTCACGGATGGAATGTTGCGCCGGGTCGGGGTTGATGTTGTACCGCGTCCGTTGATGTTGGAGATTTGCACCGATGCGACAATTTCACTTGTTCACTTGTTCAGTAGGATGGAACTATCAAATCATCCGAAATGGATTTCGGCAATCGCAGTGCCGATCTTGGTCACATTTCAGGTTTGTTGTCCAACTGATCGAGCGGGATCGACGAGCTAGTCTGCATCGTGTGCTTGAACGCCTTCTCACCGCAAGAAAGACATGACCGATTGAACAAAATACACGGCTTATAATACAACAAAGTGCGCCGATACACCGTCATGGAATCAGAGCGTCAATCTACCACCCCTTCAACGGGGTAAGCTTGGCCAAAACACCATCCTTCGGCGACACAGTCGCGCCCTCGCGAACCTCCAACTTCGCATCGGGATACTTCAACTCCATCTGAAAGCGACCAACAGTCGCAGCCAGCAAACAAGCAAGCTCCGACTTGGCAAACCCCTGCCCAATACAGCTGCGCGGGCCGTGCAGGAACGTCAAAAACGCGTAGTTGCTCGCCGCGCCGCCAGTGTTGGCTTTACCCTCGCCCATGAAGCGCTCTGGGTTGAACTTGTCTGCGTCTGGACCCCAGAATTCGTCCATGTGGTTCAGGATCTCAGGGGACAGAACAAAAATCGTACCCTTGGGGATTGGCTTGCCCACGAGAGTGGTGTCTTTCACGGCTACGCGGACAGTTGTCGGGACGGAGGGGTGGAAGCGGAGGACTTCGTTGCAGACGGCGTTGAGGTAGGGGAGGTTGTCGATTGCGGCAGCGTCGATGGATGGCGGGGAGTCAGTTGAGATTGGGGGTAGGTTGGCGCGGATTTCCTCGCGTAGACGCGTCTGCACGTCGGGGTTCTTGCACAACGCGTAGACAGCCCATTGCATGGCAGTGGCGGTTGTTTCGTGGCCCGCGCCGAGGAAGGTCATGAGCTGGTCGACGAGATTCTCTTCGTCGAAGGTGCCGCTGCGCATGGCGACGGAGATGATATCGACGCCCGTCTCTGCGTTGGGATCTTCCATTTTGGCCTTTTTCTCGCGGATCATCTGCCTGGCAACATTGCGGACAACCTCGCCGCCTTCGTTGATGGCTTTGTTGCGCTTGGTGGGTAGTTTCTGAAGGAGGTCCACATTTCCGAGGAACATGCCCAGAACGATGAGGATCTTGGTCACCAGGTTTGGGCTTACGAAGATCCTCTTGTAGGATGTGCTGAGGGGGTTGAACGGGTCACGCAGGGAGTCGAAATCATGGTCCATGCCTGCTACACCGATGATATCGAGAGTGGCCCGACTGGCCCAGTTGCGGATTTGGACGGTGTTGTCGTCCGTGGGTCCCCTTTGCTCGAGATCCTGCTGGATTAGGTTGACCATCTCCACGCTCTTGGCCCAGAAGACCGGGTAGAGGTCTTTGATATGGCGGTAGGAGAATGCTGGCATCAGGTTCTTGCGTTGGATCTGTGGTCGTTAGTCACTAAATGCTGGTGAAAAAACAGTTGGACCACCTACTCTGTGCTCGTTCCCCTCAGCAAGCAGGATGCCATCGCCGACAATCCGACGCAAGCTCTGCTGCACAGTTGTGGGCTTTGCGAAATCGTAGACTTTGGTCACCAAAAGCTCACTCAATGCTTTGGGACTAGTCAAAATAACTCTTTCCAAGTTGCCCACGATATAGTACCGTAGGAGGCCCTCGTTGGGAAGAGTCTTGACCCATTCCTTCAGCTCGGCATACGGCGTCTCGAAAAACAGTGAGTTGGTGTTGCCGCTGAGCCAACTGCGTTTCTGGACAATGTTAGCACCTGTGTTCAGCGAGGTGATTAAGGCCAACTCACTGATGGAGATTGAATATGTTTCAGTGGGGTGAAGAAGGAAGGATATAGAGCCAGCCGGTAGAAAATTTTGAACGCGATCAGCACGATATAAATAACGATCATGGTCAACAATCTTGAGTTGCCTATCGCCCATTCTGGCTTGAAGTAAGAAGCAGCAGCGGCCCCGAGATAGACGAGCCCCCAATTGTCCATGATGAGACCCATGGTGATGAGTGAATCCCGCGTCCTGGGATTAAAGTAGTAGTAGTCTTTTCTTTTTCTCTTTGATGAAAAAATAAACTTGGTCTCTCGAAGTAATAAGCGTCTCCCAAAAAAGGTGTCCTGTGGGATGATGTCTTGCGTAAGCACAGCTGTGCCGAAGGATGACAGCGATCGCACACGACTTTATAGATCTGGAAGGCTTTGATGTTGCACTGATGATTGAAGAATGAAAGGGGATAGGCAGCACGGCTGAACAAAAAGACAAGATGATCGGAGCGGACTTGAACACAGCCCGACTAGCTCTCGCAAACGATACCCGATTGAGTCTGTCGATCGCGGGGGAATGCGCCTCCCCGTCGAGATCGACTTTCTATACATTTTGACATCTTCGAAGAATGATAATCACTGGATTAGATCATCATATAAATGGGCCTGAGATTCACATAAGAAGTAATGTGGAAACGTCTTTTGGGTTCAGCGCTGACATTATGCTGCGATGCGGTCGCCAGATTCTTCGGATGGACCGATGGAATCTTTTCTTTTATACGAGCCCGAGCGTAAGCAAGGCATAGCTTGGGCGAATGTTCCGTTGAAAGGGTTGGTTGAACGTCTGGTCGAATGACTACACGCTGTATCCTGTATGTGGTTCTATGGATTCTCCAACTATCGAATACCTCACATCTTCTCCTGTCTCTTCTTCAAGTAGACACCACCACCACGACTGGTGAACCCCCAGCGGATCTGATTAGCCATGGAGATCTCAACATCCAGCTCCTCCGCCCAAGTCCACACAAGACCAGGATTCTTCTGGAAGCCCCGTCCCACAAGCACAAAGTCGAGACCATTATTCTCCAGCAGACAATTTGCCAGATGGCCAGAATTGATCATACCAACGGAGCCAACCTTGATCTTGTCCCCGACAGCCTTCTTGACTTCAATGGCGAACGGTGCCTGGAAGCCTGCCTTGGCATGAATATGCTGCTTCTGATGGTTCCCTCCACTGCTGATGTCAAGGACGTCAACAGTACCGGCCTCCGCCAGCGCCTTCGCAAACCGCACGGTATCTTCCACTCGCCAACTTGGCTCGTTGGGCATCGCCTCCTCGAGCCAGTCAGTCGCCGAGACACGCAGGAAGACGGGCATATCCTGAGGCACAGTCTCGCGGGTCAACCTGGCAATCTCCATCGGCAAGCGAATGCGGTTCTCGAAGCTGCCTCCGTACTCATCGGTGCGCTTATTAGTCGCAGGCGACAGAAAGCTCATAAGAAGATAACCGTGGGCATTGTGGATTTCAACAAAGTCCACGCCGGCTTTGACGGCGCGCTTTAATGCTGCAACCCAGTCTTGCTTGAACTGTTCAATATCTGCCTTGGTCATGGCCTTGGGCACGGGGAAGTTCTCGTGGAATGGTACGTCGCCGGGGCCCTTCACATTGTTCGGCCATCCGCCCACTGCCTCGGTCGCCGTGTCTGCCCCACTGAGCCAGGGTGCCACTGTGCTAGCTTTCCGGCCAGCGTGGGCCATTTGAATGCCAATGACCTGGTTCTGGCTGTGTACGAATTCCACCACGCGGCGCAGGGGCTCGATCTGGGAGTCCTTCCACAGTCCGTGGTCTTCCGGGGTGATGCGACCTTCCTGTTGTACCGCTGTCGCTTCGACCATGAGCAAACCGGGGCCGCGCTGAGCGATGCCGCCCAGGTGCGCCATGTGCCAATCGGTCATGTGTCCATCGTCGGCGCTATATTGACAGAGCGGCGAAAGCTGGTCGCATTGTTAGTAAGTGGATTATTTGGCATGCGGGAAGGTCGACTGACTCCAATGCGGTTGTGAAAGGTCACTCCGCGCACCTTGAAGGGCTGGAAGAGCTTTGGAGGCTGGGATCCATCCGATTGCGGGATCGCCGCGGACCCCGCGGGAGGGATCTGGGCGGGGGTGAAGTAGGAGATGCCCGGGGCGGGCTTGTTCTCGATATTCGGGCGATTGGGTTGGGACATGGTTGACGGAGGACTTTAGAGACGATGAATGGGAAGAGGAGAAGAGAAATCGAGTCTTGCGACTAAGATAATGGGAAGAAACTGGTACATGGTTTCTGTAGCTGTCATGGTTATATGTAGTTGCACCGCTCCACCGGCTTATAAATGCAAAAGTAGCCGACGTCACCGGGAAAAGCGGACAAGGGCCAATCCTAGTTTTGGAACGACTGTGATTCCCAGGTTGTTTCGACTGCGAACATTCCTGAACTTGCGAGGAAATTCAAGCTGGAAGCTATAAGTGGGAGGAGACGGGCATATCGATCTAGTACTGGACTGAGTCTCGTCATGTCAAGGGTTGTCATCGTGGGCTACCTGGCAGTCATCTCAGGTGTTGGACTTTGTCAGCCACAATCGTCCAGCCTGATAGCATGACAATGATGTTAGTATCACGTCTCTGAATATTGCTTGACTCCCGCTCCTGCAATCCTGTGCCCGTGCATGCTGCGTAGTTGTGCCCTGCACCCTCGAACCCCCTGTCAGACAAAGTACACCTCAGCTACCGATGTGCTTGTGCCTGAAGACATGCCAACCCCGATTCTGACATCGTGATTCGTGCAAAGGCGCAGTCGTCAAGCACACACAGAGAGAGAGGGTGGTAGCGCTGAGGGCAACCGGCGCTTGGAGCAGTGGCCGGTCTGTGGGGCATTGGAGATGGAGCTGGTGTCTCAGAATTGACAGGAACTCATCCAGCAGTGACTTGGTGGACTTGACCTCCAAATGAGTTTGTAGAGACAGGTAAGCCGAGGTGGCTATGAATAGACAAAGCACAGGCGCCGCATGTGCAGGAAGATGGTTGAAACTGAGAGGGAAAAGGTGAGAAGATACAAACGTCAGCCCTAAGAGGCCCGAGAGGCGCCAACTCGAACCGGCTCCACTGGGCCGAACTCCTCACTTGTTTCATCCGATCCCCTTTCTCCTCCCCTTTCTGCTTCTTCCTTTTGGCATCACCCTCTGTCGTTCACTAGTACTGTCTCACTCATTCATTCATTCACCCAGCCTCGATCACCGAGCCTACATTCTTTCTCCGCAATCCGATCCTCGGCCTTCGACTGCTCTCCCCCCTTTCTTGGCGCTCAGATAACAAAGAGAGATCGACCCTGTCGCGCTTGGCATACGATCGGTGTCCACTGTCGATTTTCACATCTTCGTGCATTGAAGCCTGCAGTGAATGCTCTTGCTGAAACAACAGCGCTTTGTTGTCTTTTCTCAGCCGGTGCCTGGGTCCCAACCCCTTCGACAAGCGTACCCGCCCCCTAGCCACCCGCTGTAATGCGCCAGACACGCCATTAAGACACTCAGTCGCTCATTACACCTGAATTGTGTCTCTGCCTATCCTTCAGACTCTACACCTATCCCTGACCCGTCGTGTCGACTGTGACTTCACCCGGCTGGACCGAGGAAGTCATTGCCCTTGTCCGTGATTCTGCACACTCGTTCAATTACCTCGCTCGCTCCCTGGCAGGTCCAGGTTCATACGCACAATGGGATGTGGCGGCGATCGTGAAAAGGGACATGTTCCCATGGAGGAGAAATGGGACTATGTTGTACGTGGATCTTCATCCACCTGATCAAGATGCTTAGGGGACGCGGATCGATACTGACTCTCAATCCTCTAGAACCTCGACGACTTCAAAGCCGAATCATGCTGGACCGCTTTCTCTTACTTCTGGCTCTGGGTATTCCTGATCGTTTCATTCTCCGTCTACGCAGTTGACACCTTTACCGCTGTCAACCTGCTCGCTTTCTCTCGCTGGGCCGGCCGTGTCCAACCCGCCATTCCCTTCAAGATATCGAGATGGATCTTCGCCGTCTGCATTCTCGTGTCCTTTGCTCTTCTCATCTACCGGTGGATACTGGCTTACCGCGCATTGCGCTCCGGTAGCATCACTAGAAACTATCTGGACCCTCTGGCTGTGCGCGTTCAGTCTTTCCGCGTCTTTGGCTCCAAGGGCCGTGGATGGAAACGGTTCCTCGTTTTCGCAGAGTTGACAAAGAGTAAGAAGGGTGCAGAATATGTCGCTCTCTACACCTACTTCTCTTTCGAATTCTGGATGAACACTGTCTTCGCCGATGGACCCCGTCAGGTTATCAACGCTATCACTCTGTACTCGGTCATGAAGATGGACCTCCTCCCTGGCGGTGAACATGCGCAGAAAGACGACGGAAGCTCACAGATTGCGCAATTCTTCAATAACGTGAAGATTCTTGCCGAGGACAATAATCTGCAAGCCGTGGTCTTGCTTGGTATGCTCTGGACTGTGGTTATCTGGGTATTGTTCGTCTTGAGGCTGGCCTCGGCAGTCATCCTCTACTTGATCTTCCTGTTCCATCATATCCCCGCAGAAGACGGAACACTCAAGGCATACTGCCGTCGCAAGATTACCAACCGGCTGAAGCGGATCGTCCAACGCAAGGTCAACAAAGCTTTGGCCAAAGGATTCCAATTGCAAGATCGTGCGCCCACTCAACCGAGTCTGGCAAGTGAAGACTCAAAGCCAACCCTGCCTGACCTGGATAAAGGCCCTATCGTGACAACTCTATCACGCAGCACCACAGAAACGACCTTGCCTCCGTATACACGCTCGAACTCTGCTGCGACAGACAAACATCCGACACTGCCGAATCTCGAGTTTGATAGCAAGCCGCCGTTGACTCGGACGACCACCCAATCGTCTGCCATGTCTGAATCGGCCTCGCTCACTGGGAACGCCGCTGCCATGGGATATAGTCCACTAGACCGTTCAAACTCTCCACTGCCCCCAGTGCCACCTTTACCCGCCACTGTGCCTCCTCCACGAACGGGCTCGGCCCAATCACGACCGACACCTACTTCAACACCGTTCACTAACGACACGGGTCGTGGCAGTCCAGCACCTAGGTATCGCACTCTCCCCGACAACGTAGCGCAGCCCTACCGTACATTCACACCTGCCGCTGATCCGTATGCTCGGACCGACACTCCTGGTGTTGCTGTCTCGGATGATTATTTTGGCCGGTCTCATACGCCCGCGCGCTATGATCCTTATGCGCCGCGAGATGAACAATTCGGGGAAGATGGATACGGATGGAGGTCAGGAACACCTGCCACCCAAGCCTCTTCGCAGTCAGGGTATCCGCCTCAAGACACGTATCGGTCTTACACGCCCGCAAGCACTGGCGCGACACCCCGTCCACCACCAGGACGGACCATGACACCTGCAAGCTATCGTGGAACGCCGGCCCCCTCTGCCGAACAAGCACGGCCTCCACCCCGTACTTTCACGCCCATGAGCTCAGACACCTCGTCTGCATCTCAGAACGGTGGATACGCTGCGTTCAACCCGGGGGCCTCTCAAATACCGCAACCTCGCATGCAGAGACCGCCCGCGCCAACAGGCTATCAGCCCTTCGCTCGCGCGAACACCGCGTCGCCATCAACAATGAATCGCAACGGCCCACCCGCAGGATACTCTTTCAATCGCGCGAACACCGATCAATTCTGATCAAACTGGTGGCTCCTTGGTGCCCGAGACCTTGTTACGAGAACATGCAGAACAGCTGGTCTTTTCTCTGCATTTCATGACCGGATTGTTAATACCCCCTACGGACAGCGAGCGAATTTCTCGGGATGTTGTACATATTCTACGTGTGATTTCGGGCGTGGCGCTTCAAATATTTCCTTGGATAGGAATGAGACTCTGATTTTGATTCGAATGCATCCACTTTTTGGCAGCGGACTACTCAGTAAATATGTAGAAACTATCATTACGAGCTTTTGATTCAGCAGTTGATGGTCTTCTGCACTCATGTACTTCTGACGAGCCCCTTGTGGCCTCAGGCACAAACAACGGCGATTTGCCAGATAAACCGCCTTATCTTTCCCCGGTTGCATTCTCCAACCTAGCGGCTGCACCACAACGTCAACACCGATACAAGCACTTCAGTAGCTTTGAAATGCGCTGTGCGTGGCCACTACTCCTCTCGAAATACCGGTACGCCAACATTCAGTCGCGTCTAGCCTGCTGAACGGACTCCTCACCACCAACCGATAGCTCGACCGCGTCACAGCTCGTGTCGAACCTTGCCACAGCCCGGATAATGCAGAGGACGACAGCTCACACCTGGATGGCGTGAGAAGTGGCGAGAGAGCTGACACAGTACTGGGGGATTTTTGCTATCTGAGGTGGTCTTCCAAGAGGCCAAGATGGCACCGGTGGCGGAGAAGAACGGGGTTGTACCAAGCCAGGAGTCAAGGAACCACGAGAATGGACACATGAATGCCCCAGAGAACGGTGCTTTTCACTCCTGGCCGCACAATCAGCGTGAAGCCAGCGGCCTCCCCGAAAACTCGTCTGAGACCATCGCGGATGAGAGTGCTATCAACGGAGACAGCGACACGGCCGAGGTTCGAGATGACATCAACGGTGGTATGGACGGACAGCTTGCGAATGAGCGCTATACAAATGAGCAGTCTCCGGAATCGGCAGACCAGGGCCTTGGTATACTTGTCGAACACTCACCGGGCGATCCCAATGGGAGTGGCCGCACGTCGGTCGTGAACGTTCTCGAAGGAGAGAAAGTGAAGGCTGCATTGGCAGAGCTCGCTGAGGATGTGGCCGGCCGCTCGGCAGAGGACAAAGAGAAAGTCCTGAAATTGTCGCCGGAGAAAATCCAGGAACTCACGTCCTCGCCTGAATCTATACCATACCGTGCTGTGGCACCGAATGCCAACACCGGGAGGAGGGCCGTGTCAGACAACCTTCAAACAAATGGCTTGGTTGGCCGGCCAGACATACGGGACTCGATTTTGGAAGCTCTCAGCGAGGCGCCTCCGCCTACCGATGGGTTGAAAATTCGCCCTACCAAGGATATCTCACCCGACGCATCTGCACCCACAAGCCCAGCAGCGGCGCGACAAACCAATCATGCGCCGATTCGAAATAGACCTCATTCATCACGAACCTTTTCTACACCTGGTCTCTTGCGTCGCCCAAATGTCGCATCGCCCAGCAACGAACGCCTGGCGCAGACATGGGCGTCACGACCGAAGCATGACAGACCAGGTGTAGAGCGTGATCTGAAGAGCCATCTAGCCGCATCACCTCAACTTATCGAGTCGCCTCTTTCTTCGCCAATGCCACAGTCTCTTCCCCTTCCGCCTGTCTCGATACCAACGTATCTCCAACTTGAGCTTGCATCTGGTCGACCGTCCCCGCTTTATATACATCGCTCGGCAAACAACGAGTTCCCATACGAATCATCCAGTGCGAAGATAGAAAGGCTTCTCAATGTCTTACTTCTTCCCTGGTCGCTTGAGCAAGTGCTCTGCTTCGGAACTCTGGCATGTCTTGACTCCTGGCTCTATTCATTCACCATCCTTCCGCTCCGTTTTATCAAAGCATTGTATATGCTGTGCGAGTCTTGGGCAATGAACGTGGACGCTGAAATCCGATTTGTTTGGAATTTTGTCATGAACGGTATCGGACGCGTCTGGCGGCGAAGGAATCAGCATCCGACCGATGCACATGCAGAACGGCGTGGGAGCGAGTCGGACGCTGCTCCCCGCTTGCCTACTGGGTCGTCATCTGGGCACGACGCATTCCCAATGGATAGGGAAGCTCGACATCGACACGCGGAGCCGTCAAGAAGAAGACATCGGGCCTCTGAATCCCGCAGACATCACCATCGCAGAAAGAAGTCGATGCCGTCGGCACTTCTTCCTGATGACAAGGCAGACATCCTTACGGGCCTTCTCATGATCACGACCTGCTGGGCTCTGATGTACTTCGATGCCAGTCGGATGTACCACTGGATCCGTGGCCAGGCAGCTATCAAGTTGTATGTCATCTACAACGTGCTTGAAGTGAGTGATAGACTGTTGGCTGCTCTCGGCCAGGATGTGCTGGAGTGTCTTTTCTCACGGGAAGCTCTCGAGCGACGCCCGGATGGACGGAGCAAGATCTTTCGCCCATTCTGGCTCTTCTTGCTAGCGTTGGTCTATACCGTCGCGCATGCGATATCCCTCTTCTACCAAGTGATGACGTTGAATGTGGCTGTGAACTCGTACTCGAATGCTCTGATCACGCTATTGCTGTCCAACCAGTTCGTTGAGATCAAATCTACCGTCTTCCGCAAGTTTGAGAAGGAAAACCTGTTCCAACTCACCTGCGCCGATGTGGTAGAGCGCTTCCAGCTGTGGCTGATGTTGACCATCATTGCATCTCGCAACATTGTCGAGACTGGTGCGTTCAACTTCATCGGAAGTCTTGGATTGGGATCTGGCTTCTCTGGGCTTTCATCTACCAGCACCAACAGCACGCCTTTGTCCACGCCTCCACGCACTGCATCGTCCATTCTGCCTCAGTCCTTCACTTTCTTCCCCTCGTCGATATTATCGTCATTGAGCAGTGTCAACTCCTTCGTCCCCACCTTGGCGCAAGTACTAGGCCCCTTTCTGGTGGTTCTAGGATCGGAGATGTTCGTTGACTGGCTCAAACACGCGTATATCAACAAATTCAACAACTACCGCCCCGCTCTATACGGCCGATACCTCGATGTCCTCGCCAAGGACTACTATACCAACGCCTTTGGCGACCAAAATCTCACTCGCCGCCTGGGTCTCCCAGTCATTCCTCTGTCCTGCCTGTTCTTCCGGGTCTCAGTACAAACATACCAAATGTTCCTAGCATCTTTGCTCCCGCAGCACCCATCCTCCACAGCGGTTGGAACAACGTCCCTCTCCTCGATCCACAACCACTACGCACCGGCACCCCTCCCATCAACACCACCACTAACCCTCCGAACCATCCTCCCTGCATCAGCCGCCCACATCAACTCCTTCTTCCGCACACTCCTCGAAAATGCCATCCCCTCACCCGCACAATCAGTCCAAATCTTCACCGCCATCCTCCTCTTCACAGGCTTCATCGTCCTCCTAATCCTCAAGCTCCTCCTGGGGATGGTCCTCCTCGCCTTCGCCCGCTCACGCTACAAGAAAATGAAGAGCTCAGAAGACCAACCTCGCGAAACCCGCAAATCATCACACTCACACCCGCAACCGAGCAATGAACCTGTTCAGCCGCGCAAAGACGAGTTCACCGTTGAAGGCAGTCGGCGCGCTGGCGGATGGGGTATGGTTGAGGTTGGTGATGAGAAGCGGAGGTGGATCTATGCGGATGACTCTGAGGGGCTCAGGCGTGTCAAGGAGAAGGAGGAGAGGGATCGGAATAAGGAGAAAGAGTTGAAGATTGATCATGTGCAGCGGTATGAGATGGTTGCGAAGAAGATTTGGTAGCTCTGGGGCTTTGTGGGTGTACTCTATCTGTTTCTTGGTCTGTCTGAATGGTATTACTTATGTTATGTTTCGATACATAGTTGATAATGTTCATATCTTATGCTCAATCTTCTGGTCCCTCCTGCGGTCTAACCCTGCGCGAACTTTATGGACATGCGAATCTTCGTTGCCTGGCTGTGGCCGGCGATGGGTTTCGTGATGTCCTCGGCCAGAACTTTCTTCTTCGACCACCATGGGCAGTCAATGTTGCTGGCGCTCTGGCCTTCCATGCAACGCCAAATTAGCCATGGCCATGTGTCAATGTCTGAAGAGAATATCGAAGGTTTGCTAGAGCAATTTGAGTGTGGATATCCCTCTCCGAGACTGTGCAGAACCAACTACCACTTTCGTGCCAGTCGGGACGCCAGATAGCCACAAACACCACGATGTATCTTTGTAGAAGGCTTAACTACGCATCTAGAAAGACGGTTGTCTACTCATTTATTTAAGGAAGAAAATTGGAGATTTGCTAGAGCAACTGAGTATGGAATTTTCTATGCGAAAACTGTCGAGCGCTGACTCTACCACTTGGGAGTAGGCGTAAGGTTGCGAAGATGCCAATAGAAGAAGCGCACACGCTTCATCTTGAGGAACTTGAGCCAGCCAGTCTCCGAGAAACCGTCTTCAGTCGGTTTAGGATCCCAGTTCGCATCATCCTTCTCGTGGTCGGCGTCCACATCGTTCTCGTCATCCTCAGCATCCGCATCCACGTTGTTCTCCTCCCTTTCACCATCTCCCTTGGACACGGACGCCAGTTCGAACAGCCGCTCGAAATCGGGATAGCAGCCGTGCTCCTGGCCATACTCGATGTACAACTCCAGAAACTGCAGGGAGATAGGCGAAGTGTTGTCCGCAAAGGCCTTGTAGAAAGCGGTCATAGTGAAGTGACCACCCGCGAAGGGATCGGCACCGAGACGCATCAGTTCCTTCACCATTTTCATGTCCTTGCAGCGTGTAGCCAGCCCAAGAGCCGTCTCACCATTTCCGTCCATGACGTTCACATCCACGCCCCAGTCGGCCAAAAGGCGAACCCCTTCCATTCTGCGTTCTTCAATGTCTTTGATGGCGATCAGATTGTGATACCCAATGAAGCTCATGACCAGGGGCCGGCCAGGGTCGCGCGGGAGACGGGGGTCGCGTGGGTCATCGCCATAGAGAGCATTGACGTCGAACCCACGCTTCAGAAAGATTTCAACAATCTCAACGCGTTTGTGCGTGGCGGCGAGGAACAGGACGCTCCTCCATCTCTTGTCCGTGGGGTCGGGCTTCTTCCAGGGCTTGTCCAGGATGTAATTGAACGAATCGACGTTTCCAATGGCGGCAGCGTACTCGATCACGTTGAATCTCCTCCGGTTCGGATCACCGACATAGGAATGTTCGAGGTATCCAGTGTCGTCCCATTGCCTGCGTCGAGTCCAACCCAAGAGATGCCCAAGGGCGCGAAGGTTCCCCACCCGAATTGCCTCTTGAACAACTTCGTCTTTATCTCCGTCTCCGTCGAGCTTCCTGAGCACCTTTGCTTCTTTGAAGACATAATCACATATTGCTGGGTAGGGCAACGCTTCGGTGACAGCCGATGTGCCGAGTTCCTTAAGCTCGGCTTGGGTCGCACCCATAATGCAGAGCTCGACAACATTTTTCTGCCTTGCAGCCGCACCCTCCCACAACGCCATTTGAAGTTCCGAGCTGCTATCTTCTCTTCTGCGAAGAAGAAAGCTGACAACATCATCATGCCCGTGGCTGGCCGCGACGCTGATAGCGGAGTACCTTTCGTGTCTGTGGTCAAACCGGCATCCCTCGTCTTTGATTTTGATTGCCATGTCTTTATGACCACACGCTGCGGCACACATGAGTAGGCTGTACCGCCGTTCTTCAGAAGACCATCCCAGCTCTGTGTCGACATCGACTCGATCAAAGAGCTGGGGAAGAATGGTTTCCTCCTTCTGCCTTTCTGCGATCGCGAGCTTGGCCAGTGCCTCGATGTTTGCTTTTGTCTTGAAATCGGGGTGGGCTCCTTGGTCCAACAAATACTGAACCACGGCTCGATGGCCTCCAATAGCAGCAATGTAGATGGGTTCCGTGCGCGGGAATTCAGTAGAGGCGAAGTCTGGATCGGCGCCCGTTTCCACGAGGAACTTCACCACATCCAAGTGGCCTTGCTTGCAGGCCCACCAGAGGGGAGTCTGCTGAAAGACATCCCAGGAATTGATATTGCAACCATTGTTGAAGAGGAATTGGACAGACTCAAGCTGGCCATGTTCAGCTGCGACGCTCAGAATGGTCCTCATGTTGAATTCATCTGGAATGTCAAGTGAGACACCCACCCACAGCAGCAAGTCGAGAACGGCGATGTGACCATTTTGAACAGCCTCTTTGGCCACCTCATAAGCCCTGTCGGTGACGGCGGATGGGCCAAAGAAGCGAGCGAAGGCGTCGATAATGGTCACCTGTCCCTTAGAAGCTGCCAGGCGAAGTGGTGTCTGTTCAGAAGAAGCCCGACGATAAAACGGGGTGTCGAACTCAACGCCAGCCAACAGAATTTTGTTGAAAGCGTCAACGTTCCCTTTTTCGATGATTCGGTGGAGTCCATGGGGCGAATATGTTGGGGCGTAGTGAGTGCTGAGGTAGTCATCGGCGATTTCGTGAAGGTGGCGGCACGTCTGGCCCAGTACGCTGACCTCAGAGGCGTACTCCAGCTCGCCGAGGATCATCAAGACTACCTCGGTGGGAATGCTTGTGAAGGATGCCATGTTGACACTTGTTGGGGCGTTTGATGAATGAAGCTGAGCAGGATGATCTCTCAGTGTTGAGATGAAGATGTAGATCGCAGTCAACTCACAGGGTCGGATGAGAAAAAGATATGAGCGTAGATCAAGATGAAGATGTTGATGGAAGAAAATGTGGATGAGAAAGGATATGAATGAAGATAAGGTTGAAGATATTGATGGAAGAAAGATGCAAAGAGCACTGGTAAGATGTGTGAAAGTGTAAGAGATGAAGACGGTGGGGAGGAAAGAAGAAGGAGAAGGGAGAGAGAGAGGAGGAGGAGAGAGCGTGAAGATATAGACGGGGCGAGGGCAAGTGAATGAAAAAGAGGTCCCCTTGAAACTGAGCAACAAAGTGAATGTCGAAGTCAAGAGATTTCCTAAACGGGAAAACTAGGATGCCTTTGACAGAGACCATAGCCGAGAGCTCATTCACGTGGCACAATATCAAAGTGTCCACTCTACCCAACCGGCAATCACATGTCAAGACAGCACCAGGTCACGACTCCTGGTCTGATCTTAAGAGCCAAACAGTTTGTGAGAGTTAGAGACTGGGATACTCAGAGACTGCACCAGCTATATCATTCACTGCTCAAGTCAAGTCTCCATCAAGGGTCACCCAGATGCTCTCGAGACATGGGCGTAACGAAAAGTACGGGGAGATTTTACAGCAATTTGCCATCACCAGTATCGGTGGGAAGGTTGAGCTCTGCGTCAAGGGCCTCGATCTGTACATTTAAAGATGACGACCAAGATTATCCTTAGCATGAGGCCTTGTGCCGCACAGGACACAGATACCCTTAGCGAGGACTGGCGAGAGACTGCAACACATCATGAGCACTGGGATGTAAAGATGAGTCGTCAAGGCTTCAGCTGATACGATTTTGCGAAATATCTGTGTTCTGCAAGAATATGGCAGCTGGAATCCCGGTGGTTTCTTCGTGCAAGAGCGGGAAACACCTGCATTTTGATATCGCGCAATGTGATATACAGGCTCGAAGATATGGAGAAGATAATAGTCTGCATTGAAGCAACCATTCAATAGATAGCGTTCAGACGCATGGTCACATAGTCTCGACTCGTGATGGGCTCATATTTCTCGGGGCGGTCCGGCCCATAACACCCAGGCAAACAATCGATGACCCTATCTCGATCCGGACTGATGAAGTAGGGAATCGAGTATCGTGGTCGGGCAATCCTGTTACACGAGCTGCCAGTTTCCTCCACCAGTGGAGGAGCTCGTACGCGATGCAGAGTCGACCTGAGCTCGTCGTTGCTCCAGCGCATCAGGAGGTCGCCGATGTTCACGATCGCAGTGCCCGGGATATGAGGCACGGGATTGAATTTCCCTTTCTCATGGATGTCTTCGACCTCCAAGCCGCCGACTTCATCTTGAAACAGGATGGTCATGGTCCCGAAGTCTGAGTGTGCGGCCACTCTCTCGGCCTTTCCCAGTTTCAACAGCTCTTCTTCGACGGCGGGATAATGCAGTAGCCGGCATTGATTGGCCTTCTGTCTGTGGTAGCCTAGGAAGAAATTTTCCTCCAGATCCATGCCAATCGCAATCGTCCGTAACATGAGCTGAGCGACGTCGTGGCACGCGTCGAAGAAGTTGACGAAGAATGCACGGAAGCCGGGGAGAACCTCATCAGGAACCCAGATATTCGGCAACTCCTTGTCATCCTCACTACCCAAATCGAATGACTCCTTCATATCGGGTATCCTCCGTTTCTCGGCGATGCCCTCCTCATCAAAGATCATTTGTACCACCTTCTCTCGACCGACGCCCGAGTACCCTCGTTGGTACCAGCCGACTGGGGGATGGAGTGCTTTCTCTTTGTCGCTCTGCGGAAGAGCAAAGAATTTCTGGCTCTGTGCAAAAGCCTTGATCAGCTTCTACGATGTACTCAATAGCGAACATGCAGACATACCCATCGAAAGGCTTCATCAATAAGATCCTGTGACACACCGTGATTCTGGATGTAAGCAAAGCCGACTTGCTTAAAAGCATGGTAGACGTCTTTCGCAACCTCTGCGACTTGCTCTGGGGTACCTGTTCGCACAGGGTCAAGATCGATAATGGGGATGCTCAGGTTTTCGATAGCTGGCATGGCCATGGCGAGTGTGTTGGTCTGATCGAGGCGGATGTGATGCTGGTGATTTGAGTCGGCGAATTCGGAGCACTTGTTTTCTCGGTGTGACGAGCCTGCGATTAGAGATACCCCCATCTACTTAGGAACCTACGTAATTGTGGGAAGCATTCCGTGATCCACAGCTCTGGTGCTACTGCAGCATTCAGATCTTCACCACGCTTCCTACCAGTGGTCTGGGTGCCTTCGCGGGTATCATCATGACGAGCTTCAACTTTACTACTCTACGGAGTCAGCTCTTGGCTATGGTCTTGGGTTTCTATATCATCGTTATCCTGTTAACATCGTCCTGGCTGGTCAAGAAGTACCAGCAGAATCTCCTGGTCATGCTTGGATTTGTCATTCCGTAAGTCATTTCTGCGCCAGACAATTCCCGCGACTAAGCCCTTTGATTCGCTCATCTAGCCTCTCGCGCTTACTATTACTACTCGATACTATTACTATTGTTTCTATTTTCCCTCATCTCTTTCCTAATGTTTTTCTACTGCTTCTGCTCTATCCTCCTTATAGCGCTTTATAGTCGCCTTCATATTCTCCATGGTTTATCTGACCAGTAATAGAAAACTATAATAGTAGTATTACGTCTTCCTAACTACGGTGCTCGAGAGCGCTGCGCGTATGCGCGGCGCTCAAGTCTTGTTGGTCGAAACTTGCAAGTAGACTAGGATGGACATGCGCATCAGACAATCTTTACCCCGCTACCGTGCATAATGATTTTCCAAGTCCGCGTTGAATGAGAACATGAATGAGTGCTTGGAATGAAGTTAGCCCAGGACAAAACGCCTACGAAGTAAGCATGCTTGGTGCCATTGCACGACGCTCTTCTTAGTGACAAGAGCACTCCGAGGCTAAAAGACATATGAATACAATTCCTCGTAAGTCAGATGTTTACGACGTGAGAATAAGGAGAAAGATACAGGTAGTCAAACATTTGTATTACATGAATGTACACAGATAAGAATCCCCCACGCTCTCCCTTCTCATGTCTAGACAGGATGCATCACAGACGGCAACGCTCAGAATTGTTCTTCGGTGAGAATCCTCGCCTCAATGATTGAGCCGATATGACTCTTCTGGTGCTCTTGGCCTCTGGTGCGCATGTGTATTAGGGCCTTTAGGAACGGAATAGGATTGTCCGCGAAGGGGCAATCGATGGGCCATTGGATTAGCCTCCTAGTTGGCTCCGAGACAAATCCGTCACTGGAGATACCCTTTTCTGGGGCACCTCTATTGAATCCGTCATGAGGCCCAAAAAGAGGCGGAAATTGCGGTACTCCTCGAAAGAGGAGCAGTAAAGGCTTCCGGCAAACAACTCCAAAGCGCGAGTCAATGCGCTGGAAGGCCGTGCCGAGTCTGAATCTGCACCGACTCCAAAGAAATCGAGGTTCTCAAGCCAAGGCATTGATTTCGTTAACAGGTGAGCATAAACGCTGAGCCTGGCATCCCGAGACTTTCGAACCACTGGGAGCAGTTCATTCGCTTCGTACTGACTTAAGATGATAACCAAGTCTCCGTATTTGCTGGAGAGAATCCAGTTAACAGGCTTCACAAAATCATCGGTCACCCCGTGACTTTTGTTGCTGTTCTGGACGGAGTGCATATAGTCCTGCGTGACAAGCAGGCTGGGACACAAATCATTCAGATATTTGGTCTCGCCAACAGCCGAGGATCAAATTGACCTGGTCTGAATCTACGCCGTATGTTGCTTGGCAAACACTGGCGATCTGTAGAATCAGACACTGCCGTCGCTTTCCTTCGTCTTCGCTACAGACATGAAAGTCATCGGTCAGCTGCTGACACCAGTGACACGCAACTTCACGGCATTTCCTCAGAAACCCCAACAAGCGCCCCACTGCAGGAGAACCACCCAAAAGTGAAAGAAAACGCACACCGAGCGTGACCAGGACGTCCAGGGCTTGAGACTCGTTCCAATTTCCCTCAATCCGTGACAACCTGCGCTCCAAGGTATCAATGAGGGTGTCGACAAAACCGTGGTCATCGAAGGCCCTATGTGCAACTCACTTCGGCGATTCAGGACATGGTGAGCCCAGTTCCCAGGCAGCCTGCTTAAACAGAACAGCCATGAATGGGTCATTGAGCGACAGAATTGAAGATGCAAGCTCACGCAAGATGTTGAACCACTGAATGCCTTCGCCGGCACGAAGACTGCCAGAGGCAACAAAAGTCTGTAAGCTGATTTCCTGCGAACAAGCTGACTGCTGCGCCAAGATTTCATTCTGCGTGCGTATTGTTGAAGTGACGGTACGCTGCAGGGACGTGTATGGCCCATCCGGGAGTTGGAGGGTGCACCTTTCTTTGACTGTAGGTGGACCAACCTGGTCATCCACCCAGGCATGTTTCTTATCATCAAGGAGTCGAAACTGGAAAGCATTGGGCACAATGATGTTATGAAACTCCACTGGAAATCGCGCTGCGCGGTAGTGACTGGCCGACCAGGACTTTACATCCGAGCCGAGCGTGATTCTCGGGCGAAACTCTGGTATCAGGCCTTGATATTGCCAGTATTGAAGCAGTTGTTGATGAAGCCGCTTCTCAGGCAATGTCTCACGATTGGTGACATCGTGGAGGATTTTCCATGTAACGTCACGCCAAAGGGAGAAGCAGCGTGGAAGCCCTATCTCAAACACGACTGATTTTCGCTGGCTCATGTCATCCGGAAGAGGTCGCTCATAGACAGCAATTGAAGTCCCGCGAGCCTGTCGTAAGTACCGGCATTTCGAGCAATTCGATTTGTTTGCTCTGGGATCGTAGAAGCAGTGGTGATATGGCTCAGAATCTGCATTTGCCAGCAACCACTGGTGTCTGTATCTCTGCATCAACCATTCATTCCATTTGGCATCATGTTAGATTCGTCCGCGATTATCGATCGTCTGAGCCAGGGCCTGATGCTGTCGCGAGCGATCAAAGAATTGGACAGCAAATGATCGCGGTGAGAGGTTGCTGAAGATACTTGGATTCCTCTTGTCGCTCGCGGCATAACGCCCTTGGATGTATTGTTCGATTTGGCCAGCACGCTTCATCTGTGTCCACGAAGGGAGAAGCAAGGGTTCAAGAAAGTTGGGCGGAATCACTGGGGAGAAGTCCTTCATGAGAGGATGAAGCCGGACAGTCAACTTATCAAGGACCACCCACAATTCGAGCACGGTCAAAATCATAAGCGACAAGCTTTGAGGCTTCGATTCGTACCTCTCTTCGGCGAAGCTCAAGTATCTCAAGATAGCATCCCGCATATGTTTGCAGCTCTGGCTATACTTGTGAGGCTGGATTTTGCTAAGCCACATCTGTAGCTCTTCAGCAACCCATTTCTCAAACTTCGACAGCGCAATGATGGACCCGGACTGAAGAGTCGGGATGCCTATGTCTTCAAGCTTCACAGGAAAGGTCTGGAATGGAGGAGGACTGGAGACACGGGTCTTAAAGGGAGGACAGCTCATTGCGTCACGTAGGTATGGTCCACTGCGCCGTAACTGTATCTGGAGATCATCTTCGGAAGCAGAGGTCTCAATGCGAGGGAGCTCTCGCTCAAGCTTACGAATCTCCGATTGAACAGTCGACAGACTGGCAAACAGATTGTCTGTGACGGATCTCACATGCTGATCAACGAAAAAGAAAAGATTGTCCTTCAGTTTGTAGTAGCGCCGGCCGAGTTTGGCGCGGATGATTTCGAGATGGTCAACAGTTGCGCTACCGTTGGGTTGCAGGTGAGAAGGGGCTTTTCCTCCAAGTGTGGCCATGAGGAAGAGCATGAAATTCTTGAACTGAATATCACCTTGCACACCGGCCGTGGCTCTGGCGAACTGCCGTCGTGCAATTGTTTGAAGTGCGACGCGAAGGACGAGCCATGCAGGGGAACGTCTCCAGGGCAGCAGAGCACTTTTCCAGAGTGCATCATCATGCACGCGCTTTATGATCGGAGCATCATCGTTCGGTCTTCCGAGGGCGAGTAGTTGGGTCATCAGGCACTCGGTGACCAGGCCCGGATGAGTACTGGCTCGATGCTCCTCAATTTTTACCCCAGCTGGTCCTACTGGGGACCATGTGTGGAACCTCTTCAGATGCGAGTTGAGACAGACTGGAGGCCAAAAAAGAGAGAAAGGCTGGGTCGCGAAACCTTTCCATTGGGATCAAAATACTGACTCCAGGGAATTGGCGGATGAGTTCAGGTTCGGCAATCACAGCGTCATTTTGAGGAGAAAGCTCGAAGGCATCGATGATAACAGCATCTCGACGTTCGTCAAATGTAGCGATCCATCCGCAGTTCTGGGCCCTGACATGATATACAATGGGACCTTATCAGGTTAACAGACAACTCATGTGCCAAGGAAAGAACATGCAACTCACACTTGGGTCCAACCGCGGACAGGTAATCGTACAACGTATCCTTGCAAACAATTTCACCGTCGATTTCAAACTGGATCCAGCTGTTCAAAGTATTCAGTGCAACATTTCACTCCGACTGGTAACCGTGTGGGAGAGCATCAATGAACTTCCGCAGGATATGCTGGACCAACTTTACCAGCTGAGATTCTAGCTTTGGCAGGTTGGACTCGACTTTCTGAGGCAGCTTGGGAGGGAAGAAGATGTGATGAAACACGAAGTCGAAAAGCTCGTCGTCCAACTCCATGTTCGCCATAGTATCAAGGTCAAATTTGACGACCACTTCCACGCTATGCGCGGAAAGCAGCAGCAGCAACTCGAGAAGAGAAAGATCGGTCAAGATGTGAGATGATAAAGGACGAGAATGAAAGGAATGAGGATGAGAGAAGCAGGAGGGAGACAACGTTTTGAGAAATCCGCACCTTCCTGAAAAGATGGAAGTCGCCGACAAAGCGACCTCACGACTCACGACCGGCCATACATAAGGGGGGCAGTATCCTTGATTCATCCGCCTACCGATCTCGAGAGAACCACCTGGCACGTTTGTAGGATGGTATTTTAACCATCACTGCGGCGGTACTTCAAGTTTCTTGTCCATTCTCCGTTCAACTCCACTCTGGGCAATATTGGCTGGGAAAGGTGGAAACCAGTGTCTCCTCGGTGTATTTTCCATGTCTGAGGCAATAAGCTCCATGTGTATAGGCAGTCCGTATGAAAAGATTATAGAAAACTGGATTGTGATGGTACAATTTAACATCATTACTGATGCATGCCTGCGAAGCCGCTTTCGCGAGGATGGAGGGCTTGAGCTTGTCATATTTAATTCCTAAACGTCTATATCAACATGCAATCATCAAATGTATGTAAACGAAAATGTTTCTTATGGTATGAATTCTCTTGATAGGACCCCAATCGGATTATTCATTCAGAAGTAACCCGGGAAAAGCCAGTTCAGCTTCCTCTGGGCCTCAGCGCTCCAATGAGGCTGAGGAGTGCTGACGCCAAACTTAATAGAGCCAGCCAGGTGCTTGGCTTGAACAAGGTCGGCATGCTCATCGGCTGCCAGGGCGTCGAGAACGGCAGTGACAAAGCGGCGGGCATTGTCAGCGTTGGCCTTCATATTACCCATAACCATCTCGACCGTGACGTCAGCAGAGTCGTGCCAGCAGTCGTAGTCCGTGGACATGCAAATCATCTGGTAGGCGATCTCTGCTTCGCGGGCCAGCTTGGCTTCAGGGAGGACGGACATGTTGATCACACTGCCACCCCAGGAGCGGTACATGTTACTCTCAGCACGAGTGGAGAACTGGGGGCCCTCTACAGCATTCAACGGTAAGATTTAGCAAATGGAGACCAAATAGAACGGGATATCGCATACCCATGCAAACAATGGTGCCCCGGTCATGAAGAACAACGCCATCACCTTCCAAGCTGTGTCCACACTCGCGCACAACTTTGGCAATACCCTCATCAAAGGGGTCGCCAAAGGGAACATGAGCAACTACACCACCTTCAAAGTATGTCCACGGCCGCACGCCCTTGGTGCGGTCAATGATCTGGTCAGGGATGACAAAGTCCCTAGGCTTGATCGCCTCCTGGAGACTGCCGACAGCAGAGAAGGCGATGATACTCCGAACACCGATCGAACGCAGGGCAGCAATGTTGGCACGGGCAGGGACCTCATGAGGGGCAATTTGGTGGTGCGGGCCGTGTCGGCTTAGGAATGCGACGGCAACAGTCTGGTTGTTGTGCTTGCATTGGTGGTGCAGAATGGTGATCGGCGAGGAGGGTTCACCCCAGGGAGTTGATACGGACAGTGAGGCAACCTGAGTGAAGCCAGGGAGCTCACGGAGGCCAGTGCCACCGATGACAGCAATACGGACGGGGCCTGTGAGGTGCGCGATTGTCAGCGCGGAAGTGGGGTGACAAACGCCGTAGAAGCATTCCAGCAGCCATAGGGGCACACGCACCGTCGTAGGTGTTAGGAAGAGCAGTCATTCTCCGGGCCAATTGCTTTGCAGACTCGATTCGTTGAAATGGCTTCGAGATTGAGGAGAGATGACGAAGGGTTGAGACGAAGTACATCGTTGGCGATCAAATTTGAGATGCGCTGCCCCGCTTTGATTGGCTCAGAGACCCACGTGGGTAGGTTCCTCAGGCGCCGAATTACCAATCGGGGAATATTGATCTAGATCTGATATCTCTTGATCGATCTGATATTATGCGGCTCTTTGTTATTAGACGAATGAAATTCCGTGTATTGCTCATAGTATTCTGTGTCGTACAATCTGAAGGAACCAAATTACGCTGGCTTCCACTCATAATGATGAGGACCCTTCTTAACAGGACCTGGATCCTCCCCAGGAACACCAGGCTTATTGTAAGCATGCGCTCCAAAGTAATCCATCTGAGCCTCCATGAATTTAGTCGGAAGCTCCAACCCACTCTCATACTTGAGGTATTCCAATGTTGCAGTGATTGATGGCAGGTACTGGTCGGACAAGACGCCCTCGGCGACAATATCCTTCAGAGAACCATAATTGTTGTGCAGCTCGCGGGAGACTTCGTCCACGAACTTCATATTCGTCATTTTTTTGTTCGAGGTCAAAGCTGGTTGCAGCAGGTCGGCAATGTACTCAGACTGGATGATGCAGCCTGCCCGCCAGATCTGCAAGCACTTGCTCATGTTGATGCCCCAACCTTCATCTTCGGAAGCACGGGCAATCAACTCCAGGCCCTGGCAGAAGGAGGCAAGGAAGGTACAGTAGACGGCGCGCCGGAGTTTCTCGATAACGAGCTTGTAGTCGCGGGTATTCTCGACCGGTTTTGGTGAAGGCATATCAAGCTTCTTCGCAACACGAGCGCGCTCCTCGCGGTTGCCGCTTGCGACTCGTAGGTAGTGAGCCGCTGCGAGTGTTGGGGCAGAGACGTGTCGTGCGGCTGAGTCCATGAGAGACCAGAATGGTGTGCCTTCGGTGCCATCATCATCCTGAACTACCTTGTCGAGGACGTCATCCAACACATATCCATCATCACGACTCGCTCCTTCACCTTTGTAGTCGCCTTGCGGCGTCCTCCTAGTCTTCAAGATCTCCGCTCCGGTCGAGACAAGGAAGTTGCCCCTCAGCTCGCCGGACTCGTTCCATTTGGAAAAGACATCGCCGATATCGCAGTACTCCATGCCCAAGCCTAAATGCATGAACGACCACGCCTCGGCAAGCGCAGACAGCATACCACCCTCGATACCGTTATGCACCATCTTGACAAAGTGTCCCGATCCACCTGGTCCAATGCGTGTCACGCACGGGGTCCCCGTCTTCGGGTCCTTAGCAGAGTAGAGCTCCAGCAAGGGCATGACAAGTTCGAGAGCTTTCGCATCACCACCAGGCGAGAGACTCGGTCCACGTCGAGCAGACTGATATCCACCGGAAACACCCATCCCAATCCAACTGACGCCAATCTCCTCACACTCCCTCTGACGGCGCTCAGTCCGGCGATAATTCTCATTGCCACCGTCCAGAATGATATCGCCCTTCTTGAGATCAGGCTTGATCTTTTCCAGGACTGAATCGGCTGGATGGCCATGCGTGATGGAGAATATAAACAATTTCCTGTCGCTTTTACCCTCGAGACTCTTGGTAAATTCCTTCGGGTCGTAGAACCCCTCAATCTTCCCCTTGGCCTCTTTCGCCTGGTTCGCCCAGCTCTTGATCTTATCCACATTCGACTTATCCACATCCCACACGGAGACATCGAGACCGAGCTCGGAAAATGCAAAGGTCATCATCGAGCCCATGCTGCCGGCTCCGACGACGCCAATGCGCTTGAACCTCTGGACTGGGTCTGCGGACGGCATGGTGGTGCTCTGATTGTCTGACCGGGACTGTGACTGAGTTTGGCCCATGAAAATATTTCAAGAAGGGAGAGATGTATGGTGCTTTGCTAGACGAGAAGCGTGTGGGAAATAGAACAAGCAGTCCTCATGTTCTTGAACAAAGCGAAGTGGCAACCGGCTTTGGCCTCCGGGGTATGTCAATATGTAGTCAGTGGCCGCGACCAGGCTATTTCCACTCCGCGGAGTACATTTCCAAATTGCATGACAGCAGAGTTCAGTGGGGGATCATGTTTGTGGGTTGGAAGTTGGTCAAGATCTTGGTTCGGAGATAGTTGGTTATGATGTAGGGCTGACGAAAATGGCCGCAATGTAGTATATTGCATCACCATCGACGCAGAATGAAGCGTGGAAGATGAAACTGAACCAAATGTAGCAAGTAGCTCTTTGATGTTAGTAAACGAGAATTAATTTTCCGTTGCATCGCAGCTCACTTCTGCCATTTTTCCAGTGCTGTGGTTACGATTGATGAGCATCAGTGTCTAATATATACAACCCCTTCACCACACTCATAGTCACCATCCAATACCAAACAACAAACACCTCTAACCAAATCCTCGATACCCGATGGCCCCAATAACCTTCTCCTCAGTGCAACAAATCCCCCTCGCCTACGCCAGCTGCTCCATAGGCTGCAAACCAAGCCACACCCTCCCCCACAAGCTCGAATCCATCAGCAAAGCAGGCTTCATCGCAATCGAGCTCTCATTCCCCGACATCCTCGAATATGGCGCACACCTCCTGGGCCGCACAATTGCCCCAGACAACTACACCGACCTCCGCGAAGTGGCCATCGAGATCCGGAAGATGTGCGATGCCAATTCGCTCAAGATTATGATGTTGCAGCCCTTTGCCAATTTTGAGGGATGGCCGAAGGGCTCACCCGAGAGGGAGGATGCGTTTAAGAGAGCCAAGGGTTGGATTGAGATCATGAAGGTTGTTGGGACGGATTTGTTGCAGGTATTTGGTCCCTTGAGCGGTGGGTTGATAGTCTTGGAATAGACGAAGCTGATATGTCTGCGCCAGGTTGGAGCGACTGATACACCTGAAGAGAGGATCTGCACCGATCGCGACTACATCGTCAATGATCTACGCGAGCTGGCAGACATGCTGGCAAAACACAAGTTCCGTCTCGCCTATGAAAACTGGTGCTGGTCAACACACGCGCCAGGCTGGAGAGAAGTCTGGGAAATCGTGTCGGCTGTCGACCGTCCTAACGTCGGACTATGCCTAGACACATTTCAAACAGCCGGCAGTGACTGGGGTGATCCAACCACTCAATCAGGTCTCATCGAAGAAGGCATGGTCCCTACTATCATGAAACAGAAGTTCGCGGCAGGCATGGAAGATCTGGCTCGCACTGTTCCTGCGGACAAGATTTACTTGCTGCAGATCTCGGATGCGTACCGCGTGTCACCGCCATTGGAGGATAAGGTTGTGGATGGACTGCGGCCGCGTGGTCGATGGAGTCATGATTATCGGCCCATGCCGTATGATGGGGGCTACTTGCCTATTGAGGCTGTAACGAAGGCGGTGTTGGAAACGGGCTTTCGGGGATGGTTCTCGATGGAGATTTTTGATGCTGGGCCACAGGGGAAGGGGAAGAAGTATGAGATGGATTCGTTTGCGAAGAAGGCTATGGAGAGCATGCAGAAGCTCTTGAAGAACTGCGTGACGGAGGGTACATGATGAAAAAAAAAATAAGACTTCTTTTGAGCGGTAAATGTACAATAGAGTATGTCTTGGATTTGAACAAGCCGGTAAAAGCCCAAGGAGATAGGGATGACCCATCAAAAATAAACGCCGAGAATAAAATGCAACGGAGACGCCATGATATCGTAAAGTATGCGATCCGGACAGCTAGAACGAGTGCGCTCACTGCGTATCTGCCGTCTACTTCGCGTTGCTCGGGTACGCGACGGTGTAGGTAGGGACGAACTCCTCCTTGACCGAACGCAAGCTCACGAAGCGAGAGAGCAGGTTAGCACTGCCAGCCTTGTCATTGGTGCCACTCGCGCGAGCACCACCGAAAGGCTGCTGGCCTACAACGGCACCAGTGCTCTTGCAGTTGATGTAGAAGTTGCCAGCGGCGTTGCGCAGAGCCTCGTCGGCCACCTGCACGGCCTCGCGGTCCTGGGCAAACACGGATCCAGTTAGGCCGTAGGTACCGGTGCTGTCGATCTTCTCGCAGATCTTGACGAAGTCGGCCTCGGTTGCATCGTTGTAAGAGTGGACCACGAGGATGGGACCGAAGAGCTCGCGCGAAAGAAGAGGGTGGTCGGGGTTGGAGGTGCGGTACACGGTAGGCTGAATATACCATCCCTTGGAAGAGTCGTAGGTACCCCCAGCAAGCAGCTCAAGCTCGGGGTCGCTCTTGGCCTCCTCGATCACTCCAGCCAGCTTGTTGAACGAACCCTCGTGAATGACAGGGCCGCAGAAGTTGGAGAACTCAGAGGGCTCACCGACCTTGAGCTGCTCTACCTCGGCGACCAGCTGCTTGATGAAGTCCTCGGCGATGGAAGAAGCGACATAGGCACGGGAAGTGGCACTGCACTTCTGACCCTGGAACTCAAAGGCACCACGGACAGTCTGGACAACTGCGTTGCGAACATCGGCGGACTTGTGGATCAGATGGAAATTCTTACCACCCGTCTCACCGACAATGCGAGGGTAGCTGCGGTACTTCCCATCGGCCACACCCTGAGAGATCTTGCCATAAAGCATGCGGAAGACGTCGGTGCTGCCAGTGAAGTGCAGAGCCGCGAATTCCTTGTGGTTGAGGACGGTGCTGGTCACCTCCTCAGCCTCACCGGGTACAAACTGGATCACATCCTTAGGCAGGCCAGCCTCCAAAAGGATCTGGTGGACGAGCCAGTTCGAAGCAATAGCAGAGGGCGAAGGCTTCCACACTACCACGTTACCCATCAAAGCAGGGGCACCAGCCAGGTTGCCACCAATGGCAGTGAAGTTGAAGGGACTGATAGCGTAGACGAAGCCCTCCAGCGGACGGTATTCGAGACGGCTGTGGCATCATCAATATCTTGAAGACATACATGAGAACGGGTGGCCACTTACTTCCAAACACCAGGAGCGTGGTGAACGGGCTGCTGAGCATAGAGCTCCTCGGCATATTTGACGCCAAAGCGGAAGAAATCACAGAGCTCAGCAGCAGAGTCAATCTCAGCCTGCCAGGCATTCTTGCCCTGGCCGTGCATAGTAAGAGCCATAATATCATAGCGATATTTGGTGGCGATCAGATCAGCGGCCTTGAGGAAGATGCTGGCGCGCTCAGCGAAGGGAGTCGCAGCCCACGACTTGCGAGCAGCAAGCGCCGAAGCAATAGCAGCCTCAACATCCGCCTTGGAAGCGTTCGAGTAGGTCGCGACCGGAGCATGAGAGGACGGGTTGCTCTGAGTGAAGGTCTGAGAGCTCTTGATCTCCTTGCCTGCCACCACCAAGGGTACCGTCAAGGGCGCCTGGGACTTGTACTTGGCCAACGCGTCCTCTAAGCCCTTGCGATCCGGAGAGCCGGGCGCGTAGTGTTTGTTCGGTTCGTTGTTGATCTGGGGGACCTTGAAAGTCGCGTAGGTGCCCATCGCGCGGGAGCTTGAGCTGGGAATGCGGGATGCAAGGCGCGAGAGCGGTTGAGCTCTAATGCGCATGATGGAGGACTGCATACTGAAGAGTATAGAATGTAGTTGGCGACAATGTCCTCACGATGCTATGCTCTTCACAGCCAAATCTGCAAGTTGTTGAAGGTCAAACAATTTTTAAAGAAGGTCGAACGCGGGGTACCATGATGAAATGACCGGCTAACACCGGCGGTCGCCCATTCCCGAAGCTCATTCTCCAACTCGACTGTGAAAGACCCAAGTACCGTGTACAACAAGCTCGATCCGGTGACAAATGAGCGATGGCCGGCAACAGTCCCGGGTGGGACAACCGGGCCGGACACTACGCGGTGCGGGCGGTGGTTGGGTGGTCCACTATGAACTGGTGGAGATCATACAAATGGCTGGAGGTACTCAGTACTCCTGGTTGAATAGATAGTAGAAAATTAGTCAAGACACAAAAGATAACTAGAGGCAAGTGACAAGGCACGATCGAGATTGTGGAGTGATAAAGGTTCACGAAAGCCCAATAACGGGTAGGAGTAAGTATGTGAGGAACCCCCGGATGGGTCAGTCGCCTGTTGATATGCTATACCTTCTAAATCCGATCTAACAAATGTACAGAAAATGTCTAAGCAAGTTCCTCTTAAGTCTAGTCTATGCAATCCACCACCAAGCACGCTCAAGCCAGTTGCGAGGCTGTTTCTCTACATCGTTCTCGCACAGGCGATCGATCTCGTCCTTGCCTGAGAAGATATCGATGTCTGCCGCCGGTACCATCCAGGGTGTCCGGTACCAGAGCTTGTGCCCAATATAGAGAGCAAAGAAAATGGCAAATACAATGTAAGAAACGAGGAAGTCCGAGGCTGTGAAGGAGCCAGGGAAGAACACCGCGTAGCCGTTGGTGATGGCTAGCAGCGATACTACCAGGATGGCATAGTAGCTGCCCCATGGCTGGAGTGGTGTTTTGAATGGGCGAGATTCAAGTAGGCCGTGAAACGACAGAGCCCGGCGGAAACGCTAGAGGCACGGTCAGCTGTGGCACTAGTGCGAGCATGCAATAAGTACTTACCAAATATGCGATGCCCACAAGCACCCAAGAGATAAAGCCGCCGACAGTAGTGATGTTGGTAAACCAGTAAAAGACGGTGGCACCCGAGCTGGACAGGTTCAAGAACGACAAGAGGCCAATCGACCAGGTGATCAACACCGCAGCCCAGGGCACGCCATTCTTGGTGCAGCGAGTGAAGACCTTGGGGGCTTGACCCTCGCACGCAAGAGAGTACAAGGTACGCGACCCGGCATACACCCACGAGTTGCCCGAAGACCAAGCAGAGATGAGGATTGCCGCGTTGATAACGTGGTCCAATCCACTAATGCCCGCATTCTGGATGCCAATAACGAAGGGACTGGCGCCGGCGCCAGAACCGCCACTGTTGACACCGTGAAGCAAGCTCTTGTCATTGTAGGCAACAGTGACACCGATGACCAAGCTTCCCAGAACGTAGAATGCAAAAAGACGGTAGATGAAACGGTTGGTAGCCTTGGGAATGTTGCGGCGAGGCGAGACAGCCTCTCCAGCTGCGGTGGTGATCAACTCGGGGGAGAAGATGAAGGAGAAACCAGACTTAATAAGAGCTGTCCAGAAAGCCAGGAAGCGGCCGGTGTTTACGTTGGGAACAAGGTAAGGTTCGACAAATGCACCTGGGCGCTCCCAGTACCGGAATCCGAGTCTGTCATGGCTGGGGCCACCACCGAAGAAAAGGACAACACCAAGGATGATGAGGCCAATGATGGCGATGATCTTTAATGAAGCGAACCAGAACTCTGCTTCACCATACCAGGACACAGCGACAATGTTGAGAATGAGGATAACTGGTCGCAGTCCTCTATGTTAGTTCCGGGTCATTTGCAGAGCAGCTCACGGATTTCACTTACCAACCAGGACAATTGCAATCCATACACCCACACTGACGTTGGAGGGCCAATACTGAATGACAAGCCCAGCAGCTGTCGCCTCGGACGCGATCAACATTGAAAACGAATACCAATAGTTATATCCTGAAACACTCTGTTAATAGCAATCCTTGCAAGACGTGGCTGGACAGACGTACCAATAGCAAACCCCAAGCTGGGCTCGGTGAAACGATTGATGAAATATGGCACAGAGACACCGCGCACCGGGAGGTATGTAGTCATTTCACCCAGCATGTTCATCACGAAGTACACCACAGTCGACATGGCAATATATCCCATCAATAGAGGAGCTGCTATCGAGGTTAGTTTCAATCTTACGCCAACAGTCTGTCAGAAGAGGATCTTACCTGGGCCAACCATAGACAACGTCTGTCCGCTTCCCACGAACAGGCCAGTGCCGATACACCCACCGAGAGCCAGAAATTGAACATGGCGCGAGCTCAGTCCACGATGTGTCTCTGTCGGCAAGCCGTCAACTTCACCCGGTATGGCCTTGGGGTCATCATAGTCGGCGGATGGCTCAGCCATGCCTGCCTCGAGATTCTTAGGCTCTGGGTCCATACTGCTTCAGTGCACAGGACCAACTGAAGCTCAGGACAGGATGCGATCAACAAGGACAAGAAAAATGTGATATGACTCAAGGTTTGAAAATTCTAGCACGCGGGAACAGCCATTCACAGATGATGGAGAGGTGTTTAAGTGCTCGAAAGAACCCCGTCGTCAAGCGCCCACAAATGTCAAAACCAGTTCACACACAAAGGAAGTTGAGACAATCAAGTTGATTTAGGCTCACCCAGGGGAAAAGGATGCTGAAGGGTCGGCTGACTTGCGGGGAAGCAAGAAATCTCCGCTGATCGGAGAACTGGATATCTTCCCACCGCACGGTTTTAAGACTCGCTATTGGCTGGGCATCACTATCAGAAGCCAACATTTGTGTGGAAAACTGCAAAAGTTCTAGAAGACCGCGCCCGTTGTGGAGACATCGGTGGGCATTTTGGGGATCGCGGCTGTTATCGGCCCTTGATGACTCTATTCTTATTTTTTTTTAAGCATGACTTTGCCTCGGACTTCCTCCTATCGGCTCTGATAGAGCTATCTACAATTTCCTGCTGATATCAAAGGGGAGTAGTTCCTGCGTTTAACTACTCTGCATCCTGCAGCCCTACGCCAATCTTAAACTTTTTATTTTCAGCCGCCTACAATGCTTGGCGCCTCACCCGAGCATTTGATTGGGCTGAGCCTGAAGGGTTACTGGTGGTGTTTGTAAACTTTGCAAAGAACATTTGCCTCCGGGGATGACCAGGTGGAACTGGAGAAGAGATTTGGGGCCCCGGAAAGATAAATTCTACATTGATAAAGTTGATATGCATAACATGGAGAAATTGAGTAATAGATATTGATCCCAAACAGGAAGGGAAAGCAGACGCGCAGCCGCAAGTAACCGGAGAGGTTGGCACGAGACTTGAAGAAATGCACCGGGCCGGTCACTGGCTTATCGGTGGCCCGTGCAGCTGCCGGGCCTCTCTCAAACCGGGCCGTGGACTTCCATCGTCATCTTTGCATTCATCTTCACCAGTGACATTCTAGCATTTTCCAAGGGAAAGTGAATCCTGCTGAAGTCGATATGATCCATGATGATGCGGCTAAGCAGGGAAATTGTACCTTTTTCGCCAGATGCTTGCTCCGATTATCCTTGGAGTCAGATTCTCGATAAGATCGGCTTGTGGGGTACGGAGTATAGTCCGGTATGGTAGTGTAGAATAGCCTGCATCAACTCAGAATCTATGAATAATAGCACCGGTTCTTGAAGCAGTGACCGGTCCTGGAGAGCTCCATTTGAACTCCATCTTCATTGAAACCGAGCCATTTGCAACTATTGTGTGGGTGTATTTGCCTGGGTGTATTTGCCGGTTTGGCCGTTCGTGCCAGTCGCCCTCACCGTACCGGTGTCACGCGCTTGCCACCGGCCCTTGGAGTCAACACCACTGTACATAATCTTCGCTATCTTCAATTGTCTTGCTTTTGCTTCAACCTTGGATCATCTCTTCTTCTAACCAGCCAAACAACAAGTTCTTGAAACAACGCCTCCCCTCTACTCATCCCTCTCTCCTATTTCCTTATCAAGATCCTCAGCGGAGATTATCACAGCCACAGTCTCATCAATGAAAGCTGCACGCTCGGTGCGGGTGCCCTGCACACAGGGCACCAGCACTATCGGCCGTCGACTTGTGAGCCGCACTAGCACTTCGAGCTCGTCTATCGCCACCAGCAACCTCTACAATGCAGTATCGCAAAACCCCCCGCCGCCACGGAAATCACTGTCTGCCCCGCTCGCCAAACTCCCTCTCTCGACCGTCCTGCGGTCGTTGATGGTGCTGTCTGTCTCATCTTCACCTCTGTTGCTCAAGCCTTGCATCTATACCCTCTCTCTCTTGGCGCACCCGCGCTCAGCTTTGTGGGATGTCTCCAAGAACCCGCTGTTGAACATGCTTGTTAAGCACACTATCTACAAGCAGTTCAACGCGGGTGAGAATAAGGTCGAAGTGCAGAGATCCATCCAAAACATTAAGGACCTCGGATTCCGCGGTGTGCTTTTAGGTTATGCTCGTGAAGTCTTGGTTGGCGAGAACCAGGATGCTGCTTATGATGCCAAGGCAGCTCAGGCTGAGACTCAGATGTGGTTGGATGGTACCCTGAAGACAGTGGACATGGCTCAGGAGGGAGATTTTGTTGCTCTCAAGTAAGTTTTGGATATTTTATTTGTTTCCTGAGCTTGTCTAACAGATTGCATTAGATTCACCGGAATGGGCACAGATGCCCTTCGCCTGCTCCAGAAAGAGGCCCCGCCAACCCCATTCATGGACTCTTCTATTCAGAAAGTGTGCGATTTGGCGATGTCACGTGGCGTTCGCTTGCTAGTTGATGCTGAGGAGCAAGCAGTGCAGCCTGGCATTGAGGCATGGATCATGAAGTACCAGAAGTACTGCAATTCGCAGACCCCAGGCCGCGCTATCTTCTATGGTACATATCAAGCATACCTCCGCTCGACACCCGCTACCCTCGCCCGACACCTCGAGATCGCTCGTCATGAAGGATACACCCTGGGCGTGAAGCTTGTTCGTGGTGCCTACCTGAAGACCGAGCCGCGTCATTTGATCTGGGCTGAGAAGGAAGAGACCGATCGGTGCTACGATGAACTCGTTGAAGCTCTTCTGTATCGCAAATACAACTCCATGTTGCAGCCACCCACCAAGGATACTCCGACTGAGCTGCCCCCTGTGAACGTAATCATTGCTACACACAACCGCGAATCGGTGCGCAAGGCCCACGCCATCCGTGTGCAACAGGCCTTGAAGGGCGAAGACTATGGCGTTGATCTCAGTTACGCACAGCTCCAAGGAATGGCCGACGAGGTCAGCTGCGAGCTGCTGCAGGGCTTTGAGAGTGCCGAGTTTGGCGTTGGTGCCACTCCGATGGCTGCACCCAATGTCTTCAAGCTTCTGACATGGGGATCTGTGAAAGAGTGCATGGGTTTCCTGCTACGTCGCGCGATCGAGAACACTGAGGCTGTTGGTCGCACCAAGGACTCGCAGGTGGCCATGATCAGTGAATTGAAGCGTCGGTGCCGCAAGGCCTTGGGCGGTAACTAGGTCTATGGTGTTTCATTTCGCTTCGTTTTGCTCTTCTGCCCTTTTGATTCCCAGTCCTGTTTGTTTTGCTCGTCTAAGACCGTCGGCTCACTCTGGGCTTTCTTGATCGCATTTGTGCATAGCATTGATAGAAGGCGTCAGCGTACCATGACTCATGCTTGCTGTTTATAACATGAATTCCAACATTAAAAATTCCACTTTTCAGTCCAGAGTTGTAAGGAATATCCGGAACTACTTGCCCATTCTGGGGGAGATCAATGGACCCGTTGTATGGGGAAAGTTATCACCTGGCCCCTCACTTGCGAGCGAGTATCGGATGGCCCATCCGATGTCAACTCCAATCTCTCCATCACAGATCATCTTCCCTCGCAGTATCCTCCTCGACAGTCCGAATTCACCAGCTCATCACACAAATAATATAGAATCTCAATACTGTGACCCAACTGTCATGCATATCCTCTCAGAGCCCGACGTGGCCCAGATCTTCCGCAGCTTGACACTGGCAAAATGCCATAGCTTCATCGAGGCCCTCAGCAAAGCTCTCGTGTCCATCTCCGCCGAGTCGAAGCCAGATGTCCCAGCATCTGAAAAGTTGATCCATCAGCCACTGCGCACCGTCTTCGCTACAAAGGCCGGCAACTCTTGCATCTTCATGCCCGTCTCTGACACTGTCAGCACCGCTGTCAAGGTCGTCACAGTTGCCAGTGGCGGTATCCAGGGTGTCATCAATGTGTTCTCACCCGAAGGCCGGCTGCAGGGTCTTCTTGCCGCTGCGGAGGTCACTGCGTTTCGCACGGCTTTAGCCTCGATGACCTTGTTCGTGCGCTGCAGTACTCTTCGCAAGGAAAATGTCCTTATTTTCGGGTCGGGTCGCCAGGCAGAGTGGCATGCACGACTAGCACTGCTGCTGTACCCTGAGCAGATCAAGCGCGTTACATTCATCAACCGTGGTCGCTCGAGACTGGAGGAGATGGAGCGGGATGTGCTGAGTGATTTGCGCAAGCGTTATCCAGACCTCACTTTGACAACACTTGCGAAAGAGGGAAATGCCGACTATGACTCCAAATTGTTGGAGGAGCTACAGGCCTCCAACGTGATTTTCAGCTGCACACCGTCCATCGAGCCGAATTTCCCATTCTCCGCGCTCCAGTCTGCCCCGAAACAACGCTTCGTCTCGCTCATTGGCTCGTACAAGCCTCACATGCATGAGATTGATACAGAGACTTTGTTCTCTGGCGGTGGCACGATCTATGTGGATTCCAAGTCGGCTTGTTTGGAGGAATCGGGCGAGTTGATCACGGCGAAGGTTACGGAGGACCAGCTGACTGAGATGGGTGATCTGCTGGGAGAACTGGGCCCTTCACGGGCTATTGATGTTCCTGAAGGGAAGAATGTGATTTACAAGTGTGTGGGTATGGGTCTGATGGATCTTGTGGTTGGGAAGAAGGTGCTTGAGGTTGGGAGTGAGATGGGGCTTGGTACGCATGTTGATGGATTTTGAGCTTCGTGCCTTGATCTCTTCAAGGCCATATAACAAGCTCCAGGGACAGATTAAGATTTGGACATGAAGCCTGTTCACAATTCTTCTGCACGTGGGATCTGACGCTAAAGCACGGCAATCTGAGACTGCATAGTCCTTTGGCGCTTCCAATTAGTATTGATCTACGTGAATGTACATTAGGCTTTCGCGTCAGTCAATGATAGTCTTTCCATTATCCAGATATTCAACCGGTGAGATGGGCATAATTCGTGTGCGTTCTGCTGGAATGCGGCTCCAAGTCGGTATTAAGAACCGGTCTAAGCCATGATGTAAGGAGACTCGTAGAAGTTGGCATAGGACTATCCTGTATCAAAGACTCGCCGCCATATGTTATCTGTAGAGGAGCCTCGCCGGATTTGGCGGAGCACAAGAATTGGGGAAGAGACTAAGTTTGCATGCGCAAGTCTGAGGATGCGGGGCGGGCAACCGTGGGTTTGGCCTTATCGACCCCGATAACTGTCTCTCCTCTCCCAACTTCTGCTTCACTTCGGAAACCTTTCTCGCTCAAGATTCTCTAGATCTTTCTCAAGAATTCCCTACCCCTGACACTCGATACCGACTGATCTGACTCTTGGGCCATCTAATTTCGCCTTCTCCGCCCTGTCTCCGCAGACGATGCTCCCGCGACGCCCTCGTTGACACCGCCCGTCATGGACGACTCGACCTCGACTCCCGCGCAGCAACCGAAACGCCCCCGTGTGGCTGAAGAGAACCGCAAAAGGGCTGTCCGAGCGTATGTAGTGCCACTGCTCAAAGGCCGCGTAGCCTGAGGGAGCGACTCGCTAACCAACTGGTCTCGTGCAGATGTGACGGCTGCCGCAGAGTGAAGGAGAAATGCGAGGGCGGCGTACCATGTCGCCGCTGTCTCCGATATCGCCGGCAGTGCAACTTCACCCATATCGATCCCAACGAGAAGAGTCGTTCGGCATCTGTCTCGTAAGTGCGGCCGTGACCGGGCCATTTCATGTTCGCAAGGCTGACGGATGGAATGCGGGTCCAGATTACTCGAGCGTGCGGCGTCACTGAGTCGACATGAGATTGCGGAAGCGGAGCGCGTCCGCTGCATGGAGCGTCTACTCTCTTACTATGTGCCAAACCTCACATTCGACATCCAGTCGCTGCGACAAGCTGTCGACGAATTGAAGTCCAAGCACCGTGACTCAGAGTCAGATGCTGTCTCTACCAAGGTAGATGCTAATGAGATGGAGGATCTGGCAATCGATGAGGAGGATTTCACTATCAAAGCCCTTCCTGACAATACAACTCGTGGGTGTATTCCTCTGGGCGACATACAGTAGTGACTAATTTGCCGGCCACAGAGTATTCTGGGGAGTTTTCCTATCTGAATTTCTCCAACAAGATCCGCAAGAAAATCGATGAATGGATGAAGACAGCTGCGCCTGAGGTAAGCTGCATGCATCTTGACCCAGCGAGAATATCTACTGAGCGGACTGGTACAGGCAACTACAGAAGTCGAACCGTTTGAGGACCGGTGGCGAGCGACACAGCTGCAATCTGGATCATCTGTGGTGTCAGCGTCGATAACATGTCTGCCTCCGCGCTATGTGGCCGATTTCCTCGTCCAGATCTTCTTCAAATATGCGCAGACGAATAACTTCTACGTAGAAGAAGACTGGCTCTGCGACAAGTTGAATGTCTGCTACACTAATCCGTCTAGTCTTTCATCGGATGATGCAGGTGCGGTCTGTTCGATATTGATGGTGCTAGCTGTGGGAACACAATTTGCACATATGGAATCGCCTACTCCAGTGAACTGCCTGCCGCATGATTCAGTCAACCAAGACCACCACTTCTCCGAAGATGAGGTCGGTCTGACCTTCTATCAGTTTGCGTCAAAGTTGTTACCAGACCTTATTGCTACTGCATCAGTGCGGAGTGTACAGGCCTGTCTGTTGATTGGAACATATCTGCTTCCGCTCGATACATCAGGGCTCTGTTATACATACTTTGGCCTTGCACTGAAGCTAGCCATTCAAAACGGAATGCACAGACGATACCATGGCGAGGGGCTCTCGCCTCGTATGGTGGAAGTGCGCAACCGTGTATTTTGGACAGCGTACACGATTGAGAAGTGGGTTTTACCTTGCTGACACTACGGAGATACTCTATTCTAACATCCACACAGACGCATCAGTATTCTCCATGGGCGACCGGCATCTTTAGCAGACACTGATGTCGATGCCCCGCTTCCAGTTGACTTCCCTGGGTTGATGCCTGCGACACAGCCGTCCAATCATACAAACATGGTCACATTGATCACTCTGACACTGAGACTTGGTGAAGTCTCCAATGAGATGTAAGTGCCTCCACTGGTCGCAACATCTGAGTCAGGTTCTAAATCATTATGAAGCTCTCACCTTCGAACTTGTCGAAAAGGCCAGCAACAAGATTGCCTCGAACGACTACTCAATATACGGAAGCATCTGATCGAATGGTGGTCTACCTTACCCGAGGAAACCAACTGTCGTGATCTCAACCCCGGTGGGCCATTATTCCGATCGAATGTGCACCTCAAGTTAGACTACTGTCTCACCCGAATCTTCATCGGGCGTCCATTCCTCTTCAGCAACTTAAAGGGACTCCACCATGCTTCGTCATCCAAGGGCCCGTCCGGGGTCTCCAAAAACCGAGCCACACTTGTCACTGACTGTGTCGAGGCGGCCCTGGAAATCATCGACCTCTGTCGCCTTCTGCGGGATGAGTCCGGTCTTGCTCGTGCATCATTCACCGAATTCAGTTCATGTCGCGCTGCTCTTCTCGTGATCCTAGCACAGGGATTGACCAAGCGCACTGAGCGCCTCGGTGCAGCCTTGGAGCAGGGCATATCGCTGATCAAAATCATGTCAATGGGTGTGGGATCCGCACGATCGGCCGTCAGCGTGATCGAAGCCCTTGAACGCGCGATTCGCCGCCTCGAGCTCTGGAGTGAGAGTCAACAAGCCCAGAACAGTAGCGGCAGCTTGGAATCTGCCTACGACCGATTCAAGAATTGGGAGATGCTCTGGAAGACCGGGCCTGTCTCACCATCCACTATGGCTTGGAAACAACAAGAGGCGTACGCCAACGACCCTGCCGTTCAGCAGAACATGAATGCCCATAGACCTCCTCCCGCCGGAAGCGAGGCCATCGTCCCAGGAATCCCCATCACACCACCCACTGCTACCATACCAGGCAGCACGAACGGTTCGGAGACTGCCCTCGGCGGGCCCGATCAAGATATCCTTGGAACCGATATGCCCGGTAGTGCTACTGCTCTGTCTGTGTCGGACAACTTCTCCGTTTCTCACCAGTCACTGTCACAGATGCATCATTTTGGCTTCGATCATTTCGTGTCGAACTTCCCACAGGAGCTGGGCGAGTTCACTGCTATCCCGTGCTTCGAGCCTGATGCCCAAGCACATCCGGGCATGGCTGGGGCGGAGATGAAAACTCCCACTGGCAGCACAGATTCGCATTGGTTACAATTTATGAATGAGTGATTGTTTGGGTTCTTGGTGTGGTGTTACTTTCCAGCGGGCGATTTGGTTCATTCTTTGGCTCTTATTTCTGTTCGCTTTATATACCATTCTCTGTGAGATTTATTGACTCGTTATAGAGTCGTCTTCCATTTGTAGCAGCTCATGTACATTGGATGCCTGTGCCTTGCGCTCGCTCTTTACTGCATACAACTGTTCGGCATGAGAATGAAATCGACTGACATATCAACAGTGGTATTTCTCGAAACAACCCAAAAAGTGAAGAAATTGGTATAGAACGAGGATATCGCTAATCGAAGACAACCTTCTTCCCCTGGAAAGCCGCCGTAGATGCCTGCTCTTTGAGCTTCCGCTTTGCCTCCCACGAAGGGTGCAGAGGTCCCGCATCTTTCGGAGGACCCTTGGGCTTGCCACCCTGACCATTCCCTTGCCCTGCACGATCATCGCGACGGTTCTGTGAACGACCTCCATCAGCACTAAAACCACCCCGTCCGCCATGCTTGCCCCCTCTTCCACCCCCATCTGTTGCACCCCGTCGAGTATCCCACCCGCTATCTCGGTTCCGCTTCTGCTGCTTCTTCTCTTGCTGAACGTGATTCGCCTTCGCGCCGTACTTCTTCTCCCACAAGGCGCGGCGCGCTTGTTGGCCCATCCGGTTTTTGCGCTTCGGCGGGCCGGCTGCGTCCTCGTCTTCGCTGGCTTCTTCTGAGCCGGACCAGTAGCCGCCCATCATTAGGGATGGGAGGAATGTAGTGCTTTGTACTGGTGCAGTAGAGACCATGGCTCCCTTGGGCTTTTTGGGCGGCGGTGAGGCCTCGGCGGAGAAGGAGGGAGAAGGTGAGCGGGAGACGGAGTCGGAGATGTCGTCTGTTAGAGCTTTGTTGTCGGTGCCGGAGGTTTCCCTGTCGGATTCGTCCTCGTCTTCCTCATCTTCAGAGTCTGAGCCCGGCGCTAGACGGGAATCGAACTGGGAGAACCCTTCGCTTTCTGAGCCTTCGTCTCCAGATACCTCCGAACCTTTGGCGCTACCGTCCAGCTCGCCACGCAGTTTCTTTGAAGGCCGTTTCTCCTGCCGTCCGTCTTCAGAATCAGACTCAGATTCCTCATCCTGCGGACGTGCAGCTTTCGCTTTTGCAACCCCATCCGTCTTATTCCCAGGTTTACTTTGCTTCCCAGCCGGCGCCTCCTCCAGCCCTAATAATTTCCGAATATCACCCAGAATACCAGGCAGCACATTCCTGACGGGATTAGACTTGAACAGTCGCGCTAGAACATTGGCCTCAGCAGTACTTTTCGGACCCTGCATGGACATGGAAGTCTCTGGTGTCAACTCTTCCTGTCCAGGCATTGGTGGCTGGCCATCAGGAACGGCCGTGCTATCTTGTTCCTGCTGAGCCATCATCAGACGCCGCTTGCGCTGCTGTTCATGTAACATATGTTTCATCTGATTGTTGGCACTCTTAGACTCCTGAGATTCCCGAAATTCCTTGAAGGCCGGTGACTCCGCAACACGCTTGATTTTGGAGAGTTGTTTGAACAGGTATCGCTCGGCGGTGAGGTGGTACTCAATGCCCTAAAAGTTAAGATGTGTGAGTTGCCGTATATTGAGATGTAAACCTCGTTTTGTTGGGGTGCGTATACCTTCAATGCTTCCACTTCCTCAGCGAGCCGCGACAATGTCGCCGAGTTGCCTTCCGCCTTTGCGGTCTTCTCTCGCCGACTGAGCTTTTGTCTCTCAAATCCTCGCGCTGTCTTGAGACTTTTTGAGATGACCTGAACGCCTTGCTCAAACTTGTGTGTAAGCCGGATCGCTTTCATGGACTGCTTGCGGGCGTCGGGGCCATTGCGCTCGGAGAGCTTGCGCTTGGGCATTTTGGTGGTTCGATGGGTAGATGAGGATGTGAGACATTCGATGAAAAAGAGGCTCGGTGAAAAGCAGGAATCAATCAAGAAGAAGTGCTGATGAAGGCTGATATATGCACTGTTGGGTTTGGAGGTTTCGTTGGCGGGACTTTTTTTCGGCGCGATCATCTGCCAAGCTTCTCCGCCTTGTGGTCACGGCGGCACTGCGACAATCCTGGCGCAGGACGATCATCTACACGCTGGCTGAATATAGTGGTCATCTGGTTTGTTGTCGAATTGAGATAAATTCTCGGCCCTGCCAACGAGCTTTGTGAGAAAATTCAACGGGAAATGGCATATTCAAATCCAGGCAGCATTTGACCTCAGCGACTCGGGACTGCGATATATATCTACAAGGACCCGCAATTTGGTGGATGAGGGAAACATCATCGATTAACGATATGTACATGGAGACATAGCAAAGAAAGGTTATACGCATACAATTCCACTCTATTTCTTTTCCTCCTCCTTGGGCTCCGGCTTGGGGGTTGGGAGCTTGAACTGTGAAGCAGTTAGCAGTTATTCGAGTATCAATAAAATGTAGACTCACGGATTCCGGCGTCCGGTTCTGACCAGCGCCCACAGGCTCCCATGCAGTAGAGCCACTCTCGAAGTTGCGGAAGGCCTGGGTGAGCTCAAGAGGCTCAATGACGATGCGCTTCTTCTCCTCATCGTAGCGCAGCTCGGTGTAACCAGTCAAGGGGAAATCCTTGCGCAATGGGTGGCCGTCGAAGCCATAGTCGGTCATGATGCGACGCAGATCGGGGTGGCCGGAGAAGAAAACACCGAACAAGTCATAGACCTCACGCTCGTACCACAGAGCACCCTCGAAGAGACCAGTCACACTAGGCACGGGGGTGGCTTCATCGGCGTAGGTCTTCACGCGGATACGGGAGTTGTATCGAACGCTGAGAAGATTGTAGACAACCTCGAAACGCTGGTCACGGGTGGGGAAGTCAACGCCAGTGATGTCGGAGATCTGAGTGTATTCGGCCGAGGTGTGGTTCTTCAGGAAGCTCATGACGGGAATGACACCGGCCGGGGCGGTGTACACGGTGAGCTCGTCCTTCCACACGGTGAACTGCTGGACGTATTTCGGGAGGCAGGACATGATGTACTGTCCGTAGGTGTGCAAACTGTCGGCCTTGTCCTGGTACTTGTCGGTAGGGTTCAGAACGGGGGCGCGGAGGGGTCCCTGGGCTTCTATAGCAGAGATTTGTTAGCTAAATTGCATTCATCCTGTTCTACCGCGATGTCGACATACGAGGGCGGTGCGCCTGGCGCAGGTTCTCGGGCTCCGGGGAGTCCGGTTGTGTTGACGCCTTCGCAGCATATTGCAGCGAGGACGAGGAGAAAGCGCGAGGAGCCATGGACCTCGTGGCCGAAGCCACAGAGCGTCCAGAGCCCAAGCGCATCAGTGAGCGAGCGGATGCCATTGTGGGAGGTAAAGCAATGGCTTGCGGCGAGAGAGAGGGACGAGGGCACGTAAGGTGGATTGTGAGGATCGAGGTTGGCCGAACCTGACCAGTCACGTGTAGCTGACATAAGGAGCTGCATGCGCTAAACGCGATTGGGAAATGCCAGCAAAATGAAGCCGCGCCTCAATTTCCTTCCTTTCTTCTCCCTCGCCATACCATCTTCCCCCTCCGATCATCCACTCTCCTCCATTTCTCTTCTCCGATTTCCTATTCTAATTCACTGTTTCCTTCTTTTTTGGCTCCCGGAGTAGCGTCTTCTTCTCTTTTGTTTATTTTTCGCACCAGAACACTCGACCAGGTGCTGGCGTTGAAGATCCCCGTGTCGCCTTTCCCCGTTAAGCACAGTTTTCGCCGTGACCATGTCTAGCCGGCAACAGATTGACTCTGTCATCGACGACGATGATGAGTTCTGGTATGTCGTGACTACCTGGATGAGTACGCGACTTGGCCACTGACCATCTTGAAAGCCCCCTTTGCATCGAAGAGTTCGATCTCTCAGACAAGAACTTCAAACCTTGCCCCTGTGGATATCAGGTACGCCCGTATGATGATCGCGAAACTTTGGTCTCGCGATGCGGTTTTGGTGGTGCTGACGTTTGGCCTGCAGATTTGCCAATTCTGTTACAACAATATCAAAACCCACAGCGAAGAAGGCCGATGCCCGAACTGCCGCCGTCCCTACGATGATAGCACGATTCAATACAAGATCCCGGATGCCGAGGAGTTAGTGATCATCCATCATCTCCTGCTCCACCTGACCTCCCATCACTGACTCGCTTTCGTTCTTTTAGGTTCAAAGCCGACTTAGCGTTGAAGCACCGTAAAGCGGCCGCCGCGAAAAAGAAGGAAGCCGAGAAGCGCGAAATCGAAGCTTCCAGTCGAAAGAACTTGGCGGGCGTTCGTGTCGTCCAGAAGAATTTGGTCTACGTGATCGGCCTCAATCCGACTATTCGCGACGAGAATCAACTCCTACAGACACTGCGCGGACGGGATTATTTCGGACAATATGGCGATATCGAGAAGATAGTGGTCAGTAAGGCCAAACCTGGTGGTAACCCCAACCAGGGAATTGGGGTCTACGTCACTTTTTCTCGCAAGGCCGATGCTGCAACTTGCATCGCTGCTGTGGATGGCTCAGTCAATGGTGACCGGGTTTTACGGGCTCAGTATGGCACGACCAAGTACTGTTCCTCGTTCCTCCGAAATGAGCAGTGCAACAACCGCAATTGCACGTTCTTGCATGAGACCGGCGAGGACAGCGAGAGCTACAGTCGTTCTGATCTCTCATCCATGAATACATTGTCCAGCCAGCGCCAGCATACCCCGCATGGCCCGAACGCTCGACCCGGCCAACCAATGTCTCTCCCTATGCGTCGACAGCCAAGTAAGGATGATTCGATCAGTGGGCGCCAGTCCATTCCCGACGGGCCTGCGCTTCCTTCGTCCGCAAGCTGGGCAAACAAGGATGCTTCCATCAAGGCAAGGCGGCCCAGCTTGACTGGTAGCCAGGCTTCCCAGAGTCCTCGTCCTGCTAGTGTCAACGTCGCATCATCCGCCGATGAACCCAGACGCACAGACAAGCCCTCGCCCATTACCCAGCCTGCGCAGCGAGCTTCTTCCCAGTCCGACACACGATCACCTACGACGCAGGCTAAGCCCCGTGCAGCTAAGCCGGAGCCGCCATCCCCGTTCGATAACCTTATCAAAGAGCTCATGTCTCCAGAGTTCCGATTTGTCTTCTCTGCGTCCGAGCTTCCTCCTGATGAGGCTAAGGCCATCCAGAACTACCCCTCTTTCATTGACCCCTACGGAGGTGTCAAACGCCGCCATATGCGTGAAAAGGCAGAGCAGGAGCGTATCAAGCGTGAGCAAGAACTGCTTCGGTCAGCTGCGGTAGAGGAAGAAAGTCGAGAAGCTGGCAGTCTGCAACTTGGCGGAGAGCCAGAAGACGCCAATCAGCCCCGTGGCCGCCAAAGTCGTGAATCCCACGGTGCTATCCAACCTCCTTCTCAGCAGGAGACTGCCAACAACTCCACGGTTGGCTCGCCAGTCTCAGCAAGCAGCCATCAATTCCAGAATTTGAACCTGACGGGCCGAAGCTTGACCCCCCTTCAGCAACAGCAGTTGATGCTTCTCAAATCTGCAGGCAACCAGCAAGCTGGTCTGTCTGACCCGCTCAGTTCTGCTGCCTTGGAGCAAGCCGCTCAGGTGCGCCAAGGTCTTTTGCAAAATCAAATGGCACAATTTAATGCGTTGCAGGCCCAAACCCGCCAATCATCCCGCTTTTCCTTTGCCAATGAAGTTGGCTCGAAGAACATGACCAATGCTCGGATGTTGAGCCAGATGCAGTCCAACACTCCAAACCCGCTATCCGCACCTAGTCCCCAACATGCTCTTGCTAGTGGATTCTATGCAAGTGGCGTGCAGGGACCCCCTCCCGGTCTAAAGACAGCAGGAACGCCTCCTATCAGCGGCGGTGGAATGTTCGCACAGGGTCATGGCTTCACCTCAAATGCCAATCTCGGCGGGTTGGGCTCCAATTTGGGCAAGCAGGATGCGACGCCCGACTTGATGCGAGAATTGTTACGTGGCCGTAGCGGCACGAATGTCGGTGGTGTACATGGCCAGGAGGCCGCAAAGCGTGAGTTCATGTTCCCTTTCCTACAACAGCACCAAACCCCTCCTCCCCTGACTCCCGTCAATGGCCTTCTCAGCTCTTTCTATGGGTCCCAGACAGGCGCCGCGCCTGATTCTGGCGGCTCACAGAAGCAGAAGAAGAAGGGGAAGAAGCACAGACACGCTAACACTTCCTCCGGTGGAGGCGGTGTAGTAGATCTTGCGGACCCGAGTATTTTGCAGGCGAGAATGCATCAGGTTGGTGCCAATGCTACTGCTGGACAGGCGTTGTATGGGAGTCAGGGTCAAGGTGGGTACAATCCCTCAATGATGTACGGCGCTGGCGGTGGTGGATTCACCCGCTGGTAATCTGCTGCGTTGCCTTTCTCTTCTTTACCCTGCATATCAGATTCATGATTATTCTATGCATTGTCTTCCCTGCCCCCCATGTTCGCTCTTGTGATGATTGATTTATTATTTGTTTTGATGGACCTGTACTCCCCTGACGACATGATATCATTATTCATCGCTTTCTCTGTGTTCACTTTTGAGGTCACGGTTTGCATATTGTTGTCTCCGTTCAGCAATCGGGCAGGTCGTACCCCATACGACGGGTATGCCTGCTCATGGCGCACTGCGATGGCCTCCGGCTTCTCGTCTTTTGTTTCATGCCTCTTTTTCCTGGTCCCTTTCGGCTCAAAGGCGTTCTGCATTTTCGTGGACACATCTGCATGTCTCCTGGGTCACCCATTCCTTCTCGGCGGTTTTATCTTCTCTTCTTCTTTCACCTTGCTCTGCATATGGATCTTCGGGTACTTGCAACGCCTTGAAGACCGCCGCCGATGGGTCCTGGATCAAATGTACGTTAAGACCTTCCTACCCTGATATTACAACTCGGACAGGGTCTTATTCGAAAACCAGTTGTCTCACAGCCGCCGTCTTCATAGACAAACCTACCCCTACTGTATCTGATCCGAAAGGGTCAGTGCCCGTCGTGTAATTATGCATTTGACCTCTGTCTTGCCCAGTGTCTCCTCAAGTCGCAGTTTAGTCGTGGCCTTTGACACTCACACCACCCATCTCGTCTTGTCTGATCCTGGCTAACAGCGGCTTCATAGTGAACGATGAGTTTCCACCACTGGGCACTCCAGTGAAAGAGTCTCAGCCTGTCGATACCTTTGGTTTCCTCAAGTCTCAGCTTCCTGGCGACTCCTCCGGTCGTGTTAGCACTCCGACTCTTCCGCCCGGTCTTCCACTGCCTCCCGGTCATGCTTCGTCTGCAGCTTTCCAAGAGCAGTTGAGCTCATCCAAGCCCTCGTCCCCAGCACCAATGCTCCCCCCTGGGTTGAATTCTGGCATTTCGCGCATTGGCACTCCATCGCAGAGGAATGTCTCGTCGGAATCTATCTCGATGACACCTGAGATGCATGCACGGACAGCTTCCACCTCTACTCATGTTCAAAACGCTTCCCAGATCTCTCTCGGATCGCCTGTTGCGAAGTCCGCGAGCAAGGCACGACCCACCAAGAACGGACTGCGACTCGCTACCGATGAGAAGGATCTTAGCGCCAAATCGGACAGAAACACGCTCGCCGATTCGAAAGCCAGCCCTGCAAGTGCAAGTGTCCCTTTGGCAACCCAGGAAAATCCCTCTGGCAAATCTGAACGTGCGTTATCTGGCACCTTTCCGTCCTTGTCAGGCTCTGCCTCCGCCGTAGGCTCGCGTCCTAATACACCATTGACTACGACATCCCGCGTGTCTGATTCCTCCGCGCCTCGGCAGCCACGCATCCTTCGCGTTGTTGAGACACCGAAACCTGGAGCGTCTCTTCCAGCCGGAGGTGCAGCTCCTGGGGCAGCCTCTACCACTACCGTTGACAAGTCCCGGTCTAGGAGGCCGAGTTTGTCATCTAGTAGCAGACCGGATACTCCTGGAGACTTTGGGTCCGAGGCTGACCTTTTCCCTTCTACCTCCGCCTCGCGCGCAAACTCACCCCCAGCGTCCTCTCGCATTGGCTCAGCTCCGGTTCGCTCGATCACGAAGAGCCAAGCAAAGAAGGAGCGAAGACAGAAAGCGAAAGACGCCGAGGCTAAGATCGCCGAGTCAGCGCCTGTAGTTGAAGAGGTTCAAGCTCCCATCGTCGGCAGGAAGCGTAAGACTAAGAAGGCTCCCGCTGCAGCCAATGCCCCCGCTGATACACCTGCGCCCGCTGTCACCGAGTCCACCAGTCCTGTCAAAGGGGTTGCTGAGTCTCCGAAAAAGGCTGAACCCAAGCCAGAGCCTGCGAAGAAGGTGAAAGAGAAGGAGCAGCCTGCCCCGGAGACTAAGCCTGCTCGTGTCGAAGAGCAACCTACGGAGCCAAATGCTCCCGCAGAAGAGTCATGGCGCGCACACAATACAGTGGCACAGCTCGTCCAAGACGCAGAAAAATCGGGACGTTCAATTAAGGACATCCTCATGGAGCGAACTAAGCCTATTCATGAGCTATTGGCTGCCTTGCATCGATCTAGCGGCCTCGATCTTCACAAAAACTCATTGTTCAACCCGGCTAGTCTTGGCCAGCGCACAGACATGAAGTGCTCTGCTGATGACTACGATGCTTTGAATCAGCCAACTGAACTTACAGAGGAACATCGGAAAGCTTTGGAGCGCGGCGAGCCGGTACGAGCCGGCGGCGACCAACTCAAGGATCGCATTATGATCACCCCTCGCGGATGTGTACTTCGTCACTTTGAGCCGGAGGAAGAAGACCACTACCTTGCGCTCGAAAAGAACCAGAACGGATTTACTGACCCTTTCGTGGTTGGTAATGATTTCACCAACATCAATGGCGGGTTGGACGCCTTGTTTGTTACTCCTGAGAAGTTCGACATTCGTTGGATGGACGACACTGCCCAGATGGGCGCCACGTCTCCCGGCACTGCGCTGGAGACAGCCGAGTCAATCATCCCGCCTAATGTTCTCTCTGCCATGGAGGCAGACAGCACTCGCAGCCACGACTGGGCCGTCGCACACTCCGCCGAACTTCTCCAGACCACCACTGCTGCTGTGCGTTCCTTCGCTGCTGCTACCGCTAAGCAGATGCTGGGCTCCGTGGGCGTCACTGGAGGTAACCTCAGCCTCGACGACATTGCTGCGATGACGAACGAGGAAATGAAGGGTCTCGCTGGTCGATCGCAAAAGGATCTGGAAACTACCCGCAAAGAGTTGGATCTGCTCGACAAGAAGTTTGCTGCACTACTTCGACGTAACAAGAAGCTCCAGCAACAGGCTCTCTCTACGGCGGATGAGGCTTAGTCGCTCTGTTCGTCATGGAGTCTGACAGGCACAGATTTGATACAGGCACCGTCATTTGGGTAGTGCAGCATGCTGGCTCTGCCAAACGATCCATGTACAGCCTCAGGTGTGTATGATTAGCATGTGAATACCGAATTCAACCGTGAACACAGCTTCGGCTTCTTGTAAAATTTTCCGTCAGTAAGAATGCCCTTCCCTGGCGAACGGTGATCTTTGATGTCTCACTGCCCGCATCTTCGGTAGAGCAATACTCTGGAGCGTGGAGTGGTGTGAATCAGTAGCAGCTTGATCTGCAATAGATTTCCTCCCTTGTAAATGAGAATAAGGGCATGTGCTGAATCGACACCCCTGCCTGTTGATTTGTTGCCTTTTTAGGTACGGTCTATCATGTAAAAAAAATCACATAGCACACAGTATGTCTGTAGGTAGTTGTAGCGGAATCCTATCTTCCATAATATCACAGAGGGTTAGGCACCTAGGAATAAAGAAGTTTGTAAAAACGTCTATCCACTGGTTTACTAGCTACAATCAAAATATCATAGTAAGATGAGCGCAGCATATCTCAGGGTGTATCGTCTGATTTGAAACAACCGCCCAGTCTAAATCTAGTCCAGCCCTTTGATTCCATCCTTGTAAGGCCGCAGGTCATACTCATCCGGGTATGTCTCCAAAATGCGCTTGAGCTCCTTCATCTGCTCCCGAGCTTCTTCGGTAATATCCTCATAAACATCCGCAAATGCCTCGCGAAGAGGAGGCTTCTTCTCACGCTCGGCCTCACTGAACTCCTGCAGTACCGCCTTCCGCATTTCATCACGGGTAGTCTTCTCTAGGTCCTCATTCCAAAGACCCTTGTTCTCCAGCCACTTCCGCAATCGAATAATCGGATTATCGCGGCGCTTCCAGTCCTCCACCTCAACGCGCGCACGGTACGCAAAGCTGTCATCGCTGGTGCTGTGGTGGGAGACTCGGTAGCTCATGGCTTCGATCAGGACTGGTCGACCACCATCGCTCAGCGCCCGCCGTCGCGCCTCAGACATGGCCTCGTGAACTGCAAAGACATCGTTACCGTCGACGCGGATTGTGTCGATGCCATATCCAATACCGCGACTGGCAATACCGTCTCCACGATACTGTTCCAGCGTCGGTGTTGAGATGGCGTATCCGTTGTTCCGGCACACGAACACGATGGGACATGACCGTGTCGCGGCGATGTTCAATGCGGCATGGAAGTCGCCCTCACTGGCTGCGCCCTCGCCGAAGTAGCAGGCCACTATGCGAGGGTCTCGGTTGGGGTTCTGGAGGTCTTGGAGTTTCAGGGCGTATGCGGCTCCTGCAGCTTGGGGGATCTGGGTGGCCAAAGGAGAGGAAATAGTGTGCTTCATTAGGTTGTCAGCATGTACGTTCGTAAAGCGTCGGCTGATGAGCCATGGCCCTCATTCTGGAATTCGTACCGTGCGGGGGTAGTTTTGACCGTAGTGAACGGGCATGTTTCTGCCCTTACCAGCATCATTGCAGTTGGCAAAGAGCTGGCTCATAAAGTTCTTTAGGGTGAACCCTCGTTGTTGGAAAACGCCTGCTTCGCGATACTGGGCGAAAACCACGTCGTCTGGCGTCAAGGCTGCTGCTGAGCCCACCGCGATACCTTCTTCACCAGCTGAGACCTGAAATGATCGGTCAGCTATCCAGCAAATCCCAAAGACTGTCAACAGAGTTATGTTCATACCATGTAAAAGCTCAATCGGCCCTGCCGTTGTGCCTCAAACATCACCACGTCCATGATGCTGACTACAACCGATCAGCAAGACACTCCCAACCACAGACAAGGGACACCACATACCCTGCAACATGTTCTTATACCAAGTCAAGACCTCTTCGTCTGACACTTTGGGGGGTCCCCGTGATTTGTCCACCAGTTCTCCATTCGAATCCATCACTCGGTAGGTCGGGATAGCAGGGAGGTCCGACGCCTTGAGAAAGGACATCTCAGCGGTAAACTTGCTATTGATAGCGCCTGGGAATTGGACTCTGTATGGAAATAACATCAGCTCTTGCCCATCACTTGGCGCTGTTCCCTTTCATACCGATCCGAGCCAGGCCGCTGTGAGATTGAGCTTCCCCATCTTCGTGCGGGGAGGGTGAGTGCTGACGCGACAGCCCTTGGGCTACGCGCTGTTACCCAAGGCTGGCGTAGTATGAGTCTGGATGACATTGTGTGAATGACTGGATCAAATTCATGGTTTCTGGGGACAACGAGGGAGATATGGAGGGCTCGGCTCAGTCTGGGGCAATGCGGAGGGCTCGGTTGGCGTCGGCGTGAACGTCACCGCCCGCTACTAGCCGAGACCGAGGGTCAAACACCAGTGTTGATAAGACTGTCTTGAAATTTCATCGTATCTGATATGTTGAGATACTATGCCTTTCTTATACTGAAAGCTCTTTGTATACTTGGGTCTTATGCCAGTGTTGTTGATCCCGATCTTCCCACTATCAGGATAGACCTTTAGCGGAGAGAACCGTGAACCGCGCAATTACCTTGTGCACGACCAAAGATGATATGAGATTCAGGATATGCGATTGCCTGCTATTTCGAGATACACTTGAATATCGTGATACAAAATGATCATTGTCCTACCATCGGACTTGTTCACTGTCCGACGGTGTGGCATGATCTCCGTCGGAGAAGATAAAGTACCAGTTAAAAAGTTGTGAACGACATGAATCCCGAGTCTTGCAATGTTGATCCGGTATGAGTTCTGAATCCATTTTCATTGAGAGAATATGTCTCTTCTAAGTTCCATCTTCACTCCATGGACACTGGCTGCCGTCTTCCCGGCCTGGCTGATCATTTACTACATCCTCCCATATTTCACCACATACCGCCACTTGTCTCGAGTTCCAGGACCTTTGATTGCTAAGTTTAGCAATATCTGGGTTGGTTTCAGCGCCAGACGGGGACAGAAGTTTGCAGCAGTCGACTCTGCACATCGAAAACATGGCAAGGTTGTACGCATCGGCTTTAACCACGTATCCATCGCAGATGAGCGGGCTCTCAAGATTGTCTACGGGCATGGGAATGGCTTTCTGAAAGAGTATGTTCTGTCTTGTATCTTCTCAGACGTGTTCGCCCAATCTAATGAAAGCATAGTCATTACTATGAAGCGTTCGTTGCTCAGACACCCGGCATGTTCAACGTACGCGACCGCGCAGAGCACACACGCAAGCGAAAGATCATCTCGCACGCCTTCTCACCGCGGTCAGTTGCTGCTTTTGAGCCACATATGGCATCAAATCTGCGGCGATGGGTGAAGCAGCTGGACCGAATCGCTTTGTCTCATTCGCAAGATATAGGAAAAGCAAACTATGCCCGGTTCAATGCCATGCCTTGGTTCAGTTATCTTGCTTTTGATATCATCGGCGACCTAGTATTCGGCTCTCCCTTCGGTATGGTGGACAAGGGCAAAGATGAGATCGAAGCCCAGCTTGTGCCTGGAGGGCCCATTTCGTACGCACCGGCGGTTGAAGTACTGAATCGGCGAGGGGAGGTCTCGTCGACGCTGGGTCTTCTCCCGGCATTGCGTCCCATTGCACGATATCTGCCAGATCCATTCTTCACGAAGGGCGTCGCAGCCGTTGAGAATCTCACCGGTATCGCCGTTGCTGCCGTATCGGCGAGGTTGGATGCAGCGGAGAAAGGCATTGGTGACAATCGCAATGATATTTTGTCGCGACTGCTGGAGGCTAAAGACACGAATGGACAACCTATGGACCGCACAGAGCTCATTGCAGAAGCATTGACTCAGCTGATTGCGGGCTCTGATACAGTTTCCAACACGGCATGCGCAATTTTCTACTGGATTTTGCACGGAGAACGAAGTACACCGGGCAAGATTGTTCCTCGGCTACAACAAGAACTGGATGGAGCAATCGGGCCAAATGAGGATGTCGCATCCTATTCTCAGGTGAAGGACCTGCCATTCCTCCGCCGCTGCATTGACGAAGCAATGCGACTGCATTCCACCTCAGCAATTGGTCTTCCACGTCTCGTGGCCGATAATGATGGGGGCATTGAATTCGATGGATACTATTTTCCACCTGGAACTGTGCTTTCGGTACCTTCGTATACAATCCACCACATGGAGGAGATTTGGGGTGTGGACGTCGAGGAATTCAAGCCTGATCGGTGGCTTCATCTGACTCCGCGACAGAAGGTGTGCTTCAACCCCTTCTCGTATGGTCCGCGCGCGTGTGTTGGACAGAATGTCGCAATAATGGAGTTGCAGTTGATTATTGGGACTCTTTTTCACCGGTATGACTTTGTTCTGTATCAACCACTCATGGAATCGCATGAAGGCTTCTCGAAGAAGCCGAAGGCGTGCTATGCCGGAATCAAGCTGAGGGGTGGGCGATGATTTCCTGGTGAACTGGCTGTGACTTTCTGCTTTTCGACAGCAATATTCGAAAACAATCAATTATCACTCGTGGTCATGGTAGGGTTGAAACACGCAGCAACGCCTACGTGTTGTTGTTCTAGGGCAAGGGTATCTTGTGCATACGTATGTTCTCTTCTGACAGTCCCACGCGTGAGCAGGACCTTGAAAGATGAGAAGACCTTCTCTTTCGTGGAATCTCTCCCAGAGAAATGCGTGAAAGATAAAATAAAGAAGGTTTCACCGGTTGCCATTTTTCGGAGGTAGACTTCCGGCCTCCATATCCCACTCTCAGTCAACTTGCTTGCCCTTTGACTTCGGCAATCTTTCCTGATTCCCAAATGAACTCTGCCCTCAAAGATCCACCATTATGACGGCTTCCAGAAGACTTGCACCCGAAAGCATAATCTCACAGATCATTGCAATGAAAAGCCCGCAGACCATGCGTTGCAAGTGCGGTCATCGACCGGTGAAATCTCAGATCACCGTATGAAGATTCCTACATAGATCCAATGGATGATGGCACCGCCCTGCCGAACCAAGGGTATACCGGCATCACGTTTCGAAACGCAGAGAATCCGAGGTCTAGACATATTGCCTTTCGCATCGACCCACCCTCGGCGAACTAAAGCTGATGCGATGACATCGTTACCCGACGTGCCTGGCTATCATTGGCGCTGGGTTCTCCATTACTGCGGTGAACCCACTCTCAGCGATATTCTTTTTCCTGTCTTGGAAGCGCCAGATGGATCTTATGACATAGCCAGTGAAAGATGGGGTGTGTCTGGGATGACGGAGATGGTTCCTGGGTGTTCCTGAAAACTAATCTCAGGGCGCGTTTGATACACCGGAATTTTTCAACCTACCACAGTCATCTGCGAGACTCCTTTGCTCGCTGTTCGATGGTCTTCATCGCCAATATCTCGCAATCATGATTGACTCGGATATCCTCCGCGATGCGCTCAATGCAGACATCAGGAACCCCATCCCAGAACCGGTGGTCTCCAAGATCATGTCCCTTCCCCCCTTCATCAACGTCCCTGGAGTCTCCAACTTCCGAGATCTGAGCCATGACAATAAAGTACGGAAAGGATTTGTCTATCGGTCCGGGAACTTGTCAGATATCACGCCCGATGGGAAGAAGATCCTAAGAGATGACTTGGGCATCACCACCGTGTTTGACTTGCGGAATCAAAGCGAGCGAGAGAAAGTGCCCAGCCCAGAGCTAGAGGGAATTGAGACAATATGGATGCCATATGGAGTCAGGCCTGCGTCGTTGAATCTACGAGATTTCGCTGGAGAAGACAAAGGCGCCGCCGGCTTTGTCAAGATGTATACGGGCATCCTCGAGGCATCGGCACCAGCCTTCACTCAAGTCTTCAGTCATATCAAGGACCGACCAAACGATCCATTTGTTTTCCACTGCTCTGGTAAGTTGCCTTCCCTTGCTATGTTCATCTCGGTCGCATCTGTCATCACCTTTGTATAGGGTTTATCAGGTGTTTAACTGACAGTTCTCGAATAATAGCTGGCAAGGATCGCACTGGCGTTCTCGCAGCTCTCATACTTCTCCTGGTTGGCCGCCCTCACGATGAAATCATCCACGACTACATTCTCACACGGGTCGGACTGGAAAATGTCCGGGAGAACTTGACAAAGGCTCTTGCTCTCCACTTTGGCACTGATCACCTCAGCGCCGAAGCCATCGGCATGTTGGAGCTTAGCAGTGTACGGGCTCACGCCATGGCCTCGTTCCTGCAGACGTTTGAAGAGACCTACGACGACGGCATCCACGGCTATTTGACCACTAAGCTTGGATTCTCCGAGGATGATGTGAATCGGATGCGACACAATCTGGTGACTGCACCTGTGTAAATTGATTTATTAGATGAATGACCATAGAAATGTTAGATCTAATAAATATACAGACTGATTAATGTTTCTATGTCAAGATCGAGGTGGCTGGGGAGATGGCTAGTGCGTCAGTATGCAGGGGTCCATTCCGATGCTTCTTCAATCAAACCGACTTCGTTTGAACATCGACATCGCTGATTGTTCAATACTGCACCCTGTCAAACTTTGACCTCATCAAAAGTAATTAACTTTGTTTGCTTCTTTTCCAGTCTCAGCAACTGCATCTTCCTATACCCCTCTCGACTCCTTCGTCTCCACAGACAAGCATCGCAGATCATCGCGTTTTTCCGCCACTCCGAACTGCGAATACTGAGATCGGAGATTCCTATTTTGAAATCACCGAGGATCACCATCTATCCACCACCCAGCGCTGCTACCGTTGCTTTCTCCCCGCTCGTGGAGGTCTGCATAGCGCTATTGCGAGGCCATCCCTTACCCCGGACGCGATAACATGGCAAGCTCAGATCAAGCCTCAAATTACCCGTATCAGCCGAACTATTGAGCTAGCGCGTCTCCACCTTTTACTGTCGATGGCTGCCGTGGTGGTAGCCAAGACACCTCCCAGGGTAAGTCAGTGGATTCCCCGACTCATTTATAAGAGCGTGGTGTCGTCCACGGTTACGTCAATAATCGGCCGCTGGTCGCAATCACAGACACCATGCATCTTTGGAAAAGCCTCGCTCTGGCTGCACTTCCATCAACCTTCCATGTTGTGCTTGGCCAACATGTCGTGGACCTAAGCGGGGATGGCTGGACGGTCAGCAACAAGGCGTTGAACGTTTCAGCTCCTGGGCATCTGCCCTCACAAGTCCATCTAGACCTGTACGCTGCAGGCGTTATTGGTGATCCCTACTATGGTCTCAACGATTTTGACTTGCGATGGATTCCAAACAACAACTGGACGTATACTAGTGAGCCCATCCGTGGGTTGTCTACCAGCTCAGAATCGTCTTGGCTTGTTTTCAATGGCTTGGATACATTCACGACAATCAAGTTCTGCGGTCAATTCATTGGCACGACCGAGAATCAATTTCGCCAGTATACCTTCGACATTTCGAAGGCCCTTGCCAACTGCAAAGGCGACCCCGTGCTGTCCATCAACTTCGGCAGTGCCCCCAAAATTGCTGATGACATCGCGAATGCCCCTGGGGCTGAGAGTAAGTTCAGGATCTGGCTCTCATTGTCAACAATGTCTGACTCGCGGGATTTAGCTTGGCCGTACGGTCCCCAAATGATCTACGAATTCCCCAACCGTTGGTTCATCCGTAAAGAGCAATCGGACTTTGGATGGGACTGGGGCCCAGCATTTGCTCCAGCTGGTCCATGGAAGGATGCTTATCTCGTGCAATTCAGTCGCAAGGAGAGCATCTATGTCCTCAACACGGACTTGGATATTTTCCGCAAGGGCCAGATCAATCATCTGGCGCCTGATCAAAGCCAGCCGTGGGTAGTGAATGCGAGCATTGACTTCCTGGGCTCGCTACCAGACGGGGCCGCGATGACCATCGAGGTCAAGGATGTTGAGTCTGGAAAAATTTTGAAGTCTGCACCGGCTGAGAATATTTCAACCAATGGTCAAGTCGTCAGTGGAAGCATCGTCATCGACCCTCACGCACCCAACCTCTGGTGGCCCAACGGACTTGGAAAACAGAATTTGTACTATGTGAGTGTGAAGATCCAGGACAGTCACAAGCACCCCCTGGCGAGCGTCACGAAGCGTACTGGTTTCCGCACGATCTTCCTGAATCGACTCAACATCACAGATGAGCAACTGGCCAAGGGTATCGCGCCTGGCGCGAACTGGCACTTTGAAGTCAATGGTCAAGAATTTTATGCAAAGGGCTCGAACTTCATCCCCCCAGATGCATTCTGGCCACGAGTCTCTGAGGCCAAGATGCAGCGCCTTTTCAATGCTGTAGTGGCTGGAAACCAGAACATGCTCCGGGTCTGGGCATCGGGGTCCTATCTACCTGACTTCATTTACGACCTGGCAGACGAACTGGGTGTTCTGCTCTGGAGCGAATTCCAATTCAGCGATGCAATGTACCCGGTGGACGAACCATTCCTGGAGAATGTTGCGGCCGAAGTTGTCTACAACGTGAGACGCGTGAATCATCATCCATCTCTGGCTCTATGGGCCGGCGGTAACGAGATCGAAAGCTTGGAGCTGCCTCTCATCGACGAAGCTGCACCTGACAGGTACTCCTTCTATGTTGGCCAGTACGAAAAGCTGTTCATTAGCTTGATCTTGCCACTGGTTTACGAAAACTCCCGCTCCATCTCGTACATGCCCAGCAGCACCAACAACGGATACCTCTGGGTCAATCTTTCTGCGCCTGTGCCTATGGCAGAACGCTACGACAATATTACCGCGGGGCACTATTACTCGGATACCGATCATTACAACTACGACAGCAGCGTGGCATTTGACTACGGCAGCTATCCCATCGGACGGTTCGCGAACGAATTTGGCTACCACAGTATGCCGAGTCTCCAAAGCTGGAGGCAAGCCATCGATGAGAAGGATCTCCACTTCAACAGCACCACCGTCATGCTTCGTAACCACCACTACCCTGCCGGTGGGACCTTTACCCACAACTTCAAGAACTCATCCATGGGCATGGGAGAGATGACCGTCGCAGTCGAGCGCTACTATCCTATTCCTGACAAGACTGACATGGTTGCCAACTTCAGTGCCTGGTGTCACGCCACTCAATTGTTCCAGGCCGACATGTACAAGGACCAGATCATGTTCTACCGCCGCGGTAGTGGAATGCCGGAGCGGCAGCTTGGCTCCCTTTACTGGCAGCTTGAAGATATCTGGCAAGCTCCTACATGGGCTGGTATTGAGTACGATGGCCGCTGGAAAGTTCTCCACTATGTAGCTCGAGACATCTATCAGCCAGTCATCGTCTCCCCCTTCTGGAACTACACTACCGGCGACTTGTCAGTCTACGTCACCTCAGACCTGTGGGAGCCTGCTCGTGGATCGGTCAATTTGACCTGGGTCGATCTGTCGGGCAAGCCTATTCCAGGCAATGCGGGCGCTCCACAGATGAAGCAATTCACCGTCGGTGGATTGAACACAACCAAGATCTGGTCTGCCAACGCGCGCGACCTGTCTCTGGATAGGAAGAACGCTGTACTAGTCCTGTCGGTCAACGCACGCGGTCGTCTTCCAAACTCAGAGAGCGGATCTGTCTCAACCTTCACCCATCGCAACCAGGCTGTGACCGTGTTCCCGAATCAATTGGCGCTTGTGGATCCTGGCTTACAAGTCTCGTACGACGCGAAGAATGCCACCTTCACCGTGGAGGCTAAGAGGGGCGTGTCTTTGTACACATGGCTGGATTACCCGGCCGGTGTTGTTGGCTACTTCGATGATAACTCCTTCACGCTCGTTCCTGGAGAAAAGAAGTCCGTCCATTTCACTGTTCAGAAAGATGAGACAGACGGGCAATGGGTGCAGGGTGTGACTGTGCAAAGTCTGTGGGATCAGACCACTAGCGATTGATCGCCTGTCCATAATCGTCAATTTCTGGCCTTCATGATGTCTATAGTTAGTAATTTCGATAGCACACAACTAGAAGAACTGGATGCCGTATAAAATCTATGATTTTAGAATAACTCTGTATTATGTCTAAGCATTAGTTCTATACTTTCTTTGTCAGGTTTTGTCTATGCATCCACTTCAACGTCCTTCCCTCTCTACCATGAAGTCGTACCAAATCCCCCCATCTCACTGTCGAGTCAACCTAGCACGCAGCTTCCCACCAAACAAATAGAAAACATAGGGAATGAAGACCATCCCCACGCCAATAAACGCAAGCAACCACGAAGCCCACTGCAATCCCAACCGATCATACATTTGCGTAGTGAAGAGCGGGAAGGCAGCGCCACCACCAGACCGGAGGAACACCTTCGCAGCCAAAGCCGACGCCGCGTATTTCTGGTAGGAATCGATGATATAATTGTTCACGGCGTAGTAACACAGAACCATGCCGAATCCGAACGCGATGCCCGACGACGCAGGTCCAACCCAGATAATGTGCTTGAATGATGTGGCGCCGAGAAGGAAGAATGCGATTGGAATAAAGGGTGCGCCGATGAGGGCAGCGATGAGCCTGTCTTCTGGTGTTGGGGCGCGGGAGGAGCAGATTTTTCTGAAATGTTTCTCGATGGCTGGCGTTACTAGGAGTGAAAAGCCGGCGCCGATGAGGATGGGAATGAACATGAGGCCGATCTGGCCATCGTTGTAGTTGTAGAGCTTGCCGAAGATTACCGGGTAGGCGAAGAAGAAGGCGTAGAGCATGGCGTAGATGAGGACAATGTACATGCACATTAGGTCGAGAACGGGCTCGGTCATGATCATGGTGATGGGTCGGATCAAACTTGTGCGGGCGATATCGCGGAGGGTGAGCTTTTTCTGTTCTTGTTCCGTGATGATGTTGGGGTTTCCGGTTTCCTTGCGGAGCTTGGCTGCTCGTCGTTTGAGGATGACAGGGGCGTAGGTCTCTGGGACGAGGCCGATGAGGATCATGATGAGACCCGCGAAAGCCATGTTGGTCCAGAAGAATAGGTCCAATCGGTGACTGCCGACGTTGATCCAACCTGTGACGATTGGACCGACGACAGGGCCGCAGTACGGAGCTGCGGCGAAATAAGCAATTGCCATGCCGCGCTCCTCGATGCTCCAGATGTCTGCTATTGTCCCGCCAGCTAGAGAAAGACCCGAGCTGGAGAAGACGCCACACAGGAAGCGGCAGACCAGAAGCCCGCCGATGTTTGGTGATAGTGCGCATGGTATGTTGAAGATCACGTAGAGGCCTAGTGAGATGATGTAGACGGGTCTTCGGCCGATGATTTCAGACAAGGGGGACCAGAGCAGAGGTCCAACTGCGAAGCCGCAGACCATGATGGAACATGTGAGGATGGCCACCTCCAGTGAGACATTGTATTGGTATTCGATCAGGCCCAAGCCACCGGTAACGATTGATGACCCGTAGGCGATGGAGACCACCACCATCGAAGCGACGAGAGTGATGTACCACCGGTAAAGGCGGGGCCAGTTGTAGGGGTGTTCGGGATCGCCGATAGTGAAGGTGACGAACTCAGTCGGCTCTTTCGAGGCTTTTTCAAGGTCGACGTTTTGATCATGGCGCGTGGCTTCTGTTGAGGCGCTGGGGGCTCGCGAACGGACTTGCTCCAAGGTGGCTTGGGGGACCAAGCCGGTGCTGGTTTCGACGACATACTCATCAGGGAAGATGGGGTCCTCTTTGCGACCAAGTTCAGGGTAATTGTAGTCCAGTGGCGGAGGGTTCTCTGAGATACCTGCGTTGCGCAGACTTTCTCGCGTTTCGGTTTGCTGCAAGCCCGAGTGCTGCCATGGCTCAAGGTCTTCGGGTTGTGGTATTGAGGCCGACATGTTGGAGACAAAATAAGGAAGAAATGTTTGATGGCGTACAAACTTCATATGTAACTCAGTAAAACCTGGAAGTACCAGGTACTTATATAGCGAGTGTGCAAGCATGGAATTGACAGCCACGTATACTTCTGACCGAACCATCTCCGAGATAGACCGCTATATCAAATAGCTATCTTCACCTTGCAGAGTTTTTTTACGATAAGCTCGGAAGGATCGCTCTGCAAGGTGAAAGCCAGTTCTGGGTTTACTCATTATGTATCTATACATAGTTCGGTGAGCCTCAAGGACGAAACTCGGAACAAGCTCGGCACCGAACCAACGCCGAAGTATGAGCCTTCTGGAAAGCACGGCAACATCGTTTGCGCCAACAATGCTTCAGATGTTGACTCATTGATTCATTATTCTGAGTACTGGCTTAATATTGTCACTTGTGGGGCATGGAGAGTTTCATCTTCATAGAAAATCATTGCTGTTCAACTGCGGCATTTTTCTGATGACATTCACGACTCTACTCGACAGATAAACGATATATGATCTAACGATTCAACACTGATACAAGATCAATGATCACCACTTGTTATTAAAAGCTCCACCCTTTATATGATTGACCATTTCCTTCACAGGTGGAAAATGGTCGCGACTAGCGCCAAAGAGCATTCCATGACGCAAGACCTTGCGATAGTTCTTGCCAGGTGATACCTTTCCCGAGACATATTCCTGACGACTTTCAATGCGAGTGGGGACTGGGATCGAGTGACCAACGATGGCCCCTATGCCCTTCCATGCAAAACTAATAGCTTCCATTTCCCCTCCTAGAATATCGGCCTCGTTAAGCATGAGAATCCGAGTATCTGGATAATTTTCCTATATAAAAGCGGTACTATTCGGGTTGTGAGTACCACCACTGTATATGAAGATCTCTAGATCTTTCAGGGCGAAACGGCTGTAGTGCTCGACGATGGCCTAGGCAGTGACACGGGTGATGGTAGCGACCGCATTATCTAGAATTGAGACTTTCAGCTTCGGCTTTCTTAATAAGGGTCGTGTGCCAGAGGAATTTCGCCATACTGGACTGATAATTAGCTTTGTTCCTTTGCAGAGTTCATTCAGAATCGCAAGTCAAAACTTCCCTTGAGCAGCTCAAAGTGTATTGGCGATTCAGGCGTCTCCTGGCGAACTCGACATAATGCGCAATTAATGCCATCCTGGATGATGAGTTAAGTTGTTCGTCCATATATATAGCAGATCACCGATCAAGGAGCTCATCATGGTTGTTCCGCTGTTCAAACCAAGAACTGTCAGCCCGACCCTCATCACCGGCACCTGTGACTGAGCCTATAGTGGTAGATAGGGATAGTTAGGCTTTAGAAGGATGGAACTAATGTGAGGTGTAAAGTACTAGACTTAAGCGAACCCTATTAGTACGAATTATCTCACCAGGTCGATGTCGCAGCCGCCCCTTTCTCGAATTTCAAGGCAACTGATCATCTCAGAATATCGACGCATCATTGGCATTTCAATTCAGGTTTGCTCTTGCTTAGCTCGTCATGAACAACATCGCCTGAAGGGGTGATCGGCAAAACGCCTATATAAAAGCACGGACACGCCCCAGCGCTCAAATGCTAAAGCAGAGCTCCATCATCTCCATCTGCGCCTCTATATTGTATGTAGAGGGGCGGGTCCCATCACGGAAGATCGTCGACGCGCCGCGCCGGCTGCGATCGGGGCATGTTGATGCTAAACACGAGCTAAAATCCAATCGCCTATCTCTGTAGGCTGCCCTTCATACTGCTCCATATGGCCGGCCAATATAACTGATCGCATTTTCAGTCTACCAGAAACCCGCAAGCGCTCCCTCGAGTCCATCGAAGCGCTCTTCTCTAAAACCTCGAGTCCTTTCTGCTGGAAGATGGAACAGGCTTATCGACTGCACGGCGACGTCCTTGCTGAACATGGAGTCACCAAACAAGAATCATACAGCGCGGACAAGTCTGAAAGGACAGCATCAAATATATCGGGGCCTCAAAGCACCATTGATGAACATAGATTATATTTGACTACGTAATGCATTGTAATACCCAGCCATGCAGGCCCATCAACAAGATTCGAATACACAGTAGGCCTGGAATAGTCGCTGTACCATCTGCATCGCGTTCTACGGTCTTTAAGAAGTAGTTGAACTGAAAGAAATACGCCACTTCTACAATTTTTGGACATTCTCAGCCTAAACACGATTGCCGATTCGCTAAGGTGAGGCTCATGCGCCACCAAGCGCCAAGACTGCGAGACCCCACATAAGCACCACTTAGGTAATCAGCCTTGTATGAATGGAAGGTCTCATCCGAATAGGTATCAAGTTCAGAGCATAAGAAGAGATCAAAAAAGCTGAAAAATATGGTGCCTGACGTGTGAGAGAAAAAGGTGACGCAAAACTGGCCAGGGGAGGATTCATTCGAACTTCCGCCACCCAAGTCTCGCAATAGCCTCACTTCCCATAACTCGTTCCTTCAACTTGTGCATCGGTATAGCTTCACGCCCCTTGGCCATGCCCCAAAATGCCTCGAATAAATGCGATTAAGGTATAAATGGCTTCAGAAGAAGGTGAGATTTATGATGGTCCAAAAACATTTGAAAAGAAGTGCGATACCCGACGATTACAACCACCATAACCACCGAACCGCACGCCCGCCCACCCCAGGATATGCTCCTCACACACCCCAATCCCGAAAGGGGTCTTACATAGGTAAGCGGGGCCAGCGTAACTACTAGACCACCGGGGTGAGGGCGTTGCAGAAACAACCAAATACTTTGCCATCACCGATCAAGCCCTCTTTCTGAAGTTTAGACCTGTGGATCATCCATTCTACACCCCACACCCCCACGCCTTCTCTCCTCGTGAGAGTGGGATGATACTCTGCTGAGTCAGCGGTCTATGAAGTTGTGTAACGTAATTCACGGGCGAGTGGGTCACACGGGCGAGTGAATCACCCATCTATAGTCACCATTTTTAATTTATATATATAACCACCATAACACAAGTAAATTAATAGCTACTGCTTCGGACATCTATTTATCTTATGCCCTATCCCTCCACATCCACTGCATCGTGGTGGAGCACGAGTTGGTTGAGTACTGGCCTGATTTGTGATCTCCGTGGAGGCCGAAGCTTCGGCTTCAACGGGCTGTTGGCTGGCCTGTATCAACGTACGAGCCTCAGCAGCACTTAGGGCTGTGTTATGGGGTAGCTGACGTGTCGACCGTGATCGCTTTTGCTTTTTCCGTGCATTTGCAGCACGTAGGCCTCGGTTCTCCTCGGCCAAAAGCACTGCACTGTGTATGGCCATATAACAGCCCTTAATCAATTGATCAATGGCTGTTTTTGTGGGTGTCGGAGGGCTTTGCGATCGATACTTGATTAAAGCCTTGATCGAAGATGCTTGCCGACGTAGCTGCTTTATATTATATGGCGTTGTGGGCACGAAGTCGGCCGACGAGTTGCTTCCACGGCTTGGTGGAGGTGTTGGTGATTTGACACGAATATTCACCCTTGTAAGCACAGAATCAGGATTAAACGGTATTAATCCTGTAGCTTTAAAGCTATTCTGTATTGAGGCATCTTTAAATGCCTTAATACGGGCGTCCGGATATGCTGCAAGGAAATCAAGCTTGTCGATATGATCGATTCCGTTGATCATATTCCGTTCGACAAGACCACCATATGCTCGCTTTAAGGGGGCAAAACAGCCAACGTCAAGCGGTTGAAGCAAATGCGATGAATGCGCAGGTATGCAGATCGGTATAATATCATGTTCCTTGCAGATTTGATCGAATTGAGCCGTCAAGTGGCTTCCGTGGCCATCCATAATAAGTAGTCGATATTTGCCCTTCGATCGACCACGAATAGATGGTATAAAGTGATTCTGTAGCCAATTAAGGCCGATCTCATCTGTAGTCCATCCATTCGCGCTTTTGTCGATTCTCCAGCCATCCGGAAGGTCATCAAACCACGATTCAACGAAGACTTTGCCCTTAAATATGATATATGGTGGAGGCGCCCATCCTGCGGCACAGATTGACTCGATCACAGTCACCCATTCACGATTCCCTGGTTGTAGCATTGATCGCTTGCCGTAGTACTCCGCACGAGTGATAATTTTGGCCGTTGCAGTGAGGCCCATCGCGAAGCCTGTTTCGTCAAAGTTGAAGATATCGTCATCGGCGATGCCGTACTGGGCCACCACGCGCTGTACACTGTCGAACCACTCACGAATCACGGTCGGATCCTCGCATTGTGCCCTCCGATAGTCGTATCGACGGCTAAATCGACTCGCAATCGTATCTTTATGACGTTTGATGAAGGTTGAGACCCAGTTAACGCCGACGGTCGGAGGGGGGTTTGTTCCACGGCTTGCGAGTAGCAAATTGGCCATATCTTTAGCCATGCTTGGCCGGGGGGGATTTCCACGCAGATCCATAGATAGTATCCATTCGAGAAGCGATTCTTCTTCAAATTGGGTCAATTTGTGGTTATTGGCGCGTGCTTCATGTCGAAATTGCTGGCCATCGAGGCGTCGTTGCAATGTAGAAAAAGGCACATTAAAACGGCGTGCAGCTTCACGAATAGAGGAGATTTCCTGGTTTTTGATAGCCTTGATAGCTAATAGGATCCTACCCTCTTGTTCGATAGCTTTTTGAGCCTTTTGAGAGCGAATTGGTGGCATAGTGGGTGGTTGAAGTTGGTAGTATAGTAAAATGGGGGACGCGTCCGCGTAGCTGATTCACTCGCCCGTGTGACCCACTCGCCCGTGAATTACGGTAACTAACTAGTTAACTACTTGAGATGATTTATGCCTTCGGACCTTTCCCCGCGATTCAATGATCGAACTTTGGTGATCTGCAGGAGCATCACAGAGGGCTTACTGCGGGGCGTTGACCGGACGGCCTTTTTAGCATTCTTCCACTCTGCCTTCTCTACGCAACTCACTACGCGACCCGTGAACCGATCGAGAACGGCGTTCACCATCGCCCGGGCTCTCGAGCAATTACCGCGGGAGCTCCTTCGCTACGAAAGCCTGTTCATCATATTGACATGAAACTGTGACGTGAATGTCGCAAAAGCCGAGAAAGCTGCAGCGCGTCTCCAAAGCCTGTAAGCTTCCCTTTCTCCCACGTCCAAAATGCGGGCTCAGCTTGCTCCACTTTGCCTCGTGCTCGGCGGGTTCCCGGATCTGAGGCTGACAGCATTGCCGTTTAGGCGACTTCTGCAACAGGCGCAGCATCAAGTGCAGCAAGAGTAACGACCCGCTTGGTCGGTGCCAGAATTGCGCGGACTTTGATGTCCCGTGCACTTTCGATCGCCCCGCGAAACGGCGGGGCGTCAAGGCGGGTAGCAGGGGCTCTGCTCACGAGATGCCGGCTGCGAAAGTTATGATGGAACATGTTCCATCGAGCCAAGGACCAGCACCGGAGAGAGAATCTGGCTCTTCGGCCTCAAGGAGCTCCCTGCTGCCCGATTCGGCTTCACGGGCCTCATTGACGGGAGATCCTTGGACATCGTTCAACCAAGGATGGTCAGACGCTGAGGGATATGATGATGATGGCGCCTTGCGCAACTCGTGGAAGGCATTTGCCATTGCGAGCGATCAGCAGATCAGGAATCTCGTCCAGGTGTATTTCGAGATCGTTTACCCAATGTACGCAACCGACGTTTATACGATCCCGGAGCTGACGGATTAGCTAACATTGAGTCAGTTTCCCACTGTTCCACAAACCGTCGTTTATAGAGCGGGTTAATAACCGGGAGCATCTTCATAATCAGGGGCTCTTTGCCTCGACTATGGCGGTCTGCTCATTGGCGTCTGCTCGTGCTCGTGATGGGGCATTGTACACTAGCCGGTGGCGCCGAGAAGACCTGCTCGAGCCACCGTCAGAAGCATTCTACGCAGCTGCCAAAGATTCGCTGCCGCGGGACCTGGTAGCTGCCAAGGGCATGAACTATATGCGTGCCTGTGCGATCCTTGCTATCGCCAGTATTCAGAACGGCCAGATTAAGAACATGCAAAAATACTCTGGCATGTATCATACTCTCACGACTATGGAGGGTCTTCATGATGAGAAGCTCTGGCCTAAGGATATTAGCCCCATCGAAGTGGAAGAGCGACGCAGATTGGTATGTGTCTGTATGTAGAAGGCGTGGAATGTGGCTGACGAAATCAGTTTTGGTCTATTTACACTTTAGATATCTACTCAACAATCGTTTGGGGTGGTGTCATTCGATATCGTGAGGCTCACTCCTTGGTTCGGTATCCCACTGAACTCGACGATGAGTTCATCACTGCCCACGGCTACGGAGTGCCAGCTATGTCACCAGAGTCCCATGTACTCCGCCGAGGCGATGCTACTGTCGTCCCCCGACAGCCCGTATCATGGCTTCACGGATGGAATTTCACCACCGATTTATATCGCTTCTTGGAGCACGTAGTGGACGGTACACGCCGCAAATTCTCCTCGGCCAATGGCACGCAAGAGGTCTGGTCTTTGTTCAGCCCAGCATCTATGTCAGAGCCGGCTGTCATGGAGCGGGTGCTCTCCATGTACTCTGCCCTTCCACCACAATTTCGGGAGACGCCGCCCACGACGGGTGACACCAGCAAGGACCTGTTTGGGTTTCAGTCTGCCAACATTCAAGCGACACTGCAGCTTCTGCGGATGGTGCTTCTGTCAGCAGAGGAGATTGGCGTGGATCGCAAGTGCGACGTGGCGGGGGAGCTTCTGAGCGTGTTCTCCAAGGTGCCAGTGGACTACTTGAAGGCAATTAGCTCGCCTCTGGTAAGTTCATCCTTTTCTTGTACTCCATAATTCCGCATATCGCTGATGAATCCGTAGCTTCATCACCTTGGTGGAATTGGGTACATCCTCGGCTCGGTCATGGAGGGTAGCTTATCTGACGCATCCTACCTACGAGTCCGCACCTTGCTGTGAGTACACTCTCCATAAAAACTATGTCTCAATTCTGACCATCCCAGACTTGAAATGGCCGATCTTCTCCACCGTCTCGAATGCGGCCTCCACCGAGCAGCAGGTGCCAGCGAACGTCTTCGATCCCAGGTTGACCGGATCGACGGGTATATGCGTACCTCACGACTTCTCAATGTTTCAACAGCTCCACCACCTCCAAATGGCAACAGTCTATCTCTGAACATCAAACCCGAGTCACTTCCACCAACGTACGCCTCCAGTGGTGCACCAGCGGTGGGCGCTACGCCAGCTATACATGACCAGATGCTGCAGTTTCAGCTGCCACCTGAGCTCCTGACTGATTGGCCCTGGCCACTTGATAACTCACATTCTGACGGATTCTTGCCTCTGGCATATGAATAGCACTGATAGGGTCTGTACAAATTCTGCGGGAGGTTCTCATCCCAATCGAACAGTATATGATATCCGCCACCGTTCGGGGATGAAAATACAAAATGAACATACTATACTTGCAATAACCCTGACCATTTATTCTCAAACTAGAGACATAAATTGTAGGAGAATTCATGAACTTGAATATTTTCCAAGGTTGTTCAACTGCTCATAGTACTAGGAGCGCCGCGATCTGATTGGTGCAATGGTGCAGCAAAGCAAAGTGGGTCGTATCTTGCGAGACCGAAAAGTTCCCAGTTCCATCCAACTTCACACTTCACCCTCAGTCTCAATTGCCCACCATGTCGGTCCGTCCCGCCTGGCGAGCGCTGCACTACAGTGCCAAGCGCCGTGTGTTCCAGCCATCAATCCCGTATCGCTGCTTTTCCTGCACGCGCCGAGCCCAGGAACAGACCAAGGCCGAGAAGGAGCGCATGACGCACTTTGGGTTCACCAATGTGCCCGAATCGGAGAAGGAGTCAAGAGGTGCGTCAATTTCTAACTGAGTCGACCCATCAGAAGCCCAAGTCCAAGCACAAAGCTAACAAACCCAACAGTCGGCGCCGTCTTCAGCTCCGTCGCATCCTCCTACGACACAATGAACGACCTCATGTCCCTCGGCATCCACCGCCTCTGGAAAGACCACTTCGTCCGCTCATTGAACCCAGGCTCCGCCCTCCCGGCCCGCGAGGGCGACACCAAACAAAAAGGCGGGTGGAACATCCTTGACATCGCCGGCGGGACCGGCGACATCGCCTTCCGGATGCTCGACCACGCCACAAACATCAACCACGACCTCGAGACCCGCGTCACAATCAGTGACATCAACGCCGACATGCTAGCCGAAGGCCGCAAGCGCTCCCTCGACACACCCTACTACAACACGTCGCGGCTGTCTTTCGTCGAAGCCAACGCCGAGCACATGCCGCATATCCCCGACGCGTCGGTCGACCTGTACACGGTTGTCTTTGGGATCCGCAATTTCACGGATAAGCAGGCTGCGCTGAATGAGGCGTTCCGTGTGCTTAAGCCCGGTGGTGTCTTTGCCTGCATGGAGTTTAGTAAGGTTGATAATCCTGTTTTTGATGCGATCTATAAGCGGTGGAATTTCAGTGCCATCCCACTCATTGGGCAGGTTGTTGCGGGGGATCGGGATAGTTACCAGTATCTTGTTGAGAGTATTGAGCGCTTTCCCAGTCAGGAGGAGTTTCGGGGTATGATTCAGAAGGCTGGGTTTATGATTCCTGGACGGGGGTATGAGAATTTGACGGGTGGGATTGCTGCTATTCACAAGGGGATTAAGCCTATTGTGAGGGTTTGAGTGGGGATTTGCTTGGGAGCGGTGTTACGGGGAATCTTTGCTGATTTTTCGGAGTCCCTCGTTGGGCTTGTATTATAGACCTTTGCATCGTGTATCGCATATATGATTTGAAAATCTGAGCCCTAAGGTGGTAGCGTGGAGAGAGGTGTAGATATTAACATCCGAAGACCTGAATCTATAGACCGAATGAAAGTAATTATAGGCGTGACATCGTGAAATGTAAAATGTGCAATGCAACCAGTATGCAGTACACCAAACATGTGCGAGAAGAGCAGTTTATAGAAGATTGTTCAAGCTTATGGTTCCAGGAGATCCTCCGCCTCCATGACACCAGTGCAACTGGCAGGGTCATTGACGTCCTTCATCACAGCTACGACAGATATTGCGTCTGGCCGGGTTCGGGATGTGGACACGAGCCGTCTCAGCTCCGAGAGCGGGGTCGAATAAGGTGTTGCGAGCCAGTCGTTTCTGTTCACGACGAAAGATTGACTGGATTCGCTCGCCAGGACGTCTGAGACACGCATGTCCACGTTGGTATGCCTTGACAGGAGAGCTCGCACCCGCCGTGGTGGGATAATATCAGATGGAGAGAGACACACCCATGACTTGGCATTAGGATGTTGAATGGCTGTAAGAAGGATATCAAGTAATCGAACGTCGCTGGGAGAAGATGAAGAAGGAGTGCAAACAGTCGGAATCTGATCAAGAGGAACGAGCATATCCAGCGGAATCCGCCGGTGTTCCGGCGGTGGCTGCAGCGTAAACGGCGGAATCGACGCAGCGCTTGTCAACTCCTCAAACGGCACTGATATGGACGAGGAAGGCGAGTCAAACGTTGTCGATGACACCCCGCTGGACGGGGTGGTCAACGGTGTCCCTACTGCTGCGCCAATTGCACCACCGGGGTGGAAACTGCGGAAGACTTCTGCTGGCCCTCTTCCTGATGTTGTGTGTAGTTTTCTTGCTGTGGCAATTGCCAGCGCATCGCCCAGACATAACGCGACTGTTGTAGAGGAGGTGGGTGCGCTCACGCCAAGCGAGGATTCTTCGTCCTCGTGTATCGGCGCGGGAAGGAGAATGCCCATGCCTGCTGGACCATGTAGAGAAAGTAATGGACATGCAGATGGCTGTGTATGTGCGGTTAAAGCGATGATGGGAACGGTAGCGGGAATATGCGGCAGCAGGGCGAGCAGTTCTGGAGATCGACCAGAGAAAGAGATGAGAAGCATGGTATCATTCTGCAATCCCAAGTCAAGTCAGTATTCGATCTCTGATATCCATCTGTACATCTACATGCAGGCCACATCCGCAGCCCGCAAAAGCAAAAAAGAAAAAAACTTACCCGCCGAACCAACCCCAAATCCCCATGCAAAGCCTCAGTCGGATGCAAAAAGGCACTGTATATCCCCAGACTGTTCATCGTCGCCTCGATCTTCCGTCCAATCTTCCCACTCTTCCCGACGCCGCAGATAACCAGCTTTCCCCCCTCGCGCACACTGCATGCGATGCGATCCACAGCCCGCGCGAGTTCCTGCTGCGCCCGCGCATCGGTCTGGTATAGACGCTCCAGATGCGCGAGCGCTGCGCGTTCGGTGGATATAACATGGATGGCTGTCACGACGGAGGAGACATCTTTTGCTGCGGCGGTTGTCGATTGGTAATCCGGGTGATCGGGGGGAGTGAGGGGCCATTGAGGCAGGGCGGTGGTGGGATTGAGGGAGGACATGGAGGGCAGAAGAGGAGCAATGGACTCATAGACCATTGCGATGGGTCTGGGAGGTGAGGAATATAAGGAGGTTGAGAAACCTCCCAGGAAAGGCCTGGGGAGGAGAGAATGTGGAGGCCGCGATCAGATCAGATCAGTCGATAACGGATGATACCCGCGCGAGACTCGCTGGATCGGGGCGATCGTTCCGAGGGTTTTGGAAAGGACGGCTTCAATCTTGGATCTTGATGGTCTGCATCGTGAATTTCCGATTGAGTTTCATATGGGTGATGCTCCTAGATCTCAAGCTAGAAAATGTTGGTGATGGTGCCATCGACTATGCTGGTGATATGTCCGAGGTTTGATCTGATACTGGAGTTGCGTACATGAACGTGAGCACTCTTGGAATATTATTCATGGTGGCTAGTATCAAAAACAGAGGCATGTCTATTGATTCCTCGTATGTACAGTGCAAAGCAATAGGCATATGTACATTCCAGTGCCCCGTTCAAAGCCGGTATCCATGTTGCACTCAAGCGTGGCATCGAATCCGGCTGGATGGCAAGTATTAAAGCTAACTCAGACAGCCAGCCTAGTCGCAAAAACTCCAAACTCCAGAAATCATGAATCGTCTTGTTCTCGTACAGCAATCGTGACCTGGCCGACGCTGAGTCAAGGTCACTTCGGGTATTGGCTGCGGCCGGACAGGATCTATTGTCCACGGCGGTCATGAAGCACAGAACATGCAAGTAGGGCTCGCTCCCGCAGCAGAGAGGATGCAGAGGTATCATATCAGGTCGTGCTCGCTCGTCTTGGGTTCGTAATAGTCAGGCAGCTTGAAGGTCATCATCGGTCGGATGTTGGGCTGCATCACCCTGATTTCCCTGGCTCTTGCTTCTCCTTGCCCTTCTCGGTACTGGTGCCTTCATCCTCATAGAGATGGTGCTGCTCAATGTAATGAATGACCGGGACTGGGATGAGGTAGCGCACACTCATCTCACGCCGCAAGAAGAGGCGGATCTTGGTGCTGCTGACATCGTTCTGGATGAGCTGCTGGATAACGTAGATATTGTCTTTCCACGGCTGCAAGCTGGCCAGAGCCTCGTCAATGTCGGTGCCGCTGCGCTCCACGATGAAAGACTGGGAGGGATTAGCGAGTTGTTGCGGCCTGATGAGGCAGTGGGATGATAGGGTTGACATACGCCGTATTTGCCCAGAATGTGGTCCAAATCCTTCTCACTCCAGACACCCGGGGTCGACATGGTGTGGATCAGATCTGCGCCAGCGAGCAGTGCAATGCGTACAGGCTTCCGGGTCCCATCTCCGGTCTCAACACCACCGCGAACGACGTTGATCTCATGGTCGAAGTGATCCAGGACAACCGCCGTGGGCTGGTATTCCTTCTGCATGGGCTCCCACGTATCCACCATCAACCAATCCGAGGTCTGATCGACTGCCAACTGGCACATAGCGACACTGTTGTGGACACACGTCATTAGCCTCCGCGATGGCTCCGTCGCACGGAGCGAGCCTTACCGATGTTCTGCGCTGGCCAAACCAGCCTTGCGATAGGCGTCCGACACAGGAGACAGGTAACCCCCTAGAAGTTCAAAGTCGGTGCTAAACTTGACGTAATCTGCGGCCATCTCGAACATGCGCAGGTGGAGGTAGGTGATGGGGGAGAAGGAGCCACAGGCGACCAGCAGCAAGGGTGTCTTCTCCGGGTCATTCATCTTGCGCTTCAAACGGTGTTCAGGGAAAACATAGTCCTCCATGGGGGCGGGTGGGATGTGGGCTGGGGCCTGGTGGACATCGTCACTCTGCCCTCCGACCATTTCCGTCGCCATGTCTGCAAGGGTGGATGATGATGTTGGTGGTGGAGGGTGGAATGGCGAACAGGTAGAGGGAGGAGAGGCGACTCAGGTAATCCGGAGGTCAAGGTCAACGGTGATGGGTATAGCAATGGTAGTCGTCGTTGGTAGTGGTGTAGTTGGGGAAGTGGGGGAAGAAGGCAAAGGTGGAAAAAGTCTCACACGACTCTCGGTGATTTCGGCCGCGGGGGCAAACGGGAGGCGGAAGAGAATGTCCGGAGGGACTCACTCTTTGATCAAGAGGTGAAGATGCAAGTAGTTAAGATTCCCTTTTGTCTGATCTAAGAGTCTGGAAAGCAAGAGAATATATGTCGCTTAATAAGAACAGCCTCGGTGAGTCAATCGAGGGCTCATCGTGTCTCCGGTCTTCTACTGCGATAGCCGCTAATGCTCGGACTGTCGGCCTAAGAGTTCCTAGGTATCCTTCAAAAATATACTAGAAAGTATATGGCTAGATGATGCCGTATAGAAAATAATAATAGAATGCTATTGTTCTATTGTTCTATCATTGTTGATTGTCTCTAGTTAGGATGATACCATTCATCCCGTCTTATAGTGCCACCCATACTATTCTCTCCCTATAGCACCTAAATCAATACCCTACACATCTCTAAATCGAAAAGAATCAAAATTACCATTTGTGTCCAGCTAGATTGTAAATCTGAGTGAACAGTGCAAACGTGAGACGTTGCCATTTCCAGTCTTGAATCACCGATGAATGTTGCACTTCCGCCGCCTGACGCTCTCCGAATCCAATCGTCACCTCCTCCACCACTTAACCACTTCGTCTCTCCTCTCACTTTCATCCTTCTTTCATCTACCCCAACACCCAGGCTATTCTATCACTTTTGCAGTTTCTGACTGTCTTTTTTGTATTCTGCATTCGCTCTCCTTTTCGATTTTCCAAACTACTCTAGCCTCGACGGCAGTTTGGGCAGCTTGCCGCCAGACCGATCTTCCACACATATTGCTCGCCGATTCACCCGCTCTCACAGTCCTGGACCAGGTGTGCGGATGGCAGGTTGAAACGGTGTCAACCTTTACCTGATCAAATCCTCCCCGGACCCAGGTAACTTATGGCCAGGCAAAGGCCCTCCACCAGTCGCCAGGACCCTCTTGAGGATTACTCCGTCTCCCCCGCAGGAGCTTCTGCCACCTCTTCGGCTCTGAGGTAGTTACCGCCCATTTCTTCTTCGCCCATCTACATTCCTTCTCCATCCTGTTGTAATAGTATCCAGCTCGCCGCGGATCATTTCTCGACGGGAACCTTGTGGACACTCTCGTTTCCTCTACTCCGTTCGCTCCGGCCTGACTGTCCGGACCCACGGGGGGTTCAGTTCACCAACATCCACCCCGTCAGATCTCGACTTTTCTGCTCTCTGTGACTGCTGTTGCGACGGTCTCCTTTTCACTTTCTTTGATTTCTCAGATCCGCCCGGACACACCTACTCGGGAAATTCAAACAGTTTCTCATGTCATCCAGGACCACTCGCTCCTCTGCGAGACTTGCCACAGACCCTCCCCCGTCCGCTGACCCCGGCAACCCTTCGAATCCGGCCGCTGGCTCGGCATCCTCACGGAAACGCAAGGCTTCCTCTCGCCGGGATCGACCCTCGGACACCCAGAACCAGCCAACTGCACCGTCGCCCCCTCGAAGCAAACGACAGCGGACCTCGGCCTCTCACACCACTGCCCCTGCTGGCATCGCTCCTGCCGCTCCTCGCCGAGCCGCTCGTGGTCGTGCAGCCATGTCACAACCAGGGTGAGTTTCATGCTTGAAATGACCAGGTTGGAAACTAATGTGATCTTGCTTTCCAGGCCGTCTTCTCGTCCCTCAGAGGAATCCAAGTCAACGACTTCTCCGCCGCCTTCAAGACGGAGATCAGCGCGGAATGGTATGCATTGGAAACTTTTGGAAATGCCTGGTCGGAAATGAGCATGGCTAATAAAATCTTTTTGTCTAGATCGACTTGGGGCAACACAATCACCGCCGCCGCGGAGGCAGAAGAAGCGTTCCGCAAAGACCAATCCCGATGTCGTGATGCGTGACGCGGAGGAGGATCTGGAGATGCAAGACAACAAGGAAGAAGAGGAAGTAGGGTCGCCAACCGGAGATAGCAACGATGGTACAAATCCATCGGCCTATGATGAAGATGATTTGGACCCGTTCTCTAACAGTCTCTTCGGTGGTCGTACTCCGATGGGACTACAGAGCACACTGCGCGCTCTCAGTGGCATGATGTCTGGCATGTCTTCGAGACTTCGCGATATTCTCTGTAATCTGAGAGCAAAAGAGGACCCGTCCGTTCAATTGATAGCCCTCCAGGAGCTGTCGGACCTCCTGCTTGTGTCCAACGAGGACACACTCTCTGGCCAGTTCTCACCCGACCCGTACGTCAAGGAGTTGGTCGCCCTAATGCAACCCAATGAATTTGGCGAAGAGAACGATGAAATAATGCTGCTTGCCTGTCGCTGCCTTGCAAATTTGATGGAAGCGTTGCGAGGCTCCGTGGCCAATGTGGTCTACGGTGGCGCCGTTCCCATTCTTTGCCAGAAGCTTTTGGATATCCAGTACATCGACCTCGCTGAGCAGGCTCTAAGTGTTCGTCTCCTTTTGCCTATGTTAAATTACATGTGAACATCTCACTGACCTATTTGATTTAGACCCTGGCCAAGATATCTGTCGACTTTCCAGCTTCGATCGTGCGTGAAGGAGGGCTGACGGCGTGCCTGACCTACCTTGATTTCTTCCCGACAAGCACCCAACGCACTGCCGTGACGACGGCTGCCAATTGCTGCCGAAATCTACCGCTCGACTCGTTTCCCGTTGTGCGGGACGTAATGCCCACCTTGCTGAACGTTCTCGCAAGCAATGATCCGAAGGTGGTTGAACAGGGATGTCTATGCGTCTCCCGCATCGTCGAGAGCTTCAAGTATCGCCCTGAGAACTTGGAACAGCTTATCAAGCCCGAAATGCTCAAGGCTATCCTTCGACTGCTTCTGCCCGGAACTACCAATCTCATCGGTCCGCACATCCATACTCAATTCCTCCGTGTTTTGGCAATTACTTGCAAAGCCAGTCCTCATCTGTCGATCGAGCTCCTTAAGATGGATGTCGTGGACACGCTCTACCAGATACTTACCGGTGTCTCCCCACCTCAGGATACAGACAGCACGGCCGTAAAGATGGATAGCGTCTTGGTCATGCAAGCATTGATTCATCGACCCCGCGAGCAAGTATTCGAGACACTCAACGTCATCTGCGAGCTGCTACCCGGGGTACCTAGTCGAGAGGCTTCTAAAACTGACAGTATGCTCAGCTCTTACTTTGACAGTAGCATGTCTATCGGGTTGAAGTCGTCCAGATCTAAAGGAGGCCCCGAAGAGAGACGCGCTCTGTTGAATGATTGCCGAACTGAGCTCAAACGCTTCGCAATGATACTGTTCCCCACACTCACCGACGCCTACTCGAGCACGGTCAATCTCCATGTCCGCCAAAAGGTCCTCATCGCTCAGTTGAAAATGCTGCACATCTTGGAACCGAGCTTGATCGAGGATGCTCTGCAGACCGTTCCGTACGCATCCTTCCTAGCCGCCATTCTTTCTCAGAAGGACCACCCGTCGCTTGTTTCGCTTGCACTCCGGTGCTCTGAATTGCTGTTCCAGCGCCTGGAGCACGTCTATCAGCATCAATTTCATCGCGAGGGGGTCATTTCTGAGATCGTCAAGCTCGCCCAAGCTCCTCTCTCAACGGACCAAAAAGGCCCAAGCTCAGCCAAAGATGGCGGCAAGAAGTCGACAGCATCATCGGGTGATGATGTCGCAGAGAGCAGCAAGAGAGAAAAGACATCCGAAGATGAGGACGAGGACGAGGATGAGGACGAAGATGAAGATGAGGGCGATGATTACGATGACGAAGACGACAATGATGAGGATGAAGATTCGGATAGCTCATCCCATGATGCTCGGCAGTCCCAGGACAAAATGGAAACTGTGCTCAATGATCTTGTCATCCGTGACGCACAGGCTTTCCTCGAGATTTATGAAGCGGGTCACGGCGCCGCAGTGCGCGCAGAAGCCCTTCGAATCTTGAATGAACTGCAGTTACTAGCAGCTAATATCAAGTCATGCTACTCCAAGGGCGGTAGTCAAGATGGATTCACTCTCTTCAAAGACCTGGCATCCTACTTTGACGGAGATGCGCTGGAAAGCATCACTAGCTCTGAGTTGCTTAACAGTGGCATAATCCAAGTTCTTCTGGACGTTCTCGGCGACCTGAAGTCTCCCTCTATCCGCAACGCCCGATCGGCCTTCCTACAGGCGTTCATGGGAGCAGAAATCTCGGAGAAGGCTCAGAGCCAAAGCACTGCGACCACCCCATTCAGTGTCGTGATCCGAAAATTGCAAGATCTGCTCAGTAGGACCGAGCATTTCGAGGTCATTACCGTCAGCCACAACTCGCTGGAGAACACTCGCAGCAATGTGAGCTACATGCTTGGGAAGCAACTGCGTCTGAAGCTAGTTGCTGAGGACGGCACGGAAGTGCCTCGTCCTTATCGCAACATCATGGTTTCAATTCATGCCATTGCCACTTTCAAGTCCCTGGATGACTTCCTCCAGCCGCGCATCGCCATGTCCGAGCGTCCACGACACCCCCGGGATAGAGACTCGATCCTCTCTCAAATTGCCAATGCCGCTCGTATTCGGGATCAGTTGGCTTCGTCGACCTCTCCCCGGCCTGGTGGAAATCAGTCTGGGATTGGAGGGGGCCTACGCGGTAGCACCAATGAAACGCCTGGTGAGGATCGTGATCAATCGTCGGGAAGCCTCCATCGACGGCGCATGCGATTCCTTGAAGGGGATGATGAGCATGATGATGAGCCGCTTGAGTGTGCCGATGAGAGACAGCTCAGTGAAGACGAGGATGAAGATATCGATGACGGCGACGAGGACGAGGAGCTCAATGCTATAGTCGACGATCTTGAGGACGATCTTGAGGATGACAACATGCACGATCCGACGGCTGTGAACATGGAAGTCGGGTCTTCGGGCAAGGTAACGGCGCGTAAAGAAGACGGCACTCGGGTTGGAACCCCGTCTCAATCAACGCCGGCATCTAAACCTTCGACGTCCACGCCGAACACAGCTTCCTCTCACGGCCCTCGCCACAGCTCGCTCGCCACTGCTGGACGACCGTTTTCTTCCTATGCCGCCGCCATGGCATCAGTTCCTCAGGATTGGCACATCGAGTTTAGTGTGGATGGCAAGCCCGTTTCCAGCGACACGACAGTCTATCGTGCCGTCCATCACAACCGTGAGCACCTAGACGAGACCAGCGCTAAGAACGTTTGGTCTGCAGTCCATACCGTCACATTCAAGCGTGTCCCTGGCCCGCCGCCACCAGAGCCGTCTACTCTCCCCAGCGTCGGACAAGATGCCTCGTCTGAAGTTGACAGTCTCGAAATGCCCTCTTCCCTGAGCAAAGACCCCACCACGGCGTCCATCCTCCGTCTGCTTCGTGTCTTGCACGAGATGAACGCGACAATTGATGACATCCTCACTGAAACTCGGGATTCAGCCAATATCACCCCCGAGCCACTGGCCCAGTTCATCAATACCAAGCTGACTGCGAAGGTGAACCGCCAGCTCGAGGAACCGTTGATCGTAGCTAGCAGCTGCCTCCCAAGCTGGAGCGAAGACTTGGCCCGATTATTCTCTTTCCTGTTCCCGTTCGAGACTAGACATCTCTTCCTGCAGTCCACTGCGTTCGGGTATTCTCGAGCTATGATGCGATGGCATAATTCTCAGAGCGCTGAGGACAGTCGACGTGACATGCGTCGGGATGGCCAGCCCTTCCTTGGCAGACTGCAGCGACAGAAGGTGCGCATTTCTCGCGCACGTATTCTCGACTCTGCCATGAAGGTTATGGAGCTCTACGGCTCATCCCCCAGCGTCCTGGAGGTTGAGTACTTTGACGAAGTCGGAACTGGCCTGGGTCCCACACTCGAGTTCTTCTCCACTGTGTCGAAGGAGTTTTCCAAGAAGAAGCTCAAGATCTGGCGGGAGAATGATGTCGGTTCATCGACTGGGGAGTATGCTTTCGGAAAGCGGGGTCTATTCCCAGCTCCCATGAGTGATGAACAAGCGGAGCAGGAGACTGGCAAGAAGCAGTTGAACGTCTTCAAGGTTCTTGGAAAGTTTGTTGCGCGTTCTATGCTTGACTCGCGCATCATTGACATCTCTTTCAACCCGGCCTTCTTCCGCATTGCCGATACTCTGTCCTCCGTGGCACCCTCGCTGGGTACTGTCAAGGCTGTGGATGAAGACCTCGCCAAATCCCTCCTGATGCTGAACCAGTTCGTCAAGGCCAAACGCGCAGTTCAAAGCGATAATACTCTGTCTGCCAAAGAGAAGTCGCGCGCCATTCGGAACATCGTCGTTGATGGCGTCCGCGTCGAAGACCTGGGCCTCGACTTCACCCTGCCAGGCTACCCATCCATTGAGCTCGTTCCAGATGGTTCGAATGTTCCACTCACCATTGAGAACGTTGACCAGTATGTGGACCGTGTCATCGACATGACTCTCGGTAGTGGTGTCCGGCGCCAAGTCGATGCTTTCCGCGCAGGGTTCTCCCAGGTCTTCCCGTACTCTGCTCTCCGGGCTTTCACTCCTAATGAACTGGTGATGCTCTTCGGCCAGGCTGAGGAAGACTGGTCCATTGAGACCTTGATGGACTCTATCAAGGCCGACCACGGGTTCAACATGGATAGCAAGAGTGTTCGCAACCTGCTCCAGACCATGAGTCAGCTGGACAAGCAGCAGCGCCGCGATTTCCTACAATTCGTTACGGGTAGCCCGAAGCTGCCTATTGGCGGTAAGAAACACCCCCCTATCTTTATGCTTGAACATGGCTAATACGTTTTCCCATAGGTTTCAAGAGTCTTACACCCATCTTCACGGTGGTATGCCGTCCGAGCGAGCCCCCTTACACTCCGGACGACTATCTCCCCAGTGTCATGACCTGCGTCAACTATCTCAAGCTGCCGGATTATAGCAGTCTGGAAACCCTCAAGCAGCGACTCTCTGTCGCCATAAAGGAGGGACAAGGGGCATTCCATCTGTCCTAGACGGGTCCACCGACACCACCAACTCTTTTCATAATCAAACTCAACACCCTGTTGTTTCTATAACATGGGACAATTCATGATGCGATGACAGTACTTGCTTTAACCTCGATCCCCATTTGCCAGCCTGTCGGCAGGGCTGTTTCTTTCTTTACAATTCATGCCATCTGGGTTTGAGGGGCGTCGGGCGGTGATATTAGATAGCAATGGATAACGTTTTGATGATTCTTCTCTGTGGTTTGTAGTCTTGATATGGAGTGCAACCTTCTTTCATTATAATTATCTAGAATGGTGTCATAGTGCGAAGGAAGCACCACTATAGTTGATAACATCTAGTTCTTATAGATTGAGACCATAGACTATGGTAGAAGTCAGCCAGATTCGCCATCAACAAGACACCTTCATAGCACATCAGGAAAACTCACATCCGCAAACTTCGGCTCGACAAACAAAGCCTTCGCCTCAGCAACCATAACAGCACCGTCCCCGTCCTCCCTCAACAACTCAACATCATCCAACACACTCTGCACATCAAAGGGCGCAACCAAAGGCAAAGGAAGATATGTCATCCTCCCCTCAACCCAAGCCTTCCTCCCTTCAACTTTGACAGTCTCCGCCCGCAAGATATACACCCTCTCCGGCAGGGCGGGCCTCCGAAAATCCACGTTCAGATTAGCGGTCATGCCCAGTCCACTCGGCAACGCGCCCGAGACACATCTCGCAAAGACCTCGTCGAATAGTACGGACAGCAGACCGCCGTGCACAAACCCGGGATGTCCACAGAGATCTCGGCCGATGTGAAAGGCGGAGATGACACTTCTAGCGCGGAGGTTGGATTCGTTACGGGAACTAGAGCTGGTCTGGTTTTTCTGGGAGGAGGTCCACATGTAGGGTGCTAGTGATAGTTTTCCGGGGCCCGTTAGACTGCCGCCGACGAGGTGGTGCTGTCTTATTCCGGGTGGGATGGCGAGGTGTGGGCGTGTTTCTTTGTAGGCTTTGGGTGTTGTGCGAAGGGATTGGACGAGGGGGATGTGGGAGATGATGGCGTCGAGGTTTGTAGTGTCATTTTGTATTGATGAGGTTGTTTTTGTTGAAGTCGAGTGTGAATTGGAGAGGAAAGATGCTGATTCCACTTGGCTTTGGCTTTGGGGGAGTGCTTGCTCGTGGACGACTGCTGAGCGGGAGGGGCCTTGTTGGTGTAGACGGGCAATTGGTGCCGTTTGTGAGAGGAGTGTTCTGGTAATTGGGGTTGCTGATGGACGGAAGATGCGTATAGTTCTTCGAGGGAGGCCGGGCATGTTAAGACACAGGATATCAAAATGCTGATCTATATAGACTTGGTCCTAGGGAGTCAGCATCTCAACACAGTCTTCATGAACGATGCACAAAGTACCTCGAAATGCCGAAGCTAGCATGCAACTAGTGTGAACTCCGATCTGCACCACGTGGGAAATAGATCTGAAAGAAACTGCTGTATGTAGATGGTGCCGTAGTTCAATGATGTAGGTAAATCTGCAAATTCCTCGACAGGCCAACTACGGGAATTTAATGAGCCCACTGCGCCTATGAGATCATCCGGCAATCTTGACCGGGACTATATTTTTTGTATTGTTTTTCGTTGAGTTTTTTCTCAGTGGGGCGTTCACCCTTCAAGAGCCGACTTTCGGCGGGTGCTCAGACTCTGCCGATTCGGAGATCGGGTTCGGCTTGCCGAGATAAGATGCTGGTTGAACTGCTAGTTATTTACTTTGAATCTTGAAATATGCAATTTAGATATGATTATAGCTCGAAAGAGGATGTCGAGACATGTCTGATCGTATCTCTCAACCCTTCTTGAGCCTTTTTGACTACGCCTGCGCCACAGTCTGTATCTATAGAACCAGGCTCATCTTCGAGCTCAATTCAAAGAGGGTTTACTCCTAGATGGCTCACGGACAAAAAAGGTCGAGTTCCATCTTCCAAATTGGAATTTGCCTAATTTATCGGTTAACTGATTAGTTGAAGGAGGTTGGTCTATCTACTAGTGTATAGAGAGGAGCGCTCAGGAAACACCCAGGAAGCGAAAGGGAAAAAAAGTAGAGCATGTCCACGTTTTGATCGTGGGTCACCGGATTATGAGGCCGACGCTCTTCCTGCTAAGCTAACATGCTTTTGTTGTAGAAACCAAGGGTTATTCTTCGAGAAGACTGACGGATGAAGCTGAAAGCGTCACAACTACGAAGTACCTGAGCATTGTGTCGGATGGGTCTGATACAAGCACTATACCTTATATGTACTAGTGTATATCAATTTGGGCTTAGCTTGGGATGCTTCAGTGTGTTCTGAAAGATGGCTTTGACAATTAGACCGTCTCCGATGCTGATAAATCTCATGAATTAATCCGAAATGCGATATCCTGGTCGAGAATACCGCTTGTCGTGCCAAACGTATACATGAATTTCCACAAGGCTCTATACAAACCTGACTAATCTAGAAGTTCAAAGGATCAAGATTGCCCAGGAAGGCATTGTTGCCCTCCCCACGTAACAAAGCCTCGATATCAATTCGCCCAGCTGTAAGATACCGCTCACTCACACCGATATTGACACGCTGTGAGAGCAGCTGCTTCAGCTCAGCACGAAGACCAGCCAACTCGCCCTTGGTGATACTACTGGCTTGCTTCTCCCGCTGGTGCCGGCCACCGCCGCGACCACGACCCTTGCCCTTATTCTCGTCGAACTCGTCACTGTCATACTCAACTCCGAGGTCATCTGCCGCTGCACGTAGCCAGTTATCCTCTGCAGAGATCTTCTCCTTGGCAATGTTGGAATCGGTGATGCGCTTGGCGAGTGCGATGCGTGGCCGGACCCGGCTTACGACTCGGCGGTCAATCTCGAGTGATTCCAAGGGAAGTTTCTTTGTAGGGCCATTCCCATTGGTCTTTTGAGCGTGGACCTTGGCAGCGAGGCGTGCAACTCCCACCACTTCTTCGGGAGCACAGATAATGACACTCTTTCCGACTGCGCCGGCTCGAGCGGTACGGCCGGATCGGTGGACGTAGGTATCGGCTGTTCGGGGAGCGTGGTAATGAATGACACAATCAATGCCCTTGATGTCGAGACCACGCGCCGCTACGTCAGTGGCCACTAGAATAGAGCTGGGGTCGGATTTTGGAGAAGAGAACCGCTCTACTGAGCGAAGACGGGCCTTCTGAGCCATTGAGGAGTGGAGTGCGAGTGCGGGAAGTTGAAGATTTTGAAGCAATTGTGTAAGGCGGCGGACGGCAGAGATAGAATTGGTGAAGACGAGGGTCCGGTTCTTAGGGTGATAGAGGAGGAGCGAGTAGAGGTAGAGGTCCTGTCAGGTTTTGCTTTAGCATTGAAACTTGGTAGAGTGACAATGTGTAGTATTACCTTCTCCATGGCAGGGCATTCGACAATGCCCTCCTTGAGACCCTCCGCCATCTGCTGCACTGGGTTGACATCAATGAATCTTGGTTTTTCTTCCCGGAAGTTGAGCTTCTTCAGAAGATACTCCATTGACTCCTTCTTGTCCATCAGATCGCCCCCAAACCAGCGTCCTTTCCCAGCAAGCTTCTGTTGCAGGTCGCGGTGGAACGTAGCGGAGAACACAAGAGTCTGGCGCTCAACGGGTTCTTCCTCTTCCTTTGCCTCCTCGTCCATATCAGGGAAATCGCCCTGTGCCTTTCGTTCCAAAGCACCGAGAATCTCCTCGACCTCCTTGAAATGACCCTCACTGAGAAGTCGGTCGGCTTCATCAACGACGAGAAATTTGATGCTTTGCATCTTGCGAATCAATCCGGATCCAGTGCTGAGAATCTCCCAAACTCGCCCGGGAGTACCAATAACAATGTCGGCGTTAGTGAGTTGCCTTTGCTGCTTCTGAATAGACAGACCACCCGTCAAAAGCGCGATGCGCGCATCTGTGTCCGGCGCATTTATGTTCAACTCTCCGATGTGCTTCGCCAGTTGATGGGCCAATTCTCTGGTTGGAGACAGAATGAGTGCCATCGGAGTCGATTTCCCCTTTTCCATTTGATTCTCCTTCCTCCCTCGCTTTTCCAAGTAGTGCTCGAGAATCGGAATGCCGAAGGCTAACGTCTTACCGGAACCGGTTGAAGCCTTTCCAACCACGTCATGGCCGTCCAGGATTGCTGGAATGCAGGCCTTTTGCACTGTGGTCGGCGTGGCGAACTTCATCTTGGAAAGACTCAGAAGAATTTCAGGTGACAGACCAAGGGTTTCCCAAGCAGACACATCCACACCGTCGTCGTCTTCGGCATCATCTAGTGCCGAAAAGGAGAGGCCAGTCTTGAGATTGGGATCTCTGCTAGGCTCGTTCTCTTTTGGCTTCGTCTCCTTGGACTTTTGCACCTTCTTCTTGGATTCTTTGGATTCCTTCTTGCTCTTTGGCTTCTTGTCGTTGTCGTCTTTCGCTTGTTTGGTTTCGATTGTGGGTGTCTTGGGCTTCTGTGACTCTTCGTCGCTGAATCCGGACCATTCCTCGCCATCGTCATCTGCGGATGGGCCCTTCAATATAGACTTCTTAGGTTTGCCCGCCTTTGCCTGTAACGAAAACGCGGGCGTCAGTAAAGCTGTCCCAAAAACTATGTTTGGATGATATCGTACCTTGAATTGGACCTCACCGCCACCTTGTGGCTTCACAACGTCCACACCCTCAATCTCTTCCAAGCCAAAGAAGCCTCCAGCATCCTCCATTCTATCGGGCAGAGCTACCTCCTTCCAGTTGAGGTCCTCGAGCCCGACGACTCCGTCCCAGCCATCGTCGGAAGCCGGGCTAGACTTGGCGGCCTTCTTGCGCTTCTTCGACTGAAGCGCCTGGGCTTTCGAGTCGCGTCCTCGTTTCTGACCCATGCTGACTCTGCGGGCAAATTCTGATTGTCGACACTGCGAGTTTCACGAGAAGAGAGAAAAAAAGCAGCTCGGAGTTGTCGCAGAGAAAAAAAGCGGCAGAAAATGTCCGCCTTAGGAAATCTTATCAGTCTGGCTCCCCACGTTGGGATTTCCGTCGCAACGAAAATCACCAATTTCGCTCACAGTTCAGGCTCAGCCAGGCCTCGATTCGAGATGGGCAAGTCTTCAAAGGACAAGCGGGATGCGTACTACCGATTAGCCAAGGAACAGAACTGGCGTGCCCGCTCGGCCTTCAAATTGATCCAGATCGACGAACAATTCGACCTCTTCGAACATGAGAACCCGGAGAAGGTCACAAGAGTGGTTGACCTCTGCGCTGCGCCTGGGAGCTGGAGTCAAGTACTCAGTCGCGTTTTGATCAAAGGCGAAAGTTTCGGACGCCGATCGTGGATCGACAAGAAGCGGCGGGACCAGCAGGCATTGCAACAGGGCACAAATACAACAAGCGGTGATCGGGGAGGTCAGACTGAGATTGGGGAGAGCGATCCAAGCTCAGAATTGAAGCCCCGGAAGAATGTCAAGATTGTCTCTATCGATCTACAACCAATGGCGCCGCTTGAAGGCATCACAACCCTTAAAGCCGATATCACACACCCCTCCACCATTCCTCTTCTTCTGCGCGCCCTCGACCCCGAGGCTTACGAGTCTACTACTACACCCTCAGACTTGTCGTCAAATACTCCCGCTGCAATCAGACAGCCCCATCCCGTCGACCTCGTTATCTCCGACGGTGCCCCAGACGTGACAGGTCTGCACGACCTCGACATCTACATTCAGTCCCAGCTACTCTTCGCCGCACTGAATCTTGCGATGGGTGTTCTTCGACCAGGAGGCAAGTTCGTCGCCAAGATTTTCCGGGGGAGAGACGTCGACCTGCTCTATGCGCAATTGCGGACCGTCTTCGAGCGTGTCAGTGTTGCTAAGCCACGAAGCAGTCGCGCTAGCAGTTTGGAGGCGTTTGTGGTTTGTGAAGGTTTCATTCCGCCTGTCAGCGAAGAGGGCGTAGTAGGAATGGCAGCCCTCAAAGATCCTCTTTTTGGCGGTGTTGCAACACCAAAGCCAGTCTCGGAAGATGGCAATGTAGCCGTCGAGGTGGCCGATGAAAAAGACGAGGATACTCAGGCTCGTCCAGTTTTGGCTGAGAACGGGTCAGGTATCAATGCCTCTGCTTCAAACCATTCTACAGAAGTTCGCCGTCTTCAAAGAAGCTCAGCCGACCAACCATCCGCACAGAAATTACCTAGCAAGTTTGCAGAGGAAAACCGGTGGATTCCGTCCTTCATCGCGTGTGGTGACCTCTCTGCTTGGGATTCGGATGCTTCCTACACTCTGCCACCGGACTACGTCAACTTGGACCCAGTACAACCGCCTACCGCGCCGCCTTATCGGAAGGCCTTGGAGTTGAGGAAAGAGAGGGGTGGCGCGTACGGGAAGACCAAGCTCGGAACATTGGGACGGGCTTGATTTGCATGCGAAGGGCAAGATTTCTTGATCAATGTATAGGCGAGATTACGATAGACAGCATAAAAGGGAGATGGCGTTTACAGATGCGGTCAACTGGAGGGCCTCTTTCTCAAAACAGATACCCTACAACTATTTCTAAAATTCATGATAAACATACACACTTGCTTCTGCACGTACATTAAATTGAAGATCATACTTAAAATCGTCATATAATGTATTTTGAAATCTATGAACGGTCTTGCCCTAGGCCGAATCCAAGCGATCTAAAGCGGGGAATAGACGAAACAAACATGCCAAATCGTGAGATCATGCTCATGCCAAACATCCACCCATCTAGTAAACCTCCAAAACATAGCGCTCCTCATCCTTGAGCTTCTCAATCTCCTTGCGAGTGTCGACCTTCCTGCCGTTGTTCTTGGCCTCAGCTGCAATGGCCTCCTCAAGCACAGCAGTGACATCGGGCACGGGCCAGGTGGGACCGCAGAGGTAGAAAGCACCCTCCTCACGGATGTACGCCTGCATGATCTCAGGCAGGGTCTGGCGCATACGGTCCTGGATATAGATCTTCTGAGGCTGGTCACGCGAAAAGGCGCGGCCGAGCAGAGTGATCACACCAGCCTCCTGGTAGGCCTCCCACTCCTCACCGTAGCAGTACTCCTCGCGCTGGTGGCGGGAACCCATGTACAGGAGGACGGAACCGATCTCCTTGCCCTGGGCCTTCTCAAGGGCACGGTGCTGCACGAAGGCGCGGAAGGGTGCCAGACCAGTACCCAGACCGGCCATGATCAGGGGCTGGGTTGACTTGGGCGGCAGCTTCATCACACTGGACTTGACGCTGACTGTGATCGGCGAGCCGGGCTGCAGGCGGCTCAGGTAGCGAGTGGCCAGACCGAAGCGGTCACGGCCGCTAGGGTCGGTCCAGTTGACAGCGACAATCATCAGGGCGACGCTGTTCGGGGTCACCTTCTGGCAGGAGGCGATGGAATACTCGCGACGCTTCAGAGGGCCGACAATGCGGACAATCTCGTGGAAGTCGGGGTGAGCAGATGGGAACTCGAGCAGGATGTCGCCGAAGGTGACAGTGTCAACCTCAGAACGACGCTTGAACTCAGCCGCGCCGTCCGGGCCACCAAGTTTGAGGAGCTGGGCCTTCTCGTTCTCATCGGTTGCGTACTCGGCGAGAGCCTCGTAGAAGCGCTTGGGCGGGCGACCGAAGATGTCGACGTTCTGAAGCAGTGCCTGGTACACAGTGCGGTTCTCCAGCACAGCAGCATCCTCGCGGCTAGGGACCTCCACGATGGCATCGGGGTTCAAGCCATAGAACTCAATGAATGCCATGACCTCTTCGGGGTCGTTCTCGGCGTGGACACCCAGAGCCTCACCAATGTCATACTTGAGACCGGAGTCACCGAGGTCGAACTCGATGTGGAAGATGTTACGGTCGTAGGTGACGGGGGTGAGGCGGCGGTTCTCCTTGACGTGGACGGTAAAGGTCTTGGTAGCCAGGTCAGGGCGAAGGGCGTTCTTAGTGTCGAAGGCCTCCTTGAATGCAAGACCACGAGCAGCAGTCTCCCAGTCCTTGAGGAGAGTTGGGGGCTCAGCCTCGTCCTTGTCGAAGGGAGCGAAGCTGTTGGCAGAGATATCCATGGGCAGCTGAGGAGCTTCGCTGACACCCTCGGGCTCTTTCCATGACTCGGGGATCTCGATTTGGCGTAGCACCTTCTCGAGGTCCTTGGTCACATTTTCCAGAGCCTCAGCGTTGCTGACAATGGAAGAAAGCTTCTTGGTGGCAATACCCTCCTGCGTAGGAAGGGCAACACGGAGGAAGGAAGCCTGGATTATCAAAGGCTCAAGAGAGGAGTCCTCGTTGGCTGAAGTATCGACGACAAAGAGGGAGATACCACGCTGAGCAACAGCCTGTCGGAAAACGGCTGGCAGCTTCTTCTCCAAGTCCTCGTCCTTGATACCAGGAGCGCTAACGATAACCTTACCGTTGTCCTTCACCGAGGCAAGGATATCGACATCATTGAGCAGAGCAATGTTTCCGACGTAGGAAACATCAGCGGCAGCAATGGAGTATGGAGCATCCAGGATCTTGGCACTCTTGCGGATGTCAATGCGAATGGCACCGCCCTGGACCAAGTTGTCATGTACCTTGCTGGTGGTGACGTTGCTGGCCGAGTCCGTGGCGAGGGCCTGGCTTAGAGTACGAGCAGCGTCCTCGGACACGGAGGTGTCAACATCCCAGAAAGTGTATTCCTGGACGTTGGCGGGGTCAAGCAGTTGAAGAGGAGCGGTCTCATTGGTGGCGTTGTTAATGGGGAGAATGGGTTTGTCGAAGATACGCTGGAATGCGGCCGCAGTGCTAACCAGATCCCAGGTTTGAGAGCGGGCGTACTTGATCTCAACCGCAGTCGGGGCTTGCTCACGGTCCGTGGCGAAGGTCAGGGCGGCGAGGACATCTTCGTACAGAGCGGAGTGAACACCGTCCTCCTGCACGGCTTGGTCGTTGACAACCTGTCCCAAAATGCCGACGGTCTTGGTGGACTTTGGGAGGACACGCAGGAACTCCTCCTCGACGAAGGGACGGTAGACACGGACATTGACAACACCGATGGGGACGCCGTCCTTGGCAAGAGAACGCGCGACCTGGGCAGTCAGAGTGGCCTCCACAGTTCCGAAGACGACAAGGACGGAGACAGGCTCGGCATGTCCGTGGTACTCAAACGCACCATAGTCGGTACCAAGCTCGCCGTTCAAAGTCTTGAGCAAATCCAGAAGCTTGCCCTGGGAATCGAGGTGACGGTTACGAGTGTCGTCAAGAGTCTTGCGAACAGTCTCATAAGTGCGGGTCAACCCATCCTTGTCAAGGACGTCAATGACACGGGTGGTCTCACGGCCAACACGGACACCATCATAGATGTGAATCGAAGGCAGAACAGAAGCCAACAATGTGGTGAAAAGAGCCATGTGCTGGGACTCGTGAGCCGAGCCACTGGAAACAAGACCGAGCCCAAGATCCTCCGCGAGAGAGAGAGCCGAAGCATAGTCGGAAACCAGGCCGTTGTCACCGGCATAGTCGACTGCGGCAACATGAGCCGCCACCGGGCTGGCGACGGAGTACAGAAGGGAAAGCTGCTCGAGCGCAGACCGCATGTATGGGAGAGTTGCCGAAGAGGCGACAATGCTCTGAGGCACATGCCGCTTCTTCAGATCAAAGTCCTGGGAGAAGAGGTAACCCAGGGCCATGTTTCCGGCACCCTGGCGGGTCTCCAAAGCCTTGACAACAGGAGATTCGCCATTGGTATTAGTCTCCTGCTGTGAAGCCCATTCACGGAGAGCAGCATCAAGGTCAAAAGTCTCCGGAGAGTAGGAGAAGATCTTGTCACTCAACAGGTAAGCCACCTGCTGAATCAAGGTCTGAGAAGTAGTATAAGTCGGACCCGATAGGGCCGAAAGGGCCGGGTTTGTTGCGCCCATGGTGAATTATGATTCTTGTCTGGATACCACGCACACAGCACTGATATCACTGAAGGACGACAAGAAATGAATCACCAAAACAGACAGAAATGTGGTGGGGAGAGGGGAATGATGGCGAGAAACCCGCTGGTATAGAAAAATCCCCAGGAATGACGCCAAATGCGGAATAGCGTGAATCACGCAATCACGCAATTTCTTATCGATAAGCCACAAAGGCGGAGGTGCGTGGCAGAAATATTATCTTATCGGCCGACTTCAAGGAAGGTTGTGCTGATACATAAGATGACTCATCTGTTCATCTGAATGCATAAGTTCTCTGCCTCGTGCATCAGGCCAACACAGCCGTGATCATGTGGGGTGGGGCCGGCGCTGGCAGAACGAGACCGAGGCTCGGTCAAGCTTAATGCGGAGAACACCCCAGTGTGAAAGAGCTGCTATATAGCCCTGAATATCAGATCTTAATCTAAGCCCTTTTGCTTCGTATCTCTTAATCCTGTTCTCGGATAATCATTTGTGTCAATCTTGTCAAGATGGCCGAAAACTCACTCAATCCCGTTCCCTTCTCTGAGCCGCCATACCTGCGTGGACTCCCATCCCCATACATCACAGACGCGCACCGCCGCTTCCAGAAAGCATGCCGCAAATTTGCCTGGGAGAACCTCATCCAGCATGCAATGGAGTGGGAGAAAGCAGGCACAGTGCCTGAGCATGTCTTCCAGACATTTTGCAAGGCCAACATGCTTTTGCCAAACATGCCCGCTCCCCTTCCCGTGGAATGGTGTAAGCGTCTTGGAATTAACGATATCTTGGGTGTCAAGGTAGAGGACTGGGACTACATCTATACCGGCATTTACTGTGATGAGGTGAGTGGACGTGTCACACCTGTCTTTCCATCGCATCAATGCTGACTGGCATGTAGATGGGCCGGTCTGGTCTCAGTGGTCCCGGAGGCTCCCTCAATGCCGGTTTCGCGTTCGGCATTCCTCCCATTGTCAAGTTCGGTAGCAAGGATCTTCAAGAGCGGTTCCTGCCCGACCTGCTCACTGGCAAGAAGCGCGCTTGCATCGCCATCACAGAGCCCGAGGCAGGTAGCGATGTCGCGAATATCACCACCACTGCGACGAAGAGTGCCGACGGCAAGTATTATATCGTGAACGGGACAAAGAAATGGTGAATATGCTCGGCAAGGCTTTTCCGTACACCGACTGACGTTTTAAGGATCACCAACGGCATTTGGTCCGACTATGCTACTATGGCTGTGCGCACAGGTGGGCCTGGCGCTGGTGGTCTTTCCGTACTTGTTGTGCCTCTGAAGGGTCACCCCGGTGTCTCCATGCGCCGCCTCAAGGTTTCTGGTCAGATAACTGGCGGAACCACCTACATCGAGCTTGACGATGTCAAGGTGCCCGTGTCGAACATTGTTGGCAGAGAAGGCGATGGCATGCGTATCATCATGACCAACTTCAACCACGAGCGCCTCGTCATCGCAGTTGGCGTCACCCGCCAAGCTCGTGTCGCTCTCTCGGCCGCCTTCTCCTACTGTCTCAAGCGTGAAGCTTTCGGCAAGACACTCATGGACCAACCCGTGGTGCGGCATCGACTTGCTAAGGCGGGTGCTGAACTCGAGACCATGTGGGCGTGGGTGGAGCAGATTCTCTACCAGTTAACTCATCTCAGCAAGGAGGAGGGTGACCGGCAGCTTGGCGGATTGACTGCTCTGGCCAAGGCCAAGTCGGCAATGGTTCTGAACGAGTGTGCTCAGTGCGCCGTGCTTCTTTTCGGCGGTAATGGCTTCACTCAGACCGGGCAGGGTGAGCTTGTAGAAGGTAAGTCTCTTCTCATAATAATCAGGACAATGGGAAGGTACTAATTTCCCGACCAGCAATTCTCCGCGATGTACCTGGTACTCGTATCCCCGGTGGCTCTGAAGACGTCCTGCTTGACTTGTCTGTGCGGCAGTTGGTGAAGATCTACCAGGCTCAAGAAAAGAAACTTTCCCAGAGCTCAAAGATGTAAACTCGGCGGCGGCTAGGGATGTGTACATTGATTCAATATTCACCAGGAGCCTACGGAGACCAAACTCTCTTTGCCATTGTAGCCCTAAAATTTGTAGATAGGCCGAAGGAGCAACATGACAAGACTGGAGCGCACCGTAGTTAGGAAGGTGTAATACTACTATTATAGTTTTCTATTACTGATCGGATAAACTATAGAGAATATGAAGGCGAGTATAAAGAGTTATAAGGATGATAGAGCAGAAGCATTAGAAAGACATTAGGAAAGGCAGAAACAATAACAGTCTCTAGCAGTAATAATATTAACAGTAAGAGCGAGAGGACATAACGCGAAGGATAAACAGAAACTAAGTAGCGTGGAGCCGGCTAGCGAGTCAGAAGAAGGAATCATCTAGATGAGCCCTAATTCTATACAGGTTCCTAAGTAGATGGGGGTAGGGGTACTTTCATTGGAAAGGGTGAGCAACCATTCTGAGATTCCTGGTTGTCTAGCTACTGATCAATTTTGATAATGATAATGGGATTTCGACATCTGTTTCCTTGATGCAGCGATGTCATTTGTTTTGTTTCATCTTGGACAGGCCTATCCTCATCCAGACTGCTGCCCTCATCAAATCCAGCAATCGCTTCAGAGAGAACCATTTCTCCAAGACATCGTACATCACGATATAATCGATTGGTCTCTCCCCTCTATGGTTGCTAAGGTTCATATCAGCTCCATGATCAATCAATAATTTCATATCCTCCGCTGGCACAGAACTGTAGTTTTCCCAAGCCGTATCCATAACAATGTGAAGAGGTGTATTGTCACCATCGTCTTGACAATTGACGTTGGCCCCAAGTTCGATGAGGAGATTGGGGCTCCCGCGTTCGTGATCTTCTTCGAGCTTGTCACATGGGTTTTGCAGAGCAGCTTTCCCAGCAAGGCATCGACAACCCCCATTAGATTCGGGAATGGCGTGAAACACGGAACCTGTCCGATATCCGCGACGTAGCCAGAGTTCACGTAGGGCGATATGGAGTGGAGTTCGTCCCTGGGCGTTCTTGGAATTCAAGTCGCACCCATACCGGACAAGAAGTTTGATGTGATGGCATGTCAAAAGATATGGCCTTGCTCGTGTTGCTGCAGTGTGCAAAGGTGTATTTCCGGAGTTATTCTTTCGATTTGGATCCACCCCGAGGTCGAGCAAGGTCTGTAGATTTAGAATGTCAGGACTGAATTTTGACTCAACCATGAGATGGAGGTGTGTTTTCCCCTCAAAGTCTTGCCTATGTATATCTGCTCCCTCCTTCAGCAACACTCTCATGGTGGCGAGGCGATCAACGCCCGTTTTCGCTGGTTCTTTGCCCAACACGTTCAGGAGGCGGTACTGGGAACAACTTGTCAACGCGCGTGAAGCCATTCGCGCTTCTCTCACTCGCTTTCGCTTTTTCAAATGCCAAGGGCCGGTATGAGCGAAGAGCAACGTTGTGATTTCATGATATCCCCCGCTCGCTGCCAACCGTATCGGCGAAGTGCCCACGTAACTATCCCCGCCTCCAAGCTCGACTTTGGCCAAATTTCGGAGAAGTATCTCCACAATCCTCTTATGGCCGTTACCTACGGCCAATTTCAGGGGCGTCTCTTTATGGTTGTCCCTCCAACGACCTGTCCAGTGATCTGTGTGGCAGTTATACTGTCTGTCCCAAACTGCTATGCGTCGATTTAGATTCGGTTTATGACCCAGAATCTGCACAAGCCCTGCTGCATATCCGTTTTGACAGCACCAGAAGAGTGTGTAGTTGATATCGACATGTCGGCCTTGAAGGGACTGGATGATATGCTCGTGGAGTTGCGGAGTTGCCTCCCGAAGTGACCAAACATCACGCTCCGGATCGAGATAGCCAAATATTAGGGTAATGATCTCATTAGGAAGACTCAAAAGAGAGACCTTGGGGGCTGGCGAAGCTTGCGCACTTGGAGGAAGCATATTGCTCGGCACGATATCACGCCAGGTAGAATGTTGTGAGAACGCAGTCTTGTAGTCGCCTTGAGCTGCTCAACAAGTAGTGTCTAAGATTGAATTTGGTATTCAGGGGAAGTTTTAGTGCAAATATTCGCGACCAGATGAGTAGAATTCAAGAATTTGAGTCATGGACTGCTGGTGAGCTCTATAGTTCAAGCTTTCTGCAGACTACCCGTTTAGGCTTAGTCCCACGAGCGATGACGACAGAGCGTCTCTTACATCGAGGACGCGTCTCTAGCCTCACTCCTATTCCTTTTTCGTCCTCGACGACTCTTGCAATCCAGAAACAGTCATGGCCAACGTTGCTTTGCTTGGAAGCACGGGCATGGTGGTAAGAACAACCTCCCCACTGTTCCCCTTTGAGAACGATGTCAACAAAGGCAACAACACCCCCCACTAAACACCAAGCAATGCACTTCACAGGGCTCTCACATCCTCACCAGCCTCCTCTCCAACCCCGGCGTGAGCCGTGTCGATACCATCTCCCGCCGCACCCCACAAGCCGCCACCGGCGCCCCACAAACCAAGCTCACAACATTCATCTCCGACGACACCTCCAAGTGGGCGGAACAACTCCAAGCACTCAGCCCCACACCGGACATCTTCATCTCTTCTTTCGGGACTACGCGTGCCAATGCCGGCGGCTTCGAGAACCAATACAAGATCGAGCATGGACTGAACGTCGAGATGGCGCGTGCGGCGCACGAGGCAGGCACAAAGGTCTACGTGTTGATCTCGAGCCAGGGCGCGAACAAGACTTCGTCTATTCCCTACTCGCGTATGAAGGGCGAGATTGAGGAGGATATCAAGGCGCTGGGCTTTGAGCGCATGGTCATCCTGCGTCCTGGTCTTATTGCCGGCACGCGTCAGGAGAGTCGCCCCTTGGAAGCGGGCATTCGGTTCATTGCTGGGTGGGCTGGGAAAGTTCATTCCAGCTTGAAGGATGGGTGGGCGCAGGAGGCGGATGTTATTGGGAAGGCTGCTGTCAATGCTGGATTGAAGGCGCTGGAAGGTAATGTCCCTGCTGGCAGTGAGAAGGTGTGGACTATTGAGGGTAAGAATATCATCGCCCTCGCCAAGGATGGGTCTGCTTGATTGTTCTGGTTCAGCTGTTTCTGTGAGGTGCAAGCATGCTATATTCGGGGGTTTGTCTCGGGACTCGGAGACTTTTCTCAATCGGCATAATGATCAACTATATAAATCTTGATCAGATTGGAGATTCTCTATTGAACTTCACCCCATTCCCAAGGCAACTCATCATCTGAGATAGACGATGGGCGAGATCGTTAGTTGTGAATTGCATTTTGATCAGAACATATCTGCCTAAATGTATTCGCGGTCCTCGAACTTTGAAGGTCGAATTCACTCCACATGCAGCAAGAAACTGCTTAGATCGCGTAGTAATGTACCATTCTGAACGACTTAACATACAAATTCACCACCCATGTTAGTCAACGCCCACCTCACCGATACGAAACATGAGTCCCATCCTCCTTAACGTGAATCGTCCGACGCTTGTTAGGAGTACCCCTGGAACTCGACGCCTCCCGATCAGCATTGCGGTCAGGACCACCCTCCTGAGGTCCCCTCCACTTGTTAACCTCCTGGTTGGCACCGCTAACATTCAACGTCCCGCTCTCGCCCTTCTCTTGGGACTCCTTTTCTGTCGCCTCCATTTCGCTCTCCGGTGCGGTGTTGCGAGGATCGAACGCCGAGTCATGCTGGGAGATCTGTTGGTCGGTAGCGGACTTGGTCGCTTCCGCGGGGTCTGGTTTCAGTGCTTCGCGGTCGAAATCTTCGGATTGTTTCTGTAGGGCAGATGCGGCGCTGAAGGGGCGTTGGGGAACGATTGACGAAGTTGGTACCCATAGGCCTCGGGCTGGATGGATGGTGAGGGTTGCTCTGGTGGCCTGTTGGCCGGTTGCGATGAGGTTCTTCCACATTGTATGATGTAGATGCAGGAGTATGTAGAGGCGGTTGGATTTAGATGAGATTGGTGGCTTTAGGGTAGTTTGTGCAAGGAGTGGTGGGAAGTGGACAAAAGTATGAAACGCCAAAGTTCAACAGTTACAAGAGAGGGCGAGGCACAGGGTCTTTGTCAAATGCGGTCCCCAGTGCTTGCTAATGCCCTGTTCCGCAGTCTCCAACGTCAAGGTCGACTGGGGTCATGGTGACGTCACTGACCTCTGTCCACTATCTAGACTAACCGTTTTGGGTAATGAGCTAGTAGACGCGACAACATCAACACATCATTGTCCACGGAAGAACCGACTTCATTTGTGATCAATTGCCTACGGTGCATGGATACTTTATAGAACATGGCCAGAGAAATATCAGTAAGATCTGCCGCGTTAGTAAGACCCAAAATGGGGTTGCGAGTCCTTGTCTCCATCATGGGTTGAAGGCTTCATCTCCTGATTGCAATTCCAGGAAGATGGTAGAGCAGACCTGTACATTGTGGTACTTTGACGCTTCCGCCAAGCAGAGATGGCGCAGCTGAAATCCCATCCACATCTTGAGGGATCTTCAAGGTGCATGCCAACTCGAAGCAGCATAATCGTCGTGCTAGAGTATGCCACGGATTAGCAAACAGGAACAAGTCAATTTGACCGACCTCAACACTCGAGGATGGACAGTGATAGTTGGCTGATTGTCAGTATCTGGTATGCCGATGGGCTTGCGTGAGGATATTCTAATGCCAATATCCCAGCACTCGTGTGATCAAGGAAGCAAAGTGATCAACGAAGGGAGACGCACAAGTCAAAAAAAAAAAAAGAAAAAAAGAAAAAAAGAAAAAAAGCCAGAGAGGCCATTACTGAGCCGTTGACACATGTGCAGGTATGGACTCACACACAGTGGAGACCATAACACCTGGTGGCATACAAATGCGAGGACCCGCATCGAGACGTCCGCCGATCGACCAATGATCCCCGGGGGCTTTGCTGCACTCGATGTGGGCATCGATGGCATGCAACAGATACCCTCGTACATCAAAGCACTTGGGGTGGAGAGATGTGCTGTTAGCTGCAGATGACCGTCATCCCAGCCAAGAGGTGTCATTGGACGCTGTGCTCGGCTGCAAGTGAGACTTCGTTCCCTCGCAGTCCAATCTGAACGCGTTGACCCTGCCTGTAGGCGGTGACCTCTGCCCTTAATCTCTCAAAGGCCACAGAATGGGTCACTATTTGTCGCCTCTCAGAGAACACGCGCGTGGAAGAGCGGGAGGCTCCGTTTGTTTTAAGATCACGGGACCAGAAGAGCCCAGCAGAGTGGGAGCGTGTATGCGGGTCCCAAAATCCAATTTCAACGTTGCAGTACAAATGGCCGTGGTCCAGGGCAAACCGAATGGGCCAAAACCGGTCATGACTAGGTCCCAAGGGCTTTGGATTTTCTCGAGCAACTTCGCTTGTTGGGCAGGACACACATTTTCACTTTAGTCACTGATTCGAGTCAGATCCTTGCCCCATCCAGATGAGAGCCACCCACAGATGGCAAAAGCTATGCCTTTTTTTCGGGTGTAAGCCGGAGCGAGAGGCGAAGAGCAGGGGGCCTGGGAAGCTGATTCGAGAATCTCGGACTGATACGACCGGGTCACTACTCACGAATTGATCTGTCTTCTCCAAGACTCCTCCTTCCGGAGGCGCGTTCGCCGCAGATCCAAGGATGCCGGTTGCTAATTCAGGATCCTGTCATGGTCATCATCCCCAAATCCAGATAAGTGGACGTGGTGTGAGCGGCGAACTCTGGCAATCATGCATCGTGCCCATAAGTACCATGTGAGCATGAATCAGAGGCTCGGCCGACAGGAAGTAACGCAACCATGTCCATATCGGATGGAGCAGACGGCCCCAATGCACGATTTACTGATGACAGGGGTGGAATGAGTCGACTTCTCGTCGGGAGCACCTCCGCGGGAGCCCGCGATATTGTGTTCTTCGACCCATAGCCCTCGCCGGCCAGCCTTCGCTCCCGGGACTCAGCAAGATCGAGCCAGAAGCGACGTGCCACGTCAGAGAATCCGGGCTTTGGTACAGCTGCATGTGGTTGAGCAGAATGTGGAAGGTGTCACGGTTCGCGTCCGCGACGAGTGCGGCACAGCATCCACATCCTATCAATTTTGCCCAAAGAAGCAAATGGAAGGCATGAACCACACACATGGACGGGGATAAATGCAGGATCCCTACTCTGCAGGTTGAAAGGATCAGCTGAACGAAAATGGATATGTCCCAACCAGCCTCCGAGTGGGCAATGGCAATGGCTCGAACGGGGCAAATCCAATTCCGTGGCCCGTGTCCCTGAGGTGCTGGTGGTACCAATAACAGAGCCTCAGTGACGCGAGTATTGCCACTCGAATGAGGGACGATTGGCTCACAGGCAAGATGCGGAAAGATGTGGCACGCGTGGGACGAGGATCAAGTCTCGATTTCGGTACCCTTGCAAGACTCGGCAACAGACCGATGCTCAATGGGGAAGTAGAGCACTATCTCGTACAGTAACCAGACTCAGACATCCATTTTGCCTAGACAATAGTCACAAAGGCGAGGAAATGGTAGCTGGGGTACCAATACAAGAATGCACCGGCATGTAATCACACATCGGCGACGTCCCCGTGTGGATAGCATGAAAGGCTTTGGTCAGAGGCACAGGTCAAAGCTCGTGATGATTGGAATGTTGAGCCAATCAATAATTGCAATACCAAAGCGATGGTGTGTTGGTGAAGCATCCTATTCGGAGTGGAGTCGCAGGTAATGATGCATAGGTCCTGTCACATTCGGAAACGACAGTAGTTTTTCTTTTGTCGGAGACAGCGAAGCCCCTGCTCGAATGGAGTCTGATAATTGCGTCAAGGTGACAGCTGGCAAAACTTGAGAGCGATTCAATGATACAGGGTCGTCGATGCAGAACGCAACATGATCACAGGAGTCTGTCAGCATGCGAACGACATGCACAGGAAGGCGGGGAAGGCAATCGGCGATGGCAGAGTTGCAGGTAGTCGAGACCAAATCATGAGAAAAGATTGGCCATAGATTGAGGGATTTTTGAACTCCTCGTACATCATCATGGAAAAAGAATCGCCACGAAGTGAAGTTGTATGCACTTGTGAAGCGACGGTCCATGTTTGGTGGCTCCGTCTGGAGATACCATGGGCATCTGACAGTCTCCACCGTTGGAGAACTGCTGACAGCCAACCGGATCAAGCTCAACCAGGTTGCGAGGTGGATTTGGGTGAACGGAGGACACAGACGACAAGCCGTCCCCATGTCAGCCAGCGTCGATCACCAAGAGCATGATCGAGACTTGCAGCCTCCAAGCGGTGTCACGGTCATGTTGAACAAGACATAAATAGGTCCTTTCACTTCCCCTCAAATGGTTGTTGTACTCAGAATCATCCCTTCGAGCTTCAAAAGCAAAGACTCCATCACCAAGCCAGACCTATAGGACTGCTCAGAGAAGGAGTTTTTGCTTAGAATTGTTTCAGACTTCCATATAATTCCCACTCCAGAAGAGATTCCACCGGACCAGTCCAAAACTAGCCCATCGACATTTTGTCAAAGGAGCTTGGACGGGATAGGCAGAGCCAATCGAACACCCCTATCCAACCTGAAACAAGACTCCTGGCCCGGAAGCAAGTGAGATGGATCGCACCTTGAGTCTGAGTGGCACTCACGCATTCGGCAGGCATGTGCTTTTACAACCAAAAGCGATTCTCCTGCGGAGACTGGAGCTGGACCAGCTTCGCCCACCGCTGCAATTACGAGTACCGCACCGGCGAAACATGCGGCATGAAACTCGTCAACATGACCGAAAACGAAAGCAGCAAGTGCCGCCTCTGTGAAAAGATTGAGACCAAGTACCGACGGCGAAGCGCCGAGATCGAACGTCTCGAGCGGTGGAAACGCGAGGGTGCCACCCTAGTGGCGTCGATGGACAGGTCCAGGAAGCTCATCATGGATCTTGACAAGGAGATCTTCATGCTGCAACGAGAGCGAGAGGATCGAAGAAACACACTTCTAAGATAGCCGTGTTCCTTGCATCTCTGGCAAGACTTGAGTGGATATCGTTGAGCGAACGGTGACATGTATTGATTGATTGGCCGCTCATTTGCGTTTGATTTCTTCATATCATCTGATTCTGTGCTCTTTGCGTTTCGTTGACTGCTTCTTTACTTCAGGATGTCTCATGTTTCACCACACACCGTAATAGGATATGTGGAATCAAGTCTGAATCGAGTTTCTGCAACTTTTGATGGCAGCGTGGTTGGTTCCTCAGGGTCCGAATCAAGTGGAACAACACATGATAGGCTGGGTTTATGGAATGTCCCTTGTCGATAGGCTGTCATTGTCCAATGAATGTATCAATGAAGACTAGTCACATATAAGCGCCGTGTTTTTGTGGATGAGCGGTTCGCTGAGACAGCAAGAGTCTCACGGGAGGGTCAAGGGCTTCAGCTGCAGATGCCCGTCGAACAAGCAGGTGCAGCGAGCAAGAGATCAAATGGCAGCCACTCAATCTAGGTATCAGAGACCTCGGGTGAGGTTTAAAGGTGTCCAACGGAAGGGGTGCTGTCAAGTAGACGGTGAAACCCGTGACTGTGGACCCCTCATTCCATGGGTCACGTGTGCATATTGCTTATGTCAACGCTTGTGACGACTCGAACAGCGACGGCGAGATCAGGCCTGGAGAACTACACCAGCTATTGTTCAAGCGTATACTGCATCTTGTCGAGCCTGGAATATGTATGGTGTAGGAAATTGACATCGTCGGCTCTATGAATGTCAGTGATGCTTCAGGAATGCGTCTTCATGAGGGAAGTCTCACCACTGCTATTCTCTGCAAACATCTCAGCAGGTCGGGCATCTCGAATGTACTCAGCTTCTGTAAGGGCCAGAATATCTCTCTCGTCTCTCATGCGCACTGAATCTACATCTCTGGCATTTTGTCAAGTCAGGGTGGCTGGGTTACAAGGAACTCAAAAGGCAAATCAAGAACTATATATCATGCCTCGGTGCATGCCACCCAACACCTCACATTGATGTTGACTCGAGTAACTCCGATTGATGAGACATCCACATGGCCATAATCCACGTGTAATGTTTCATCGGACTTTGCTAGGATGGACAGGCAATATTGTGAATGCAGAGCAAGACATGCTCGTTGGCTGTATGCCATGTCATTAATCAGCAGCATCAGAATCTCGAGGCCATGGGCTGGACCTGGGTTCTCAGGCGGTGATTATCTCAAGTAGTTAAGCAGGTACAGATCCATGACCTCGTATTAATTAGGAAACTCGAGAACGAAGCGTACTGGTCTCACTCGCCGGTCATGCCGACCTGAAGGTGAAGGCTGTTGCTAGGTGCAGCTACCAATCCATGTATTCGTAATGTGATGGAAGAGGGTACGGTGGAGACAGAGAGCATTAGACCGCAGGTCTTGATTTCGAGACAGGAACAACAGAAGGTATTAATCTATTTAATCTCACCGGCCTCAGGCTCATCATCAACCTTGGCCAGGCCTTGTTCCCGCAGCAGGGCATCAATCTCCTCTGCGCTCCAAAGGTGATGGTAGATCTTTCCATCCTTGTTCTTGCCCACTGTTGCAAACTCGACTGGTAGAGGGGAATCCATTAGCATGGTCTGATATTGGGGAAAACGACATGGCATGGAAGTCATGAAACTTGCGCCTGAAGGACTACTCACTCTTCTCACTGCTGAGCTTCGTCGAGTCCATCGTCTTGCTCAGAACCTTGACAGCCATGGCACAAGCCTCCTGCAGAGTGGAATCCTCCTTGTAGTCCTGCTTGAGCAAGCTCTGGGCGCTGGCATTGTTGGCACCAACGCTGGTCGCCTTCCACCCGCCGTAGTTCCCACTCGGGTTGCTCTGGTACAGCTGGAACTGGCGGAGATGATCCCACCCAGCATAGATGAACGATACACCGAACGGACGGAGACCACCGTGTTGGGTATACCCTTGCTTCAAGTCACACAGCCGGCGCACAAGTTGCTCGCAAGGAATGTCTTCGTTGTAGGTGAGGAGGTAGCGTTGGGCGTTTTGACGAGCGTAGTTGATCAGGATGTTAGCATCGGCGTTCATGCCAGCCACTGCGCAGATCATGTTACTGTGACATGTGAGCTCGCTGTCCCATATAAAGCCATGACAGAGCAAAAAATCTAGGGAATGGGTCCATGGACGTACTCGTTGATTGTGTAGAGTTTCTCAGCCGATGTATCCTGCTCCAGCAGCTTGCTGGTCACCTTCCTCTCTGCGGCAAGCACAATGCCATCCTTGGCTAGGATTCCGAGAGCAGTACCGGCGTGAGAGATAGCCTCGAGCGCATATTCGACTTGATACAACCGGCCCTCTGGCGAGAAGATGGTGGTCTGGCGAACAGCGTCATAGGTTAGCTGGAGCTGGACCAATAGCACCGACAAGAGTGGCATACCCGTGAATCGTATCGCCGAGACATATTGCTGGATAGACGAAATGACGTAGATATCAAGGGACTTGACCAAGGTGTGAGAAGAAAGGTGGAAAGTGAGATTGGGGGCAGGTCGGAGTTGAAGATGAAGCTCCAGAGAGTTCCCAGGCAACTCGCCCTGGCGCGTCCTCTGTCATCCGCCAAGCTCGGACCACCTCACCACATCAAAGCTTCGCAGCGGTTCTCGTACTGACATTGCGCCACGAGAAATGGCGATTTCTCTGTGATTAATTTGGGATCAGACGATTTTTCTCATAATGCTGAAATCAACATACACTCCTCCACCTCCTCTCCCGCCAGGATGGTCAGAGCATCGAGCTCCCTCTGGTGAGTTCTACGCTTAGCCGTTCCCACGAGACCTGCTAACCATCGGCTCCTAGGTCATCTTTACTACTATAACGCTACAACGAAGCAGTCAACATACACAAGGCCGCAAGCGCAGACTGACCAACCGACCCCGCCGACCCCGGCACTGTCAAATGCCCTCCCACAATACTCACCCGAGACATTACCACCTTTTTCTTCCACACCGTACGGACCGGCAGGCTTTGGACCCGGCACAGGCCAGTTCGGCCCACCCCAGCATGGCCACGGTCGCGGTGGCTTCCGAGGTGGGAAAGGCTACCAAGAGCGCGGCCGACGAGAACCCCAAGACAGACCGAAGAAAAAGCATCCTGTTCCCGGCTGCGCTCCATGGGTTCTCGTGAGAACCAAGCTTGGGAGGAGGTTCGTTCACAACCCCGAAACAAATGAAAGTTTTTGGAAATTCCCACAGGAGGTTCTGAAAGGTGTAATTGAGTACGACCGTTTGGAACGCGAGAAGAAGGAGAGACAGGAGCGAGGCGAGGAGCCGGAGGAGCGTGGCAAAGAGGCTGAAGTCGAAAAGCCTGCAACGCCGCCCATTCGCCAGGATGAGGCTACAAAGGAGGCCAGTGCAGGCGTTGAAGGCGCCGAAGAGAGCGATGAATATGAAGAAGTTGAAGTCACCGACACGGAGGGCGAGGAGGAGGGCCAGCCATCCAAACGTGTGCGCACTGACAGCCCGGGAGCACACGAGCAGCCTGTCGAATTTACGGAAGAAGACATGGAATATCAACTTGCGCAAATGGGTGAGGAGTATGGTCTGGACCCGGGTGAATATGGCGCGCCAGGAGAAGAAGAATGGGAGGAGGGCGCCGAAGGCCTTCCACTGACCGAGGCCGATGCTGAAGCGCTTTTCCGTGACCTACTTGATGACTACCATATCAACCCTTTCACGACCTGGGAGAATGTCATTGAAGAAGGTCGCATCATTGAGGATTCAAGATATACTGCGCCAACCAACATGAAGAGACGACGGGAAATCTTCTCAAGATGGAGCAGTGACCGTATCAAAGAGGTTCGCGAACGCAAACAAAAACAGGAGAAGCAAGACCCTCGCATCAAATATTTGGCATTCCTTCAGGAATACGCAACACCCAAGTTATACTGGCCCGAGTTCAAGCGCAAGTATCGAAAAGAGCCTGAAATGAAGGATTCGCAGTTGTCAGACAAAGATCGAGAGAAATTCTATCGCGAGTACATCTCACGACTCAAGCAGCCTGAGAGTACTCGGAAGTCAGATCTCTCAGCCCTGCTGAAGTCGGTTCCTCTGCATGCCTTGAACCGGTCGTCGAACCTCGAAGCTCTCCCTACTCAGATCATCACCGATATTCGATACATAGCGCTTTCACCCAAGGTGCGGAATCCGTTGATTGAGGCCTACATTTCCACCCTACCACCTGCACCCGAGGAACAGTTGACTGCAGAGCAGCAAGAGGATCTGGAGCTGAAGAGAAGAGAAAGGGAGAAGCGTGAAAAGGCGCTCGCTGATCGGGAGAAGAAGGTCGAAGAGGAAAAGCGGAGGCAACGAGGTGATCTGATGCGTGGCAAAAACCTTCTGAGAGATGGCGAAGCCGAGATCGCAGAGGCTATGAGGGTTCGCAAGGATGGATTGCGCAGTTACATGGATGTCGATGAGACTCTGACTGCAGAACAAGAACAGCCGAGTCAATAAGCTATAAAAGACTAAGTTCATTACCAATCAGCTGGATGTATAGGATTTACGTCGTATGTAGGCAATGGTGGCATATTGTTCGAGAATACAAATGATCCGAAAGAAGTGATTTTGGCCTGACTGCAGTTATGAAGTATGACATTGATTTTTTTGAGGGTATCATAGTAGAACAAAAGGCCGACTCCAATCCCAGTCTGCGTCATGTGACATGCAATTTCATCATTCATTTGAATCGCCAATCATCCCAATCCTCATCTTCATCATCTTCGCTCTCGCTTTCGGCCGCTGCCTGTTGATCCTCGGTAGTCATGGGCAGATCCCGGGCTTGGTCCTGGGCGCGCTTTTGTCGTAGCTCCTCTCGCATTTGCTTCAGGCGTCGTACCCGCTCCTCCAGTTGATCCATCTCATCAAACTCTTCTTCCATGAATCGTGCAGCATCCTCTCGCTCACCCTCAAGCTCTGCTTCACGCGCCCGCGCTGTTGTAGCTGTCTCTCGTTCTGGCTGTGCTGCTAGCTCCTCGGCAGATACTGGTGCCGCAGATATGGTTGCTTCCGCTGTGATTGCAGCCGGCGCCTGCTGTACTCGAGTGGGCGCGGCAACTTCCCGTTCAAATGCGGCCCATTCGTCTTCGTCCACTGTTCCAGACGGTGGCTGTGATGGAGGCGAGGCAGGTTGTGCTGACGTAGGCGGTTGGGTCATGGGCGCATTGCTTTTTTGACCCTCGTCAACAGGTGGTGCTGGACCTTCTGCCACCGGGTCCTCTTCGATGGGTTCCAAAACCTCTTCCTCACCTGTCTCATCAGCAGTGGATGGCCGAGGACTTTGCACGCCTGCTGCAGCCTGGACCGTCTCCAAGTCTGTCGATCGTAGCTTTTTTCGTATTAAGCCATCACCGGTATCGACTTTGCGTTTTTTGCTGACACGGTTTCCTGTGGTGTTCGGCGACGCGCCCTTGCGCGAGGCTAGTTCATTCCGGAGAAGCGATCGCACGTCCGCCATGGCCACTGACGACGATTGCTGATATGCTCAGCAGAGATATCCAAGAAGATGATAAATTAGGTAGGCAACAGGGACAAGTTGTAAGAGAAATCAGCTTCAGACAGATTCTAAAGTGAATTTGGTTGGGCTAGTGGGGAAGCTGGAGAAGCTTCGTCCGCCTGAAGCACGTAACTAGTGACACAGCAAAAGTATTAGTTAACACGCTAGTCCTGTATGACTACATTACATAATATTCTGCCCGTCTAAAACCTCGATCAGTTATTTGATTTAAACCTACCAATATGGCATTTTTTCATGCTGGCTTTCTATCAGTGGATTCTACTGGATGGCTGTCATAGTATTCTATACGTTTTTCCAAACGTTTTCTATCAGATGCGGGATGATAATAGGTCTACTCGCGCGATTCAAAGGCGGGCAGTAAGGGCGGTGAGATGGACCACCTATAGGGGGGTGTTAGTTAATACTTTGCTCTGTCACTGTATTCTAAGCCCTCGACCTCGGACGTGGCTGGTGAGGTCACGTGGATGCTGACACAACGTCTTCAAGCCACCGATCCAACATCCTTTCTCTCCTAACATTCACCTCACCATCCATCATCCATTCATCGCGCAAACCATCGCTGTCGCGCATTTTTTTACAAGCCGCTGCGGACAGAATAAATATTGCGACTACTTTCTGCCCATCTTCAGGACACAGCACTTGCAGCTCGATACCTCACGCGACCCCGCTCACCACCCAGGATCGCGACTGACGCGCTGCAAGGGATCACAAAATCTGCCAACACCAGTTTCGGCGCATACCTTGCCACCACACTCTTTTTTTGCGCAGAACCCTCGAACTTGAGAGCTTGGGGGAAGCGGTTGTGGTGATCAAGTAATACCGTGGACAAAGCACCGTCGCTGTTCAGCGTCTTCTCTTGTGTATTACTTTTAGCCCCTTTGAGCCTGTAGAGAGAGATCGGTGCGATCGCTGAGTGGTGGACGCCTTCACTCTTGAGCAAACGCAGAGGCATATTGTCTTTCATCGCGCTGTAGTACACTGGTGTCCGAAGTCTACTTTGTGTCATGGCTGGTAAGCACTTGTACACCATCCTTGCAGACGTGGTCGTCAAACCACCTACTGGTGGTCGGAGTCAGAACATTGCGCTCAACACTCCCGCCGAAGACCACTCTTTAGTGGACATCAACATGCTAACTACAAGATCAGACGAACCACGACGCTCAGGCCGAGCGACCAAAGGCCAGCACAAGAACCTCGAACTACCTACCGACGCACCTGCAAAGAAAGGAAAGGGCAAAACTCAGAAGGACAAGACCAGCAAGGCCTCCGCCGAACCTACTCCCGGGCCCAGCGAGGGCGGCGAAGAAGAGATCATCCGATGTATCTGCGGTGAATACGAGGAAGAGGAAGACGTGGAGCGGGACATGATCTGCTGTGATCAGTGTTCAGCGTGGCAACACAATGACTGCATGGGTCTGACCTTCGCCAAGGGCGAGGAGCCTGACGAATACTATTGCGAGCAATGCAAGCCTGAGAACCACAAGGTCCTGCTGGACAAGATCGCCAAGGGCGAGAAGCCTTGGGAAGAGGTCGCTGAGCGCCGGCGACGTGAAGCCGAAGAGAAGCAGTCCAAGAAGAAGAAGGGAAAGAAGGGCGGCCGGAAGAGTCAGACTCCAGCTCGCACTGGAACTTCTGCAACACCTGGCCCTGGTCCCTCTCCAGCTCCAGCAGCTTCTGCATCGGCCGAGCCTGAGAAGAATGGTCATGTAGCCGACTCTCGGCGATCAAGTACAAACAAGCGCAAGCTGGAAGAACAAGCTGAGGGTGATATAGTGAGTGTCATTTCCTTCCTCATTTGTTACTTCACTGTACTAACGACATTTGCAGGGACCACAGGTGAAGCAGCAGCGGGTTTCTCCTCAAGCAACCACGAAGGCCAAGACAGAATCTCCATCTGCTACTTCTGCCGCACTTGGCACCGTGGAGGAGCTTGTGATCCCTGCTCGGAAGAGCGCGGCCACAGCTCTCATCAGGCTATTTGTAGATCAAATTACTGTGGCCCAGAAGAGGGGCTCTTATACGCTGCCTGCGGGACAGACAGCGGAGGATGCAGCACGGCAACTCGGTCTCTCGATCGAGGATGCCATGTACCATGCTTTCTGCGGACGGAAAGGCGAGCCTACCGAACCATATAAGTCGCAATTACGAACGATCCTGTTCAACGTAAAGAAGAACCCTTCTCTACGGGATCGTTTGCTCGTAGGTAGCGTCTCTCCCGATGCCCTGTCCAGGATGAAGCCAGAGGAGATGGCTAGCGAGGAGTTGCAGCAGAAGGATGCAGAGATTAAGCGGGAGGCTGAGCGACAACACATCATTGTTCAAGAACAAGGGCCTCGGATCCGACGAACACACAAGGGAGAGGAGCTAATTGAGGATGAGACACAAAATGTTGCCACGGAATCCGTTTTTTCTACTGCACCGCGTCGAAGTGCCGCTGAAGGGGCCGATGGAAGTCCTAGGAACCAGAGCCCGGTCACTCCGAAACTACCTCAGGGCCAGCACACCGATGGCCGCCCTCGAGGACTTTCACCAAAGGGAGAACATCACGATCATGTCTTCCCCGAAGTCGCCACCAACATCCGTGAGCCCGTGCCAAGTGGAGGCAGGATCCAAGCAGATGCCGAGATTGACCAGCTCTTGCGCGATGACGAACCCGACTCCCCGCCCTATTCACCGAAAGACTTCTCTGATGACGGTGTCGTTTGGCGTGGGAAGGTGGCCATGGTGCCGGTCGCTGAATTCATGTCCTCCGCGAAACATGTGGGAGGCGCAGACCTGAGCGGACGGATTCCTTGGGGCCAGCTTGCTCCTTCTACACTGCTGGTTGATGGTCGAATTGACATCCAACTAGCCAGCAACTACCTCTGTGGCTTGCGCTTCAGCTCTTCGACAGACGTGTCGGTCATTGCCATCAGCAGCCCTGATCTACCTGCAGAGCGCGCAGGATTCGACAAGCTTTTCGACTACTTCCAGGGCCGCAAGAGGTACGGAGTGATTGGCAAGCACCCATTGCCCGCTGTCAAAGACACATACATCGTCCCTATTGAGGCCGGCACTACAACCAGGCCAGAGTTCATTGAACTTCTGGAGAACAACTCTCTCGAAGGTCCCATCAATGAGCGCATTCTTCTGGTCGTCTTTGTCGTCAAGACCGGTGACTCCAACCCGCCGTCTGTTCAACCATCCTCCCACCAACCTAGCCTGGAGCCAACTGCATCTGCCAGCCCTCTCACAGCTGTGGGAGCGACACCCCAGCAGTCGCAATTCTCGACACCAGCACATGGGCCCGCCTCACAAGTCGCACCTACCCCTCCATCCAATCTCGGTAATGCACCAGTGCAAGGGGCATATGGACAGCAGCCTGTGCAGCAGGGCCAGTTCCCACCTGCTCAACAACCAGCTGTCACTGGCGTGACAGCCGCCGTGCAAGTGCTCGGTTCGCAGGTGAATGCACCTGCGATTCAGCAACTTCTCAAGACCGCACCGAATGTCGACGTGGCGCAGTTGAACGTCGTTCGTGACATCCTGATCCGCCAACCCGCTGCAGCAGGAAACTACGAGACTCTGATGCAGGCGTTGTTCGAGACTCAGGCGAACGGCCACGTCCCTCAGGCGAGTGTCTGATTCCTCTTTATGCTGATGACTTTCCATTACACCTGTATTGTACAGATTTATCGCGATACTTCTTATGCTTTTATCCATTTATGCGCGGGCTGTGAAGCTATGTTTCCACAGAGTGGTGTTTGGGGCATCAAAAGCCCCGGAATGAGATTTTTATGGCAGTGGGATGAGCTTTTGCAGCTGGCGTCCTCAAATCTGAAGTTGTTTTTGATCCGTTATCTTTCACATGTAGTACCTGAGCTTTGCATTCTCATCTTAAATGGTTGCATGCTGGTACCAATCAATCTATTTTCCTGAGGGCATTCAACTACATACGTAGTATTATCCGTATTGAGCAGGGGTTGAGTGTCTAGAAAGAGGTGCAGGACATTTACCGCATAAAAGACAGATAGCTTCTCAGCACGTATTGGTCAATGTGAAATTGTTGGTAGTTAACAAATGGATATTGTGCGCAGAGTAACATAACCTCCTATCTGACCAGGCATCATCCCTAGACCGAACGTAGAAACGCCTGCGCTATGCAAAATACCAGAATAGAAGACCCCGAGATGTGAAACAGAAGAAATGGGTATTCACCAGTTCACCACCGTCCACCCCGGCGCCTGTATCCTCCGCCACCACCTCCTCCATAACGAGGACCACGTCCACCAGACCGGCCACCACCCGCATAGGGGTCTTCTTCTTCGTGGTGACGCATTGGTGGCGGACGACCCTTGAGTTCGGAGCTCAGCTTCTTGTAGGTCTTGCGCATATCTGAGTATCCCATGTGCATCTTGCCGAAGAAGTGATCGGCCAAGCGTCTGTCATTGTCGAGTCGGCTGAGGTAGGCGCCGCAAACATCGCAGACTTGCAGCTTCTGGTGACCAGATGGACCGGACGTGTCTTGGAGGTTCTTGAGCTCGCGCTCGCAGGTTTCCTTTTGGTGCTTTGCGGTGCGTATCTTGTGCATTTCGTTCAGGGCCATTGCGACAGAGCCACTTTCACCAAGGACGGAAACTTCGAGAAGGCCGGTATTGATCGTGTTGGCGAGGTCCGCGATTTGCTTGAGCTATAAAGTGGATTAGTATCGCAAGATAGCAAAGAGGCCACTATCCGAGGCCAAGGTGGAAGCAAAGGCAGGCATACAAGAGCATTGGTTTGCCGAATCTCGTCCGGTGTTTTCTCCAGTCGGCGCTGCGCCGAGTCGATGCGCCGGTCACAGTCGTCAATGTACTTTTGCATGTCGCGCATGTAGTCGAACTCGAAGCCCCATTTCGCCTTCTCTGCCGAGGAAGCCATCTCATATTCGGTCTTCAATCCTTCGCTATGCACCTTGGGGCAAGGTCCGAGGTCCTGCTTCGTATTGGTGAAGAGGTCGTGCGGGCAAGTTCCAACGAGGTAGGAACGGCAGACTTTTGGGTCTGTGATGGAAAGCTGAGCATTGCGTCCCTGGGCCGGAGTGCCAATGAGCTGATCAGCTGTGAGAAAGACGTGGTTAGCTCAGTTCGGCGATTTGGACAGCTGAAGGTTATTGGTTGCGGTATGGGCGAGTGTAGGCGCATAAGAAGCTAACATACCTCCCATGAGCTGCTCAAGCAGCTTTCGCTGTTCCGCCGCCATGATGAATGCCTATGCGTCCAGAGAGAAACACGGGCAACTGTCGAAGGTCAAACTGATGGTCGACCGCCGAATAATCCTGGAGGTTTTTTGATGTGACCAAAGACGAAGGCGGTGAAGCGCGATAATCGATAGACCAGATCGACCTCCGCGAAGTCAACACTTGATCATTGTTGCGTATTCTGCTGATGTCCTGGGATCTTGGTACCTGTGAGGACCTTCTCCGGTGACAGAAAGTACCCTGGGTCCAAAGTTCCAGGAGTCATCGCGGACTCGGCTTTGTACGCCTGATCTTGATCATCGCATGGACCAGGGGCAGCGCAGACTGAGCTCCGGCATGAAGTGATGACGATCCGCTCACTCTTCTCTCTCTTGCTGGCGCTTGCTGTCGCCCTATGGAGCTCGCCTGTTCTGGCCTCGTCTGATTATCATGAACAGCTTTTCCTCCAACCGCTCCCTCAGTCGTCTCTCCTAGCCTCGTTCAATTTCCGGGGTAATACTTCACAGCAATCATTCGATAACCAGCACTTCCGATATTTCCCCCGGGCATTGGGACAGATCCTTCAGCATGCGCATACAAAAGAGCTCCATCTGCGCTTTACCACGGGACGATGGGATGCTGAGAGCTGGGGTCCTCGACCTTGGAATGGCAGTAAGGAGGGTGGCACTGGGGTGGAACTCTGGGCCTGGATTGATGCAGTGGATGATGGCGAGTAGGTTTACTCTGGAATGACATGCGTTTTTTGAAAGATTGATCATGGCTGACCATCGCAGGGCGTTTGCGAAATGGATCACCCTGACACAGTCTCTGTCGGGACTGTTTTGCGCCTCGCTGAATTTCGTTGACTCGACCAGAACGACACGTCCCGTCGTTTCATTCGAGCCAACAGGTGACCATCATGAGACCAAAGGTCTCCACCTCCTCCACGGGACTCTTCCTGGCGAGGTCGTATGTACGGAGAATTTGACACCGTTCTTGAAGCTTCTTCCCTGCAAGGGCAAAGCGGGAATCTCGACTCTGTTCGATGGACACAAGTTGTTCGACGCAGCGTGGCAGAGCATGTCGGTCGACGTGCGACCAATTTGCCCCGCCGGGGACGAATGCCTCGTTCAGATTGAGCAGACTGTGGACATGGTGTTAGACATTGAAAGGTCGAAGCGACCTCGATGTGCGCAATCCCTTCCCCTGATACTCGTGGTTCATATGACTGACTTCATTAGCTAATCCCATCCCACGACCTGTTCCTAATGAACAATTGGTCTGTGACACTTCGAAGCCCTACAACTCCGAGGACACCTGTTACCCTCTTGAGAAGGTGACCGAGACGGGTTGGAGTTTGGCAGAAGTCTTCGGGCGGTCTCTGAATGGTGTTTGCCCTCTCACCGGCTCAGACAGTTCGACTGAGGAGACCGTTTGTCTTCGTGTCCCTCACGAGCGAAGCGTCTTTACGTCCGAGAGCGCTTCGGAGATCAAGAAGGACGATGGGTTCACACGCTGCTTTGCTTTGGCTCCTAACCAGCCATTTGATCTTGCGGTCCATGAACAGATGATGGACACCCGTGTCCCGCTTGAGGAGCCCGTCTTGCACGCTGAGCGTACCATTGTTGGCCACGGCCAGGAGCGCGGTGGTATGCGTATCATTTTTGGCAATCCGTCCAATACTACCGCTGTTGACTTCATTCTGTTTGAGTCACTTCCTTGGTTCCTGCGGCCCTATATACACACTCTGCAAGCTACAATCACGGGCCGGGACGGAGTGCGTCGCGAGATTCCCGCCTCTGACCTCGTCACTGAGACCTTCTTTCGGCCAGCCATCGATCGTGAACGCGGCACACAACTGGAACTGGCGCTCTCCGTCCCAGCTGGCTCGACCGTCACGTTGACATACGATTTTGAGAAAGCCATCCTGCGGTACACTGAATACCCGCCCGATGCCAATCGCGGATTCAACGTTGCCCCAGCGGTGATCCGTATCCTCAACACTCCAGATGGGACACCTATCTACATCCGCTCCACCAGCCTCCTTCTGCCATTGCCTACGCCTGACTTCAGTATGCCTTACAACGTGATCATCTTGACCAGCACCGTGATTGCACTTGCCTTTGGGACTGTCTTCAATCTCTTGGTGCGACGAATTGTGTCTGTGGATGAGGCGGCTGCATTGGGAGCCCAGACGCTCAAGGGTCGCATCTTGAGCAAACTTGTCATGATGCGAGACATGTTGCGGATGAAGGAAACAAAAGTCGAGTAGCGGGTGTCTATTAACATTGAATCATGAAATGTTTGGAAAGACATCAAATCGAACCAAAGACAAGGGTGTCGTAGCAAATCATGTACTATCAATCATAATGTACAATATTGGGACTGACCGTCCATAGCAGCGGCAGACTCGTAACAATTCTCAAACTCACGAATCCGATTTCTCAAGTGGCTGATAATTATCCATCATCATGCTGTTTTATCCATTTGGCCAACATTTAACTCGAAGAACCGCTAAAGCTGTAGGTATGACGATTAGCAAACCGACGCAAGACTCGGCGATATTCAACCCATATATCGAAGAAACTCACCCATCAAGAATATTCTTCGCTGTCCCCCACCCAGGCAAAGTATTCGAACCACCAGGCCTGTGACCCATAAAACTATGGTCCTCACTGGCACACGTCGGCTCGCCCTGCTCATTCGTAGGCTTCACATCAGCCGCCACCAGATCAGCGCGCTCCAGGAACTTGTTCTCAGCGCGGGTCTTCTGGTCCTGCAGGCCGAGGAAGTTGCCCATCTGGGACCGTGGGTTCGTGGCCTGCATCATTGGCAGTCAGTCTCAAGAGCTCATTCTGACCGGGTATGGTAGATGACTGGTCGACGTACAGCTACATGACCTGACCCCTCGTGGCCGGTTCCGTCATCTGTTCCGCCCTTGGGGAAGGCCTTGTCGCCCCAGCCGGCGCCTCCGCCGACATTGTTGGCTGGGGTGGGTTCAGCGCTGGCGCCGCCTGCGACAGAAGTGACGGGGTGATTGCGGGATGGTGACTCTGGCATGTTGATTTGATCAATAGATGAAACTGGTCAGGTGTGAGTGACTGCTGAATTCAAAGAAGAACCGAGGGAAATTGCGTGGAAGAGAGATATACTGAAAGGTCAATAGAAAGACCGTTGATGACGTTGTTTGGCAGGATCTCTCTTCACCAGACGAGTCAAACACTCAAATATGGACAAGATGACGGATATCATGGCGTTGCTGCCCCGCGTTCTTATAGGACTCTTCTACTGGAACCTTGACCTCATGGACTGCAATCTTGGAATCCTGGGCCACCGCAGGATGAAGTCATCATGAGAGTTGCCCATGGACCGATTGGCCTATGGGCTGAGTCATCCAGACAAGGCCCTGTTCAAGGTGATTATTCTGATGTTTAACATGTTTAAATTGTAGTTTGAGTTTCGAATCTATGTCCTAGAGTGCTGAGCTCCGATCATGGCGATATCGATCGGTTTCTAGTTCGGTGACAACATACTCAACGCTATGTACTTCTCACGTAGAACCACCAAATTTGATTCACCTGTAACTATATGAAACTAAATCAACTTGTCTCTTCAATATCAAATCGAATCTGCAAATCACCCATACACGAACCCACATAATCAGCATACCAAGTGACAATCCGCGCAATCCGCCGTGTTCCTCGCGGGAAAGCACCCAGCACCAGATACGCAACCATCTTGCCAATGCGTGTTCCCAGCAACGACTGGTACTGAGGCGTGCCGTAGTCCCGGGTTCGCAATGTGGTGTCACGAATTACGAAGCCATTCTCATCAGTAGTATACAGCTGTGTCTCAGCAAAATGTTTAGTCTGCTCGTTCACAACATCGACCACGAAGACATACCTCAATCCAGAGATGTTAAAATCATTCTCGAACACGGCCTTCGCAATTTCTGATGACTGGGGCTCAGTCGAGCCCGGCACTCGGTTCACGATTTCGATGAAAAGCACGTTTGGTCCCGTGCGTCCAACCCAGATATCCCCTAGGGATCGCAGGGTGCCTGTTAGTCGACTGCCGGTGGACATTGAAGTGTATATATAGGCCTCCTTGTCGTCGGGGAGTCCGAGTGCAACAGCCTTATTGCGAACGGACTCATGCAACTCGTCGTTGAAGTAGGTCTTGTGCCAGTGTCCGAGGTCTCGGAATGTTAGCGTCGATGGGGGGATTGGGCAGTCGGATTCGGGATTGGCGATCCATTCTTGTAGTAGGGCTCCTGCTTCTTGTAGTGCTTGTAGGTCAGCATCTGTTATTGCAGCTCGGTCTCCATTTGAGGGTTTCACCAGATCTTGAAAAGGATCAACGGGGTCTGCGAATGGGTTTTCTGTGTCAGACATGACGGAGGGCGGGGGCTGGATGTCTATCAAAGATGTATAAGTATTACGCTCACTGGGTTGTTGGATTGTGATGATCAGGATCTGAAGTTCAACTTCATCGAGAACTCGGGGGTGTTACATAGCTGATGAGAACAAAGGCTCGAATGAAGTGTTGCAGAGCGATGCAGTCTCGAAAATAGATCAAAGGCATTGTGACTGACACAAAGGAACAAAGATTTATTCGAACACCAAAGCCATGGGATGAAAGATATCTATCGGGGTTACAAAAGAAATGTTTCAAGAGGGGTTCGTCTCAAAGCCTTGAACGAAAACATTATTATGGTAACAAAGAGACCAAGATATTGACTCGGAATCAAGGAAAGCATTGCCTCGGACAATCAAAGACAATGACAAAACCGAAAAAGAGGACAATTCTTCTATTTTGAGGTCAAAGACAGTGTGTGCTTGTTGCAGAACAAAGATTTTAACCTACGAATCAAATTTCACTATCATTCTGGCCACGAATATTCCCATCATGACACTTCCAGAAGATCAATAATAGCATTGTAATGCATTTGTATATACTATCAGTCGACGACTGTCAAACGATAAACGATTGCTAATGCATGCACTCTATCTCTATCTGCATGGATGATCTCGATCAAATCGCAGCACCTTATACGCCGGCCATATCTGCAACAAAACAGCACCGACCATCATGCACCCCGCAAAAACCTGCGCTCGTAGAAACTCGGCCTTTTCAAGATTCACCAAGGCACCCGCAATCGGTGTTCCTGCCAAGGCACCAAACGATGAGATCCCCCACATCATCCCGAGCCTCGTGCCCATATACCCAGGATCCGAACAGAGGACAGGATGGGCAACGATAGACGAAGGCCCCGTCACCAGAACACCGCTCAGAATACCCCAGTAACATGCCCACACGATGAAACCCGGTGCATTGGTCGCGGCGATCCAGGTAAACATGGCAATAGCGGACGCTGTGACGGAGAATAGCAGGATGGTGATTGGTTTGACGTACTTCACCAGCAGATTCGGACAGACACGCCCAATAACCGACGAGCCGTTGACAATAGCTACCATGTAAAAGGCAAGACTGGTCGTCGTGTGCACAACCGTCCGCGAATAGGAGGCGACGTAAAAGATGGGGACGTAGTATGCAAGCAGGGCGCATACAAGAGAGAGCGAGAAGAGCATGAATGGCAGCTCGCGGAAAGCCTTCCAATCAATCAAGCTTCTTGCGCGGGTCTTGATAACTGGTCGACAGAATGTTATCGTGCATGCTGTGAGTGCCATGAGCAGGCTAACGAAGGCGATGCAGCGAACAGCCCATGGGAATCCGATTCTGGGTTGGAGCTGGCGGAACATGACCGGGAAGACGACTGCTCCGACGCTGGAGCCAACGGAGGCTATGCCGATTGCAATGGGTCGTTTTGTGGTGAAGCTTGTGGATACTACTGCCAAAGCTGGGATGTACGAGATGCCGCCGCCCATGCCGACACAGAAGCCTTGAGCTAGTAACACCTGAAGATATGTCAGATATGATGTAGCTTGTATTTGCTGTATGAAAGCGTACCTGGTAGTATTCTGTGGCAAGACTGGTCATCATCAAGCCAAAGACTGTTAAGAAGCTTCCAGAGAGCATCAACGGGCGCAGATACCCTGAATCAACCAGCGGTCCTGAGGCAATGCCAACCATTGGGATCAGGGTGGCTTGGATACTACCCACCCATGAGATGGCCGAAGGTGATTTATCAGGGAGGAGAACAGTCTGATAATACTCCTGAAAGGCACCAAATGTGGTCAACACTCCCCTATAACAACCTGTCAGATTCAAATAAGACAAAAAAAAGCCGAGCTACTCACCAAGAATTGACAAAAATGCAAAACAACCCTAACACACTCAACCAGGCCTGCAAGCCACCATTGACCTTCAACTCGGGGACATCCTCCTTGAACTCAACAGACCTGTTGACCTCTTCGGGGGTCAAGTGTGGTTGAGCATCTTCAGTCTCAGGATGTGACTCTTTCTCAGTCATAGCTTCACCCATAGCCCGAGTTCAAAGCTCTGCCATAGTCACTCATGGCCCAGAAATTCCCCGCGAGACTAGTTATAGGAGTCAATTACCCCAGGTCTCTCCAAAAGGTGGAGTCGGTGCCCATGGGGTTTCCATTAGTCAGTCGAATGAGAGGCTCGTTTTCGGTTCGCCCGGCATTGTTTAGCCGAGCTCTACCGACGATCCTGGGTTTTATTGATGTTTCGAATCGAAGATGCGGTGATCCCCGAAATCTGCTAGCTGGGCTTGATCTCACAGTGTGCTGTGAGAGGAGTCCATGTCAGCGGTCATGATTTTATACTTCCACTCATTAAAACCCCACATTTGGGCTAGGACTGCGTTGGGGAGACATAGATAGAATCATGAAGATTGATTAAAATGCCCAATCAAAGTTCTCTATCTATAAAAGAAATTAGATAGCAATCATGAAGATCAGGCTAAACATCCACAAATTCTAGCAAGATGGGACCGGCTCCCAATTTAGAATGAAAGACATGAGATTGAGCATCAGGCATGTCAAAGACGTCTAATTCTGCTGAACACCTACTGACATTCTCCAAAACATCCAACAAACATCAAAACCTTTCGTTAGAAATTCCTCCATGCATGACCACCTGAAAAGAAAGGTATCGGCATGCCGTCCACGCGGGAAATTCTCCGACAGGCCCAATTTCAAGTCTACTCGTACAATCAGAAACATGTGACAGTGAATGAAGAAAAGGCTCAACCTAAATTTGATAGAATAGAATGTTAATATAGTAAAAGAAAAAGGAATAACAAGACTGTATATTGATCCCTCTTCAAGCAAAAAGTCTGCGTAGAACTGCTTCTGAGGTTTGTAACCAGGCCAGGTGGTCTCCTTACAGTATCAAACCACTGAATACACGGGGACCTTGAAGGCAGGAAACTCATAGGTCCAGCTCTCAATCGACTTCTTGCCATTGAAGCAGTCGAAAGTAGAGTTACTGCGCCACAGGGGACGAGTAGGCCACTGGCAAAGCATCTGAGTCTCACCCTTGTAGTCTAGGTCGGAGGGACCTGTCATCGCCGGCATCATGGCTGTGCTGGCCTGTTTCTGGCGAAAACGATGCCTGAATATAGCCAATCAACTAAGATATTGCGTCTCTGATATTAGTGGTCGTTTTGGAATTGCAGGATCCTCACGGGCATTATTCTCAACTGCTGGTAATTGTATAATGCTACAAGGCAGACTGCCCTTAAGCTAGGCAGCTCATTGACGTTTACCGAAATAGCCTTACATAACACGAACTCTTCGGTATCCAAGAAAACACAAAGTGTCCCTATAAGAGAACTCAGTTTTGGATGTTCTGCATTGATGCCCAATTTAGTGAACGAATCCGCTGACCGAGGACGGTGAACATACTCCACGTCCTATTTCTCTGCTAGGCCGGCATCTCCACGACTGAACGCACTTCACGCATCCGCTTTTTATTCACTTCCTTCGCGCCTAGTCGCTCTTGAAGGGCTATTTTGTTACAAAGGGAAGGGTGATAGAGCGAGATGTCCAAAGTGTTCGAACATATGTGACGACTTACATTCGAGGTATATAGCCTATTTTTTTATTTCCAAGCCTCGGATCAGACCAAGCGATAGGTTAACGATGGCAGCTTTCTCCGTGACAATCATACAAAAGTCACTCTATTTATCTTTAAATAAACGAGACCCTGCCAACGAACCACAACAGATAATCAAATGCATAGCTCATTCTCTTTGATTCGAGTATGTCCACTCTCAATACAGTATATGCCACGAATGCATAAGGTACTGGAAGAAGCAAGACTGAAAGTCAACTCTGCCATGTACTCATCGAGGAAAGGTGTATTGACGAAGAACGTGACGCATCGTAACAATCAACATGAAGGGGATATCAAATTGCAACCAGGGGTAATCAAGGTCTTTTCGGGTCGTAAGCAATGCCAGAAACAAAAGAAGATTCGTCAAGAGTTAGAACGCAAGAGTACAAGGATTTCGGAAGGGACTTCGCCACGCCAGGATCATTCTTCAACCTGGTCAGCCCAGGTGCCGGACATGGGAGAGAACGATGACTCGAGTTTCTCCATTGAAGCAGGTGGTGCGTTGGTGGTAGTCACTGTCGGGGCAGTCGTAGGAGATTCCTCGGGCTTTTTCCCGGCAGGGAGCGACGGGAATTCTGCTTCATCCTTGACCCCAGGGACAGCAGTCTTTGCCTCCTTCTTCCCAGACGGGCCTTTGGAAGATGTCCGTTCACCCCGTGGGCCACGCGAAGGACCCCTGCCCCGGCCGCCACGGCCACCACGTCCTCGCGCTCGGGGATTAGTATCACCTTCGGGAGGAGTCTCATTCACGCCGTCAAAGTCGCGTCGTACGTATCCAGAAACGCCTCCGTGCATACCGCGCCTGAACTGACTGCCACCGCCGCGCGGGTTATAGTCTTCCTCACGTTTCTCCGAGTCCCATTCGCGGCCTGTCTGTGCCTTCAGTTTGCGCTGTCGATTTTGCTCGCGCTCGTTGTCCATGACGCGACGGTGGGCGAGTTCCTGGTGTCGCTTCTCGGCCGCGACTTGCTCTCGTTCCAGGAACGAAGCTTGATCGGCTTCTGCGCGGGCGTGGGCGGCTGCTTTCTTGGCGGCGTTCTCTTTCGCAGTGGCGATGCGTTTGGTGAGTTCCTCTTCGGTGAGTTTGGGCTGGCAACGAGTCAGCAGACAAATTCAACACAAGGGTATGATTTCGAAGATACCTTTCGCACGCCTCCAGTAGCGCTGCGATCACCTTTGACAGCAGGAACTCGTTGCGGCTCAGCTCCATTGGCAATCAGGACCTCGTCTTTGCCCTCCTCCCCTTGCCCGGTCTGATCCTTAGGTTCGTCGTGTGGTTGGTCAGGCGTTGCTGCCTCTGTCTTCCGAACAGTTTCAGGCTCAGGTGTCTTCGAAGATGCCTTGCTCAGTGGGCTTTCACCTTGCTTTGGATCAGCCCATCTGGATTCCTGCAAGCCCCGTCCTCCTTTCCCCCGGCCCTGTCCACGGCCACGACTCCGGTCTCCACCGCGACCCCGTTGCGGAGTATCCCCGGGTGGAGGGGGCTGCTTCTCGATCACCGGCGTCTCTTCCTGCTGTACGGGTTCTGGTTCTGGAATCACGACCTCAGTTTGAGCCTGCTGCTCCTCCGCCGAGACTGGGATGATCTCATCGTCGAAGAGATCATCGGCACCGCGCGTTTGCGCAAACTCGTCCATGTCCGCCATGGCTGTGCTCTGTGAGATTGTGCGACAATTTGAGCCGCGAGAACGAGATTCGTAGCCTGGACCACTTACGAGGTCGATGAATGCACTTCGAGGGGTAGCTTTGATGGGGCAAAAAGAGGTGATCCGTGCGGAGGCTAGAATGGACTGGGCTGGTGGTTTCAGGGCATGCAAGAAGTGGGCTGAATCGTAGTCAAAGTGATGGATATAAGACCCTGATCATATGCTCTGCTGAGCTATATCATGGCATAGAGTTGATCACCTCTCTTCACATTTCAGCACCGCTGGGCGGTGTGGCTTCTTTGTGGCGGGGAGCTTTTTTTGCCCTTGATCTCCGCCTGGATTCTGCCGGGATGACGTTTGCTAGTGAACGAGAGAGATGTTTGTGTCGGATATATTGCCCTGGAAAGTTTTGTGATGAGAGAGATCGAGATGAGAAATAGCTCGTCTTGGTTAGATCGGGTTTGACTCCAGTACAATATATAATAGCTCTTGCTTGCAAGTCATCATCGCTCTTATTTGTTCTTACCCTTTATAGGGATTGTCTGCTGCTATTCTGCCTTTCTCTTTTCTATCTCTCTACTAGTACACGAATATGGAGATCTTCCTCCCCCATTTCCACCTATGCTCACTCGAAACCATCTTTTTTAATGTCTCTCGTGAGCGTCCATTCCATCAGAGACAAACGAGGCAATTATCTGATGGTGACACTGAAACCGAAAGCTGAACGATTTAAAGAAAAGAGAAACGCCTAAGACTAAAAGAATGATAAAGAATCGAATCATCATGTTTCGGCGTAGCCAAAGTTCATCGCAGGAGGATATATATAAGGACACTCCTTTACCACCATGTATCTAGTTCTTCGCGATCAATCAATTTAAATTACTGGGACCTACAGGCTACAGGTCATCTTGGATGCCTCTTGTGTTATCGTATTCACGATTCACCTTGTTCGACAAACCGTCCTATAAGTAGGGGAGCTACTTCCGTACTGACCTACTTGGCGCTCTACCTGGCATTGTTCCTCGATACCCTCTACAGACCCGAGCCTGTGTAAGGCCTGAAGGACTAGGCAACAGTACGGTTGCGAGACAGGTCGTTGAAGAGACTTGGGACCAAGGTGAGTGTTCCGCTCTACTAACAGTGACCAGATAGCATCGCGTAACACATGGGAGAGAACGATCAGTCGCATATGAACGGATCCAAGTCGAATGAGAATGGTGTGAATGGTTCCGAGGATGTGGAGATGGGAGAGGATACAGATACAGCAGGTGCGCCTACATCCTCATTCGACTCTAGTAAGGAACGGCATGGTGACGAGAAGATGACTGTTGTAGTGCCCCCGACTAAGTCTTCTAGATCATCCGGCAAGGATAGCTAGGATAACGAGCAGAATGTGACGATGGAAGGTGCCGAGGATGGTGATGCTGAGAAGACCGAGCTAGAGGTCGACCCGACAACGAAGGCTATCTAAGGTTGGTCATTACTTTCCTTCTTTTATTCAGAGCGAAGGGACCACTTACTGACCACGGGTTTCCACTTTTCTCTACGTAGACATTAAGACTAACTTCACTTTGCTCGAGCGAGCTGTTGCTCACTTCGATCCCTGGTTTACCCTCTGAGTCTTGCGGTCTATATCGTCGATGCGGAAACACATCACCCCCGAGATCCTCGCCGAAGTGATCGTGGAGACATACCCTTCCACTAACTCGACAGCGTCATTCCTGCTAGAGGCCATCGGCCAATCTGGTGCCTATAACACTGCTAGCTCTAAGATGGACGTCGACTCTAAGAAGAATAAGACAACCCCGAAGGAGATCCTGCCGGAGGTGGATTTATACTTGTCTAGATTTCCTGCTAGGCCGGGCCTCTGTGGCTTTGGCCTGGCTACGCGACCCCGAGGTGACTGAGCTGATGGTCACTGTGATCGCCAACTTGGTGGAAGGCGAATTTATGTAGCTGAAGAACACCGCCTAGGACGAGTCCAAGCCAGTGTGTACGGACGAGACTCTGTCCTACTACTTGCAGAAAACTTATCTGAAGACTGCCAGTCTGATCAGCAAATCCTGCCGTTCTGCCGCTGTTCTGGGCCGTAGCGATCCCGAGGTGATTGAGGTCGCCTATGCCTACGGCCGTAATCTAAGCCTGGCCTTCTAGTTAGTCGACGATATGCTGGATTATACCGTCACCGAGGCTGAGCTGGGCAAGCCTGCTAGTTCTGACTTAGAGCTGGGTCTGGCTACCGCTCCGCTGTTGTTTGCGTGGAAGAGTAACCTAGAGCTTGGTTCTTTGGTTGGCCGCAAGTTCCGTGAAGAGGGTGATGTGGAGAGGGTGAGTCTTTCTGATCTAGTAATAAACCGACCTTGTACTAACATAATCAAAGGCTCGTGAGATTGTCTACCGCAGCGACGGCGTCGAGTAGACTCGTGCTCTGGCCTAAGAGCAGCCGACAAAGCGGTTACAGCGACCATCAAATTTCCCAGGGGCACCGGACACTCAATATTACCGGTGGAGAAGGAAGCGCATGGCGAGAGGAGTGGGCTGAAGGCCGCTGGCAGGAAGGTGTATGCTCTGGGTCCACAGGCCAGTCTCTGCCTTTATGTATTGCATTTTACCCCCTTATGCCAACCCGTATGTTGACTATGCACATTTGGCTTTCATCTGTCGTGTTTACTTCTGACTGTCGAACACGCCACCACTGATGCTATGATCAACTCGTTATGCGCACCCGCTGATAGGGAATATGGGAAACCAGGTATAAGGGAGACCCCCTAGCTGGACTCAGGGAGCCCAGCGATTAGTCTTGTATTAGTCGATCCCGCACGTTACTTGAGAACTTCTCACTTCTTGATAGATTTCACCGCCTAAATCCTGAAATATCTGGGTACGAAGTCAACGGTCCCAACATCAGGGTAAATGACATCCACCAACCAACCAATTACAGTATTCAATGTTACACATGAAGGTAGTTCCCTATAATCTAGTTCCTTCTGATCATCACAATCCTAGCATTCTCCGCATACCCCTATTCTCAATAACCCAACCACCACCAAGTTTGAACACCCCCGAGCCCTCCAGTTTCCCATCCATCCGTCCCATCGCCATCTCCGTCAGGAATGGCCCAAGATGATGCGTGGGAGAATGCAACGATTTGTAAAGATATTTTATACCCGGGCCGATAAATATCATTCCAACTCTCTGCATGATTCCACTGTTGGAAGGAATATACGGCTTGATAGCATCGTGAATCGCCGGATCAATGAATGCAGGCCTCACGCTATCGGCCCGGAACGTATTCGGATTTTTCTCGGATAACTCGCCAAGAAGCGATTCGGTCTCGCCCTTTACCCTCGCAAATATCGGCGAAAATCTCCCCGGGTCCTGTGTGGCTCCTTCGCCGGATACATAGATGAACCGAAAGGGAGGGCTCGAGGGCTTGAGAGTGGAAAACGCATTTGCGGCTGCCAGGGCAAAGTCCTTGGTTATCTTGACGTATTGCCTTTTTGAATGTCAGAGCTGAGTTGCCGCGTACAGGTCAAGGAGATTTTCTCTTACTCTTTGTTCACGTTGTTTTGGCTTGTTCCTAGAGCCCAAACACATCCGTCCGCGTCTTTTAATTGATCGAGTAGCTCCGGCTGGTAGGATTCGAAATCTTTGTGGGTGATGACTTGCACTCGCGGATCTTTCGCGTCTTCTGCCATTTGCACAGGTCTCCGGCTTAGGATCGAGATCTTGGAGATTGCGCTATTTTTGAGCATGGCGTCGAGCACGGCAGAGCCGACTAGGCCGGTTGCACCGGTGAGAATAAGATGCATTTTGGAGGTTGTTGGTTGCTCAGCGGTCGAGTGATTTCAAGGAAAAGATCAATAGACATGTCGTAGTATTGAGTCAATGACTCGTGTACTTATAGCCAGAATTTATCAACTCCGTTGCTTAAGTCCGTGGGAATTCAAAATTTCTTACATCACTGAACTTACTGTCTTTCTTTGCTGACAAGATACTAACCCGATGCGGTAAAGACCGACATTTTCTGTAAACGCTGATTGCTGATCGCCCATCCTGAACTATCTCACCCCTGGCTGCCAACGTGCCATTCTAGCCAGATCCTTGGTACCAGACAATATCTGCCATTATTGCCTTGCTCTTTCTGTTTTAGTGCTCACCCCTCGCTCCCTAAGTAAAACTGAGCATTAGTGACTTCCCCGATGGAGATGCGGTCTGATTGATATGTGCGAGAAGACCATGAGACGGAGAAAGTAAGGTGATCCCTTGTACTACTGTAAACATGTACTTCGCCTGTTTGATTGTTCCCCATTCTTCTTTGGATTATTCTGTTTCAACGGTATATGTATACCTAGAATACTTAGATGCTTGGACTTAGACCTGAATGAGGAGTTACGTCTTGAAGAACGCGTCAAAGATGATCGTGTTGACTCAACAGTATTCACTTGTGAGAGATTGCCTCCATTTACTTTGAATATCGAACACGTTCCTGGCTGTTACTCCTGGTATATCAAGATACTTCTCGATGCTAAGGACAAGCTTAGCGCCAGAACTGCCCTTCACTTTAGCTGATATCACGTAGCGCGGTAGTCAGATACATGCCTGAGACATATATTAGCCAATAGGTATAACCGGAATATTTCTTGAAGCGTTTGAGAAAATGTCTTAAGACCATAGTTCACACTTGACATCGTCATTAGTGCTGTGGTCCATTCCAGCTAGCAAGACTGTTATCTTGAGAGACAACACGTTCATTGGAGACTGTTCTAGTGATGTTTCAATAATAGACACACTAAGGCAATGTATATATCGGGATATTTGGAGTGTCTGATAGATCCGACTAGCCAGGCTCTACAAGACTTCGTAGATGTATGCATTCTGCACGGTTGCCGTTCCTGACAACTGGTCGGATCCTGCGGGGTCGGTCCTGCCTTGTGTTTTTGTCTTGTTATTACATTACACGCACACTAACTTGTCTGTAATTTTAAATAGGTATTTCAAGTATTGTAAAAACATGACAAGAGGAGGTCAGGCCAGCACGTTCGTCATCCCGGCTCTCTTGGAAGCTGTAACTCCACTTCTCAACTGCTCGCTTTGCCTGCTTTCTACTTGACACCCTCATTGCACTCGTTTCTACTATTCCCGTGGAGCCGGTTTCTCCCTCGTTATCTACCTAGGTAGACTAAGCGCCTGCTCCTCTCCGCCCTGGGCCTTCCCCTAAATCATGGAGCATTCGACTCTCCCGCATTGATCGACTGGTTCCTGATGAGTTCGCTCGGCAGCTAAGCTGCTTTATGTGGCTTGGCACGTCTAAAAAGGGTTAGTTATATATTTTTAGGTAGTTCACAGGTACCCCGCGGGGTACCCGTGGTGGGTAGTGGGTAGAGGGGTCATAGGTAATAGGTAGGACTCGTCTACCCGTTCCACGGGTCTGGAACCAAAATGCCTACCTGTGGGAGTTCCATGGCGAGGTCTACACTCAACCACCTATTAGTATGTAAACCCCGTCAGCCTAGCAAACCCGTAATCTAGAAAAACCCACTAACAAAGAAAACCCCCACTCGAATCCAGCCTCATGCACGTAGCTATAAGTTCCCCGAGAAAACCGAAAAACCCTAAAAAAGAAAAAGCCATATAGACCCACGGCTTAGCGTGGCCGGTCCGTGGCTCGGGCGTCTTGGCGCTGTACGTCGAACAAAGAACCTCATTCCTTCGATGAGCCTCGACCTTGGCCAGACAAAGAATGTGGCCCCTGGGGGAGCTAGAGCTGTCACATTGCGTCCATTACATCAACTGGCTTTCTTTCATGTCTAGCTTAGGGTTGGGGAGCACGTCATGAGTGCTGTAGATCCAGGAGCCTGGAGTTGATGGTCTCTAGTCTCTATACTCTAGTAGTCTTTAGGAGCGGGGGCAGTTGTAGATCGAGATCAACTTGTAAATGGAGAGGATGTAGAGTCTACGAGTGTATAGCCAGTTAGAGTGCAGAGGCTTTTCATTTAACTACCTAAGGAACTATCTGAAATTTGAAGATTAATAACTCTATCTCTCATAAAGGAAATTAAAAAAGACAGATTAGAAAATCCCCCGAGGTCAGTGTTAAAGGCAGGCAACTTCCCGAGTAATAGAGAAACTCAAGATGATGCACAGGCGACACCACTTGTAAAAAGTGCGTATGGAGAAAAAGGAGTTTAATCCCGAATGAACAAGCCACTAGGAAACCGGCTCCCCAAAAAAACTCCACGCACCAAGGAAAAGCACTCGTGTTTGTTTGGGTTTTCGCTTTTTCATAACGCCCTTTTTTGGTGTTTCGAAGATTTCCGTTAAACGTAAGAGCAGATATTATCGTCGTCGACGGACTGCCGACAAACTCGTGGAAAGTGTAATCTCGTCCCTATTTTCCACATTTCGCAAGCGGTGCCGCAAGGAACCAGCTCGCAGAGAGGTTCACTGCCGTGTCCCTCTCTGTCTAGCACAGAGTGCTAAGTATCGACTGGAACATCACCCGGGAATTGACAAACGAGGGGGATGTAGATGAATCGTAAATTTGTGAGAGTGAAGAAGTAGAACCGTGAAGATGAAACCGTGAAGAAGTAGAACTGTGAAGAATTGACCATGAAGAAGAACCCGTGAAGAAGACCGTGCACTCGAGATTGCAGTGTCACGCCGACAGAGGAAGACGTTGACGATTCGACAATGATAATGCGAGACAGTTGCGGCCGATGCTGGAGACCACTGTGGCGCTCAGGACTTACTGAGCGTTTGCCTCGCTTGCACCAGGCAGGTTCAGGAGGGACTCCATATCAAAGCCAGGCGCGAACTCATTGCCAGTCAAAGGAGTGAACTGAACCTCCTTGGCTGTCATGCGCTCAACTTGGTCGCTAACAAGCCCTCCGAAGTTGTCATACACAGCGCAAACGGGTGGCGCAACGCCCTGAGGACCACGAATCAAGTGGTAATCATCGAGAATCTCCAGGAACTGGGTATCAAGATCCCAAATAAAGCCGTCCGAGGCATCGGCATCGTTCACACGCTGCAACCCAAGGGGGTTCGACCGAATGAAGTTGACACGATCTGCCTTCAGTTTGGTGCGGCGTGCAATCTCGTTGGGCCGACGTGGGGAGTAGCGATAGTGAGGATGCAGTTCTCCGTGGCGCTTCTTCAAATCATCAGCGAGCTTCTTGAAGTGCTCGCGCACCTCGGGAGACTCGTTGCGCCACTTGTCGGCGATAATCCGGGCTGATGGTGTTTTAGTCTTTGCATCAAGTAGTATCTGTCGGGTCAACTTACAGATCTCAGTGTTTGGCACTCCGGGATTCGCATTAGTCACCTCCTGGTGCAAATTTTGACGGTACAAGATGAATGAGTTCGCCGGACGGGGCACGTGAGAAGAGGAGACTGGAATCTTTGCTTCGCCTTGGCACACAGCTGAATGAACCTCCTCCGCAATTTCCTGATGGAGCTCAAGATCGAGAGTCCCAAGTTGCTTTCGAGGGGACGAGATGAATCGAATCGCGTCGATTTGCTTGTCGTGAATCACACGGATAGCGCGGTTTCTGGCATCTCTGTCACAGTTCGTGAGCAATTGCTCTAATCTTGGAAGCTGAGGAATATACCTGAAGCGCTGCTGGAGCATTTCTAGGTTCGTGCGTCCAATGAAGGTTGCGACACTCATGGGAATGATCATCTCGTTGTTGGTCTTCGAAAGATTCAACATGACGAGCTGGTAGACGGCCTCCGCAGCCCGATCCTTGGGGTCCGCAGAGTAATCATTCAGAATGTTTTGAGAAGCCATGTTGACCAGCGCTGACTGGAGACGGATGAGAAGTTTTCAGGAATGGGTATAGAGGAGCAAGGATCAGGTATCAAGCCCAGGCTCGACAGTGCAACACAAGACCACAAAGACTCGAGGCCGAGTGAGGACCAGTTGAGACAGGACACGAGAGGGAACTCGAGAACGAGAAGCAAGAAGTGAGAAGAGATGTGGGAAGGTAACAGGAGAGGAACGGAAGTGGAGAGGGAAGAGGAGAGAAGAAGGAGAGAAGAAAAGAAACAAAGAAAGCTTTTATAGATGTGACCGGGGGGGGGGGAGGGGTGTGCAGTGAATGATCGAGCTTGACCGGATTAGGAAGATCAAGGACCATCGCCACGGCGATGGTGTTGACGTTTGTTGATCTCGTTTGCTCTCTTTGCTGTGGCTCGCTGAATCACTTTTTCTTTCACCAGATCACCACTCGGTGCCTCTATTCACTGATTCCCATCCATCCATATTACCCGTTTGGTCCATGACCCAACCCACCCCCATACAACGCAAGATGTCAAAGAAAAAGATATCCACTTGGTAATGCGAAACCCTATATCCGGCAACACCAGATCAACTCCTAGCATATCCAGCAATAGAACGAGAAATTGAGCTCAATAGCTGCAAGACAGACATCAAAGGTCGTTCATTCGACCTACCCTTGATATCACGTGGCTGTGGAGTGGCATCAGGTTACAGAAGCTGGGGGATAACGGGAGTCCACCAAAGCGGCTTCGATTTCAACGTACGACCAACGCTCTGAACCTCTCCCCTCTACCCCCCAGCGTTCCCACGCCGCACCAACCATGTTCACTCGCAACATTGCCCGCTTCTCGCAGCATGCCTCGCAGTAGGCTCGCGCTACCGCCTAGCGCCGCTTCAACAGCGCCGAGGCTAAGCCCTCGTGGATCGTCGACAACGAGTTCAACCGTGAGCGCGCTGCTGTCAAGCACCACGCCGCCTCTACCAGTGGTGTGTATGCCCTCGAACAATGACCTGGCTGACCGGAAATTGTGGTGGATGGGAACTTCGAAGACTTATGCTGACTTAATGGCTTCACAGACTTGTGGCGCAAGCTCTCCATCTTGTACGTTTTTTCACCGTGGAGCAGGACCAATTGCACTGCGACGTGACCTCCAAGGACACAATTGACTCATTCTTGTGCAGTGCCGTCATTCCCTACCTGATTGCCGGCAGCATCAATGCCTACAACCTTTGGACGGAGCACTGGGAGCACTAGGAGTACATGCCCCCGCTGGAGGAGCGCACTGAGTACCCCTACCAGAACATCCGCGTGAAGAACTTCCCCTGGGGCGACGGTGACAAGGTAAGTCTCAGTCTTCGGGTTCTGTAAATCGTCCCAGATCAATTGCTAGCCTTTACTTCGCAGATCCTCTTGTAAGTTTTAATGCACACCTGTGGCCCCGAGATCCGAACAGCCGCCCGGTCCCTACTTCTGTCTCAGCTGTAACAATTGCATCTGGTCCCTTCGTCAATACCACATTGCTCGCACGCCTGATTTCTCCGCCCACATACATCGTCAAGACTCCTTTCTTGAACCATACTGACTTCACACAGCTGGAACGACTCCGTCAACTACCACAACAAGGACAAGGCCACCTAAGCCATCCTCTCAGTCGACAAGAACCAACAAAGGCTCTCATGAGCCTTGAACGCCTGTTCAGCAGATCGGCCTTTCGTGCACAGTTTCATGTATATCTATCACATGTTTCCGCGGGAGCATAGAGTCCGAAGTATGGGGGATGTACTCGACAGAATGAAGTGAAGCTCGTCGTATACTATCATTCTCGCGTTTTCCTATGTCCATGTTGTGATTTTGTTTAGATCAAATGATAACTTGGTTCTGGGTTGAAACTTTCCTGTAGAGTAGAGACCGTGGACGCCATTGATACTGATTGAGCTGCTAGTATGCCAGGACAGGGGTCACGCGCCTGAGATATATTTCTGAGATCTTGCAGAAGCGTTTCCACAAGAGACTCGCGTGGTTCGGACAGAGCCATCCCTATACCGGAAGGTCTTTTCTCAGTCCTACTTTTAAGGGGATGATCCTTCACGCAATGGACCGAAAATCTCACTTCTGTCTTGTCATGTCCTTTTGAAGCACTTAGAGTTCTACAACTAATGATTCGTTTCGGAGTTTTCCACTCTTTTTCAAGCCTTGTATATGTGGTTGAACCACATTCCACAAACCTGACATTGTAAACCCCAAGTACATGATAATCAACGCGTAGTTGACACTTGATTGTGTCCCACTCGACCTCCATGCTGGGAGAGTCCCACCAGTAGCGCAGCTACCCCTCATTCACCACTATTCGATCAATGCTTCCCTTCTGGATCCAAAGTGCAACCACCAGTTGGGCATGCTATTTATCAAGTCAGGTAATACCGGTACCTAGTCCCTGATGTTTAATATATTAATACTAAAGTTTCGTGCCATAGTAATATTACATAAAGGTTTTGTGCTTACAGGTCACACCCTAGGGTCCACATTTGGCACTAATAGTCGGAGCCACCCCGAGGCTAGAGGTGGAACGAGCCGCAGGAGAGTGGGCCGCCTCACGATTGCAAACTCGGCGATCGATCTGCAGGAAGATGCGGTCAAAGATGAAAATCTTCTTTGCGCATGGGCAGTGCCTGCCATTCAGAGAAACGCCGGATATGGTCATGGAAGATTAAAGCGACACCCCTCTTTGGAAGACAGCTTGTGTATGTGTCCTTGTCCCGGACGGAATTATGCCGTGCAAAAACAGTATACAGTTGTCTTCTTCAAGATAAAAGGGACACACTGTTATCTTTCTGCAGAACGCCTCCAACCTCACACGGCCTCGGCCTAGAGGCGGCTTGGAAGTGTGATCAGTAGTCGGCTGGGTCCTCGGTGCATGGGTGACGCTTTTCTCCACTTGGAGATATGCAAGTTCAAGTTCCCAAAATGTGCATTCTGCACTTGACAGCTGAAGGGCTCAGCTCGGAATGCGTCAATATGCATGATGAGTGCGCGATTTTGGATAAGGACCATGATATGGACTGTCAGTCAAGTTTGCAGGTGCACATACATTATTTGATACTCGAACATTCACACTGAAATTCCTCTTCCAAAATATTTCTCGTTTCTTATTCTGGCAATCACACAAGAGTTATGTCTGTTACCCCATTATTATCTGGTCAGGTAGCCGTTGTGACTGGCGGTGGCCAGGGAATCGGCCGAGCTGTCTCCCTTGCACTAGTCCGGGCAGGTGCCAAGGTGATGGTGGCCGACATCAATGAAAAACGCGGCCAACAAGTTGTCGAAGAGATCTAGGCCAACGGGGGAGAAAGCCACTTCGTTCACGTTGATGTGACAGACTCTGTTAGCGTCCAATTGATGGTGCAGAAGACTGTTGCTCAATTCGGGCAGCTGGATATCGCAGTCAACAATGCTGGCATCGGGCCCGAATTCGCTCCAATTTCCGATATGGACGAGGCAAAGTGGATGAAGATCCTCAATACAAATCTCTGTGGCACAGCTTTGTGCCTTAAGTGGAAGTTGCAGCAGATGATCAGTCAAGGCCGTGGAGGCTCGATTGTTAACTTCACCGCTGGGTCAGCCCTTCGCCCACAACCCACAATGGGGGGGGTTTATGTGGCCGCGAAGCCGGGGATCATTGGCCTAACGAAGGTCGCTGCTGCTGAGAATGGCACACACAAGATTCGCGTTAATGCGATCTCGCCAGGTGCTACGCAGACTGCATTGATGGACGAGGCTCTTGTACACATGGGTATCACTGAGGCCGAGTGTGCCGCTGGAACTGGGTATCTCAGCCGTCTTCTCCGGATGAAATTGCGAACGCAGTTACTTGCTTGGCATCAGAGCAAGCCTCTTACGTGGATGGCACCGTAGTTCCTGTTGATGCCGGGTTTGCCAACTGATTGCCATGTATTGGAGTATATATTCGCAGCACAACCAGCACCATTGGAAATACTTCTAAGTGCGGAATACGGAAACGGGAACACTCTGTTTTATTCTGTTACTCACCTGCATCATGAAGGACAGAATAGAAATGCCGAAATAATTACATGTTCAAAACCATATGCTTCAAATTTATTTAACAATCCCAACTCGAAAATTATTTGGAGTATTAATTGCGTCTCGACATGCACCACTTCACATGCGGCTTTTTACCGTTGATGAAACAGAGAAATCAAGTGCTTCTCGAACAAAACAAGAAAGCTCGTGCCTCATCTTCAAATCCCACTCCCAACTTGGTCAAGTAAGCGGTCGACGTCTACGTCAATTGATGCCCAAGTACAATCGACAACCTGGCCACGGCCGTCATCCCGTGGGCGAATCTGGCAACTGAAAGGTTTCGGAAGCAAGGTATTGGCCTCTTGGTGAATCCCCATCGATCAATTTTAACGCGCTCCCCATCCTTCTCATCATGTGTGACATCAAAAGCCCACTGCAATTGAATGTCGCATGAATGACCAAGCTGCATCAAGAGTAAGGGCTGCTTGATTGTGTCGGATCGAGGTCTCTCGGTGGTATTTTCGCAAGTTTCGAAATGTGCCACTCAGGGGGGCACGAATCAGTGGAGGGAAGAGAAGGAAAAGATCCGTGAGAGCTGAGGTCCATCAACAATTCCATTCTTGGTAAGTGGAGCTCGGTAGAGTAGGGATCTGCTAAAGTAGAGTACATGTATTGGCTCGGTCCACTGTGAACCTTGGCATTATCGTATTCTCGATATCAATGCTTGACATCTGACACTCTGAATTCTTCTCTGGATTCTTCTCAGAGTAAGGAAAGGAAGAAAAAAAAAAAAAAAAAAAAAAAAAAAAAAAAACAGGGCGGCGCCGTGTGGTTTCGAATCTCGAAGCACCGCATTTTCGGACCACCCCTGCGTCAGGACTGGAACACCACGCGGTCGTGGCCAACTTGAACTACCGCGGACTGGCGAGATATGCAGAGCAAATTTAGACACTTAACCCCCCTTCGCTAGTCTGATCTATTATCAGTCTACATCTGCTGCCGGAGGAATAACACACTATCCTTGGAAAACTTGAATCCCGTTGAGCTTAAAGCCTACACTGCATAAGGAATCCTATTAGACTTATCTCAATATCCCAATCAAGACACCAGCAGCTCAAACACACTGCCACGAGTCCTCATCCGTATAATTCCCCGGTCCAACATGCACATTCCGCCGCGGCCACCGACAATGCCTACGTCGATACTCAATCTTCGACCCAGGCCCATCAGCGAACTTCGCACCACGGACAGTCGCGGGTGCAACACCCTCCTCAACCCACTTCACCATAGCCATGAGCACGTTATCCTCCGGATCCGTGCCAGCAAAAGTATCAATACCCTGTCCAATCCCATAAGCACCGTCGCCATCGCCGCAGTGCGCCATCCCACTAATAGTGAAGAAGCGGTAGAACTCGTCCAGCTGGGCGGGCGGCAGACCCATCGTCTTCGCGACGTGGGCGTAGTACCACTTCGAGTCCTCGGAGCTGATGAGCTGGTCCTGCATGCCGTGGTAGTGGAGGACCTTCCCGCCGGCTTGTTGAAAGGGGGAGAGGTCGCCGTCCCAGGTTTGGATGTTGTAGGGGTTCTGGGCGAGGGCGCGTGCCGCGTCGTGGACGTTGAAGTTCTCGCCGCTCCACGATGGGTTGTTGTAGACGACGTAGCGGTACCAGTCTTTGCTGTAGGCGAATGGTTGTCCGTTGTACATGATGGGTGCGGCGAGGATTTCGGAGCCGGGCTGCATGCGCGGGTAGAGTTGTGTGCCGTTGATGCCGTTGAATGGAGACAGGACTTGTTGGGCTGTGTTGACTTGGGTGCTGGTGAGACAGTTGGTCGTGTTGGGGGTATTTGGTGCGCAGATCAGGGTTTCAAGGATGGGCTGGCACAGGTCTGGGTCCTCGATGATGCCGTCCCTTGCCCCGTCCAGAGTATCGCATTGCCGGAGGATCTCCTCGTGGACAATCCCCCACTCAGCAGGAGTCAGATACATGTCAGAAGAGGGCGACCCAGTGATCGGGTAGAAATGAGCGCTCCATGAAATCAGGTTGACGAAGTTGATTGCAGGTGCGCCAGCCACGACACCGTCAAAGTCATGAGAATACTTTTGGATTGACTTCCAACCTTGTCGCCCGCCAGTCGAGCATCCGAGGTAGTAGCTCTTGTTGAAACCCTCGTCGTAGAACTTCCTGGTAATTTCCTTGCCGACGACGACACCGGTATGGATTGAGCGGTAGGCAAAGTCCTTGAGCACTTCCGGGCGGTGATAGAACGGCTCGCCCGATGTTCCGTTGTGACCGTTGTTGGCACCGACCGTCGCGAAACCTAGCTGGGCAGTGTAGGCAAGATCGTAGTATTGGATGCCTGTCAACCATTAGCGTACGCCCGACGCACGTCTCATCGACTGGGACATATACATACATCCAGAAAGACCACCATTGCCGGTGCTGAGGAAGCGACCCTTATACTCTCGCGGGAACCAAGCCTCCAACGTTATCTCACTGCTGTTGGACGTGGCCACGGCCATAGCAACTCGGCACAGATCAACCGACACGGCTTGGTATGGTGCACCGCAGCTCGGGGCATTGTCAGGCAGAGACAGATTGGTTCCGCCCTGCACGAACTCGGCGAAATTGACCTTGACATTAGGGATGGCGATCTGGTCGGCGAATTGAGCACACTTGGTCTTGAAGGCTTCCTGGCTGGCGAGAGCTGTCGAGCCCAGGGCTAAAAGGGCCAACACGGAGAGTCGAGTCATGGCGAGCAAGTACCCCGTGAAGTCTCACAGGTACAGACGTCGCATGTGTCGACCACCTCATTCTATATAGCTGGGATCTACCCAGCGCCCCTGAGTAATCTCATCGCGTGGAGCGAAACGGAGACCAGTTCGGCAGATGGAGCGAAGCCGTTCCCGGGCACTGTTTGGGGAGATGAGTGACGGTCCTAGAAAAAGCCGAAGATGACCCGGTGACAGTGGAGATGATTGTAGATTTTATGAGAGTGAATTGGACAGAGAAACGGAGTTTAGCCGAGACGAGACAACGGTCGTGCGGAGAGAAGTGGAAGGGCGACGATCAGGATTATCCGAAATGAAGCCAGCAGATTTCCTTCAATAAAGAAGCACCGAGTCCGGGGACCCCGCAAAGTGAGAATACGGGGATGTGTTTTAGTTCTGCAATGGGTGAACATGGCTAGTGGTGTCGGCAGTTCATGATACACGTAGCCAGTGCCTCGGTTCGGAGAGTAAGGTCATAGTGAACATGTATGGTTGGAACGAGAGCTGGGTAACCCTTCTTCCAAAGAACATCATCAACAGCGAGGGTAATACCGATATCCTTGCTTGAGACATTCGCTCATGGAGAAACTGTTGTTTTATTCATAGTAGTCATTACGATTGTCACGCTCGAACAAAGCCATCCACCTTTTGGGTACAATGGGACACCTATACTAGACAAGACAAAGCAAGTCAACCCAACACAATAGCCAACAGCAACAAACCTGGTCATACAGCCACCCTGTCGTTTTCGCGTCCCTCCTGCACGACAACCTCCCTCCTCATGGCAATCGCATTCGGCTGCATATCCCTCACCAACTCGACCGTGTCATCTCCATCACTCTGTGACGAGCTCATCCCCGTCTTGACATGGGCAGAATAATTGCCCCGCCCCATCTCAATGTCCGAGTACATGTAATCGGTTCGTCTTCGAGGGGGGTCACTCCCAATCGTGTGCTGTGCCTCGTGGAGGTTGCCGTGGGTCGGTCGCTTGTGTGAGTATAGTGGCTCGATGTAGTGGCGGAACAGTGGTGCCAGTGCGGGCAGGCTGACGATAATCATACTGAGCCAGATCTCTAAGAAACTGACAAGGCCGATCATGTAGAGGCCGTAGACGAAGTCGGCCGCGGTCGCAGGGTTGAGGGTGATGACGAGACGCCAGATCATGACGGCGACGACACTGAGAATAATTAGCATCTGCGAGACTGACAGGTGAGACAGGCAGGTCTTACATCAAACCCATTCCGAACATGACCCCGATTGTGAGCTTATTGCGGAGAGACATCCGCAGCTTCCAGATGGCAGGGATGGGTAACAATGCAATTGTCGAGTCCAGGAAGATGTTCAATGTAATTGAAGCAATCTCCTGGATACTGAGAGATCGACAGCCTCCCCCTGGGACTGGATGCCATTGGTATGAGACGGGGTGGCACTGTGTGAGGAAGATGGGCAGGAAGGCGATGAAATAGCCGACCACCAGGCCGCTGACCGTCCAGACGAGGATGCGAATTGGACGGAATGTGCGAAAGAGGCTTGTATAGAGGGCGAGAATGGATAATTTGCAGCAGACGGTGCTCGTCAGCCAGGTCATACTTGTTCCGACGATCATCTAGAACGTGTCAGTATGGGGGACTCGAGAACTCTGCTATAGTTCAGTCGCACCTTAAATTGCACGTTGAGCTCCTCCTGAGTCAGATCGTCAGTATGTCCGCCCAAGCCATTGGAAATAGCCCAGCCATTCAAGGCGACCATGGTATCCGTAGAGATCTGAATCCATTTAGCTGGTATCGCAAAGCATGAACCGTGTCGCAGCATACATAGGCGAGGATCACCAGGTAGTCGCTCAATTGGAGGCTCTTGCGGGTCAAGTGGACCGCCCAGATGCGCAGGGCGATCACCGCGGTGGTGATGCCGGTAAACACGGCTATCCAGATGGACAGCCGGATCCCAGCCGGACTGACAGTCATGTTGGGAGCAGGAAGAACCTGAAGAGCGAGGAAGAAGGCATTGTACCAAGAGCGTTCAAATAAGGGCCAGCGGGCTAGAGCTGACCTGAGTGACTCGAGGGTGGCACAGTGCATGAAGCCAGCCGGGGGGTGGGGGATAAAATGCAACGGACCATGGAGACGGTGTTCGATGGCAAAGGATCCCTGAGGGTCTGAGGATCTTCCGATAGAAAGAGTCGTGCTTTGTCCTTCCTTTCCTTCTTCGAACTCTCTTTCTTTGTTTCGCAAAGGTTACACACGATGAACCCGCCACTGCCATCACTGACTTCGACCTGGCACAATGTGTCCTATCCAGCGATCTCGCCCTCTCGTCCTGAATTAAGCGCCGCGGGAAAGACGGTCGTCGTTACTGGTGCGGTATGTACTCAATATCTCATCCCTCACCCCTCACCACCTTGATCCCACCCGCTCATCTCATCTAATACCTTTCCAGGGAAGCGGAATCGGGCGTGCAACTGCTCTGGCCTTTGCTCGCGCCGGCGCAAAGAAGATTATCTTAATCGGGCGGAATGAGGCTACCCTCCAAGAAACACAGCAAACACTGGCCTGCGACAGCGCCGTCCACGCCGCAGACGTGACTGATGAGAAAGCCCTGGCGGAGGTTGCGGCTGTCACTGGAACGTGGGATATACTGATCCTGGCCGCCGGATACCTCGCAGGACCAGCATCTATCCGCGAGTCCGCCGTCGATGACTGGTGGAAGAGCTTCGAGGTCTGCCCTATCCGCCCCCTTTATTCCTGACTTTGTCAGAAATCCCCGAGCCATGCTGACCATGAGAGATGTAGACCAACGTGAAAGGGACCATGATCGCAACCCATGTTTTCCTCCCCACGGCTAATCCCACACACGCGGCGGTTGTCGCGCTGACGGCAGCCGTTGTTTTCCCGGCCGCCAAACTCACTGGCCTCTCTGCGTACATCAGCTCCAAACTCACCCTCATCAAGATGATCGAATTCTTGGCGGCCGAGAATCCGACCGTCTTCGGTGCAGCCCTACATCCCGGTATGATCGACACCAACATTCTACGCAGCTCCGGGGCAGACCCCAGCACCCTCCCCTTGGATTCAGGTAAGCAGCGATCAATCACCACCCACTGACAAGCTATCATCCTGACCTATATTTGTCCAGTGGATCTCCCTGCAGAATTCATGGTCTGGCTCACCAGCCCAGAGGGCTCATTCCTAAACGGTCGCTGTGCATGGGCGAACTGGGATGTGGACGAGCTCAAGTCCAAAGCATCCCAGATTCAATCCGGGTTGCTCTTGACTTCTGGCGTGTACGGCTGGCCATTTACCTCGACCTGATTCGCCACAGACTGCTGCAGGCCGGGTACAAACAATCAGATAGCGCAGTCTCCAATCTGCAGCTGCCAACAAGGCGCATGTTTCAAGCTGCAGCCTTGTCTGCAGGTATCATGCCATTCTGCATGCACAATAGATTAAGCGAGGTCCCTCATTTGTTATCTGCCAATCCATTCAATTCAGTCTGAGCTATCAATCTGGAAAGAGGTCCAACAATAAGCCCACGGTGATCGGGTCACAGCCGCCCCGCAGTAAGATGCCCACTGTCGCAATTGTGCTCCATTCCCCAACCCGGTTAGGGGCACATTGTGTCCCCGTCTGTAACGAGGGGTTACATTGCTGCTGCAGGCCGGATGATGATGTCCCACAGGTTCAGGTCATTTGTCCATTTACTGAATTTAGGCAATCAGCTGCCAAATCTGCCCAGAAAGCAAACAAGAGTATCTGCAGGTTTCCAGCTTGCATTAGGGATGGCTGGTCTAATACTATGTACTGTTTTGGGGAGACTACATAGTAGCGCCGGGATAGCCCCACTAGGACCCGAGGATCAGCCCTTTCTATTTCAACGGGCATGTTGATCAGGCCATCTAGAAAAAAGAACATACCCAGAAATCAGCCTTCAACGGATATATTCTACATTCTTCTGCGAATTGACTTTGAACCTGTTCTGGCATCATAGTGCATATGTTGCTCGACAGGTAGACGAAGGAGCATAGGTATCGGCGGAGTCTAGAGCAATGGGGCAGGATCTCCGTATAGCGTTCCCTCCACTTTGATTAATGTCCCGTCTAAACTCTAGGTCCACATATAACCACCAGTGAGTCTCATCCTTACTCGCCCATTCTACATATGATCTGCAGAAGGAATCTGCACTTTGCATGTCCAATTTCAAAATCAAGCTATCTTAGTGCTTATCCTGAAGACGATTGCTGACGCCCCCAATGAGACCATAGTTTCTCCAAGAGACGAGCCTCGGCAAGGAACCGAACCGAATTCCAGCCCCATAGTTGCAGCTCAGTCTCCGCGAAGTTCGAAAACCAACCGCAAGCGCCCTGGGTTCGACGTAAACTGGTCCTTCAGGTCACGCCACACCGAATCACCCGTCTCCCCCGGCGGAATCCTGAAACGATACTTTTGGACGAGTCGGGCGGTGATCAGCCGCATGTCGTTCATGGCTAGGGCTCGGCCGAGGCAGCTGTGGTGACCTGGTCAAGTCAGACACGGACGATGATATTTCTTGGTGAGAGTTCCTTACCTGTGCCGAATGGTGCGAACGCTGCTTTGTTGAGCACCATCTCGGGATGCATGTACCATCGCTCGGGGATAAACTTGTGAGCTTTTTCGAAGCAGTCCTCGCCTGTTGTTGTGGATTAGTACTGATCGGAGAGGAACAGGAATTTGACTTACGGCGCGAAATGCACCATCTTGGGGCGACCACGGTTGTCTCTGGTGGGATGAAGACTCCGCCAATTGTAACTCCCTCTTTCAACGTCTTCCGATTACCTCCAGTCGGCAGAGCAGGGTAGAGTCGCAAGGCTTCGAGGATCACTGCCTCCAGGTGAGGACAGCGCGAAGCTAGAGCTCGCGAGTCCGCCAAATTGATGTTTTTGATCTCGCGGAGAATGATCTCCATGTGGCGCGGTTCCTTGGCCAATTCATAGAAAAGGCCGATCAGAACAGCGGCAGTGGGCTCACTGCCTGCGACGATGGCGAGAATGCTGTCGCCAGTCAGCCAGGGAAACTGCTGGATGTTCTCCCGAGCATCTTGTAAGAGGTAATGAGCGACGTCGGGAACCTTCGAGGTCTTTTTGGGAGACTATAGGCACGGGTCAGTAAGTCCCATGAAACAGCTGAGATCGGTTCCCAGAAGACTCACCTTCAATCGGTCCAACATCTGACTTTCGCACCATGAAACCATACGAAACCAGTCGCGCAGAATCCCAATCCGAGGAAATAGCTTGAATGCGATGTGGATCATCCAAGGAACAGGGCTCAATGGACCAAGGAGAGACAATGCACGCTGCAAAAGAACGATGATATGGTGCCATTCCTGGCGGGAGAGCATGTTGAATGTACGGCTGAAGACAAAGTCTCCCATGCGATCAAAGCCAAGCCAGAAGAATAGGTCTCTCATGTCAGTGACACGGTTTGCCAAAAGATCAGAGTCAATGCATTGCTCCAACTGATCAACCAGCGGGATGATGCGTTCCTGGTAATGATCCAATGCTGGTAATGTTAGCTTTCAGCTTGTGAAGAATAGGAATCCAAGAACATACCTTGGGAAGTGAATCCCCGATTCCATTGTCGACGTCGAGCTCCATGTACCTCTTTGACGCGAGCAGTCACGAGGGACTGCTTCGGATTAAGCAAGTCGTACCAGTCCGATTTGACGCAGTGCCCCTGAGGGCCATCGACAGCCATGAACACATCAGGATGGTAGACCGTGATCTCGCTGGGACCTGGAAGGAGGTGAGACAAATGCTGAAGAAACTTTCAATGAGGTATACCTGTGCGGACAAAGTCCCCGTATTCATGATGTAGCTTTGCCAGGAGCAAGTAGTTCTGACGGTGTCGAGCCTTCCACGCATGCCAGATCTTGGTGATGCGGGCCCAGCCAGGACCTGGGAAGCTTTTGAGCCGGTGGAAGAAGACCCGGTAGATTACAATGCTGGAGAACATTGCCAGCAGGTACCCGGCAATTAGCCAGTAGGCTTTTGCCGTGACCAAGATCAGTGCGGCAGAGTAGACCAAGTGATATGCAACAATCTGGGGGGCCCGGACATGCCACTCACCGTGGATGAACAGTCCATGGTGGAAGCCTAGGCCAAGAGCAGCGCCCAGCAGGATGTAGACTAGAGCGTTCATGATGGTTGTGAGGTGAATTGAAGTGAAGGGGAAGGGGGAAGGCAACTTCTCATAGAGAGCCTCAAGTTGAAGGTGGTGGGGAAGAACAAGAGTCACCCACCAAGAATCTAGACGAAAGAGAGAGGCAACAAGTCACTATCAGAGTATAAAACCTTTCCTAGTCCAATTATTTTCCCCAAAGGCAATCAACCCACAGAAAACACCCAAAATCACAAAAAAAAGCTCTCTTCATACTTCACCTTCCTCTCGCGCTCAAAATGTCCGAAGCAGCTCCATTTCGGCTGGTGCAGCTCCCACTTCTGCTCTGGCTCTTCACGGAGAGCAACTTCTCTACCTTCGTCCTGCCAAACACAGGCTTCGGAATGCTTGCAGCTCTAGCTGCACCACTTCTGACAGACCGCCCCGGTCACCTTGCACTGGTGGAGCTGCTGTTCCGAGCCCTGCCGCAGGTCATCCTCTTCAACTGGGCCAATGTCTTCGTGTTTGACCTCGCCAACCAGCGCCTACCAGAGTCCAGACTCGAGGATCAACTCAACAAGCCTTGGCGTCCCCTGCCCACCAAGAAAATCAGCCCCGAAACAACTCGGAGGTTAATGTTGGCTGCTATTCCCGCCGCGCTGGGTCTTAGCTCGCTAATGCGTGTGGGAACCGAGAGCTCTTTCATCCTACTTCTTACCTGGCTTTACAACGATCTGCATGGTGGAGATGAGATCATCCGAGACCTTATCATTGCTCTGGGGTATGGCCTGTACCTGTCCAGCTCACTTCGCATCGCGATCGGCCCCGACTATCAGATTACCGAACATGGATACCGCTGGATTGCAATGATGAGCGGCATCATCTTGACAACGATGCAAGTGCAGGACCTGAAGGATCAAGTTGGAGACCGGACTCGAGGACGCAAGACAGTACCCCTCGTATTGGGTGACTCGGTTTCACGTTGGTCGATCACCGGGTTTGTCCTGTTCTGGAGCGTTGCGTGCACGTCCTTTTGGAATCTCCCCTGGTGGGCGTACTTTCTACCGATTGGTGCTGGGGTTTGGGTGGGATACCACGTGGTGAAAAAGCAAAATGATGCCAGGGCATGGCGAGTGTGGTGTGCGTGGCAAGTGGTCGTGTATGCTCTGCCCTGGTGGTCGATCTGGGATGTGGAGCGCAATTGATCACTGATGACTCTGGTTCAAGGATCCTAGTTCGATCCTGCTCTCGCCTTCGAAGCTTTGGCCCTGATCTCTGGAAAAGCTGTGATCTCGGTCCGGCAAGTTTGAATCTCCAAAAGTTCTTGACTTGACAATTTCGATACTAAGCTGAATCAATCAGACTATTTGACACCTTGTTTCATTCTCTCCTTTTCCTCTCGTATTGATGTGATGATAATTTATTCCTTAGGCTTATCACAGGAGCTACCGCAACTGGCGGCAATTGTGATGATTGCGTTTCACTTTCTGCTCAATACACAACACAATGGTTGGGTATGGTAGCCCTACTCCGAACATGAGTACCACTGTGTACACCGAGAATGTCAACAACCATGTGCAAAAGCTTATGTTGTCTTCATGACCGATGACAGAAAAATAAAAAGCCCTCCAGTTTCAAACATTCAGGGATCAGAACCTAATTAGTTTAGCTCGCCACATGGTCAGCTCGTGGCATTTCCCCACTGTTGAATTTGAGGGGAAACAAAGAAATCGCATCCTTCGACTATATAGCACCCGTGTTTACCTCTTTTCATGTTTCTACCTCTTTGTTACCCTGCATCTCACCCCTCTCACGTCTCACGTCTCACCTGTCACCAACACCTTCTTCGATTCTTCCATGCATCTTCCAAATCTGCTTCTCCTTCTCGCGCCCCTGGTGTTATGCATCCAGGCGGCTAGTCTCGCTTGTCAGGCCCCCAGCCCCTCATGCCGCTGCTTCCCCGGCGATGCTTGTTGGCCCTCCACACAGCAGTGGAGTGACTTCAACGCAACCCTCGGCGGCAAGCTTATCTCGATCGTTCCAATCGGCAGCGTTTGTCACACCCAGGGCGAATTCGGCTTCTACGATGCACAGGCCTGTGCCGATTTGATCTCCGACTGGGGGTTCCCGGTCACCCACTATGAAACATGCTCATCGCCCATGGCTTCCTGGTTCGCCAATTTCTCCTGTGATCCTTTCCTGAGTCCTAGTGCTGGTTGCAATATTGGTGGTCTACAAAGGTTTGCTGTCAATGTCAGCGGAGCCGAGGATGTCCAAAAGACCCTGCAGTTTGTCCGAGAGCATAATATCCGTCTTGTCATTCGCAACACTGGCCATGACTATCTAGGCAAGTCGACCGCGCCGGGTGCAGTAGCTCTGTGGACTCATCACCTCAAGGACATTGAACATCTGCAGTACACCTCTGCTTTCTACAATGGTACTGCTATGCGGCTAGGCGCGGGAGTCCAGGGTTTCGACGCTATGGCTGCAGCTCATGCGCAGGACAAAGTCATTGTAACCGGAAACTGCGAGAGCGTTGGGGTCGCAGGTGGCTACATGCAGGGTGGCGGTCACGGTCAACTGGCATCTACCTTTGGCCTTGCAGCGGATCAAGCTCTCGAGTGGGAAGTTATCACCGCCGCGGGAGATCACCTCGTAGCTTCCCCAAGCGAGAATGCCGATCTCTTCTGGGCACTCACTGGCGGTGGTGGAGGTACATATGCGGTCGTTCTCAGCGTCACGGTGAAAGCACATCCGGACTTGACTACTGCTTCGGCAACACTCACCTTCGATGGCGCCGGTAAGACTTCCCAATTTTGGGACGTCGTGCAGACGTTTGTGGTGGATAGTCTGCCACTATTGGATGCCGGAGCCGTTGCTATCTGGGCCGTGATGGGGTCTACCTTTAGCCTGACTCCAATTTCCCTACCCGGGGGTACTCAGGAGCAGCTAGAGAACGGCCTCGCCTCCACACTGACACTGCTCAACTATTACAACATTACCTACAGTACGTACCCACCCGACTTCTCTTCTGGGTCACTTGTGGATCCGCGGGCCGTGCCGAGATACTGACGCTAGCAAAGCATACGATATCCAGCAATTTCCTACCTTCTGGGACAGCTACGCTACGATGAACCCGCACAGCAATATCACCGAGGCCCAGGTCGGAGGTCGGCTGATGCCCCGGTCGGTCGTTGAATGTAATCCAGACGAGCTGTTTTCCACACTGCGCAGCATTGCAGAACAAGGTGTCGTGGTCTCGGGCGTTGCCTTGAATGTGTCTCGCTCAGCCGTTCCCAACAACGCAGTCAATCCGGTTTGGCGAGATGCTGCCATTTCCTTCGTCCTTGGAACGTATGTCCACCTCCTCTTCCTTCCTGTCTATAAATAAAGACTGACCTCGACAAGGGCATACAACTACACCAGCCGCAGCGCAGATCTGGAATGCCAATCTTTGATGACAGATGAACTCGTTCCCAGCCTGACAGCCCTCAGCCCGGGAAGTGGCGCGTATCTCAATGAGGCAGACTGGAAGCAGCCAGATTGGCAATCTGCCTTCTACGGGATTAACTATGCGACTCTGCTCTCGATCAAGAAGAAGTATGATCCTGATCAGATTTTCTACGCTCGCACTGCTGTCGGTAGTGATCAGTGGGTTCAGCACAATGATGGTCGTCTGTGCTTGGCTTGATGGCTTTGGTGATTGGACGATAATTCTCCTTCTCATCTCCTTTCTCTAGGGAGGTATGCATGCACGATATCTAGCAAGCAATGGAAGATCTTGAAATTTCGAATAAGAAAAGTAGATCGTGGTGCAGGTCAAAATTCATGTCCCCAGTTCCAGCTGATGATTTCATACACTGGACCAGTCGGTCGGTCTTGAATGAGTGCAAGAGGCGGGCCCGTAGGTTTTCTAGCCCGATTCTGACCTTATCTCTTAGTAGGTCCACTCCATCATTTGCAATCTTCTCCAAAGTAAGGTTCAGCTTGTCCATTGTCTCGCTGAGCATAACCATCGGGTCCTTGGATCGCATATCTTCGCAGGTGTGTTCTTATCTGATCTGTCATCGCATTCCTCGCGTACTCGATCAACTGATCAATGTCGATTGTCTTCCCCTTCGTATAGAGCCCTGTTGAATACTTTTAAGCGACTAGTTGATCTTGACACGGCCTTCCGGCATCGATGTCCATGAAGTCGAGCCAGTGATGTCAAGAGGCCATGTACCATCTCAAGGTTTTTGAGCCAGTTAACCCTTTCAACTGCCATGTGTTCAGACTTGGGGCTCCCATTTTCTCGCCTGAAACACGGAATATTGCTCCCATGTCTTGACATAGGTCAATGATATTTATCGCTGTGACAAGGTGTTTCATAACGAAGAGTGAATGATAATCCTACTGTCATCAAACTTGGCTGACTGGCCCTCTCCTCATTATAAGTCCAGAGTTTTCATTGTTGGCCTTTCTGTTTCTGAACTGAGGCACGTAATCTGGCTTGCATGATGTATTTATAGATCAATGAAACTAATCATTATGACAGGAGTGTCTTTACAAAAAGATAATTGGTACCTCGCTGCCGCCGTCAAACTGTGGCAGTCAAGTTGGGGTAAATAAGTGATTCAATACTATCGATGCTATATGGCATGATAGGACCGGAGGGCGCGAGCATTTTAGTCGAGAGGACACAGTCCAAACGGGGCTTTTTATCGCTTTCATCTCTGGCAATAAAGGGCGTTTGATGAAAGAGTGATTTGTTCATTCTCGTTTCGTGGCGCTCTGACTTCTCTTTGTGAGACATGATGGCTTGAACCTCGACTCTGATGGTATATTTGCGGCGAATATACCCGGATGGTTCGCTACGCTTTTCTCTGGGTATAGTCCTCAAACGAGCACCAACAAGAAAATGACTTCGATCCAGAAACTTATCGACATCCAATTCCCCGAGAAAATCGAAGCAGCATCGCGAAATTGTTCGAACTGGTGTTGACAAGGCCCGATTTCTACGGCCTGGAGGATGTCCTCCTCAGCCCGCTCAAACCTACGGAGCTCTCTCTGATCGCGCACTATGTTGGTGTTGAGTATGAATCCATCTGCTCAAAGAAGTACCTCAACCCGCTCAGGGACGTGGAAGTGAGCATGACGCTGTTCAACCGTCTCATGGACGAGGGACACACGTTGTTGATCCTCGGTGACGACGTGGAAATGATGATGGAGAGAATCAAGAATCCAGGCTCATACTGGTACAAGCGCGCGCTGGAAGCCAATATGGCGACACCTTCCGTGCGTGTAACCGCAGTGTGGATCGTGTCTCTGCCCCCTACGATGAACGACAAAGCCGGCTATCTGGAAGCGGTGAAAGTGAGATATACTCGGCCCGTCTCTGACAGGGCATTCCTCGAGATATTTGACAATGAGGTCCTGGTTCAGCCAAAGCGTATCCTTGAAGACATGTACCGGAAAGCGTCATCCTTGCCCCCTACCGACTTGAAGGACGGCCTGAAACAGTGGAGAATGAGGTCGGCCATGGAGCTGAAGCTTGTTGAGCTGGAGGCTCATCGAAACACCGGTTCTCAGGAGACCAGATGCAGGGCAGGCCTGGTGACTGTCTCGATCGATTGGAAGAAAGTCTACCCGGATTGGGAGTACGCCCCGAAGTTGAGCTACGTCAACGCCTCGAAGGACCCGCTCAAGATTGAATCGAGCGTGGGACATCCAGTGAAGAGCATCGACGAGTACAAGCGGGCCGTCGTGTTACACCAAAAGCTCAAGTTCCAACGTGAGGACGAACTATGGGTGGAGGACAAGAGCCCCTTCAAGCTCTTGTTCACGATACCCCACGACTTACCTACCGTTGGGGCGCCAAAGAAGAAGAAAGGAGGGCGGCTCTTCGAACTCTCCCTGACTTGGCATCATGCATGAGAGCGCCGGGTATGCAGTACACGGGCATCTTTGCAAGCATGAATCTTGGAATATCTTCATGGTTGACTATTCTTTTTACCTGACGACCGCCTATTTTCCTTGCAAGTGTATATACTGCTCGGCATTAGAGGATACCCGTGCCAATCTTGTAGCGAATAGAAGCTATCTTACTGTCTATCAGCGAGGAAGCGTTCGATACTCAATGTCGCAGAAGAAGACACAGCCACGACATGCCGATATACTCCTTCTCGTACCTTGGAGGGAAAACATGCGGCAGAAATGCCGGCCAACCACGAATTGAGTTGATCTGCAGAAGTGCTTTGGTATACTCCCAATACACTGGATACCAGTCGGCGTCTTCCCAATCTAATATTGCCGTGATTCGCCCATTCTCAACAAGTATATTCTGTGGGGCAATATCGGAGTGGGTGAAGACAATCTCATGGCCATCAGACAGTGCATGGCTTGTGTAGTGCCGTATCAGCTCCGGCACTGATTCAATAAGATCCCCGAGGATAAACTAATTGAGCTCCTTCTCGGACTCGAATGGTCCTCCTTGTATTGCGTCTTGAACTCCTATAACAGCCTTCCCGCGGTCAACGCCTCCGATATAGGTGCCTTTCAAGGCACGAAGCTGTGAGATGTAGTCGTGTAGTTCTCGTGCAATAGAGAGCTTCTGATCGGCATCAAGAGATTCCCAGACCTCATCGAGTCGCTTGCCAGGCATCCAGTCCCTGACGATGGATTTGACCCTATCGCCCTCCCGGTGAACATTGTGGACGCCTGGTACGGGAATCGTTGTGTTTGCTCGGATGAACTCGAGTGTCGCTGCTTCATGGGTGCGAAGGTTTGGCCCTGACTTTACGACTTGATTTTCGCTGATGCGAATGACCTTGCGGTCGAAGAATTCATGGATAATTGTACCCTCAATTATCCTCCTCTTCCTTTCCTTTATTTGCCTCTTTCCTCTCGGACATTACCACAAGCTCTCCAGTTGCTGTCTCTGGAAGAACGCCTTACGCTAGGCTCACTAGCGTGACGGATTAGACAGAGTCAAGGACACAGATTACAAGATCACAGAGCCCCTGCGTTGTGCACAAACAACAAGATTTCTGGAAGTTGAGACAGAGATTTACCAGGAGAGAAAGGACAGCGGCTAACTGCGAGGTTGAAAAGGTGTGGTGGACAATTTACGTGCAGGGGCGGAGCGTAGCATACCCCTGCATCCTAAAGAGAAAGTCGTCGGTTGAATGACAAGCTCCATGATGTTGAGGGCAAAGAACCTTGTCAAGCCAATTCGCGGGTGGACTCGTTGAGTTTTAATCTTGCATCTACAGTGCCTTTATCTCTCTCTTAATTTGTGTTTCCATGTACACAATGGGATAGCTTCATGAATGAATTGGGCGTAATTCTCAGCGGAGTAACTCTCAATGCCTATATGTAGTCCCATGCAGACAGAGCGCAGTTATCAAGAACGACCTAAGCACCACGAATCAGGTCCGCCGCCCGTTCGGCCACTGCATACACAGTTGCGATCGGGTTGGCATGGGGAATCAATGGAAAGACACTGGCATCCACGATGCGCAGATTCTTGGTGCCATACACTTTCAGCTCAGGGTCAACGACACCTCCCTGCTCACAAGGGAGCATAGCGGCAGTACCGCAGGTGTGGTGAGTGGTCAGCGCCGTCGCACGCAGTGTCTTCTCGATGTCCTCCAGGTCCTCCGGTGCTGGACCTAGTTCCAGAAATTTCTCAGCAGGCCCAGTTGTTGCAAGTTTGTGAAGACTCTGAACATGCCGAGCGAGGATCTTGATATCCAGGGTCACGGTGAAAAAGCCTGCATCAATGGCGAGCGCGGCTTCCGGGTCTGGGGATGTGATGTGCACTTCACCTCGTGAGAAGGGAAAGCTGGTAATGACTCCGGCCAAACCTAGTTCGGCAGAGCGAACGGCCAGGAACATCGACGCTGATGCCTCCGTTGGACTATCGATGATGGAGACAATGGCCTGTGCCGAGGGATGTTCAAAGCTTCGCGCGGCATCGAGGAGGCTTTCTTGATCATCACGATCCAACCGTACGAATGCAAGTGCCTTCAGACCGGGAGTGATTTCATTCGGCACAGAATTTGCCCGAAGCGGTACTGGCAGGATACTCATTATGTGATTCTGGAGGTTCATACCCACTCCAGGTACTTCGAGTACCAGAGGAATGCCCAGAGAGCTCATCAGCTCTTTCTGGCCCACTCCAGAGAGCTCCAGGAGCTTGGGTGTATGAAAGGCGCCTGCAGCCAGAATGACTTCTCTTTCCGCTTTTACTGTCACTGTCTGGCCATTGTAGACGAGTTCAACGCCGGTAGCATTAACCTCGTTCGAAGAAGTATCAAACAGAACTCGACTAACGGTAGCCTCGGTGACTATGGTCACATTCGAGTGAGTGGCTGCCACAGCGCCGTAGGTGCTATCCGCGCTGCTGCGCAAGCCCGATGTTGGATCAATGGTGGCGGCGTAAGGACGAGTTCCCGTTGTCTGTTCTTCTGCAAGAAGGTCGGTGGTGAATGCATAGCCCTGGCTAGCGAATGCTTCATTCCATGCTTGAATGAGCTGTTGTGAAGCTTCGTCCGCGAGAGCTGGATAAGTCACTTGAATCGGGCCGTTGGCTGGCGTGTTTTGGCTTGTATTGAGAGCAGGCTCACTCTCAGGCGATGTCACCGTGTAGCTCTTTTGGAGATAGGGTTTCAGTGTTTCCCAGTTCCAACCTGGGTTACCCAGTTTCTCCCAGGCATCGATTCCCGCTGGCGATGGAGGAACATATGCCAGTCCATTGATCGCAGACGAGCCACCCAGTACCTTCCCAGCTGGATGCTTTTGTTCGCGGTTGTCGAGGCCGGGCTGGATCGGAAACGCTGGTTAGCTCCACTCTGTTACACGGTAATCCAGGAAGTGCACGAACCTGTCGGACAATGTTCAACTTCCAGTCCAGATCAGAGCCACTTAGGCTGTGCCAGGCACCAGGGTTCTGGACCTGGGGATCTTTGGTGCGATCGGGGCCGCTCTCGAAGACAACGACGCTGATGTTTGGGTCTTCTGAGAGGCGGCACGCAACTACCAGGCCGGCAGTGCCGCCGCCGACGATGAGATAGTCTGCGCTTGAAGGCAGATTGTTCGAAGCCATGGTGATGATTCGAGGTGAGGAAAGTGAGAAAAGTGAGGAAGTGAGGAAGTGAGTAAAGTGAGGAAAGCAAGTGGGGTGAAGACCGGGGTGTTGACAAGAGAAAGAGCGTGGTCAGCTTTGAAACTAACCAAACCGAGGCAGAAACGCGTTCACTTTATCTCATTCTTTGCTCGATGGTTCACAGAGATCTTCAGGTTTGCAGAAGATAAAACCAAGATCACGACGATGGAAATTTCCGTTCTAGTCTTCGTGTTGTTATGGTCACCACATATATACCTCCAAAGACCCAGGATAGAATGTTGTATAGGGCTAGAAAAGGGACACATAGAAAAATTATAATTATATGATACACCCTTTCGTATATATAGTGTTTTTCCAGAGTAGACTAATGTCAACCTATCTCGCAATCTCAATTGACAGGCGACTCTCAAGAAAATAGAGTGGTGAAGAAGAAAGAAAAACAACAAAGGAAAGCTCCTATAGACTCTGCTGGAGATTCTGGGGGAAGTATGAAGTCATGCTGCCAACACTGCTAGACATTCTGTCCGGATAAACTTCATTTATAGATGTTGAACCGAGTCAATTGCCAGTAAACAACGGTCTGTGCTTGAGCCTCTTCTCCGCATGCGGGACTCGGACAAGTCTCCGCACTCTGTTGACTCCGCCGCAACTCTTTTTCCTCCGACAGCTTCCCGATCACCTCATTCAGGGGACTTCCTACCTGGTCTTATCAAGCCAGTCAGGCCGGTACCATTGACAATGTCAGCAGAAGAGAGTGAGAGACTCAGAGCGACCGAGCAGACTCCTCTGCTCGGTGAAGCTGACCCCGCTACCTCCGACCGGGCGGAAGAAGCACCGCTCGCCGAGGAAGCCAGCTTCAGGGAACTGATTGTGATTCTTGGGAGCATCTGGCTGGGCGTATTTCTGGCTGCCCTTGGTATGTGAGCCCCGTTCTCATGTGAATCCTGATCTAATCGATGTTGCTGCAGATTCAACGATTGTCGCGACGTTATCCGCACCCATCTCATCTTCATTCAACTCCTTCTCGCTGCTCTCCTGGCTGGCAACCTCCTACCTCATTTCCAATGCCGCATTTCAGCCTCTGAGCGGTCGACTGACCGATATATACTCTCGCCGATGGGGCCTGGTCTTCTCCAACGTCTTCTTCGCCGCCGGCAATCTGATCTGTGGCCTGGCAAAAACCCAATGGGCTATCATTCTGGGCCGGGTCGTAGCCGGTGTTGGCGGTGGTGGTCTCACGGCTATCTCAACATTTGTGACCTCAGATCTGGTCCCACTGCGCAAGAGAGGCATTTGGCAGGGCGTTGGTAACATCTGCTTTGGCGCTGGGATGGGTCTCGGAGGTGTGTTCGGTGGCTGGATCAATGACACGCTGGGATGGCGATGGGCCTTCTTGATTCAGGTCCCCTTCGTAGTGGTCTCGGGTATTCTGGTCGCGTGGAAGGTGAAAATTCCAGTCAAGGAGACTGACAAGGCCAGAATCAAGCGGGTTGACTTCCTCGGCGCCATTACGCTGGTCATCACCCTCGTCACACTGCTGCTCGGTCTCAACACAGGTGGGAACCAGGTGCCTTGGACGCACCCTATTGTCCTCACTTCATTGCCCTTGTCTGCAGTGTTCCTAGGCATTTTCATCTACGTCGAGGCGCGTGTTGCATCCGAGCCTGTCATCCCCGTGAGGCTCCTGCTCGATCGCACCGTGGCCTCTGCTTGCCTGACAAACTGGTTCACCACTATGGCGACCTTCGGGCTGCTTTTCTATCTCCCGCTCTACTTCCAAGTGCAAGGTCTGTCCGCCACTGCAGCCGGAGTCCGATTGGTACCGCAGGCCATTGGTACCTCGGTTGGTTCTCTGGGAAGCGGGTTCATCATGCGGGCCAGTGGTCGCTACATGATTCTGAACTACATTGTCATGGCGCTGCAGGTCGCATCAGTTGGGCTGATCTCTACGCTGACTCTCTCCACACCGGCATGGCTGCCATTCCTCTACTTCTTCCTGACGGGGACAGCATATGGCAGCATGCTAACCATTACTCTGGTTGCCTTGATTTCGGCTGTGGACCACCAACACCATGCGGTGGTCACATCGGCTTCCTATGCATTCCGGAGCACGGGCAGCACGATCGGGATCACCATTGCCTCAGCGGTATTCCAGAACACCTTGAAGATTGGCCTTTGGTCCCGATTTGGCGGTCGCAAACATGCCGCCGAGATCATCGCTCGCCTCCGCGACAGCTTGGACGAAATTCGCAAGCTACCTGGGGACTGGCGGCCAGGCGTGCTGGATGCGTATATGGATTCCCTTCGGGCGGTTTTCCTGACTCTGCTAGGCCTGACTGTCTTGGGTGCCTTGGTCAGCATTGCGATGAGAGAACACAAGCTTCACAACAACCTCGCCCGGCGATAAAAGATGAAGACATAGATGGTTGGATATAGTGTGGGGAAGATTGCGTTTGGATGACTTCAAGTTAGACCAGCAGTAGAAAATGATAGACCCCTTAGTCATGACTTCTTGGACCGCCACCTGGGCAATCACTTGGTCTCTGATTCTTTTCGTGCGCTTCTGCCCGTTTGTAACCGTCGAACGTCTCCAATTTCTGCATTTGCTCATTGGCGGGGTTCTTCTCCATCTGCTTGTTTCTGCTGTCGACGTTCTGCAGCTTCATCCTCTCTCTTCGACTGCCCGGAGTGGCGAGACGTGGCGACGCATTCCACCCGCATCTTCCCAAGAAACGCCAAAAGTCCGAATTCCTCCCCGACCAACGAAGGTTTCCTTGTACACCGCTTGAAATTCGACGAATCGACTGGTGACACAGAGATACAGTACTGTCGGGCCGTGGTACATGTGCGAGGTGGATTCTTGGGCTGTCACTTGTCACCGCTTCGATTGTCTGATCAACCAAAGCACAGCTCATGGATAAGAACTTGGAGCTCTTCTAGTTGGCTTTCTCTGCTTCTGTAACTCTCCGACCTACATATACTTGCTCCTCCTCCCTCCTTATCCTCCTGAGACGACTTCTCTCGTCTTGATCCCCCCGACTAGCGATAGCTTATCAGCACATTCTTCCATCTCCGCGCGCCCGGGCATGGCGGTTGGTTTTCGATCGGACCTCACACTACCCATAATTCAGAAAGGAAAAGCGGCCCAGGAGCGGAGAGACATGGAGATGGAGGTGGATGGCGACGGCGAAGAGACAGTGATAGGCAACAAAGAGGGCTATCGAGTATGCTCCGACAAAGCAGTCCGCGATGCGACGCCGCCACGCCAACGTCGCCGGCGACTCTTGCTCTCGACGGACAGCGTTTTCGCCGACCACGTCCTCCCCTCACTCGTCCAGAACCCGTATATCGAGCTGCGCTTGATCACCGACGAACCCTCGGCGCTGCTGGCTGGCACGAACAAAGTTCCGCATTACATGGACACGGTGGATAGCACGACGTTCGATAAGAAGACGGGCGCCCGGAAATGGCTGAAGGCGAAGACGGCCGAGCTCTGCGAGTGGGCTGATATGCTCTTGGTTGCGCCTCTTGACGCAGGCGCTCTGGGGTCGATGCTAGCGGGCTTGACGAACACCTTGACCTTGGCGCTGCTGCGCGGTTGGGTCTCGACAAAGCCCGTTATTCTGATTCCCGGGATGACTGTGTCAGAATGGGACCATCCATTAAGCACCCGACAGCTGGACGAGATCAACCGTTTCTGGCCCTGGATCCGCATTGTACAGCCCGTGCTCTGGAAGTCCAACGGGCCCGAAGATCTGACTCCCCTGCCGTGGGATGGACTCCGAGACCTGCAAAAGACATTGGAGACAGCGTTAGATCTGCCTCCGTGGGAGACATCAATAGCCAAAGCGGCCGAAGTGAGTGGGAGCACAAGCGCAACGCAGTCATCCTCGAAGCTGGTCTCTTCGTCTGCAAAGGGCGCTGACAGTATATCTGCCGCCGCACTTCGCCACCTGCAAACACACTGGCCGCACAGCGAGGGTAAAGTCAAGTCACTACCCTTTGAGCTCTGGCTCAATGTCTTCGAGGAGCAGCTAGGAGACTGGGAGATTGCAAAGGCCGTCGGCATCCCGACCAACCTCGCGGTTCCTCAAGAGTGGCAAAGCCATTTGCTGAAGATGTCGACGCCTGCCTCTCTAGAGTACACAATCCTCCGCGGTTCATTTGCCTCTATCAAAAAGCGAATCGATGCACTACCCCGGTGGAAGCCACTGTCTGACCTCGCCTGCCATCTCATTGTCAAATTCTCTCGCACCGACATTTTGTCTTATCTCACCGAAAAGCATTTGGATCTTCTATGGACAACTTCTCGTCTCACCAACATCCCATACCGTGCCTCGGCAATCTACGGCAATCCCACTGTCTTGACCTGGTGGCGCGATGCGCCCGCACTCCCGAACAAAGAGTACATGGCCGATGCGATGGACGGCGCATCCCGCGCTGGATTCCTCCATGTTCTCGACTGGTGGTTACACTCTGGCCTTCCGCTTCGTTACAGTGAACGCGCCCTCGAGTCCGCCAGTGCAGAAGGACGAGTAGCCGTTCTCGACTGGTGGAAGACTGCCTCTGCCAATGCTCCACCCCACAAGCCCCTTCCTCTCAAAGTAGGCAAGTCTGTCCTGCTCGCCGCGCAGTCTGGTCGTACATCTTCTCTCGCCTGGTGGGACGCGTCAGGCATTCCTTACAGCCATGCTGAAAGTGTTGCCCGAATCGCAAGCACGCATGGTCACGTCCATGTCCTGGACTTCTGGTTCCGTCTCAAGGGACCCAAAATGATCTTCGACAATCAAGTCCTAGTCGGGCCAACCAAGAACGGGCACGACCACGTCCTCCAATGGTGGAAGGATTGTGGTCTACGCGTCGAGTTCAAGACTTGCGATATCGAAGAAGCGCTCGAGGACGCTGTCTCCGGCGCTGATGGCCGTGTCCGCAGCTGGTGGGAACGGAACGGGCTCAACCTGGGCGTCGGCACCCGAGAGTGGATGAAGACAAAGGTGCTTTAATTGCATATGAATTTCTAGCCGGCTTGGCTTGGGGTTTGGGGTTTCCTTTCGGCTGTTTGAAAGCCTTGCATTTGGTGCTCATTTTTTTGGGCATGTTCTTGGTCCATGTTCTGTTTGATTCTACTCATGACACCGGACGACGCTGACCCATACATAATACCCATTTGAACATTCCATCACTGTCAGTACATTGGCCTCGGCGTCTTTCCGGCGCAAAGGAGATATGTTTCTACTTCTCATGCATCTATATCACAACTATCTACTCTTCTGCCGTTTCCTATCTCCGAGAATCCATTAGTTTACTCAGAGACAACATAAATACAGTGCCCCTTAAGATCCACGCATGGTTTCAATCATTCCCACTTCTCAATCCGCACATGCCTGATCTCCACATCTTTCACAGAGTCCTTGATCTTGCCAGATGCCGCAAGAGCACTGGACTCCTTAAGACTAAAGGAATCTTCAACCCGGTTCTTTCCACTAAGCACCACGAACTCCTCATCTTCTCCTTCCTTGTCGATTCTCCACCCTCCGCAGTAAGTGTACGGAGCAGTTGCACAGGTACCGAAGACCCTTTCGAACTCCTCTTTCTTGCTAGACTCCACAAAATATCTGCTTATCCCGACGACAGGTGCATCAAGAGGGATGATCATTTTCAATGGCTGACTCGTTTAGTCCCAACAATCCTGAATCTGATCATGATATGGAGACAAAGAAGGACAAACTCACATCCATATCTATATGAAACATCCACTCCACACCAACCTCATTTTTGAGCTGTTTCATTAATCCCTGGTTCGTCTCACCGGGAATCCAGTCCTCGTTGTGTTTAGCAACAGATTCCCATCCGCCAAGAACATAGAAGAGACATGGGTCTTCGATCTGGCGGAGGAAATGGAGTTGATGGCCCGAGTAGGCGGTTTGGGCTTTTTGAGCTTTGTGCAGTGTTGCTTTTGTGGTGTTTGAGAGGGGGGAATTTGGGGAGGTGAGGCTGAGGAGGGCGAGTTCTGTGACGGGCATTTGGGATGGAGTTGAAACTGAGCTGAGGGTCTGGCCATTAATGGGTGGGTTGATGGCTATCTTGTCAGTTGGTGGTTTTTATAGTCACGGTGGTGCCGTCAGGCAGCTGTTTGTCATGCGCGTCCTCCTCGTTACTATTTTCCTAATCGGGTTCAGGCTCTGCGACTATGTTGACCTGGGAATTTGTTAGATGATACCAGCTCCGTTTACGTGGACACTCGTTGCCTAGATTGATACGGCCTAATATGTACACCCTTGATATGTGGGACGGAGCACAGTCAACCTTATGCTGAACATGTAGATCTCTAATTGAGGTGCTGTCGGCCGTAAACGAGTATCTGACTACTAGTCGATGAACCAGTTCACTAAATGCCCTGCTGTCCCACCTCAAGCTGTATTTGATAGCAGAGAGAAGGTTTTAGGCAGGACTGCGAGGAAACGGATGCTTGTTGGAAGAAAGATATCCACATGAATGCGCCCACTTAGCATGTGTACGGGAAGCAAGTTGTTCCAAGGTTGGCCAAAACCACACCATTCGGGTATTCCAAGACTGAGCCAAGAGTAAGATAGGAAAACAAATCCATAGACCCAATAGTCAACAACGCTTAGCTTATACCTCTTTCCTGCGAGGCTGTTAGACTAGAAACACACCATCAGACGGACAGCAACGTACCAAGTGTACCCAGTCTGCTCAACCGCAGGAGTCTTGATAGCATTCCGATCTCCAAATGGGTTATCCTCGTCATCCTCCAGTTCCGACTCCGTCTCACTTTCACTGTCAAAGATTTGCCGAGTATGTTGAGAGGACGAAGCGACTGGGAGGCTGGTGGGTCGACTTGGCCGCGGCGGCTTGGGCGGGTTGATACTCAGGCCGTTGAAGCTCTGGTCCATTTCTTCTTCAATTTCGGCCTTGGACCTCCAATTGCCGGATAGCACATCATCATCGCTGTCGCTGTCGTAGTCTACGCTCTTGTCAAGCACCTCGAAGGCCATCAGAGCTGTCACTAGTTCCTCATTGGCGTGAATCAATCCGCCGAGGAACTCCTCGCTTTCGATATGTTGGATATAGCGCAAGATCTGGTGACGGAGCTTCTTGCACTTTTCGAACCGGTTGATGCATTCGGCATCTTCGCTTACGCGAGTCGTCTCACGATTGACGAGCTTCAATGCGTTCAAAAGATTCGTACTGGCCACGGAAGCTGCCGCCAGCGTCTGCAGGATTTCCGGACGCTCACGCTCAAGGTTGAAGCTTCGATTGCTGATAGAGAGCTTCTTCGACTTGTCCTTCTTTGTCTTGCTGGACTTTTGCTTCGGGTTGCTTAGAGTTTTGGCGGGGCCATTTCCTGCAGACACAGACACTGTATGTCCCATGGGCGGCTCGCTGGTGTTTGCGCCTTCTCGAAGCACCTTGGCCTTGGCTTGGGTGGCAGGCTGTTTGCGTTGGGGGAGCTGTTTATAAAGCGCAGTGATCTTGGCCATCCCCGGCGTGTTCTTGTATGTTGTCGCCCATTGTCCGAACAGCACCTTGCACTTTTGTTTTACCAACGGGTCGGACACCGGGTCTGTGCCTGCAATGCGCAGCCGTTCCAGCAGCGGCTCGTCTGCGAACTCGCGCAGGAACCGATCCCCCGCGTTCTGGATGAGAAAGTCGAGGATGGTGAGAGCTCGTAGTTGCCGATGAAGGTTACCGTATTTCCTGATCGTATGAGCCATGTTCCCTATATTAGCCACCAACAAACTCACAATTTCTTGCGGAGAGCCCGGCTTGCTTCTGTCGGTCCACTAGCCTGAATGCGAATGACCTCGACCAGGTCGACAATGCCGCTTGAGTCTTCCACTTCATACTGCTCGCTTGTGAGAACCTCTATCTGCACGGTCACTGCCGAATACGGTTTCTATGGTTGGTACAGGCCATGTTAGCGGCACATTACAAGACACATGTCTCCCCGCAGTCGACTTACCGATGACTGAAACATTATGGGCGTTGGTTTGCGGGAACGGCTTTCTCAATCAATAGTGAGTATGTGAAGGATCCTCAGCAGTAATCACTGTAGTAGACCAACCTTGCTCAGTTTATCGCACACCTCGTGCCCTGGGATAACGGCCGTATCAAACCCCGCACGGCTCGGTCTTGAAGGGTCCACCAGAACGAGGAACACCGAGTGTAGACGGCACGATCACAATGTCCACAGAGCTGAATAATGGAACCCTAGTGCTTTCCGGCTCGAATGAAGCCCGAACCCAAGAGGTTGAGGCTGGTGTGGTCGATGTCGCGTGGTGACGGTGACGTCGGAGGCCGCAGGGGATTTGACGCTAATCGGCAGGCCGATCAACGGCTTCGGCGAGGATTCTGAGTGAACTTGAGGGTGGACACACTGCCTCAATCAGCCAGTCAGAGATGTATGGACACAAAGTGAGAAGAGAGACAATCACCAACACACCAAGGACTCGACAAAGATGAAAATGAAACAGCACGAATTGCTCCCCGTGACTGGCAGTGGCCCAATGCGGTTTAGGGCGGGGGTGGACTTTTAGCAGCACGAGACGACAAGAAGAGTAATCGATACGAGAACTACTAGAGAGAGCAGCCGTTCAGCACCTCAATTGACTCGATTTCATGATCGTTGAACAAATTGATCAACCTCCCCGCTCGAGCTTAATACGTGTCCTGTCCCGCTTCTTCCTCTGCTCCACTCTCATCCTGGCTCTCAGCGTGGCCCTGAAGACCCGCTCCCGTCTCGCTCTCTTAATCCCGTCCTTCTCTCACCCCTCCCCCTCTTTCCCTTCCTCCTCCTACCACCACCCCGCAATCATGTCTTACCAGCAAGAACGCTACATCGCCGAGCTCGCCGTCCAGCGGGCCTCCATCCTCACCCAGAAGGTCTTCTTCGAGAAGGCCAAGGGCACCGTCTCCAAGGACGACAAGTCCCCCGTTACCATTGGCGACTTCGGCGCCCAGGCCCTCATCATCCAGGCCATTCGCAAGAACTTCCCCAATGACGAGATCGTCGCCGAGGAGGAGGCCGAGGAGTTGCGCCAGGACAAGGCCCTCAGTGCCGAGATCTGGCGCCTTGTGAAGGACATCAAGCTGGAGGATGCGGAGAGCGACAGCGTTCTGGGCGGTCCCCTCGCCAGTGAGGAGAGCATGCTGGAGATAATTGACCAGGGCAAGAGTGCCGGTGGCGGCAAGGGCCGTATCTGGGCTCTCGACCCCATTGACGGCACCAAGGGTTTCCTGCGCGGCGGCCAGTACGCCGTCTGTCTTGGTCTGATTGTCGACGGCGACGTCAAGGTCGGTGCCATTGGCACCCCCAACTTGCCTGTTGACGATGCCGCCACCATCGACGCCAGCACCGGCGCCCAGCAGACCGACTCCTCTGCCAACGGTGTCCTCTTCTCCGCCGTCCAGGGCGAGGGTGCGAGCAGCCGTCCTCTGACCAAAGGTGCCCTTGCCCCGAGCAAGTCCATCTCGATGCGCCCCGTCCCTAACATCGCCGAGGCCGTCTTCTGCGAGGGTGTTGAGGCTGGTCACTCCGCCCAGGGTGACAACGCTGCCGTCGCCCAGCGCCTGGGAATCACTGGCCCGAGCGTGCGACTGGACTCGCAGGCCAAGTATTGCTCAATTGCTCGCGGCGCCGGTGACATCTACCTCCGTCTCCCTGTCAAGAAGGACTACCAGGAGAAGATCTGGGACCACGCTGCCGGTGACATTATCGTCCGTGAGGCCGGTGGCCAGGTGACCGACATCTACGGCAACCGATTGGACTTCAGCAAGGGCCGGACCTTGGCTGCCAACAAGGGTGTCGTCGCTGCTCCCAAAGCTATCCAGGACCAGGTCATTGACGCTGTCAAGGTGGTTCTGAAGTTGTAATGTTGCACCTTCTTTTTTGTGTTGCCCAATGCACTGAAGTGACGATTGGGAATTTGCTAGGGTCACGTTTGATGCGTCCAAAGTTCATTTTGTGATACCACGTGGAGGAGTCAAAGCGAAGGTCGGGATTGGGAAAAAGTACATATTTGACGAGTGAGATAGAGTATAAGAATACACGGAACAAAAAATGCAATGCTCCAAGAAAGCATAATAATGCGCCCACCGCTCATTTGATCTTCTTCGCCTTGAGCTTGATAGTCTCCCCATTGACAAAGATACCCTTGCCCTTATACGGCTCCGGCCGTCTCCATTCCCGAATCTCTGCTGCAAATTGCGTTACCAGACGCTTATCAACACTTTCCAGTAAGATGCGAGTCGGTTGCGGCGTGCTGGCCTGGATACCCGCGGGAATGGGCAGCTCAATGGGATGCGAAAAGCCGACCTTCAGGGAGACGAATTGTTGACCTGGGAAGCTGGCCTTGACGGTGGTTGCTTTCGACTCGATGGTCGCCCTGTAACCGACACCAACTAGACTGAGGACACAGATGTGGCCTTCTGAGACGCCAGTGACGTGGTTCTGGAGGAGAGCGCGTGTAGTCCCCCACATCGCACGTTGATTCGGCATCTCGGGGTCTGCAACGGACAAACTGGCTTTCGAGGCGGCAGTATCGTGGTTCACATCGAGAAAGGAGGGGATCTCAAGGGTCATCTCGCCTGCAGAACAGCCCAACACGTTAGTCTCCGGCACCTAGCTCCCTTCGGGGGTCACATACCCTTTGGACCCTTGATGTGCGCAGCCATTTTGGGAATATCCTTCCCCCGTGCTCGGGACAAGGACTTGGGTAGATCAACGAGACTCAATGATACTTCGGGGGGAATGGAGATGGCGGCGCCTCCGACTCGGGATTGCGCCGGGGATGTTGTCGAGAAGCATTGCGCACGGGATGGGGAGAAGGCGGGTGTGAGGAAAAGGGGTATTGAGCCTCGCTGGAAGGGCTCGCGGAGGAGCTGCCGGGCGCAGCGTTGAGGTAGACACGACATAGTGTTGGGATGTTTGATCGGCGTCGCTGCGGACTCGATGATTTTGTCCGAGAGAAATGCAGTCCTGATCGGGTTAGTCCACACGTGATATGTCTGTTGTGGCCTGATGTATTAGGTGTCAGTCTCCACACTATGCAGCCGATTCCATTTGGGATTGCTTCAAATGTGATGGAATAGAGTGCTGTCTACTATGTGATTTCCTTCTTTTCGCTGAGATTATGATGATCAAAGATTTTGAAGCGGGATGGTCAATAACCTCAATGTAGAGAGGCATGCCCTAAGTTCACTGAGGCGAAGATCGAGTAAAGAAATAAGTGTGTCGAAGCGAGATGTAGTGCTCACTTTCTGCGAAACAGCATACGTTTGAGCTTACCAACTGTTCAGTTTTCAGCAGTTGTTGTGACTTGGCGACATCTGAGTGACTGAACGTCGAGCTTTTGCTTCCCCAACTCCAGACCTTCCATCTGCCTCTTCCTCTTATACTTCTTACGACGAGCGCGAGCGCCGATTTCGAGTGACTGATCAAAACATTATCTGCCAGTGACCCTTCAGTGGTCTGAAAGGGGCAACAACAATGAAGTGGCTCGCCTCATCTCAGGTACGCGTCATCTTGTGCCTCTTCGCTGCCGCATCGGCCCTCAAGGACTCGAGCCGTATGAGAGCCAGAGAGAGGTAAGTGTTCTTCCAGAAAGCAGGATGCTCCACATGGCTGACTGGGAGTGCAGTACGACAGCTTATGCAGGAAACCCTGATGAAGTCAGCGCACTCTCCCACTTGGCCTCCAAGACCCGACAACAAGACGCGATCTTCTCCGAGGCAGTGCAGCTTCTTGACTCTCTTAAGACCTCACCTTCATGCAATCGCATCGCAGCAAACAAGTTGGTGACCTCGTGCCAGGAGTTTGGTGGGAAGGGAAACACGGACTCGGACACTCACGAAACACTGGATCGAATCCGATCAATATATGCTGCTCGCCTGGCAATCTGTGAGCTTGATGGTGCGGGCGCCTCAGTGCCCTCGCCGTGCCTCCCAGTGACAGCAACTCCCTCAACAACAAAGTCTCGCTTCAGCTTTACAGCAAGATTCAAAGCTTCCGACAACGGCACGGACATCGTTCCTTCTGAACTGCTTGAACAGTGCGTACGAGCGCTGGAGTCCCGGCCCAATGGTGGACTTCTTACAGCAACAGTCGACAGAATGCAATGGTCATCTGTCAGGCTTCACGATTAGAAGTTGAGCAAGAGGAGCTTCTGAATTTGCATCGGTCTATCCTCAAGAGCAGTGTCAAATTGGATGAAGGTCTTCAGGCAGCCATTCGCGATGCTGCAACGGAGGCCACACAGCATCAGGCCTTTGTTCAAGCTGTTCAGACCCTGCAGGAGGGACTTCTCCGGGACGTCGAGAGAACTCAATCTCTATTCCAAAGGACATTTGGGAAGCTTCTTCATGAGGTCCAAGCTGGTATTGACACCGTTGTTGCTGCAGCCAATGTAGCTTCGAGACAGGTGCAGACGGAGACTGCAGTTCTTGAGCGGGTATGACCCATATGAGCGCTTACAAGTTCACACAAACTGACGATGCTATAGGACATTCGGAATGCGACAAGTCAAGTCAGTTCATTGCAGGATGTTCTGCAAGCGGTGCATCAAGAAGCTGTCACTCGGGGCCTTCAAAGACTTCGAGCTCAAGAAGAGCATAATAGCATCTATATGAGATTAGCATCGAATTTGCATCTTTCACTGGAGTCGCTAGCTGAGACTGATATAACCCGCCTCTCAGAGAGAGTGGCCAGGTTCGACGCCTTGCTGGTATGGTTTGTTCGCAATGAAAAGGACGAGAGATAACTAACCGAGACAGGAATGGCTCTCAAGCCGGCTGGTTCTCATTCTTGAGCAAGAAAGCAGCATGTCCGAGGTAAGCACTCTCTTTGAGATATTCCGAAGCTGCTTGCTAACCATCACAGCGACTACAATATATGAAAGCCGCCCTGCAGACGTCACAAGCCAAAGCGAACGAGTTGCAACAGGCACAACGTCTTCAAGCACAAGCTTTGGCTGCACAATCCCAAGCCCAGCAGATGCTGTAATCCAGCGCGCAGGTGTCACAAGCCTTGCTGGACAAGGCTACTACTTCAGCTGCCAATCTACACGCTCTCATCGACGAGGCAGCTACCAGATATAAACAGACCCCGGGATTGAATTTGGCCGGCACATCCATCTGGCCTATGTGTCTAGCTTTTCTTCTTGCAATCGGTTCACAGAATCCCAAATTTGCAGTGAGCATCTTCTTTCTGATTTTCGGTAAGTGTTGGGCTTGGCCGGTGACAAGCTGTCTGCTAACGACTTTTGGACATACAGGGCATTTGACGGCCACATGGTTTCTTCGATTCTTCTATTTATACGACATCCCATGCTGATTATTGACTCGGCATCTTATAATCTGCAGCTTTTGGATCTTTAGTTATAGCAATGAGATACCCGTCTTTTCCATATACAAGAAACTCATCTCACGATGCCCATCTTCATACACCTCAACGTCTCAGATAGATCATCCTAAGCTTAAGTCATTGGTGTCCGTTGCGTTATCCATTAAGCGCCCGGCCTATAAATACCATCATCACCTTTGTGTTTCATATAAGCCCAAGCAAATGAGAGCCAGCACCGCCACACGAGCTGTCAGTGCCAAGATGGGACCCGACGGGACGGCCCAGATGGAGCTGGTCTGGCCAATCAGAAGCCTGAAAATGCATACTATTTATCTTAACTCGGACGTCGCTGAACCCCTGAACATTAACGAGCTCAAAGAGAGGCGCAAAACAATATACAAAACTCCATTTTCGCAGGCCGTGAATTATTTGACGGGGTGTCACGTGCCCCTTCGCTGGCGTTAAGAGCACGAGGTTGTGGCGTTCACTTTCTTCCACTCCCCAGTCTCCCTCCTCCGCCATATCTGAACATCCTCATTTCCATCAAGCTCATCTTCAACCCGTCGAAATGCCTGGTGTCCGTAAGTATCCTGCCTGCTCATATAAATATCTCCCGTTTGATCGTGGAAATCTACGAGTTCCCCGCACTGACTCGGACTAGCTCCCGACGCGTTTGCCCAGGTCAAGAAGGGCCTCAAAGCCATCTTCCGCCGCAAGAAGGCGAAGAAGGCAGAGGCCCAGGCTTCAACTGAGGAGCAGTCCGCCCCCGCTGCTGCTGCCACCACTTCTGGGGAGACTGGAGCCCCCGCTACCACCACTACTGCTGCGGAGCCTGCTCCTGCTCCTGCTGCCGCTCCTGCTCCCGCCACCGAGTCTGCGGCCCCAGCTGGTATGAAGCTGTCCTAGCCATCATGATTGCTTAGTGATTAACTCAACGACTCAGCTGCTGAGCCTGCCCCTGTCCCGGCTGTCCCTGCTGCTGCTCCCGCTGCTTCTGCTCCCGCTGCCGCCGCTCCTCCCGCCATCGACGGCACCGAAGTCGTTGAGGTCCCCAAGGCCGACGCCCCGGCTGCCGCCCCGGCCTCGGCCACCCCCGCCGAGCAGCCCGCTGCTGCGGCCAAGCCTGGTTAGATTCCCATCACCTCTAGCCTCGAATTGGCCTTTGTTCGAAGATACTAACGCGCCGCAGACGAGCCGGCCAAGTAAAGCGGCTGCAGCTCGATGCCGCTGGAGGTAGTGTTCATCATACTGCCTACCTCCAGCGGCACGATGTGGACCGCCTCGCCGTCGCCAGCAGGCCCTTTCCAGCACTCTCTGCTCTCTTCTTTTTGTGTTTACAAATGATGTTAATACCCCTTCGCACGCGGTCCGTTTACCGCGTGCTTGCAAATGATTACTTTCTGAGAGCAAATCCGTGTGCCATCTCTTATTCGTAGGGTATCATATCAAGTTTACTTACATCTAGCTCCATGTTACTCGAGCTACTCGTCTCCGCCAGAGGAAGCGCCATCCACATCAGCCATGTGGGCATCCCCACCAGCAGCCGCCGCCGCCGCCGCCGCTTTCTGTTCCCGCGCTTTTTGTCGACGCTTGATCTTCCGCTCGCGGTTCTTGCGATTCCGCTTCTCGGCTTCGGTTTCTTGGGCTGCTTTCGCTATCTCAGCCCGCTTGCGCAATTGGACGCGCCGCTTCTTGCCGGGCTTCTTTCGAGACTTTGGTGATTTGGAGGGTGGTGCGCCTTCTACCACGTAGACTGGGACGTCCTTCGCCTTCGGGGGTAGTTTGGTTTGATGGCGCTTGAGATGGATCACTCGCCATGGGAGATGGCAACCGGGCTAACAGGTTTTAGCATAGGATTCAAGGTAGTAGTCAGTGGTGTAGACATACCCATGGCTGTGACTTGGCCCATTCGGTCAAATGTTCTCCGCTGATAGCCGTCTCCTCGAACTGACGCCTTCTTTCTGCTTGCAGGTCTTCATCTTCAGGCTTCGCATCAATCCCCAATAATGAGGGCGTAGTAAAGTAATACTGCCATCCGCGAAAAGCTCGGATAAACCGCCCTTGCGACGGGTCTGTATTAGGCGTCGGGGATCGCAATCGAATGCGCAGTTTCTGTGTAGCTCCGTCCTTGCTCGTACTCTCTGATCCTTGCTCTGATTTGTCTGCATCGGGCTGCTTTTGCGTCGGGGTAGTTGAGTCTTTTGATTTGGCTGGCGCACTGAACAGTCGAAATTCGAACTCTTGCTCCTCGTCTTCTGCGTTGCCATCTGCAGGTACATTGGGTTCCTGGGGCTTTTCTTGCGCTGTGGTAGAGCCGATTAGACGATCAAGATCTAACAGCTTCCCTAGCCTGGCGCGGGCATCTCGTATATCTGATTCATCGACTGGGGATGGGGACCGTGAAGAGGCTGGAGACTGGACTTCATCGCGACGGACGCTTCAATGCCTAATTAGCATCTAGAAATATTGCAAGACCATTATGGTAAGTATACCGTTTAGCTTCAGGCAAGTCAAACATAGTGACCGAGTATCCCAACAAGATGATCAAGTGAAGAACGATGATGTTCGCAGGCGGCAGAAACCCGAGACTCAAGAATTTCGAGGCGGCTACTTCCACGCTGCGGCCACGCACGACTGTCTTATCGATGACATCGCACGGATCACCTCCCCAGCCTCAGATTCACTCCTCGACCTCTCGTTCTGAATCTTCCACACTAAAACCCACGATCCTTTCTTCCGTCTATCTTGCATTATCTACACTCCTTACTGCGCTCTATCCGGGCTTCCGTGCGATCATCTCGGTCATCGCTCCTGTCGAGGGGGGAATGGTCCCACTCTGTCAATAATTGGGCTGCTCAGTCCCTCGTGCCTGTCGCATCGCGTCTCCAGATTGGAAAGTCGCTCGCGCAGCCAGATAAATGGGTGTCTGTGCTTCATGCCTGGGTGGCAACCGCCACGAGTCGCCAGAGGTGAGTTCTCAGTTGCATTGGCGGGTGCAGGGAGAGTGGATGCAATGTTGTTCTGTAATGCGTTGTGACCTCAATTTGATGCGCCAGGCTTGGATGAGACTAGACCCTGCTAACACCTCTCTCCAGCCTGAGTCCTCACGTCTACTGGACGATGACCCCTACCAGGCTGGGTATGGCTACGGCGCCCTGAATCATGCCCACCATATTCACCAGCCGGATCCGGAGTACGTAAGGCGTGAGCGGGAGGCGCTGGATGCAATCTGCCAACGGACATCCGAGTGAGTAACCCCAGCAATAACATCTACAAACCACTGTATCTAGAATACCGTACTGATCATTTACTCTATCTACAGCTCCGTCATCGACATCTGGTCCCTCCAACCACAACCACACCTCCAGCCCCAAGCAACCCTCCAACCGCCCAAATCCACCTCAGCATCCCCATCCACAGAAGAAGGACACTCCCAGCTCACCGTGGTAGCCGACAACGCCTCCCAAACCAGCCGTCCCGCCTCCGGCGGCACAGTGCCGAAACACTGGGGCGAGGTCGTAGTGAACCCGAACAAAAAGCGCTCCCGGCCCGACATGAAGGCCAACGAGACCAGCCGCGATGTCTTTGGTGTTTTGAAGGTTACCTGAGCATTGAGTGGGTGGATCATTCACCCTGTACCTGTTTTGCATTATGAACACGATGATGGACATGAAGGTGCTGGCTGGATAGGTGCGTTTTGGGGGTGGACAGATTCCGTGAAAGACTGTATGCGCCGTTGTATTCTTGACACTCTCTGGTCTTTTTCCCTGCCGGTGCTACATTCCCCTTTTTCTTTTTGCATGGATCGCCGGTCGACTGTTGCACATACATAGCCACTCACTTGCTTCCTTTCCCTGGCCTGGTTACACTTGGAGGGTTTCTTAGCATTGAAAAAATTTCATCGTCTCTTTCTACTTCTTCATCTTTAATGTATGAAACATTATTCAGAGGAATTCCTACCCTCACTTCTAGGAAACTGTAGGTTTCTAGGGTGTACAGCCATGAGACTGGAGAACTGGATGATGTTCTTGAATTTGGTAAAGAGATTACTTCTGAAAGTATATGCTTTATGGGTCTACAACATCTAAACTGGGAACGATAAACCAAAAGGTCCAAGAAATGCTATTCATTGGTGTCTGCTAAGAGCCCAACTATAAGCACCAAGCACTAAAATTGAATAGCATTGGCATGTCCCATCCTTGACTCCATCAGACCCATCGCATATGCTCAAGTGCACCAGGAAAGCAAAGAAAGAAACCAGAGAAAGGAAAATTGTTGAGGGGAGAACTCCATGGAGATGAAACGCCCGCTGATCCAGTTTCCGTGAGTGATAAGAATATGACAGGTGGAGATGCAATATGTCCGTATCCTGGGGGAGATGACATGACGGCCAGACGAGGCCATTACACATCATCCATGGCGCCTGCAGGCTCTTCGCCACCAGATTCATAGCTGCCTGCTGAGCTGAGCTCATCCTCAGATTCGGTGTCTTCCCCTGCTTCGTCCACGGCTTCCTTGCTGGCATACTTGGAGACGTATTCTGCATGACATTGTTAGAGACGATATCCGACGAAAGGTTTATGAGATACGACGAAAAGAACATCGCGACATACCTTTCACTTTGGCCTCGTATGCTTTGGGTTCCCTCATCATCAACGCCGCTGCTTCACCGTTGAGAGGATCCGATGGGTTGGGATAGCGGAGAAGTTGCGGCAGGAAGACTTCAAAGATGTTGATCATGTCATACATGGGAGACCATGTTTGATTGATCACATCAAGACAGACAGAGCCCGAGCTGCACAAGGGTAGTTAGTATGGCAGATCAGACATGCTGCTTGCCGGAGCAACTCACAGCTCGTCAATGTTGGGGTGGAAGATGCGGTTGACGAATCCAATACTTGGGCTCTTGTAGGGATATTGGTCAGGGAGTTCCACATGGATTTTCCAATGCCCGCCAGCAAACGGTGCTGCATGGATTAGCAAAATGCAGTCATGACCACTGAGAAGCAGGAACATACTCTCTTCTGGTCCCTTGAAGCGGACGTAGAACTCTTGCCTGCATGAGACATTTGAATCAGAATGAAATCCAAGTATATCAGGACTTGGACAGCACGTACACTGTGAGGGGATTAGCACATGCGGAGTATAGTGTATGAACAATCCATACTGTTGTCATTCACCAAGGTCACCTCATAGTCACTCATAAGCCTATAACAATTTATCAGACATGTCCCAGCGTCCTCAAATTTCACGGTGTGGCCAATCAATCGCATGGCAAGAAGTGTGGCTCGGGTGGGGAGGAAAGGAACGGCGGGCATACATCCTAGCTCAAAGGTTAGTCACGGTCAATATGTAAGAGCCCAGAAGGATGTTGAAGCATACTTCATGACCTATATGACCAACAAAAGTGTGTATTAGCATTTGCGGGGACCCGGGTAGGTTATCCGGCGCTCTTGAGGGAACTCACATCAGTCTCGATTCTCCGCTTGGGGCTGCTCATGATGGCGGTTTTAGATTGCACCAAGCAGTTGCAGAAAAATAATAACAGAGCTCAAGAGTGTTTGGGAAGCTGATATGGCGTGCAGCTGGGCCGCTTTCGTCGGATGAGGTCACCGGGCGAGCGATTACCCCCCAATCTGAAGCGGGGAAGTAACGGGGCAGGTCAAATAGGTGAATCCGCGCAATAAGAGAGAGGATGGTGAACAAGGAGAACCTTGGAGTCAAGTATAAGAAGTAGAGGGGTAAATAAAGCGCCAAATAGTGTCTTTGGAAAGAAGTGAAGGAGAGAAAGGAAAGAGAGGGGAGGAGTACTCAGGTGGTGATATGATGGCTGGATGAGTCAGCGTGTCGAGACCCATGGATCCTGGATCCCGATTGTTTCGTCCTGTCTATCAGCAGATCATCTTCGACGTGTTGCTGTCAATGCTGAGCCCAACCAAGTCAGAGCCCATGAGGCCCAATACTCATGTCTCAACACTATACCAATATCGAATCCACCACATGTACTGCCGATCTGTGGCGGTTGGGCTGCATAGTGGACTTTCGCCCAGCACGGTACGCGGCTGGTACAAACAACCAGTTTCGGGATGCGTTCGGACATACTGCGGGCCCTTTGTCTATAGGTTGTGCTCGAGCCGTCGGACGAGAGCGTTCGTTGTGGAATATTGAGATACTTCATCGGGAACGTTGATCACCTGAACTATGACTATCTCGCCCGTTATCGCAGTGTCTTTTCCGATTACCACGGCCCGCCGGCAATTGAAAGCTGAATTTTCAGGATTCTTTCCTTCTAGTAGATTCGAAATCGCTGGAGGTCCTCCTTTCCCTCTGTGCGAACGTCTATAGAGTACAAATACCGGCACTGCCCTTAGTAGCGTGCTTTTCATTGAAGGGCCACCACATTCGGAGCTGCCACCATGCATGCATAACCAAATACAAAGAAAGCAATATCTTTGGCTATGAAAGTAAACAAATCTTCAGTAGAAAGGACTTTGTAACATCTAATTGTACTCCGTATACTTCTGAATTTAGACTCAGACAAACGCACGTCAGCCATGGTTCCTCACCCGCGTCCCTCCCACTCAACTTCCCCAACTATCCTCCCAGCTCATCGACATCAGTAAACCAGCCTCACCCAATTCCAACAACTCCAAATCCTCACACCACATCAGCCTACTCTCAATATGGACCCCTCATCACCTCCAGAACGCTCCTCGCGAGGCTCCCCCGCCAGCCCGCCCGGGTCTAGTACCCTGAGCTATCGACCCAGTCCCGGCCACCGAGCATCACGGCCCGAGTCAAACTCCCCAAAGATGGGAGAGGGCCCGATCCCGGACGATGAACATGGCGCTGACTTGCCCATGAACATGACTGCGTCGGTGATGCTGACAGGGCTTCCGCGCGACGCTCATCAGGCTTTGGCCGATGTGGAAGCTATCGATGCTGGGAAAAGTGAGCTTCTCCATCTCAAGTCTTTGCACTTCTCGATACCCCTTCGTCATCATTGCAGACTTCACTAGAACAGGAACTAGTCTCATCTGATCTGACCGCTGACTGACACTACCAGTCACCGTGCGATTCCAACCGCTCCCATCAGCCCCGATTCTCAAGAACCGGGTGTTCAAGATCAGCGCCTCGCAAAAGTTCGAGACGGTCGTCAAGTTCCTGCGCAAGAAGCTGGACTGTAAGGACACAGACTCGGTCTTCTGCTATGTGAACAGCGTCTTCGCGCCCGGGCTAGATGAAGGCGTCGGCGGGCTCTGGCGGGTACGTCACTATGCCTTGACGACCAAAAGCATCTACTCATCGAGATTTCCTGCAGTGCTTCAAAACAGATGATCAATTGATTGTCGCTTACTCGATGACGCCGGCGTTCGGCTGAACAGGTCCCATCGAACACTGCCAGACAGCCGAACTAATGAATGAGCTTATGTACAGCTGATGCTTGATACAAAACATGACAATGATGACAGAAAAGGGCATTATACAGTCATTATTTTCGATAGATCTCGTCAACGGCCTTCTCGAACTGTTCCAACTCCTCCTTCGAAATGGGATACGTGTACTCCTTCGAGGGGAACGCACGACTTTTGACCTCCTCGCGGTACTGCGCAATTCCGCGAGTTGCTTCGCCCCAGACGTCCGCATACTTCTTGACGAACTTCGGGATGAACCGCCCAGGCTGGAAATTGCCAATCATGTCGACTTGAACAAGTACTTGACCCGAGCAGCCGTTGCCGGCTCCAATACCGATTGTCGGGACGTTAAGCTTGGAGGTAATGAGGGCGGCCACCTCTGGCGGCATGGCCTCCAAGACGAACATGAACACGCCGGCCTCCTGCATCACCATGGCATCTTGCAGCAGCTTCAGTGCACTGGTGCTAGTTTTGCCCTGGACCCGAAAACCGCCGAGCGCATTTTGCCGTTGGGGCGTGAGGCCGACATGGCCAACGACAGGAATACCCGCTTGCGTGATGCGCTTAATCGTCGGGCCTAATTCTTCTCCGCCTTCAATCTTCACTCCATGGACGTGACCCTCCTTTACCAGCCGAATGGAAGACTCGATAGCCTGCTCGGGACTGACTTCGTACGACCCCATGGGCAGATCTCCAACCTACACGCAGATACACGTCAGTGACCGGGACAACCGGCAAGAGCTGCAAGCATTTCAACTTACAATAAATGCACTCTTCGCTCCCCGGGCAACACTCCGACAATGAAGAATCATCTCCTCCATGACCATCTCAGTCGTGTTCTCCAGTCCCATCGCCACCATACCCAGACTATCACCCACCAAGACGACATCGATCCCGGCCGCATCAGCCGCATGAGCGCTGGGAAAGTCATGCGCCGTGAGCATGGCGATGGGCTCGCCCTTCTTATACAGGTTGCGTAATGTTTGCAACGTGACCTTTTTGCGAGTATTTGCACCGGGTTCGGGGGAGGAGTATGAGCTATATCGGGTCTGGGAGGTGGAGAGCGGCGAGGAGAAGACGCAGGGATGGGAGGGGATTCGAGGGTCGCGGAGGCATTGTTGGAGATGGCGAGGAGCGGCGCGTAGTGTGATCGAGCTGAGAAGAGAAGGGACAGTCAAGACTGTCCGCGAGAGCGGCCGCAGAGCTGAAGCGGGCGCCGCCATGGCGGGGATGCGGATCAGGGTTGCGCGGAGCAGCGCGGAAGTAGACAGCGAAAGCGAACAGCCAAATTCGAAGCTCCAGTATCTTCCTGTACAATGCTCCTAACAGAGCAACAATTCCTCCAATGTATGTGTCGTGAAGCTCGAAGCTGGGGTAACCCCCAATCGGTACAATGACCTCACGTCTCTCGCCCGAGGCAACTCGGTACGCGCCACAGCAGCCAGAGTCGCAGGACAACAATTTCACAAGGAATAAAAGGCTGCTCGGCGTTTCGGCGCTGTCGTTCGTCTTATAAACGATTATTTCTCCATCTGTCCGGCGTTCGTGCTGGGTTATGCGGCGTAGACGGGAGCATCTCGATTGGAAAAAGTAGGGCGCGAGGCCATCGCATACTTTGCCGGGGCATGGAGCTAGCTCTGTCAGCATTGCGGAGCTCGGTTGTACGCGGTGGATCATGTTGAGGTCACGAATCACCATTGTATTTGAGTAATTGTTAATTGGCATAGCTTCTAGTAGATATCTTGAGATTCTGATGTCTTATTCTTGATCTACTTTGTATATTGAAAGGGTCTTGCTTAAGAAGCGGAGCATGACTCGTGTATTTTACGGCAGTACGGTTCACCGCCTCCCGTTTGCGCCGAGGCTGTTGCCGCTTTGGGTTAGTGCGGGGCGATGTATAAAGTGCCTTTGGTGAATTATTGTGAAGCGACTACTGCTAGAATGACAGGAATCAGTGGTATGTTTAAGAGACAGATCCTGAGAAGAGATTCTCACAGACAGAGATCATGTCCAAGCTGTGCTGAAGCTTTACAGCATGCAAGGCACATCTTGCACCTCGCGTCGTGCACTGACTCGAAGTGAACCCCACTGGTGATCATAGAGCTAAAAACGCAGTAGTAGAGGGAGCGTATCAGTCAAGGCAACATATTCATTCAACAAATAATGGGTAGTACTGCTGTCAAAAAAAAGTCGGAGACAACTCCGCCACCTGCGCCGGGTATGGGCCTGAAAAGAGGTCTCCGCCGGATGAAGAAACAAGTAGATCAACAACCACCTTGAACACTGTCGCCCGTGGGCTTGTTAACAGATGAGATCATATAGGATGCAATGTCATGCAATGCAATCATCACCCCACCAATACTCCGCCGTCGATTATACCCTGTCTGCAAACCACATGTCGGGACCTGCCTACCGCGTCCCACGTGGATCCAGTCACTAAAGATGTCCAGAACATCGTCCTCCACTTGGCCGTCGGAAAGAAAAGAAAAGGGATCAATATCCGCGAATGCCCTGGGCTGCCGATGCAAATGTTGAGTAGAAATACATGGTAGAAGGGGAAGGAGGAAATTGCCGGAAGGAGCGGACGACCTCCCTCAAGAGGTCAAAGCAGATAGCAATAATGTGAGCTGCTGTCGATTGTTTCGTGCTGATGCGCGTGAAAAGAGAAACTCCACTTGATGCAAATGTGTTGATGCCGTGGGTATTTTATTTGAGCCAATGTGAGTCAATCCAAATGAGACTCGTGGTAAAAGGAAACGCAGAACAGTAGACAAGGATGAAAAAGAAATCAAGGAAAAAGTCAAACAAGTCCGGCAGGCACGGGATGCAAGATGGTCGACAGGCGATGGAGTCCGTGTTCCAAAACTAGGTCTTGATAGGTTTCGATGATTCACTTGTCAAACTCATATTCTTCCTTGAGCGGACGCTGAATCTCAAACAGCAAAGCGTCGAGCTCAGCCCAGTTGGACGCATTCTGGGCAAATCGACGGTGCTTTCGAGTCATGGTGTGCTAGGCACTGTTAGCAGAGTTCTCATCCAGGAGGGAAGAGTTACAAACCTCCTCAAAGTCATCAAACTTGTCCCGGCAGTTCTCACAGTACCCAGGCTTCGGATCTCGTCGTTGCTCCTGCTTCTTCTGTTGGCCATCGCGACGATCATCACGGCGACGCTTTGTGCCAGCTCCTTCGGATTGATTTGCATTGTCCTGGAGGCCGTGGCTGTTCTTCTCGGTAACTGCCGACTTGGTGGAATGACTTTGATGATTGTTTGAAGCAACACTGTTCGGACGCTGAGGAGCGGCCATTGATCCTGGGACGATATTACCGGTGCCCTTCTCCAAAACCTTTCTCTTCAACCCGTGGACTTCCTTGCTCAGTCCTGCTTTGGCACCTGGCGCTGCAGCGGTAGACGAGATCATTTGAGAACGGATTGCAGATGTGACATTAGATGGCTGAACACCAGAGGCTGCAGGCTCACGGCCAGTGTAGAATGGCCCCGTGCGAGGGAAATGAGGAGGAATGAAACTCTCTGAGCTCTTGCGCCCATGAGTCTCTTCAAAGATGGGCTTCGCCGTAACCTCTGATTTGCTACCGGGATGCTGTCCATCTGGTCTCTGTGACTTATTGAGATCGGTCACCAGCTTCACGTCAGTGGTCTTTTCAGGGGCGGCCGATGGTTTGGTGCGAGTCTCCTCGGCAGTCTGAAGAGCAGCCTTCTTCTCCTTGTGAGCTTGACGCATGCGGTGTTGGTCGTAATCCTTTCGGCTTGGGGGCTCATCAATGAAAGGACACTTGCCCAAAGGCGCGCTTCGAAACTGCGGCCAAGCCCCATCCTGGCGTCTGTGAACTCGAGGGTACTCTCGGACCATCACCGGCTTCGTCTTCTCGTTCATATCGTGAATGTAAATGAAAGGCCCCTTGAAGATCAACAGCTCCATTGACGACAATGGGTCACGGTCAGAAGGTCCATTGAGGGCTTCTGATCGAAGGACACGCGAGAGCGCGCTCTCGCCCCCACCTTGGGCAGTGCTACCACCAGTAGTCTTGCTCCGTGACGTGCTATCATGCTGTCCTCCAATATCATTGTCATTGATCGTTGTGATCATCCGCTGCAGCTTTTCCAGGGCCCAAATCTTCATGCCCATCTGCCGAGCCCGCTGCAGGACATCCATGTTCTGATCGCGCCGGGTATCATTCTTGAGTGAGACGTGGAGATGGGAGTCGGCGGTCTTCTCCAGCAGAGACGGATTGACAGTCTGCATGTGGGCATCCCCATTGGCTCCATCTACCGATTCTTCGGTCGGTGTGGTAGCTTCAGGGGGAATAGGACGCGACGTGACGACGTGAGTGACCAGACGGGAGAAGAACTTCTCTTCGCGCTGTTTTCAGATCGTGTTAGCTGAGTTGTATTGGACCCCAACCCGCCAAAAGCTCCTGGCGAGCAATGACGCCCGTAAACGCGAAGCAGCACAATTCGAGAGTCGGCACTTACAGCTCCAAGAGCAACGACCTGGCGAGAGAACTTCCGCCGAACATCTTCAGGGATGCTGTCGAAATAGAAGACAAACTGTGGAAACGCCTTGCGGTAGTGTCTCTGCCATTGTCGAATAGTATCCAGTGTGTCCGTCGACGGCTTCTCACTTTTGGTTCCCTTGACCTGAGGCTGGCGCTCCTTTTCACGAGCAGCAACCAACTTCTTCTCAAATGCACTAGGGATTGCATTGTTGGACCTTCGTGAGAAAAGCTTCGACTCGGCTGTGGACCTGCTTCGCGTGGGAGATCGAGTGCCTTGCTCCACCGTGTCCATTACCTGCTTCTTGGGCGGAGGCTGGCCGTATGGAATCTCGAGCTGGCCGGACCGAGCTCGTTTGGCCGGCACGAGCCCTGCCCTATGGGGGGAATTGGTAGCATTCGGCACGTTGGCGAGAGGGCGGCGAGTCGACATGTTCAGGGAGGTCTGGGGCGATGGGGGCACGAATACAGCGGCCATATGGTAAGTCTCCCTCGAGGATGGACGCGTGTGTAGCTTGGATTAATTGAGAATCGAGTAGTAGTCAAAGAGGAGGGGTATTCGAGGTCGAGCACGCGACGTGCTACACGTCTTGCAGGCTCGAACGAGGTCAAAGGCTGTACATGGTAACACGGAAGACAAGAGAAACTTGAACAGTTGAGAGCAATTCCTACACCTCAGACCTTTTGTGGAGAGAAAGGGGGAAGAGGTGGGAGGGTTTGGCGTTGGGGTTGGAGAGGGAAGAGTAGGTCGAAGGGCAAAGTCGTGTGGTGTGGAGCCCGTTCAGTTTGTTTTGGGCGTGCGCCGGACAACCACCGGCGTCGCGCGAAGCATGAACATCAACACTACATTCTTTGGGCACCGCGACGTTTCATTCGATCTACTCTCGAATCTTCATTTCGGATCGATCTGGAGGTCTTTATTACATGTAAGTTTCCATCTCATCAAATCCCTTGAAACTTTTCCAAGGTGTTCCCGCCACAATGCACTACAGACCAGCCACCACAAACTTCCGCTAAACAATCTAAACAAGGCTGGCAGCTGATGTCACGTTGTTCAGAAAACTGGTATTGATGATGCTAAGGATGTATTGTACACTAAATTTGGGGGTATCGGACAAGTATTGTACATGGATGAAGCCATTTAGCTTCGCAGGGCCTCGATATCATCGACCTTGACAAAGAGTCAGCTCATGGCTCAGCTAAAAGAGTGAGATCACATACCTCTTTAACAGCTTCAGGGGTCAGAACGATCGGATGGTCATCTCCCACACATACACTGTCTTCGATGCGAATGCCAATGCCCCGGAAGTGCGCGGGCCATCTTTCGTCATCGGGGACGTAAATCCCACTACGGTAATTAGCTTTGGCATCACATTGTGGGTGAAGGGAACAAACGGTTCAATAGTGATACAATTGCCGGCCTTCAGGTCATATCCTCTGGAGTAGCCGGGACAGTCATGCACATCAAGGCCGATGTAGTGACCCAGGTGATGTGGGAAAAGAGAAGAGATTGCCTAGTCACAGTCAGTTGCAACTCGCAAAAGTCTGGAGACAGTTCCTTACGTTTCCAGAAAGATCAAAGCCAAGCTGTTTCAGCTGGTCCTTCAGTCCATTCTCAGCAATTCCGTGCAGTTTGTCAAGAGAGAGTTTTGAGCTCTCGCGGCAGAGAGAAAGGCAAGTTCGATGCACGTTGAGGACAGCGTTGTACAGATCCCGCTGGGGATCAGTGAACTTGCCATTGACGGGCCAAGTTCTTGTAATGTCCGAGATATAGCCTCCAAGCTCCTATTGCGGGGTTAGAGTCCATGTATGCATGAATTGTCGGAAACTTACACCGCCGCCATCCACCAAGACCAAGTCTCCGTCACTGAGTAACTCTGTAAGCCGAATTCCTTGCACCGTGCAAAGGAGACCTACCGCAAGACATCATCATTCCTGGTATAGTGAATACTAAGAGCGTTCTACCGGAATCAGCTTCAAGTTTCTCATCGCAATACGAGGGCATTCTTACCTGACCACCTGCCACTACTGGGACAAATGCGCTCCCATCGGCCCCATTAACTTTGAACTGATACTCCAAAAATGAGGAAAGGTCCTTCTCTCTGTCAAAGGTTTGTCGCATCGACTCCGTGAAAGCCCTCCCGGACGCCTGTCCCAGCCGACGCAAATGCACAACCTCGTTCTCGCTCTTAAACACCCTCATTTCATTCAATAGTGGCTTCAATGGCTTGACCTTACGGTGGTCAACGACTTTCTTGAGCTTCTCCGATGCGACTGTAGGACCGTAGAGGTATCGATGCAATGATGATCTCGATCCGTCGAATGCGGGGATCTCCGAATAGACCTCGGTGGCCTCGCTGACGATTTTGGGGAGGATGTCTCCGATGCGTTCGATGTTTCCTGTCTGTAATTCGTCCGTGAGTACAAGATCTGAATAGCATGCACTCCCTCCACACAACTCACCTTATCCGCATTGAACACGTCCATGGCGGCTTGTGTCCCAGACCGTGCCCCATCCCATAGTTCCGCCTTGGGATCCTTTTCGCGCACGTAGAGGTGAAAGATATGATTGTTGCCGGACCCGTCGTTTTCAATGATCGCCAGAGCATTCGGTTCGTTGAATCCTATGCGTGCAAAAGAGACCCGATCAGCTCAGAGTATGTCACGGCGAGGCCCTGCAGCACCTACCGGTCAAATAGAAGAAATTGGATTCCTGCCGATACTCGTGAAAGATCCCGGGGGCGCGGTATTTCACTTCTGAGGCCGCCAGCACAGCAATTGCACCCTTGGGGAGCTTGTTGGCGAGTCGCGATCGACGATGGGCATACTCGAGTGCGGTGACTCCGGGGGTGACTATTCCAGCGGTTCGTTAACTACCATCATGATCATAAAGGTCACGGTCTCAGATTGCTACTTACGTTCACCTGGACTGAGGATGTGGGGATGTGTCTCGTGCAACGGTTGCCCGAACTTGAGGTCCGCGGCGGCGACGTAGGTAGCATACGCCCTGCGAACAGGAGCCCGATCATTGCGGACCAGACATTGACGGGACAAAAGACTGGATGATCGACATGAAGGGCGCAGCTGTCGAGCGCATTGTCGAACGAGAGCCCTGCAAGTGGCCATACTCAGGAATCCCGTCGTGGTCGGATCAAGAAAGCTCGTGGTTTATCGTGAGGTTCAGATCGATCTGTCGGCGAGTCGGCGGTGTAGGCCAATCACCACCGGCGCGTTTGATATCTTCCTCCGCGGTTTACTTCTCAGCACGAAACTGACCAGATGAACACGAACGATGGTCCATCTTCGACGAATCACTCATGATCACACCCGGCCTCCGTCGGTTGACACACTGGCGCAATTATTTCCTGATCGAGGGATTCTCGTAGCGGCCAATTGCGCGCCGCGGGGAAACGCTGACGCGGATGGACCTACTCGAACAGGCCGCGGAAAGCGCATACGATAAGAGTCACGGATATAAAAGCTTAGCTTCGTCCTGCTCCTTTCCCGTATAACTAACGATTTTGTTGTACTACGCTGGTGATTGCAACAACGACAGCACGATGGGCAGGACCCTCACATACCCCAAGCGGTCTTCTAACACCGTCAACCGCTATAAGCACCGTGGTGTGTATAAACATTGCATCGAAGTCTACCTATGGTATTCAATTGCTCACTGCCTCTAGCAACATACGATCTCGGCGCAATCCACTCCATCATCAATGCCTCCCAAGTCCTCCATGTCTCCTTCAACCCCGGCCCTGACGACCCATTTCCAACCATCCTCCCTATGATCGGGCAGATGGGCTCGTTTGAGTACCCATCTTCCGGCATAGACGAGCCACTAGACTGCTACTTGCATGGCTACGTGAGCTCCCGAATCATGAATTTGGCCCGCAATTCCGAGGGCGACGGTCTCCCGATCTGTGTAGCTGCGAGCAAGGTGGACGGAATTATCTTGTCTCTCACCCCCAACTCGCATAGCTACAACTACCGCTCTGCTGTCCTACATGGCTACGCCAAGCTTGTCACAGATGACGAGGAGAAGCTATGGGCGATGAAGCTCATCACTAACTCGGTCGTTACGAACCGCTGGGACAACTCGCGCGTGCCGCCGGACAAGGCAGAAATGTCCTCGACGGTCATCCTCAAAGTGAAGGTAGTGGATGGCAGTGGCAAGATCCGAGATGGGGGTGTGTCGGATGAGCGCAAGGATAAGGACAATGACGAGGTTACGAGTCGTATCTGGACGGGCGTGGTTCCCGTCTGGGAGACTTTCGGGCAGCCAGTTCCTAGTGCTGAGAACAAGATTGCCGAAGTGCCAGAGCATATCACTTCCTTCATTGCAAGCAAGAATGCCCAGAATCAGGCCTTGGCTGAAGGTGCTATCAAGGTGGATTTGCCTCCGGAGGAACAGCATTGAGGCTGCAGTGCACCCTTTTTTTACTTTCCTAATGGCATGTTTTTGAATGATCTCAAACGTTTTCATTAAGGATCTCAGGGTATCATCCTCTTAGGCGTCTGTTGCCACATCCGCGCCAGAAGCAGTCCTGATCATTGTGCACGACAAGCTGAAACGGCACATATTCAGCTTTGATTCCCATGGCCTTTTTATAGTCACAGATAAACAGGTGCACAGCCATGATTCTAGGTTGTCTCATCCGACGTAAGGGATCAAGGATCTCATGCTGAACCAGTGGAGAGTCCACTTCCAGGTACCTCCCTGGATGACAGTGGATGTCCAAGTCCTCCAGATTTGGCATTCGGGCGATAGCAGTACATGCTGATGCAAAGACACTGTGATTCCCTTCGCTGGAATCATTCAGCTCCGGGAAATGATAAGTCAGTCGCACCGAGCGAATGCGATCTAACCGCTGCGGCAAGACTGTTGTCGAGAAGTTGACGATACTATCTATGTGATCAAAGGTGAAGGTATTCCTTTCATAGATTGGATTCACAGTTTCAGCGTAACTGTGGCACTATTAGCTGACAGGTCGAGGTCAAATAAGGATGATACTTACATCATTCGACAAGTTCGGAGCAATGCCACATAGTTGACCTCTTCGGCTGAGGAATCATTGAACTGACCCAGGTAATACCGTGGTTTGACTGGGACAACGGCATTTACCACGCATCCCCCTCTCATCCTGATAACGATCTTACCCCAGCAGTCGTGGACACAGAAATCGCCAGGGCCTCCTCCGCATCTGATGCCCACCAGGCGCCCTCGCTGAGTCTTTGATCCAAACCGGTTCACGCGGACAATATGGAGCTGGTCACCACCCAGGTAATGATCCCAGATCATGAGTCGAATCTCGAAAGGTAGTCGTAGCAGTGGAGATTGCCGTTGGTCAAAAGTGCGCTGAATGAGTGGCGTTGGTCGTTGCAGCTGTTTTGTAAACAGTCTGAACAGTCCATTGTTGTTGTCTGGCCTGGAAGAACTGGTCACATCGCGTGGTAAGGGAGGAGTGAGTGACCGCGGTCTCTGCTCAGGCAATGGATCTGGAGTATCCTTCCATGAAGGTTTGGGCAACTTGCCGCCATTTGGCGTTCGAGGGCGACTGTCTGATGGGAATCTCATGACTTAAACTAAGAGGCAGTGGAAAAGAATCCAACACGAAGAAGATAGTCCGTAGCTGAAGCCTTGATTATAAACGTGCCACACCGACCCCCAGGCTGAAGCATTACAGCAGGATCAACGCGATTCATGTTGCTCCTTTGGAACAAATATTGAGAAGCATGAAAAATTCAATCAATGGAATGGCGTCTAAGAGCAAACAAAGAGTAAACAGGCCAAATGAGAAAAGAACATATAAAAGCAGCGATCAGCAGTCTCCCCAGAGCCCCACGTCATCAGAACTTTAAGACTGAAGCTCCGATAAACAGTCTTGACATAACACCCTCCCATCACGGTTGTCATCATGTCGTCGGCAGTAAAACAGGCTGCGCGCCCAGCCATTCCTCCTGCGGACCTTCAGTCCTTCACTGAATATCTCAAGGGCTGCCGCCGGATTCTGGCGCTACTGGGAGCTGGTGTCTCCGCCGCTTCGGGGCTGCCAACGTTTCGAGGGGCCGGTGGTCTCTGGCGCGCCTACGATGCGACCTCCTTAGCAACGCCATATGCCTTTGAGGCGAATCCGGGGCTGGTCTGGCAATTCTACAGCTACCGTCGTCACATGGCGTTGCAGGCGCAACCCAACAAAGCACATTACGCGCTGGCGGAGCTATCGCGAAAGAACAAAGACTTCATCACTCTATCTCAAAATGTCGACGGTATGGGACATTTCAAAGCTTTGGTCCTTGCCTAGCTATGTTATTACATGACCTTCGACTGACATTTGCCCCTGATCTTCTTAGGTCTCTCCCAACGCGCCAATCACCCTCCAGAGCAGCTACGCCTTCTTCATGGCTCTTTGTTCAACATCAAATGCACGTCCTTTTACTGCAATTACGCACGCAATAACGATTTTACCGATCCCATTGTTCCCGCTCTGGGTATCCCACAAAAAGACACCTTCCCGACACCATCGTCAACAGACAAGACGGGAGAAGAGGCATCCAAATCATTGCAAGGTGCAATGGCACATACATCAGCAGGCCAACAGTCAGGCTTGACGAATGACGTCGACATATCCGACGCGAGCAATCCAATTCCCGAACTGACAGCAGATGATTTGCCCAAATGCCCCAAATGCAATGGCCTGCTCCGGCCAGGTGTTGTCTGGTTCGGAGAGGCCCTTCCCACCGATACCATTGACTACGTCGACAAATGGATTGAATCTGAGCCAGTGGATCTGATGCTGGTCATTGGTACCAGCTCTCGCGTGTGGCCAGCTGCGGGGTATGTTGACACGGCTCGTGATAATGGTGCTCGAGTTGCGGTTATCAATCTTGATCCCAATGACGCGGGCTTGGTCGATGGAGATTGGTTCTTTCAGGGTGATGCCAGTGTCATTCTCCCAGAGATTTTGAAACCTATCATTGGTGAAATTTGAGACTTGGAATAGCGTATGTTGTTTGGGCTTTTCTGGTGTTAAGGATGGATATGGTTCGGACGGGAAGCAAATATATCTTGAGAACATTGCCGCATTTGACGCCAAAATTATGTAGAGCGGGGATTTTGAATGAGAATGATAAATACGACGACGAAGTTTCCAAGAGAATATCCTTTTGCGAACATTTGTATCAATTCGTAGTTCGACACTGTTGTTTCAAATCGAACGCGGGGTGGCCTGAGGCGCGGGCGTTGCTGGGGAATCCGGTGGCTCCGCCCCAAACAAATTGATTATCGATAACGTCGTTACTGCGAATCTTCGAATCTTCCTCAACTTCTCCTCGTGGCAGCGTCCCTGGATTGCATTGCACATTCTTGACCTGAGGTGAGTCTTTACTGCCTTGAATCAGATTCGGCAATTTCACATCTTGCTCGAAACCCCAATTGAGGGGAGTGACGCGCTCCTTCTGATCGCGAAGATCAAAGTTGTCGATCCCACCAAGAGATTCCATATAGCTAACCACTCGATATCTGCCTATCTAGCCCCTTACATCTGGCGTCAACTGTCTGCGAAGAAGCTCCAGCGCGAAGGAGTTTTTAGCGTTTCAAGAGCACCGACAGTTCCTCATAACGACCCGCTCTTAACGCTGTTCGCAAGTCTGCCGGTTTTTGGCCACCAAGCCCTTACCTGCGGCTTAGTCGCGACCATGGCGAGAGAAAGCAACGCTCCGAAAGAACCCCTCACTTCGAGGAAGCTGAACGAACCAGCCCAGACCTCCGCCTCTCAGCAACCAGAATTTGGCAAGCCCTCGCCAATTGGCCCGACGCAATATCGTTCGCAGCCGTCGAGCTCGTCGAACCACCTTTTCAATATTCCAAAGCCGAACCAGTCACGACCTGAGCACCACCGTGCCGTTCCGCGTCCACAGACACAACTCCCTGGACCGCAATATGGCATGACACATATTCAGCGACCCCAAGCCGCCTCTACTGCTACCGCGCCCGCACCAGCCAAACGTGGACCGTTCGACCCCTTCCAGCCCGTTAAGCCATCTGCCTACCATGACCATCGACCGACACAACCCTCGGGGTATCCACCGGGCGCAACTCCGATCAAACGCCCCGAAAATGTGACTTGGACGACTCCTCGTGCTCCTCGACCGCTGTTTACATCCAAGCCCGCGGCACCAAAACCGTCCAATGCGTCCAAGAATCTCCAAGCCTTTATTGATCTCACCCAAGACGACAGCTTCACCAGCACCCAGCGGGCCTATAATGCCCCCTTTGGCAGCAACAATGACCCTGGCTTCGGGTCTATGGACATGTACGGTTATGTTGATTCCGCCAAGGCGAACGAGAACATCAAGGCTCTGCTCGAGGGCGCATTTGAGGACGAGGAGGACAAGCCTGTTAAGCCCAAAGGCAAGAGGAAGGGCAAGGGCAAGGGCAAGGGCAAGAAGAAGCAGTTATCAAATGGCAAACCTGATTCAGTTGCTAAGACGCAAAAGAAGGATGAAAATGGTGATCTCGATGATCTGGCTGCTCAGCTTGAGGGCGTTACTGTCGACGATAAGAAGTCAGCTGAGACTGAGGTGACTCAAGCGGACCCCACCAATGGAGCCGATGTTGAAAAAGAGGATCAAGACGATGAAGCAGAGGTCGATGAAGACGACGCAGAGGAGAATGACGAGGAAGATGATGACGATGACGATGACGACGGCAAGGTCGAAGGCTTGAAAGTCACCCTCCTTCCCCACCAGATTGATGGTGTCAAGTGGATGTGCGACAAGGAGACCGGACGACGAACCACCAAAGGAATCTTGCCCAAAGGCGGCATTCTGGCCGATGATATGGGTCTGGGAAAGACAGTGCAAGCTATCGCCTTGATGCTTAGAAACCGCAAATCCGACAATGACGAACACAGCGAGAAAGAGAAGGATGATACAGAACCCGCGAGACGTTCCCACAAGATCAGCCAAGCAACCCTTGTTGTTGCTCCCCTGGCTCTGATCAAGCAGTGGGAAGCCGAGATTCTCGACAAGGTTGAGAAGACTCACAAGCTGCGTGTTTGCCTGTATCATGGTGCCAACCGCACGAAGACGGCCAGTTCACTTGACACATACGACGTTGTCATTACTACTTACGGCACTCTGACCTCCGAATATGGCACTGCGGCTTCCGATAAAAGCAAGAATTCTGGTGTGTTTGGGGTCCATTGGTATCGCATAATTCTCGACGAGGCCCACACCATTAAGAACCGAAACGCAAAGGCCACACAGGCGGCTTGCGCTCTTGACGCAAAGTACCGCTGGTGCTTGACAGGAACACCTATGCAGAACAACCTGGATGAGCTGCAAAGTCTGATCAAATTCCTCAGGATCAAGCCTTTCGATGAACTGGCTGCATGGCGTGATCAAATCAGCCGGCCACTGGCCAACGGCCGCGGTGCCCTGGCTATTCAACGTCTCCAGATCTATTTGAAAGCCTTCATGAAGCGTCGCACCAAGGATGTCTTGAAGACGAACCAGAGTGACAAGCCTGGCGAAGAGGGAGCCGAAGGAGGAGAGAAGAAAACTTCGAATGGCTTTCATATCGTCAATCGTGAAGTCATCAAGGTGGACGCTGAGTTCATGGACGGGGAGATGAATTTCTACAAGCGTCTTGAACAGCGTACCGAGAACAGCCTTGAAAAGATGATGGGCGGCTCCAAGCTTGACTATGCTGGTGCTTTGGTGCTGCTCTTGCGTCTTCGTCAATCTTGCAATCATCCTGATCTGGTCAGGAGCGATCTTGCTGTTGACAAGGACGTTCTTCTGCAGAACGGTAACTCCAACAGCCAGTCAAAGGAAACGAAGCAAGATGATCTAGACAATGTTGCCGACCTGTTCGGAGCACTGAGTGTTGTCACAAAGAAATGTGATGTTTGCCAAACGGATCTCAGTCAAGGAGAGGCCAAGAGCGGCGCTAGTCGATGTGTCGACTGCGAGAAAGACTTCAACACCGACTTCATGGCCAAAAAGAAGCACAAGTCGAAGAAGACATCCAAGCACCACAAAGCTAGTATTTCTCAGGAGCAGCCCGCTCGCTCCCGGAAGAACCGGCGAGTCGTCCTCGATAGTGACGACGAGGATGAGGCCGAATGGATTGTTCCTGAAGATCAGCGCACAACGCCCAGTCTCGGCAAAGCCGGGGGCTCTGACGACGAGGATGGCGAAGGCGGCGGCGAGTGGATCGGTTCAGACGATTCTGAGACAGAAAATGAGATCGATTCTCCTTCTGGCAAGAAAAACCGGCCCATCGTTCTGGATGACTCAGAAGAGGGATCCGACGGGGAAGAAGACATCTATCAGAACCCTAAAGAAGGCGACAATGGAGAGCTCCCCTCGACCAAGATTCGCCATCTGATGAAGATCCTCCATCGTGAGTCGTCGGATTACAAGTTCATTGTCTTCTCTGTCTTCACGTCCATGCTTGACAAGATCGAGCCTTTCTTGAAACGGGCCAACATTGGATTCGCGCGGTACGACGGTGGCATGAGGAATGACCACCGCGAGGCTAGTCTCAACAAGCTCCGAAACAACAGCGGCACTCGAGTTCTGCTGTGCAGTCTGCGTGCTGGTGCTCTGGGTCTCAACCTGACGGCTGCCAGCCGCGTCGTTATCCTCGAGCCATTCTGGAATCCGGTCAGTCGACTATTCTTATCTAGTTCATGTCAAATTCTAACTTTTCGTTTAGTTCGTGGAAGAGCAAGCCATTGACCGTGTCCACCGACTGAACCAAACCATCGATGTCAAAATCTACAAGCTCATCGTCAAGGGCACCGTGGAAGAGCGAATCATCGATCTCCAAGAGCGCAAGCGCGAGCTAGCCAACATGACAATCGAAGGCAAGTCTGCCGCTGGCAAACTGACAATGCGCGACATGATGGCTCTGTTCGGCCGCGACGCCGAGTCTCGCTTTGAAGACAAGCAGGGAACTCTGGACTTCAAGCAGCCTACTCGACTCTTGAATCATACAGATGAGACGGCCTCGACTCAGTCTTCCCAGAGCTCGACAAGATCTGACTCGTACCGTCGGCAACCGTCGAGTCGAACAACCCCTGAAGACTCGGTCTATGGTCGGCGCTGGTGAATGTCATGATTGGATGATTTAATGAGATATATTTGGATTGAGAGGGCTGAAGGGACCTCTACTGGCGTTTCACTGGATCAGGGAGACGCGATGAACAACTATGGCTTGATGGTTCTCAATTATGGAAGTGGATGGGTTTTCGTTGCGATGGCGTTTGATCAAATGATTCTTTGTGATTTTATTGATGTGCTCACTCTGAAGACGTACGATTCGCAATTGCAGTTTGCATAGATGCAAAGGCATATCCCTACACAACGACCCTACTCAGCGATTGACTCCATTTGAGAGCATGCCAAGGTAGAGCCTGAGCACATGGCTCCGAGAAGGACCCTGAATAGAGAGAAGCCCAGACCCAAGGATGCAAGCGGACTGTGTCATGGTTGACACTCTGCTGCCCGTGAACCCGGAAAACATGCCCGCGAGTCACACTCGAGGCGGCGGATTCGAGAGATGGCGATTTGAAGCACTGGCCGGAATAGAGCGCCGAGCAGGGATGTATCTCCCTTTCTCTTGCCAATTTTCTTGACTCATCGAGAAGGCCTGGAACTAAGACTTGGTGTTTGCGGTAGGTGGTCACGGTCAAATTGCACTTCATATGGACTGATAGTCAAAGGACTCGCCATTTTCAAGGAGAACAGAGTGCTCATTGACGAAGAATGGATTTGAAACAGCTTCAACATTTCAGTGCCATTCATCGGCGCCAAAGGAGACACTCGGCCGCCCCAAAGGAAGACCGTTGACGGGGGCGAATGGTTATATGTCTAGACCAGCTGCAGACCAGAGGTGATCCTCGCCGGAGGGTCTCCACATCCAGGTCTCTTGTATACACGGTCCATTGGTCTAGCATGGCAAGGATCGATTTCACAGGGTTTCATACGGCCAAACGATACATCTAGGCCTGTGATGTCTACAATGCGCCGCCATTCAACCGTACTACCCGGCCCGAATGAGCGATCCAGACTTGATCTACATTCAAGAGAAGAATGAATTCGCTCTGTCCGTGACAATTTCACTTGCGATATGCCACCCTGGAGATCCATGGTTGCTGGGCTTGGTTCTCGGCACGCGAGGGCATTTCCGGTGGTTAGTCCTGGCAAACCGGGTGAAGGAACCGAAAACCAACGTCTTATGGAAAGCTTCACCGTGGGCAATTGTTTGCTGATAGGTCGAATCACTCGGAGAAAAGAAGAGAGGGTGATATTGTTTGGTGCTAGGGGCAAGGACAAACCAGAACGGGGTCTGGGGAAACTTTCCTTCTTTAACTATTCAGACTACTCTCTCAACTCCCTAAACCCTTGCTGCTCTCGTCGATCGTGATGCTTCCTACCTTTCTTTTCATGGACATCACCTCCGAGAGCTGAATATCGGTAGCGGTTGCTTTTCCTCGGTGGGTTGGTCCGTTGCATGTCCCTGCTCAGACAGCTAATCTTGAGAACCTGTATAGCTTGCTCCCTCGTTAGATCCAAAGCCCGCTATTGCATTCTACGTTGAATGACATGGAATCCCCGTCGGGATTAAGTGACTCTGGTGACTGGAAGATCATCAACGACAGCCATGTGAGCGACGAAGACAAACTCGCAGACGGACGGAGAACACTTGCCCGCACCTGGTCGATACCAAACTCCATGTGCATCTTGTCGGACACAAAAACCGAAGTCTCAACGACGGCTGAATTGCTCTCGCCGAAGCTGAAACTTCCTAGGCTGGGAAATGATACGACCGAGAGGGTATTCCCCGTACGGTCCGTTGTGTCCTTTGACTCGAGCTCTTCATCCGCATTGCAGACGCCTTCGCTGGATAAACTCGAAACACCTATCTCTCCTTTCGCGGATGCATTTAAGGCCTATACGCCACCCAGTGAGAATGCTCGGACGGTGCCCCAAAGATCGCGTGCGGCGTCTGGCAAAGACCAATCCCTATCGTCGAGACCCGACTACTTGACTCGCATGCATCAACAAGGAAACCACACCGGGCTGACACCGTCATCATCTGTGCCGACTCTGAGCAATCCTGTCCCTTCACGAAATCAGTCGCCATCTTTGTCACATAACACCTCGACCTTGGAACAAACTATTATCGAGTGTGGCAGAGTCTTGGATGTTGGGAGACCAACGACAGGCTTGCAGTACTCGCGAGAAGATGAGAACAACGTGTCAATACAACCATTCGGCGCATTAATCGTCCTCTGCCAGAATGGAAGCAGTCTGGCAGTTCAGATTGCCAGCAGCAACTCCAAGGATATCCTGGGCTACAACCCAGATGAACTTTTTGAACTGGAGTCAATATGCAATATCCTGACGACTTCACAACAGCATTCATTCTTTTCGCGTGCCAGAACTGTTCTGAACGATGACTATGACGTTACAACATCCGGTCCAGAAGTATTCGACTTGTCAATATCTACTTCTGAAGGCGACAAGCATCTTTGGTGTACAATGCATACAAGCAGAATGTATAAAGACTATGTCGTTTGTGAATTTCAACCCGAACTTGCACATAATCCAGAGACAATCGACACTAGCCGGATCCAAGGGCGTCAAGACCAGCCTTCACCATTCGATGTTTCCGACAACCGCGGCCAAAAACTCGACACACAACTGCTTAATGATCTTCCACGCATCCTGCAGCGGATCTCAACTACCCAAACTTGGGACAGTCTGGTTCATCAAACCATTTCATCTTTGCGGGAGTTGACAGAATTCCGGCGAGTGACTATGTATCACTTTGACGGAGACAGGAACGGCATTGTCGTTGCAGATGCTGCAGACCCGTCCTTGAAACTGCAACCATATGAAGGCATACAATTCGAGGAGTCGACATTTCCCGCAGAAATTAAGAAACAATATCTCCGGAACACAGTCTGCTTGTCATATCGATCGGACAACACCGCGGAATTAGTCTATCGAGCATCGACAAACAAGTTGGCTTTGGACGTGTCGCACTGTTATCTCCCAACAGCATCAGCAGGCCCAAGACAAGCCGAGGGATTATCAGTGGAAGCTTGCATATCCATTGGCGTCTTCGTCTTCGGGAAGCTGTGGGGCCTTATATCATGTCAATCTTTCGACAAAGACATCAGGCTTCACCCGATGCTTCAAAAGGCGCTTTGGATAATGAGCACAGCTATCTCCAGCAACATTGAGCGTCTGTCGTACACATTGCCGTTTCAATCAAATGCATCAAATTCTTCGACAGATGCGTTCCTCTACACAAGCCAGGGTATCAAAGCCCCATCAGGCGATCTTCTCGGCCTCTTTGGCGCCGACTATGCCGCCGCCTTTATTTCGGGAGAGACCAAAATTTTGGGCAAGCCAGTCGACTCTCAGGAAGTTTTGGCCCTGTTCGAATATTTACGGGCCAAAGAGCTCGATACGGTCCTGTGGTCCACAGATATCCGTTCTGACTTTGAAGATCTTGACTACACCCCTGGCTTCCGTCGTCTCTCTGGTCTACTCTATATTCCTTTATCAACAGATGGAAACGACTTCATCATATTCTTTCGACGTGAGACAGGGCTTGGTCAAGATGGAACAGACTTGAATGCTATTCCTGACTCAGAAGGTCTTCCAAGCACAAGTCCTCAGCGCACTGAGTGGTCTGCTGCAGAATTCAGCAAAGCCTCAATCTTGTCCCTACTGTATCGGACCTTCACCGGGATCTGGCAGGAGAAAGAAGCCGCCATGCAAAACAACCAGCTCATGAGACTCCTCCTCGCCAACTCCGCGCACGAGTTCCGAACGCCCCTCAACGCGATCATCAATTATCTGGAAATCGCACTGGATGGAGACCTGAACCAAGAAACCAGGGAGAATCTCTCCAGATCACACTCCGCTTCCAAGTCCCTCGTCTACATAATCAACGATCTCCTCGATCTCACAAACGCGGAAAACGGCCAGAGCCTGATCAAAGATGAAGTCTTTAGTCTATCTGAAACTCTCCGCGAAGCCACCGATATCTTCTGGGAAGAAGCGAGACAGAAACATGTTGATCTCCAGGTTGTGCAGCATTCAGCATTACCGCCGGTTCTTGGTGATCAACGTCGCGTGCGACAGGTAATCACCAACTTGATCAGCAATGCTCTGCAGCATACTGCTTCCGGTGCTGTCACCATCGAGTCCTGCATTTTGGCTGAATCTTGCGAGCCAGGCCACATTGCCATCGAAGTGGCGATCCACGACACGGGATCTGGGATGTCTTCTGAGACCGTGGAGACTTTGTTCTGTGAGTTGGAGCAGGTCTCTAACAAAGGGTATATGCAGAGCCCGAGGCGATACGGGAGAGACTCGAGTTTGCATTTTGGGACTGAGAGTGTTCTGGGCTTGGGCCTTGCTTTGGTTGCGCGGATAGTGCGCAATATGAACGGACAGCTTAGCTTGAAGTCTGAAGAAGGCAGGGGTAGTTGCTTTAAGATCAGGCTCAGGTTTCCGTTGCCGTCCGATGAGGAAGACAATGCTGCTTCCAAGTCTGATACGTCTAAGGACCTTCGCCTCGATTCTGAAGAACGAGATGCTCAGCCCGATGGTCAACCTGAGGAAGATCAATTAACCCAGGGGAGCGCTCCGGAAACTGAGAATATCCGCCGCGAAGAAGCAGCAAAAGACAAAACAGACCACCTGTGCCGATGTGGCGATGAAGCTTTCCCAGGGGGTGGTCCGGGACACGGAGAGAGCAATTACCTGGACGTTGACATTGCCTTAAAGAACGGGGAGTCTCGCAGCATCACCATGCCACAGAATCAGAAAGAGTCAAACCCAGTGGACCAAAGTGCAGAAGCAAAACCTTCGAATCTAGAGCCAGACGGAACCAGAACCGAGCATCCTGAAGACTCAAAGCCCCAACTACACGTTCTCGTTGCCGAAGACGATCCCATCAACAGCACGATCGTGAAGAAGAGACTCGAGAAGTTCGGCTACTCCGTCCGAATGACAACAAACGGCAAAGAATGTGCCTCTGCATACCGAGACGATCCCACTTCCTTCGATGCAGTGCTGATGGATCTACAAGTAAGCATCCCAACCCCAGGCTTTTTATGCAGCTAACATGAATGCACAGATGCCAATCGTCGACGGTCTTGGTGCTACGAAGATGATCCGTGAGCACGAATCACAAGGATCACCCCAGAAGCGCGTACCTGTGTTCGCAGTCTCGGCTTCCTTGCTGGAGAAGGACAGGCAGAGATACATTGACGGTGGATTTGACGGCTGGGTCATGAAGCCGATTGATTTTCAGCGTGTCCATGAGCTGCTTCGTGGGGTGAGAGCCGCCGAAGCACGAGGTCAATGTCTCTACCAGGCTGGGATGTGGGAGCAAGGTGGGTGGTTTGATTCTGGGGAGTAAGATGCAGTTCGATTCCAGGGGTATGTCGTCTCGATCTAGGATGGTGTCGGTATAAACAGGACATGATAGCCAATTTAACATGCAAATGCAAGAAAAGAGATCGTATATCATACAAATCAGTAATACTCTGGCAGTCCTAGCCCCGAGAAATCAGGAACTGTGTCTCCGCACTTGAACGAGGGCGAATACGCTTTGCTGGGCATATACCCGTTCTTCCAAGCCGTGCGATAGCTCCATTGCGCCGCGGACTCCGTCTTCCACGTCCAGTAGAACCAACCCTGCGCGCTCTGGAACGAAGACATTTGGGCTTCAGCGTACGTCTGTAGCCATTGCTTGTACGCGCTCGAGTATGTGGATGGGTCTGCGTTGGCATCGGCGCAGCTGCAGGGTGGACCACTGTCAGCGGTAGGACAGTATGCCGTCGTTGAGCTCGTATCGTACGTCCCCTCCCAACGCGTACCGCGGCCAACGTTGTTGAGATACTCGGTGCAGTCGGTGTCGGCTTGGGACCACTCGCCGCAGATTGTGGGCCCCCATCCGGAGCTGGTGCTGTTGATATTTTGGATCATGGGATACCAGTTGCTGCAGATAATCTCTATCTTGGCCGTGTGGTTCAGCACGATCTCGCCTGTGTTGAAGGTAGTGTACTGGTGTGTGTCGAGGTACATGTTGTCTGGGTGAGTCTTGAACATCTGGTCCCATTTGTCAAGGTTCAGGAATCCATCGTGCAAGACTATCGTAGCCTCAACGCCGTTTTTGCGGACAAGCTGGGCTGCCTCCTGCGTCCAGCTGAGGACTTTCGCAACGGGCAATACTAGCATCAATGGCTCGTTGACAAGGCCGTACATTGTCACAACGTTTTTGTATCGGTCCTGCGCAAAGAACTGCGACAACTGATTGTGAATGTCGAGAGATCGCTGCCGGTTCAGATCTCCATCTGTGCCAATCAACCAGTTAATGCTTCCTTGATGGCCACTATGGTTCCATCCATTCTGACTGCCCGGAAGACCGTGCAGATCGAGTTTGACGCGAAGGCCGTATTTGCGACAGTACTCGATCGCGCGGAGGAGATAGCGCCAGGCAATCTTTGGGACATAGGGGTCACCCTCATACGTTGTGACGGCCCAGTATGAGTACTGAATGCGGACATGGTCCAGACCAGCGTCTCGAATCTCGGCGAAGTCTTGCTCCGAGAGGAAGGTCGCATAATGTTTCTCGATGGTATCTGCGGCAGTGGTCCCCAGCTGTTGGCTCAATGTCCATTCGTCGACGACCCCAGCCTCAGAGGAGTAGACCTCAAACAGAGACGGGGTAATGAATGGCTCGATCGAAAGCCAACCGCCGAGGTTGACACCACGAATTGGCTGACTCCCGTAAGGAAACTTCTCGTTGAGGGGAGGGACGTTTTCATTGGGCCTGGCCGAGTCATCCCAGGTCGAGTTGAGGCCCATGATAGATAGACCACCCACAGTCTCGTTTGTGAAGGTGACGTTGAATCCCTCAGTGTCATACCATGTGAAAGGGTCCAGCACCGTTCCTCTTGCATATGCCTAAGAAAAGATCCGTCAGTATTGTGTTGATCCACTCGAATCAAGAGCCACTCACCGGAATGCTACTTCGACTGATGCCATCGAGATTCGAGTTCGCGGGCGACGAAGAACCTGAAGAGCTGGAGTCTGAGCTGGAGCCAGAGCTTTTCTTCTTTGACTGTGCAACAGCAACTGGGATGACGATGGCAAGCAATACCAGCACAGCTGCTATACCTCCAACCCACAGCCGCTTCTTCTTGGACCAATTCGCCCAAAACTTCCAAAATGGCCGGCCATTGCCATCATCCAAGCTCCCATCCCAACCCTCCTCTCGCTTCCAATGCTCCTCCATTGCAGCACCACCACCTCCACGGCGCCGCATCTTCATCTCCGGGCTTCGTCCTTCTTCCAAGTACGCACCGGACACAACCCGTGCACCAGACTTATGCCTGGGCCTTCCTTCAGCAAGATCTTCTCCAAGCGCACCACCTGCTCCCGCCAATGCAGCTTTCTTCCTCTGGCGACGCTCCCTGCGAGCATCCTCACGATCCTGGCCTCTTGGCCGTTGCCGTTCTCCCCGTTCTTCCTGTTCTTGCTCAGAGGCCAGCCTCGCCAACGCATCTGCGCTCAGAAGATGAGACGCACTGCTAGTCGACTCGGTACTCTGATGCTTCCGAGCCACATTGGCCGCCGCAGCAGCGTCCCTACTCCTCTCACGCTCCCGCTCCTTCTCCCTCTCCCGTTCTCGTCGTCTCTGTCGACGCACCTCAGCATCAGCATCGCGCGACCTCTCCCGCTCCGACTCCCACCCTCTCGCCCGCTGTCTCCTCTCCCTCACATCCTTAGTCGGACTCCCCTCCCCATCATCCTCAACCTCCCTCCGCCGCCGATGCCCATCACGATCCCTCTCCCGATCCCGCTTCTTCATCGGCGACGTAACCGGCGACTCCTTCGCCTTCGATCTATCCCTCCTCCTCCCCTCGACAGTCTCAGTATAAACCCCTTCCTGCTCACGTAACCGCCTCCTCTCCCTTCGCTCCCGTCTCCGCTGCGCCTCGTATTCACTTTCATCCCGCTCAGGTGTCCCGTAGGAATCATACCCTGACTCCCCGCCGCGAAAGCGGTACTTCCCTCGCGCCTGGCCGGGACTAGACACAGCGCCTTCATCTTCATCCTCGTATTGGCCGCGTATATACTCGCGCTCTCTGTCTCGTTCTCGGCGGCGTTCGCGCTCCCGCCCGCCGTAGCGGTCACGGCTGCGAGATTGGCCCGGCATGCGGTCGAGTTGTCACTTGTCGACCTGTGGAATGTGGGCTTGTGAGACTAAGCGGGCCGATCGTTGACTTGTTCGGGCTGTTCAGAGGATTTGGGTTGGGGGTGGAATGCGTCGTGGGTGTCTTCCCCGCCGGACGGAACGTGTTGTAGAACGTGCGGAATGGAGGTCGGGTGTCAGCTTGTTGGAATCCGGATCAGGGTATTTGGAGGGTCATTTTGGGGTCTCAATGTCGATGGAATAGAGTTGGCGAAGGTTGTGTCTGGTTTCTCTGTTGGAGAGAGTTGGAGGTTTTGTTTTGCTTTTCCCCGATGCGCGTTAGTGCGGAGGTCGACGACAGCCGCTGCAGGAGACGCTGTGATGGCACGAGTTGATTAATGATAGGTGAAGCACAACAGTACACTCGCGGCTGGTCTTGGGCTTCAGTCCAGTTTTATCTCTGGTGTTGACGGACCTTGCGACCAATTGTGGCGGAGCAAGCAGCTGGGCAGACACGATCCAGGTGCAAAATTGGTGGCCAAGAGGGCCAAGAGACGGATTCACTGGGCGAGACAGATGAGACTTGGCCAATTTGTTTTGAAAAATGATCTGGATGTTTTGTTGATGTTTCTCAGTGTTTGCAATTGTGATGTCCACGGTGTTGGGGAGACTGGGGTCGAGAGAAGCCAGCAAATATACTTCGTCAGAGGAAGATTGATGCAGTTCTGATATATGTATGGCATTCCATGGATATATGGCACTAGAGACATTACATACACGGATTTCACTATTCACTCCAATGCAAAAATTCAGACCCCGTCTAACTCGAGAACAAATCATGGCCATCAAAAAAAGGAAAGGGTATGAGAACTCCAAAGGTGAAAGGAGAAAAATAGGATGGTGAAAACACAGTTGCGAAAGCAAATGCCAGTCGAGATAGCCTACCATGATGGACAAGAAAAGAAACACGTTGGTCTGTACAACTTCGGATAGAGGGATGGGTGGGTGGGAGTAGGACGGGGGAAGGAGAGGAGCGGAAATGAACTGGTACTGAGACCGGGGAATCTAGAAGGATGAGGTGGGAGAGGAGCCACTGGCTACCTTTTGTCGTTCTGCAAAAGACTAAGCACCCAATGCGTGGTGAACTTCCACCGACACGGCTGCACGAAGTCAACTTGGATATGTCTGCGACGGAGGGCAAGTCCAAGAGGCAAGGATTGAGAATGCCGGAGGCAGGCATCAGGTTTCAGGATGCACCTCAAACAGCGCAACAGTGGCAGAAAGTGTCGGTGGTGGAAGCGACACTGGTCGAACATGACGCAGAGGCCGGTGAAGCCAATGTCGCCCATGTTGGTGCCGGCGGAGAACCACGAAGCTGTGCCCCGGTCGCCAGCGAGTTTCGTGTACCGTTTGTCCGCTCAGCTGATGATCTGCCTGGCTCCCTCCTTGCCCAGAACGCCAGGTTCGGTGGGCTTAGGGCTGCGGTCCCGCCCCTTCTTCCGACTGAGGAATGAGAGCATGCCACTGTTCGAACCTTTGCCCTTGCTCGCAGCGCCCTCCAGCCCCTCAGCGGGGAGAGTCGAACTGTGATCAGCAAGCTCACTCCAACTACCCTCCTCGCCAAGAACCATTTGTACCCCTCCGCTCTTGCTCATCGTGCGAGTGGCACCGCGAGGCCGGGGTGCAGGGGGCAATGGACGGTGGAAAGACGGGGGATGAGGGGGAGGCGAAGGCGAAGCACGACTGGAAGGTGAAGGAGGGTGCGGGCCAGCCGCATCGTTCGGGTCGAGATTCTCATTGACCGAGGGCATATTTCCGGTCTGCGGCAGTGGGTAGACAGGTTCGTCATGTTGCGGGGGTGAAGCATTTCGGGCAGTCGAGTCGGGTTGGGAGGGATGGCGAACATGGGCGACGTTCGTGGTGGATGAGATGGGGAGACAATCTTCGGGGTTTCTGTGGAGGTGTTAGTGAGAGTCACTATTTTGAATTTGCTTGACAGTGTCCACTTACGTCGATGCAGCGATAGCTTCTGCAGCATTGCCTTGGAAGCTGGCGAGCGTGTAGTCAAACGGTTCGAACATGGTTTCAATCAGACGATGAAGCTCGTCTTCACGAATCTCCTTGGCCGTGGCATCCTCCCGCAATTCAGCACGAGGTTTCTGTCGACGCGCTCGCGCCTCTAACGGGGCCTCTTCCAAGAGCAACTCTTCAAGATCGTACGTCGCATCGAAGTTGGTCTTATCGCTAGAAGGTCGGAAGACGGGAGGGATCTCTTTGCGCTCAAGGGCCTCGAAGTCGATGTCGGCAAAGAACATGTGGTTAGTGAAGCTTTCGAATCCAATGGCGCCGATTCGGCGACTTCGATCTTTCTCCATCAATGCGCTCAATGCACGCAGGCACGGCACGGAGACCGCAGGATTTGTGACATAGTACTTCGGTTGTGCTTTCTTGATGTTCTCGCTCAGGGTTTCCTGGCTGCGACCCTCGAATGGACGCTAGAGAAGAGGTTAGCCCACAAATGACGGAACAGAGAATTGGTACGAAGCGTACCTTGTTGTAGATGCACTCGTAGAAAGTAACACCCAATGACCACCAGTCCACCTCACAGTAATAGCCGGTCCCTTCGTATACCTCTGGCGCGAGATAAGCCAGCGTACCTGACTTGCTTGTGAGAGGCTTGCCCGGTCGGAAATCGGAGGCCACATTCTGGTACCCAAAGTCAGCCGCCGCCGAGTCAATCAATAGGGAGAGATGCGTCACATACGAAGTCAGCCAGGTGGACATGGCCCTCCGAATCTAACAGAACGTTGTCGGGTTTGAGATCGCGATGAATGATACCCTGCGAGTGGATATACTTCAAAGCACAGCCAAGCTCAGCAACCCAGAACCGCACGGCTTCCTCGGTGAAGCACTTCCGTGAGATATGGAACCGAAGATCACCGCCATTCATGAGATCGACCACGATGTAGCTAGAACAAGTCAGCAAGAGGCCTCGAAATCGTTGAATGCGAGAATACTGACATGTATTCCATATCTTGGAAACTGTAGCGCAAGTTGCAGAGAAATGGGTGATTCAGATGCTCCAGCATCCTCCGTTCACGAATGATATTTCGTACACTCTCAGAGCGAACGACTGGGCGGGTTAGGTCAGGGACGGGCCGAACCATCACATGGCTATGGAATTGTACGTACCCTCTTCTTTGCGGATATATTTGAGCGCGAACGTCAACCCGGTGTCCTTTCTCTCAACGATGCGAACCTTTCCGAAAGCACCTTTTCCGACCACGCGAAGCAGGCGAAAGTGGTTGAGGTTTACTGCTCAAATATCAGCGAACCGCTCCGAAAAGGACTTGAGCAATGCCAACTTGACCTACCTGCATCATTGCAAGCCACCGGCTTTCCCTGGGAGTTTCCCATTGTGACGGAGGCAAACGACGTCGGAGATGGTAGGGTTCTTCAGGAGCTTCCCGGCAACATCACAATTATCATGGAAATCCCGGTTGCACGATCGCGTCGAGGTATCAGTTGGGTCGACACCGCAGGGAAGAAGTGAAAATAGGAGGGCGTTGGCGTTAAAACACGGGGTCCATGGAAGTCTGCAAGATCCCGAGGGCAGAATAACGGAGCGGGGGTTCAATGGATCGGGAGGGGTGAAGGAAGCCAACGAGGCGATCAGATCGAAAGCGGCGAATTCACGCTTCTTCAATCTTGAGAGGCGTGTAGATGTGGCAGGTAAAGGATCAATTGGAGAAGTCCCAGCCAGGATAATTAGTCTCCCAAGTATGTATATTCCAGGGAAGGCGGAGCTGGAGCGCGGCCTGAGCGGGCCGTTGAGAGGCTGACGGCCAAGTCAGACACGACGAGCCACGGAAAAGTGTAGAAGGAGTATCAGAAACACGGTGGAACACGACGAGACGGAGAATTAGAGGAACTCAAGGTCCATAGAGGAATGTCTCGCAATGAAAGAAAGGGGAGACCGAGCGGTCAAGCGAGGTTTCGGCAGTACTCAGAACGGACCCCCGGCCAATCACGCCCGAGCCTTCACCTAGAGAAAGGGGTCTCTCTATACTCTCTCGCTGGCTTTATGACTTCCATTATTATTTCTGACCAGGTTCCTTGCTCTTTCAGGTTGCTGACGCCGTGGGATCTACATGAGACTACGACAAATCCAGTCTAGTCCAGCATTATGGGGATGCTCCGTGCCTCGACTGCTCCCGCATTCCTGCCTGGTCTTCTCACACGTATACACTGAGGTACCCCTGCTACGGCTACCAGGAATGCACTGGATCCGATGTGCATGTCGAGCCTTGCCACGAAGAGAGAGGATGATCCTGGGACCCACGCGATTCAGCAGAAAAGGAGCAGCAGAGACTCGCGGTGGAGGGGCAAGGAGGGTCAACTAGGCGGGTGAGTGGAGGCCCCGATAACCGCGGTCGCGATCAAGTCGGAAAAGGCGTGTCAATCACAATTCACACTGGACGCGGCTTGGATCAATGATCTCTTTCATGGAGATGGACTCCAAGACCGGCTGCAGGAGAGATTCTCCTGCCCGAAACTCTTTATCACTCCGACCTGTCAGACCTCGTCCTCGCGAACTTTGATAGCAATGTGATTCCACGGGTGTGGAGATCACATTTGTGGAGGAAGTGGCCATTGCGAATGTGGTGGATGCCAGACTGGTGATCTCTAGTCCCTGATCGGTCCAACCATAGATGGAGGAGGTGAAAGCCTCGCATCTGACTGATCATGCTTTGCCACGCGAGAGTTTCCAAGCATGACACGTCTCGTATCTCGTGGCCGCCACGTTGTTCACCGCCCTTGGCCTTAACCTTGGGCTGAGACGCAGGCAATGGCATGGCTGGTATGATGTCTCGGCTGCTGTTTGGTCACACAGGAACGGCCGTGGAACGCCTGCAGAACATTCGACTCGTTGTTATTGGATGTGTTCGAATGTGACCGGTCGTCTCCCTGAGAATGCCACATGTGCCGGACAAACCCCTGGACCTTGGTAGAGAAATATACCTCGTTCAACATCAACTGGATAGCAGTCAAACAAAGAATCTCTTGGCAGATACCCATTAAAGTTGTAGAGCCGGCCATTTGGCGTTGCCAGTGGACATGATCCTAGTCGAGCGGGTGTTTCATCTGCGGGCCCATCAGTCCATGACAAAGATAGAGCGGCCGTTTCAGAGTCGTACTTTTGACTTTGGAGAAACCTTGCTGGCCTGAGTCAGGAGCGATTGGAGATGTAAGTGTTGAGGTCCGTACGCTGACTCCCTTTTCACTCACTACAATCACCGACTGCCCACAACGGAATGGTTATACACGATCGGCCTGGGAGATTGTGGGGTCGTTCATCGAACTGATGATGTTGAACACGGCACGGCGCATACTACTAGCAACTAGTAGATGTATACGGCAAGGTGGACTCACTTGCAGTAGTCGGTCGCTCAGGCACGTCCCACTGATCTTCAATATCGGTGATGCTGTATAGATGTGACTGAGGTTGAAACAGTACTTGTAACCTCAGGACGAACTTGTTGCTGAGATTCTCGCCTCTATCACTGAATCAGTGCATTGCTGGGCACTCTGATCGTTTTGAACTTGTATCAAGTTGTCGCGTCGAAGTATACTACTTAGCTGATATCACCGGTAGAACTTCGGCACAGCAGGATCACGAAAGTGCTATCAAAACTCCAGTATTTGGCCCCAATTACACATCATGCGTCGTGACCATGTTATTCGGAACTATCATTTGCTGAGTAGATTGAAATGAATGAATGAATGAAATTGGCTCGTTGAGCTGCTCGAGTGATGCTACTATCATTGGACCTTCGCTTCAAGTCATGCCATTCTGATTTACTGAAGTAGAAGATCAAGACGGGGAAGAACAATCTTTGTGTAAAATCCCACAGCTTTGTGCTATCTAGATGATTTGTGAAGGTTCTCAAAAGAGAGTGAGCCGACAACGTCGCAGTCGACGTCCTCTCGAAGCAGTCACGGGGTGCGTACCTGCCTTCGTTGCGATTCAGCCAATCTCTCCGCACATTGTGAAATTCTCCAGTCCTCCACCTTTTTCCCACCTTCAGATTTTACTCGCTCTTCAAGATGGAAGATCAGAATCGCAGCTCACCTGCAATGGGCAACCTTTCTCCCTACTTTAAGCCCCAGCCGCTGCCAGGCCGACCGTCCAACGTCCAAGATGACAGCATGGCTCCCAATCTGATGCAGCGTCAAAAGAGCTCTGCAATCGATGTGACGGCTTTCTCATTCGCCAAGCCTGCTGCTCGTCAGGGAGGCTTCTCGTTGCGAGCCCTGCCCAAACAGAGTCTTATCAACTCTGGCCTCAATCACAATCCGAGAGCATCAGAGCCACAGGAAGGAGCCGGGGCTGGTGAGATGTCCACCGTGGTAAATGATCGGTAGGCTCTCCGATCCTCATTGATAATAGTAATACTGAATGTTGTCGTGTCTTCCAGGCTGAAGCATTCAATCGAGAGGGAACAACGAGAGCTGGTGGGAGCCTCGCACTCGCGGCATCTTGACCATTTCCCAGCAGATTTATCAGATGAAAACGGGGATGCTAACACGAACATCGCCAATGACCACGTGGTCGAAGGGCATCAATCAGCCCCAGCGGAGCAGCAAGTGTCCCTGGAGGCAAACGATAACAACACTATTGCTCACTTCCTGGAAGAAATTGTCAATCCTGAGGGCGCAGTGAGTCACCTTTCTTCATCCTGGAATAAGTCACTGATTCTCAGAAGCCGACTGGCTCACGTCCGATTTCAACTGGATCAGCTCCTGATCAGGACCACCTGGTGGACATAACCGTCCCAACGCTTTCCTCACGGCCGCCCATACGCCCGAACAACGATGCTCGCATCTCTAAACGTCGTCGTGAGAAATGTAGAAATCGCCCTGCGAGACAGCAGTCGATCACATCCGACAGCAAATTGGCATCCCATGCTCTCTCCGAGGAACGACTATTCGAGCTTCTCATTGGCAAGATCAGACAACGCGAAGAACATGAGATCGCAGCTGCCAACGTTCGACACCATTTGGAGGGAGAGAATGCGCAATTGGCATCGGAGAACCAAAAGCTGAGACAGCAGCTGGAATCATACGAAGGACAGTTGAAGAAAATGACAGCGGATTCCAAAGCGCGCCAGGCACGTATGGACAGCTGGAAAGCAAGACTTCAAAAGTTCAAGGAGGTCGTCAATGGTCTTGGAAATGAATATGATGCTCTCCGGCACGATTCAGACAAGATGAGAGAACAGACGACGTCACTAGAGAAGGAAAAGTGTGATCTTGTGGAAGCAATCGGTGGCATCAGGATCCAGGTTGCGCGAGCAGAAGCGACAATCGAAGAAAAGGAAAGCAAGCTCGCAGCGGATGACAGAGAGATCGCAATTCTCCGACAGGCTCTGGAAAGTGCCAATGAAAAACTCGAGAACGCCGGAGCGGAGCTGGTCGAAGAGAAGAAAAGGGCCGCCAACCTAGAGTCGTACATCCTGAACTATGCTAGAGACCATGCGAGACAGCTGAGCTCAATCAAAGAGGATCAATCCCAACTTCTCGAAAAGGTCACTTCGGCGATCGCAGTCATTACTGATGAGTCAACTGCTTCCAAGGATACGATACTGTCTGAAATGAGAACCTTGTCAGAGGACCTGCAGTCCTCTGTTCAGACCTTGAGTGAGAAGTGCTCTTCAGAGAGACTTGAGGTCCAGGAGTTCTCAAACACTGCTCATGACATAGTCTCTCGGTGAGCTTTGGATCTAACCACCTGAAGGACGTATGCTGATGTCGTCTAGCTTGATTTCTTTGTCCAATCAATTCACGGAGAACGTCGCAACAAGCGCCCAGGCAAACACCGATTTGTCTGCTCAGATCCGTGACGACTGGAAGTCTGTTCGAGAAATCCTGGGACCCGACTCGGCACTTGTTAATCAGCTCGGCATCTGCATGAGCTCGTGCCAGGATCTCAACCATAATGTCGTGACAATTGAACCATCTTTGACTGCCCTCCATGTTTCTGTTGACTCTCTGACTGCCGCCGAGGCTAGCCTTGTGCATGATCTCCAGGGCTTCGGTGAGAAGCTTGTAAATGCTCAATTTCCCACGAATCAGCCAGTTCTCGAAAACGAACTCTCAGCTAAATTTGCCGAGAACACACAGCTGCATCTTCAAGTCCAGAGGCTTTCGTTGGAAAAAGACGCTCTCCAACGACAGCTGCACGCGAAGTCGACAGAGGCCGACGATGTCCGCCTCTCTTTGGCAGACATGAGCGGAAAGTGCCAGGAAGCAGAGAACCGAATACAGCAGCTGGAAAGCGACAAACTGACCCTCCAAAGTGAAGCCGCTCTTGCTGCACAAAAGACTCAAGAAGAAAGGGGCAAGTCCATCACCTCAAATGAACAGATCAAGGCCCAATACGAGCGACAACTTCAAAGTCTTCAGCAAGAGAAAGAGAATCTGCAGAAGGGCACTGACGAGCTGATTTCTCAACTTGATGGTGTCCGCGATTCAATGGTAAGTGTATCACCCGACCAGTAAGTGTTTCATACTGACAGGCCGGAGATCGAAGCAAAAAGGATCATTGACGACCAACGCAAGGAACGAGAGTCCATGGTACGCATCCTATATTCTAAGCGGCCCCCCCCCCCCCCCCCAAGCAACCATTACTCAGCTAACTTGAATAGGCTGAGGAGACCGAGCAGCAGATCCAAGAACTCAATGCTTCCTACTCTGAGGCAATGGCCCGGCTGGACGCCCAGACGAGTCAAATCCAACAGTACCAGGAGATGGAGACTAATTCCTGCATCGAGAAGAGCGATCTCCGAGAGGAACTTAAGCAAGCTCGAGAGACAATCAAGGCTTTGGAGGCAAAGGTAGCTTTGACGGTCAGCTCTGAAGATCTATCAGGGCCTCCAGCCAGGAACATCGTCCCGTTCGCCGCTTTTGAAGACAAGCTTTCACCACCGCGAGAAGTGTCGCCTTACGATGATCCAGCTGACTTTGCTATGCTTCTCGAGTCGTCAGAGGTGTGCACCTCTGCGCCACCACCCAAAGAGAATGCACCCTCGCATCATCTCGAAAGGACTGAGACTGCGAACAGCTCACAGAAAGGACAGCCCTCGGCTAACGAGAAAGACTCGACTTTCGATATTCCTGAAAATCTCGATCAGCCCCAGTTCACCAAGAAGCGCAAAGCAGTCAACTTCGAGACAACGCGCCCAGATGATGCGACGGTAGAAGCCGGTAGCTCTCGACAAGATCCAACCCAGAATCGGACCGGGCAAGAGGAAAGGCTCAGCAAAACGTCCAGGCATGTTCACAAATGGACTTACAGTCGCGTCCGTACGACATCCACGGAGATACAACAGGAACAATCCACCGGCCCGGGGGTTGGGGCCATCAGCCATCGACGGAATAGTCCGAAGGGTCTTGTATCTGCGAGCAGTGCGAGCCACGCAGCAGGTCGTACAAACACTCGAAGCCGAGGCAAGCGCCGCTCTCGGGGTACGATGGCCTCCCTCTGAGCATGATGTCACTTGATCTGATGATATTGAGCAGGCGAGCGCTATAACGCGCGTTTCAGTCAGGAGGGTTGACCCCTCGCGAAAAGTCAGAATCAATTCATTGTCAGGACCAACCGCTATCGATACAGCGATATAGTCGAAGGAAGACCGAAATCATGGATTATGACCTGCAGTATTATCTGCACACCATGAATAATGTTGAAGCGAGTCAGCATCTTATTGAATCAGGTTCCTGTGGAATCCAGACATTTACCACTGCAGTCTATAACCTCTGGAGTATTGTCAGGCGAGAAGTCTGGTCAACGCTGTTATATGAAGAGAAATAGGATTTTATTTTCAATTGTCCCAAAATCTGTGATGCTCGTAAACGCCGGACACAATGCTCCATCAAAAAGAAGTTCACTGAGGAGCAGTCAGGAGGACAGCGCCCTCCATCAACCTCCAGTCACCACTTCCCAGGATATAATGTACAAGATTGATACACGCCTCAGATACCCAGCACAAAATGGCCGGCGAATCCGCATAATCGGTCGTAGATGGACGGCACTCGGTGGATTGACGGTCTCCGAACAAGGGTGATTGATGAAAGTCGAAGCGAGAGCGTAGATTCACGGAAGACCCAGTAAATCAAACACCGCAACACGTCCCATGAAATCGAAGAATGATCAAATCGAATCGTATTGAAAGAGGTAATCGGGTATCGTAGCCACATGGACCCGTTCATTTCGCCTTCCCACCCTTGGTCGCCTCAAGAAAGAGCACCTTCTTCTTCACAACAGGATCGTACTTGAGCATGCTAAGCGGACGGTGCGCGCGCGGGCGGATCATCGTGCGGTAGTAGCCAGTCATGGCCATGGAGATGAGCCGGACGGCGATGGTTCGAGACTTGGCTGTTGGGAGTGTGTGTCAGTCGGGGTTTGTCATGGGCCATTCATTGCATCGCTGGAGTCGTGGAGCGGGATTGCGAACTCGGCGGAGTTTGTGTGAAGCGCGTAGGAATCGGGATTGTGTGGACGCACCTTTCTTCGCCATTTTGCTCGGCGTCCCGGGAGACTGAGTCGGTGGTTCGATGGATGAAATTAGACCGCGGACTTGGGAAAACCAACTTGGTCACGTGTTATGATTAGTCATCTAAAAAAGCGCCGCCACGGCGCCAGTGGAGTCCTCGTCCCAACAGTCGACTGTCGTTTAGTTTCGAATTGCCCTATGATAGGTTTTTTCTCTCTGTAGACATGATTCGTACTGCTACTACCATGCTCTTGATCTCTTCAGGTGACGCTAAATTGATCTCTTGAGTGATGACAAAGTGAAGATAAACCGAGCAAAATAGGTGCCATTTAGACTCCGTTTATTTCTATAAATTCATTGTTCCGCCCAGATGGACTTGGCTAGCCATTCAAGCACGTCTATATCGATCATGATATCGTGCTCCTGAGAATTGTCCGCCGGCCGAAAAAACAACTTCTCGAATTCGATCACCAACGGGCCACCGTCAACGGTAATGCGCTTGTCAGTGCCCATGGAGATAACTACTTGTCCTGTCCGCTGTTGACTGCCATTCCAGAGTTCCCATTTTTGATCTTCGGCTCCGTACGATCGATAGCAAGTGTCAAGAGGACTTTGATCTCCCCGTCACACTGATATAGCCAGAATTTTACATCCGAGCTTAGTTTGGACTCCGCCTCTGAAAGAGCCACCTCGAGAACCACGATGGGCAATCCTTTGCTGGGATGACCCTGGGGCACGTAAGGTGCATACGAGCAGTCAGGTTCCTTTTTCCCGCTTGTGCCGTGGACGGTGGTGCTTCCTAACCGACGGAGAGCACGTTTAAGACCCATTGGTTGAAGAGCATCAAGAAGTAAGTCCCCGAAGACATTGCGAGCAACTTCGTGTTGAGAGAAGCGAAATTTGGTTAGAAGGAGGTTGAGGGAACTATTGTAGGAAGGACAGTTGCCGGTCCAATCGTCAATCCCGTTCGTTTCAGTTGTGAAGTCGCGGGCGAAGGTCTTCTCGTTCACGCCGGTGAATAGGACCATTCGCTCCATTTTTCGAGTGGGTTGGTTGATTGTGTTCGTTCTTCGATTCTCGTTTCATGACCTGGTTGAACCGTTGTTTCCCTTCGTATGGGATCTCTTGATTGATGGGTCAAGGTCGCCCAGGAAACCGATGCCATGGTCAATTGTATCTGACTCTGTTGAAGGCATTTTGGAGGGTAACCAGGCCTAAACGGACTGCTCTGTTATAGTAGTGGGCGTGGGTATATCGATAGTTGAGTCGAGACGGAAGACGAGAACTGTGTGGGATTGCTTCATGGTGATGCCATCGGGACTGTCGCCTGGGCAAAGTTAGAGTGGACACTCCTTGTGCATATAGAGAGCCCCGTTCCCTTATTTAGTATGTCTAGTATCTATACTGCTTCATGTCTTACAAATTTTAGAATCAAGCCCTATGCCATCCGAAAGGTGTCCTTCTTCCGTAAGCTCTGCCAGCTACAAGAATGTGTCTCAGTAGTAGTATTAGGTGAACCTGCGGGAATACCAGATCTACGAGACGACATTTTTCCGACGTCACTATGTTACGATCGCACTGGGTGAGTGCCGTGGGGAAGGGGTAACAGTGGGAATGAACACTGAGGTGGGTGCACGTAGAAGAATCGCTGTAAGTATCAATATCCCGGACCACTTACGCTGCTTAACACCCTAAAGCCCGCCTGATACCAACTCCATCCATCAAAACTCTCACTTCATTCAGCAACAGACCCAACTCCAAAGAATGGGATGCACTAGCACCAATCATTCTTCAAGTAAAGCGAACCACTCCGGAATCTCCTTGATGAGTTTCCACATGTACTTCTCCAGCTGGACTGCACACTTGTGGTATACCGTTGTTGCGTCATTGTACCGCCGGCAATTACTAAAAATCAACTTGAGATCGTTGACAAGGTCTTTCGGAGCAGAATAATAATCATTCTCCAATCTTTCTTCCATGGTCGACAGATCCATGGGTGATTCGATGACCTCGTAATAATCAGGGACTTCGTCTTTGTTGACTGGATTGAGGAAGGGCCATGCTTGTTTGTGGTTTTGGATTTGATTCAGAAAACGTCGAAGTTCGTTGAAGTGAGGTCCGTGGCGTGGTTCCCGTGCTAACTTGTCCATGTCTGGAGACCAGCCAGTTGCCCGAATGGCAGGGATAGAGAGTGGATCGATTAGAACGACGCCGTGGGCCCATTGCTGAGGTGGGGGATGGATGATGTGACTTTTGCTCAAGGTACGCATTTTGGCTTGAACGGTTTCCTTCTGCTTAAGAAGCATACGGCCAACTTCAAGATACCGTATTCGGGGAAGCATGGAGCATTGCATGAGTGTCCCTCCTTCGTAGTCCTTGATATACCCCATCCAGATAGACTTGTCGAGAGTGATCTCTTTGGTAAAACCTTGTTTTTGAAAATACCCAGTGGCATAATTATCAGCGTAAGTTAGAAAATGCATCACTGGGGAAGTAGCTCTGACATAATCCTTCAAATGGGCCATGAGATGCGCTCCGTATCCTTTCACCTGCTGATGGGATGAGACGGCGCAAAAAACAATTTCGGCAAAGTTGCGGTCCCGGAACGATCGAAAGGTTATTCCGCCAATGACCTCCAAGGGCATTTTGACGATGGCCAGAGACAGATGAGCGCGATCGTAGACGAGACGTGCGATGTAATCCTTGGGCATTTTCGGAAGTTGCTTTTGAAACAGGCATTTGAGACCTGTAAGGATAATCGTGCTCTCTGTGGAGCCATCATTGTTGACAACTCGGAATTCGATCTCGCGATTTCGTTCTTCCACAACCGCAGGCTTTAGAACAGTTAGAACGTCTCCTGGCATTAGAAGGTCCTAACATGCCTTCTCTGGGAAAGGAATAATCCTGGTTATAGCTGGAGTTTTGACATCCAGTTCTGTCAACCCATCATGAAAACTTTTGATTTTTTTGGCATCAGGGGCGGTATTCAGTTCTTCCAAAGCCGCCCGCTTCGCGTCGAGATTTTGGCCGCTGTCAGCTGGGAACGATTGCGACTCTGCTTTGTCCATCTGCCGGCGAACTTGGGCTTTCGATAGGTAATATGCAAACTAGTGCAGGTTAACTCGGGCTCTCTGGAAGTATCGCAGTCTTTCTCCTTGAATGATGGGAATGTTGAGTGGGGGACAAGGAAGAGCTGTTGAAAGGTTATAATCCCTGTAGTTCGGAGCTTGGCAAAACTATCCAACCAAGACCATGAGACACGTGAGGAGCGGCTCTGGCATAGCATTACTAGCAACTGGGGTCATGTATCAAAAGTTGCCCCGCAACCCTTATAGAATAGGTGTCCAATTAATAGTATCGCGTGAGGCTATGGCTAAATGTCTGGATAAACATCTTTCATCCTAGAAGCGTTTCTTGATATGATATTGTGGAGTATAAGCTCCGAGATCCGGGTAGGACTAGGAATTAACATTACTACAAGTAGTATGACGAATGCTAGGGTGTCCACATAGCTAGACAGAATGTCCATCGAGTTTGTCTCAAGAATTTCTATGTCAAGTGAAGGGCACGCCCTTGTCAGACACAGACAGCCTTGTAGAAGACAAAAGTACGCCTTGCCCCGCTACATCAGCCACACCCCGCAGTGACTCATGCAGTGCATTCAATCATTGGTAGAAGGACGATCATGGCTACTGTCTCGAATCAGGAATTGAAGATCATTGTTGAGGCTGAGTTACGAGTGTACATTATCTAATGGTTTAGATGCTAGGAGTCTAGATTCATCGGAAGTTGTAAACATATATCATTCCTTCGGTTCATAACAGTATCTTCATGAAGCCACGTATCAAAATCATGTCGGCAAAAGAAATAAGATCGCATGAGATGAAATCAGATCGAGTGAGTCACGATGCAACGACCAATGAAAACATGTAGCAGGCACAAACATGCATGCAAAATTCAAGATGTGAGAGTGAATCATTGGCTGCCCGTCATCTCCCGCAGCTCAGGGAGGGACGTGCACCAGTCATGGCCCAGCCAAGTATGCAGAATGAACTATAGAGCTCAAGCATAAAATCCAAGGTGTCCACAAAGACCAGATCTCTTCCATTCCTGGTGTCCGACTGGATCAATGACTGAAATATGACTCGGACGGAGGTCGATTCTGGGCATATCCAGTAAGCCCTCGACTCCGGTGGAATTGGGGCTGGGGTGAGTGCCAGGTGGAAGTGTCTTCCACTGGCAAGACCGACTTGCGGCCATGTACCGCGGTGGGCAGTCAATGCCCGTTGCGTGGGGGGCGGATATAAAGCCTGTAGCAGAAACTGGCAATTCGGGTCGTATCAATCATCAAGCATAATTCAAATCAGTATGTGAAGCAGAGGATGATCAAGTGTAGTAGTCGCTCTTGCGGTAGACGCTGGTTGACTCGTAGCGTCGCTCCACCCGGCTCTGGCGGTCGGTGCTGTACAGCGAGCCCCGGCTGGAAGGGCTACGACTGGGTGAAGTCCGGGGAGATTGGTAGATGATGGTGCGTCGCTTGCTGCCTTTCGGCGACCGTTCAATGATCCGGGTCGGCTCCAATGGCTCTTCCTCGGGAGAGCATGACCGTGGACGGACGTGCTCGATCAATGGCTGACGGCCAGGGACGTGGTATGTCCGGTCAAAGCTGCCACTGAGAGGACGGACAGGAGGGGCACGGCCTCGACGGGGGGTCTTGAGGTCCATACCCTGCTCGACTGCATCCAACAGATTGAGGACGGTGTTGGCTTCACGGGGCAGCTTGATCCGCATCGGGTGGCCGCTCTCCTTGTCCACAACAGAGAAGAGCTTCCCTTCCTTGCTGTACAGGTATCCTGTCACGTCGATGGCCCTGAGACGGCCGGCCTCGCAGAGGTCATCCTTGTGTTCTTCGAGGGCAGAGGTGCACTGGGTACAGTGAGCAGTGTGACGCTCGAACTCGTTCAGGACCAGCTTCTCATCGTCGTGGATATCACGCACGACGAGGGGACGGGGAGCAATCTCGATGGGAGCGGGCATGGTGTTGGAGCGGCGGAGACCCAAGGTGCGCCGCGATTGTCGATGAGGCTTTTCTATGGTCAAGCGGGTGAAAGGGTTGATAAGGTACTTGGTCGAGCGGAAGGGCGACACGGTGACTGATGTTGGAGGGTCACGCGAGAGACGGTGGGTGACCACCGTGTAGTTGTATAGATGATGGGGTGAGTGGTGTAGGATTGATTGAAGTAGATGTGCGACAACGAGGTATAAGGGAATGTAAGTGTGTAAAGTGTAGAGAGTATTGAAGGTGAGGATATGAAACGAGAACTGAAGGAGGGAAGAGAAGTATATATAGGATTCCCGATTGGCAAGGCACACTGCAGCAGCCTGGAGGCTCTGGCAGTAGGTTGTGTACATCCGGGTACTTGGACCCCACACGGATGAGAATAGCAGCAGCTGGTACCTCCTCGGTACCTTTCCATTTACATTTAGCCTCCTTTTTAGCGTGTGGCTCAGTTGACACCGCCGTGTGGTTGCCCGCCGACCATCTGATTGGCTTATCGCCTCAAACAAACGGTGTCGAGGTCAACGATGATGTACTCTCTTTCTTTCTCTTCCTCTCTCGACTATAAACAATGACAATGAACAAAGAACTTGATACACGTCCACTTTCGTCACCGAATCAGCCTTGACTTCACCAACATTTTGCTGCCTGCTGCCTCATCCCTCCCTCAGATGTCATCATACCCGGATCCTGTGGCTTGAGCCTCGTGTTCCTGCGCCGCATCGAGGGGTCTCGTGCGCCCTCCCCCTGCACACCTTGAGGAACAGGTTCACGTCACTTGCAAATGTCCGGCGCCAGTCGATGATCAGAGATCAGATCGCATGCACGAGCAATATTCATAGACAGCCAGTGCATTCTCATGCGCACCATGATCTGACGGTTTCCCCGAGTCAGTCTCCACGCTCATTTGCTCCGCAGCCGCTCCCACGCTACCCCAAACGACTTGAGCGTCTACCGAGACACTCGATCCAACGCTGCCATGTCGCAAGTCTTGCAGTTCATTGTCTTCTTTGTTCTTCTATATTTGATGATACTGATCGGTGTTTCGAGTCCACCATTCTCTAAGAATAGAGACGACGATCGCAAAGACCCGAGAATAGCTTTGGACCCCACGCTTACGCTCATTAGCCCCCCGACTCCTCAGCCCCAAGCCTCAATCCGTATACCATCATCATGGTCATCTCTCGCTCTCATCGACTCATTGCATAGCCCCAGCCACAAATCCGCTTATCTTGCTTCTTGATTCGATACCTTCGGCAACACCAGCCACGGTTTTTCTTCTCGTGTTGTGCTGACCTTGTTCCTGGAACAGTCTCCGACAACTCCCTGTCCAGAGGCGCAGGGATGCTTGAAGCAATGCCGATATCGTCGGCGATTCTTGATACTGCTCGCGCCCTTTGACGCGCGCAATTCTCAAACGTCCAAAGCAATTCTATTTCTGCCTTGAAAGGCACCTGCCAATCGTCCCCCTCCTGTTGCTGTCCATTCAGCCCGGACCGCATGCACACAAAGGCCGCCATTTTCTGTTTCACAGAGATCCGGCCTTCCGCGCTTTGACCCGACCCCTGATTATTTGGTCTGCTCGAGACTCGGGAGACTCGGCGCCCTCGAGTCAAACCACCCCGCATTTATCCTGCGTACAATTTGGCCTCAAGCTCATGATGGCTACCATCATCAGTACGTCAGTAACGTCAGTATGGTTTCAAAGTTGCATCAACCTTCAACAAGCCCAGCCGGGCTAGCTCAATCGGTAGAGCGTGAGACTCTTAATCTCAAGGCTGCGGGTTCGACCCCCGCGTTCGGCTATTCCTACAACAAGCGTTGAGATTTCTTTTTTATTTGCGTTGAAAATTTTTTTGGGAGGCTCCGTGGGCGCGACATGAGTGGCCCAGTCAGATTGGAGACCCACTGGTGGGGGCCCGGTAGCGGTGGAAGAACTGGTCAAAGATTCAAAGACGTCAGAGGTGAGGATACATCATCAAATTGAGCAGATGATCATGAAAAGAACAACTACGCAATTGAAAGTGAAGTCGAGTATAGATGCCTGGGAGTTGTGGCTGGTGCTACCGCGGGCCCCTGCGCAAGGCAGACTGCAATTGCCCGTTAGGGCTGAGGTTCTGACTTCAGCTGGACATGGATACACAAAGCAGGCACCAATGATTGGTAATATAGTACATTCAACATTGATAATCAGCAGATAGGAAGTCTAGATGGTACTTCATGTCAGATCCATGTGAACGAGATCGGTTGTCCCACTATGCATTGGCATCTATGCACATCGAGGGTGGAGAAAGTGGGCTTCAGACTCGTCGGGATGGAAGAACCGCTTTGTAAAGAAAGTTAGAAACGAAAGGGAGAGCATGCAAGATTAAGCGAGTCAATAATACGATCTAGTAGATCTGGGAGTGAACGTATCCCTTATGAACGTGCTTATGAAGTAAATGCTCGACATATACTTTGGTTCCGCATCATGACCGGCGGACGACCTCTGGCCTTTATGCTGCCTCATAACCCCCCAGAAAGCCATCTGGGCAGGATTTAGAGCCTTATTCTGGCAAAGAACCTGTGGTCATAGTCACCAGAATGCAATTAAAAGGTACAGTGACCCCAGAACATATCCAGTGCATACCAGTCTAATCCGAGCAGATTCCCCAAAAGATGAAGATGGCGACATTTCCAGAATCCTGGACCAGTACCGACCAGACCTTCACCCCTTCGAGGAAATCTACCGCCATCTACACAGTCACCCCGAACTATCCGGCCAAGAAGAATCAACAGCCCGAACAGCCGCCGAGCACCTGCGCTCCCTCAACTACGAAGTGCACACAAATATAGGCGGACACGGGGTCGCAGGTGTCCTCCGCAACGGCGATGGCCCGACAATCCTGCTACGGGCCGATATGGACGCCCTCCCACTAGAAGAGAAGACAGGTTTACCCTACGCAAGTACGCGGAACGTCAAAGATGAAGGCGGGGTGTCTAAACCCGTCTCGCATGCCTGCGGCCATGACTTCCACGTCACATCTCTCATGGCTGCTGCAACCTTACTCCATGCTGCACGGGAACATTGGAGCGGGACGTTGATTTGTATCTTCCAGCCCTCCGAGGAACATCTAGATGGCGCGCAGGCGATGCTGGAAGACGGGTTATACACCAAGATCCCCACGCCAGAGCTCGTCCTTGCACAGCACGTCATGCGCATGCGGGCTGGGACGGTCAATCTCCGAGTTGGGAGGCTACTCACCGCGGCGGATGCTTTCGACGTGCGTATCTTCGGTCGTGGGGGACATGGCTCTGCGCCACAGACGACGATCGACCCGATTGTTATTGGTGCTTCGATCGTGACGAAGTTGCAGACGATCGTTTCTCGTGAAGTCCCGCCGGGTGAAGTGGCAGTGATCTCGTGTGGGAGTATCAATGCGGGCCACTCGCCGAATGTTATACCCGACCATCTGGATCTGCAGCTGAGTGTGCGCACTTTTGATCCCGATGTGCGGGAGCGTGTCTGTGCTGCGATTCATCGTGTCATTGAGGCGGAGTGTCAGGCTGGTGGTGCCGTGGAGAAACCGAGAGTCACGAGGACGTACTCGACGCCGGCTACTGTCAACGATGGGGAGTCGGTTTATCAGCTTCTCGCTGCTTTCGGGTCATATTTTAGGGAGAAGATGGTTGAGGTGGAGCCGCCGAGTGCGAGCGAGGACTTTTCGTTGTTGGCTACGGCTGTGGGGGCGCCGTATGTGATGTGGATGTTTGGTGGGCTTGACGAGGAGACTTGGGATGAAGCTGTTGCGAAGGGGACAGTCAATGGATTACCTGGCAATCACTCGCCTTTCTTTGCGCCGGTGATTCAACCGACTCTGCGAACTGGAGTGGATGCTATGGCAGTCGCAGCGCTGACGTTTTTGAAGAGGAAATGATATTGTACACGGACTTTCGATCTGAGGCATACAGGTGTGATACTCTCACAGGATTGGATCCCCAATATCAACGCCAGCTCACTGCTTGGCCACATGCACGATAATCTTCCCCCTCGCACGCCCTGAACGGAGCTTCTCAAACGCCTTGACTGCATCCTCAAACTCATACTCACTATCAATCTGCACCTTCAGCACCCCCTTCTGCAACCACTCCCCAAGCTTCACAACATGCTCACGCGTATTCGTAAACATAAAAATGACATACTTCCTCTTCCCACCACCCAGGAAAGAAGGCCAGCCAACCCGTCCAACAAAGGTAGTCAAAGCCGATGCCCCAACCTGCACAAACACACCCCCCTTCTTCAAAAAATGATGCGACTGGAAATACAACTCAGAAGGAAGCCCAATATGATCAAGCACATGATCAAAAACAACCCCACGCTCCTTCAGCGTCGCAACAAGATCCCCCACAGCCGTATAATCAATAACCTCATCCGCGCCTAACCCACGACACAACTCAACATTCCTGCTCGAACACGTCGTCGTAACATGACATCCCATCTCCTTCGCAATCTGAATCGCAAAAAGCCCACACCCCCCGGAACCACCATTGATAAACACCCTCTCACCACGCTTCACATAGCCAGCCAACGACTGATAAGCCGTCTGCCCTGCAATCCCCACCGAAGCCGCATCATCAATCTGCACACCTTCCGGCACAGTCGCAATCAGTCCAGCCCGGATGGTGAGGAACTCCGCCAACGAGCCGAACTTCATCGGGCGACTGTGGCATCCGAAGACGAGCTGGCCGGGTGAGAAGTGGGTTGCGCCGGGTCCTGTGGATACCACGCGGCCGCAGAAGTCCATGCCTGGGGAGGCGGGCGTGCCGATGACGAGGCGTGCGTGCGGACCCATTTCGGGGACTTTGAAGTCGGCTGGGTTTAGGGCTGTGGTGAGGACGCGGACGAGGACTTCGTCGTTTTTGGGGGGTGGTGGGGCTCTGGTGGATTGTTCGAGGTGGAGGTTTTGTTCGAGGCCGTTGGTTGTGCTGGTGTAGAGCCAGGCTTTCATTGTTGTGGGTGGTGGTGAGGTCATGTTGGTGGGTTATTTGTGTTCTTTGCTGCTTCTTTGATGGGCGTGTTGTTGGCTAGAAGGGCTTTTGTGGAGTAAAGAGTCTGGGCCCTGCTAGGTAATTAGATGGATTGAATCACTGGATTAGTTGAAAGATGAAGTTGTTGGCTTCTCGATGGAGTGGGGATGAAGTGACCTCAGTGGTGGTGGTCATAGCTCCTCGGCGGGGCAATCTAAACTATAAAACTAGACATGATTGAGAGTGGGATCGCAGAGTGTGTTATTGATTTTAGGAGGAATGAAAGACTCAAAATTTTGTCTCGGAGCTTATGCGCTATGGAGGGTTGATGTATTTATGAGTAGGTCTGGGCCAGCAAGTAGCCGAGATTATGGAAGATACAGAGTTGATCAATGAACAGGAATTTTCTATGAATGCATTGAACAGAGAAAAGATATCCCATTTTGTTGAATCTATCAATAATAGATTTCTCAAAGAAAGTAACTTGCCTTGTCTAGTTACCCTCCCACCAGGTGTAGTTGTTCGTCTCAGCCGGCGTGTCATAGATAAGCAGGGAGCTGCTGTTCAACGGTCGCTGAGGCCAGACGTTGAGCAGACCATCCCAGATCTCAATGCCGGAGTACTGGACATGGACGCCAGGGGCAGAGTATAAAGCGAAGCCGTGGCTGTCGTCTCGGCTGGGGTAGATGCGGCCGGTCAGAGCGAAGCGGTCGTTGACAAACACCTCGACCATGGAGCCGTCGACGATGATGTCCATCTCGATGGGCTCAGTGCCTGCTCCAACCATCTGGTAGGGCTCGAAGTGGCCGGCCAGCGTGGTGTTGGAAAACTTGCTGATCTCGGAGGAGTGGAGGCGGTCCAGGACGACGGAGTGCTTGGCCGGGTCGTAGTAGATGTTCGTGTACTCCTCGCGGCCGGGCGAGGCAGCAACGGTGACACCTGTGGCGCCGGTGGTGTTCTTGATCACGAGCTTCAGTTCGTAGGAGTTGCTGAGCGTGCTAGGCAGCTGAAGTCGACTGGTGTTGTCGCAGATTCTGCGGCTACACTGAGTCTTGGTGTGACGGGAGCCACGGCGAAGACCTTCGATGACATCGCTGGCTGGGCGGACACCAAGTGTGCTGGCGGTCCAGGTGCCGTTGGAGTTCTGGATGTAGCGGGAGTTACCGGGCGTGGTGTCAGCAGGGTTGTGCACAACGCCGGGGGTGTTCTTGACGAAAAGCTCCCGAGGTAGTGACAGTGCTCCTTGGTAGCCTTGCTGAGTGATGCCGAAGTTGTTCATGTCCTCCTCTGCCCATCCGTACTGAATACGGCGGTTGTTCTTGGTGTCGTTGAACGAGGTGATCTGGCGCACCATGTTAGCTTTCTATCGCCGTTTCCTCGAAGACTGCTTCAATCTTACCGCATAGAGAAGTCCCCAGTCGGCTGCACCACCGGCGACAGGGTTGAAGGCAACACTGCCGTTAGGGCGAGCTGAAACAGTGCCTTCATTCCACAAGGACCACCGTCGGTCATGGAAGCTCACTTCACCACCTTCAGCACCCATGCTGATGAAATAATGACCATCAAGTTCGAAGAAGTTAGAAACTTCAAAGTTGAAACCGTAGGAGCCAGTTTCCACCAATGAACCCAGGGTGCTGTTCGCCGCTGGCTCCCAAAGAGCACCGAGGAAGGTCCAGTCCGTGAGATCAGAAGCAGGAGCGCTGTACAAGGGCATGCGAGGACCAACGCCCTTGATGCCGGAGCCAAAGACAGCATAGTAATGGGGCTCTGGGTAGCTGAGCAGCGTGTCCAGCTCTGGAATTGGAAGGAAGAAGGGATCACGCCAGCCAGTGACGTTCCAGCCTACAGGGGGCTGGCTGATGATCGGGTTGTTCTCGTATTCTTGCCAAGTGACACCACCGTCAGTGGAGTATGCCAGACTTTGGCTTTCGGTTCCATTCAAATATGGCTGGCTGTATGAGGTTGGAAGTCTTGATACGGACGTATAGAAGGCGAGAAGGGTGCCGTCTGATACACCAGACATGTTGACGGGTTGGGCTGTTCCAGAGAAGATACCCAGGTGGTTGTACAGCGCCGGGTCATGGTGTTTGCTGGTCAGGTTGGTGGTCATAAGCGACTGAGCCTGACCGTTCTTCCAGGCAGGAATCCCATCAGTGGGGGAGTTGTCCACATCCGTCCAGGTTAGGAGGTCTGGGGAGGTTGCGTGTCCCCAGGAGATGTTGCCTGTATGAGCAACTTAGCATATGCATCAGCTAGGAAGAAGGATGCTCTCGTACCCCAGTTAACATGATTAGGGTGAAATTGATAGTGCATGTGATAAAGACCTTGGGCCGGATCGTACATGGGGCCGCAGGGGTCCTAGATGAATGTTAACATCAGCGTATTTCAGGATAGCAATGGAGGAGACATACGTTCATCCATCCAGACGGAGCAAGGAAATGGGAATACGGTCTCCAACGAGTGAAGAGAGTGTTGTTTCCCATCTTCTCGATCATCCCCCCTGTCAGGGTTTGACCCCATGTGGTTGAGACGGTGGCACCGAGCACCACGCTCAGGACAGACAAGACGGCCATGACTGTTGTTGTGATCGTCTTTTCAGATCACCATTGACTAGAGTAGAACCAGCTTATATATGTATTTGAAAGGAAGCTTTGCTTCCCCGGGTCTTTGTCGCAATATCTTCGGCTTGGAGACTGGCCCACGGGGTATCCCTTGACCCTCCACTCCGCAAATGTATAATGGAATGGCGAGTGCCACTTGAGAATGATGCTGGATGGTGTTTCGCTGAAGAAACTTAAAGAGATCAAGATAGGGTTAATAGATGGCAGGCAAAGGCAGGCGATGTTTGAAGCGTGGACTCGAGTCAAGTTGATATGGAGACTCCCGAAATTTCCCCGAACGCTTTGCCATCGCTGTCATCGCCGTGAGGATTGCTCCAAGCCACACGTGGAGAAGCCAAGATCCAATTCATCCGGAGAATTAAACGGCCCAGTCATATTGTCGCTTGTTTCTCCGGTAGCTTTCTGGGGGCGAGATTTCTCCACGTTTTCACCGTCACATGCGTGGGGTAGAACACTGGAGGATCAGGTCAGGTTCAAAGGGACTTTACTACTTTGTGAGCAAAAGTTCTCCATATTAAACAAACAACCTTGTTTTCAACATCGAATATTATATGCTTGTGTCTTAAGACTTCAAAATGTTCTGTACATCTGAAGGCTTGGTATATCGTAGAATCTAGATAGCTGAATGCTTCCCAGGATGATCCACCAGAGGCGACCTATACTCCTCGTCGTCCATATTCATCATCTGAATGCGATGCTGCGTCATGTTCTCCTCGGTTTGAGACTCGACCTGCTTCTCCATTCGCGTTTCCTCTCCAAAGCCTTCCTGGCTATTGAGGGTCTCACGGGCAGTAGACGACTCTGGGTCTTTCACCCCAGCTTCCTCCTCATGCCGCAATCTCTCTGCCTCCTGTCGCTTGTCCTCAATCGCAAGCGCCGCTTCCTCTCGCTCGACCTCCTGAATGTCGAGATCTTGTAGTCCGATCAAATTGATGATCCGACCCAGTAGGAACTGGTATCGGAGGTGGCCACTGATCATGTCGCTCACATTGAGGTTTTCAACACCTGGGACGTTCTCAACTGCTTGTAGCCCAGCAACACCAAGTTGGAAACTGCTGGTCCGGTATAAAAAGGCGAGCACGGAGTCATTTTCAGAATAGACATTGACGACTCGACCGCTCACAACGCTCCGCACTCGGCGCCAGTAGTCCTCGTCCGAAGGGGTTGGCGATCCCATCATGATGACCGATTCGACCAGCCCATATGCGCCCCTCTTTGCCAGGTTCTGAAGACAAGAGAAGATCAGACGAGATCCCAGAGAGTACCCGATCAGAGTAACAGGTCTTTCTCCCTGGACCTTGTTGATCAGTGCATCCGCAAGAACTTCCCCTGCTTTATCTGCACGAGACTTTGCAACGCTGAACGGGTTGTCGACAATACGGGCAACTTTCATGAGACCCATTGGCAACATCACTGCGCTCATGATCGTAGCAAAGAAGGTGCGAGATAGAACCTCTCGTCCAGCGACGGACCATGCTGCGCTGGTAACAAGAGCTGAGATAGCATTACCCAGGTTCATCAGAGGCTCCATCTCCCACCGCAGTGCAAACACTTCCGAGTCGGCACCAATGACTCGCCAGGGTATCACAAAGTTCGATTCCTCCTTCACCCACCCAGTGATGCCAATGGTGACCCTCAATCGATGATCCTCTTGAGCCGCCTCACTTTCCTTCTCCACTCGTCGCTTCTTCGGCCCACGGATCGGAATGAACGCAAAGTCATCCACTTCTTTGGCATACTTGTCCATCATACGGCCCGTCATGCGGCCGCCGTAGGCGCCGAAAAGACCACCAACGACCACGCCGCTGCCAGCTAGGGCACCCAAGTATCCTGCAGCCGCAGTAGCACCAAGGCCCAAGCCACCCATGATACCACCGATTCCTGCAGCTACCAAGGGTGCTGCGAGGCCGCCCGTAATTCCAATCAGGGCAGCACCAGCAACTGACGCAATGCCAACTTTCCATTTCCGGGCATTGTCACTTTTCTTGACTTGCTGCTTTGCATCCGGCTCCTTGGACAGTGCCAGCGCTGTATCAAGAAGCCCGCGAGCTACCTTGACCTCGTCCTCATTCAATATATTGATGTCGATCTCCAGACTGGAAGCAACATGAAGCATCAAGACTCGCGAGTAGGCATTGTAGTGCTCTAAACTCAGCAACAGCAGCAAAAGCGAATGTAGGATCAGCAATCTCTTCGCCTTTGGCAGTTGCGCGAGCGGTGATTCAACAGGATGGTAGACTTTGCGCAAATGTTCCAATCGCTGTTGGTCCTCAGGCAACGGAACGTCATCCGTTTTAGCTGCGTCTTGCTCGGACCCATCCTTTTTCTGCGACTCTTGGTCGCCGCTATCGTGGTTGACGACCTCGCCAATCCGCAGCACGACCGAATCTCTCCAATCATCAAAATGAGAGAGAGCCTGCTCTTTGGCACGAGCCCTGGCTCTTGCGTTCCGTGCCGCGGCTTGTTGTTTCTTCTCGTTTCCATTCTTAGATTCAGCGCCGTTTTTTGGTCTGGGAGGCAATTGCGGCGCTGGCTCCTCCTGGTCATTCCGGTTTCCGTTTTCTTGGTCATTCTCGATTGGCGGGCTCTCTTTCGGGGGTGAGTCATCTACAGGAGACTCTTTCTCTGTGATTTCGAATGCCTCCACGACTCCTCCCCGCATCAATTCCACAAGCTGTGCAACGAGCACTGTTAGATCTCCCCGCTGGGAGCGGTCCAGGATTGACGTCAGATCTTGGCCGCGATCACTATCTGATGCGGGTGCATTGGACTGTTTGGAATCGAACAAGGATGCATGTTTTTCTTTCAGATTCTTGAACATTGGGAATGACAATCAATGGTATATCAGTTGAGCATTAGAATGAAGTAGAAATAGCAGAAGTCAACAAGTATGAAAGTTGAAAGTGGACGACCGAAGAGGGGCGCTTGGCTTGGGGCGGAGCCGCGTGGTGGCCTCAGGCAGCAATGATCTCGTGCGCGCAAACAGAAAAAGCAAAACACTCCCTTCTCCCAATACTTTTTCCACTTTCTCGGTTCTTTGCCTTGATGAATACTGATTTGACTATCCCGTTGGCTGTGTCCTGGCTCGCATCCAAGTATAAACTTTCAGCACCAGGCTTGAAGGGGTACATCGATTCTGAGGGTCGTCGGACAATTCTTGAATGCATTATCTTTGACGGCGGTTATGTCGTCTACAGCTTAGCATGGATTGGGATGCTCATATTGATGTTGATATCTCTACAGGCCCTTCCAGCAGGATCATTTGTGGGCATTGACTGGCTGTCGACAGTGCCTCATATATAACTGCAAATGATGAAAATGATCCTTCGCCTAGAGTGCTCCATATCGTTCTTTTCGCTCATTTAGGAAAAAAAAACGCTCATGCCCTAAATCTATTCAAAACAAGACAGGGAAATAGCTGTCTGGGGTATAAAGCAGAGTATAGTACAAGGCCACGCATCAAAAATGCCTCGACATTTAGCGGGTTCGTCAGGAGCAAAGTATCATCGCGGCAATCACGAAGCTTCGCCAATGCCCGTCTCAACGACGAAGTATGGCCCCTTAGTCTTCGACGCCGACCCGAGGGCATTCCCATCCCAAGCCGATCCATCTGGGTGGTCATTCCTCTCACCCTGCACACGCTGAATCTTCCTCCTCCGGCCACTGACTCTCTCTTTCGCCATGGCATCTTTCAGCTGTTCAACCCCAATAGTCATCTCTTCCACAGCAGCGGGGCTTTCATCGCGAATACTGCGCAACGGTTCGACACCCGTTGTATCAACGCGCTGAATTTCTTTCACGAAGTGGATTTGTGATTCGAGTGTCTTGAGCATGGTCTGCTCCTCTTCTGCGTTTGCGGGTTGCGGGAGCGCCGAGAGGCGGAGAAGATGGCGGAGTTGTTTCGGTGTTATGGAAGGTGTAGACTGCTGTGAGGCTTGGTCTGGCAGTAGTGAGCGGACTGACCAGCTTGGTGTTGAGAGGATTGATTCGATGTCGACGGGCTGTGATTTGGAGGAGTAAAGGCGAAAGAAGTTCGCGTTGCGGGCGAGCAACTGTGAGAGTCGCGAGCCCGTGCGGAAGTAGACCATTGTCATGATCTCATGAGAGGCTTCAATGAGAGAAGCTGATGGGTACTCTACTTCAAGGTTGACCTTTGTCAAAGAATGAAGTGATGCAAGCGCAAAGCTGCGGCAGGCAACCGACGACACCGCCTCGGACCCGCCGATCGATGAGAGCCTCTCATCACGATAACCCCATCTAAACAATCTCCCCTCCAACTTCCACGGTTGAATTGTTCTCGACAAAAAGGACACTTCACATTCTTCACCATGGCTCAAGATCCCCGTGTCCTGCTCCAAAAAGTATGCCCTCCCTTTTGTCCCTCAGCTTGTTCGCCCCAATCAAGCCAGGCAATGACGAAAGCCCGCATAGCTGACCACACCTCTTGCCTCGCACCATCTAGGCCGATAAAGCCCTCTCAGGCGCATCCGGCGGCTTCAGCTGGTTTGGTGGACGCACAGAGAAATACGAGAATGCAGCCGACTTGTATACCCAGGCCGCAAATGCCTTTCGAGTACAGAAAATGAGTGAGGCACCCCGCATCGCCACGTCTCCCTATAGAACGATCGCTAACGGGGCGGTTTCCCCGTGGACAGATAAGGAAGCTGGCCAGGCATTCGAGAAAGCAGCCAAGATCCAAACACAGAACCTCAACGAGCCCGATGATGCCGCCAATACCCTCCAGGAAGCGTTCAAGGTCTACCGCAAGTCCGACCCGGAGGATGCTACCCGTGTACTTTCCAGCGCAATTCAGCACTACGTACTAAAGGGGAACCTGCGCCGTGCTGCCACACAACAGCAGTATTTGGCTGAGGTGTATGAGGTGGAGCTGGGTGATATGAAACAGGCGCTGGAGGCGTATGAGAAGGCTGCGGAGTGGTTCGAGGGAGACAATGCCGAGGCGTATGGTTGCCGTCATCCCGAGTTGAAGAGGATCAGTTCTAACTGGTTGTCGTTAATAGTCTCGCCAACAAGCATTTCCTGAAGGTGGCAGACCTGTCCGCTCTGGAAGCGGACTACTACAAGGCCATCAACTACTACGAGCGCATTGGCCGACAGTCCATCAACAACAACCTGATGAAATGGTCCGTGAAGGACTACCTCCTGAAGGCAGGCATCTGCCACCTCGCTACAAAGGTATGCTCTTTCCATACATTACGTCTACAGTCACTCATCATAATACTAGGATCTGGTCGAATCAAACCGGGCTCTTGAATCATACCGCGAACTCGACCCCACCTTTGCTTCAACTCGCGAGCACCAACTCCTCGTGGACCTGCTGCAGGCCGTGGAGGCCGGTGACCAGGAGCTCTTTGCTGACAAGTTGTTCCAGTTTGACCAGCTCAGCAAGCTAGATAAGTGGAAGACGACTATCTTGTTGCGGATCAAGAACAGTATCGAGGAGGCGGAAGAGGACTTCTCGTAGACTGTTGTTGATTTGATTAGTTCTCGATTCCCCGGCCCTGCTTTTCAAGGAACGTTGAAGGATTTGGAGGAGTAGTCTTTTGTTGCTTCGCTGAAACCGCCTTGTCTGTTCTCGCACTCCGCAGTGATGACTGGATACGGATGCTGGCCTATAGTGATTTCTGATGATCTCAAGTAGACAATCAATACGTTCCAATGATGAACTTGTTCAAACAACCTCGGAGATGTCTCTATTCGACGACTACTTTAGCCCGCTCAGACATAGAAAATCTCGTTATTCATTATGAAATGCCTCACGTCTATATACTTTTGTTGGTGTATCATAACACGGATTCCCGTGCTTCAGAAACAGTTCTTATCATCTCATGCATTCAGGTATCAATTGTCCATCTCGTACCAACATCCCCAAATCAGCTCACGCAGCAATGTCCTCCAAAGCCTTCGCCCGACGTGGGAAGACACGCTTGTACAAACTGATACCCACGGAGTCTTGCGGGTTGATCTTGGCGTCAAAGGTGGCCTTGAAGTAACCGTGCGTACCGAGGCTCTCCTTGATGTATCCGCTGCGGCCACGACGGGTCCAAAGCTGAAGAGCCTTGAACCAGTTGACGTCCTCGGCGTTGAAGAACATGTACCGCACGGTGACGACCTTCTTATGGATCTTGTATGGGTGACCTGTGAGAATGGCGCGCTTGGCGACCACACGGCTGGGATCAGGCGCGACCACTGTTCCGGTTCCGATCAGTTCAAGACGGTCCATAGCGAGTGGTTCCTGCTTGGCGTCGGCAGAGTCGAGGATCTCCGGGTCCTCGACTCGCTTGTTTTTGAAGACGAGAACAGGAACGGCACCCCAGGTCATGGGTCCGATCCAAGTGGCGATGGCACTGCGGCCAGGGTGCAGGAAGCGGTCGAACTTGTGTACATTGTTGGGGGTGTTGTCGCCGGCCGAGAAGATCGGGTTGACCACCATGCGACGGGCACCGCATTGCACAATAAGCTCCTCCTTCGACTTGAGAGGCTGCTGGACGCTGGAGTTCAGGGTCATGTTCACATTGACAACAGTGTGCTTGTGCTCGTGACGCAGCAGCGAGAAGAGGGAAATAGGCTGAGGCCTGTTACGCAGAACAGACGGTACGGCTCGGAGATGAACGTCCACACGAATGCCGGGGTTCACACCACCGACCAAGGCTTCCCGAAGGGTCCTGTTCTTGGTACCCTTGTAATCGCCAAACTGCAACAACCTCCGCCAGTCTTCGGGCTCGAAAGGTCGATCCTCAGAAGTTTCCCAGCGGCTAATCTTGAAGTTCTTCAAGCCGCGGAAGCGGGCCAAACGCTCACGAGCCAGCACATTCGGGTGCAATTCAATCTCATCGGGGAATTCGAGGTCTTCTTGGGCCTCGTTCCTCCGGCTGGCACGGTACTCTGCCAGTTGCTGCGCCTCGTCTTCCGGAGACGGATCCAGGAACATCTCCGACTGGGGGTACTCGGAGGGACCACCCTCTGTCATGGCGTCTTGGTTGTCGGGGAATACTCCGTCCTCTGGTGCTCCGCCGGTGTCCATCTCCATTTCTTCGTCGTCGTCAACGTCCTCTAGATCAGATCCAGAGTCCGAGACATCGTCCAGATACCAGGCTGACTGATATTCTGAGGTACCCTTAGGCAAGCGCTTGGGCTTCGGAGGAATGTGCGAGTCGTCATCAGAGAAGTAGTGGTGGTCATCGAGCAGAACACCTTTCCGTTCAGTATCGGCCATTGAAACCATGTCGTCATCCTGCATCTCAATTTCCTCTGGGGCAATAGTAGCCATATCGTCGCGGTCGGCGCTAGGGGTATCAAGGACCTGTGTAGTCTCGTTGCCGTCGACATTCATTGCGTCCTCTCTCTTGTTCTTCGCAGTTGGCAAGGGAGCTGCGGTGATTGATTCAATTTGGAAATCGCCCCAGCCGGGGATATGGGTAATTCGGTCGGCCTTCAAGCCCTTCCCACGCACAACACCTGTGAGGACCACATCGTCCACCACTTCCGCACTGTCTTCTGGCCACTGAACGTTCTCGATAAGCATCCAGCTACGCTCGTCGCGCCACCGAATACCCTTGGGAGTTGCAGTGCAGAGAGATCGAATGGCGTTGGAGCACTCTTGTCGCGAGTCAAGAGACATGACCTTTTCGACAGTCGGGAAAAAGTGGTTGATGAAAGACTTGAGCGATGAAGCCACCTGTGGCCTCTTCTTGGCCGGGTTGACCTTGTCAAGACCCTGAACGACTGCCACGACGTTCGAGATACCTTGGCTCTCAATGGAGCGCAGCAACAGCTCACCTTCCTCCTCTACCTCCACCTCGGCTGACAGGACCAATACCACGAAGTCGGCCATGCGACACACATCCAGAGCATTGATCACATCGTACTTGGACGGAATATAGAGCAGGCTCTGGCGGAACCGATCAATGCGTACACGGGTAGCTCCGTCAATTGCAACAGCGCTGGACACATCGACACTCTCGTTCAGGGCTTGGATAGTGGAGGGAATATCGATATCGACAGATAACGGGACGATGGCGACGTGGCGGGGAGCTCCATTCTGGCCAGCAAAGATGCTGGTCTCCTGTGCCCTCTGCTGGTGCTTCAATTGTTGTCTCTGGCGGGCTTGGTTGCGGCGATCGAGTTTCGACTTGAGCTGTTGGTGGGGTGTTTTGCGAGAGCCCCGCTCAGTCTCGATTTTGCCTGTTCATACACAAATAAGTATATGAGGTCATATTTGGTGATTGTTTCGGTCCATACCCTTCGCCTTGTCTTTCAGTGCACTCTTAGACGCATGCTTGGTCTTAAAAGGCTTGTGGGAGACCTTGGTGGTGGAGCGGTGGTGATGCACCGTCTGGGTGGGCGCCATATTGGCACTGGACCCTTTGAAGCGGAATGGAAGAGATGCCAGATTGAATGGAGAGGTCTCGTTCGCACAAATAGGTCAGAATTCAAGGAAAGAAAACAAAATGCTCGAAAGCCCACCGAGTCAAGAAGAAAAATCGCGATAAGAAAACAAAAATTCGGCAGTGGAGGATAAGCGAGCGGTGAGCGCAACTCTTGGCACAATTTTTCAGATTTCGCTTTTTCTCCGCGGTCCAACCTCGTTTCTCCTTCAGGTGCAAGAACACCCAAATTACGTGCGAAAATGGCAGACTCGGCCTCGAGCAAGGCTGTTGCCACATTCGAAGACCGCGAAGCGAAGAAACGACTCACCGAAGCCCAGAAGACGTACGGGCGCGGCAAAGCTGTCTCGACGAAGAGCGTTCGCGACAAGAAGCTCCGCGCCGTTCTGAAGGCGCAAGAGGCGAAGCAGAAACAGGCGGTCCTGAAGGCCAAAGATGCAGAGATCCTTCTCGAACACGATGCTGGCTTTCTAGAGCCCGAGGGCGAGCTCGAACGGACATACAAGGTCCGGCAAGATGAGATCAAAGACAGCGTTGGATTGGAGACGGCCAAGAAGGGCTTTGAGTTGCGGCTCAATGACTTCGGTCCATACCGTACAGACTATACTCGGAACGGGCGCGATCTGTTGCTAGCAGGACGGAAGGGTCATGTTGCGACAATGGACTGGCGGGATGGCAAGCTCGGCTGTGAGCTGAACCTGAACGAGACAGTACGGGATGCGCGATGGCTACACAACAATCAATACTTTGCGGTTGCTCAGAAGAAATACGTCTACATCTACGACCACCAGGGCGTTGAGCTGCATTGCCTGAACAAACACCTGGAGCCACTCTTCCTCGAATTCTTACCCTATCACTTCCTTCTTGCCAGCGTTGTGAGTCTTCCTTCATTTTTACTCGACTGCAACCGACATATTCTGACTTAATTGTGACACCAGGGAATCAGTGGCTACCTCAAATACACCGACACCTCGATAGGCCAAACCGTAGCCGAGCTGCCCACTCGACTCGGTCGTCCGACTGCTCTCTGCCAGAACCCTCACAACGCGATCCTCCACGTCGGACACCAGAATGGAACAGTGACATTATGGTCGCCTAATTCTCAAACCGCGCTTGTCAAGGCGCTCGTGCACCGCGGCCCCGTCCGGTCCCTCGCTATTGACCGTCAAGGCCGTTATATGGTGTCGACAGGCCAAGACCAGAAGATGAATGTTTGGGACATCCGAATGTTCAGGGAAGTACATTCATACTCATGCTATCAGCCTGGCGCATCAGTCGCAATCAGTGACCGTGGGTTGACCGCCGTGGGTTGGGGCACACAAGTCAGCGTGTGGCGCGGCCTGTTTGACGCCGCCATTGCAGACCAAGGCAAGGTTCAGAGCCCGTACATGGCATGGGGTGGTGATGGACAACGCATCGAGAACGTGCGCTGGTGTCCATACGAGGATGTTTTGGGCGTGGGTCACGACCAGGGCTTTGCCAGCTTGCTCGTCCCAGGTGCCGGCGAGCCAAACTTCGACTCACTCGAGGCAAACCCATACGAGAATACTCACCAGCGCCAAGAGGCCGAGGTGCACGCTCTGCTCAACAAGCTGCAGCCGGACATGATCTCTCTGGACCCGGACGTCATTGGCAAGCTCGACACCATCCGCGACAAGAAGATCCGGGAAGAGCGGGACCTCGATCGCCGGCCGGAGGACCACATGGAGAAGTTGAAGAACCGTGGGCGAGGCCGCAACAGTGCTCTGCGCAAGTATCTCCGCAAGAAGGGTCGCCGCAATGTCATCGACGAGAAGCGACTCAAGGCCGAGGCCTTGCGCAAGGAGCATGCTGCCCGGCACAAGGAGAAGCTTCGGCAGGAGCGCGAGGATCTGGGACCTGCTTTGGCGAGATTTGCCAAGAAGGACTCTGCTTGATTGTGTGCTTCTTGCTTCTGTCTCTTTATCGAGCTGCCTCGACGACATCCAGATACCCAGCCCTTGGGCTTTTGTGCGATATATGATGTTGGTGACTGCTGCATTTCAGGCGTTGGAGGAGATCATCATGTGTATAGAGCTTCGGACCGGAAAATCATTATGATCATTTATCTTCACAGCATCAAGTATATGATTCAAGTATACCGTATACACTCATTTACTCATCCACACTCCCCGAACCACGCGGCGCACCCTCCTTCCACCGCTGCAAACTAACCTCATAAGCACCACTCCCCTTCCAAGCACTCAGAATCAAATTAACAATATGCTCCAACCCCTTCCCATCCTTCACAACCGCAAACACAGTCGGACCGCCCTCCCTCATCTTCGCCGCATCCCTCTCCATAACCTTCAAGTCCGCACCCACCGCCTCCGCAAGATCAATCTTGTTCACAACCAGCAAATCCGACCCCGTAATCCCCGGCCCACCCTTCCGCGGCACCTTGTCCCCGCCCGCAACGTCGATCACGTAGATGATGAAGTCGGCCAGTTCGCGCGAGTAGTTGGCTGCGAGGTTGTCGCCGCCGGACTCGATGAGGAGGAGGTCGGTGGAGAATTGCTTCTGGAGGGTTTGCAGGGCGAGCAGGTTGGCGCTGATGTCTTCGCGCACGGCGGCGTGGGGACAGCCGCCTGTTTCGATGGCGCGGATGCGTGAGGGGGCGAGGGCTTTGTTGCGGGTTAGGAATTCGGCGTCTTCTCTGTAGTTTGGTGAGGTATTAGAGCATGTCGTTTATAGTGGGTTGTTTTCGAGGCACTGTGCTTGATGAGTTGGGCATGCGTACCGTGTAAAGATATCGTTTGTCACAGCTGCAATGTTATACTCGTCACGCAGGGCCAGACACAGCGCCCGCATGAGAGCCGTCTTGCCAGACCCGACGGGTCTATAGAGATTCATCAGTACCAGCTCAATAAAGTTCCATGTGGGGAGGAATATCTCGAGGTCAAGAATAGTTACAAGACATACCCTCCAATGCCAATGGTAAAGGCACGGTCTTTCCAGTCACGGCCCTCGATCAGTGGCATCTCACGGTTGACATATGAGCCCGGTCCGTCCAGGATCTCGTGGGAGTGGCCGTGGCCATTGAAGGGATCATCGTGGGAGTGGCTGATGCCGCCATCATGAGAGTGTGAGTGGGCCATTGTATTATTCTGACAGTGCTACTCAGTACTGCTGGGTGGTCAGAGATATGTAGGACTGGAGAGGTGAAGTGCAGAAGGAGGGGCAGTTAAAGCAAGGGCGCAGTGGGGAAGCTGATAACAAGACGCCGATGGAGCTTGGCCGATGCTGAGTCGGAGGTCGCCGGTTCGGCCAACGTAATTAACTATCGACTTTGAATCAGTAAAGTCGGGATGTATAGTTTAGACGACAATATATCTATGGGAAAGTCCTGACTACGCTGGGACATAGTGAAGTTGCAGTATGTATGGATTCGTCAAAATAGCGGCAAACGATGAGCCCCGAGGGGAGAATCATCAAGCATCTCAAAACCCACGGCCAGGCCCAAAGGACCATCCCAATGCACGCAGACGCACTTCCAAATGAGACAATGAAACAAGCCCAACGCCTGCGCATTCGCCAACACGGATATCAAGGAGTTCAAACAAAGATCACAAGAAAGCAGCAAGATAGCAGTCCAAAGTATCGTCAAACCCCAAGTCTCGGAAAACATGCAAGAGTCGGGCAATGATCCCGAGCCGACCAGAGAAACGCTGAAAAGTGATATAAGAGTACATTAGAGGGGGATTGGTTTCGGAAAAGGCATGGCCCAAATAGGAGCGCCGTCGAAAGATGAGCCCAAAACAACTTTCAAGAGACAAAAAGACAAAACAAGAGGGCGCAAGGCAACTGCTTTTGCCCAGGTATCCAAGTCGTACGCCATTCTCCGCCTCTTAAAACAATATAAACCAGAAAGAAGAGAATGAAAAATCAAGCTGCCGCCCCCTTCTGTCGTTTGGGAACACGAGGACTGGCCTTGACCTTGGCTGCGCCTTGTGCACCTGTGCCATTGACTTCGGTGGTTCCACTGCCATCCTCTCCCTCCATCTTGACGGTGCTCGCCCGACGACGTTTGTTGCCACCCACATTAGGGCTGTTACTGACACCGGCTGGAGATGGCTGCACTGGGGGTTGCATCCCTGGAGGCCCAGCGAGCTGACTCTGCGCAGGGCTTGCGTGAGCCGAGCCGGTCATGTGAGGAGATCCTTGGGCTCCCGGCAGGCCGAGGTGGGCCATAGCAGGGGACGCAAATTGGGAAGGTCCGTTGATGCTGGGATTGCGGGCATTAGGCATGGGCTGCATGCCTGGGTTCATTGGTGTTGCGAACCCGGGGTTGGGGTTCTGGGATTGGAGGGTGTGGACCAGGCTCCGAAGAGCTTCGGGAGGTGACAGACCCGGGTTCTGTTGCGAGAACTGGAAAAGCATTTGCATCTGAGAGATAGTTTCGGCCACCTCCAAGAATCCCATGACCGGGGTGGGCACGCCGTTGGAAGTTACCATAGACTCGGGCAGCGATATTGACTGGCCTTGCTTCTGCGTCCGCTTTCCTGCGTTCTTGGCCACTTTAGGACTCTGCTTCTGCTCCGACGCCTCTAGCGACTGGAGGAGACTCCGAGGAACGAATTCATTATGACTGGTGACAGTGATATCGAGCATCTCGATTCGGTTGTTCATGTCAAAGTGAGCACGCAGCTGCCCATTAGTGAAGAGCTAGAGAAATAAGCGTCAATAAACTGCCACATGAGTGAATCATTGATAGACATACCTGACAGTCATTTGTGAACCAGTAAATGAAGGAAGTCCGGGGACTTTCAACAATGTGCCCTCCATTTGGCGTATCACGCTCACGAGCACCTTCTACAACCATCTGGATGTGGCGGATGCCGCTGGTATACTGAGTGAGGTAATACCGAGCCAGTGCTGGAGTGGAAATCTCAAACTGCTTCGACCCAACCTGTGGGTTCCACACGCCCTGTCGCAACACACCTCCAGGTGCATAGAACCGCTCGACGAACATGTGCCAATAGTGGAGGTCTGCCGCTTCCCCACGACTCTGGAAGTTGCTCAAGTTTTCTGCATAGCCATGAAGGGTCAAGATTGATTGCCCTTGCGTTCTCATGCGTTGCTGCTGCATCATCAGCTGATGCTGCTGAGCTTTCATCTGGGCCTCATGCGCAGCCATCGCCTGCTGATTCGGCGGGCCAGATGTCTGTCCCTGATGACCCTGAGGGCCCTGGGGGTGCTGCTGATGTGGGCCAGGCTGGCCCTGCTGTTGCCCTGGCTGCTGGCCTTGAGGCAATTGCTGTGGCTGGGGGTTTGGCGTTCCCTGGGCTTGCTGTGGTCCACCTTGAGCCTGGGAGGGCTGAGTTGAAGGAGGTTGAGAAGTTTGAGAAGGTTGGGGTGTGCCGCTTTGCGGAGGCCCATGTTGGGACTGCGGGGTGGCAACTTGAGCTTCATGCATGTTCGGGGGTTGCGCCGAGGTGCGCTGCGGAGTGTGCTGCCCAGGCTGCCCATTGTTTGCCTGTTGTTGAGCCTGTTGATGTGCCTGCTGAAGAGCAAAGAACTGTTGCTGCTGTTGCATGTTTTGTGGCTGACCGTGGGGCATCTGGTGCTGAAGGTGCATGAGGTTGACGGGACGCATTCCAGGGTTGTTCGCTTGCATCGCAGCCAGCTGAGCAGCGTTCAGCCCTTGAGTACCATTTGGTAATGAGACTGGAAGACCTTGCTGCTGTTGTTGCAGTTGCTGCTGCTGCTGTTGTTGTTGCAACCTCCGCTGCATCAGCAACTGTTGGTGTTGGTGCTGCTGTAGCAATTGTGGGTTGTTTGCGACTATGAAAAAACCAAGCAGTCAGCAAGCGCCGTGAAGAAAGATGCGAGAAGCCCGCAGGCTACGCCGCGAGACCTTAGTTTCCCGAATTTCCATATCGCGTATCATGAGAAGCGCCGTCGCGGATTCAGAGCCAATAGAAGGAAATATTATGGCGACTCACAATTCGGTGGAAATCCCTGCTGCTGAAACATATGCTGCGCCTGCGCGGGATTCAGATGGGAGAGAGCGTGGGCATTCGGCATCGGGCCCCCAGGACCGGAGGTGCCAGCGCCCGGGGGCATTCCACCCATCATCGGTCCCGCCTGGCTCACTTGTGGACCACCAGGTCCAGAGACACCAGGATGCATCTGCTGCACCATACCAGGTCCAGGGTGTCCAGCATTCGGATGTTGGGCGGCCATTGGATGATGGCCCGGGGGTAGGCCGTGCTGCGGAATGCCTTGATGGGCGGCAAACGGTTGCGCCATCATCATTGCGAGCGAAGTCCTCACGGACGAGGGATTTCTTTAGCTAAAGACCGCGACGGCGACGAAGGTGCGACCGAGGAAATGGGAGGGTTGGAAGTCGCGCGTCAGTGGCACGACAACAGGCCGCTTTTAGCGTTTCGGAGCGGAGGCCCAGGCGACTTTGGATCCAGCAAACGCGAAAGGTTGAAGCATCGATCGGGGCCTCACCCGGTTTCGCCTCAATTCAGGCCTCGTTCTCCTACCGGGTGGTCAGTTTTGTGGGGGGGAAGACTGGGTTGATAAGAGAGGGTTTGGGGGTTTGGGGGGGTTGGTGGGCGGACGGGAATAGCGACGGGGGCAGGTTCAGAGGTGCGCGGTAATAGGGAGGAGGCGTTGGAGGGGCTGGGTCTATCAAGACTGGGGGAAAGACAACACACGATACACCACATACCTGGTCCAAGTCCTCCTGAGATAATCAAATGGCTGAAGGGGGAGACAGAGGACTGTCGCGATCGCCCATAAGGATAGAGAGAGATGATCGCCCTTGGAGCGAAGAGAGAACTGGGGACGGAGGATCCGGCTCCGAAGGTGGAGGATGTAACCGAGCAAGACGATGGACGAGGAAAGGGTATAGAAAATGAAACCGCGATATAGGAGAAGATGGCAATATATCGTCTGATCAGTAGAGAATATCGAAGAGAGAGATCAATCTCTTCTCTTCATTTTGAGGCCTTTTTCTCCGTTCGCACTGCGATTCCAATACTGCCGCGCTAACCCGCTTGGGGAGGTCACGTGGACGGGTGTATTTCAGCGCTTTTTTTTTTCTTCTTCTGCTTTTGCTCCTTCGTTTTCACTCGCAATCCACCGTCTCTCGATTCAAGCGCTGTTCCTGGGTGTCTCGAGATGGAGAGAGGCCCAAGTGCAGTGCTAATCGAGTATTCTGTCTTGTGACGTTTTCTCAATCTCGCCACTAACATCGATCAGGCTTACACTGACAGCTTGTTTGTTCATGGTACGTTGGAACAGTTCTACTTCCACTTCCTCTCCTGGTTCAAGGATGACAATCCTTTTTTTACTTCTTTATCCTCCGAGTCGACCATGACGAGGGATTCGGACCTTCCTTTCCCGGTTGGTCTGCTACTTGCCAGTATATTTTGTCTGAGAACCACTTTGTTCTACCCTGTGTTGATGACCGCGTTGCAATTGCGTGACATATGCTGACCCGGTTCTCCATAGATGAACGGCGCCTCACCTTTCATTGTATGATCATGATGTCTTCTATAATCCTGAATCGACAGTAGTCTTTGGGAATGGATCATATTATTCGAATTACCTGCTCTTCAATCTGTAGCTCTCACCAATCACCAAACCTTATCGTAATCCTGGCCGAAGATCACGGCTTAGCGTAACAAGTGTACCTTATGACAAGGCGGCACCTGGACGAGCTATAACTTGCTGCTGTATAGAGTATTGTGAGCAATCGTTCTTCTGGATAAGATCCATCGGATGCATCGAATCTGACGTGCATTCTTTAAGATATCGATCTCGCCTCGACAGGTATCACGTGATTCAATATTTCTCCCGCGGAGGCCCTTGTCCGTCAACGTCTGCACAGCTTTTGCGCTCAATGCGACATTCTGCTCCCCGTGCTTTTGCGATCTGATTTCCGGGTGGCATCTAGTGCCACGGATGTATTCGTCAATGCAACAGGCTCGGCTGTCTGTCGCACGCCCATGTCGCTTCATAGCTCGTCGACGCTTTCCCGCGCCGATATCTCCCTCGCGGCGGTTTCACCTGTCGCAACAATGGCTGTCGCCATCGAACGATCCCCACGAGGACCCATCCCCGCCGGGCAATGTCGTCGATAATTGCCAGCCTTCCCACCTCGATGATCTCGTTGCGAACAATGGCTCTTTGCCTGCCGTCGAACAGACTGGCAAGCCCGTGTCGAAGCCATATGGGTCTGCCATGCGCAGGGCCATGAGGAATAAATATTCGGAGCAACAGCAGCAACAACAACAGAAACCATCCCCAGTGGCAACAATACCGAATTGGTTTTATGAGCACAACACAGTGACGCACGTTCCTGAAGGTCCGACTAGGGTCGAGCCTCAACACCGAATCGAGATTGCACGGTCGAAGTCGGTGCCAGAAACAGATGAGTCAAAAGGAGAGTCAGCATTGGGTGGCGATGGAGAAGATCCTGCATCGCCGGCCGAGGACACGGGATCGGATAACCGGTATGCCGTAGCGGAGGCTTTATGGGATGAATTGCGCGCATCGGTCAAAGCGGGTCTGAGGCTGCCGCCTGCGCAATATGCCAAGGAACCACCAGCGAAAAAGTCACATCTTGTCCTTCAATATCCGGGTCCTGACGGTATTCTGTTCTTGGACGCAGTCGTGAAACGCCTTGCCCATGAGTTGAACACTGACTTGATCACCCTCAATGCGCAAGACATCGCCCAATTATTCAGTGAGCATGACCTAGCCGAGGCCGGTCAGACATCGCCCATTCGCTCTCTTGGCTACGAGGTTCACCGACCCCCGGTCGTGGCAGCTTGGCCAGAGCCTGGCGAGGGTGAAGATGGTGACGAGGAAATGCCTGAGATGGCCGCTCCATCTCAAGGCATACGTGCTGAGGTTAGCACTCCTCGCTTCATTACCATCGAGGCCAGCAGAGACTCAGGCGACATCCCACTTCCGAACTGGATGGGACTCAAATCGCTTGTAGCTTCCATCAATGGCCAGCAAGATCAGGAACCAGGCGCCATGCGACACTTCGGTCACCGCGCGGAGCAGCGCTGGACTGGCCTCTTGAATGAGTTAGTCTCCTCAGCGGGCCAGTCCAAACGCCCGGCCCCAACTGAATCCGAGGGCTCGCTTGAGGCAGGTCCTGTGAATTCTGTCCTTTCTCGGAATACCATTATCCATATTCAGGACTATCGAGATATTCAGAGCTCGAGAGAAGGCTCAAGGGTGATCTCACTTTTGCAGAAAGTCATTCAAGATCGAAGACGTGCGGGATCAAGGATTTTGCTTGTTGGAAGTACGTCTCAGGAACTTCGGCACTCACCCTCCCAAGACGGCTCAAGAATCTTGCAAAACGTCTTTGACGACAACTTCTCCAAGACACTGGTGATCACACCAGCCATGGAGTCGAAAGCCGTTGAGAAGACATTTGCGGAGGACCAAAAGAATCGCACGATGGATATCAACATTCGTCATCTGCAGAGCATGCTGCGGTATCGTCTCAATGAGACATCTTCTGCACTCAAAGATGATATCTTCGGCGATCGCTCTTGGCCACTGGACCCCTTGACGATCAGGCAATCAGGGATTCGAGAACGGTTTTGGTCCTACAACCAGGTCCACTGGGTCGCGACCCTTGCCCTCGGGAGTGCGGAGCCTGATGAGCCTTTTGGCTTCGATCACATCAGACGAGGCATCGAGCTCATGGATAAAGGTGACCGCGTGACAAGCGATTGGCTGCAAGAAAAGTCGGCCAAGTCTGCTGAGTCCCCCGCCGGGCAAAGCCGTGAGCAACTGCTGGCCTCTCTGCGCAAGACCTGCAACAACCACGAAAAGAAGTTGCTCAACGGTGTCGTTGATGCAAAAAGTATCCGCACCACTTTCTCAGACGTGCACGTCCCGCCTGAGACCGTCGACGCTCTCAAGACTTTGACTTCGTTGTCACTCATTCGTCCCGAGGCGTTCACTTACGGTGTCCTAGCCACCGATAAGATTCCCGGCCTGCTTCTTTATGGGCCTCCAGGCACCGGTAAGACTCTTCTGGCCAAGGCAGTCGCGCGCGAAAGTGGCGCGACGGTCCTAGAAGTTAGTGGATCCGAAGTCTATGACATGTATGTCGGCGAAGGTGAGAAGAACGTGAAGGCCATCTTCACCCTCGCCAAGAAGCTGAGCCCATGTGTCGTGTTCATCGACGAAGCGGACGCAATCTTCTGTTCGCGGACGGGAGCCAGCAATCGCACCTCCCACCGTGAACTCATCAACCAGTTCCTGCGGGAATGGGATGGGATGAATGATATGTCCGCCTTCATCATGGTCGCCACCAACCGACCCTTTGACCTGGATGACGCTGTACTGCGCCGTCTCCCACGAAGGCTACTCGTGGATCTGCCGACTGAAGAAGACCGACACGCGATCCTGAAGATTCATCTGAAAGACGAACAACTCGACCCCTCCGTCGACTTGGCTGATCTGGCCCACCGCACTCCACTATACTCCGGCTCCGATTTGAAGAATCTCTCCGTGGCTGCTGCGCTGGCTTGTGTACGGGAAGAAAACGCAGCTGCCGCTCAACACCAAGGCGAAGAGCCGTACCAGTATCCAGAACGACGTACCCTGACGCGTGCCCACTTTGACCGCGGCATGGAAGAGATCAGCGCCTCGATCAGCGAGGACATGTCGTCGCTGGCCGCGATCCGGAAATTCGATGAGCAGTACGGTGATCGCAAGGGGCGGCGCCAGAAGAGTCCTGGTTGGGGATTCGTTCCTCCTTCTGGCGGGGAGTCTGCGACTGAGACCGCGCGTGTGCGGACGTGATTCTTGTCGCTTTTAGATCCTTTGAGGAGTTTGTCGTTTCAGACGCGGACCGGCGCTCTGATTCCCCTGTGTACTATTAGCGATATGATAGACATGTACCAATAAAGCAAAGGGTAAATAGGACATATTGACGGCGTTTCTGGGTGTGTTTGTTTCGAGATCGTGAATTAGTGAAAAGTTTGAAGATATGATATTGCCCGTGCTCGTTGAAATACCGTTCTGTTCACACGTAGAAGCTTCGCAGAAGGCTGAGTCCATGCTATTCTCGAGTCTCGGCCGGAATTGGTATAGCAGGGCTCTGTTGGATCCGTTTGAAACCAGGACATGGTTGCTTTTTCCACGCAGGGGCATGATATCAGTGTAACATGCTTGATCGAGACAGTTCGACGTTGGTTACCGAGTCTCCTCCCCTTTATTGTACGTAGTGTGTCATCAACATAGACAATATGGCTCGAAGTCGAACTTGGATCTATTTCTGGCTCAGCCGTAATATACCCCAACTACTACTTAGGAATCTGTATAAAATTGTGTCCTCTGATTCACTTATAACCTTTTCTCTAGGTGATTCCTCCACGCTGTCAGTCTTCTGTTTAGCCTTGGCCTCTGGCTCTTACTACTACTGCTGCTAACATCATTACTACTATTATTGTTTCTGTTTTCCCTATTGTTTTTCATATTGTTTTTCTACTGAATCTGTTCCTGCTACTTATAACGCTTTATAGTCGCCTTCACATTCTCTATACTTTACTCGACTAATAATAGAAAACTACAACAGTAGTATTATGTATTCTTCACCTGAACGTCCTGCACGTCCCTGAACTGCTGACGTGTCCCCTCGGCTAAACTTTCCGTGTCTCACAAATGGCCCCAACCATTACTGTCTGGCCAGAGGGTGAACTCACCAACCAGAATCCAGCCTTCCCTTCTCGCATGTCTTCCATCATAACGTGATCTATCCATCGCGATCAACGGACCGGCCCTTGCTGATCACCCTGTTTGTGGCGCATTGGTTCCGGGACCCACTACAATATAGTTGCTATGCGACTATACCTTATATTACAAAGCTTTTTCAGCTGTGCCTCTCAACTATGCAAGTGCATAAGGACATGGCGAACTATAGAATTTGTCGATTATAATGGCGGTAGATATTCCAACAAAGAGGTCACCAGAAAATGCCAAGATTTGCTCCATGACAGTGAGTTTAGCCATGTACTGTTTACTAGTGTCTTAAATATACAGTATAGGCACCGATCAGAATCGAATAGTCTTTGTTTTTAATTCTAATCCTAGCGATTTTTAGTGCCTATTATTGCGGGGAACTTTGACAATATCCGGTGTCAGGGATTTAGATCAATTAACCGCCCCCCTCGCACTATACATACCACAGACACGCTAAGTGTGCAGCCGGGGCTGGGGTGTTAATGGAGAAGCTCTGTTTACATGCGGGGTATCCAGGCGCTAGCTGGGATATAGAGAGATATGTTGCTGATAGTGTTCGGATCCTCCGCAAGCATATCCCATTTATCCGACTTTAAGCTTTTCCACATCTGCGTCGTGTGATCCAGTAATTTTTGGATTGTTGTATTGACTTGTGTAAGAGTCTGTCTGATCCTTGACCAGAAGACTTATCTATAAAATATAGGTACTCAGGGGGCAAACCCTTTACCATATACAAAACGGGTATCTAGCAGTTCTTTACCAGGTCACATGCTTTCCGTACGGAAAGCTTAGCGTCATACTGTACATCATACTGCTCAGCAAGTTCAAGTTCGTAAGGGTAAGATACGAGGGAAGCTATCTACAGTGGTGTTTCGAAAGTCTGAAACCATTCTAAGTACTCCTTGCCACCGCCTACTGCTTATAGATATACCGCCCTGTATGTGGGATTTTTGAGTGGTGGACCAGCCTATTGCCGGCAGAATAATTAGCGTAGTACTTTTTGGGGATTCAGACTTATGAAACACCACTGTATAGCTGGTAGGAAGCCTTCTAGAAGCCCTGTGGAGTCCCCTGCCCTGGAGGATACTTTAGGCTGTTTTAAAAACAAAAATATATATTATTTTCAATTAAAGGCTATTTGTTTGTTTCGGCTATATAATTAGTGTTGATCACAAAAACCAATATATATATAAGATAAGTTCAGCAGCTTCGTTCTTATGCCTTTCAAGCATAACACTTTTGCTCTTTAAACACAATTCTTTTCACAGCATTGCTTCTTGAGGAAACCTTTATTCAGACATTATGTTCTCTTTCACCACTGCTTTCGTTGCTGCTACAGTTGCGGTTGGTGTCCTCGCCAGCCCTGCGGCAGCACCAGCCGCGCTCACCAAGCGCAATACCCCCAACTCATCAGGCACGAACAACGGCTACTTCTACCAATTCTGTATGTACAATGCCAACATTAGTTCTTAATCCTCAAAAAGCTTAGGGCTAACCCAACGTTGAGGGGATGATGGCTCCAGTGGCACTACCACCTACACAAATGGGCCTGCCGGCGAATACTCCGTGAACTGGCAGAATGTTGGTGATTTCACCGCAGGTAAGGGCTGGTCACAGGCTGAGCCCAGGAATATCAACTTCTCTGGTAGCGTCAACTGTGGGGGCAACTTCTACCTTGCTGTATACACTTGGTCACCCCAAGGCGAGAACTATGTAGGTCCTCACTGCGGACTGACGCAATGATATGCGACTGCAATCTGACCCAGGATAGATTCTCGAGGACTACGGCAACTACAATCCGTGCTCTGATGGCACGAGCAAGGGCAGTCTTTACAGCGATGGGAGTGAGTACCAAGTATGCCTGGTCGACCGTGGCAACAACTACATCCAGAACTGGTCCGTCCGCCAGAACAAGCGTTCCTCCGGCACTGTTACAACGGCAAACCACTACAATTACTACCAGTCTCAGGGCATGACCCACAACCCACTTAGCAGCGCCGCTTATCAGATCGTCTCTACCGAGGCTTTCGGCAGCTCCGGTTCTGCCGATATCACCGTCTCCGGGTAGGGCTGTTGACGATATTGACGATATGATATCGGCAGACCTTCAATTAGACGATTGCCATTGACGATAAAAATCGCAAGTACCTGAGTTTGCCGATACGATATCGTCAAATCGGCAATATTTTCATATTCTGAATCTTTAAATATCATCTAGCGAGGGAATGAGTTATCAAATAGTAGATTCTGCTGCAAATGTGCGAATAGTTGAATACCACTACTTAAACCGTCACGAGTCAATGCATTAGCTGGTCTTCTTACCACTATCGTCAGTATATATACTGGACACGATGGCGACTGGTCAATCATGGCTCTCTTAACTGTTATCGCATTGGGTCTCTCTGTGGCCTGTTCTCTTTCCTTGGTCATAATATATAAATTCGGCAAATTGGAAAAACTGAAACGGGAACATATCGACGCAACTCGCGCACATCCGCGCTCGTTCGATGAATAAAGGCAACCTATTCCTACCGGTTCCACCATACGATTTACGGCATTCAAGATATCTCATTATTCCGGAACTTAACTGATATTCGGCACGCCTTGGTGCTAGAGTCCTGCAGTTATGGAAAACAAAACCCTAGAAGTGGTGCAACCAGCTATCAGATATCTTGTAGCTGTGGCGAAACACCCCAATACATAACTGTATCCAGATAGTGGGGAATGAGGTACTAGGTTCGACTGTCTGGACCTGCCTGTTGCAGAAAAGCATGCTGTGAATTGTGAGCACAGGATCGGCTCTTACTTGTACTGTAGGACTTTTAGAAGCCTTTTGTTACGAACCCTGCAACAGCCAACTGTCGAGAAACCCCGAAAGCCAATCATTCCGGAAGGCAACGCATTAGCTCCAAAGTTGCGAGCGAAACGGCTGAGCTAAGCCACCACGTGACCATTCGTGGTAGATTGGTATCACGATCGATGGATAGTGAACATCAGGCATCTCCTACCAACATACCACCTACCAGCTCTACCAGTCTATTGACCCTAAGGAAGGAGGATATATAAGGACGCTCCTTTACTGCCATGTATCTAGTTCTTCGCGATCAATCTCATCTAAGTTACTGGGATACACAGTTCTACTTGGATACCTCTTGTCTTATCGTATTGTTAGAGCCTGTATATACTGAAGTTGAGAATCGGCCGGGAAATCGTCGGCCCAAAGGATTCTGCCGCGGAGTCCGCAGTCACCGCCCGGAACTCCGCAGGAATTAATATATAGTCCTGGATATCTGATTCTCTACGAGAATCAGAGATCAGTTCTGTAATACTACAGGACCGGCCCTTTACCAGTTGACCTTCCCCTTGCGGACTTCACAGTATACTGCTCTATTCCCTAAGGTAGTAAACCTGGAGCTGCGGTTCTTACACGTATTCACGATTCATCTTATTCGACAACCCATCCTACAAGTAGGGGAGCTACTTCGGTACTGACCTACTTGGCGCTCTACCTGGCGTTGTTCCTCGATACTCTCTACAGACTCGAGCCTGTGTAAGGCCTGAAAGACTAGGCGACAGTACGGTTGCGAGACAGATCGTTGAAGAGACTTGGGAATCAGGCAACGCCGCCGCAAGTATTCCACTCTACTAACAGCGACCAGATAGCATCGCGTAACACTCCCAGAGGTAGTACTCTAGTGAAAGTTGCTCGTCTTTATCCTCTAGTACTAGCTTATCGTCGGACTTGTCGTCAGACTCGGATTCGGAGTCGCTGCTGGAGACGCTAGAGGAGTCAGAGTCGGAAGCGTTGTTCGAGAAGATCTCGGGCAGGCCTGAGCTAGCATCGCTCTTCTCGCTAGACAGAACAGGATACGAAGAAGGCATGGTATCGGAACGCAGTGTGGGATCGAAGAGGGGGCAGCAACGAGCGAAGACGATTCGAATCACGAGAGAATACTCGACACTAATACTATTTCACTTTGAGGGCGTCACCCGTTGGAAAGCTAGGCCGGAGGTTAGGGAAGTTGCTAGAGAGTGAGGGAGGACGGCCGGTCGGAGGCTATAGTGGTCGATATTTATGGGGACTCAGGGAAGCAGAACGGTTAACAGAGGAGCCAAAAATGGCTTCCCTCCGCCAGGCAGGGTGATGGAGGGTGAGTGAGGATGGGGCCCTGTAGCGGCTGCGGCACGAATAGACATTGCGCCGATCAATGGCCCAGGCACCAGGCACAGCCCACACGAAGAGCGGGTGGCAGTAAACCTGGTCGGCCGTGGGCTTTAGCACACGTGACGCCAAGACGGGGGACGGTGAGCGAGCGGCCTAAAACGGCGTCAAAAGTGGCCGTTCCTGGCCTCCCACATTCACCGTGTCATCGCTAAGAGTAGTATTATATCTTCCTACCTATGGGGTTCGAGTGCGCCGCGCATACGCTCGGCACTCAAGTCATGTGCTCTCTACCTTGAATCATGCATATATTCTGTACTATATCCACTATATCAATGGAGAATGTATGACCTCAGTATAGATTCCGACAGCAATGAGATCTATTCGACCGGAATCAGACGATTGTAGACAAGATGTTTGACAGTACTTCTTCCTCGAAGTTATAATGAATGCATCTTTAATGTGATGCTCATAGTATAGCTTGAGTCCCGAAGGAGCGGTCCAATATCTCCGCATTTCAAGCGGCAGATCGCTCTTTATAGAGCTCTGCCGTCCCACAGGGCCACCAGCCCATGAGGATACCGTTCCTACCTCATCTGGAAACCAATATTCACCACTTCTATCTGTCAAAGTCCAAAAAATCGCAATTTTCTCCCAAGTCTCTACGTTGATGCCCTACATTGCTCTCCCCGCTCGAATCGGCCGTGGGCACGTGCCCCGATGACATCGAATCCGTCTCCACCCGCCACTCTGAAAGCTTCATTTCTCTCCACACTGCGAATCGCCAGGCGAAGGGAAGTGCATGGGCACCAACAAGCTGCAGAGCAAGACGCTGTCCTCTTTGCTATGACAGGTCCCAGCTGCCCTCGACCGCAAGTGTTCGCCGCGAAGAAGAAAGTCCCGCAGACCCCGCCGGGAAAAACCATGGCCAACAACGATTCTCGCGACGCGGCCATCCGCGAGGCTAAACTGTTCGTTCGGGAAGTTGTCCGCAACGACTGGGAATTTGAACCCTCCACTGCCTCAGCCTTGGACGATGCACGGCCGACTTCTTCCTCCTCCGCTTGTTCGACCGGCACGCTTTACCAGAACCGAGAGGTGGTTGAATGGCGATGTCGCGAGTTTGATAGCTCTGGCTCGGAGCTTGAGCCGCAATGTTCGGACCAGGATACTGATGACGGGTCACCCACTGCTTTGAAGACGGTTGGAGATCCGGCCGTGGAACGGAGGCGCAGACGGCGCCGGCAGATGGAGGAGGAGATGGCGTGGAATGAGGGGTTGAGGATGTGGATGGCAAGAAGGGATGCATGGTCTGGAGCTCGGACACGGCGGCAGATTCGGGAGAAAGAGCAGAAGCAAAGACAAGCCGGGTCCAAGTCCTCGGACAAGGACCAAAGTGAAGCGAATGGCGTTGATTCTACGGACGACTCAAGTGCGGGGGAGGTCCCCTCTACTGACTCCCACGATCGCAGTCAATCCGGCGAAACGTCTGCTCTGGCCAACAAGACAGACACGTCACTTTCCATCTCAGAGAAAGAGAAGCTGGAGGAAGCCCAGCGCCGGCAGGACCAGGAAGAAGAACACTCCACCGCTCCAGACGACGACAAACGCAAGGAATCAACAGAGACCAGCATCACGGAACCAGACTCTCAGATATCCGCAAAGGAGCAATCCGCTTTGACGACTTTCCCAGCAATCGAAGACAGCACCGACGAGGACGAAGCCAGAGAAGAGGAGGATGAAGAGGAAGAGCTCGATGAGCCTCTCATCCCTGTCGCACCCCCATTCATCTCATCCACCAACCCCATCCGCGCAACCATCGGTCCCTCCATCTACCCGTCCATCTACACCAAAGTCGTCGTGCAGGGCATGACACCCACCGTACCCGTCAACCTAGCCGACTTGACCAAAGCAATGGTCCAAGGCTGGAAGGCAGATGGACAGTGGCCGCCCAAGCCAGCCGTCTCTTCGATTGTCCTCCAGGACGACGCTACTATCCCAAAGACAGGGACTGACCGTGCATCTGAGACGACGCATCAGTCAAGGCGCAAGAATAGCATCACAAATGCCATGCGGAAAGTCTTCCACCTAGGTTCGCATCCGTTCCACCGTCGTGGGTCTAGTAGTCACGACGCGGGACCGGCTGCTGGGGCGGCTGGTTCTATCTAAGTGTCTGACGCTATTGATATCTCGTCCATATACGATTTGAGTCGAGGCGTTTCGGGGTGGGATTTTACTACGTCATGATTTGTCCAGTCATTTATCTTACTACACCATGCGTTAGGCGTTGTGGTCCCTGTCTTCTGACTTGCCGCTTAATACTGATCCGGTGGCAGGCGGGTGGTCCTCATAGTGCCTATCTTTACGATTGTCAAATTCTCGAACAATGTCACAATCTCTGCATGGCCCTTCGCATGCACATAGTACCAGAAGACTTCTATCGATGATAGACCGAAACAAGTAGGCCTCGACAATATGATTCTGGAACCACGTCCAAAGTAACATACATTTCTCGCAATATGATGCAGTCCTAATATGACTGCCTCTCTCCAGCCAAAAGCACAGTCCCGGACGCCAGTGCTAAACATGCAACGAACTCGAAACACAAGATCTAATCAGTGCAGACGTAGAAATGAGTATATATCACACAAACTGGAGTCATCACTCGTGTCTCCCGCAACGGGCTCAGTCCTCGGCTCCTCGTACGGCGGCAGTAACCCCAATTGCTGAATCTGATCCGTAAGACGAGCCGTGGCATCCTGAAACTCCTTCTTCGCGATAGCTTCGTTCTCGACAATCGAGGCAACGACAGGCTCGGCAGTGATCTCCTTCGAGTCGTGCCCAGGACGCGTGTAGTAGTATTTGCCCTCGTGCAAGGACCAGTTCCGGAGACATGCCTGGTGATCTTCGAATGCGAGGCGGCGGGCCGCGGCGAGATGTTGTGGTATGGGCTTCATAGATGAACTCGATGTCGGTTCTTGGGATAGCATCGCCATGAGACGTTCATCGGATCCTTGATTGACGGTGGCATTGCTCGTTTGCGAAAGCACAGTGTTGGCAAAGTCACGGAACCACCGGATGTACCAAACGAGCCCCTCTGCGTCGTCGCCGAGACGGTCAATGTAGTCGACCACGACAAGCGAAGAAGTTATCATTTCTAGGAAACCGGCGAGCATGCATTGGACAACGGGTTCTTTGAGGCGGCTGGGTCTGGTGGCAAGCGGACGAAGTGCACGGTAGGTTGACTGGAAGACCGTGTCGAATATGGCCAGAAGGGACCCGACACAAGCTGGATCCGTAGTATCTAGATGGAAGAGCAGATCCCTGAACACGAGCGAGATACTTTGGATGATGGGTCGGCTGAGAAGCCAGGCGGCTGGACTGCTGAATGCAAGTTCAAGGTATGCTGGGAACACGCATTGCACGAGCACAGCTCGCAGTGTTGGCTTGTCAGCTCGCCCGGCTTCATAAGTGCCTGTCATAGCCGTGTGCAGCTGATCAACCAGATGACTTTGTTGACCTTCCACGAGCGCTCGCTCGGCGATACCCTGGATGAACCCGGTCAAGGTCACAAGCTCCTTTTTGGAATGTAGCTTTGGCTCATAGCGCTTGAGCTTTGCGACAATGTAGCGAGGATCAGAGGAGGGCAATGGGAAGTATGCCGGATCTGTGAAGAAGGGATCGACAGGGCGGATGTCGCTTGTGAGTTCTTGCAGGAATCGGATGATGCGGTGCACAAAGTCGACATAGGCTCCCTGGGCAGATTCCACTGCTCCATTACCGAGCTCTCGGTAGTTGTCTTTCATGGCATTCATGAGCCGCTGAAGCAACTCGGAGTACTCTTGCTTCGTGACATTCAGGCTTGAATCGGCGGAGACCTCCAAATGCAAAACATGTTCGCGCATGTTCGACAACAAACTCGAGAGAAGCGACAAGCGTCGTTGGCTGAGTTCTTCCAACGTTATCACGTACCGATCACTCTTCTTCTCTTTGGTAAAGGGGAGATTCTGGAGCAGTGGATCTTGAGGACTCCCGTTCAGCAGTGCTTCAGTCAAACGATGTTGAAATTTCAGCATCGAAGACCGCTCGGCCAGAGATGCGAACCACATGCCCATGACCAGAATTCGACACTCAGTCAGGATTTGTGCATCCTTCTCGATACACACAGCCAGGAATTGAGATGCAAACTTTCGAGTTTGCGTTGTGTCTCGAAGTCGTGCCCAGGACTCATCGCCGAATTGACTGAGATAGTTCTCCCAGTGATTAAGTCCATGACGGACCAAGACTTGTGCAATTGACGTCCAGCAGTCCACAACATTGACAAGAATGGCATCCTCGGGACAATGATCCGCGCCAAAGCAGTTCGAAACAAGGCGAGAAACAACTGGATTGAGAGTGCTTTGCACATGTTCAATCCCTTCACTGAGAGAGCTCTGCTGGACAAGGGCAGCATCGATGTCGGCCCAGTCGCCATATTCTTGACTGTCCTCCTCAAAAGATGCTGTGGTGGTGGGAGCTGCTGCACTCGATTCTGAGAGCGGAGCAACGGCGTCTTTCTGAGTGTAAGCCACAATCACCTGTAAGGCCTCCGACACAACGACGTTCACTCGTGCAACCTGCGGGTTGAATAGTCCGAGAATGGAATCAAACGGAGTCTTAGAAAGCAATCTGTGCGCATGGCCCAGCGAGGGTGCGAGCTCAACAGCTGTTTGCAGCCCAGAGAGAGCCATGCTCAACAGGCTCTCGATTTGCCTTTGATTCTGGGAGATGGTGCTTTCAATGAGTTCCCGAGAGACCCATTGGTCACCCTTGCTCTGAGTCTCGATCTCCTTTCGAGCGTGAGAATGTTGCTGCCGAAGCTCACTCAGAAAGTAGCTGTGCCAGTCGGCGAATGGGACCAAGCCCGACACATCCTCATTAGTTGACAGCTTGAATCGCACGAGCCGTGTCCATGATCGAATGTTGATGCTGCATGTCTCGCGATGGGAACTTGCTGGGTGGACGAGGTTGCGAATGGACTCTAGGCGGGGTCGACATCCATCGGGGACCGCCCAGTACAGGGTACAAAGAAGATCATGGTGGTTCCTCAGCGCATCCAGATCTTCGTGACGTAAGGGTTGTTCTTTCGGATACACACGGCCATGATTTGGGAGCAAACGCCAAGCGAAGTTCCGAATCTTTTTGTTGTCATAGCGCTGACTTAGAAAGCGAAGGCCGCTGGCTATGATCTTGAGCAAAGTGTGGAAGCACGGTTCTCCATTCCGAACATCCAAAGGCGGGTTTTGATCAAGCTCGTCAAGGAACGAAGGTGACCCGCGGCTTTCCTCCAGCCTCAAGTTGTAGAGCGTCTTCTGCGCGAAGAAATCGTAGAGGGTCTCGAGAATAGGCCTGCATTCCCTCCAACCCCAGAGGTTGATCAAAAGATGGCACCTTTGGAAAAGCGCTCGACAATAGACGTTGTAAGAGATTGGCTGGGAGGCAGAATTTGTATCGTAATGTTCAAGAACGGGAGCAAGAAGCTTCTTCACAGTGATCCAATTGTCGCACGACAATTTGAAGCGGGATTCGCGCCGTGCAATGCCATGACCATCGATTTCAATTAGCGGCAAAGGGGCGAGAAGACTATGCCAGCCTTTCTCCAGAGCGCTGATATCCTTCTGCTTGCGAGAGATCAATTTGGTGTAAGCCTCCAATCGGACTTCGTCAAGGAACCCTGCGTACGCATCCGAACTGCGGAGTAACTGCTGAGCAACGATGGAAGCTTCAGCTGTTGGGAATTCTCCGCGAAACCCTTTCTCGCGACGTTCAGGCTTCTTGTTCTCGTCAAGAAATTGCTGGAGTTCGGCAATGCCCGCTTCACTCAGTACGAGCTCGAGAGTATCTTTAGCAGAAGTTTTCGCAAGGTCCAACGCATCGTTCCTGAGAAAAGGGCTAACGAGGTCATGGGAAGCAATTTGGCGGATTTGGTTCGCAAACACCAGATTGTAGCACGCAAAACGCACAAGGCCGCTGGTGTTGTAGCCCGTGCCGGTGATGAATGCCGCCATGGGATCTCTCAGCTTAAAGACTAGACCCATCGTCCGAGTAACGAAGTTGGTCCTGTCGATGGGGTCGATGAACGAGAGAGTGTCCGTGACATACTTGATCAACGATGAGTATGTGAGCGACGCTTGGGTCAACACTGCGCCGGAGACTGCCTCTGGCGGAGACGAAGCGTTTTTCTCGACATCATCGATGATCATATCAAATGCGGATCCCATCCCCGACGAAACCATTTCATTCCAAGGCCCCCATTGCAACAAACGTTCTTTGACAGGTATTGACGCAAACCCGTTTTCCTTATCCAAGTCTCGCTTCAGGACGTGTAACGAGCGAGAAAAATCACCGCTGCCAATGAATGTAGATTCGTGAAAGAACGTGCCATCACGTAGAGGACTGATTCCGAAATCGATTGAATATGAGCGTTGCCAGTTGAACAGCCCACCCGCGCTGAAAGATGAAGGACCCATTGTTCCAGCATGACTTATTGGCGGAGGATCGTTGCCATCAGAGACTGTAGCTAGCGGTTCTTGATCTTGAACGAATTCATCAGATTCCAGATTGATGCGTTTTGGTGTCTTCTTCTTCAAACGAGCACGACCTTCACGAGGGCGGGCGTTCGGACCGATCTGTTTCGGGGTAGTCAAGGGTAATGAGCCACTTGGAGAGCCCGCGGATCCATCGTCAGAGATGAATCGGTCCAAAGTCAGACTCGGCTTGAACGCTCGCGCAGAGTGCTTCTGCCGATAGTCTCTGTTGAGCAAAGTCAGTGACCGGCCGAACATTGCTCTGTTTGCGGCCTGGCTCTCGATAGGTGCTGCCATGCTCGTCGCAGCAGGACGTGGATTGTTCCGCTGTAAAGATGATATTGCAACGTTTCTACGAACAATCCATTGGTTTCCTCGCCGCTCTGCCTGTCTTGAGGGTTCGGCATGTGAGCTTCCAGTGGGTAAGAGCGCCGGTGCAGCGGGCGCCGTAGGGCTACCAGCTGATGGGGCGGGTTGATCATCGTCGCGGACAACAATCGGTTCTGCGACAGGAAAATGATGCGGGATTCGAGTATTTCGGGAGGTTGAAGCAGGTTGACGTCCGCTGAATGAGCCGTTCGCGAGTGTCTGACGTTTTCGAGGCTTTGGCTGAGGTCGATCAATTCTTGATTGACGGATGGTGCCTCTTCTCCAATCTCGCAAAGATTCGTTGGCATCCGCCGTATCGTCCTTGGAGTCCAACTTCAGGAACTTCCTCGTTGGGCTTTGCCTCCCACCGTCTCGTCGGGAACGAGCTCGTCGAGCTGCAATTCTGAGAAATTGGGGTTGCTCTTTGCGAGGCCTGGACGCAACATCTGGAGCATCCAGAATGCCTAACCGCGGCGCCGAGATTGTTCTTGCTTGTTTGGTCCGTCGGCTACCATACGAAGCATCTGTCAATCGTGTTTGCCTCTTCAAACGGGCTTTCTTCAAGCGTCGTTCCTTCTGCTCCGAACTTTCCTTCGAGTGCACACGCTTCAAGCTCTTCCGCTTCTCACGAGGCCCAAAGTTGCGTGGAATGGTCGGCAGCATGTAGTCGACTCGGTTGTCCTCAACAATATCTCCATCTCCATCTTGGTTGAACGGGTTCTCGAATCCAACAGCTCTAGCTAATCGTTGCTCGTCGTCCAGCTCAGGATCGGCGGGGCGTGGGGGCTGGTTCTCTTCATCACTCTCATCAGAGTCTCCAAGGTCAAGCAGGCCCTGCAGGACACCTGAAGGTTGGTCACGGCGACGAACAACCTTCCGTGCGACACCTTTTCCATCTGCCCGTTGAGCAGCAGCCGCATGGCGGTTTCGTTGGGAGTCTTTCTGCTGTTTAAGCCGCTGCTGGGCGTCAATTCGTACCCAGGACGCAGGGAGAACACCTCGAATGCGGCGTTGCATTAGTCGATTCTGAAGTTCCTCGTCCTCTTGCTCTGGTTCCGCAGAACCTTGAGAGGCGTCTGAACCTGCCTCTTCGTCTGAAGGGGGAGCCGAGTTCAAGGAAATGACTTCAATGTGCTGGTCTGGGCGTGGTGTCGCTGAGTTTGAATCAACACCAGTAGTAGTGGTCGGGGGCGGCGTGAGCCCTGGGGGGTAGCGGAAGCCTTCTGATGCCCGTGGAGTCTTTGACGCAGACGAGACACTCCTCGAATGTGGTGGACTGGAAAGTATATCGTAAATGGTCGAGTCGATGCCGGAGCGGGGAGGCGTATTGTTGATAACCACCTGAGCTCTGCTGCGACCTTGGACACGACGCTTTGTATCACTCCAAGCACCTGAATGTGACTGCTTTCTTCGCTTGTGAGAATGCGTTCGCCGGACTGGGGAGCCTTGTTGTCCATGGTGTCGAGATGCTTGCGCAGCTGGGTTTCGTTCTCGGTGTCGTTCAGATCTGATTGGGGAAAGGTATTCTTCGCGGGGAGGGCTCGACCGATCTTCATTGGGATCGAATTCTTGTTCTTGGCTATCATCTGCAGCATGCGTTGTTTTCTTTCGACGCATATGCGCGTCCCAGCCCGCAAACGTGGCTTTCGTACCGCTCTGTTTGCATTGCAGTAGATATTGTTCCATGTCATGCCTATAGGGGAATTGTTGTTTTAGTTTGCGTGGGCGAAAGGTCCTCTGATGCCCTGTAGAAGGCTGTCCGTCTTGCGAAGCCAGACCTCCCTCTGGATCTGGTTGTTGTCGCTCTGGCAGGGATTCCTGCCTGAGTAAACTCTCGAGGGCGCGCAGATCTTCATCTTCGGAATTCGTTTCAGGCGCAGCAGCAGCTCCCATGTCATCGCCACGAGGGTCTTGGCGAGGAGAATGAAGAGAAGATGGAGGCGATGATAGTGGAGATTCATCATTTGAGATTTCATGTTGTGGTGCTTCCCGGCCCTGAATTTGCTCGGTTCGCGGAGATGTTCTCGCCGGTGTCTGGGTGACCACATTGATCTCATCGGGCGAAGAGCTTCGCGAGGACCGCAGATCATCCAGCTCTTCAGTGCCAGACGGCCGCGCTATTGGCAATTGTGGTGATTGTGCAGGCGCAACAGCACTCGGAGTAGACTCATGGCTCCGTGATTTCCTCCCACGGCGGACTTGCTGGACTGGTGAACTCGGGATATCCCATATACTATCATCTTGTTTTGGTGAATCATGATGATCCTTGATGAGGGAACTCGGCGTCTTCGTCGACGATGACCGTTTGCCGTAGGTCCTGCGTGCTCGTCGTGGCTTTGGTGTTTGGTCTCCGAGAGAAGGACTTGCAGTATGATTCTCTGTTCGATGCACGGTCGTGGTCGACCTGGGGGAATTGTCGTTCTCGACCTTGAAGTTCGCAACCAACTTTCGCGCCTCTCCATCTTCCTCTGAAGATTCATGATCTCCACTAACGTCGGAAAGCGTTGTTGAACCGGTTTCGTTCCTGCCGTCGGCATGTCCGTCGTCCGCGGTCCGAGGTCCCCAAGTTGAGACGGGGAGAGGAATATACTCGAGATCAACCTCATCCTCTGCATTATCGCCCTTTGCAATCGTGTTCTTGTCCTCTAGCGATTCGAATTCCTCCTCTTCATCCGAGTCTGGGACAAACCCTCGTTTCCGCCATGGTTCCATTTGCATCCTCGGCGGGGCTCGCCCATGTCTCTAAGAAGTCATTGAGACGTGTCACGTCAGAGATGATCTCAGGGAAAAGAGCGTACGACTGAGAATCCCCGTGGAAAAGGTGTAGCGAGCCCGGTCTCGACGTGTAGAGGGTTAGTGATAGACGCGTCGATAAGCGGAGAATTTGGCGACGCGCCGCTAATCAGTTAATCAGTTGCTCGATAACGGGCGGCCGGAGTTCCGCAGCATCTCCGAGTCCGCTTGCTTCTTCACGATAATTTCTCCATTGCACTCTACGCTTCAGACTTGCGCTGCCAGAAATGAGTCGAAATTTTCTTCCTGCCGTGCTGGCCATCGGCATCGGTGTTTTTACGGGTACGTGTTTGTCTGGCTTCAGCCAAAATGGCGAGTGGTGGTTTGGTTCTAACGTCAATTTCTCCACAGGCTACTACACCTTTCAACCAACTTTCCAGCAGCTCGCGATCGAAAGGACACATGGTGGACAATTCCCTGGAGCAAGCAGTCCCGGAAATGCTCCAGCCGAGGGAGGCAGCACGCCTGCTGCGCAGTCCACTACTGCGGATTCGAGGTCCGATGGCAACCATAGCAAGTAGTGCCCACCAAGCATGAGCACAATCTACTTGGAACGGGCAAAACTTCACGTTGCCAGAGAGTGTCCAGATCGAGATCCGGTACTATACGTTATCCCGTGGCTCGACACGCGCCGAGAAGGTTGCAAGGGAGTACATACGAGAAGTGCGAGAGTGAGAGGAGCCTCAGACATACGCCCCGGAGTCTTTCAAAGGCTTCCATCGACTACATACGGAGGAGCTGTGCAGGCGCAGCTGTGTATATGATTTCACAATTGCCCTATTGGGCCGCCTCATGTCTCAAGGAATGAGGATCATATAGCTAGAGAAAGCCTGACTCAACCAAGCCTTGGGTGATGAGTGCCTCATCAATCTTTTGTCTGGAATATCGTCATTTCATTCTGCGCAAATGCCTTTATAGAGTGATTTTGACTTGAAAAAAGTACAACGCCATGCTTTAGTACCGAAACAAAATAAGGCCTTGCAGAACCATGATCTAGTCCACGGCCAGCCTTGTAGATAATCCCCGATACGCCTCATTTCACCGAATCTTCCTGGTCACATTCTTAAAGCTCTTCCACCATCTTGCCCGTCCCAGCTGGGACAGGTCCTCCGAACAGCCGGCCAGCAGGAGTACCGAGCCATTCATCTGGAACGTGGACCCAGCAGCCATTGGCGTTACTAACCCACCGGACCATCAGAGGGTCTGGCTTTTCTGACTCAAGTGCCTCTTGTTCCGCAGGTGTGGTGTCGGTGCCCTCAGCGGCAGCTGCGCGGCCGCGTCGTTTGGGGGCTTGCTTTCGCAGCAATCGATTGATCGTGTCCATCTGCGGGAGTTAGTCATTTATGTTCCATGTAGCTCATTCAATCCCACTTTGGGCCGGGGAACCGAGAAGCCTACCTTTTCTTCCTCGTTGCGCTTTTCGCTCAGGTTCTTCCTTCGTCGAGCCATTTCAGCTCGTCGCATGGCGCGTTCTTCAGCCGTCAAATGCTTCTTGACCTGGGGCTCTGTTCGCTCGTTAGCTTGTATTTTGAGAGGCACAGTACAGGCAAGGTTTCCTTACCCATGGGAAGCTGCAGGAAATCATTGCCCAGATTCCCTCGCTGGCGCTTGGTCTGCTTGCCGCTATCGAGGGCCATTGCATCGCTATCAAGGTCTGCCTCGAGATCGTCTTCCTCATCCTCTTCATCAAGATCGTCGATGTTGACATCTGGGATGGCACTCTCGCCCTCGTCGTCAGGCTCACCCTCGGCGTCGGAATCAGTCTCTGACAGGTCTTCGTCCTCATCCTCATCTTCTTCGTCATCTTCGAGCTCCATTTCCTTGGCTTCGACGCTCTTGGCTCCTTTACTCCGAGCCGTTGCGGCCGCTTTGGCAGCTCGCCTTACTGGTGGTTGTGGTGGGGCGTCATCCATGTCGACATCGCCATCAGCATCCTCATCTTCGTCATCTTCTCCAGGTGCATCTTCGTCTTCGACCTCGTCTTCCTCTTGGTCCTCGATGTCCTCATCATCATCAGAGGTGGGGACTTCGACGACCCTCTTTTTATTCCGACTAGCCCTTGGACCAGACACAATCGGATTCTCTTGGAAGACATTGACTGAGCGACGGGCATTTCGGCTGCCCGTGGCGTCCCGCAATTTACCAGCAGGCATCCTTAAAGTCAGGCGGAGTGATCTGACCGGCTCTTCAGCCGAGTCTATTTCAGAACGGGAGACAGACACCGAAGCCGAAGCAGCAGAAGCACGGGTGAGTCTCTTAGACCTGGTGGTCATGTTAGCCTCCTGTTCAGCAGGCTCATCGTGGGATCCCCGCGATCGACGGGAGCGACGAAGTTCCATGGTGACGACAATACTGGAGGTGATGACTTGGGTAGTGGAAAAAGAAAAGTAGTACAGTAGGAGTTTGGAAATAGGAGAAGCGGGGAAGGTCAAGTTGCAAAGAAAGAGAGGGTGAGAGTGTGGCAGTACAAGACTGGTCCCAGAGAGACGGGGAGTAGTTAAGGGAAGGAGGTTCAAAGTGGCTTCGGGCTTCCAATCATCTCGGGATGACAGCTATAGCAAGCTGTGCAAACCGGGAAGGCACAGAAATAGCATGTCTCATGCGCCACGCTGGATCATTCACTGTGCGAACAAAGCGCGGCGGGTTACAGGGGATCTTGAGGGACGTCTCCTAGTGATGCTCTTGGGACCTTTGAGGTTCTTGAATGGATGGTAGGGATGGAAATGCATGGCGACAAAGAAAATATCGAGGAAGCAGCAGGCACCAGGCCAATTGCAAGACTCACCAGTACTTTTTCCCAGCGGTTCCAATAACCAAGTGTTTCGTCGCCGACGCTGGACGAACGAATGAAGTATCCATCCCATTCTGCCGGGCGGTGAGCCATTCAAGATTGGATGAATTCATAGTTCGATCTAACAGCTACACACTCGAGAATATAGATCGGGATGATTAACTGCTAGAATGACTAGATTCATGTCATTGCATATCCTCCATGACTTGTAGCAGTTGAACTACCAAACTTGTGCTTGTGTGCCAGTCTCACAATTATGCCTTAGAATAACTATCACAGAGCAGATTCTATGCCATCCTGGATCGAAACAGCAATTACTCTAGAAATCATGATAATACACTGCAAATAAATCCATCCTAGTGTACTATTTCCCTCTATGCTACATAAAAACGGCGTACTGGCAAATCGGCTCCATCCGAATCGAAGTGGCACTGCCGAGGTCGACTCACATGGAGCCAAGTCCGGGGAAGGTAACTTCTTCCCTTCTCCAACTTTATCTCTCGCCTTCACCTCCTCCCTCTATCCTTTGACTCTCAGGATCTGGCTCGGAGTCAGACATCACTAGAATGTCGGATTCCAGATCAAAATCACCTTCCATTCCTTCCTGGCAACGGAGCGCAGGATCTACACCAGCCGATCAATTGCCCGCCTCCTCGCCATCGCCGAGTTCCGACGATGCGCCCGCACCCACCACACGACAAGCGCTCCTGGACCAAGCATCCAAATTCCTAGAAGACGAGTCAATCCGTGATTCACCAACAGATCGGAAGGTCTCTTTCCTAGAATCAAAAGGCCTCAACCCCGCCGAGATCCAGCAGCTCCTCGGCGTCTCCCGAAACCCGGAGGCGAGCAGTAGCTCATCGATCTCGTCCGAGGATAAGAGCCAGGAGACACCTTCGAGCTCCCCTTCCCCTTCCACCACTCCGTCTGAAGCCACTCCCTCCTCTCAAACCACTGCACCATCATCTTCAACCGCCATGTCGCAACCGCGCTCAACCACCGCCACTACTACCTCCACCGCATCGCGCGATGTCCCCCCAATCATCACCTACCCCGAATTCCTCTTCCAACCCGCCAAGCCACCTCCACTTGTCACAATGCGCAGCATCCTGTACACGCTCTACGGCGCCGCCGGACTAGGCGCCAGCATCTACGGCGCAAGCGAGTACCTCGTGAAGCCGATGCTAGCCAGCCTCACAAGCGCACGGCACGAGCTAGCCACCACCGCACAGGAGAACCTGCAAAAGTTGAACGAAAAGCTCGAGCAGAACGTCTCGGTGATCCCGGCGCATCTGAACGCGCGCAAGGCCGCTTCCGTCGAGGAGGAGGAATACAAAGATGACAGTGACTCTGTTATCTCTGATCCTACGGAGCTCTTCCACCGGGACATCGGCACCCAGACTATGCCTGATGTTTCGCTGTCGCCTGATACCATGGCGAAGACGGAGAACCCTCTCGACGCACCAGTCGAGGCGGTCAACCACCACAAGAGCCGTCTGGACTCGATCCGGTCCCAGCTGAAAGACATCGCCGAGTTGGAGAGGGACTCTACGACCCTGGACGACTCGATGCGAGCCCGGCTGACAGATCTACACCATTACCTCGACGGACTGATCTACTCTGCTCCGACTTACACTGCTGCAGGCGGCTCTTACGGGCTCTACAGTGGGAACACGAGCAGTGGGATGGATAGCAGCTCGACGGGCGTGCGCAAGGCCGAGGATGAAGCCATTGCCAGTTTCAAGGCGGAAATTCGTGGCGTGAAGGGAGCGCTTTTGAGTGCCAGGAATTTCCCTGCTAGTCGGGGTGGTCGGCTGGGTGGTGTTTCTGCTGGGGCTAGGTGATGGGTGATTATATTCAGCATGGCGAAAGGGTTATCCTTCTGTAGATCTATGTATATAAAGAATGACATTGATACCGACGTTACTGGAGACTTCTTGTCAAGATCAATCACTCATTTCATTCATGCCACGTCTATCAGACAATCTAAACCACGAGTCCACCACCGGCTATCCTGACTGTATGAAACACGGAAGATATTCTTTTCTCATGACACAAGTAATTGATCGAATTGGGATTCCCAGGGGAGAACGCAAGAAAGGAAATACGCAGCATTAATTGTAGAATGAACAAGAAAATGAATCAAAGCCTCGGGCATTATATCGAGAGCCCAACATTTCTCCTGAGAGCAAAGGCAGGTGTCTTATAACAGGCTCAGCTTCACGGGGTAGCCTTGCTCATACCGATGAGACGCTTTACACCAACCTGTGACCATAGAGATTAGCAAAAGGAATGACAAAGACAGCTCGTATAATCCACTTACCATCCAGTTTCCACACTCGTCAGTCCGGTTGGTCATGATGTCGATGTGAATGGCGCGAGCAGTCTCGTAGTCGCGATTCTGGATAGCACGAGCCAGGTTTGCCATGTCCTCAACGGTGTTGGGCTTGAGCAAGTCTTCATTGTTCAGGTGGTCGAAGAGAATGTTCAAGCGACGCTCAGCGTCGTCCACCTGGGCCTTGAAAGACCCCGGCGCCCGAGCCTTGACGCGCTGCATGTCCGCGGAGAGGATCTCATAGACGGGCACGGCGTTGGCGGGGATGTGGGAGCGGTCACCGGGGGCTGTGACGAATGAGCGAGCTGTCTTCTGAAATGAGTATAAGGTTTACTTACGGTACTTGGGAGTGGAAGGGGCAGGAGCTGCCCTTTGGGACTGAGCTGTCCCAGGCCGGGATCCCTGCGGCGGGCCGCCCTGTGGTGGAGGCGGAACTGCCTGGGACATGGGAGGAGGTTGAACGCCGCCTGGTGTGCTAGGCGCGTATGGGTTTGCTGGCGGGGGCTGTGCGGCTTGCGGGGCATATGGTGAGGCAGCCGCCTGGGGAGGGGGTGGAACAGGACCGCGAGTCTGCATCTGCGGGCTTGAAGCTTGAGCAGCCGGGCTCGGGGCATACCGGTTGGAAGGAGGCGGCATGCTAGGCGGGGCGTTATATGGCGACGGCCCCCGAGGAATTGATGCCGGTGGAGGAGCCATGCCCGATCCCATCGGTGGAGACTGGGGAAGGGAGGCATAGGGGTTGACCGGCGGCGGAGGAGAAGGTCCTGGAGGCACACTCGATGTCGGAGGCGATGTCACGCGGGGAGGGGGAGCTGTACCCTTGGGTGGAGGGGGAACGGAGGGGGCTCGCTGGCCGCCTGCGGGCGGCGGACCAGGGGGGGGAGGTCCTTGTGTGAGGGGAGGCGACTGGTGGGGGAAGGGCGAGCTTATGGTGGCAGCAGCGGCAGGAGTCCCACGGCGTGAGGTGGGAGGCTTAGCGAATCCCTCCGGCAGGTCGTTCCATGCAGGAAGGTTTGTGGCCGTGGTGTAGGTGGTGACGGTGTTAGCCGGCGACTGGTTGCTCGCGCGTGGAGGAGGGGGAACACCGGAGCCTGCGGACGCTGCACCAAATGGAGTGGGCGGAGTGTAGGCTGTTGGCCTCATACCCTGATTCATCTGGTAACCGGCTCCAGTCGGGGCGTAGGCGCTGCCAGCACCGGCGATCGAGGCATATGGGTTGGATGGTTGAGGAGGCGCGGCGGTAGGGGTAGAAGGCGCGTACGGGTTCTGCTGACCAACAGCATGAGTAGGGGCTGCTGGCGTGAAGGTTTGCTGCGGCTGGTAGAGGTTGGGCTGTTGCGGCAGAGGCTTGAAGCCACCAGTGCGTGCACTAGCAGCAGTCTGAGCCTTCTGCGGGGCCTGTCTCATGGCAAGCTGAATCCGATTGCGGGCTACCTCAGCCTCAGGATGCTTCTCAGGCACAAGATCGAGGTACTTCTGGGCCACTTGAAGGCGTCCATGGGTGGCCACAACGTCGGCATACTCGATGTACTTCTCGTACAAGTTGCTGAGACGCCAGTCCGAGTCCTTGGTCCGCTCCGTGTCCTGGAACTTGGTGACTTGGCGGAAGATAGTGACCTTCTCAATCAGACCCTGCAGGGCGCGAACGTGGATGGAGAAAGTGGAGTTGTCTGCATCAGTCTCAATGCCTTTTTGCTCGTTCTCCCGCAGCTCCTCAACCCAGAGAGCCACCACCTTCTCGAGCTTCGAACCAGCCAGGTAGCAGAAGGAAGCGTCCTTGCGGCCACTCTTGTCACCCGAGCTACGAACCTGCTCCTCAAGGCGGTCACCAAGAGCATCGCAGAGGTCGGGGAACTCCTTCTCGTCGGCAAAGGTGCAGAGTGCAGCCATCACTTCCTTCCAGTTGGAGAGGTCGGCGTTGTGCACCACATCCCAAAGGTTCTTGCCAACGATAGAAGCAAGTAAACGCATGTAGTTGGGGCCACCAGCCTGCTTGGAGAAGTAGTACTCCTGTGCCTTCTCAATGCACTTCTGACCGCCGCAGATGGCGATCATGAAGGCATCGGACATGCGATCCTCCTGAAGGGCGACATCGAGAGCTTTCTCAAACTCTCCGAGGAGCAATGAGCGGGTGATCTTCTGCTCTGCCTCGCTTTCCGAACCGTTGAAGATTTGGAAGGGGTTGTTGGTCTGAGCGCCCTTGGAGGCAGCCAGTTCGGACAGAAAGTTGTCACTGTCGGGAGTGGCATCAAACATGGATTGGAGGCGCTTGTGCTTCTTGGCAGCAGACTTCGGCTTCTCAGCCGCGCCATTAGTCTCCTCATCATCCTTCTTGTCCAAGCCAAGCTTGGCCAAGCTATCAGCAGCCTCATCGGCCTGATCTTCGAAACCAAGGTATTCCACCAAGCCCTTGCGGGGGTTGTCCGAAAGCAGAGTTTGGATGACCTTCCAGTCGGCCTTCTCTTCCTCACTCGATGCAGTAGCCGCCCTAGTCTCGCAGAGTCTTCGAAGATCACCTTCCTTCAAAGCATTCTCGAAGCTCTCAGTGGCATTGCCCACGCTCTCATCAACCTCGAAAGGTGTGATCTTGATCTTCGATGCGCGGGAGCCCTTCTCACCAACTCCAAAGGAGACAACCCGGCCACCGAAGCCGAACGAGGCGCCGCAGGGCCGCTCGAGCCAGCGAGGAGGCTTCGGGAGCGAGAACTTGGATACTTGAGGCTGGGTCTGGGCCTTGGCAAAGAAGTCCTCGCCATCGAGAGCCTGGTTGTGATCGGCGACGGCCTGCGCGTTGTCGGTCTTGGTGTTCTGCAGGGTCTGAACCGAGATACGCCCGTCGAAGGAAGCGGTAGCGAAGAAGTTGGGGTTGTGGGGGTTCCAGCGAGTCTGGAACGTCCAGTTGGTAACAACGGGGAATTCGCCGTAAGCTGCACCTGTTTGCGGGTTCCAGCAGATGTTGCGGTTGTCTTTACCAGAAGAGAGAAGGAGGTCGGGGTCATGGTCACACCAAGCAAGCGAAAGAACCCCGGATTCGTGGCCCTTCATAGTCCGTTCCGGAGCGTGCGAGTTACGCAGATCCCAGACGCAGATGATGGGGTCAGACTCGAGAGGAGTAGCAGTGACCAGCTTAGTCGGCCTCTCGGGATCCCAGGAAACAGCGCTCACAGCTTTCCGGCCCATGTTGTTGAGGGTCAGGCTCTCTTTCTTGGTCTTGACATCCCAGACTGTAACAAAGCCGGCGCTGCTACCAGTAACCAAGATGTGAGCAACCTTTTTGTTCCAGTCCAAGCACTCGATGTCGTCTGTGCGAGCGGCGGCGGTTCCCAATCGGAACGGGCTTTCGACATTGTTGAGGTCTGAAATGTAAAGCTCGCCCTTGGCACCTCCAGTGGCCAGGAGGTTCGAATGTTTGGGGTTGAATTGAAGTGCCTTGATGGCGCCGGAGTGTTTCGAGCTTCTTGATATCAAGGATTCACTATATCCCAGCAGTCAGAATGCTTCCTCGTCATTTGTAGATGCCGTTCGACGCACCTGGAGTTCGCGAGCAGCTTATCGGCGTTCCACAGGTCCAATGAACCGTTCTCCAGACCACCAGCAATCACACCCCGTTTTGTGTCATCGTACTCTGTCCATGCCAAGTCATTGAAACTATCAAAGATCTTCAGTCAGCCCAAGACCTCATAATGGAGCTTAGGATAGGTGAACCCACCCAGAGTCGGTGTCAATCTTAGCTATCGGCTGAAGCTCCTCGCTGGCATCCTGGCGATCCAGGCCCAGATCCCAGAGCTCAAGACATGTCTTGTTGGAGAAATCGACATCGACAGCACCAGCCCTAGTTCCCGTAGCAATCAATGGCGATGCAGCCCCGGGAGACCAGGCAAAGGTGGCCGTCCTTGGGATTTCCCTCAGACGGACCATGTTGGAGGGGAAGGAGAATCGAGAAGGGGGTCAAGTCCAAATCAGCAGGATCGAAGAGTCAAGAAAACAAGGTCAGATCCCACCCCTGTACAAGATTGACAACGGGGGGCGCGATACTCGGGCAGCAGTAAACCAAGTGGCCTCCTGGACTTGGAGGGACCGGGGAACCCGCGCTAAGCCCTTTCGGGGTCTCGCCAAAACACCTCCCCCGAGGCTCGTCGCACGTGATATCAGTTTCTCATTCCTATCAGTTCGGACGACAGGCGACAGAAGAGCAACAAGCCACGTCTGAAAAGTCTTTCTATTAATTGTGCGAGCTGTGCTCATCTCTGGTCTTATCTTTGTGACATATTATAACGCGCACGCCCCAAAGAACTACGATCGGAGTGATCTGCAGACCACATCATGAGTGAAAGCACACGGCTCAAGAGCACGGTCTACGTGGGTGGCCTAGATCAGGCTGTTACTACCCAGACTCTGGCAGAAGCATTTGTGCCCTTCGGCGAGGTAGTCGACATTTCTTTGCCCAAGCCAGATCAACCGAACTCCACCGACGTCCACCGCGGATTCGGATATGTCGAGTTCGATCTACCGCAGGACGCCAAAGAAGCGATCGACAATATGGACGGCAGTGAGATCTACGGACGCACAATCAAGGTCGCAGCTGCGAAGCCGCAAAGGGATGCCAACGAAGGACTGGGCAGCAAGACCGCCATCTGGGAACAGGTACGTCGGGCTCCAGCATTTACAGCTGTCGCATTGGCACTAATTACAATTCACTGCTACAGGAGGGTTATCTAGCCAAGTATGCAGTCAGTGAGGAGGACCGGTTAGCAGCTGAGGAGGCTCAGGGTGGAGGGGAGCGTCCCCAGGATCCGATGCAGGGCTTGGAACAGCTCGACGTCGCCGGGCCAAAGCCCGAGTAATGTACATTATAATGAAGGCCACGATGATAATGAAACGCTCACGAACGACAGTTCGATTGCCGGGATACACCATCAAATTCACTGTACCCGAGACAAGCCGAACTATGTACACATACACCCGTGCCGGGCACGTCCGAGTTCATCACTCGATGTTCTCGACTTCCAATCTGACTCCAACAATACAAGCGGCAAGCTTTCAAACAACAATCGCGGTCGCATTCTGGGAGCTTAAAGAAATATATGATGGTACATTTAGTGCTCGCGGCTCTCGGGGCTGTTGCGGTAGAGGCGCAGAGTCTTGTCGGTCATGAGCTTTCTGCCACTCGAGTAGATGGCGGCGCCGATGGCAACACTGCGGAAACTCATTAGTACGAACAAAGAGCGGTTGCGCGATTCCGACGAAGGAGACGGAGAGAGCGAAAACTTGTGCAGAGGGGTGGCGGGTTCGGACGGGCCAGTGCAATTCAGACATAGACATACCCAAGAACGATACCTAATGTCAAAAGGCGTTAGTGACCATGAACAGTCGCTGTGCGAAGATCTGATATCCAAGAACGTACCGAGGGGGATCAACTCCGGGGGGATCTGCTTGATGCGGCGCAGACGCTGCGAAATGGTGTGGGCTGTAGATAACCATCAATGTGATTGCTCATTCACCGAGTACCCTGAGCGGCACCAAATTGGCTCAATGCCTTGAGTAGGGTGGTGGTGGTTTCCGGGCGAAAAGACGTACCGCTGTGAGCCTCCTTCTGTAGCGACGTTAGTTTTAACCGAATCCGATCGACTGATTCCACCCGCAGGAACTTACAGGGGCTGGGAAGAAGAAAGCCCGGGTGGGCTGCATCCGGAGAACACGAGAGGGGTACATGGTGGAAGAAGATCAGACGAATCCGAAGAGGATCTCGAGGGAGGCAAGTGGGATGAGGATAGAAGAGGAGGAGGAGAGAGATGAGGTCGACGGGCAGCTTTCCAAGGACGAGCACGAGCTGTGAGTGGCTCGGGTGTTTTGGGAAAAGGCCCATCGCTCAGTGGCTCTTGCTTGACCGCCCGCGGTCATACCCGGACTCTTCACAGCTTCTCATCACCCAACGTCGTCTCTTTGCTCTTCCTTAACCCCCCTCTACTTCACGACCCCCCTCTCGCTACGTTCCTTCTGTGTTCTTCCCTCGAAGCTACACATCTCCAAAATGGGTGCCATTCCAGAAGTCGACCCCGACGAGCCCGTCGAGACCAAGCCCTTCAAGTTCGTGACTGGTAAGTCCACCAACCCCCTCCCATGAAAACGGGAGTCAATCGTCGAACGTTGGGGTCAATGGCTAATATGTTTACAGCTGGTGCGTATACCTTCGATTTCCTTGCGCCGTGGACGTTTTTCAGGATACCCTCAGACCCTTTCGCCCGATCAGATGGTATAGTGGGAGATTAACATTTTCGCGACCGCAGGCTATGATGCCCGTTTCCCCCAGCAGAACCAGTACGTCACTTTGTCCACTTGATATCGAAGGCCAAACCAGCTCATTGTCAACTTTGCAGGACCAAGCACTGCTGGCAGAACTACGTCGACTACTACAAGTGTGTCAACGCCAAGGGCGAGGACTTCCGCCCATGCCGCCAGGTATATCGACCGTTCTAGCTCCCATTGCGAATCACGACATATCTAATGATCTTAGTTCTACCACGCTTTCCGCTCTCTCTGCCCCAAGGCTTGGACCGACCGCTGGGACGGCCAGCGCGGTACGTATCCAACCCCTGGGGAATCTAGCCACGCATTCACTAACAGATTCATCAGAGGCCGGCAACTTCCCCGCTCACCTTGACCGGTAAATAACCAATGGCCGTTATGTGTTGGTTAACGAGGCTCAAATTTTGTGTATTGACAACTTCCAATGTACTCTACCTGGTCATGCGGGGATACATTTCCTTTCTTCCTGGATGTAATCCGATCAACCGGAGAAAGGGTGTTTATAAACCTGCCATTCTGCAGAGAATGTGTTTGATTAACTGATGCTACTTCGAGTAATATGCGGGCAGTCTGTCTGGTGTAATTCTGTAAATCATTCATGTGGACTCTGGACATTATCCCATATGGATTCGGCGTCATAGAGGCAGACAATCAATCTAGGTCTTTACATGATGTCAATATCAGGAATGTTGAACCAGGTTCCTTGCGGAAAAAATCCGAATGCAATTCAGGGTGTATCTATGTCTATATAGTTGCTATCTCTCACAAGATTGCCATCCAACACCCTATACAGGGGAATTGTCAGGCTATGCGCAAATCCGGTGAACACGACCATATTGGCCGCCACCGAAGACCCAAAAACAACTGAACGAGAATGCAAGATATGTACAAGCCAAGTACAAGCCAGGAAAAAGGCTCGCGGGCTCCGCGGATGGTTCACGCGGAGAATCATATAAAAGAGACCCCTGAGGTCATACATGCGGGGAAGATCGGATGAAAAATGCAGAAGATCAAGGGCAAGGGACAAGGACGATGAGAAAGGAAAAGCGAGAGCAAACCTCTTCGACATCGCTTTAAATCCCCTTCAACTTCCGGTAGAGCTTCTTGTGCTCTTCGAGGAAGATGAAAGTAGCAATGGTGTGAGGACCCAAACGGATGAAACTGGGAACCCAACCGCGGAAAGTCCAGGCAAGGCCTTCCTTGCGACAGATATCCCGCAACAGGCCGATCATGCTGTGGCCACGGCTTTCTGCAGGAGAAGCACTCATAATACGAGTCTTGATCACATCGACCGGACTGCAGACAGTCGTAGCGACAAAACCAGCCATGAAGGAGGCCGTGAAGTGTGTGCCGAGGTTGTCGCCCATGCCCACCTTCTCGATGCACAACTTCTTGAAAGTATCGTATGAGGCCAATTGCGAGGCGGTCATCAGAACGGCGCGCGTTGAGTTCGGCCAGACACCGCGGAAGAGCGAGGCGACGCCTTCTGTGCGGGTCATTTGGACCAGGCCGTGGAAGGCGTGTCGGTAGTTTCGGCGTTGTTCGGGGGGCAGAGCTGCGTCGGATTGCATTCGGACGTTAAGGACATCGGCGGGGTTGCCAACGATTCCGCCGATAAAGCCAGATGTACAAGACATGGCAAGGAGTGTGAAGAGACCGGGTGAGGAGGAGGTAGAGTTAGGGGAGGGTTTAGCGAAACGTGTTTTGAGCTCTTCGTATATACCGAATCGGGTTGTTGAATATGTCAATTGGCGCAGAACGGCGGCAGAGAGCTATATCCAGAAGCCAAACATTACTCGGTCAGTTGGATATTCTTCACCATCGGGCGAGTATTGCCGCGAATTGCTCCTGGTTGATTTCTGCACGTACCCCACTGTATAAACTGAAGAATCCATTATGTCTCACGATATGTCCAAAAGTGCCCAACATAGTTTTTGGAGCATCGGCGGCGCGTGTTTGTAACCGGACCTAGTGTGCGACGAGGGACTATATCAGCGACCGAGTTCGGGGACCGGGTACTCGGGCATATCTCCGAGCTGAGCTGAAGATACCTTGACTGCAATCGCAGAGTCAGCAACGGCACATCGATAGCGTAGACCGTAGTGTCAGCGCACTTACCCAAATCTAAAGGATGTGTCACGCCCGCCGCAAAACATGAAGCCGAACCTCCAAACCAGAACGGATAATGCACCTTCTTCGGCTTGGACTGCGCGGGCATCGAGACAGGCGCCACCCGCGAACGAGGAGCGGGAGCCTCCAGCAATTTGCCGCTATCAGCCATCTTGTTTCTGAGAAACAAGATCACTTAGTCCAGACCAAGTGGGCGAGGAGGGGAGAGGGAGGGAGAGAGGGGAGAGAGGTGGTATAAGAAGGACCGGATCGCTGGGTCATTTTTTTCAAGAACTCGGCTTTGTACTTGACGTAATTTTGGATTGCCAATTACCGGCGGTCACTCGGAGACAAATCAGGCCGCCGAGCTGCCGCGGAAATGGAGCGTCATTGGCCAATCAGTGGCCGTGCCTTGATGAATATTGCAATCTCGGTCCAATCACACGCTCGGTTTTCCCCTCGTTCGGTGGGACACGCAGGCTGTAAGGGCCGTACGGCAATGGCCCTGTCTCCGGTTGGCGATGGACTGAGTGCCAAGGTCGGTGATAGAATTAGATGCCGATGCAAACAATAGCCGTCTAGTTGTCGAGATATCGGCTGTATCTGCTAGGAAAGCATCTGTTGACGATCTGGCATGCTGCGGGTATACTCGATGGAATTGCGGGTGTCGGGCGGATTGCCGAGGGACGAGGGGTCTTGGATGGAGCTGCAGTAGAACGACAATCAAAGAGTATAGAAGCATGAATGCTATTAGGCAGTATGTATCTCAAGATGTAACAAGACATCTCTGGAAATCAACGATATACCAGCGGTATATTGATCAATGTCCATCAAGTATGGACAGGAGCCAGCATAAGTGTTCAATATAGCTGGGGCTTAAACATTTGTACTATATCGAGATGGACCCTAAAAACATCTCGAAGAATAGCACAAGTATACACCGTAGACTATACAGGAGTCCAACTGAGACTTTTGTAGCAGCAACTTTTGGTATGCTTCATCAAACAAGTACCCATGCAATATGTACTTCGGCGACTCATTTCCCCGGTCCCGAACATGTTTAGAGATTCACCGATGCAGCGTTGACGTTCAACTGCCCGCGCCTCATTCTCCAGCAATGCGGTTATTCGCTACTGGACGAGCCCTGCGTGCCAGCAGTGGCCGCTGGTCAATTGCAGCAAGTCGTCCGAGAGTGCCTATTCCTCGATCGCATTCACTCCGCGACTCAATTCCAGCTATCACTCGAGACTGGAGCTCAACAGCAGCTCTCCGCACAGCTACTCAGAACGGCGGCGCTAAACAATCCCACCAAACATCAAAACCCCAGACCAACCTCAAGATCGAAGGAGACACCTATGCCACCGACCAATGGACCAACACACCAGACACAATCCTCTCGCACGTCGGCCGACGCCTCTACCTCGACGAGAACCACCCCCTCGCCATTACCCGCAAACTCATTGAGAGCCAATTCCCATCTCCAGTATTCGGTAACTACTTCGAAAAGAACCCCGTTGTCACAACTACACAAAACTTCGACGTCCTTGGTTTCCCGCCGGACCACCCGGGTCGCAGCCGGACGGATACCTACTACATCAACGACAAGACGGTACTACGCACACATACCAGCGCACACCAGCAGGCATATTTCCAGCAAATCAATCGCAACGAGAAGACGCGTCCAGAGGAGGTCGGGTATACCGTGATCGCCGATGTCTACCGTCGCGATGCCATTGACCGTAGCCACTACCCTGTTTTCCACCAGATGGAGGGTGCAATGCTGTGGAAGCGGCCTGAGACTGATCCGCTGGCGCATTCTGCGGAGACCGCCGCGAAGATCCACGCCGACATCGACTTGATCCCGCGCCATGATGTTCCGGTGGAGGACCCCAATCCAACAATCCACCCACAACGAAACCCATTGCAGGCGGAGCACCACAGCGAAGAAGAGGTTGAGGCCATCGCAGCGCATCTGAAGCGCTCCCTGGAGCGAATGGTCATCAAGATCTTCACCGAAGCAAGCAAAGCAGCCGCCGCCAGTTCAGGGAGCGACACCGAGCCCGAACCACTGAAAGTGCGCTGGGTCGAGGCATACTTCCCCTTCACCAGCCCGTCCTGGGAACTCGAAGTCTTCTGGCAGGGCGACTGGCTGGAGATCCTCGGCTGCGGCGTTATCAAACAAGACCTACTGATCAACTCCGACGTCCCGAACCGCGTCGGCTGGGCCTTCGGCCTAGGCATCGAGCGCATCGCCATGCTCCTCTTCAACATCCCCGACATCCGGCTCTTCTGGTCGCGCGACGAGCGCTTCCTGTCCCAGTTTCGCGCGGGCGAGATCACCCGTTTCGAGCCTTTCTCCAAGCACCCGGCTTGCTATAAGGACGTTGCGTTCTGGCTTCCCCCGTCTGCCGTGACTGGCGGGAGCAGTGCTGCGGGCGGCGCCGTTCCATTCCACGAGAACGATGTGATGGAGATTGTTCGTGGAATTGGTGGTGATCTTGTCGAGGATGTGAGCTGCATTGACGAGTTTACGCATCCGAAGACTGGGCGCAAGAGCATGTGCTACCGCATCAATTATCGGAGTCTTGAGCGGACGTTGACGAATGAAGAGGCTAATGAGATGCATGATAAAGTACGGGAGAAGTTGGTTGGTGATCTTGGGGTTGAACTGCGGTAGTTGGAGGGATGGCTTTGTACTATATGATATTGACCACACAACTATGTAAATCTGTATAACATGGGATCGTCTACCTGCATTTGACAGAGCAAGGTCATCGAGTATAGTCGAACGCCAACAGCATGATTACTGAGTACTGCGATCAGGAAGGGAAGCAAATTTGAAGACAACCAAGGCTATGGCATTCCTTGACAGGATGTATATTATACAAAAGTGAGGAGAGAGTTCTCAGGAGACACAGACTGCAAAAAGTGTGGACAAAGCACACCCGACCACGAGACAATCCAGACGCCTCCAGTCACATGCAACAAGGTGTATCATACAGATCCAAGAGACAAGCAGATATCAAGGAAGAATAGTTTTTCTCGGAACCAACAGCCAGCCGCAATCCGAGTGCAAATCCGAGTGCCAATCCCTATCGTGATCATGACGTATGATATATGGTACAGAGAGAAGAAGAGATTAGGAAAATGGGCGAGATGGGTGAGCGATGGTTTAGTCGTTCTTGACGACGCCGACCTTGGCAGCCTAAGGAGAGAAAGGTATGTCAGTAAAGTGCTCAAGTCATCACAGACCTCAACAACTCACCCGAAGAACCCGTCCGTTCAAGCGGAAACCCTTGCTCTGGGTGTACATCACATCACCGTCCTCCATTCCCTCAGCCTTGGACATGAAAGTAGCCTCGTGCAGGTTAGGGTCGAACTTTTGCGGCTTGCCATCCACCTTCTCGCTAGGGTCGAAGCGCTCCAGACCGTGCTTCTGCAGGGTGTTCATGAGGATGTTCTGGGTCATCTTGAGACCGTCGACGAGCTCAAGCAGATCCTTGTTTTCCTCGGTCTGGGCCGCACTGAGCTTCTCCGGGGGCACGGCCAGCAGTGCACGGTCGAAGTTGTCAATGCTCTCCAGAAGGTCCTTGGCGAAGCGTTGGATGGCGAAGGCGCGGGCGTTGTCCATGTCACGCTTAGTACGCTCCTGCAGGTTGCGGAAGTCGGCGACCGAGCGGAGGTATTTGTCCTATTTGATTTAGCATTGCCATTCTTTAAAAGAAGCTTGCTGCAGGATGTACCTTCAACTCAACGATCTCTTTCTCCTTCTCCTCAAGCTCCTTGCGCAGTGGGTCCTCGGCCTCTGCGTTCTCGCCACCCTCTTGGGGAGCTTCTTTCTGCTCGCCGTTGTTCTCGGTAGAGTAGAAGCGGGACATGGACCGGGGAGCAAAGGGCCGAATGGCAACAGGAACCCGTGATTGCAACCGTGTTGTCCGTCGGAGAGCAAGCGGCGCGGAGGTTGTGTAAGTAGAGGCGGCCAGGACCGACCGGGCGGCCTGAGCTTGTCTGAAGATGGTTCGTTGGAACATTTTGAGGAGGAGATATTACAATTGGAGTATTGTGAGAATGGGAAAAGAATGAAGGTGTCAGTAAGATAGTTGATCCTCGGGCAAATTTGATCGAGCATCACCTGACCGCCCGAGCACGGGAAAATTGCTGGACCGATCGAGCTACGTGCTTGCCTTCCTCATCAGACAGGACTGTCTCTAGCATCGATTCTGATGAATCTGCCCTAGAAGTGGCCAGGTACATGGATACTTATGTGGTCGAGATTTGACTATTTAAGGCTACCTTTGACTAGCGCCACTGACTGCATTCATTATAAGCCCAATGCAGACATGCTGGAAATATATCAGACACATAGTACTGCTCGCATAGCGACCTTTGGAAGAACCTTTGGAAAAACCTGATAACAAATGACTCTCTAGTTATATGCATGAAGATGCGGGTATCATTTAATAGGATGTCTGTTGGTCGAAGGCGAATATATCCCGGTAATCGGTGCCTTCCGGTAAAACAGCGTGGTCTTACACGCATTATCGCCCCTCTGCACGTTCTACTAGCTGATCCTCCAGCCCCATCGGCTCCCAGACATCCTTGGCCTTCTTGTTCTGTACCCAGACAACGTCTCCTTGCAAGAACACCACCACGCCACCTTTTCCTGTGGCGCTGGCTGTAATTCGAAACAGCGGCTGTCCATTTTGCGGATGTGCCTCGCGCAATGGTAAGATGATGAGGCCCTGCTCCACACACCAGTTTTCCACAATGTCCTTGAATGCGATCTCCTCCACGACCTGGGGCTTTGCCCGGGGCGGAGCTGTGGTTGACGCAGCTGCAGCTGCCTCGGCCACGGTATCTTCTCGCGTAGGGAGGACAGATCGAGCAGCAGTGGTTGGGCGCGGAAGTTCGGCAGCGGCACGATCGCCCAACTGCAAGGCAAGATCCATAGTCTGCAAGCCTTTCTTCCATTCCTCATCCACAATGGTGAGTTCATTGATCTCTGGTGGGATCTGGGATCGCCACCAGGAGAACCAAGCACCGACCTCCTCGTAGTTTGGATCATTTGTGAGCCAGATGTAAAGGATCTCATGCCATTTGGGGAAGAAGTCCGAGACCAAGAGTAGCCCCATCACATTAGGTTGGAAAAAGTTCTTCCAACGGAAGATATCCTCAAGAGCGGTCAGGTCCTGATCCTGAGGGTTCACAGTGAAGTCTTCGCGAAGGTGACGCCCAAGACGTGGTAGTAGATGGTTACGCAGACACACGTCAAATTCACTTCCCAGCGCATCCTTCCAGATGTCGAGGCCATTGATAAGACCTCGGTGCAGACTCCATGTATCCAGAACCACACGGAACTTTCTCTTGGTATCGGACATAAGTCCAGTTGGTTGTTTCGAGTTGGTGTGTCGTTCATCCAGATATTGCAGCCACTGAAATAGCCACCAAGGGAACTTGCCATCGTGTGGAGATGGATGGCGCCGGCTGCTTCTTGGCTTCCATTCCTTCAAGGCCCTGCTCAGCTTCGGAACCACCAATTGATCAAGAACATTTGCAAACACAAATGGCGGTATAAGCGCCTTCCAAGCCGTGACCAGCGCGGTTGCAGGACTGGGGTCGTAGACGTCCCAGTCATTCATCAGTGCTGAGCGCACTCGTGGTAACCAAAGCGTGTAAATCATCGTTTCGTAAGGGGAAGTAGATTGTCGTTGAAATTCTTCGTTCTCGTTCCGGCGAGAGATAAGAGGCTTCAGGCGCTCGAGGTTGGCCACGAGGAATGTAGGTTGCTGGAGAGGCTCCCACTCTCCCATGGCCTGTCGAAAGAGGGGATGTATGGCAGCGACTGCCGTTTCCGCCAGGCGATACTCATCCATTACATCCCGGTACTTAGTCTCCATCGCTTCAAGTTTGTCCGTCATCTCGTCAAATCTGGACGCAATACTCTCGTCGTGCTCGAAAATATCCAGCTCTTCCACAGCGGCAATTAACCCAGTGAGATGATCGAGTCGGGACTGATAGGCATCAAGCTCGTCCACTACCTGAGCTTCTTCAAGCTCAATGTATTTCTTCCTCTCTGTCAGGCCCTTCCATTCATCTGCAAATGCCTCCAAGTCATGTCGAGCGCGTCTAGCGATCTTCGCTGCTTCCGCTTCTCCCGAGCTCACGAATTCTTGCGACGCCATGAGGCCAGCCGTAGAGGTCAAAACGCGCTGTTCTTTTCCAGTGGCATCAATGAGAGACTTGAGCACATTGGGCACCTCGAGACCTTCCATATCAGCCTCCATCTCGTGCGCCGTCCGAAATTGAGGCTTCTTGGGACGAGGCACTGGAGTCCCTGTTCCACTGCGAGATTCTGTTTTGCGCCCTTCCTTCTTCTTGCGTCTTATCCGTCTCTCCTCATCAGAACTTGTATCGATGGTCTCGCCTCTGCGCGCGGCCTCTCGGCGCTCCTCATCGCGCGCCTGCTTTGTCTTCTCTCGGACTGCACCCAGACCAGCACCCTGAGGGCGGGCCTGAGCTTCGATCGGATTGACGATACCCTGGCCGCTGGATCCCAGACCTTGTCCCTCCACGTAACCCATCTTTGCCATCATGCGCGCGGCGAACGAATTTCCGCCCGGACCTTTTCCTCCACGGCCAGCACCGCCGCCATCAGGTGCCGCTGTTGTCGTACCGGCCATGTTGTTGGAAAGCTTGCGCGATACATTCCCCAAGCCGCCCATCGTAGGAGGCGTTATCGAGCGAGATCGAGCTTCGGTGAAACCTCGAAAGCCGGTGGTTGGGCGAGCATCATCTTCGGAATCGGAGCTCATGTCGGCGACCTTGCGCTTCTGGCCGGCGTAAGGGGGTGACGGCGACTCCATGGCTTCAGCCTCGCACCATAGAGATCAAAACAACAGGGCGACCCTCCTGTAGCTTATCGTAGCTCGGAAGCTTTGAAGCTTGGAAACTTGCGAAGCTTCGTGAAATTCAGGCGGAGAACCGGAACGGAACAACGCTTGCCCGAGCAACGAAAACAAGATGACGTTAAGCTCGGTTACTTCATAGCTCTCGGATTCCTTGCTCTTCTTCTCTTTTACTCTCAACATAATTCTATCCCCTGTACTCTCACCCCCTAAAATCTAACCACGCGCATTGACAATGGCTGCTTTGCTCTCCAACTCCGCCCGCGTTGCCCTTCGCTCGGGAGCTTCGGCTTCCTCTAAGGCCGGAGCCGCGGGCTTGACCTTCGCCCGCGGCAAGGCCACTCTGCCCGACCTGTCCTGTAAGTCGGACTGACCGGCTCACCTGTGCTCAGTCCAATGCACATTTCACAATGTAATCAGCCAGCTGACGTGTAAATTAGACGACTATGGTGCTCTGGAGCCCTCCATCTCGGGCAAGATCATGGAGCTGCACCACAAGAACCACCACAACACCTATGTCACCAACTACAACAACGCCGTTGAGCAGCTCCAGGAGGCCCAGGCCAAGGGTGACATCTCGGCCCAGATTGCCCTCAAGCCCGCTATCAACTTCAACGGTGGTGGCCACTTGAACCACTCCCTCTTCTGGGAGAACCTGGCTCCCAAGAACGCCGGCGGTGGTGAGCCCCCGTCTGGCTCTCTGGCCCAGGCCATTGACTCCACCTACGGCAGCCTCGATGAGTTCAAGAACAAGATGAACACTGCTCTTGCTGGTATCCAGGGCAGTGGCTGGGCCTGGCTCGTCAAGGACAAGCAGACCGGCCAGATCGGCATCCGCACCTACGCTGTAAGTAATCACTTTGGTGACACCGGGCACTTTCGATCTTTTCGTCCAGTGACTGACCTCCCTACAGAACCAGGACCCCGTCGTCGGCCAGTACCAGCCCCTTCTCGGTATTGACGCCTGGGAGCACGCCTACTAGTAAGTGGAGCTTTCCCAATATTCAAGGAATATCTGCTAACGATGACTTCAGCTTGCAATACCAGAACCGCAAGGCCGAGTACTTCAAGGCCATCTGGGATGTCATCAACTGGAAGGCCGTTGAGAAGCGTTTCTCTTAAAGCGGGAACTTGTATAACGACCCCGCTTTAGCGGGACTCTTCCATATCGCACCTGTACTTTAGTGAATCTCACTTCACATATTTCCTTTGTTCATACTTTGATTCCATCGGCGACAATTAGTGTAGACCTTGTTGTGTTTAAGCTTCAGCCACAGTTGTGGCTCACCGGTCCGATGCGGGCCGGCATATCAAGTAAGCGTCACGACATTCAGATTCCAAGAATTTGAAGACAAATTTCAGACCATCATTTCGAGGTCTTAGATGATTCCACCAAAATGTCGGCAGAAAGCCCCGGACAGAAGCAGGGCTTTCGGTCCTTCTTCTCCAATGCCTTGCGTCCAAAGAAATCACGCCAAACCCTCCGGAAGGGCAGTCGATCTACGACAGACCTGCGGCTGGCCGCACGTCCCAGTGTCGACGAACAACCACCACCAATGCCTAACTTGGCACCATTGCAAGCACATCGATTGAAATACCAGCAAGCCCATGCCCAGATTGACACGCAATTGGGCGAGCGCCGCGACTATACGACGATGATCCACTCGCTAGGGGTGATAGAACCCGACGACCACTACGGCCCCGCGGAGGACGACAATGTATACCGAGAACCAGGCGAAGGAGACATTGCCAAGTTGTCGCCGGCGCTGTGGGCGCGGATAGCTTCGTACCTGAACCCGGCCGAGGCGGCAAGTCTAGCTATTTCCAGCATCACGTTATACCGACGCTTGGGACCACGATACTTAAAGGCGCTGGACGCTCCACGGAATTTGGACTACAAGATGGATTTCTTGATTGGAATTGATCGCTCTATGCCCCAACATCTGCTGTGCTTCCCATGTGGACGATACCATCGACGAACGCAGGAAGGAAAAGAGCGCCTGAAGCCAGCGCATGTGATCAACCCGTTGTTCAACTGTCCGGAGGCGACGAACTCGTTGAACCCACCGCCACGACACCGTATCACACACGGACGCATGTTACAATTCTCCTTCGTGCAACTGGTGATGCGTGCGCACAGATTCGGTCCCAAATACGGCATTCCCGTCGACGAGATGGGCCGGCGCTGGCAGCGGGATAATTGGACCCATACTTCACGCTTTACCATCCATGAAGGGCGCCTCCTCATGCGAGTGACAAGCCAGACGTTTGCACCGCCAGGTCTAACGCCTTCAGCGCAGCGGATGCTTCTCTTCTCGCGCGAAGATTACTGGCCGTACTTCTCGGCATGCGCACATTGGCGCGATGGCGAGTTGATGCCGGCTTGTAAATGTGCACTGGGCCATATTCCGGTACCGCGTGAGACAGGTGGTCTCCAAGGGGTGGAGCACAAGGTCAAGGATCGTTGGAAGGGTCGAGGATTCCATCCCAATGCGCTTACGACACTTTGTGGTTTCTGCCGACCGATGCGTCGTTGTCCCGAGTGCCCATCCGAGTATTTGATCGAGGTCAAATTGTCTGAAGACAAGAGTGACTCTCGGGGAATAGTCTTCAAACAGGCGCTGGTTGTCACCCGTTGGACTGACCTTGGTGATGGCACAACCCCGCATGGAATCGAATGGGGTGCGGTCAATGGGCAGCGTGAGGACTATGACGCGTTCAAGCACTATGCGAAACGCGGCATCGCTAGTATCTTTGAATCTGCTTTCACCGCTGATACCCTCCCTGGCCAGCGCGTGATCTCCATGAATCCCAAGCAGAAAAAGCTGGGCGAAAAGGGGAATGACTGGTACTAGATATGGAACCAGGTGTCATCTGGTTGGTTCTGAACCTATACGACTTCATCTTCCACTGACACTGGCATCTGATTCCACTGTCTTGATGAGTCCGCTGAAACTCAGGATTGAGCTCACAAAGGAACTCTGATCGCCGACCCGGAGCCTGTCAGTGTGGCCAGCGACCTGCTCAGTTGGCCACTTGTGTCTCACTCTGCAGCAACACTGTTTAGGAGATTCTCCCGGGAGTGATGTTCTACCTCAAAATTGACCTCCCTGAGACTTCATGCTCAGAAGATAAGCACTCTCAAGTTGCCAGAATCACAGCAGCGAGGTGGGATCTTCACAAGACCATAAGAGTATGCAGCCTGAGCTGCAGAAGATCGGCCGGTCAACAGGCTCAGGCTCGAGCAATCTTTCCCGGCCAAAGTTTCCATGATGACCTTGACGGCTAATTTACCTGGAGGTGCACAAGCCGACTCAGCGTCATCGTGAGGCAGTAAAGATGCCTCACAGCCTCTGTGCTGGGCACATCCAGAGTGCAAAATGTTACGAAGTACTATTCTACCAAGACAGGCCGAAAAGCCATCAGGACCAACATGCCTAGGGAAGGCCTGGTAGCGATGCTCTACACACAAATACTAAAAGAGGATCAATCTAAAAATATGAGATTGCAGGATGTTCAAGTAGACTGAGTTACTCACTTTTCAAAATTCATCTTCGCTGAAGTATCAAACACTTCATAACGACATGTTTTCAGGACGCGCTTTCCAACAGTCTCCAGGCTCCCTGAACCAGCAGGACGATTCATCAAACATACATTGGAGTTTACTCCAAGCACAAATTCGAGTAGAACATGGAACAAAAGCTTGCCAAATCCTCTTCCAAGATTGCAGAAAACGAGGAGGTAAAAAAAGGCATAACCAAGTGCTTCACATCTCTTTGCAGGTATATCGGATAAGAGGGTATCATATAACAACATAAGAAAAAAGCCATCCCAAAACCAAAACATCACAAGCACCAATCCATCCAACCGATCATCCCCTCCTCGACCGTCGCCCCATATACCGCGGCCGTCGAGCAAAGTCATCCGCATGCACAGATACGGACATGGACATCGACCTCTCCGAGCGAGAAGGACCCATCGACTCCGGCGTCGTGGGACGAGGTACCTCCGACCCCGTCGTAGGCCGTTCTTTCACCAGCCGCGAACGCTGCTGCTCTTTCTGTAGCGGAGCGTCAGCGAATGTCTCCGCCACGACGGGCGTGACGGGCTCCGAGCGTTTTCCGCTGACGTTCTTCATCCAACTGAAGATGCCCAGCGAGCTGCGGCGTTTGTGGTCCATGCTGTGGGATGTGGAGGGGCGGGCTGAGATTGTGGCTGAGCCGGAGTGCCCTGGTAGACTTGCTTCTTTTGCCTCTGTGAAAGATTGGTGGAGGGTTCGGGGGGCAAAGTTGCGTTCGGTGGTGTCGTGGGTTGGTAGGCTGGGTTGGTATAGATCCGCTGAGTCGGTGATGATTTGGGACATTGGTCTTGGCCTGGAACCGCCTGCGTTTCTGTGTTTCGGAATGATGGGGGATGGCGCGCCGTCGTCTTCGTCGTCGATGTAGTCTGGTGCCATTGGCGAGGACTGTAGACGGCGGGGCCCGGTTGAGCGGCTTAGGAATGAAGGACGGAGGCTGAAGCGTCGACGGGGCTCTGATTCTGGTCCGCACTGTTCGGGCCGCCCATGTTCCTGGGGCTCGGGGATTGTAGCAAGTGGCTCGGCGACGGGTTGTTCGAGTAGGTCGAGCGTGTTCATGTCCAGAGTAGGAATGCCAGGAGCATCGGGCTCGGTAGAGATGGATTCGATGCTCTGGTTGTCGTGGAAGCCAGCCTGACCGATGGCATTGTGATTGCGTCCTTCCGGTCCTTCCTCCTGCGGCTCAATCCGGAGTCCTTGGGCCTGCTCTTTTCGAGATCGAGGGGTCTTCGACGCTGCCGCGAGCCAATCCTGTGGTGTAAGCGGCGGCGAAGAGTCATGCTTCGTCGAACGTGTCTCCGATACTGTCGCCCTCGCAGGAGTCCGGTCCCGCTTGACTGTCGGGGGAATCGCTTCATCGATGCTGTCTCGATGGAAGATATCGCTGAATGAGTTGATGGCGGGATTGTTCGGGCTTCCAGGCCCAAGGAGTTCGCTAGCTTTGGATGCAACTGTGTTGAAAGGGAAGATCGTAGGAGATTCGTCATTCTTCACGCCGAGGCGAGGGGTATCGCTGCAATTCGTCTGCATACTGTCCGTGATGTCGCTGCCATCGAGGCTCCGTCGGGTCGTGAGTTCGTCTGCAGAGCGATGACGGTCCAGCCGTCGGCGGGCAAACCATTGATCACGCTCGGCCTTGGGACTCTTTGAGCGAGCAATGCTTCCGCTGGAACCATTGTTGATGGCCGCATATGCCGTGCTCATCGTGTCCGGAGTCGGAGGGAGTCTGGCTCCACCGAAGACAGAAGTGTCTAGCCTTGGACGTCCATGGGGTTTTGACGAGAACAGGTCGCTGTTGAAGGTGGGAACCTCGGTCTTGGAGTCATGAGACAGTGCTCGGTTTTGTCGTCGCCGGATGATAGTATCTGATGTGCCGGGTCGAGATTGCAGCCACTGGTCGACTTGTTCAGATTTACTCTCTTCGCGCTTGGGCGGGGGAATATAGCTGTCCACACTGCTCGCAGAGGGTGTCTTGCGAACTGGAATTTCCAATTTATCAAACTCGTTCCATCGTGACGGCGTGTCGAATGGATTCAGCTCGCTCGCTTCGCTGAGAACGCTGAGTCGTGGTGATTCCGGCTCCGTGTCATCCATAGTGTTCATGCTCTCCGACTTGGTCAATTCACTTAGGGTCGTGTGCGATTTGCTGTTCTCAGGAGCATAGAGGCTGCGGAGAGTAGCGGTGCTCTGATTGTCAGCACGCAGGAATGATGGTGCTTTGGAAAGCTGACGCAGTTCAGACGATTTCGGTCGACTAGGCTGAGCCCTTGCTGTTTTCTGTCTGGATGATGTCCGCTCAGGAACCTCAACCACTTGCTGGACCTTGGGGGTTGAAGCGTTGGGGCCATCAAGCACCAACCGAGACGTCGACAATTGTGAAGTCTGGCCGCCAGCTTCAAGCTCATCAATCTTAGCCTCCAACTGGCAGATGAGCTGCACAGCTTCAGTGACCGCCTGATCCCTCTTGTCAAGCTCCTGACGAAGCTGCTCATTTGACTCTCGCAATGTCCGATTGTCTTTCTCGGCCGATCGTAGATCCTCCACTTCCTCCTGAAGCTTCTGCATCGACTTCAACTCCTCCTCCATCTCCTTCATTCGCTCGAGTTTCTTTTCCAAGACACCCATCTGCTGTGTCCGGTGGAAGATTTCCAGCTTCAAGTCGAAATTGAGCTTGTTCATTTTGGACACGTACTGTTTCAGCTTCAGTCAGCTTTTGTGCTCATCCCGTGGGATCTACCGAGAGAAGAAGACCCACCTGATCCATCTCTCGCATGCCCATCTCCTTCGGTTTACGAAGTCCCGCAGAGAACACATCGTTCACTTTGCGTGCTTTTTCGGATGCGGTCGATGCATTGTCCTCTTGGACTCGAGCTCCCTCGGGCGTTGATGGGCCATTATCGTTCCAATCTTCTGATGCCGGCCCTCGTGACCCACGGTGTGCACGCTGTTCTTTCAAAAGGTCCTGGAGGAGCGTAGAAGAAGGATTGACTAATGTCGGAGTGCCATTCTCTGGTGTTCCTGCAAGATCACCAACTGTCAGTGTGTGCCATTCACAATTGGGCTGATTTGGGGACGAACTGCATTGCCGAGGTGGCGTCCGGGTACCATGCACTGGCGACTGATCCTTCAACCACGATCTCTCCGGGCTCATTCGTGGCGGGGTATACATGTTGCGTCTGCCCTTGACACGGACAAGCGACGGGTGCTGTGGATGATCTGATTGCGCTAAAGAGTTGAAAGGAATATAGTTAGTTTACTCTGAATTTCAACCTGATTAAAAGCAGGACAAGCCAGGATAATAGTGGCCTTACAGCTAGAGCGAGGCCTGGAAGAGACACTGCGAGTGCGAGGTGCGGCCTCTGTATGATATACCGGACCTCGAGAGCGAACAGGAGGAGCGGGCTGACCAGCAGAGCTCCGCCTGTGCGAATTCTTTTCTATTATAGATGCGTCCATGGCGTGCCGCTGATGTGCATGCTTGACGCGACGAGAATCAGCCGTTTGAGCGCAACACACCTGCATCCCGAGCAATCAGAGTCTAGCGGAACAGTGTGCAGACGCATCCGCGACCCGTATCGGAAATTTTAATTGACGGATTGGCACGACTGCCAGCAGTCATTGGGCAGTCGCTAGACAATGTATTGGATTGATTGATAGCGTGGAGGATCAGCCGAGGGCGAGAAGTGAGGGATGCGGCGATGAAGCGGAAGGGATGCAATCAGAAGGATCTTGGGCGAACCTGTGGGGAGGATGGAAAGTCTAGGGCCGACTAGTAGGTGTAGTCCCACAGAATGAGAATCAATTCAAGGGAGAGATCGAGTCTTGAGTCGTCCTTGTGGGGAGTTTGAAAGTGAGGTATAGAGAAGCGAGGGGATCGGAGAACGGGATTGTGACGAGTCATTCCTCGCATGAAGATCAGATCGACGAGGTCAGAAGAGAGTATGAAATCAGAGAAAGACTAGATTATGATTATGATCGATGAGAATACTGTTGTTATCATTCCCTGGGCCTGGGTCCGGGGTGATAACTGGAATGTGAAAACATGAAGGAATGAGGAACGGAAGGATGGAAGGTCCATGATCTTTAGGTGACTACGTTTTTTTTTTTTTTTTTTTTTTTTTTTGCCTCTAGCGCAGCCCCCAGCAGACTAGAATCGATAGGATGATGGACATGACGATCGACTTTAGTGAGTGTTTGGTGGCTGTTCCTGACATCAATCGATGCCAATCGGAAGGGGCCCGTGGAGAAAAACCGTCTCAGGTTCCCTTGCCGTGGGTTCACTTGGATTCACCTTCAGGTGGACTCAGGGGTTCTTAATGAACAAGTAGTGATCGTATAAAGTGACTGGTCGATTCTTGACCCCTCAGCACAGACAGTCGAATAATAAAGGGCTGTCTGTACTTTTGACATGAAATCTATTGAACTTTGCCGCCAAACCTTGTCCGATATAAGAATGGCGAATCCCCGCCTCCCGTCTTTTCCACTCCTTTGCGACCCATGGATCATCCATGATGGATGGATGGATGTCAATCTATGAAGCAATAATCAAGTAATCAGTCGCGTGTTATCCTAATCAGATACCGAGAGACTTTGAACTTAGTAGCTGGGTACGAACGATGTCTGACAGATCGCATGCTCGGACCCGGTGTCAAGATCTGTCAGGTCTGCCCGCTCTCCACGTCACATACCCTGAAACCGTGGCGATGGGACTGTTGCAAAGGCTTTCAGATAGACTGAATCGCCCCTTCTAGAACGATACAATCTCAACGTCAGAGAATGTCTAATTCATGCAAGATTTATCATGTCATAGCCCTCGGGCTGCTTCACTATAGTACCCAGGCAGTGCTTTTAGATCTGCACATAGTTCATCAGACAGTTGGTCCACCCAGACTCGGACGAGCACTGCTCAGTCCGAGGCCCATGCTTCTCTCTAGAAAACTCATTTCCTCTTCGTTTCTCCAGACCAGATCCGCATCTCCTTGGCCCGATCGTGAGCTGCCCGGAACACTGCGGGGTGTCAGTAACCGAATCTAGGTGAAACTCAGCAACGGTAGCACATGCACATACATTGTCGCTCAGTCTCGTCCAGTCCACGAAGAAACTCAACTCCATCTCCTACAGCACCACGCGGGTTGTGTGCGTGGTCAGCAATCTCAGCTGCCCGCTTCTTGAAAGTCTAGATTTGGGCAGTCGTTAGAGGTAATCTCACAACGCGGGGAAAGCAGCATACGTCGCTCAAAACGTCAACCATCTCTTCTTCTTCAAATAGTTCGAGGATCCGCTCGCTCAGACTGTAGAAGTGCGGTGCCAACGCGCGCAGGTCGACTGTGCGTGGATCTGCCTTCAACGCGTTCATCACCCGCTCGGACAAGGCCTCGGGCATGTCGAGGGTCACTAGACGCGATGTACCCAGTCGAGCGCTACATCCATCAACTGTCAGGTTACCTCATACCTCACGTTTCTGCGAATCTCGATCTCACCCGATCGAAAGCATTTCACCCAGCCATAACGGGAGATCGATGCGGGTCCCCGCTTTGATCTGGCCTGGGTCAGTGTTGGACAAATTGAATCAAGTGTTTCGGAACATACATCTTCACCAGGATTGCCCTCCAGAATTCCTAGTCCTGGGACCTCGAGCTCGAATGTACAGGGCAGTTTCTGGGGTTCACCAAGTCAGCGGGGTGGACTTGAGCTTATCTTGCAAGGTTCCGGTCCACGTTACCTGCGCATCCGTCAAGATGGAATCTACGTCATAATAGGACATGTTGGCACATCAATTCAGTCACGATCCCTGAACGGGTCGTTGTCGCTGGTTGTTGAAGAGGTGATGTTTTCGAGGCGCGTCTAACGGCGCGTCGTCACGTGCGATACACGGGTCCATGGTCCTATTTGGAACTGTGAATGCCTCGACACCTGATACAATTTCCATCTACAATCTTCGCCGAATTGATCCTTCGACATGTTTCCTGAACATTTCGGCTGTCATTATTTGGCTCACGCGAAGATGATAGTCCATACCCCAGCACGAATCGCCTGATTCACTGCACAGCCCTACGTTGGCGGCGGTGAAACAGATCCATCCAAAGGGGTAAATGCCCCGCGACGTTAGCCTGGCTCCGTCTTGACCAAGGCATAGATCTTCGTCTAGCATCTTGCTAGTGCAGCTCTCAGCAATATAGCCCGACGTTGACGGAGGAGTTCCATGCAGATAAGATATTTTCTGCTGTCTTCAACCCCTGACGATCCAATCACTATCTATAGACCGCTAAATCTTCGGGCAAATGACGTTTCTGACTTCGCTTCGCTTAAAGTACAGTCAATCATTGCTGCATAGAGGAACGTGCCATGGGGTATCCTTCGCTGGCTTTCGGGTCAGGCGAAGGTGAAAGCGCAGTTTCTCCTCGCTGGCAATGTGTGGACAGTCACATCTCTCATAAGCACCGGTTCATCACTGCAGCAATTGAATGAGCGAAGCGGCTTTTTCCAGTCAAGTTGACTGCGTTGCTGGCATACAATGTTCGTTTCGCAGTGGATCTGCGCCTTAGGTCTACTCGGTGCTGCATTCGCATCGCCGGGTCAAGAACTGAGCAAGAGGAGCACTGTGGGCGATATCCTGACAGATATCGAGAACGCAGTGACTTGTGCAGGATGTGAAGTGTGTCATCGACCTTCAAGAGTCCACATTTTTGGAAACAGAGTTGCGCTGACATTGGATAAAAATCAAGGCTCTACTTGTCGTTCTGCAGGGCTTAGCGCATCTAGGAAACGATGCCTTTGTGGACGTAATCACTGGTGTTTGCGTCTTGGCTGGGGTCAGTTAGTTCTCCATAGCCTGAAATGGCTTTGCTAAGAGTCACAGGTGGAAGATAAAGATGTCTGCGACGGTGCCATTGCCCGTGAAGGGCCCATACTGGCCCACGACCTCCGCAACATGGATGTTCCCTCCACAACCGCAACTCTCTTCTGCACCACTATATTTGGACTTTGCGACTATCCAGAGGTGACCGAATATACCGTTGACGTTCCGTCTGCGAAGCCAGCCAACGCATCTCGGCCACCACCCAGCGGACAAACCCCGATCCAGGTCGTTCACATCAGCGACATTCATGTTGATCTGTCATATGAGACTGGCGCCAAGTTGGTTACATATTCCTCGCAGCTGTGAATTTTGGAAACTAACAGGTCGCCATAGCTACAACTGCACCAAGAATATCTGCTGTCGCCCTTACACCGAATCCGATGCGCCTGGAAACACAAGCTATCCCGCCGGCGAGTATGGAAACTCCAATTGTGACTCGCCGCCTACCTTGGAAGAGAGTATGTACGAGGCAATCCAGGCTTTTGTTCCCGATGCTTCTTTCACCATTTTCACGGGGGATGTTGTTGAAGGTGCGGTCTGGCTTGTCAATGAGACCGAGGTGACCGGCGACCTGAACGACGCCTATCAGACTCGAATGCCGTCCTACCTCGACTTGGTATATGGTGTCGTTGGAAACCATGATGCCGCTCCTGTGAACTCATTCCCGCCTTCGGATATCGACACGACCATCTCCAGTCAATGGGTATACGACACACTCTCCTCCGACTGGACTCAATGGATTGGTTCGAAGGCGGCAAATTCTACCAGCGACTATGGCGCTTATTCGGTGAAATGGCCGAAGGGTAATCTTCGCATCATCTCTTTCAATACAAACCTTTATTACAAGGAGAACTTCTGGCTGTACGAGAAGACGATGCAAACCGACCCCAATGGACAGCTAGCCTGGCTGGTGAGGGAGCTTGATGCCGCTGAAACTGCCAGCGAACGGGTCTGGCTACTGGGACATATGCCGATGGGCTCTGGCGACACCTTCCACGAGGGTTCGAACTACTTCAATCAGATCATCCAGCGCTACGAAGCCACCATTGCAGCCACCTTCTACGGCCACACCCACAAGGACGAATTTGAAATTGCCTACTCGAACTACAGCGATAAAAGCGCAGAAACCGCAACCATGATGTCCTACATCGCTCCGGCACTCACTCCAACATCCGGCAATCCCACGTTCCGCGTGTACTCGGTCGACCCGGTGACTTTCGGCGTACTGGATTACACCGTCTACATAGCGAACATGTCGAGCTCAACCTACCAAGTAAAGCCGAGATGGGAGAAGTATTACTCCGCCAAGGAAGCCTATGGCACTCTTCTGAGTCTCGCAGTGACCGACAGCACCGCCGAGCTTACCCCGGCCTTCTGGCATAACGTCACGACGCTCTTTGAGGAAGACGACTCTGTCTTCCAAGAGTACATCGCACGCAAGACTCGCGGGTGGGACGTCTCTTCTTGTGTGGGTGGTTGCAAGACCGAGGAGATCTGTCAACTGCGGGCTGCCGAGGCGCAGTATAATTGCGTGTCTATTACTCCCGGGATCAACTTCAAGAAGAGAGACACTTCCCACGTTGTGCGGGAGGGAGGTGCCTGCGGGCAGTCCGTCGTTGGGAAGGTATTCTCTGACTATGAGAAGACTGTGTCGGCGTTGAAGTCGACTGTGGGGATGGGCTTTCTGAATAGTACGTTGGCCACTGCCGCGTTGTAGAACTTGGTCACGCCACGCTTTCACTGTTGATCCCAACCTTCTTCTGTCCGTGCTTATCGTTCATATCGAGAACCCTTGAAGAGAACCAATCGATTGTCAGTCTCTCGCCAAGCAAGACTTATCTCTCGAATGCGCGGTCTCGGTCGTCGTTTCAACGTTTGATCGGCTGATGTGATACATGTGGGCGATAACTAAGTATACAAACTGCATATTGCCTAGCAGATCTCAAGTGATCGGTTCGAGGGTAAATCTTGACCGCAACAATAGCAATAACAAACAGCACCATTGAATTGGCTAGTAGTAGTCTATACTAGACATGTAAAGAAGAACCACGCGAAGATCATCGGTCCAGACCGTGTCCCCCACTTCGATCTGCGCTTGTCTCGAACTCCAAACTCGAATCTTCCAAGAGGCCCGAGAGTCCAACATCAGGCGCTTGGCTGTCGAGTGCCCTGTTTCTTCAAGTTTCTCGTCTTTCAGTCTGCGGCATTCCTCGAAGGGGGGCAAATCGGGTGTATGACACGCTTCCAAATTTAGCCCACCCGAGAAACCTGGAGAGGCAAAAAAAGTGACGGTGACACGAGTGAAACATCCTCAGGTTCCTGAGATTTTTCTCTCTTCACGCGCCTCCCCTGCATCGTTTACATCCTTTCACACTTCGCACATGGGACTGATTCCGACCCCCCTGCTACGAGTACGAGTCTTTGTCTCCTTCCGAACCCAACCGGGTGTGGACGGCGGCCGCTGAGGCCCTTTGATCATGGCCTACAATGCAATCACTCAAATCGACGAGGTCGCCTCCCACTCCGGCTCCGACACCTCACGGTCGTCATCGCCCGTTCACGGCTCTTTCCACCAGATCCACGATGTCGACAATCTCGGGGGTGGAAGCTACCTAGAGACCGCCAGAACGGACGACAAACCGAGCTTAGCCCAGCTTAGCTCAATGATCAACTCTATGACCACCCCCAGCTACGACGTAGTCGAGGCCGATGACTACGACGTTGATCCTTCCCCTGACAGGGGGTCGAGCAGCCTTCGTCGCAGTATTCCTCCGCTAAACACCGACATCGTTGTCGCGCGACATTCCTCCCCGGAGCCCCCCTTGCACAGTGCATCGAGCGACCTCCCGATCCCCCTCAATCATCCGACCCCTGACCTACAATCTCTCCAAGGTGCCTACATAGGAAATGTAGAAAGGCTGGAGCAGAGTGCAGAGCGCATGAGCTCCAGTTCGGCAGACATTGGCAGCGAAATTCGCAAGATGGACTTGGAGCAGAAGCGTCGCTCTTGCAGCTCGGCCTCTAACTCGGTGATCATGCGGAATGGTGCATTCTCAGCAGGGAGCATCGCTTCCCCTCTGGGATCGACCATGTCCACACGACATCGCTCCGTGTCTGGTGGATCTCGTCTTGCCCAGGTCGCGGAACCAGACCACGACGAGGACGGACACTTTCTGGATCGCTTTCCCGCACCGCTACCGATCCTTCCTGCCCCACAAATCCCGGTCTATACACAAGGCAATGAGATCTACTACGACCAACATGCTCAATACGGTGGCCAACATGGCGATGCTGGCGAGATCGAAAGGCCATCTTCAGTCGCGTCGGGGGATACCTTTCAACAGGCGCGCACCCTCTTTACCGACTTCGATGGCGTTCATTTTACGCCCTTGGAACACGCGAATGCCGGGCGCCAGGTCTCCCTGAATCAACCGCCCCTTGCCAGCAAGCCAGAATCATACAAAGAGCCACAATCTGGCGAGCACATGGTCTACTACCCGGCACCTGTTCCCCGCACGTTGAATCTTCCCCCGAAGCTGTCTCGCAAGCCAATTGCGGATCGCGAAAAGCGTCGTACCCAGATCTTGACCTCCATAGCGGCTGACGATAGGAAGCTTGCATCAACGCAAACCGGACCTGCTGAAGAAAACCCGAGTGGTGGCCAAAAGGACAAGCGCCTGTCTACAGCTCCACCACAACTTCGTGCGAGTGTCTTCTTTGATCGACCAAGTACCACACTTGAGGTCGAGGTCAAGCAAGATTCGGCAGTGGCGACCCTTGACAGCATCCTCGACGCTTCTACCAATGCGCCTGTCTCTGCTTTTACTGATCATCCTTATGCTGGTCACGTCGGCTCATATGTCTACGGGAAGTCGAAACGCAAGACGCTGTCAAAGGATCCTAAGAGACCAAAGGAAGGCAATTTGCAGCATTTGATGGGTCACCGTCATAGTACCGCTGTTGGAGATGAGGAAGAACGATCTGTTGCCTCTGACGATGGTCGTCGCAAAGAACATTCGAACAGGTCTCACCATGGAGACGATTCTGCGCAGACCGATGATGGTGAATCCCAAGGCGACAGCACCTCAACAGGAAGCGAAGATGACGAGGACGAAGAGGAGATGGATTATGTGGGACCACCTAATACATTGCTGGCAGAGCTGGAATTGCGAAAGCACGAATTGAAGCAACGACGACGTACAGCACTCCCGATGGCAACCCATGGAATGCAAACCACATTGTTGGAAATGGATGCAATGGCCCAAAAGAAGAGCGAGAAGCGACGGCAGCGACCAGTGACTTTAGCATGGGATAATCATGACACTGCCCATGATGAGGACGTCCCGCTGGCCATGCTATATCCTGACAAAGCCAATGCTCAGGACGAAGACCGTCCGCTTGGCTTGATGGAGAGACGGCAGCTTGAGGAAAACGAGCCCTTGAGCTCGCGCCGAGCTCGGCTACGGGGTGAACCTATTCCCGAAAAGCGTCCCGTTACAGTCCATGTTGTCCAGCCGTCTGAACCGGAAGTGGAGAGTGGAGATGAGGGTGAAACGTTGGCTGAACGCCTGCGCCGTCTCAGGGGACAGAATCCGAAAGAAAGTGACTTTGCTCACGAGCTCTTGGCCGAATTCGATAATCGCGCTGGAATTGCTCCCAAGGAACCCGAGGTGGCACCGGAGGAGGAGACCCTCGCGCAACGGCGCAGTCGTCTTCAAAAGGAGAACTTGAGTCAGAATGCCAACGTGAGGAACCTACGCATGCGGAAAAGCATGGCAGCCCTCCCGCAAAACCGCCCTGCTCATGTGTCCCGCAAGATGTCGCACGATGTGCTTCAGCAGCCCACCATGATGCAGCAGTATGGGCATAGAATGTCCATGCAGTCGCTTCCGGCCAACATGATGGGGTACAACTCTCAGGGGGGGTATCCGATGCAGCAGCCGTACGGTTACGGCATGGCTCATCATCATGCTCAATCATCCTATGCCCTTCAGGGATTCAATATGTCCGCCGGCTGTGGTCCGGCCATGGCACGTCAGCAGCCTATCGACCCTGCGCAACGTGATGTGATTGATCGATGGCGACAGAGCATTCGCTGAGAAGATCTGGTAGGAGTCTACGCAGTGATACTCAGGAAGATGGCATATGAAGATGTTGCATTTGTTTGTATCTCAGCGTGTGGAGTATTCGGTCGAGCAAATGTATCCTATGGGCTAACTCTATGGTTTTTTGTTTCTACGGTGTTTTACTCGAGCCAAGCATTGCTAGAGTTGCAGAGATACCATTTTTAATTGAAGCACCGATTGAACTCATCATGAAAGACTACACAATATTCTGAATGAGAAGTCATTACTAAATAATGTTGTCAAGGGAGGTTTAGATCATGAGTGTTCAGATGGTGTTGACTGGATCAACACGTGCGGGAGACAGCCGATTACGTCTCCCAGCGACGGGCGATCATTCCATTTTTATCTCTATCTCTGCGATCGCCTTCTTTTGTGACTTCACTTATATTCTTATCACACCTAATTATAATCCTGCAGCGCTCATTCTCCTCTTTGATTCACAAACCCGTGAAAACCAAAGCACTGTGGCTCCTGAAAAGCCCCGTCGGTGCCTGGTATGTGAGACCGGCCACCACGTCCTCCTGCCGATCTCTAAAACCTCCCCTCCGTTGATGTCGCCCGCTATGGAGTTCTACAGGCCTTAAGCATTTGGCTCTGTCTGTGCTTTGCTAGGGCTCATACCCAGCGACTGCCATGCCTCCCTCGACGGTCTTCCCATATTGGCGTCGAGACCACCGGCGGTCGACTGCGCCGCCTGCGTCCCTGCCGGCATCGAGTGTCGCCTCCAAGGGCACAATTGGAAGCCCCAGCACCCCTCCTCAGCTGCCCGAGATCCCAGATACTCCCACTCTTTCGACCACGCTCGATGGTAGGCGGTCCTACGAGGCCTCATCATGGACGGACTCGCTGCTCGACAGTGAGACCACCAAGTTGAAATTCAATAGCTCCGCGGCGCCGCTGTCCTCCTCTGTTAGCCTCGCTGTTCCCTCCCCCTCAGTCGAAAAGGAGAACCGTCCGTACTCGAGCCCGCACGAACATGAATCCGAGACGACATTCACATCGCAATCCAATAACTCTCATCTTTCGGTTGGTGGTCTGCGGCTAGATCAGGGCGATGTCGAATCAAACTCCAAACCCAGCTCGCCTTTTCGACTTTCTTTCGGCAAAGGACCACGGAATTTACAAATGCCAACTACGGAGGCGCAAAAGCGTTCGCCTACTTCGGGGCCGGGGACCGGCCATTTTCGATTGAAGACTTCGCCCGAGGCCTCGCCGGGAGACAAACCAAATATGGTGCAGAAGGAGGTGAAGGGAGATGGTGCGATATCTCGCCGGGTTGGGGAGCGCGAGGTCTCGAGCGAGCATGCGCATCACAAGTCTGGAAAAGCAATGCTTCATCTGTTGAACCCGATGTCTCTGCTCGCTCGGAGACGCTCTCATATGGGTGGTTCGCGAGTGGACGATGCAAAGATCGGCGCGCCAAACTTGATTCCTGCAATACCTGATGACTATGACCCTCGAATCCGTGGAAATATAGTGCATGATTTCTCTGCTCCTCGGCCTCGGCGGACGGTATCTGGTGCCCCAAGTGTGCCACCGGATCGGAGCGATCAGAATGCGCAAAATTCATCATCTTTACAAGCGCCTGGGAAAAGCCCGGCCAGTCCATGGAATGACAAGACAAAACGACATAGCGATCATTCGCCGGTGTTCAAGGAGCATTTCGAGGATGACCAGAACGTACTGCAGCCGGAGAATAAGGGCTATCTTCAATCCTCGTTACTGACGAGTTCGACTCAACCCGGTTACGAAAGGTCAATACCGGTGTTCGCGAGAAAATTGCCTTCCCACTTGCCCGAGAAGAGCTACGAATCTATCGAGCACAGAGTCTGTCCACCAGCCGAGCTACCTGCTGAGCTACCAGCTGAGGTTCCCAAAGAATCACCGACACCCGATACTGAGGAACACCAGCCAGACCCAGATATCATCCCCAAGGCGCCACAGCAGCAGCTTTCCGGGTTGCCAAAGCACCTTAAGAGCAATGCTTCGCGATTTAGCTTTGACATGGGCGGTGTGGAATCCTCCGCTCAGGAAAAGCTCCTTGAAGAGAAACACAAGGCGAAAGAGGCTGCGCGCAAATTGGAAGATGGATACTTTGATGATTTTGATGACGAATTTGATCACGATCTATTGGATGATGTAGACGGCTTGGAAGAGAAGATCCCTGGCGTCAATGTTGATGCTGATGATGACGAATATGCTGTTCCATCGCTCGGAGTCAAGTCGTGGGCTGTCCCCGGCTTGTCGCCCGTGATGGCGAGCCCGATCACTCCTGGATTGCCTGAAAATCCGACTCCTGCGACGAAAGATGAGCAGGTGTCCCCGCCTGATCAAAAGAACTTGTCACCCGATTTGGGCGAGTCTTCACGTTCAGGGAGCACTGAAGGTGAACCGCCTCAGACAGATCAATCATCAGTGACCGGCAACGGTCCTTCAGTGGATACCCGGCAGGTTTCAGATGCAAAATCGCGTGCGCCTGACACCGATGAGGATGACCTGTATTTTGATGATGGGGAGTTTGGGGACCTGACCGTCGATAACCAAGGTGGGGGCTTTGATGAATCCATTTTCGACGACGAGACGAGCCACCTCTACGAACGCAAAACCGTGGGAGCGCCTGTGCCTCAGCCCGCCCAGAAGCCAGACTTTGACAACGAGGCTCTCCAAAAAGAACTCGCTCAAGAAGAGGCAGCCAGTCATGGTCTCAAACACATGCCCAGCGTGGCCAGTGATCACCGGATTGGCTCCATCAAGCGTGGTCCGCTTGGTGACCCGATTCCAAATATGGGACCTGCGAGAGCTCATGGCGGAGTCTTGACAGAGCAAAACCTGGAAGTTCTGCACAACGCGTTGGCATTTGCAGCCAACGAGGCAGCGAGCAAGAGCCAGATGGAGCGCAACTTCAGTACTAGCAATCGGTCCCTGGGCCAGGAAAGTGTATCTCAGACATCGCACACAGGCGAGTCGCAGCCGGGAATGGTGTCTGATGACAGCCGCCTGAGCCAAGCGGCAGACGCTATGGGCTTCGAAGAGACCTACGATGATCAAATTTACGATGACGATGATGCCTTCTATGATGACCCGATTGTCGCTGCGGCCAATGCGGAGGCACTTGAGAATGACGATGAGGGTTTCTACGGCCAGGAATTCGGGTTTTACGCACAGGCACATGGAACCTGCAGCTCTGAGCTCACCAACGGAGGGTATTTTGGACCTCGTGGTGTCGAGGGCATCACTCGAAGCCACAGCAGTCGTGGCAAGTTCCAGGAGCCCAGTCTCACGCCCATCACCGAGCGCAGTGAATGGAGTACGCGCAACTCGGTCATTTCGTTAAAAGCACACGGAGCCACGCATTCCAATCCATCTCTAGCCAGCCCGGGCCTAGCTCAGCTGGTCGATATGGGCAGCCCAGATGACGAGATGTCACTGAGTGCCCTGATGAAGCTTCGTCGTGGCGCATGGGGCGGCAGCAACGGCAGTCTACGGAGCAGTGCCGGCAGTCCCCCGCCTCATACACTTTCCTCGTCCCATCGTGGCAGTTTCACGGGAGCTTCTGAGGCCAGTCCCTCGGAGGCCAGGCCTTCTGGCGATGATGGGTTTTATCAACCCCATGAGGATACCCAGCCTTATACTGCGTCACCTCTCAAAGAGCCCGTCGATCTCCCGGCGAGCGGAATGGGCGGGCCGATGTACGTAAACGGCGAGGATGAACCGCCGGCCTCCGGCGTTCTGTGCCCCAACAACGTCTTCTAGGCCTCGCAGGATCCCCAGGATATCTGGATGGACTCACGATCTTTGTTTCTGTTCCCACTTGCATACGGACTTGACTTTGGCAATCTATATCACGATCTAATGACTTTTTTTCAAGAGTGTTTCTGCATTTCCAGGCCGGCATCTGTTACTGTTTTCCTGCTATGTGCTTTGATCCCAACATGTCCTATTAGTTGTATACTCCCACCTAATGTTTATAGACCCAGACTGCCACCATCGATACCTTGATACCTTGAACTATATATGCCTCATTATTATGCAATCCCGAGTGCTAACGCCGAAAACACCCGCGAATGCGCCGAAATGCTTAGCCGGCCAGCGGAGACCCTGGCTGATTCTGCTTGCCGTCGGCTATAACTCGGGATGACTCAGCGCACCAGCCTCAGGCGCCCAGGCAGGTTCTGGGTTCCATCTTCACATCATTCCTGGAGCAGTCTTCTTCTTCACTGACCTTACCTTTTACATCTTCTTTTTACCCACTCGTCTTCCGTGTTGTCAGCAGAGTTTCTGCTCTCTGATGAGTTCCGTTTTTATACAGGTGTTACGGCAATACTAGTCGACACCTGTTTGCGTCATATCCCCGGTTCCTGCGCCTCTGTACGTGTTCCCTTTCCTTTCCTCCGTGTCTCGGTACTCTCGGCAGGAGAGAACAACAACGAGCTGGTCACAGGACATCTCCAAGCTGACTTGGCTCATATACAGCTGGTCTGACTCTAGAACGCTTGTGTTTAGCATCGTCGAGTCTGAAAATTAATACTTCTTCGTTCTCCCATCACTCGATCGCCTTCGTCATCGTTTTGTTCCCTGCGATCGACTGAAAAATCCCGCAATGTTCAGAAACACAGCCTTGAAGGCCACCAACGGCAGCCTGCTGCGTGGTGCGACCTGCTCCTCCTGTCGGAGGTCTTTCCACTTGACCTCGACTGCTCGCAGCGCCTCGAAGAGCTCCGGCTTTGGCCTGACTGCTCGCCGACCTCTCGCCGTCGTCGACCGCGCCTTCAATGGCGCTCGTCTCTATGCCTCGTCCGCCGAGGGCACAGACAAGGGTGTGGTAAGCTTATAACCAACTTGATCGCTTGCGATCCGAATCATGATGCGTCATGAGAGACGCGAGAAAAATACAAAAACCGAGCATTCAACTAACGCGATGGCGCGACTTTGCTCTTCTGTCAAATTAGGACCCCAACGATTCATTCCTCCAAGGCAACACTGCCAACTACATTGATGAAATGTACGTGGCATGGAAACGGGATCCGTCGAGTGTTCACATATCGTGGCAAACCTACTTCAAGAACATGGAGGAGGGCAACATGCCCATCTCCCAGGCTTTCACTCCTCCCCCGACCCTCGTCCCGACTCCCGCCGGCGGTGTTCCCCAGGATATGCCCGGCGCTGGCATGTCTGCTGGCACTGACGTCACAAATCACTTGAAGGTTCAGCTGCTTGTGCGCGCCTACCAGGCTCGTGGTCACCACAAGGCCAAGATCGACCCCCTCGGCATCCGTGGCGAGGCTGAGGCTTTCGGTTACAGCAAACCGAAGGAGCTCGAGCTCGATCACTACGGCTTCACCGAGCGTGACTTGGACCAGGAGTTTGCTCTGGGACCCGGTATCCTGCCTCGCTTCCTGACCGAGGAACGCAAGAAGATGACCTTGCGTGAGATCATTGCCGCCTGTGAGAAGATCTACTGTGGTTCTTACGGTGTTGAGTACATCCACATTCCCGACCGCAAGCCTTGCGAGTGGATCCGGGACCGCTTCGAGATCCCCGAGCCCTACCGGTACTCCGTTGATGACAAGCGCCGCATCCTCGACCGTTTGATCTGGAGTTCCAGCTTCGAGTCATTCTTGGCCACCAAGTTCCCTAACGACAAGCGTTTCGGTCTGGAGGGTTGTGAGACCCTGGTGCCCGGTATGAAGGCCCTGATTGACCGCAGCGTCGACTATGGCATCAAGGACATTGTCATCGGTATGCCTCACCGTGGTCGTCTGAACGTCCTCTCCAACGTCGTCCGCAAGCCCAACGAGTCCATCTTCAGTGAGTTTGCTGGTTCGGCCGAGCCGTCCGACGAGGGCTCCGGTGATGTCAAGTACCACCTGGGTATGAACTTCGAGCGTCCCACTCCCTCCGGCAAGCGCGTCCAGCTTTCCCTGGTCGCCAACCCGTCTCACTTGGAGGCCGAGGATCCAGTCGTGCTGGGCAAGACCCGTGCCATCCAGCACTACAACAAGGACGAGACCCACTTCGACAGCGCCATGAGTGTCTTGCTTCACGGTGATGCTGCTTTCGCTGCTCAGGGTGTTGTCTACGAGACCATGGGCTTCGAGTCTCTTCCCGCCTACTCCACCGGTGGTACTATCCACATCGTCGTGAACAACCAGATTGGTTTCACTACCGACCCTCGCTTTGCCCGTTCCACCCCCTACTGCTCGGACATTGCCAAGTCGATCGACGCCCCCGTCTTCCACGTCAATGCCGACGACGTCGAGGCCGTCAACTACGTCTGCCAGGTTGCTGCTGACTGGCGTGCCGAGTTCAAACGTGACGTTGTCGTCGACATCGTCTGCTACCGTAAGCAGGGTCACAACGAGACTGACCAGCCTTCGTTCACCCAGCCTCTCATGTACAAGCGCATTGCTTCGCAGAAGGCTCAGCTTGACACCTACATCGAGAAGCTGATCAACGAGGGTACCTTCACCAAGGAGGACATTGACGAGCACAAGAAGTGGGTCTGGGGCATGCTGAACGACAGCTTCGACCGCAGCAAGGACTACCAGCCTACCAGCAAGGAGTGGCTGACCTCGGCCTGGAACAACTTCAAGACCCCCAAGGAGCTGGCCACCGAGGTCCTTCCTCACCTTCCCACTGCCGTGGATGCCAACTCTCTGAAGCACATCGCTGACAAGATCAGCGGTGGCCCCGAAGGCTTCACCCTTCACCGCAACCTCAAGCGTATTCTTGCCAACCGTAAGAAGACCGTTGAGGAGGGCAAGAACATTGACTGGGCTACTGCTGAGGCTCTTGCCTTTGGCTCGCTCGTTGACGAGGGCTACCACGTCCGTGTTTCTGGTCAGGATGTTGAGCGTGGTACCTTCTCTCAGCGCCACGCCGTCCTGCACGACCAGGAGAACGAAGCCACCTACACACCCCTGCAGCACATCAGTGACAAGCAGGGCAGCTTTGTCATCTCCAACTCCTCACTGAGTGAGTTCGGTGCTCTTGGCTTCGAGTACGGTTACTCTCTGACCTCCCCCGAGGCTCTGGTCATGTGGGAGGCCCAGTTCGGTGACTTTGCCAACAACGCTCAGTGTATCATTGACCAGTTCATCGCCTCTGGTGAATCCAAGTGGCTGCAGCGTTCTGGTCTGGTTGTTTCTCTGCCTCACGGTTATGATGGCCAGGGTCCTGAGCACTCTTCCGGTCGTATGGAGCGTTGGCTCCAGCTTTGCAACGAGGAGCCCCGAGTGTTCCCGTCGGCTGACAAGCTGGACCGCCAGCACCAGGACTGCAACATGCAGATTGCCTACATGACTGAGCCCTCTAACCTGTTCCACATTCTCCGTCGCCAGATCCACCGCCAGTTCCGCAAGCGTATGTTTGCACCGTTTCTTTCTATATTACTCATTTTTACTGACTTTGCCTACAGCTTTGGTGATCTTCTTCTCCAAGTCGCTGCTGCGTCACCCGATTGCCCGCTCTGACATCGAGTCTTTCACCGATGACTCGCACTTCAAGTGGATCATTCCCGACCCCGCCCACGGCACTGCCATCGACGCCCCCGAGAAGATCGAGCGTGTGATCATCTGCTCTGGTCAGGTCTACGCTGCCCTGATCAAGCACCGTGAGGCCCAGGGCATCCGCAACACTGCCATCACTCGTGTGGAGCAGCTGCACCCCTTCCCGTGGGCTCAGCTGAAGGAGAACCTGGACAGCTACCCCAACGCCAAGGACATCGTCTGGTGCCAGGAAGAGCCTCTGAACGCCGGTGCCTGGTCCTACGCCCAGCCTCGCATTGAGACCCTCCTGAACGCCACCGAGCACCACAACCGCCGTCACGTCCTATACGCTGGTCGCGCTCCTTCCGCCTCCGTCGCCACCGGTCTGAAGGCTGTCCACCTGAAGGAGGAGCAGGAGCTCCTGGAGGATGCCTTCTCCGTTCACCAGGAGCGCCTGAAGGGCGAGTAAATGTGAAGCCTTGAATCTGGTCTTTTTGTCCGGAATTGAGGCCTCTGTCGGTCGATTAAGTTGCTTTCCTATGTTCATTTGTTCGCCTGGGAGCTAGCGTCCGAGTTTCTCTTGTCCTTTTGTACTACTTTTTATTTGCATGAGTTCTCGTCTCGAATGGTGTGTGTGTACATCCTGTCTTTGTCTTGGCTTTGCCGGACTATGGACAAGTGTATACCTGACTTTTTGTTTGTGTAAAATACAAATTTCATTTAGTTTGCATTGACGTTCTGTCGGATTCTCTGATTCTGTGCTTTCTTCGGGGCCTCCGTCTATAGAGATGCTTTATAGGATATGGTCCTCATGGTGATTGATGATACAAAGGGCATTCATTCTTCCATTGCTTGCAATTTGGAAGTGCTCATTCTATCTCCTTCCATACTCATAACACTGTTGCATCATGTCAACCTGGTTCCAAATCATATGGTATGTGCCGAAATCTACAGAAAGGTACGCCCCGGAGAACCATCATAACATCATCGCCTTGAGAAGCAGCACAAGACACCGGTCTTTGCCAGGAACCACAGTGCCCCGAGAAATCGAAAGATTGATAGACCCGAAGTTCCCCAAAGGATGACCCTGAAATACCACGCCGTGCGCAATGTAGACGTCGTCTATTCACATTAGCTCTTCTCCTGCAAGCATTACTCGACGCTTTTCACTCACCGTCAAGCAGAGTTGCTTCACTCCATTATTATTGATGCACAGCGCAAGAAGCCCATTACTGAACGTCCAAGCCAGCACCAAATTCGTCCGAAAAGACTTATAAGAATCATCCAGATTGACCTCCTTCTTCTCCTCCGGTTCCCGCCACGGTGCCAGAGCCCGTTTTACCGTCAACTCAAACTGGACGTCAATATCCGCCTGGGGTTTATCAACCTCCTCTACAAATGCAGCCTGGGCATCACTCGTCGTCCGGGCCGAGGGCAACGCATCTGCCTTATCAGAGCCCTTCGTCCCCCACGAGACGTCGTGCCAGTTGCAGAAGGCGTAGACCATGAGGATGTTGATGGAGGAGGGCATGCCGAGGAAGTAGGCCCAGGATGACGTGAACATGTGCCACGGGTCCATGTAGAGGAAGCTGGCGATGAAGTAGATGCCGTATGTGGAGACGAGGGCGACGAGGACGATGCCGCCGGTGGAATTGATGAAGGAACTTAGGAGGCCGCTCACGCCGTGGTGGATGTCGAAGGAGAGGTTGTTGCCTGTTAGGGCGGCGGCGACGAGGTAGAAGGAGAGGACGAGGATGTAGGCTTGCACGAGGGAGAAGTAGATTAGGGAGAGGGTGTAGGGGATTATGGATCTTGGAGTGGAGGGTGTTAGTATTGGGGTTTTGAGTGTATGCAGATGCTGGTACGTACCCTTTGGGTCTGTTGCCGAGAGCCAAGATGAATTGGAGCATCAGGAAAGCTAGGTAGCCGATTTTGAAGAAGTTGTTCACGATTGGAGTGACTTCTCCTCCGAACGGCCAGCCTTTGAAGTGGTTGACGGCACTTGGGGTCCCGACGATGTCCATGATGACCGAACTGGTTAGCCAGTAGGATGCTATACAGAGCTCGAGTTAGTGATAGCTTTGAGATCGAGTCCAGTGATACTATACCAAGTGAGAACCACGTCATGACGAGCTGGCAGATGTTGTAAATGAGCTGAACATGTAGGAAAACTAGACGGATCCAATTATGACCACTCTTGTAGATGCGAGTGAAATGCATAGTGGCGTAGAGACTTGCCGCAAAGGATCCATTTAGCCAACGCCGCCGTTGGCTCAGAAACTCTGCCGGTCCTTCAGGCACATCCGTCTCCCCTTTTGAGGCCTTGACGTATGTGAGCTTCCACTGACAGCCCGCTTTCGCCACAAGCTCAAAGCACAGGATGCGGTCCTCTGCCAGAAACATGTTCTTTTTGAAGATATTCATGCCCTCGATACCTTTCTTGCCTAACCTAGCAGAAAGCGTATGATCTCCATGGAAATATTGCTCGAGAGGACGGCCGACAATAGCTCGGTATCGATATGCCGAGAATGCTCCTGGTAGGACGCTCACGTAGCCGAAACTACTTTCCAGTGGCTTGTCGAGGATGTTGGAGATCTTGTATTCGAAGTTCTGAGCCGCCACCAGTGGGTTTAGGACCTTTGTCCAGCCACGGCCGAGCAATGCATGGATTTCGCCGCATGCTCCGCCGAGATGTCGGTCATTGTAGAAGGCTTCCCATAACGCCAGCAATGATTTGTGTCCTGGTTTCGTGCCTGCATCGATCAAGATGCACACTTCGGGATTCAAGATACGTCCGAAGGCATTGAACAGCCAGCGATGGGAGTTGATTTTCTTGCTGTTCTTTTGCTTAAGGCAGAAGATCATTTGGACTGGTGGTAGGTTTGACGGGTCGTCTCCGCATGGTCGAATGAGTTGTTGTGTAGGTGTCACCGATAGTTGGGTTGTATACTCGAACTGTTCTGATTAGTGAGGTTCGAAGACTAAGGTAGAATTACTCACAATATGAGCAACCGTTTCCCTACCATCGACATCATGTTTCATCACACCATCTTGGTAGACCCCAATCGTAGCGAGAAGATCTAGTGTGTTTTTGTCACATGGCTTGATCCCATCGAAAACAAGACAGACAACGATCTTTTGCCATGCCGGACCTCCTTTGTTCCAGAACTCGGTCTTCTTCAGGTTGACGATGTCTCGCACGTTCTGCATGACCCCATGCAAGGTTCTGGCTGTCAGCACTTTATCCTCATTGTAGTACGTAATGGCAATAAGCATCTCGGTGTGCCGATTGTACATTGAAGGGCGGAGGTTGTATCCATGTTGTAGAGTGAACTCGTCCGGATCGCATGTTGCTGCTGTGTCTGTTCATATTTAGCTTTGCATAAGGTGCAGCTGGATAGATGTATTGTAGCTCACATCTCATATGAGTGAATTCCTCAGAAGGATCACCCTCAAGATCACGGTATTTCGGCTGCACTGCGTTTCGAATCGCGCTCGGAACGGGATAGTCGACACTCAGAACTGTTCCTTTGACCAACTTGATCCGGCGAGTAGGGTACCGACGCAGAATGCCCGAGTTGTATGTCTGGCGCTGTGCCCAACGTTTCGAAGAGGTCGAGCCGGTCTCGAGGTTGCCCGGCTCGGAGAGGGCGATAGATTCACCATCTTGGCCTTCAGAATACGGGCTTGCCTGAGAGATTGCGCTGCTGCGGTAGGGTGATATGAACTGTGGTTGAGTGGCAGAAAGAGATCGTTCGGAGCTTCGTGAGGAGGTGTGATGATGTCGGCCGGGGTATAGGAGAGATTGTCTCGATGGGTCTTGTTCGTCAAAGATGGAGCTTCTCTGGTTAGCGGTGTTAGCCATGTTGCTACTGAGATATCAGTCTTGTGAGCTCACCTCGTAATTTTCAGTGATGTCTATGGGCTGGTTGGTACTCGGCGGTCCGCGAGTCGGGGGAGTTGGGCCCAAGTGGTCCATCTTCGACTCCGACGTGCCTAGGCAAAGGACTGATAGTGCCTGGCAGGAGTAAAGCAGACAAAGAGAAAGAAAGTGATGCCAGAGAGGGGCAAACCATCCGGTCTGCTCAGGTGTGGTGTCACGTCAGGTATGTCTCGCATGTGAGGTCAGCACGCGCGTTGAAGGTCGAGCTGCATCAGAGAACTTGTTGCTATTCCTGGCCCAGCTTCAGCCTTTGTAGAACCAATGTCAGTTGAAGGCGTAGGATACAGCTGTTTCGAGCCAATCCACCAAATTGTCTGATGGGACCCTCGACTATTTCAAATCGTCAGGGCCAAGTTGAAAAGCAGGCTGGACCAGGCCTAAATGTCGGAGATGCCCATTTTTGTTTACCTGGCTTTAGAAAGGACCCAAAGTAACTGGAAGTTGAGGTACATGATGTTCAATTGAAAACCCCGATTAGTATGTACTTTGGTGATCGGGCATAATAAGTACATGCTACATAGGAAACAGGTGAAACAATACATGCTATCATTGCTTCCATTCAGCTACAATCAAATACAGCTCATACCTCATCTTGCTAAACCGTATCCTAAAGCTCGTTTGAGCTATTCGAATCCATGTTGTCTAAAATAGTGGACTGGTTGGGTGGGCCTAGGACGATGGAGGTCCAAATCAACTTAGATCAAGGGAGAAACGTCTACAGCAGCGGAGATAGAGTCACTGGGGAGATCATGCTGCTTGCCGAATCCTCTACGGATATTTCGAGTATCGTGATCACTCTTTCGGGCGTTGCAGTCTCGAGATCAAAGTCTGGCAAAAACTGCGAAGTACACCAGGTCCGTCTATCCTCAAGCTTTGCCGAGTGAGATCATTAACACTTTATAGCTGCTTCAAAAATCTCAGAGGATCCATACCAGCGATGAATTGAGTGGGAAAAAGGCTCGGACAGGCATGTCCATTAACAAGGGGCAGCATGCATTTCCATTTTCAATAACAGTAAGGCATATACGTCACCTTTCTAAGAACGAGACCTAAATCGATACAGTTTCCTCATGTTTCTGAATGTTATGCCTCTGCGTTGGGCAGAAATGAATCTGAATCCCGTTATCTTCAGATTCAGCCTTGGAAAAGAAGACAAGTCCACTTGCTGCGACGACTCCCTCCATCAGTCACAGATTCCGGGACTGCTGCGGAGATCGAGTACTCGCTGAATGTTGTCGTCAAAAGTAGCGATGGTCTATTGACTACGAGGTTGAAGCACGCTCGTCAAATACTATACCTCCCTTTGTCGCATTCAATATCTCCTCGGCCATCTTGTACACAGCGACAATACCTCAATATCGATCCACAAGCTTCCGGTCTACCTGAGCCATTACCTTGGCAAGTTGATGTGGAACTTCTCAATGGGCCTTCTCTTTGCGTTGGTCAACCTATTCCGCTGGCCATACGACTGACCAAGCTTTGCGAGGAGAACTGCAAGATCCGGCTAAATGACTTCCAAACAATGCTCATTGAGACGACACAAGCTCGTGCTCAAGGCTCCACAGAGACCTTCGACCGATTCTGGACAGTGCAGACCGTGGCAAATATGAAGCAAAGGCTCTGCGCTGAAGATATTCCTGTTGGGAGTGTCATTGAAATTCCAGACGCTGTCTGGGCTTCTCACACCCTACCACCTAATATTATCCCAAGTTTCGAAGTATGCAACATCAAGCGAACTTACGAGCTTGAGCTCCGCCTGGGCTTGAAGATTGGATTAGCTAAAGTAAGATGCTCCGTCAGTCTTCGTCTTCTGTATTTTTCTGACCATTTACCTCTCAGACTCAGGTCATTATTCGAGAATTCCGCTTTCCCGTCTGCATCGTGGCGACGCAATTTCCAGAGACTTGGTTATTGTCACATTCTCTTTTGCAGAGCTCCCTAAACTCACTACAAACGCCGAGTCTGAACTATCATGGGGAGATTCATGCCCATAATTCTTGGAAAGAGATTGGCTAAAGTTGTGTTTGGACGGGAAAGCGCTTCTACCAACGGAGCCAGTCTCTATTGTGATGGATTCATCTACTCGGCGACTCGGTGACGGCTCAATGCTGTTGCAGATGCTCAAATATTTCAAACTTGCCCATGTTGATTTTGTCTAGGTACAACCTCGTACAATATGCCAAAATAAGACATCTCGGAGATTAATACTGACGATTATAGTCAGGACTGACATCTCGACCACTTTCATTTGAGTGCGAGTGAAAGGCAGGACATAAGAGGTCTCATTGTTGAGGTAATGATCATCAAGAAGTGTCTCCAACATGGAATCTAATAGAATTGATTCGAGCGCTCTACGATGTGGCTTCAAGGCCTGATGATCCAAGTCCCAAGTTCTAGATATCTATTCTGAGTCAATCGATGCTCCGCCTTTATCTGAGCCATATTATGAATATTCCTCTCGGTCCATTAGCTATCGGCACGAAGCATATGCAAATGCAAAGCCATAACTGGCTATCGCTATTTAGACGGCAATCACGGATCGCCACAGGAATCCGGCGCCTGAAGGCACTCAAGGAGGTGTTGGCAGCCACAGTCTAAGGCTATAAGTAGGATTAAGAGCGCTCTCCTTTGGACAGAGTTCAATAGCACCAGACTTCTCTGACCATCTGCCATCCCTATCTCCAACGCTCCGTCATGCGGTTCATCTTTGCGACTGTTCTTGCCCTTATCGGCACTGCGCTGGCCGCAAGTGCCCCGGCCACTGTATGTGACGCTCTCTTTCTCACGCACATGGGCGTGATCTGACTTGATTATAGATTGCTTCCGGAGGAACTTGCAAGGCAGATGGAAGCATGGGCAACTGCCAGTCAGGGTTCTGTTTGGTAAGTCAATCAAGTATGGCAAGAGGCTGGAAGACTGGATACTGATGCTTTGGCGACAGCAAATGCCCACTGAGTCCACTGGCAAGTGCCAGTGAAGATAGCCTCGGCGATCTTGGGTTAGACAAAGAATCGATGGGACTTTTGAGAATGGTTTCAAAGACATATTTTGTACTTCAAGACATGCCCTAAGCTATGTACTGTGCAATCGAATACCACTTTTACTAAGCGTCGAGCAAGATGAGTGATCCACTGTCGCTTGAAGGCGTGCTTCATGTGCCATTAATAATTGATATTGCCCATTCTCTCATAGACCAGAATTGCGATGTGATCTTTTTCCGAAGGTCAATATAGATCCAAAGTTTGTCGACTCGGACGACTTTCCCGAGTCCGAGCGAAAATGGTTCTGTGGGCACAGCTCGGGGACCTGATGGTGTGATGATGATCGATACTTGCCAATAGCACACCCTCGACTAACCTCACTTCCTCCTGTCATAGCAAGCCATGCCTCCTAGTCTGTGCGCTTGTTGCTTATGGAGCCCGGCCTCAGTCAGTTCGCTGCTCAGATCTCCACGATCGACATCGGGGTTCAGGTCCCCGTTGAACAAACGTGATCATCCACACAATCTCGCTATGATAACAGCATAGGAATCGGCTTTATTAGTATCTCACTGTCAGAAAACCATTCTCCGAGCAATTTATGGAGAATCACACAATCATCCGTCTTGCTATCCTCATACTAGACGAATGCAGTGCCGAGAAGACTTGTTTACTTCTGGCTTAATGTCAAACGCTGTACGAAGTATAAACCTACTGAGGGGCCCTACATCGCGCCACTCCGCTTGCTACTGCTTGGTGAAGTGCACGGCAACATCCATGCCCTGTTCGAAAAGCACATCCGTGATCACTGGTCTCTCTATCTAACGTCTGTTTCGCCATATTGGAGCTTGTTCGCCATGCCAGACGAAAAGCGGAACTCTGGTGATTCCCAAGAGAGGCTGACACGCCCACCCGAGGATGAGCAGCGGCCTGAGAATGTGAATGAGAAACCCACGGAGCCAGCAGAAGATCCCATTCCCCCGACCCAAGGGGAAAAGGGTGTTCCGAGGTCAGCAAACGAGCTGGACCCGTCCCGTACTGTCACGGAAGAGGATATACACGCCTACGAGCTCTATACAAACTGGCAGTTTCTGACCGTCTTTGTTGTAAGTTGCAAAATGAGTATAGGCCAGCCTCGTCCACATCTAACCACGCGCACAGTCGATCTCCTTCGGCTTCCATGCAGCATTTCTCGGATCAGTTAACAGCTGGAATGGGGGTCAGGTTCTCCTCCCAGTGACTCTACTCCTCCGCCGATTGTATAAGCTGCTCACGCCCCTCAATTTGTTGATGATCTCCGCCGGTCTCAATTTGACCAGCGTCTCCGACGGGTTGGACCTGACCCAAATGGCAAGTGGTGTGAATACAACACAGATTGGGTCGAGTCTGTTCCCAGATCCGCTCTTCTGGGGCGTGGTACACACAGACTTCAAGGAATTCGCATCGGGCATCAACTCCACTGGAATCGCACGAGGACTACATATGATGGAAATTTTACCCGGCATCAATGTGACACAAATTGCATCGGGGCTTCAGATGGGAAATCTGGTATCGGGTCTCAACGTCACCAACTTCTTCCCCGCCGCTTACAACGAATTCCCCGCCGGCATCCAGGAAATGAAGACAGCTCTGTGGTTCTATCCTACCTTGATCTTCGCCCAGACGCTGAGTTCCGTTTTCTTCGGACGACTGTCTGACTATGTTGGTCGTCGGTGGGTCTTCCTATTCGGGAATGCTGTTTCCCTCGCCGCTTTCCTGGCCACGGGCAGATCCAACGAGGGCTCTACAATGACGGGCTTGGTGAGTTGTGCAATCCAAATTCCAAGACGTTGTAGCTAATCCTTTATTCAGAGCGCCCTCATAGGTATCGGGACCGGGATCCAAGTCCTTGGACCCTGGTTGGCACTGGCAGAGCTTGTTCCTGTCCGCCACCGGTTTACGGTAACGGGGCTCTGTCTCAGCCTTCTCGGACCTTTGATAGTCCTGCATGTCGCTATTGGTAAGTCAAGGCGAAAGAGGAATTCCGACAAGTATGTCTAACTCATTCATTAGCCACTGCATTTGTGAAGAATACCGAGGAAGGCTGGCGCTGGAACTACTATATCACTGGGATTTTGTCATTCGTGTCGCTTGTTGGGCTGTTCATTGCCTACCATCCACCAACATACCATCAGCTACACAATCACCCAGTCGATGACCCACCAGTCAAAGATTGGCTCGGCCTGACGTCGTTCACTGCGGCTATTGCAATGGTCACATATTCTCTTGGATGGGGAAAGTTTATATGGGGTTGGTCCAATCTCCCATCTGTTCAAAGGAGTATAAACTAACGAAATTGCAGTGTGGGGTTCACCGCAGGTGATAACAGTCATCACGATTAGTGGTTTCAGTCTTCTGGCGTTTTTGGTCTATGGTAAGCGTGGTCTGGCCTCTTTAAATGAGATATATACTCACTAAGGCGCAGAATACAACTTTGGCAATGATCACAACGCCTATCCGGCCTACTTGATGCGCAGCCTGACCCACGTGTCCCAGATGGCTCTTGCAGGAGTGCATACACTTATTTGGTGGTTTGCACCTATAGCACAGCTCGTGATTTTCTTGACAGTGACCCCTCGGTTCGGCATGAAGGGGGCATGGGAGAATGTAAGTGTCTGCCCAGATGAGATGTATTCCTCGGACTGCTAACACCTCGACAGATATGGGCTGCCGGGCTGGTTGGGGGCTTCTTCTTTGCTTCAATAGCATTACGCAGCCCGAAGTTCCTCAAGTGGCACATTGCCTTGGGTGCAACGTTCGAAATGGTATTTCTTGCAACCCTCCGTGCTTTGGTGCGTACGGATCAATATCGCCTGAGTATGGCTTTCTTCTTCCTCTCGGGCTTGGGACTTGGGTATGTGACTATAGTCACATATGTCACAGCACCAATGACCGCCCATAAACGGGATCTGGGACTTTGCGTGGGCCTGGTATCGGCTTATCGAAATCTGATTTTCGCCGTCATCCGTCAGTCTTCCCCATCACATTTATTCAAAGGTCACTATTAGCTGACTATCTTGATAAATAGGTGCCGTGTTCTTGACTCTGGTAAGACTATTCTGCTCTCCTCTCGTATGACGAAGACTAACGTGCTTGTAGTATGTCAATCAGCTAGACAAGAAAATATGGAATATCTTCCTACCAGCATTCGGAAAGGCGGGCCCCATTCCCAACACTATCAGAAGCATCTTCGACGGCTTCTCAGAAGTTCAGGCGACTGGCGACTTTAGTGGCATACTCAAACTGCCCATTGTCAAGACAATGACAGACGCACTGATCACGGTTTTCAGCCAATCCTGGCAACTTGTGATCTGTCTCGCCTACATTTACTTCTTCATCGTCCTGATCTACAGCTTCCTCGCCCCAGACACTGACAGCTATTTGTCTGACCGTGTCAACGTTCGTCTGAACCGGGGAAGTGTTTTCCGTTTGCCAAGTTTGCCAGTGCAGAAGCGCAAGGAACCAGGCTCTCCCAAATAGTGGATGCTGGCGACAAGTGGGAGCAGATTATGTCCAGTTGTATATAATATCTTGTTCTCAATATCTAGGGACTTTAATGAGATTGGATTCATAAGGGGCTCATTACAATCGCGAAAGTATGCAGTAACTCGAGCTAAGTACTACGGTTGGAGTCTCTTGATCAAGCCCAGAATTGTAAATGAGCAAGTCCATTAGTGCATCAGCCTACGATGTATGGTATTGACCATTTCATCAGGACTGCGATCTTGTGATGATAGCGCTGAGAGTACTGGCTTGAAACGTAATGATTTACCCGTTACCACTGAGCCCTGAAACCAAAAGTGCAGCCGTTCGAACTAAAGATACTTCGTGCAGAGAAATTGAAGAGTCAGGAAGGCAGGGGTCTAATAAACGGTGCCAACTAGACCGGGTCGTGGTAAGAATCATGAGTTCAATACATTAAGCATTACATCGAGTCGTCCAAGTAGATCATCATAAGACTGTCTCCTCCCTACAACTCAAAAGTGATGTTCACATCATATTCCTCATCCATGAATCATAATTCAGGCATTAGGGCATCTTCAGTCATTATCTCAGTAGCTACTTCGGCAGGTTAGCAAGAGATCGCGAGGGCACAGAGGACTCCAACTTACAGTGCCTGGATAAAAGAAGAAATACGGGGCATTATCTGCTCGACGAGATGGGTCAGTTGATCAAGCTCACAGTGAGAAGAGTCGCAGGAGAGAAACGTACATGAGCTGCGGAACCAATGGCGTTCTTGGTCTCGTTGCGGACGTCGGGCGTGAACATCTTCTCCACGTATTGCACGAAATCGTCCACCTCGTTGACGAGGTGAGGAGTCAGAACACCCGATGCGGTGCCGATCAAGCTGCTGGTCTCGTTTGCAAACTTGGGCGTCAAGAGACTGATCACTGTGTCGACCAATCCGCCGAGCTTGTCCATCGTGGGAGTCGTGATGCCAGGTGCGATTGAGTCGTACAGGATTCCCAGCTTGTTGGAAGCCTGCTTCAGGCGGTCCATGAAATCCGGAGGGAAGTACGACTTCGCCTCTGAATACATGTGCTTCCCACGATCCAACGATTGGGGCGAGACGAGCGGCGCGGCCGCTCCGAGGAGCACTTCCGCGTTGCCCATCAAGTCGCTGGCTCGGTTGATGGCTCCTGGGCTCAGCTTGGACCACAGGCTGCTTCCCAGGGCGCGTGCCTTGTTCATGGTGTCCTGCGAGAAGTAACCCATGGCCTTGTTGAATGTATCCTTGCCCTCCTGGATGCGTTGCGGTGTCACAAAGCCAGCAATGGTGCCGATCAAGTCCTCCATGTTGCTGACCATCTGTCCCACGCGGTCCCAGTTGGCATGGGCCAGATAGTCGAGGGCTCTCTCGATGTATGGCTTGGCATCTTCCGCGACCTGCTCGATCTTCTTGATGTTCTCGGGCGTCAAAGCCGAGGCGATTGCACTGATCAAAGCCTCCACATTGCTCATCAGACCGCCCACTCGGTCCCAGTTGACGTGCGAGAGATAGTTTTCGACCTTTCCAAAGTAGGGCTTGGCCCTGTCCACGGCATTCTCAGCCATCTTGATGTTCTCCGGCGTCACGACCATCGCAAGAGCGCTGATCAAGTCTCCAGCATTGCTTGCCACATCTCCCAGTCGGTTGTAATCGACGTGTGACATGTAGTTGCCGATTCTGCTGAAGATCGGCTTGGCCTTGTCAACGAAAGGACCAATGCTCGAGATCAGGGTCTTGAGGCTATTGGTCACCTCCGGAGGCAACACGCCTTCGAGCTTGTTGACAATGTCTTCCAAGTCTTTAGTAGAGCCTTCAGTCAGGAAGTTCTTGATGCTCTCGATGATGGCCTCGATATCTTTGATAACCTGTTCGGAAACCAGACCCTTCATACTACCCAGCAGGCTCTTGCCTTTGTTCCAGAGATAGCCAATGTCATCGAAGACCTCGACCAGGTTGACCTTTTTGAGCTCATCAATCGCCTCTGGAGTGAGGATGCCTTGCGCCTCGTGGATACCAGACTTGATCTTGTCCACACTGTCAGGGTTGATGAGGTCGAATGCGCTGCCAAGGAGGGTCTTGGTGTTTTTGGTCGTCGGGTCTCTGAGAAGGTATGCCGCATCGTGGATCACCTCCTCGAGGTCTGGCAGCAAGGACGGTGATAGAAGGCCGCCTGCACCATTCAGGTATCCCGAAAGGTCACCAAGAGGGTTTCCTGAACTGGGAGAGCCCGGTGTTGATGCCAGTGACTGTGATGTCTGGCCTGCAGCCGCGGCTGCCGTTTGCGCTGCTTGTTGACCAGCATTCAAGTTGCTCGATACACCCCCAAGGATTCCCGATGCCGACTGCTCGACGGGATTTGAATTGTCAGAGGCGGCAGGCGTTGTAGATGGCGCTCCAGTCGGTTCTGCATCTCCCAGGATTTCCGATGCCGACTGCTCGAGGGAATTTGAATTGCCAGAGGCGGCAGGCGTTGGAGATGGAACTGCAGTCGTTTCTGCGGGACTTTCCGTTCCAACCACTTCATTTCCAGCGGATGAGGCAGACGAAGACTGCAGATTGGTATTCGTGACTCCCGTGAACAGACCTCCCAGCGGTTGGTTGCCAACCGTATCCTGGGTTTTGGGAGCTGCCGTCTGTTGCTCCGCCGCAGATGGTGGTGCCGTGGAGGTTGAGCTGGCCCCAACTGACCAGCCCGTGAGGAGGAGGATGGTAGTGAGGCTTGAAAGGATCATCCTGAGGCTTGAGGAGAATGGGCGGTCAGGGCAAAGGGTAGGGATAGGGATACTCAGACAAGCGGTTGATCGGTGATATGTCGAGCTTTATATCCTCACTTACTGCCGAGCTTCTACAGCATGGCCTACAATTGCACGGATTATTTACTGCTTCCCGGGCCTGTGTTGCTATAATGGTATAATGTTATTGTTATTTTGCGTGATTGAGACCATCATATCACTGGAGAACTTTGACTCCATCGGCAGCGAGCACTGAACGGCAGACCCGGCCGCTGCTGACGATCACTGTTTAATGGGAAAAATGCCAATAATGAGGCATTATTAGCAAAAAGTCCAAGAAAGATGCACCACACCCATTCGTTAATGCCATTTTCTTGTTTACGCTCCGGTGTAGGTGGGCAATGGTGGGCAATATCGCCGGACGACTTTTCCGATGCTCTGGACGAGATCGTCAACTTCCGAGCTCAGCGCTACAATGCCCAAGCGTAGGACTGGTTGTCAACAGCAGGACACAGCAGAGAAACCCCAGATGTGAGCGATTTGGAGATTGTCGTCCCGATCGAGGGGTTACATGCCTGCATCACGGATATCTTGACTCCACGGCGACAAGATACAGAAATCAACAATCAGCATTGACCTTGGGCTCAAAATGCATAGATATGGCCCTCTACGTCTACTGCCTGCCTGCCCACTCTTCTTTCTGCTTACAGGCTATCATCTTGGCGTGGTGCAGATGTTCCGTTCTCATTATGTTCAACCCATGATAATCCGACAGAGACAGTCTAACCGTTTGGAAAGACAGCAGAAAATCCCATGATGTGGGCGCCTCGCCAGTCGCACTGCCCTGACTCCTATCAGCTCTTCTTTGCCTCGGCTAAGGCATCATGATCCTGATGATATGTATCTTTGGAGAGCACATAAGCATGGAGATAGTAGTGGAAGGCTCAACACTCATTCGGCAGGTCGATCTCACATTCACTGCTGCATACGAGCCATGTGCTTAGGCCAAAGACAGGGCCGAATGGATATGCACGACCTTCTGATGGCATCATTTTCAGGGTCCCCGAGAAGAAGCCCGTGGGACCTTTTTCGGAATCGAGATCCTTAGCCTTGAAGCACAGAATTTCGGGTTAGGGCAAATATTCGGACCTACGGGGCTCGGGGTCTTGCATCATGCGACACAAGTATCGACAGCAGCAGCTTGAGCCTAACGAATGCCTCTATCAGCCTTGAGAGCATTGTCAAAAGGGTCTAGTTTGGCTCTGTGGAGCCCGTGGAGCCCGTGGAGCCCGATAAAATCAGTGGAGCCCGATCCGTTTATCGAACATGTCTCCGTAGTATGTACCCGACACCGTGTCTCGGGATCGGGACTTAAAACGATTGGTATTGGGGCTTGGAGTTTAAGCGACCTGGCTTATAAAGGTCTGCAGAATAGCGTAGTTCCATAGTGTCTGTGCATCTCCAGGCAGATCCTCGACTGTCGGCGATCACCTGCTCACATCATCATCTCGGAGACCTGCCCTGCTAGATTGCCAAAACGGGTAACTGACAAGTTTATCCATGATCAGGTCCCCGAGAACGGTTTATCGTCAATCATGTCTTCAGTTAGTCGTGGATATATAAGACATTCGCTTAGCCACTTCATGCGTGATCCTGGCATCTCGATATTCCAAGGAATTTGCTGTTTAATATGATGATTTGATCTATCATTTGGCCTACTCAGTACCTTCATGGAGCTTCACGCACTCTCCACAGAATATTTGCATGCATCTACCCCAGCATATGTCATTCGGGATTTACAATCAATCACGAAACGCACGCAATATCTGCTATCAATTAGTGCCCGTGGTGCTCAAGTTTCTGTTTTACTTATCGTACATTTCCTACAGGAGTTTATGACGTCGCCATAGGCGCTGTTGACCGCTTCTCTCAATATTTGTGGCATCCGGTGTTCATTTTGGCATTCGGTTCGAGGAGTATGTCGCTACTTCAATATCTGTCCATCAGTTGGCAGTCTAAGTAGTAGATCTTAGCATGGCAGAAATGGTAAAAAGTAGAGTCTTCAAGCTATTTGAGTCAGTCCATGTGGAGCTGCAGAGTGAGGATGTGCATGGCATACCGTAGGGCAGGTAGACAAGCTTCATGTCTTCGGTATATTCTATCTCTCGATGAAACACACAACATGCGATAGCTATCATGGCGACACGCAAGAGTGTGGATGGCAGGCTTGCAGTCGCAAAGACAAGCGCAGGAGTAAGTGGGCGACATCGCCCACGTTCATCCATTGCATGTAACAATTGTCGCGCGCGCAAGGTCAAGGTATGTCACGAGCCCTTGACCACGATGCGCGCCAGTGTTGACGACGGCTGGTGCTTCCCAGTGTCATGTGCAAAAGCAAAGCAAGGATGGCATCTGCATAAATGCCGTGTCGCCAACGTGGAATGCATTGTTGTACACGACGATGATCACCGAAAGTCTGGCTGCAATCGCCATATTGCAGCTTTGGAAGATCGCATCCAGTCCCTCGAACCCATGATGGCACAGCACTTTCAGCGAACTAGCGAGGAAGCAGGAGCAGAGCCGCGTCGTGTCAACGAGCAAGAGATAAGACTTGAGCGCCGCGCATACGCGCCGCGCACTCGAGCACTATACCTAGGAAGATATTATATTACTTTTCTCCTATTAATCGAGTGACCTATAGAGAATGCGAAGGCGATTATAAAGCGTGATAATAAGTGATAATAAGGTCCATGGGTGGATAGAGTAGAAGCAGAAGCAGTAGCAGAAAGTTAGGAAAAACAGAGACAATAACATTAGCAGTGACAGTTGTGAAGCATATGATGATGCTTCCTTGTTTACTTGCTTGCTTTGTTTGCTGTTTGTCTAAGTTTACATGACATGGAAGGTATATTAACCTCTGTGGTCATACTTACTAGTTCTCTTCCTTCTGTATCTTTAGTTATTTCGATCAATGCACTCTGTTCTTGATCCATCATCATTAGCAGACTTGGCAATAGTCATAACAGTAAGTGATAGTAGTTGTGAGCATATGCTGTATGCTCAGGTGTTTTGTACTGCTTGCTGTTCTGAGATTCCTGGAGATTGAAGCTTGTGATCACGTGACCTACGACCTTCATATCTCCAGTTCTCTTTCTGTGTCTCTTTCTATTTCTTCATCTTCAGTTATTTCGATCAATGCACTCTGTTCTTGATCTTAATCGTTAGATTATTAGATCTCTTCATACAGATATGGCTTCTGTCACAGTAGTAGTGATAGTAGTAGTGATAGTAGTAGTGATAGTAGTAGTGATAGTAGTAGTGATAGTAGTAGTGATAGTAGTAGTGATAGTAGTAGTGATAGTAGTAGTAAGAGCGAGAGGACATAACTAATGCCAAGGCTAGGCTAGGGTGAGGCCCATGATATTCAGGGCATCAATGACTTGAGTGCGCAACCTTTGTATGTCTAGGGTCAGGATGTCGGACGGGTTGCGACTAGGCAATAGTGCAAGCCTAAAAAGATCTTCTCGTCGGAGCCTCAGCAATTGAGGAGTCGCAGTATTTGGCATAGGGAAGATGATCTCGCTTTGTGAAAGCCATAGAACCCTCTCTTAGATCATTTTAGCCGCATTTTAGGGCAGGAAATAGACTCACGAGGGCTTTAGAGGGATTTCCTCATCCAGATTCTCAATCAGATTCCTTGCCCATGAATCAGGGATTCCGATGAATTCAAACTCATGGTACTCTTTCACTTAAATCAGTCGAGAATAAACATAACGTTCAAAGCTTTCCCAGGAGTTGAAGCGTGCAGCGGAAGTAACAGTCATGAATGACGGAGGTTCAGTGAATGGAAGAGACGAAGAGTGAGAGGAAGAGTCTTCCATATTTGAGGATCAAAGTGCTAGAATATCACTGGCCCTGAAACCATCCCGCTCACATTAGGTATATTCGCCGGGTGTGTCAAGCAACCAGATTGCTTTGTCTGGCCTTTCGGTTATCGAATGCCAACTTTTGCGATAGAAACAGGCTATAGCGAGTCTATGCCGCAGCTTCGGAGTGATAAGGATACGCACGGCGCACTCGAATCTCATAGGTAGGAAGATATTGTGACTATTGCCAAGTCTGCTAATGATGATGGATCAAGAACAGAGTGCATTGATCGAAATAACTAAAGATACAGAAGGAAGAGAACTAGTAAGTATGACCACAGAGGTTAATATACCTTCCATGTCATGTAAACTTAGACAAACAGCAAACAAAGCAAGCAAGCAAACAAGGAAGCATCATCATATGCTTCACAGATATAATACTACTGATATGGTTTTCTATTATTGGTCGAGTAAACTATAGAGAATGTGAAGGCGACTACAAAGCGTTATATGTAGCAGTAGCAGAGTAGCAGTAGCAGATGTAGGTAGAAGAACCGTTGGAAAAACAATAGGAAAAATAGAAACAATAATAGTAGCAGTAGTAGTGATAGTAGCAGTAGTAGTGATAGTAGTAGTGATAGTAGCAGTAGTAGTGATAGTAGCAGTAGTAGAAGACAAGGCTAAACAGAAGACTAACAGCGTGGAGGAATCACCTAGAGAAAAGGTTATAAGCGAATAAGAGGAAGCCATTTTACACAGGTTCATAAGTAGTAGTTGGGGTAATAATAATAATAATAATAATAATATTGAATTGGCAACGATGTGCCTGACACCTATGACGTCAATGTATACTTTGAATCTGGCACTATCAGAACCTGGCACACCGCTCGCGAACACCGCCTCCTTTTATAGTAGGCGGTATTCCTTTGATCGGACATTCAAAGTCCCTTTATGCCTGATAATGCAGGCCAACACACCTGATCCGATTGCTCTTCTCCGCACGCAAACTTCCTAATTGCTGCTTCTCCCTCCCCATCCTTTTGTTGTTTCACGAGGTGCTGCCAGGTTGGCGTGGTCTTTTATTGTCTCTGTCGCGACCGAACATCTTAGTAGTCTTCTCATTCCCTTTGATCGGGTCAGGTGCACCTGGCACTTCTCTACCGGTGCATTCCCAAAGCCTGACGACCACTTCCAACCATGTCTGCCGTCTCCTCGTCAGCCCTAGCCCTCCAGGGCCAGGGGACTCGCCAGTCCACCCGCCAGACACGAACGAACCCTTCACGAATTTCCAAGACCGTCGGTCGGACATCTTTTGGCTTCGGTCGAGGTTCGACAGCCGAGGTTGCCGCGACGCCCCCTGTTCCTCATGGCTTCTACCCAGCTATCACACATTTCACTGACGCGATCACCGCCCTCCCGCGCGAGTTTCGTCGACATAATTCTTTGCTGAAAGAGGTGGATGCCAAAGCATGGGCGCTCGAAGAAAATTTGCTCCAGCTGCTGCAGTCGTCTTTGGAGTCGCAGCCTGTTCCTCACCCTCCCCATCCAGCGCCTATTGTCGGAGGAGTGATTCGTGAGGATGTCTTGCCAAAGGTAAGCGATAAGCGTCGCATTCAGTGACCTTGTTAGCGTTTCCGTCCTAATGAATTCTCTTATCTAGGAGCTTACCCAGGCGCCCGAATCGTCCGAGAGTAAAAACCGTCGACTTCTTTTCGATCGCGTTCGCCAAAACCTTTCCGATCTTATGATGACAGCTGATGAAAAGAATCATGTTATTTCCAATGCCAACGAAGAACTGGATCGCCAAATGGTTCGCCTGGATATGATCTTCCCATATATTGCCGGCGAGATCAGCGAGGAAGCTCGGCTGGGTAGTCTGACGCACTGGGCATACTCCAACAAGAGTACTGCGAAGGCTGCGACCAACGAGCGGCCGCGCCGGGAGGCTGTGAATCACCGGCAAGATCTTGCGCACGCGCTCCAAGAAGCAGAAGCTGCCAGTCGGAGCGAGGCACGGCGCGAAGCTGTCCTGGCGAGAAAGCGGCGTCGGGCGAACGCCGATGGGGACTACGAGGATACTCGAACCGCCCGCAAAAGCAATACCGGCAAGTCTCGTGGCGACAACGCTACTGCAGATCAAAGCGCCGCGGCCAACCGTCGAAAGGTGGAACGGTCTGCGGCGGATATGGGCACACCGATGGAGCGCTCTGCCAGTGGTACAGGTAGCCAGCGTGCGCCCAAGGAGGGTGCAGAGAAGAAGCGGTCGCGCACCACCAACCCCAATGCGGCGGCCGCGCGAAAGAAGTCTGTCTACACTCTACACTCTATATGCGACGAGGATGGCAGCTGACCCATTATTTTAGGACCAATATTCCGTCGAACGCCGGTTCCCCTGTACTTGCACCTTCTCCTCTCATTGGCACTTTCAATGCACCACGGGGTGCCGCCAGCCCAGGACCCAACACATCGCGGCCACAATCATCTCGAGCACAGCAAAATGCAGGGCCGGCCAACAACTCTCGACAGCGGCCTCCATCGTCAGCCTCGAGCCGCGTCAATCATCTCAACAGCTGTATGTATGCACCACTCTACAATATACAAGTATACTAACTCGTCCTCTTCACCAGCAAAAACCTCTGATCCCCGATCTGCACCGCGCGAAGGCCCTCTCAAAAACGAAACCAGCGCAGACGCACGCGAATACGACGAGGCCGGAGTGCGAGCTTCCACGACGGCAGGCGGCAAGCGCGAGGACATGGACGGACGCGCAGCCGACTCTCTCGAGGCAGAGACAACCAAAGGCCGGAACTCAAAGAACTCTACTCCCGCGCTCTCTACACTCGCAGAAAACAACCAGTCCCGTTCACGGCCGACACGGGCTACCGACCCTGCTCCGCGACGCAACACCAAGAAAAGCGCCATCCAGGCACCCGCTATCCCCTCTGACGAGGAATCCCTCCATGAAGTTGACGAGGAGGATGAAGAAGGCGAGCCCCGCTACTGCTACTGCAATGAGATCAGCTTTGGCGAGATGGTGGCCTGTGATAACGATGCCTGTCCGCGCGAGTGGTTCCATCTGTCTTGTGTGGGGTTGACCAAGCCGCCTGGGAAGAATGGTGAGTCCCCATTCCATCATTGTTTGCAAATTGTGACAGCATGCTGATCTGGACAGTGAAATGGTATTGCAACGAGTGCAAGGAGAACATGCGGCGCGGTCGTAATGGCCGGTAGATATACACCTACCGAACTGAAGGAATATAGACATGGAATGGAATACTAGATACGCTCATGAATACGAATCTCAGTTTACCATTACGAGGCTTTCTCGCAAGTGGATGTAAAATGCGAGTTCCACCATAGCAGATAGATATCAAAACACGTTAAAACCTCGTTTCAAAAACAACCCAACCTTCAAAACGCCCCCCTCAACCTCTCCATAATCCCATGATCACCACTCCCCTCCCCATCCCCATTACCACTTCTCCTGAGCCTCTGCCCACCGACAGACCCCCCATCCAACCCCTCCGACCCCGAAGCAGCAACCTCCCCCTCCAACCTCCTCCTCAAATCCTCATACCGCTCTCTCTCCGCCACACTCCCGGCTCCGCCACCACTCCCAGCATCAGCACCACCTCTCCTCTCCCGTTCACCAACCATCCAAGCCGGGATGCGGAACCCAGATGCTGAAGGCGAGAGCCCGGGGAGCAGTTCTGCGCGCCAGGCGACGCCGATGATCCAGCCTGTTAGCGCGGGGAGGAGGGTGGAGGGGAATTGGGAGAGGGAGAGTTGGAGGGCGATGAGGTAGGTTGTTGATTTGTCGGAGAGGAGGAGGGTTAGGCTTTTGGGTGTTGGTTTTGGGGTGTCGTTTGTGTTGTTGTTGTTACTGGAGGTGGTGGTGGGTGTGCGGGTTGATGTTGTCGTGCCGATGCGGTAACGGAATGTGTGTGGGATTGTGGCGTGGTATTGGGCGAGCAGGGCGAAGATTGTTGCTGTTGGGCCGGAGGGGAGGTAGTCCAGTGTGTAGAGGGAGAGGGGGCGGAGGAGCAGAGTCAGGAGGAGGGGTGGGAGGATGGTTGTGTAGGGGAGGGTGGTGAGGAGGAATGTCTACAAATAATCAGTTAGCCATGTCACTCTTTCCTGTATAAACTTGTCTTTAAATAAACTCACAGCCATCTTCCTCTTCCCCCAAGCCCGCTCCACAACCCGCAAATGATAGACCAGCATCGCGGCGAACAGCGCCTCCGTGGAATTCGCGAACCCGGCAACCTGCCAGACTAGCGCGCGCCAGAATTGCCCGTAAGGGAAGAAGTGTGGTGAGACATGGATGGAGGCTAGGTGTTTGATGTCGAGGATGGAGAGCGCGATTGAGGCGGCGATGGTGTAGACCAGAAATGCTTTGGTGAGCGGGGTGTTGGTGAGCCCGGGGGTGTGCATCTTTGCCGGTGTTTTGTGGTGGTTTTCCGGCTTGTTAGAGGGGTAGAATTGGTTGTGTCATTGATTCGTTGAAGTGGTGAGTGTTGTTGATGATGTGGTGATGGTGGAGTTGGGAAGTTGAGGAGGCCAGATTGTCACGGAAGTCCGGGGAACCTCGGCATGCCGAGTCGATCACTCTGTATTTCCTCTCTCATACTTCAAGGAATACAAAGGTAAACAGCATAATCCGCGACAAATGGTATTTGATATTGTACAAATCTCCTATGCCCAAACGCCAGAATGTCCCCCTGTACTTTTCCTATGCAACACTCATCTATGCAGCCATCGCAGCCATTTGCTCCGACTCCCTCTTCAAGGCTTCATCATACTGCCGAATACCCTCATTCAAAGCTTTGATCGTCGGACCCAGCAGCTGATTCACAACTTTCTCGCCTCCTTCAACCTTGTCCAGGTCGAGTTTCAATTTCCGCCCCGCCTGTTGGTATACCTCGCGCGCATGATTCTTCAAACGGTCGACTTCAACTTGTCGCTCTGCCTCTGCGTCTTTCGCAACGGCCTTGATGCGCTCCAGTGCACGCTGCAATGACTCCTTGAGAGAGGCAACCTCGCCCGCACGATCTGAATCGCCCGACAGGAAAGCTTGCCAGAACTGGTGTAGGAACTCCGTTGACGTCGCGTGTGTCAGTGTCAACCTGTCGTAGAGACCTGGCGAGAGCCCGAAGGTATCAGAGCCGGCGCCCTCGCTCATCTGGTCGCGCCGCTGGCGCACGGCTTTCGATATTTGGGCGAACGCGGCATGTAAGGCAGCGGACGAGCCAACCACGCGCTGGTCGGTTGGCGCATCTTCCATTTCCTCGTCTTCTTCATCCCCCGGGTCCACCAGCTTTTGGAGCGCAGTGGTACCACCAAGCGGAAGGTTTTGCTTGATTTCCGCACATAACTTCTGGAGAATCTCATCCGGGTCTTGCTGTGTTACTGCCCGCTTCTGTTCATCTTCTTGAGCGTGAGAGAAGAAGCGGTTCTGGTCACTGATGTTGAGAGTAATGCGAGATTGCTCCTCGTCGCCACGTAGATCTCGCAACTGCATCTTCTTCCAGGCCTCCTCATTCATCCCAATGGGAGCACTGAGATCGCCATCTGCCGGCGCAACGTTGGCCATGATCTTCTCACTCAGACTGTTCAGCGTCCGGATGATCGGCACCTTGTCCGCACCGGATGGTCGCATGTCCAGGTCAGGCCGGTTTCCACGGCGTTGACTGTGGTGGACCTCATTGCCTGCCAGATCCAGGAAGTGCGGGATATTGGCCTCGCGACTCTTGTTAGCGGTGTCATCCCGAAGATACTTGTCCAACACTGCGTCAGTGGCATCGGCCTCGGAGATACGTTCACCGCGCAGCTTCTTGAACAGCCGACTCTGGAAAAACCGCGACCAGAACTGCTGCTCGCTCAGCTTAGGCACATTCTCATCATACACGCGCTTGACAAGCGGGTGCTGAGTGAAGATGAGCTGAATCTGCTCTTTACTGATATTCAGCCGAGTGACATTGTCCTCAACCCTCGGCTTCAGCGAAGACAGAACGTTATAGGACCCGCGGGTCTGAGCCCGCTCAATCGCATGCGCGCGCAAGAGGTGTAACCGGGTAGACCAGAACTGGGACATGAACTGCGCCGCACTCAAAGTATCCGGTTTCGTGTGTAATGACTCCATAAACATCCGCTGCAATGTAGGATCCGCCTTGAGCAGCGACTGCTGTAGCTCCACGTCGCCCTTGAGCCTGTTATCATCGTCCCACGGGTTCTTGGCCGTCCCCATCGATGAAACCGCATTCGCAATCGCCATCGCCGCCGACATGCCCCCTCCCCCTCCGGGTCCAGGCGTCGGCGTCTGCGACGGCGTCCCTGCCTTCACCGCATTTACCTGGGCACTGAGTGTATCCTTGATAGCATCGGCCTCGGCGCGGGCGCCCGTCCCAGACGTGAACTGGAACACATATGCCTCCGGAGCGGTATTCGGCGGGGCATTCGGGGCCAGAGCGAAGATCTTCAGCATCACTTTCGCACTCGTGGCTGGGGTCTGCTGCAGATCTAGAGTATTGGAAGCGGTTAGCCACTATGAGAGAATCGTACTGCAGGACGAGAAACAGCTGCATACTGGTAATTTGAGAAACCGGGATCGTAAGAGTCGAGACACCGGCAGCAGCCGGGGTCCAGGTGAGCGTCAGCTCATCGTCCGTGAGGCTCAGGATGCCATCTTTCTTCTTGTATGAGGCCGCTCCGCTCGGAGGCGCCATCGTCGCGTGTCTGGACAGCTTCCACTGTCTTGGGCTGCGACAATGTAACCACCCATCGGGATGAGCAGTCTCCCGGGTGTTGGCTGGAGCGGAGAAGGTCCAGTACCTTCGAGGTGTAAGAGCTGCGGAGGAGATGAATGAAGCTGCCCAGAGCCGCAGCTCTTCTGGAACGTGTCACGTGACTAAATGTTCGAGTCTCACTGGCACTGAGCAGAACTCTAGTCATTGAAAATAACACTCTGATATAAAGTTGATTTGAAATGGATTCTACGAAGTAGAATGGAGTGTGCTGAAGATGGCATTTGTACAAAGTATGAGGAGAGTGATGCGAATACGCCTAGCAACGAGAACGCCAAATGCCACAACATGAACGCAAAAACGCTGAAGAGACCCTGAATGCTATGCAAAATCAAAGACCAGACGCGGACCAAGAGCACGAACTCGAAGCCAGGAGCCAAATGCCGAAATTCGTAAGCCATGTATCACGCCGCCATCATGCATAGACCGGATATCATCACTCGTGATCATCAGAAAAAGACAAGCAAACCGCCCTCAAGAATACATGTGCAGATACAGGTAAAATGGAGGGTATTTAATCCAGCAAATATAAAGAGGGGAAAAAGCAAAAAAAGCAAAGCAAAGCTTTCCAGGCAACGCCATGAAGAAAAGCAGAATCATTTTTTGAACATGTAGTGGCCGTAGATGCCGCCGACATCGCCCACGGCCATGGGGATCTTCCGCATGCCCCACCATCTCGCGCCCATCTTCCAGGAGCGAGAGCCGTCGTCAACGGGCTCGTGGGGCATAGAAGCAGGGTCGCGGACGTACCAGCCACGACGACCAAGCTCTCGCACTGTCCAGCCCACAGAGGTGCGGTGGGTTTTAGCGCGCTCACGCAGCGGGTTGATGATCTTGTCGCTGAACTCAATCACTTGCAATGGGTAGCTCTGCTCTGACAGCAGGTGGCAGGTGTTTGTGTTGAAGATCGCTCCAATGGTCATCTGCGGCACCTTGGCCAGGTCGAGGTAGCAGAGGGTGCTGGGAGGTAGGCTTTCCTCGATGCCATGTTCAGTTTGGCGGGACCGGGCGAAGAATGAGTTGACATCCTTCACGGACAGATCTGCAGAGCTCAGGCCCAGCTCCTCCAAATGTTTGGTCAGAGGGACCAGCAGTGGAACGTGGTCAGAGGTGATCTTTGCGCCGCCCAGGTTCAGAGAGCGCAATGTTTCCGGGAGCTTGGGGAGCAGGGCAGTCACGTCCTCCTGCTCCAAGAGACGGAACCGAGTTGGGTCCGTCATAAGGTTCAAGTACACCAAAGAGTCACGGACCGCGGGGTGGGTGGTAAGGAACTCGACCACGGCAGAGCCGCGAAGGCGTGTGCATCGGGAGACACTCAGATGAGTGATGCGAGCGCTCTCGGGAATGAGGAAAAGCGCTGAGTCATTGACCTGCGTGTGGGTCAGGTCGAGATGTGTCAGGTTGATCAGGCGCGACAGTAGGAGATCGAAGATGGCTGGCGGGATAGTGCTGCATTCGTGAAGCGACAGTCGCTTCAGATTGGGCAAGGTCATAGCCAATGGCGGGCCGGCCGTCAAAGCCTCCGTAAAGACCTGTGAGAAGGACTGAGTAGAGCAGCCGCAGAAGTCCACAGCACGCAGGTTCGGCAAATCCATAAACAGCTTCCGAACGACATCCACGCTGAGATCACCCTCTAGATGTTCCTGCAGCAGACATTCCTTGAGGTTTGGAAGCAAATCCAGACACTTCAACAGGGTGCGCGAAGTCAAATTCTGAATCTCGGCGTTCATCTGCTTGGTACGACCCAGACCGACAGAAGTGAAGTGGGAAAAGTCCAGCCGGCGCACCAGTGTGCCGAGGGCCGGGTACTGTGCCATATGATTGAGTGCCTTGGAGAAGATGATGGAGTGCGGGAAGGTCATATTCCTGTACAACACGCTCAAGGTCGCCGCGTGCAACGTGCGCGAGGTGAGGAGACACGAGACCAGGTCGACATTCCGCGGCGTGTAGCCATTGGGCGGCACGTCCAGGGCAAGGTTGGAGATGATTTGGTCTGGGGAACGGGTCAGTACAGCCGCGATGCAAGGTCTCTGCGAACGGCTCTTACCTAGGACTTCCGGCGGGAGTCTTTCCATGGCGGATGTGCCAGGCGTCGGCTGTGGGATCTGCTCCTGTTCCACCACTGCCGGGGCCTTGGGTGGCTTCAGTTCTTTTCCGGAATCCGTGGTCTCCCACGCCCAACCCTTTGCTTGCATGCTCCCGATACCGCGAAGATCGCCATAGCTGCGACTCAGGCTCTTTCCACCCAAGCGAATCTGCTTCCACCCCAAGAACCCACCGCAAGGACAGCAAAAGTCCGGAGTCTGTTGCATCTCCGGGAGTTCTAGCTTGCGCGGCTCCTTTGGGGAGGGAACGTGTTGAGTGTCCACGAACGATTGCGCAATACCTGATAGATCGAATAGACTCAGCCATCCCTCCTCCTCGTCCATACTACTTCTCAATATACATACCGTCAACGTCTTCTTTGATGGAGCCAAAAGATGTGCGCCGGCGGCTGCTCGATCTGGAACCGTCGGGGGTATCGCAAGATGAAGGCGACGAGTCGCGCGAGTGCTGATCAGCACAAGGGGCAGTGGTGAATCGAGGAAGGGATGGCTTCTGGTGCGCAGGGGCAAAAGGAGTAGTAACGGAAGCCATGGCGAGCAGCGGACCCTCTATAAAGGGCCAGGCACGCGGCAGGTCGAGTTTTGGTGTGGTAGTCTCGGGAAGTAGTAGTACCTTGGAGTAGGGTGGAACAGAGATTTCTTTTAATAAAAGAAAAAGAAATTCGGCGAGTCAGAAGGAGCTTCCCCGGATTCCACACAGCAAAAAGAGTTTCCCGGTCAAAATGAGACAGGTAAAATACCAGGGAGGTTAGGGCAAGAAAAATGGTGCAGAGGGGCGGCGGGGAAAGAGAGGAAAGTCGCGAAGCTGTTAGTCACGGAAAAGGACGAGCCGCCGTTGCACGAGTGCTAGTGGAAAAAGTTGCAAAGTAGCTTCGGCCCACCGATCGGAGAGGGCTAGAGAGAGTCAGACGTGGCACAATATGAAGAGGAGAGAAAGTAGAGAAAGAGAAGAGATCATGCGGCGCGTGAGCTGGGGCGGATGGCAAAAACGGTGGCGGAGATGATTATAGATGTTGATGGCGGCCAGCATCGGCTTAGTTTAGCTACCCCTGCAGCCCTGATTTGCTTTTTTTATCTTTTTTTTAACTATGTATATTTTACTATTTTCCGATCTTTGGATGCAAGCGGAAACATGGCGTCATCGGATGTGACGAGGAATGATCTTGCTATCGATCTAGGTACAGAACATAATGCATATTGTCTGCTACCACCTGCTCTGGCAAGAAGATGTCTCCATCGGCACTAAGAATTCTATGCATTCTATGACATAACTTAAACTTCAGATTGGCACTAACACTAGTACCTAGCTAGGTACTAACTACTGTAGTTTCACGGCAATCCGGTTCTTTCAACTGACGCCATTATTAATCCAGCACATCCTCGCCCATCCGATAGGACCATTCTGCATCCAGGTCAGCTGGCTTCAATGTGAAGCAAGTACCCCAGACACTTTGAAGTTGGAGAGTTCTCGTTACCTAACTTCTACCACGATCCATGCACATCCGGTACTTCTGATTGGTCCATCTGGCCGATCATGCGGGGACTGCGGCGCCATTACCTAATGGGATATCACCTGACATGCCAACTGTCAGCCTCTTCTTGTTCCAACTTGGAACTTGCTCTCCCTTTCTTCCTTCCACTCTGGGTCATTGCACTCCACACCGACATTATTGATGCTTTGACCGGTTCTACCAAAGCCAAGTCTGACCCTTCGTCTATTGAAATGGAAACTCTCGGCAGTTGCCCAGCTTGACCCTGCATTCCTCCAGTTCTCGATGTCACAGTGTCTAGATACACCACGGTTGGGATGCGGGCTAGCACTGCATGCTTGAGCATGGTGTGATGCCTGCCACAGAGTTGGCAAAGGCTTGATTCTCACGCGATCGGTCAGCTTGCGCTCGAGATCGAGATGCCAGATGACGTCGTCCGTGTCGTTAATCGTAGGCTTTCTCCATCTTCTCGGAGTATGGTGCAATCGACAACGCAATAGCTGTGCCGAGGAGATTGAGCAATGTGCCAAGTGCTCGCACAAGAAGACCGAGACGATGTTGATCTCGACTCCTTGCTCTACTAACCATCGAACATGTCTGGTCCCAGTATGTCTCGACAAGACAATAGTTCACTCATTTGCAGCCCGCCGAGCCTTGGCCCTGTACTGCGTACTTGTACCCTCCGCCCCTCCATATCGGGAACCTGGAGTTTCATTGGACCACGCCCAATTAAGAATGTTTGAGCCCGCAGGATCGGGCCGGGCTCTGATCGTAGGGAGCAGCTGGCTGGGGTCCGCGTGATCACGGATCAATGTAGGTGTTCAGGACGTACATTGCTTCAAAAGCCAAGACTGCACATATTCAGCGGAAGCGAGGGATGCCAAGTCTGAGGTCATACCTAGCGGAAGGGTCTTAGCATTGCTGGCCTGCTGTGAGGGGCTAGAACACGGTAGCTTGGAGCCGTCTGTATGTGTACACTGTCTCATAGCTCTGCACCGGATATGACTCTGCACTTGATCGATCTCGAGACATGGCCTAGTCTATTATTCTATGACCATCTCTGGCAACGGAAGTGGAATTATAGCATCTGCAGATCTTATCAAGTTCATGAAGATAGTACTGCGTACACCACATCCATCTCTCATCCCTGCCGATGAACAGACAACACTAGCCATCAACACAACGCATACAAACCGAGAGGTATTCTGAAATATGGCTTAAATCGAAGAGATACCATTCATTTCTAGGGCGGTGGTCACCTATCTGAATTCTCGGCCATACCCCATCGATCTAGATGCTGAAACAGACCCTGAACGCTCTAGAAACACCAGCAACACCGGTACGACAGCCCCATCATCACAAACCAGTGGCGTGCAAACACCCCTGACAGCAGACAGACCTCTACAAAAATACAGTTAAACATCCGCCCTTCAAGCTTACCATGAACCCAAACCAAGCCCGAGACAGCCACGGGTAAACTCGACCCGAGACCACACACCAGGGCATCATGCAGGGATTCCCTTCACTGAAACCGGGAATTTGGAACGTGGTCGACGGGATCGCGCATATACACAGTACCCGGTCCCATGTCTCTGGATTCACGACAGCCAGCCGACCTACCCGACGGGAGTAGAGACAGCCAGCGTCTAGTCCAGTCTAGCCATGACTTGGATATCAACTACAGTAGTTACTAGTAGTGCAAAGCGAGGAGAAAAAATAAAACAAAAACACCGTATCTACCCGTGCCACCCGCCAAACCACCAAACACCTTTGCCATACGCAGTACGCCCGGGGGAAATCCATGTTCGCCACCTGCGCAAAAAACCACCGTGCACTCTTCAAGGTTTTTCGTTTCTTTTTTCCCCCTCCCACCCTAGGCAACTATACAGTCCCAAACCAAAATCTCACTGGCCGAAGAAATGTCTTAGCGCCGCTTTAGATCATTCGAATGTTCCATCGAGCTTCTAACTTTTCTTCCCTGCAGCTGCGGCCTTGCCGAGACATACACGTTCTAGATGCGATGCTGATCTGGAAACGAGATTGGGTGTTTATCCTACTTCCTAGGAGAGTAATGAGCTTTGCGGAATTTTCAGTTTTCTGTATCGTGAATACGTAGCAAAGAGGCTGAATTGAGTTTTTGCTCGTTGAGCGTCTTTGCTTCTTCAGTGTGTCACTTGATGCGGGACACGATATAGTTGGCGATAAGGGCGATAAGGAACTAGTCCCGATGCCATCACCATGTCGTCAATGACTCCCTGCAGGAAGCTTCGAGAGCAATTGAGCAATTGTATTCACGGGAATTCGTGGTTAGAAAATTACACTCGAAGGATCTGAGGTACTACTGGATCAACGACATCATGGCAGTTGAAACGGTATTGGTATTGGTATGTTCAGCAGTCAGCTAACTGCTTGCGGACACGCAAAACATGTTCGCGTCATGAGCACAAAAACTGAAAAAAGCAGTCTAGAACAGAGAAGAAACCCGTAAAGAAAAATCGAGAGCATTAATGCCTCCTCAAATTCAACCGTATTCCAAGAATGACATGACAGTGGATATGTGGATATCAGTAGTCCTCAAGCCCGGGGAGCCCCCCAGATTCGACCAGGAAACTAAGGGGGGGGGAGATGCAAGGTTCAAAAGCACGGAAAACAAGTCTAGTAACAAAACGCCAAAAGGAATTCTTTCCAAGCCTCTTCACGCTGGTGGGGGTTCCCATTTGTTTTCTTTTTCGTTCAAGCGTGACAGGGCCGAGGCCCATGATTTCGTGATTTTTTTCGAAGGAGTGTCGTTTACTCAACGGCGGAGGTACCCTCGCCGTGGAGGACGGGGTTGACCTTGGGGTTCCACTTGAGTTTGAACTCCTGGCCGAGCTCCTTGCGGACGGCAGCCTTGACAGCCTCCAGCACGTTGTCGAAGACACCGAAGTTGGCGGGGTTGTTGGGGTCGTTCTCGCCCTCCTTGCCCTGGAAGACACCGGTGCGGACCAGGCAGGTATTCCAGCCGTACATGTTACCGCCGACAATATCGGACTGGGGGTTGTCACCGACCATGTAGATGTTCTGGGGCAGGCGGTTCTCGTTGTGGATCTCCTCCATCCAGGACTTGAGCACCTCGTCGGCGTAGGTGTAGGTGGCACGCTCGGGCTTGCCGTAGACGACACGCTCGAGGTCGACGCCAGTGAGAGCCTTGTACTGGGCCTCAATGGCGATACGGAAGGCACCCTGGGTCAGACGGGGAGGGCCCTTGTGGTCGGTAGGGAAGACCAGATCACCCTGGGAGAAGTAGATGGGGATGCGGCTGGCGACGGGGTCCTTGGCGCGGGTGAGGAGCTTTCCGTCCTCGGCGAGCAGCAGGTCGATGATGATCTGCATGTCGGTGGCGTAGTCGCGGGAGTCGGCGAAGACCAGGATAGCGTCGAACTTCATCTTGGAGAAGTCGCGGGGCTTGGCCTGCTCGCGGTCCTTCTCGGAGAAGCAGCGCCAGGGGGAGACAGTCGGGTCCCAGGCGAGGATATCCTTGGGGTGGACGACGTTCTTGAAGCCGTAGGTCTCGGCCACCTCGCGGACCTTGTAGTCCTCACCACCGCAAACGAGAACGGTCTCGTAGTACTCCGCCAGAGCCTGCATGGGAGTGTGCGACTGGATGAACTGGTCGGTGGAGATGGGGGCCTCCAGGATCTCCGAGAGCTGCTGGCAACGGGCAACCTCGGTCTTACCACCACCGTTGGTGAGCAGGATGTAAGGGATCTTGATGCCCAGCTCGTTGTCGCCGTTGAGCATCTTCAGGGCAGCCTTGGCCTCCTCGATGGGCTCGTTACCGTGTGCCAGCACACCGTCAATGTCGAAGGCAAAGGCCATGTTCTTGGCAGCCGCGACCTTCTCCTTGGACATGTCCTGGACCTGGGAGGCCAGGATGTCCTGGGAGATGGAGGGAGCGCCAGGGCGCTTGACGGAAGACAGGCGGGAGTGGCGGGGCGAGCGAGGAATGGGGAGAGAGGTGCCAAAGGAGTTGCGAGAGCCCCGGCGGTCCTTCATCGAGGGGGACAGGCTCAGGTTGTGCATAAATTGAGCGGCATCGCTAATGGAGCTGCGGGTGGCGGGGATCTCAACAGTGTTGCCGCCATCAGCGGGGATAGCCAGGCCACCACGGGTATCACGGGGAGAACGAGGGTTCTGGGCATCACTCGGGCGAGGGTCCCGAGGAGCAGCCTCGACACCAAAGTCAGCATCGTCGAAGCGAGGCATGATGTAAGAAGGTAGGTGATAAGAGAGAAAAGATCGAGAGATAGGTGGTTATCGTCTGTACAAGAGAGTCACCGGCAAGGTAGACCAGGACCCAATGGACGATAGAAGTAGAGGAGAGGAATGGAGAATGGAAAGAGGATAGAAGATGATAAGAAACTTAAGGGGAGACAGAGAGGGTAGTGGCGTATATATACAAGGGCTCTCTGATACCGGACTCAATTCGGGCAAACGAAAAAATCAAAAATCAAAAAAAATTTCAAAGAGAGACCTTTGCTCTGCACAATTACGGGGAGTGCTCCACTCACCGGGTATCATCATTCCTAGGAATTATCGTCATCATTTAGCAAGAGGATCACCACTTGGTTGTTGTATGGGTGGACCGTGGTGGTTGAATGTGAGTCCACTGGTGCAAAAGGGAGGCAGCGTACTGGGTACCTGCGTCATTGCAGGACCATCCACTGTTCAGCCATGTATCAGATACCTCCCATACAGTCCGTTCTCCGTAGAAGACTGCTTCCGACGGCCGACACGAAACAGTGTCATTGGCCAGTGAGGCCATCGGTGTGAAGCAGCACCAGGCGCCGAGTGGGCAGGAAGAGGGTCCATTTGGGTCCATTTTGGTGGCATTTGAGGGCGGTGAGACCAATTATTGGCCCAAAAGGCAGTTCGCCCGTGGAACCGGCATGAGATCGATGGAGCCGATGACGATCGGGCGGGTCAAGCACTCAGCACCGTTTCGGCGTGATGTCATGGTGGGTCTGGTAATTTACACGGTAATTTTGGGGTTGTTGGTTCTCACGGTTGCTTGCAGTAGAGTGCTAGGATGCCCGAGACATTGTCCTGACTCCTGCAGGGCACATGTTGATCGACACGGGGATGTGCATGGGGGTAAAATAGTTAGTAGAATAAATGAGGCGGGAGAAGGGAAGGATAAAAGGGGCATCCAAACCGGACACGTCTAAGAAGTACCCCTCCATAACCCCACTCCCTGAGGGCATCAACATCGTCATCGCTACTCCTTCCGTTCCCCCACTCCCCTCCGTGACTACTGACCACTGTCCTACTTAGCTATATTATTTTCCCTCTTCTTCCCTCTACACACCATCTCTATACCACCAAGTGAGTCACCATGTCCAACGGAAAGACCTTCACTTTGAGCAACGGGGTCAAGATCCCTGCGGTTGGCTTCGGCACCTTTGCCAGCGAGGGCTCCAAGGGCGAGACCTACAATGCGGTCATGTGTGCCCTGAAGACTGGCTACCGACACCTCGACTGTGCCTGGTTCTACCTGAACGAGGATGAGGTGGGTGACGCTATCCAGGACTTCCTCAAGGAGACCCCCTCCGTCAAGCGCGAGGACATCTTCGTCTGCACCAAGGTGTGGAACCACCTGCACCGCTACGAGGACGTCCTCTGGTCAATTGATGACTCCCTCAAGCGACTGAAGCTTGACTACGTCGACCTCTTCCTGGTCCACTGGCCCATTGCTGCCGAGAAGGACGGCCAGGACAAGCCTCTGCTTGGCCCCGATGGCAAGGTAAGCATTGAGACACGTGCCATAAGAAAGAACCCAAACTAATCAACCACAGTACGTGATCCTCAAGGACCTGACCGAGAACCCCGAGCCCACATGGCGCGCAATGGAGAAGCTGTACGAGGACGGCAAGGCCAGGGCCATCGGTGTCTCCAACTGGACCATCCCGCAGCTGGAGCAGATGGCCAAGTTCGCCAAGGTGATGCCGCACGTCAACCAGATTGAGATCCACCCCTTCCTGCCCAACACCGAGCTGGTCAACTACTGCTTCTCCAAGAACATCATGCCGGAGGCGTACTCGCCGCTGGGCTCGCAGAACCAAGTGCCCACCACCGGCGAGCGGGTCAGCGAGAACAAGACCCTGAACGAGATTGCCGAGAAGGGCGGCAACACCCTGGCCCAGGTGCTGATTGCCTGGGGTCTGCGCCGGGGCTACGTCGTGCTCCCCAAGAGCTCCAACCCCAAGCGCATCCAGTCCAACTTCCAGAGCATCGAGCTGAGCGATGCTGAGTTTGAGGCGGTGAACAAGGTCGCTGAGGGCCGTCACTTCCGCTTCGTCAACATGAAGGATACCTTTGGCTACGATGTGTGGCCCGAGGAGACTGCCAAGAACCTGTCTGCTTAAAAGTTCGTGAAGACGATATGATACCATGACTGGGTGGTGGTTGGATGTAACGTGAATAGATGAATGGATATAGTCTCCGTATAACCTCTTCATCCACGATGTAGAAATACCCAGATACTGTTGCGGTGCCGACTTTAAACTGGTCCATCCTACCTCTATCCATCTACTAGGATCTACTCCTTCAACAGCAGTCTCACCTCACCGACTACAGTCTTCCATACCCCGCCAGATCCACGACCAAATACATCCAAATACATAGTCCCATCCTCCCGTCCCATAAATGAGATTCCAACCAAAAATCCAAAGATCATCTTGCTCCAACCAAATCCACAAAGCAGATACCAGCCTGGTACAAAGCCGTAATTTGAAAATCGCGCGATTGGCCTAGGTAAGTGCCCATGCACAAGGTAGAAAGGGGAAGTACAGCAGAACCCCTATCCCTAGGGCAGATAATAATAATCAACAACAAACCCAGCCAATAACAGATCAAGGGACATATCCCACCATAGAACAGATCTAGAAAAGCAGAGGCGAAAACGCGGCAATAAAAAAAAATCTGATTTCAACGAGGTTACACCGTCCACAGCCACCCAGCTATCCCATTATCATTCCCATTATGCAATGCGAATAAAACTCTTTCTCGCTAGTCGTTCTTCTGAGTGTATACGGGAAAAAGGAGCAGAGTGCTCCGAATCCGCCGTGGTAATCTGCAGCGCGATGTCATCCCGCGTGTGGCTCGGAGTGTCCCTGCGCCACTGAGGGCTGGCTCCACCGGGCTTAGCGTACACACTAACCCTAACAGGGATAAAGTGCTCAGTCAGCATGTCGGGGGATTTCGGGGATGCCTTAGGTGCCTGAGATGCCGGTGGGCACTGGCCAGATCCGGGACCTGGGCGTGCAACACCGAGAGGCCGAATGGGGAAGGGGCGGGCCGAGTGGTTATTTGGTGATTTGTTTGGTGGTTGATGAGTGGTGGCTTGGTTTTGAGATATGAGAGTTGTGGTTACTTGGCGTTGATTGACTGGTGGTGGTGGTGGTGTAGGGTTCGATGATTATCCCTAGGTATCTGCTCTGTGAACGCTTTGACATGTGCGCTGGTACTCAGTACTTCCTGGCCCATATCCCACCAATATCAGACCCAGGTACCCGCTACCACTACCCTGGACTCCACTCCATTGAAGACGGTGCACTGATATACTCCAGAGGTACTCCTAGGTGCCAGTGATTGGCGTATGCATCTCCACGTCGTGCTTGCGGCGTGGGTGACGAGATTACCTGGTGGTCCTTTAATGCCTCAAATTGCTCTGTTCGGGCGTGCGGTGGTTACAGATGTCCATCAGAAGTGGTCAGTATGTGTATTTCAGTGTTGGATTTCCCGTGTTCTCGGATCGGAGGCCTTTGGCTCCCGTGCTTTTGATTGTTGACCGGGTTTGCGTGTCGGGATGAGACCGAGACTTGCCGATTGGAATTAGTGGTAGAATGACATGGTGATACATGCGTAAGTACTAAGTGGTAAGTGGTGGTAAATGAGGTGGAGGGGTAGTTTGATGGCGGGGTGAATTGTTTGTTGACTTCCCCGCGGAGAGTCAGTAGTCAAGACACATGCTGGAGTCGTCGGCCCATAGTTGTTCACTCACTTGTCAGACTCATATTGGATGCTCGGCTTAGCCAAGAACAAGAACAAGAACAAGAACAAGAACAAGCTTGTCTTCACTATGTCCTGGCATCTCGGATGACTTTCCACAAACAATGTCCCAAGGGAGTATCTTGACCCGGGAATACCCCGCAAGGTTGGACACGGCAGGTGTACCACGAGGAAGATCCTGATCAGTGATCAGATACGCGAGATGTATCAAGGCCGGGGTGCATGGCGGCACAGACGTCATCTCGCAGTGATGTACTTTGAAAAATCCAAGACCATCGAGATAATAGTTGCATTATCAGAGCAAAGTATCAACAAGAACAAGCCAATTGGTATCTTGAAACACAGAAAAAACCAGAAAACTCCCTGAATCATCGAGTATACGCTTGCATCAGAACCCAACCCCACGTCAATGCTGTCTTTCACCAGTGCATCATGATCTCGCTCGAACCCGACGAGGCATAGGTGTGCAGCCCGCACTGGCCTGGATCACACTCTTCCGCTTAGTCCCCTCAGAACTGCCCGCGGTAGCCGCACTGCGAGTCGGAATCCCACTCACGAATGATTGCTCGCTCCTGGAGGAGGGCGCGGGAAGCAGCGACGAACTGGGGGACTTGGGAATCAGCTTCCGGCGGCCTTTAGTGGGTGTTGATGGCCCTGCAGCTGCAGTCGCAGCCACCATTGGTGCCGAGGTAGCGGGAGGCTTGCTGATGCGCCCGCTGCCGGTCTTGACAGGCGTGCCCGATACCCCAGTTGTCGAATCACCCAGACGCCGCACCCGTCGTGATCGTGGGGTTGCAGTAGTAGTAGAAGAAGTAGACGACACACCAGTTGATGTGCTCGAGCCACCCTCGGGATCTGCTCCCTTCTGCAGCATTTGGCTGCGACTGCTGCGTGTACTGCTACTGACGGCTGCTTTCTTCTCTGGCCGCTTCGTTCCAGACCGCGTGCTCGAGGCATGGTCGACGTCACTCTTCTTGCTGGCACCCTCCCCGATCTCAAGCTCGTCTGGGGTTAGGCTCTCATCGTCCTCATACTCCACAAGACGCTCTTCCTTCCACGAAACATGTTTCTGCACCGCGGCAGATCGGCGATTGCTGGCACTCTGATAATCCAATTGCTCTGGCTTGTCGATTGGGTTCTCGCTTCCCTGCTCGGCCATGGCTTGCAGGGCATACTTGGGGAACACCGAGTTACCCCGGTTCTTTCGAGTGTTGCGCTTGGTAGCCAAGGCCAGTTCCTGGGCCTCGGTCCGCTGTAGAAAAACAAACTCGGTCCCCTTGGCCCGACGCAGTGAGATGGTGTTGCGCACGGCAGGTGCATCGGCGGGTGGCGCTTTGACGCGGGTGCTTCGTCGACATGCAGGGCTGGCTGGAGCCGGTTCGTCATCTTGTAGGTCCTTGCTGGGAAGGTCCTCTTGCGCTTCGTCCTCAGGAAGGCTCTCGCCCTTGGAAGGCGAGGCTTGAATCTTGACCGGGGACGACGAATTGGTGTTCAATTCCTCCAGGACTCGACGTGACCGCGGCGTCGAGCCCTCCTCCGGGGATTCTTCAGGGCTGAGAGAGTTCTCAGCCGCATCCGCAGATTGGGAGTTTGTGAGCGCCGCCTTAGCTGCACGCTTGGCCTTTGCCCTCGACAGGAAATCATTCAGCAGCTCGGCATCCTCCCCATCGAGTGAGCTTCGTAGTGCTGACCGCACCAATTTCCCTTCTTGCTCGTGCGTCAACTCATGCACTGCTGTCGTAGTACTGTTGATCTCGTCGGATGCTGCACTGTCGATCATTGCGCATTGTTCTTGGTCTGTTGGCCTAGACTCGCTAATCTCTACACCCTTTGCGTCAGAGATCGGCGAGTTCAGGCTGTCGATAGACATGGCATCATGGACTGTGGCCATCTTTGCGGGGTTCCGTAGGTTGCCGATCGGCGTGGGCGAGCCAGTCGACATCAGTTCTTTCTTGGTGTCGTCGAGATCATGGAGTATATCGTTTTCGCCAGCCTCCTTGGAGGGTCCAACAGACTGGCTTGCAGAATCCTTGTCTGTGTTCTGCAAATTCTCGTCGTAAATATCGAAGGGCGCATCAGGCAATTTCCCTGCAACCACTGTTAGTTCCGGACAAAACTCCCGTGCCGTTATCACGCAAAGCCGTCCTCACGCAAAACTTACGTCGTTTCCGAGCTGCCTCTGACTCCCACTTGGTCTCAAGAAATGAGCGGCCAGATTCCTGTGCCTGGATACGATCCTCTGACTCTCCAGAACCAACACACAAACGCTTCACTCCGCGCACATATGCGGCATCCTTGGATGTATTGATGGCGGTCTGGAACGCGTCGTTCTCGAACCCGCCTGTCTGGAGCGTCTTCATAGTGGAGAAAGGCGCCTGAATGCGCTTCCACAACTTCTTTGGCTTCTGTCCGGGTCCGGCTCGGAAGGGTGTTGATGGTTTGCGTTCCCACAGACGGGGCAACGCTCGGAGGGCTTTGATAGGAGTGAAGCGGAAGGAGTTTTCCTGTTCAGGGTCGGCGATGCCACTGTAACATTCAAACACATGCGATTAGTAACTTGGAGATGCTGGATTTAAGAATGTCGCGTCCATATGGGTGGTCAGTCCCTTCTCGGGAGTGAGACAAGGAGAACGATCAACAGCCCCTGGCCCAGGAGGGCGAACATCCAATACAGTTTTCCAGAAACAAGAAGAAAGTAGATACAGAAACGAACTGCAATAGCAAAGGAAAAGACGACCCACCATGGTTGTGCCTGCGGCAGGGCAGGGTCGTTGTTCATTGTTTTTGACGCGTGGAATGTGTCAAACGGTTCGGAATCTGGCGATGAACAGTCGACCTGGCGTACTGGATATTTCGATGTATATCTGTGTTTTCAGTCGACGAGCCCTCGAGAAGTAACTCTCGAATCTCGATCACCCGTAGTTGATGCGACAATAACGATGCAGCGATGAAGTTGTTGAAGCCGTTGGATTTGCTTTGGCGGCCGCACAGACTCAACTTCGTTGCCCCGTCAACCACCGCATGGCCTCCACCGACTGTTCATCAGTCAGTCGACTGACAATCTTTCTTTTGATGATGACTTGCCCTCATCTACTGGACTCTTCAACTTGTGAAGACAGAGAGTCATGGCAAGAATGCGCGCATGACGAGGTTGTTGTTCTTTGAGGCTGGCCTTGGACTTTTGCACCTCCAACCCAAAGACCAGGAACCAGCTGACTACTTCGCAGTGACAGAGATGAGCATGCAAATGCTGTGCGTCGCGACAACATAGCGTCTCGATTTTGAGCAGCGAATTGATGACGGGGTCTATCAAATACCGAGATCAACCCCAACGATCAGCGATATGTACCAAAGTCCCCGGAAAGGAAACGAAAGATCGAAGGCAGAAGTTTCATTGTCATCCAACAAGAGCAACAACGCTTGGAAAGACCCGACTGGAAGCACAGAGTAGACGTCGTCAGATTGGTTCATCGCTCCTCGACATTGCACAGGTATGGATTACTCTAACTTCCCGAATAGGCAAGACCTGAGCATCTCCAGGGCTCACATCTAGTTAGCTCCTTCTTGAGTCACTGCAACCCTGCATCGGGGATACAAGCAGATACCCAAAACTTGGCAAACTGGTGGCGAGTGTAGATATATGAAAGAATGCCCTGAGTCCCGCGCCGGATATAGAAGGAGGAGGAATGCAACAAAGGCTATTGGGGACCTATTTCGCCCTCGGTCATGCATACAGTTCTCAAGCGCATGGTCATTTCATCGAAGATGAAACAGCCGCCATGAAGACGACAAAGACCATCGAGTCATTTCTATAGATAGCCGTGAGATCGGGGTATGCGGCACTGCAGGGAGACAAAGGACGCTTTGAAGTAAGATGATGCCCCGAGAGTAGCGCTTCTTTGTTGATGACAGTGCAAAAAGAGTATTTCCATCCAGTCATCCTTCTTGGTCTTTGACACTCTGCATAGACCCTGGCATATGTCATGTGCTGGGAACTGCCCTCCATGCTGTAAATAGCACTTCTTGTTTCATACCCTCCCTGTCTACATCGACATACTCGGCATCCTGAGTTCCATCGCATTGAACATGAAATACTCCCATCAATCTTTATAAAGATGAAAGATCCTCGTCGAGAAATACTCATGAATCAAGTGGGTCTCCATTCAACGCAAGATGGGCCTTTTCAATCTTCACTTTGTCGCCCTCTGCGGGCTCCTGTTGATCACCTCAACATCTGCAACGCTCTCCCCCGACCGCAATGGTATCTGCTACACCTACACCATCCAGGGTGACGATACCTGCGAGAGCATTGCAGCGGCACACGGTATGACCGTTGCCGACATTGAGAAGTACAACACCAACACCTTCGCCTGGTACGGCTGCAAGGCCAGATGGTACCAGGGCAACTTCATCTGTCTCAGTTCTGGCAAACCTCCTATGCCAGTTGCCCTTCCACAAGCTACCTGTGGTCCTCAGGTACCCGGAACTACTCGACCTGGCAGCTGGTCTGAACTTGCCGGGCTGAACCCATGCCCATCGTCTGAATGCGTAAGAGCTATCAAGAACCTACTTCAGGATGAAACTGACAACGCGTATAGTGTACCATATGGGGAGGGTGCGTCACTGGACCAGACTGCACCGTACCCGAGCTCTGCATAGACAATTGCGAGGCAGGGGCATCTGGCACAGCTTCAGCCCCAAGCTCGACGAAGAGTTCGAAGACTTCATCGCAAACATCAACCAAGACAACCAAGACCGCAGCAACCACTTTGTCCACATCAACCAAGAAAGCCACAACAGAAACGGTCACGCACGTCGAAGCCACGACCAAAACCAAGGTCGTCAGCAAGACCTCAACTGTGGCTCCCCCAACTCCAACTCCAACATGGAGTCTGACCATGTACAACGACATCAACTGCGAAGGAGATTACTACGTCATCGAGGGCACCCCATCCGCGGGCTCTGGTTGCATCAGCATTCAGAACGGCCACCTCAGCACTTCTTCCAATGACGACCTGTGGTGCCGGTACTACACGGACGGAGGGTTCAATTCGACTCCGTGTGATGATGGGGCCGTGTTTGAGGTCCAGTCGTATTATTTGCACGGCGGCACTTGTTTGGGATATGAGCATGATTGTGGGGATTCGACGCCGGGCGGGGAGAGCATGAGTTTTAGTGATCCGGGCCCACAATGTGTTATGATTTCTCCAGGGGCTTGGGGGGTGGCTATTGAGATCCGTTCTCTTCGATGCACGGCGACCTCGTGAGGTTGGGTGGGACGCGAGATTGCATTATGTTTATCTTCGTTCAACGACAGTGATGATACCAAGCAGAATGAAGTTATCCGAAGCTTAAACTTCAGGCCGCGAACTCCGACCCTCCTTTGGAGTGCGCTTCGCTTCAAGATTCGGCGTCACTATGTTGGTTTCTTGACCAAGTATCACTGGGTTTGATGAAAGCCGTAGATACCGGCTCCAGGGGCAATCCAACCTCGCTGTCTAGGTTGCGAGAGGAGATCGAAAGCTTCATAGAACCAAGGTCCCATAATGAAGGTAAAGAAGCACCCGAGTCTCATTACTATCTCTGCATACAAAACGGATGCTCCCATCGTTCATGATGTTATCCTTCCTTAAAGGTCAGCAAGATCTATCATACAAGCCCAACTATAGCCATACCAGCAAGAGCAACCAGAATGTAGGTGTCGAGGTTCATGTCATATCTCATGAGTCATATCGTATGTCGCTGCAAAAGGTCTCTGCAAGGACTGTGTATCCTCACATCACAGCACTTGCTCGTTCAAGTCGCGCTCATCGAACGGGTCCCCAAATTCATCTATCAACCAGTCAGTCAGTTCGGACCCAAACAATGACTGAACATCATCACATACGCAAATTGAACTCCTTATCAATCACATGCTCCATCGCCCGTTGATACTCGTCCTGGGCACGCTTGCTCTTCCACGCGGCAACGGGCTGTTCTGATCCCTGACCTGCTGTCTGTCCAACTTCCAGCGCTGCCCCCTTGAAGTCATTGGCTGCGGAGATGGCGGGTATTTGTTGAGGCTGGGATCCTGGCGGGGAGAGCTCAGAAGCAGCGGCGGCGTGGGCATGATGAGTTGGAGTGCGGGCGCCGTTGCCTGTGCCATCGGCATCTGTGTGGGCGGAGCCAGCAGAAGAAGCCATCTCGGAGTCACCGTCAGGGTCGCGAGAATCTGTTGGGGAGTGGTTAACAGAATGAACAGCGGAGAGGTGGAGGTGTGTAGCGGGCAAGCTATGGAGCTAGGAAGTGATACGAACTCCGCTAAGCTTATAGCAGCGGACACTCAAAGCTCGTAGACCCGTGGAGCACACTTACCCATAGCCACGGTGATTGTAAACGATGTGTTCAGTTGGAGAGCTGTGCAGATCTGAATCGATCGTGTCGAATGAGGCTGGGCCGAGCGGAGATCGAATCGGACCAGGCGGTGGCCGCCCTCTTGGGCGTTTACACGGTGGATTTTTCTTTTTCTCCCTGCAGCGCTTCCTCTTTACACAGTGGACATATTGCAAAGCCTTGCTTTTCATTTGATTGCGCTTCTTCCTGCGATTTGATCTTTGCCTTTCTTTCCCCTACAATTGCGACCTCTCCTGGGCCATGAGCGCAAAGCCTGAAGTTCCCGATGCATGGGATGACGACTGGGAATCCCAAGCCGATGTATGTGATATCGGGAAATATCGAGCATATACCAGCTCGCTGCTTGTTACTTCTGGTCCACGAGCGATGTGCTAATTGAAGACTACACAGAAACTAGAGACCCAGCCTACCCCACCGCCAGAGAAGAAAGTCTCCTCAAAGGTCACAAAAGCCCAGCGCAGAGCACAGCAGGCAGAGTTCAATCGTCAATTATGGGCCGAGGCGTATGTTATTTAGCTAGCGATTGCAGTCCCGGAGTGTTCGACTGACTTGAAACCCACGCAGCGAAGCACCGCAGACATTCCATTTCATCGAAGCGCGCTCTGATGTACCACTGAAACAGGACATCAAACCAGCTGTCACACTTCTCAGTCGGAGGCCACAAATCGCCACACGTCCATCTTCTTCTGCTACGGGGGTCGAGGGTGCAACGGCCGGAGTTGGACAATTAGGGCTGGACGGCGAAGACTACGATTCAGACGACGAGTCTAATAAGCCTCCAGAGCCGACGCCAGAGGAACGACAAGCCATCGCACTCAAGAACCTGGAAGAAAAGCAGCGCAAGTACGAAGAGGTCCGAGAAAGGCTTTTTGGCAGTCCCTCTGCAACTACATCTGGAAACTCATCTCCAGGAAGTACGACCCCTCCTCGACAGAACCAGTCGAACGAGGCTAGAGGAAAGGGTAAGGGCCGTGGAGGCCGAGACTATCGCGAGAAGCGAGATTCATCTACAGCCTCGAACAAATCGCGACATCTCTATGATCCTTCTAGCCCTGCCAAATCGAGTACACCGCCACATCTACAAAAGCGAGAGCGCCAGCAGGGAGACCGAAGCGACACAGAGAAGCAATTTGCGCCGCAGCAGCCATCTCGCAATCCGCGAGGACCTGATGCAAGTGGTCGAGGGGGTTTCAGACTTGGCAATCGAGGCGCACGAGCAAGCTAAGGTACATGGCACCGGTTCATCATCATCCCGCCCATGTTCAACCCCGCAGAGGGGTTTGGGCATGGGCACCAACCATCCTTCCTGCATCCAATTCGGCATTTATGGGAGGCCGCGTCCCGAATTGATCGCATTAGCAACCTGGGACGTGTTCGGGCGATTCTCTGTCAAGGTCCAGTCAGCACCAGGCAGTTTGAGATGGATCCGGACCACTCACGGGCATATCGCTCGTAGCTGTCGAGGTAGAGCTCATCCGTGCTGGTTGTTGCTCGGACATGCTCATTGGAGTCGATGGCATTCACCCAGGAGGCAAATCTCGAGCCCTCCTCGGCATCGGGCCAGCCTCGGTAGGGCTTCAATACCCGACGGAGTCGCAGGACCCACGGAGCAGCTTGGACATCTACGAATGACATCTGCGATCCCATGAAGAATGGTCCGCGAGGATGTGCCGCTGCAACCAGCTGGTCGAGGGCATTGCTCAGCTCCTGTGCATTGGCGATCTGTTTCTGCTGATCCTGCTCTTGCAGGACTCGGTAGAAGTTCGGCACAATATTGCGGTTTACCTAGCACCTCGTCAGCATGAGTATGTATCAGACGAAAAGGAGCTTGCTTACATGGTCTGCCCAGAGTCGACAATGGGCTCGCAGTTTCGCGTCGGCAGGAAGCAGCGCTGGGCCAAGCTTCGCATCTTCGAGCTATTGGAAAATTAGCTAGGTCGAGGGAGCTGTTGGCAAGGTCCTCACATATTCCATGAGTACCGTGCTCTCGTAGCAACCCCAATCATCATGTCGCAGCGCTGGTACAAGCCCGCGTGGATTCACTTCCAACAGAGATTGCGGCTTTGCATATGGATCTACTTCGATGTACTGGTAGGGGATGCCTTTCAATTCAAGTGCGATCCATACGCGCTGCACAAAGGGGCTTCGAAACCGGTTGTCAGCGAGTTATCAATACAAGCGTTATTAATTGGTGCATGTCTCACCAGAAACAGCTGCCATACAGCTTGAGGTTGTTCTCAGCCGAGTGGTTGAGTGCTGTAGCGGCGGCCAGGCCTGTCGCTTTGGTGTGGTATGATTTCTGTGCTTGACTTCCGTCGGCCATGGCTCGATACTGCGAGAAATATTAGACCCAGTTCTCAAATTGAGATCCAATCGATAGATTTCTGTTGAAATGAGAGATGCAGGGTGTGACAAGAGGAAGTGATGTTGACTGTGACGTAGCCAAGTCGCTTTGCGGGGATCCGCCCAACCGACTCCAAATACTTCACATCAACGAAACAACCAACTAAACAAGAAGCCAAACGTACAGCTGCTCTTTTTCTCTCCTTTTCCTCTTTCAAGATGTGACGCTGAACACTGTTCTTCTTAACCCGATCACTATCCTCGAGAGTATGCCGATGCCCCCCTCCCACGCCCTCATTCTTCCCATTAGCCCCATTACCATTCACCCGCTGAATCGTGAAATACCTATCCCCATTGGCGCCAGGATGATCATCCGGTAGGCTCGACCCCGGTGCAAGCACACCGAAAGGCTGGGTCCCTTGAACGGGCAACAGTGTATGGACACCCGGCAACAGCTCGGCCGGTAAGGTCTCAAACCCACCAGACGTATCCACGATCCCGGCGCCGGGGAAGTACTCTGTAATTTTGATCTTGACGTCGCAGAGATCTCGTTCTCTGGCGGTGCGCTTGCGCTTTTTCTTGTTCGGGTCGTCGGATTTGGGGGTTCCGGGTGGTCGGCCTTTGAGTCGGCAGTCCCAGTAGTGGGATACGAAGGGTCTGCGCTTGTATCGTTGGGTAGAGCGATGGGAGTAGACGTTGTCGACGTGGGGGAAGTAGGTTTGGAATCTATGCAATAGCAAGAATGAAGCTTGTCAGTCATGAATTGTGCCTCGCTGTCAGTTCGAGCAGAGACAACATACTGCTCTTCACTCATAGTGATCACCTCATCCACATTAAATAACCTCTCTCTCCAATACTCCAGGTCAGGTGGATTGGGAACCAGCTTCATTCCTTGCAATTGACCCGCAAAACTCGTCGACGTCGTAGCATCACCAGCTAACCCGTCAAAACTGGGCTGCTGGAACGACTGCTCCGCCGACTGTAACAGCGGTATCCCATCGCTCGGAGCATGCTGCACATTTCCTTCTAAAGCTATCGCATGCTGCGCCTGTGTCGCATTCTGGAGAGGCTGTTGTGTTCCGACATTGTCGATCGCCCGGAAAGACGTGAACAGAGGTCCTGTGTTGAAGGAGCCTACTTGGCCTGTTAGAGAGGGCGCTTCGTCGACGATGCCGATTGTCGAAGCTAGAGGACGAGAAGAGGATGTTTGCGACAGGCTGGGATCCATGTGTGGGGATGGCGCGCTGCCTTTGCGGTGCTGCTTTTGGCGGTGCGGAGAAAGAAGGGGCGGGCTGGTTGAAGCGGCGTGGTTTATCCCGCCGATTCGGGTCTTCGCTGGGTCCAATCTCACCCACGACACTCCTCTGTTCATTCTACATCGGCATAGATTTGGCCTGGTTTGAAAGTATGTGCTGATTATGCTCTTTTCACAATGAAAATGACGTTTCAATTTCGTTAACAATGAGATCGATCCATGTCACCAGATGCTCAAAAGACAGTTGATTGTGCCCGATCTCCCTATCAAGTCGATGCCATTACTCCAGACACCCCAAGCCCAAGACATGCAACGTTGATTCCACCGCTAGGTCACCAGTCTAGAGTTGCTTCTTACCCGCATGTTTCTTAGCCGCCTCCGAGTTGGCAAACGGAAACCCGGTCATCCTCTTATCCGCGCCAGTCCTTCGACTGATCTTGCCATCGCCACTAGCAAAAAGCACACACCACAGTCCAATAGCCGCAAGGGCGGAGTGCGCTGCAACGGCGACAACAAACATGCCCTGACCCTGAGTGACGTACCGGGTATATGCGTAGAAGGCAGCAACGCTGTGGAATACAGACGTGATGACCAGAGTCGGCAGGGCATAAGGTGCCTTGGGGTCCGAATCTTCTGTCGTAACGGGCTCGGCGAGAGTGGCCGTCAGAGGGATTGAGCCCGTGAGCATGGCAGTCAGGACTGCTATGGTTAGGAAGCTGAAGCCGAGGCACCGAGCGAAGTACACTTCGATGGCTTTGGTACGGATCCAGATGTTAGTATAGAGCTTTGAAACTGGGAGAGGAGGGTGGTAGAACGAACAGGACGCAGGTCGGGTCTCATCATGGAGCATCGTCACTACCATGCTTGGGCCACCAATCAAGGCCAGGCTCTGCAGGGACAACCATGCGGCTGTAGAGTATGTGTACGCACGGAAGACCTTTGCGTTCAAGTGTCAGCTCTGTCACTCTTAACCGAGCCATGCCGCCCCCACGAGCAGTAGCTCGTTCGGAGCTATGCTTGGTAGCTTACATCCATGTTTTCTCGCTGTCAAAATCAAGCGGGTTGCAATAGGTTTGAGGCCAAAGCAGGACAAGTTGTGTTTCTAGTTGAACAGTTGAATGGTTGAGGTAATGTCGAGCTTGTGTCCTGGCAGACTACGAAGCTATACATCACCTTGCGCAGGTGACGTCATTTGAGAATTGTGTCTGCAGCAAAACGATCTTATCAGTTAAGATTGAGTCCCTTTGGTAGAAACCAGGACAGTAAAAAGTAAAATGAATTCCTTGTAGACATTTGTATTCTTGATGCGATGAATGTTAAAAGACGCCTGTAAACCACCAACTCCGATTCCAAGAATGACAACTCCGCATAAGGAATTCTAATCTCCCTCACTGGTTGATGCTGGAAGCCCGCAAGTATCTTGTGAAACTGTTATCCTGGTCTGATGGAGCACTCTGAGAGCCCGCGAGAGCCTGCTTGTATCGTGCTGAAAGGCCTTCATCGTCGCCGGCGCTAGGACCCGCGTAGTCCTCATCGCTGTCATCCTCGCCATCAGCCAGACCTCGTTTGATGATCTCCTCTTCTTCGTCTTCGGCTTCGCTGACAGTCTCGGGCCCAGGCTCTGGACCCTTACGCTCTCTGCGGCCCGATGAAGAGACGCTCATATCCTTCATGAGCTTGCCCAGCTCCAACTCCCGCTGAGAGGCCTTGGTCTCTTCCCGTTCCTTCTTCTTGCGCTCAAGCTCAGGCTTGTAGTCGCGTTCGAACTCTTGCCGCTTCTCCTCGACTGCTGCAAAGAAGTCATCGACGCCATCGCCGGTCATGGAGCTAACCCCCACTACACTCAAGTGCCGATAGAACTCCTCCAACATCAAGCTCATGCTGTTCAAGAGCGATCCCATGTAACCGCTACCAGCACCGAAGCCACCGACACCGCCCTCAGAGCCAAATGCGCCAGCTTCCTCTTCCTCACGCAGAGCTTGCTGGAATTTGTCAAAGTCGGTCATCCATTCCTTGGCGAACTCGGCGTCTTGAACATCGGTCTTGTTGAAGACCAAGATCATTGGAAGCTTGGTTTTGTAGAGAATACTGCATGCGTACAGCATATTGCTCATAAACGTGCTGGTCGAACTTGCCCGCGGGGTATCGATGATGTATGCAATCACAGTCGGAAAAGATGACGCGAGGGTCTCAAGCAGGATGCTGCCCGATGCACTCCATACAAAAACCTCGATCTGACCCGGCGTGTCCACCAGAATATGTTCGATGGGTTTTGCGCTTGGCTTGCTGGGGTCCGGAGTAGTGCGCTTTTCCAGAAGTGCGATGATCTGATCGACTTTTGTGGCGAAGAGATTTAGAGATGTCAAGATACCGCCGTTCGGTCCCAGATTGTACTGCCGCATCACCTCTTTATAGTTGATCGAATCGCGAATGTCGATGTTGCTATCAAAAGGCACGGAGTGCACGGCGGGGTCGAGGTTCATCACGTAGGGGATTTTCTTCTCCGAATGAAGGTAGGAGTTGATTCTTTGCATAAAAGTTGTCTTCCCAGAGCCTGTGCGAGACGAATGTGAGTTGTCCAGTGTTCAGAAATTGTGCCGAGTATCTCGAGAGACGAGATGATCGCCTTACCTGCCATGCCCACACAGACCACGGACACTGCTTGAGAGGCCATGGCGGAGCAATAAATGTGACGTATTCGTAGACTGTCTAGATCGCAATGTGCGCGATAGGGAATTCGTAGGGCGAAGAGTGAAGGGTGAGGATGTGAGCGACGCAGAGGAGAAGAGATGAGAGCTCTTTTTTTCCCGGTCGCGGGGAACCGACGATCGCGGCTGGACCGCCCAGCGCGTACTAACGTCATTCCGCCTCAGCTTTCTGTTCGTCCTTTCTCAACGACCACACTCTCGCAACACAATGACTTTGGAGGATTTTGAAAAGTCATTGGCGGAAGATCAGGAGCGGAGACGGGAGAAGAGTGACAGGGACCATCACCGTCGAGACCGCGATCGCAGCAGTGAGCGCTCAAGGCATTCTCGCCATCACCGTTCCAGTCACCACCATCGGCGCCATTCGTCACGATCTCGGGAGCGCCGTAGCGATAGAGATCGTGAATCTGGGAATCATAATAATGGCGGCCATCGACACAAGCGCTCACGTCATTCGAACGACCAGGACGAGCGAGATCATGCGCACAAGCGTCGGCACAGGCACTCAAGCAAGGATGAAGCTGAATCTTCTGCCCCCAAGATGGTTGTACAGCAAGAACCCAGCCGTCTGAAGCGAGATGCCTGGATGGAAACTCCTTCCGCTCTCGAGGTCGACTATGTTCACCGACCGGACCCTGCGCGCTTGGAGGAGCCTTCAAAACCAAAGATGCTCCAAGCTGACTTCGAGCTCAAAATCCACGACAAGGAGCTCAATGATCACCTTCGCGACCTTAAGGAAGGGAAAAGTCTCGAAGATATCGATGAACAGCCTTCGCAGCATGAGGTTGATTACACATTCGGTGATGCGGGGTCCCAGTGGAGGATGACAAAACTCAAAGGTGTCTACAGAGAAGCTGAAGAGAGTGGCAGGCCTGTGGAGGAAGTTGCTGTTGAGCGCTTTGGAGACCTTCGCTCGTTTGATGATGCCCGAGAAGAAGAAACGGAGCTGGACCGTCGTAAGATGTACGGCGAGTCCTACGTGGGCAAGGACAAGCCGAGCGGCGAGCTCTTCCAGGAGAGGAAACTCCAGAACAAAATTCACAGAGACCCTCATGAACACCTACGTGATCCAGAAGAAGAACTCAAGACTGAAGGCCGAGGCAAGAGAATGGAGGCGGAGCCTCCTTCAAATACCACACAGCATCTCGACCTGACAGCATTGAACCGCCTCAAGGCCCAGATGATGAAAGCGAAATTGAAGGGAGCAGATAATGCAGCTGAGCTGGAGGATCAATACAATGATGCCGCCGCGGCAATGGCCAACCGGAAAGAGTCCGACGTCGTCGTCTTGGGTGTCAGGGAAAACCGAATGTTGGCCGGTTCCAGGAACGAGGTGAAGCCAGTGGACACAAAGCGTGGCCGTGAGAGAGGACAGGTCCAAGACAACGAAGACATGAGCATTGAAGACATGGTACGCGAAGAGCGAAAGACTCGAGGCCAGATGGGAGGAGAGGGCAAGCGTTTGGCGGACCGCATTGCTCGAGATGGAAAATTCGAGGTGAGTGTCTCCCATCCACAATCGCGTGAACATGTCTAACGAGTTCTAGAATGAATTGGAGTATATGGACGACAATGCTTCCAAGTTAGCCAAGAGAGTGCACCGCTCCGAGATCGACATCAAAAACGCAACCGTCAATGAGTTCCGCAAGATGAATCAGATCTTGGACAATTGCCCCCTTTGTCACCACGAAGACACAAATACACCGCCAATTGCCCCTGTTGTGTCTCTCGCCACCAGAACCTTCCTCACGCTTCCCACAGAACCAGAAATCAGTGACGGAGGCGCAACTATCGTGCCAATCCAGCATCGAAACAATCTTTTGGAATGCGACGATGACGAGTGGGAGGAGATTCGCAACTTCATGAAGAGCTTGACACGCATGTACCACGATCAAGGCAGAGACGTGATCTTCTACGAAAACGCAGCGCATCCTCAGCGAAAGCGACATGCATCTTTGGAGGCAGTCCCTTTGCCTTATGAGCTGGGTGAGACATCGCCTGCCTTCTTCAAGGAGGCCATTTTGAGCGCCGAGTCCGAATGGTCACAACACCGCAAGCTGATCGACACCTTGAAAAAAGCGAAGGAGGGCATGGGACGATCCGCATTCCGCCGAACTCTCGCGAAGGAGATGCCTTACTTTCATGTTTGGTTTGAGCTTGATGGTGGGTTGGGTCATATTGTTGAGGATGAACACCGCTGGCCTCGTGGTGACTTGTTTGCGCGAGAGGTCATTGGAGGCATGCTCGACAAGGCTCCCGATGTGATCAAGCGGCAGGGCCGCTGGAATCGAGGTGGTGATCCACGATTGGGAGAATTCAGGAAGCGTTGGAGGAAGTTTGACTGGACACGAGTACTGGTCGAGGGATGAACAGGTCTAATATTAATCTGGTAGGGGACCTTCTTGATGTACACTACTTATGCTTGCGTCTCCCTACTCATACTTAGGGCTAGCCGGACCAACAGGCCACGGAGAAATGCTATAAGAGCAGGGTCATTCAATCGAGATTTCATTTCACACTGCGACCATGCAATGATGCTTTCCGACGACTTCGTACTTTTCCCGAGGGGATCTTCCACCGCATTTGTTGGGCAAGATGATGCTATAGATCGAAGTCGACATAGATTGCACAATAGTTGCCTACGATTGGCAATAGTTCGCTATCAACTACTGATACGACAATCATCAAGGGTTCAGCCATCTGCGAGCATATCATTCGCTCATTCGCAAATGTCGTCGAAAAGGCGCATTGCGGGGAACAGTCCGAGATAAACCCAACGTCGCGAGGGGCAGTTGATTCCGTCTCGGCCGATGCCTCGTGGCTTCTATGACTCTTATGGACCCTTGTTTCCTTTTTTTCCCTTCTATTTCGTTCAATCGCTTGATCTCGTGAGGTTGTTTCTGGTCGGTAGTTGTTGTTCTGTGGACTTGTGCCTTGCAGACTCATCTCTTTCCTCTATCGGACATTGCCGATCTGACCCACGTTTTTCTTATCGGTAAGTTCGCATCTCATTTGGATGGGGGTGTTCTGGCAAATGGCGAGTTCGTTGAGCCAGTTGCTTCGACAGTCGAAGCAGCAATTGCCATTGTCCCCTAAACCAGAGGAATCTACCTCTGGTAGATCGGTGTCAAGGTGTTTACGCCTTCCATGAACATGCGCTAACATATTGGCGTGCAGTCTCATACACACCGTCCAGCCAGTATGGGATCCAGTGGTCCGAAACCAAAGGTGCTCATCCTCGGGGACGTTGACCAGTGAGTATACCGGACCATCATCTTGTCAATCCCAATACTCATACAGTAATAGTGCGCATAAAGCGTGGAATGCGCTGGGCGAATTGGCAGATATTGTACGACCAGCCGCGAATAACCGCGCCGAGCTGCTTCAAGAATTCCGAGATGGGAAGCTAGATGGAGTCGTTGCGGTCTATCGCACTTTCGCATCCGGCGCCCTCACAGGTCTGCTCGATGAGGAGTTCGTGAATGCGCTTCCTAGTTCGACAAGGTACCTTGCTCATTGCGGTATGTCAAAGCATTTCAAGATGTGAGGATGCAATATGCTGAACATAGCTCGTCCGAACAGGAGCTGGCTATGACACGATCGATGTCTATGCCTGCAGCGCGCGAAACCCTCCGATCCGTGTCTCCAATGTCCCCACCGCAGTAGATGACGCCACTGCCGATACCAACATGTTTCTGATTCTTGGTGCTCTGCGAAACTTCAACACTGGCATGCATGCCCTCCGCCAGGGTAAATGGCGCGGTCAGCCTGCGCCGCCTCTCGGCCACGATCCCCAAGGCAAGACTCTTGGTATTCTGGGGATGGGTGGCATTGGACGTAACCTGAAGAAGAAGGCCGAGGCTTTTGGCATGAAGGTCATTTATCACAATCGCCGTCAGTTGAGCGAGGAGCTCTCTGGAGGAGCCAAGTATGTCATCTTTGACGAGCTGCTCTCGACTAGTGATGTCCTAAGCTTGAATCTGCCGCTCAACGTGAGTCGATGTCCATTGCCCTGTGCGTGCCCGTAATACCTGGTCAGTACTGATGATTCACAGAAAAACACGCGTCACATCATCAGCAAGGCCGAGTTTGCCAAGATGAAGGATGGCGTGGTCGTGGTCAACACAGCTCGCGGTGCTGTCATGGATGAGGCGGCACTCGTCGAGGCTCTCGACAGCGGTAAAGTATTCTCCGCGGGCCTTGATGTTTTCGAAGAGGAGCCCAAGATTCACCCGGGACTCCTGAGTAACCAGAACGTGATGTTGGTGCCTCACATGGGCACTTGGACTGAGGAGGTGAGTTGAACACATGATTGAATCATGGGAATCGTCGACGCTGACTGTGTCCCAGACACTCCTTGCCATGGAAGAGTGGGCTATCGAGAATATTCATCTCGGTCTTACTACCGGCAAGCTCAAGAGCCCGGTCCCTGAACAAGCCGACTTGTAGCTTTTTGCGCCCAGAAATGTCACGATATATAACGTATCCATATAGATCTGATGCAATATATGAAACCATAGATCTTCTCAATCATCATGCTGGCAAGAGCAATAGAAATAATGGGAAATTGGGCAAGATCTTGACCAGCATCGTGGCTGAAAGTGAGATGGAAGTAGATGATGTTCGTAGAGCAGGTGGGCTGCTTCTTGTTCAGGACTAGCCTGATCGCCGCAGAGCTTTAATCTTATCGCGCACTTCCACCTTCATCTTGCTCCAGCAACTCCACCATACCATGGCTGAATACTGGAAATCAGCAGTAAGTTGCCTTTCCGTACTTTCAGTCAAATATGCTGACAAGGACCTTTGTCTCTAGCCACGTTATTGGTGCAAACAATGCAAGATCTTCATCCGCGATACCCCCTTCGAGAAGACCCAGCACGAGGCAAGCGCCAAACACCAAGGCAGCCTAAAGCGCTTCCTCCGCGATATCCACAAGAACAATGAGATCCAACAAAAAGAGTCGCAACGAGCGAAAAGTGAAGTTGAACGGTTACGACAAGCTGTCGGAAGCGGATCCCCCGCGCCCAAGGCCGATGGCGACACCCCTAAGCGCACCGCAGTGTCGGCGTCAAAACCGGCCGAAAGGCCCGTCAGCATAGAGGAGAGAAAGAAGCAGATGGCACAACTGGCAGAGATGGGCGTTGCCATTCCCCAGGAATTTCGCGCCGACATGGCATTGGCGGGTGAATGGCAAACAATATCAGAGACTAAGATTGAAAGTACAGAGGGGCTAGAGGGTGCTGCAAAGTCTATCGGCGTGCGCAAGAGGAAGCATGAGGATGATGAAGAGGAAGATGAGCACGCCCCTGAGCCGTTGGAGAGCAAAGGATGGGGTTCGAGGATGAAGACATACCCCGGTGCGCAAGATGATGATGAGGGCCTTGATGCGCTGCTTGCATCTACTACAGATCTGAAAAAGCCCAAGAAAGCTCCGGCCGCGACCGCGGCTGTTCCTCCTTCCGAGGAGGCAGAGGAACAGAAACAGGGTTTCGCTCCCGTCTCCAAGACCGAGGATGAAGCTCCAAACACCAAAGCACCCGAGACCGATGGGTCGACTGTTGTCAAAAAGGAAGAGCCTTCCGAGGCTTCTGTGCCGCCAAGCCACAAAGAACCAAAAGATGAAGAGACCCCGGGGGTCGTCTTCAAGAAGCGCAAACCAAAGGTCATGAGGAAATAGCTTTCAGCGAAGTAACATCTCATCTGCGAGATGCAATATGATCTCAGACCTTTGGTCAGACTGAAATCTCACGAATGAAGCAACCTCAAGCTTGATCACCGCCTTGTTCGGACACGGATATCATTTGACGTATTACCTGTCTACTGGGTGATCTACGATTAAGCCTCTCTTCCAGTCATCAAAGCTATGACACATGCCTCTATCGAAGAAGGCTCTGGCAATATCGATTTTAACCTGGAGGCAAAGCTTGCTTGCACGCTCAAGATGTGCCCTCAACCTTCCTTGATCTTCTGACTTCCACATCAGTCGCCCTGGTGGTGACATGGAAAATTTCCATACAGAAACAAAGAAAGAACCAGGAGCCAGTCACTGACTGTCCTTGCACTAATGCGAAGGATATGCGATGCTAGGAAGAAGTGTACATAGATTGACGCAGAAGTGGAAGAGAACGCTGATCGTGTTTCCCCATCAATTCAAGGAGGATGTTTAGAACCAGTTTAAGAGCTATTTGAGTGAAAAGTAGTATATTTTGTACAAAGTGGTTTGTCTGCAAAGTCCAGATGTTCAATGTTGGAGTATAGCGTTGCCACTCCAATTTTTTTCGGCGTTGAAGCGGAGACTTGGGATCGCCGGAAAAGAAAGCTCCTTTAGTTCACTCCAACTTGGCGCATCTCTGTCTCGCCTGCCACCCAACCCCAGACACGTCGAGTTCCCCAGCAACTCACGATTCACTCAACAATACGTACCTTAGCGTGTCTCCTTCGGTGAGTTTGTTCGTTTTGAGGCCATTCGCGATTTTCCAACCCAGCCAGCCCGCCTCAGTCTCTCGAGTCGCATTGCTTTTCCCTCTCGCTGGAGCCCTCAGCTCTCGCCCCTCAGCAATCTTGTGAGTATGTCTTGGTCCGTCACGGATTCGATATCGTTCGACCTGTCTCTGCAATGCCGTATCATGCGGAAATCGACGTCGTGGGTGGGGAGCATCGTGGTCGGGCCGTTAGCACAAGGAATGCGACAAGCGGAAAAGCTTCGGCCGGTACATGCGTTGACGACAACGGCCTCACTGGATTATGATACAGTGGTTGGGGAGCTCTTCACAATCGGCACTAGCTGAACTCAAAGCGTGTGCGCTTCTGAGGCGCAATTTACTCAGCCAATCCAACTTGCTTGCATTCTGCAACCTGCCATGAGGTGCTGAGTGAAAGGCACAGGCGTGGTCATCGAGGATCGCTGTTGTATGGCAAATGTGGATTTGCTGAAATGGCTTAAAGGCGCAACATGGAGACCTTTGGGCCGGGCTTTTCACCACTATCTGCTGTTTTTGGATGAAAGACTTTGGCTAACGTATCGCAATCTTTCTCAGAGCAAAGGACATAAATGTTGGATCTTTTCCAACCCGACTCATCTGGTGTGCTGCTTCTACTCAGCGACGAATCGCTCGACCTTTGACCTCGATTCCTGGCCTGTACCCGCCTAGGGCGCAATCCACTTACAAGACGGCGGGCCTCATACTTTACAATCCCGCGCATCGATAGTAGGAGTCGCTGCGCTTGGGGTTCTACACAATCAAGATGTCGGAACCTACAGAGCCCAAGCCTGGCGAACCTGCCAACATGCCGACGGGTTCGAATGCGCCGGCTCCGGAGACCAGCCAACCTTCTGCCCAGACCGAGCAACCCACTGAAGAAAGAAAAGAGACGCCGGGCGAACGGAGTCAAGCACCAAATATGAAGCAAGAACCTCAAGGAAAGCCACAATGGCAGGTAGAAACGAGCCAGGGATCCAATCCGAGCGAAACCTCGAAGCAGGACACCCAGCCCGCTTCTGCACTGAATGTCACCACTTCCTCTGCAGACCATTCACTGCCTGCAATGAGCTCATCGATTCCCACTTCAGAGACTTCTCAGGCTCTCGCAGATGCCGGTATTCCTTCCTTTGATACATCGTTACCTTCAGTTGGCTCCTCTGCAGCGCCAGATCTTTCCCTTCCCGCAATTGACACGACTCTTCCTTCTCTTGACTCTTCGCTGCCAGCAATCGGTACCGACATTCCCACTATGGACGGGCATCATTCATTTGGCCACGACAGCTCCTTTGGCCATAACGACTCCAACTCCGGGACCACGGGCCCTGGGAACAACGTGTCCCAGCAGCCAACGCCTGGGGATGTTTCGTCGCACTACCAAGCGCCGCCCAATGGAACCTACCAATATGCGCAGACTACCTCTCCGCAACAGGCAGATGGCCAACAGCCACCTCAGTCGCAGTCGCAGCACCAGTACCAGGCACAGTCGCAGCCACCACAGAACTATCAACAACAGGGCTCCGACATGTATCACAACTCGAGCGGCTTCTCGGCTGTGAACAACAGCAGCAACAACGGCCAGGGCCAGGGCCAGGCGGGACAGGTACCGCAAGCACCGATTGGGTCGCCCATGCCCCCAATGGCATCTATGAGCCAGTACATGGCGGGTTATCCGTCGAATGTTTCGCAGGCTGGCATGAACCAGAATTCGCAGATGCGATACCAGCTGCCCGGAGACCCCAACAAGCTTCTTTCTGGAAGACACAAGAAGGAAGTCAAGCGACGCACCAAAACCGGTTGCTTGACTTGTCGCAAGCGAAGAATTAAAGTATGTCTGGAATTTGGTTTTCTTAGTTGACTTGATTTCGGCATGTTCGCGCGCTTCGCGGGGCGCCCTCGCTTGTGCCCGCAGACCCCGCCATCGTTTCTTTCGTTTATTTCGTCGGCCGCTTGACCCACGATCTTCGATCTCCATTCTCCATTTTGCGCTTTTCTTCCCTGAGCAATGCACTAATCCTGCACAGTGTGACGAAGGACATCCGGTCTGCAGAAATTGTGTCAAGAGCAAGCGCGAGTGCTTGGGCTACGACCCTGTCTTTCGGCCTCAGGCGTCTGCTCCTTCGGCCATCCAGCCAGCTCCAAACCCTCCCCCATCGCTCGTGGTCAATCCCCAGGGCCCTCAATCGCAATCGAGTCCTTCCTACCCCTCTGCCCCTCCAGGGTACATGCCGGCTTCCTCACAACCCTTCGCACCATCCATCCACTCGGAATCCCCTAGTACCTCGATTGACCAGCACGAACACGGAGCTTCTGTTGATTCCTCCTTGGGAACTCACACACAAATCTCTACAAACATGCAGAACACCGTTGATCCGCGGCCTCATAGTTCGGAACACACTTACAAAAGTGCGCAAACCCCCATCTGACTCTCGCGCGTTTGTGCAGTGCGAACGTCAACTAACATTGTCTGACAGCTCCGAAAACCCTCCACGTCAATGACCTTCTCTCGTTGCGGGGCATTGCTCCTCCCCCTTTCCATCCCGTTGGCAACCTCCCTCACGGTCGCCTTGAAGAAATCCAAGCTGTGTTTCTAGCCACTTATGCTCCCGCCATCGACAAGTTGCTGGAGGTCCGCTGGTATTCAGAGAAGGCGCTTCCGACTCTGATGGCGGACTCACAGCTCATGGCAGACTATTCAGCTTTGATCAATGCATTCAACGACTGGAACCTCAGTGACGGCAACACCATCGCGCGCCTGGAGAGCTTCGAAGCTTCTATCATCTGGCGGAGCATGATCCTGTGTCGCCAAGTTCAAAATACGGAGAATGGGCAATACAGCGCGGACTGGAATCTGACTGCTGCTAATGCTCGCCTCAGCGCGATTGAAGCGCTTCTGAGCTGGAACCACCTGGAGCGGAATGAGCTTTCACGGGCACAAGGCACGGAGGCCGCCAGTCCGCCCAATCCACCGGACCAGTTCATGCAACGGCAGCTGGATTTCTGGAGCGAGCTTGGCGAATTTCTCACCCTCCACGACAACGAGGCCAGCTCGGCCAAGCAGATCGACGACACGCTCGGGCGCTGTCGCCAGCTGCTGGACACATACGAGAACCGTGATATTATCTACTCTATCGCCATTGCGCGCCACCTTGGCCAGCGATGGGCTGATTTTCCCAACAGCCTGCCAAATGTTGGCACCACCAGCGAGAAAGAGGCAGGCACCAAGCTCTATGTTGCGCAGAAGTTCATCGAAGAAGAGGCCGAGGGCAAAGGCACCACCCAGATCTACAAGCGGATCTGCGGCATGGCAGTCCGTTCGTGGTGGGTTGCTCGAGAGTAATCATCTCGATTGCAAGGCTTGAGCTTCGCTGGCTGCTCCCATCACTTCTTCATCGCTTCACTGGCATTCCATTGCTCAGTTCTGTGCACAGTGTCGGGCACAAATTTCATGTCACCGTCTAGATTCAAAAAGCATCATGATCCAGGCGTTCTGTTTCGTTGGCGGTGATTTCACTTGCTGCTTCTGCTTTTTTTCTGTCTTCCATCGGGGTTCGCGGGGCTGGGCAGCGAGCGTGTAAATCATTACGGCGTTTCTGGCCTTTTCTTTCCCCGCGAATGAATCTCTGCTTCTCCTGTGCATGTCTTCCTATTGTCTTTCGTGCACAAGTTCCATACCCAGTGACATCCAACATCGTGTTAGGATATTCACATCGAAGAGTCGATAGCCAAAATAAACAATATTACAAATAGGACATCTTGAGGGCCATTCGTACTTCGTTTCAAGGTATCATGCACATTATGTACAGTCGACGATTCGCCAACTCGCGTCTATACAGGAGGCACCTCAACCCTAATCCTCATCTCACCAGTCTCACCCTGAAATAAGAACCCAATGTCCCTCGTCGACTCAACGAGCTCCACCTCTCGTCGCACAAAGCGACTAGCATTTGGCTCGGACGAGACACAAGCCCGGTCTTGCGTCTCATCATCGCTATCAAAATCCGAGTCCATGAAGTTTTCCTCGTTAACGTCTTTCTCGACGGGGTCGAATTCATCCGTCTCCCAGATGAGTTTGAATCCGTATGCGGGGAGACCGAATAACCTTGACACGAGGGCTTTGACCTGGTAGGAGTTGAAAGAAGTTGGGATTTCTTTGATCTGGCCCTGTGCATTTGACTCGCGCTGCTTTCCTGTTTTGTGTTCTTTCCCTGAGGATGGATCCGACAGACGGAATGCCATCTTGATAAGTCGTGCAGCGACAGACCGCGGATGAATGGCTCTTTGACCGAAGGCGTCAGACACGACAGCTCTTGTGATCGTTGGTTCGCCGTATAGATCACAGAGCTCGCTATATCGGGGATGCGTGGAAAGTATACGAGACTCTTCCTCTTCCGAAGTGGCGGAGAGTTCTTTGCCGATGAGAGAGAGGTAGTACATCTCTGCATTGGAGCGGTCTTGGAGAGAGATATTGCTGTAGTTGAGTGTGCGTAGGGATGGAGGGAAACGTGCGAGTGTGAGCATGAATGCTTCGTCGACGGTCATGGGCTTGGAGGCGCTCATGGTTGAGGTAGCAGCTGCGACGGAGGCTGGGAGAGGTGGTTGGTCGAATAGAGGGTTTCCTGAGATGCGGAGGGTTGTCAAGCCTGGGAAGAGGGTGGGAAGGTGGTTCATGAAGGTCCAGGATGAGATGTTGTTGCGGGATAGGTCGACGGAGCGGAGGGTTGTTGGGAAGTGGAAGTCAGGGGTGCTATCATTTGGACCGGTGGTTATGGTCTTGATGTTATTCCCGCGTAGGGAGAGATGCTCGAGGTTCGGGAGAGCTGCGAGTTGGCGCACTGCGGATAGCGAAGAGATGTCATTATGTTCCAGGGTCAGCTTTGTGATGCTGCTGGGTAGTGGGCATGATGTTGTAGTGAGTAGATTGGCGGATGCTGTGAGCGAGGTGAGTGCTGGGAATCGAGATGCCACAGCGGCAATCTATATGATGAATTAGCAATGATCGGACGCATTGATGGTTGACATGTTGTATACCTCATCCCATGTCAGAAGAGTTTCTTCCAGGTGAAGTTCGGTGATGCCTTCAAAGATCAAGTCGTCCTCTAGAGACTCGAAACGGTTTCCGCTATGATTCAGATCAGTCCAAATCCTCGAATTGGGATCTGTGAAGCATTGGGGAGCCCATTTTAACTTACTTCACCTTCAAACGCTTCAACGGTTTCAGTTGGTGACAAATCTCCCAAACGTCCCGCCACCTGCTCAGCAGATTGCGGCTCAGGTCGAGCTCGATGATCTTGGGACAAGTCGCCGCAATCTCTTTGGCAGACTCCTTGACCTGATCTTCAGGCTGGTCATAACTAGACAATACTCCAGCAACGCGCAGCCCATCAAGAAGAACGATCCGTAGTTCCTGCAACTCGGCGAGTTGTTTGCGGATCTTGTCGAAGCCGACCTCTTCAACGACCTTTCCGCTGATCTCAATTGCTTTTTGAGCTGTGCCTGCACTTGGGCTGGTACCTTGAGCAACGGTCTGCTCAAATTCAGAGGCGTACTTCTCTCTCAGCGCCTCTAGAAAGCCCCGCGGCGGCTCTGATGGCCTGGAGGGGCGGACAAAAGACCCCGCTGTTGGGTGGTCGCTTTTGCCTGTGAGTTGTATAAGTAACTATCATTCCTGAATTGTTTATCAAGACATACATGTGAAATATCGGACTCCCTTATGCTCGCCCGAATGCTTGCCTCTGGTGGGATCGTCCCACTCAACGCCCAGCCAGTCGCCAGAGGTGCCCTCAACGCTTCCCACGTAGCGAATCGTGCAGAGTTGGCCGTCAAAGGACCGGCGCTGGCCGACGGTCGCAGCACTCATCTCTTCAAGAGATTCCACAGATGTTTGTTGATGTATTCATCGCTCAGTTTTGTACCTCAGGAACCATGGACTATCGGGTAAACAATGATCCGAGATAGCAGGTATCTCAGGCGCGCAGATTTGCCTTCTCCAACTTTCGCAACGACAGCGACAAGATGGATTATCAGGTACGTCTGCGTCCTACATCAGTGTTCATTCTCAAGAAGCCTTGCATGCAAGAATACTAACACCTGACAGAATCGAGCAGGCTCAAAGTTCGGCGGCGGTGGAGTCGCCGACAAGTCCGCAACCAACGCCGACCGACGCGAGCGCCTGCGCAAGCTCGCCCTGGAAACAATCGACCTCGATAAAGACCCCTACTTCTTCAAGAACCACGTCGGCAGCTTCGAGTGCCGTCTCTGCCTGACAGTCCACCAAAACGATGGCTCCTACCTCGCCCACACCCAAGGCCGCAAGCACCAGACCAACCTCGCCCGCCGAGCCGCGCGCGAGCAGCGCGAGGGGAAGAACCAAGACCCGTCGTCGCTGCCCGGTGCCATGGGCGTGCAGGTGAAGAAGCAAACGATCAAGATCGGGCGACCGGGGTACAAGATTACCAAGATTCGGGACCCGCTGACGCGGCAGATGGGGTTGCTGTTCCAGTTGCAGTACCAGGAGATCACGCCGGGGGTTGTCCCGCGAGTACGCTTTATGTCGGCTTTTGAGCAGAAGGTTGAGGAACCCGATAAGAACTTCCAGTACCTCGTTGTTGCGGCAGAGCCATATCAGTCTTGTGGGTTTAAGCTTCAGGCGCGGGAGATTGATCGGCGGGAGGGGAGGTATTGGACTTGGTTTGATGAAGATAGCAAGGAGTTCTGGGTGCAGATTATGTTCAAGACTGAACGGGAGGAGCGGTTCAGTGGTGTGCCTGGATTGGCCCCTATGCGGACATGATTCGCTTCTTTCGCCTCGGGTCTTCGGGTTGAATTTCGACTTTGCTTGCAACAAAACGTGAACATTCTATTTCGGTGGGCTGGTGCTGTGGCGTCTAGGGCCTTTCTTCTGTTCATAATATGACCTTTCGAGCGATCTCATTTCTTCTTGAATTGAACTTGTGCGTACTCACGACAGTGCACTTTCTTCCGATGTCACTTTGGCGTCCATTTATACTATGCCCAGCTATGGCGAGGTTCTATTCATTGCTTGTGGAAGATGGCAGGCTCTCAGAATGGTACACTGTCAACTAGACAATGGAGCTATGTGATCAGATAATCCAAGATTCTCATGATCTATGCCGATATGTCACAAGTAAATCTTTTTGTGCTTTCAAACTATGTGGTGGAATCAAGGCCTGAAATGCAAAACCTGGTTCTTCGCGGCCAACCCATTCTCGAAAACACCATGATATAGGCGTTAGACATTGACAACTCAAAATAAAAGATGGCGCTCGGGTCATGATTCAGAAAACATCGCGCTGATATGCTCAATGACGAATTCGTGGCGAGGGGTGAAAACATTCCGAGTCTCCACCAGACTCGTTCAGAGATGCAATCTAGATGCAAGCCCCGCCTGCTTCTCACATTGCTTTCCTTTATACAACCAACAAGCTGGCGGAGAGTCCTCGGGAAAGTACATCTGCGATCAACTTCCCTGGAAGGCATTGAAAGCCTTGTAGGTGTATCCGATGAAAGGCAGACTCATCTCGGCTTCCTGAGAGTCCGGCATGGCACGGGCCTGGGCGCGGTGGATGGCGCTGGTGTCCTCCTGCGGAATCTCGTCAATGGGGAAGTACGAGACGTCGATGTTCGAGCTGAGACGAGGCTCGAATGGTGCACGAATGCTTCGCAGCTGCTCCCACACCACACCGCGGAAGAAGGGGTGGTTCTTGATTTGTGTCGCGCCACCATGTTGCCCACCCTCGCTGCCAATGCGGTGCTCGGGGTCACACAAGAAACTGTGAATACAATCAGTACCTCGCCATGCCATGTTTTTAAGGAGAGATGAAACCATACCTGCGAATCAGAGACTCAGATTCACGCGAGAGAACCAGCTCATCAGGGAAATAAAGACACTCGCGCCAGTTCACAATCTTGCGGTAGGTGTCGGTGGTGTCCTCAGCGCAGAATGGAGGCCAGCCAACGAGACACTCGAACATAATAGCACCGACCGACCACCAATCGCAAAGGTAGGTGTAACCCTGACCGTTAAAGATCTCAGGGGCAATGTAGTCGGGAGTTCCGACTGTGGAATACGCCATGGCGCGACGGGACTTGCGCCAGGTGTTGATCTGGCCACGGTTCGAGACCGTCAAGTTGATGGCATCATTGAAGTAGCCCGAATTACGGTTTCGGTCCTTTGATGTCGAGTTCTTCAGGAGGTTCTGGTAATAGGCGTTGTCATGGGTCTTCTTGCCACCGGTTGAAAGACCAAAGTCGGTAAGCTTGACGTGACCACCACGGTCAAGGAGGATATTGTCAGGTTTAATGTCACTATGAAGGTAATTAGACCCAATGCCTTGATAAAGATGGTGAAGCATAGCAAAAGCCATGCCGTCTAGCGCATGCGCTAACTCACCGGTGAAGGAAGCCAAGTTTGTGAACAGCCTCGATGGCCATGACAACTTCAGCCATGTAGAACCGAGTAATGTCCTCCGAGAAAATTTCATACTTGATGAGCATGGTCATCAGATCACCACCAGGCAAGAACTCCATCAGCAGATAGAGGTAGGCCGAGTCCTGGAACGACGCGTGCAGCTTCACCAACCAAGGGTTGTCCTTCGAGTCAGCCAGGATATCACGCTCTGCACGGACGTGGGCCAACTGGTCCTTCTTGAACATCTCCGTCTTGATTAAAGACTTGAGGGCGTAGATCTTGCCGTCAGTCTTGCGCTGTACCAGTTTCACTTCACCAAAAGCACCCTTGCCAATGATCTTGATTGTCTGGAAGTTCTGCGGGGTCTCCTTCGTGCGCAGGAACCGGAGGAAGTCTGATTCCTTCTTCGAGATGGACTCGGCGTCCTGGCGCTTCTTCTCGGCGGGGACATTGGGATCGCGGACTGTCTTGTCGAGCTCCACGGAACTACACAATGGAGCAATTAGTACCACCACAATACACTTGCAACGGTCTGAAGTGAAAAGAATATGACTTACCGCATGTTACGGTCCCGAGCTCGCTCAATGTTCTCATGGAAGAAGACAGTCACCAGCTCCTTGGCCGCCTTGCCACGTTTGTGCACATTCTCCGAGTATCGGTCAGGGAATCGCTGAAGCTCCTCATTCTCCGCCGGAGGCCGAGGACTGCGAGGCACCGGAGGAGCCAAATGCGCCGCTGGTGCTTGGCCCTGGGCAGGAGAACCTCCGGCAGTACGAGGCCGCTGAGCAGGAGAGGCCGCGCGACCGAAGAAACCCCCACGGTTCGAGTTCAGGTCCTGGTTGGAGAACTGCTGAATGAGGCCGTTTGTGCCGTCGTTGGGATAGCCCATGCGGTTCTGGTAGGCTGGCTGGGGCGACTGCAGGGCCTGCTGCTGTGCGTACTGCTGCTGTTGCTGCTGAGCATATTGGGCTTGAGGCGGGTAAGGGTTCGTCATGAAATAGCCAGGAGCGTAAGCCGGGTTCGAAGGATCAACGTAATCCTGGGCCCCCTGAGTTTGGTAGATGGGCTGAGGAAAGGCGGAGGGGGTGGTGGGATAGACGCGGTTGTTGGCCGCATTGTAGTTGCGGTCATTGTACCCGTAGTTCATGTTAAGGCGCTGCTGATTGTTGTTTGGATCCATCTTGACAATGATCCCAGCTCCCTGATACTCGAGGAAGAGATACAAACGAGGGACTGGGGGGAAGGGGATGGAGGAAAGAAAGTGGATGGGGGAAAGGAGAAGGCGGGGAGGATGAAAGGAGCGGTGGCTCTCAGGAGGCGATAAACGACCCATGTCAATAATGGAGGCATGGGCCCTCTGGTCTCTCGGTCTCGTGTAATTTCTACTGTCTGAAACAGACCTTTTCACATCGTGCGCTCCTTTCCCATACAACAATCCGTCTACCGGAATGGAAGGACTACATGATTTGACCATACACTACTGACTCGAGATGGTTAGATCCCGGATCGGCCCTCGTCTAGTTCGAACTATTGGAGACACGTCTCTCGCAGACCCCTCGGATCCTGTATCAGCACATCAAGGGGGAGGGGTTGGTCTGTTCCCCGGAAAGAGACATTCCAGTCAAGATGTCAACAAGAATTTTAGCGCAGACACGACGAGGCTTTGCGCATCTCGCACGAGGGCAATTGCGCTAGACGGGGTGATGACAGTCACCGTTCACAGAGCTCTTGTAGTCAAGAGACATGGATTTTTGGCATCAGCTAGTGATCAAATTGAATCTCAATGTCTGACTCTTTGCCATCGAAGGGTTGAGGTGATGTGAGTGTAAACGAAAGAAGCATCTGTCGGCGCTTATAGACTCGCGGCACGTGACGCGGATCAACCTGGCGCCGGGTCTCGGGCAACTTTTTTCCAGATTCGATTCATCGCAAGCTCCTTTGGTCTTTGGTCTCTGCTTTCTGGTCGCTGTTGTACTCTATACAATGGCCGACTCGTCCAATTCTGGGGCAGCCAGTAGCACCGGCCAGCCCAAGGCGGCTCCAAAGCCGCCCAACCCTGTCTTCAAAATGATGGGTATGGCAAGATCTCCGCAAATTGAGAAGCTGTGGAAATATGGAAAACACTAATGCAATGCGATGCAACAGGTCTGCCGAATTTTCGCTTGAAACTGCCGTCACGGAACTGGATGATCTTCCTCACCATCACTGGCTCCTTCATTGGAGCCATCACGTACGATCGTCGTGAGAAGCGAAGGGCGCAGCAGAAATGGTGTGACCTCGTGGCCCATATTGCAAAAGAACCATTGGCGGTGGAGCAGATGCGCCGGAAATTGACAGTGTATCTGGCTGCGCCGCCGGGCGATGGCTTACGTGTGGCTCGAGACCATTTCAAGGAGTATGTCAAGCCCATCCTGACTGCGGCGGCGTTGGACTATACCGTGATCGAAGGGCGCCGGGAGGGTGAGGTGCGCGTTGGCACAGCTGAGAAGATTCGCAAGCTCCGACGAAAGGCCGGTGAGCCGAGTACCGTCGTTGAGGAAGCTAGTGTCGAATCGGCCGTGCTTGAAATGCGGGAACGTATTGGTGTTCACGATGAGCCAGGCCCTCAGGGTGACTTGGTCATTGGTCGTCATACCTGGAAGGAATATGTTCGCGGCTTGCATGAGGGCTGGTTGGGACCTTTGGACCCTCCGTCTCCGCCAGTGGACCTGTCAGCACAAGAGGGAACAGAGGAGACAATGAAGGATACTGCAGCTGGTGACGAGCCGGCCGACAAATCGGATAACACCGAAAAGAAGCCCGAAGAAGAGAAGAAGAAGGAAGAAAAGTCCAAGCCTGCTGCTTTTGACTCTGCCTACATCTATCCTGCCGACTATCCCTCCGCTAGCCTTCCTCCCACCCTACCCCAATTCTTCGACAGCTCTGTCCCTATCGAATTCCCCCACATCCTCGGCTTCCTCAACACCCCGATCCGACTCTACCGCTACCTGAATGAACGTCACCTGGCTGAAAACATTGGCCGCGAGGTCGCTGGACTGGTCCTCGCTTCTAGCTCAAGGCCCTACCGCGACGAGTCCTTCAGTGCAGACTCCCAATTGAGCGGAGCCAGCATCGACCCGGTCCCTTCGCCTGATAACTCGAGCACCGACCTCTCACGCGGTAACTACGAGCAACAAACCGTCTTGGAAGACGAAGAGAAGGAATGGCACAAGTCTGTCCACAAGCGAGACGAAGCCGACAAGGAGCGCGAGTGGCTCGACGATATCGTGCTGGATCCCCGTATTGCCTCACGCATGCGGCTAGCAATCCTTTCTCCCGAGGAAGAGGCCCGCGCTCAGCGTATTGCCTCCAAGCAGGAGTATATCCTCGGCGAGGAGCGCCCTCCGCATGTCCCCTTCTGGAAGCGCATGTGGATCAAGTACGGATACGGCAAGGATGAAGAGACGCTTAGGAAGAAGCCGATCCTGGGTAATATCGACGGCGAGGAAGGCGCGTAAGTGCTGTGTCCTTGGGTGTAATATATATGCTATATTATAGACGGTTGTGGGGGCTTTCCTTTTCTTTTTTCGCATGGGCGCTGTCATGGTTTCCCAAGTTGCATACCCTCCCTCCTCGGCTTGTATATTAGAGGCGCTCATTCTGTGATCTTTGTCTTGGGATTGTACATGGCGAAAATGCAATCTAGACTGTTTTTCACACAGATCAACCATCTTAAAAGGCGCCTAGACCCTGACGATTCAAGGACTACAGAAGTTGGAGCAATTGATACTTGTACATTTTGATTGTTTTGGTTCGTCTGTATGATATTCTTTTTAGATAGAATGACATCAGGCATACTCTTGCCAGCTTGCTTAGTGGTTGGAAAGCAAACCTTCTCTTCTCACTGCCGGTGGCAACCAGGCTCATTCAGATTGCAGGGAACAGCCTGCAACCATCTATCTTCTGGAATGGCCTGGCAGGCACAGTGGGATCATGGAAACATCAATAAATTGTCTGGATATCAAGGCTCAATTCGCGGCGAGATTCAGTTCAAGGCAAAGAGCGAGGACTCGGGCCACTTTTTGCTCGCCTTCTCGGCGTAAGCGGTCTTATCGCCACCCCATTTGCTCAGGAGATCAAGGCCACTGACAGCCTCGCCAATGGTGATGTCAGGTGCATCAAGGGTAGCCAGGAGGTCCTTCTCACACTGTGCCTTGGAGTCTGGTTTCAGAAGCTGACGGCCGGATAGGGCCGCCTGGACGTGAGCGACGCTGCTCTTGTTGGCAGCGAGGAAGGACTCGTTGAATTCTTCAAGTTTCTGAGACTTGGGGAGGAGCTTGTCGAACTCAGCGTTGACGACCTCGTCGGTCTGAGGGGGAAGAGGCTCAGAGAGGCCGTCAAGAGCTTTGCGGAAGCGCAAGAGCTGTAGGTGGAGGGTAGGGTTGGATGGGTCGATGGCGTGTGCGGCCGAGAGGCACTTCAAAGCAAGCAGGTGCTTGTCTGCAAAAGGATGTTTAGCAACATTCAGAAGTAGTGACTATGGGAAGCAGACTTACTCCTCCGCAAGTAAACCTCGAAGCCGAGGCACTGCGCCTCGATGTCCCGAGGACTGTGCTCGAGCAATGGTGTCAAGAACTTCATCACGTCCTTGAGGGGATCCTTAGTCTGAACCAGAGTGTTACCAAGAGGATCAGGGTCCTCCTTCTTGACCTCCCCGTCTACGCTCTTGGCGTTGGCGGCGGCTGCCTTTCGCGCCTCGCGCTTCTCAGCTTCAATCTTCTCCAGGCGCTGCTGCTCCTTCTTGGCCTTCTTGAGGGCCTTCTTCCTCTCTGCATCATCTGTGGCGTCAATACCATCGCTCACCATTGGGCCGTGGGCGAGATCTGGTTGGTCATTGAGCAACAAGTACGCCTTGATTGCCGAAAGTGCCATCCTTGTATAGAAGGGATGCTCGCGCAAGCGGTCCTCCCAGCGCACCATGTCCACATACGCTCTGATCATGCCCTTCCGCAGTGAAAAGCTGTGGAAATCAAATTGGTCCTCCTGCCAAGTGTCGAAGATGTTGTACACAGCATGGAGGCGCTTGAGAGCAAGACCCAGCTTCTTCTGCCGCAGATATGCCTCGCCATCCTCGGTCAGGTACCATACGCACTGCATCTCATGAAGGTCTCCCATCGCACCACCAACGGTCTCGTTGCGAGTGAACTTGCTCATGTTGTCTAGAGCTTTGTCGTTTTCGTTGTTGCGGAGCTGATACTTGGCAGCCTTTGAATTGATGTACCGGTCTTTCTCGTCCAGCAGACGAGCCTTTTCCATCTCCTCTGCCGCCTTGACAGGGTTTCCATAGTGCTTCCAGATCCGGGCCTTGGTCATCTGGTACTCAACAGCCTTCGGGGAAAGCTCAATGGCTTTTTCGACGTTCTCCATGGCCTTGGGGAGGTTGCGGCTGAGGTGGTAGTTGTAGTGTTGAGCCAGGAAGTAATGTGACGATGCCAGAAACTCGTTCTTGTCTCCGTTGGCCTCTGCAGAGCCATTTGCCTGGGAGTTGAACTTGCCGGATACGTAACCCTCTACCAACGTCTGTACCGCATCACGCTTGGCCGGGTTGGTGTACAGAACCTTGATGTTTGCGAAGAGGGAGGGGACACCCTTCTTCAACATGCGCTGCATGTAGACATCGGCAGCCTGCTTGAATTCTTCGCCTTCCAGAAAATCAAGTGGAATGCGACGAGCCGCATCGCCGCGTGGGTACTTCTCCACCCATTGGTCGTACAGAGCCTTCAATGCCTTGTGGTCATCCGCCGGGATACCCTTTGCTTGAATCAACCCGTTGTAATAAATCGAGTTCTCGGCGTTTCGCTCCAGAAGAGCAGTATAAGCCTGTTCCGCTTCGGCCTTGCGGCCCAGTCGCAGGAGGTAGTCGGCCTTCATCTCCATTACGGCGAGCACATCGGTACACCGGTAGCCGACCTTCTCAAGGTGTTCCAAAGCCCGTTCCAAGTCCCCACTCTCCGCGATGATTGTGTTCTTGTACAAGCAAGCCTCCGAGTTTTCCATATCGGCAATTGGCGGGGTGTCCTTCAATGTGTCCTCGTACGTCGTCAAAACCTTCTCCGCCTCAGCTAGGTCCCCAGCCAGATGGTGAGCGATCGCGAGTGCAGTCCAGTTTTGCCGGAAGCCTGGACGCGCTTGCAGCATCGCACTGCGGCTTTGGATGTATCCCTGGAAATCCCGCATCTGCATCTGGAGCAGCGCCAGGTCACGCTGGATGGGCTGGGACTCGGGCTCAAGTCGCAAGGCGAAGCGATAAGCCTTAATTGCCTCCTCATAGTTCTTCTCCTGCCGGTACAGTAACCCGTATACGTGCCAACAGATGTGCGACTTCATGTCATTCCGCAAAGCCTCCTTGGCCAGTACGAAGGCCTCCTCCAGCTGCCCCAGGTGGCTCATGATGAGAGCTTTCATCGCCTGCGTATCGCCATGCTTGGGGTTCTTGCGGAGAACCTGGTCTGCCGTCTTGATGCCTGTTGCAACGAAAACGAGGTTAGCTTATGCCACGTCCCATTGCGCGGTTGCCCACGAGTCGGGAACGGTGCACACCTTTCTTGTATTGCTTCAACTCAAAGTTGCGAACCACTTGACGAAACAAGGACTGGTCCTTGGAGTTCAATGGTTGCGGCATGGTGGGCGATGCTGGGCGGGTTGACTTGTGCGAGGGAGGAATCGATGTGTGCGGGGAGCGGCTTCTCCGAGTCCGAACTTGGCAGAGCGACTGGGCCGATAAGATACGCCGCTGCTGCACCCTGCAACTGCGAACTGCGTCGATGCAAGATCAGGCCCTGGTGGGGATTTCAGTAATGGCGGACTTGTTTGGCTATTGCCTTTGGAATGCAAGAAATCAATCGTTCAATGCGAGTCCGCATTAACACGGCCAATTGGCATGGCATTGATTCGAGATGTTGAGGTCATCTACATACATCTCTCAGCACTATCAGGTACCTGAACCTCATGGAGCCACCCCTAAGAAGAAGGGTGATTTCAATTTTCCTGATAGTAAATTGGACTGGGGATTAGCAAGTCCTTGAGAAGTCAACCACAGTGACACCCCATTCTTCCTCATACAAGTGGTTGTGTACAGGTCGTGGATGCTTGATTGAAGACCCTCCGTGTAACCATAAAGGGTACTCGAGAACTCGGTGTATTGGGACGTGAGAGATAGACACACCCCTGTTCCCTCCTCCAGGATGAATCCTGTCTTTAGCGAGAATGTAGACGTAGGCGTCCGGGTCAAAAGAGGGTTCTATCGAGGTTCAGCTACAGGTTCAATAGCTATTACTTAGACACCTTTTTTGTACCCTGTAGTCGTCCGGTAGAAAGATGATACTCAAGAAGTATAGGACTCCAATTCACGCAGACACTATATCAGATATTCTAGACCATTCCTCCTGATGTAATGGGGATGTCCAAATAGCCACGGAGTGTCCACGTAACAATCCCAGGAGTACATAGTTGCGTGTCTATGTCTGAATTACCGAGGCAATGTGCGCTCTCCGCTACCACGGCCATCGTTGGTATTCATCATGTTATATTTGTCTCATATTCATTAGACAGACGCCAATCATGCAGTAATGTACAGTGGAGAGCAAGGTACCTCCCCTTCAGAGGCACAGCGACTCGAGGGAGAAAGCTAGATTGCCAACTAGCCCGCACACACAGGCCACTATGGCTTCTCCTCACAATGGCCTTAACGCCGATGGCTATGGCGCCAGCTGTCCAAAGCCTCCTCCCAAGACGTGGAAGAGCCGCCGCATCTCTCGGTCACCAAGCCCCATGTCCGAGCCCGGATGATCTCCTCCACGGTGCGCTGATTTCGGATCAAGTTGGCCAGTGACTCGGTCCGAGCTTCACGAGGGAAGAACCGCGCCGAGTACGGGTCCAGTCGCTCATTGACAACTCGCTCTCGGTCCCTGGCGGACTCAGTCTCTCGTAATATCAAATCTGGGTCTTCTGGATCGGGGCTTGTAGCAACGCCAGCACAGTAGTTCAGCACATCTGAACGAGTTTGCCACGACGGGAACAGCACGTTATCCTTGAAACTTTGGCAGGACGCTTGATCAATCACTTTCCGACCTCTAGAATCAGTCTGTCGCACGGCGGTAGACGACGGATCGAAGCCCTGCCGGGCGGGTGTTATCAACGCATTGAGATTTTGTGTAATGGAGTCGTCGATAGTAGATCGGGATAACCGGAGGAAGTCTGGAGTAAATGGAGAGTCAGTGTGAGGTCATCCTCAATGCATAGCCAGCTAACGAACCTCGCAAGAGCCTCTCATCGAAGCAAAATTGAGGAGTCAGCGTTGGAGCCTCCGTAGACGAGGCTTGTGACATAGTCCCGCTGTCTCTCTCCCCCAGTCGTCGATCTGTTGTTGAAGCCCAGAACCACTCCAGCTTGAGTGGAGACACAGATGAGCTGTGCTATCGGTAATAAAGGGTTCGGGGCGAGGAAAGCAGTATGCCTGGAAGCCAAGCTAATGTCCAGGTGGTCAAGCTTATGCCGTTCTTTTTCGAGTGATCACAGCAGGTCGATTGCAACGAGTTCGTCATAATCCAACTTATCGCCGCCCAGATGGCTGTCCTAATCTGGACTAGTACCTATGCTGATTCAGGCTTTATGCCTGATAGACAAGGCAACAGACACTTGAAGTCATGTGACCACGTGTCACGCGTCGTGTCCTGCTGACGGCCGTCGAGGAGCGTGCGTTAGACATGCCATCTTGATACGTATTGTACGATCATACTCCATTGTTTCTGTCAATATCCTCTTATTATGCCTGAGCTTGCAGAGGTGGCACGAATTGTGCATTTTATTCGCCAGCACCTGGTTGGAAAGACGCTTTCCAAGGTGCAAGCACAACATGACGATATCATCTTCGGCAAAGTTGGCACCAGCGCGGCCGAGTTTCAGAAAGCGATGCAGGGCAAGAAGATTGTTGGTGCTGGACAGCAAGGCAAATACTTCTGGATCACAATGTCTTCTCCACCACATGCCGTGATGCATTTTGGGATGGCTGGATGGTTGAAGATCCAGGGCGCCGATACATATTATTATCGCTCTGACAAGCCTGCAGACCAGGAATGGCCTCCAAAATACTGGAAGTTCTTGCTGGAGACAAGCGAAGACCCCAAGACGGAAGCGGCATTTGTCGACGCCCGCAGGCTCAGTCGCATCCGTCTGGTCGATTGTCCTGCTGACGAGATTCGCAACCATACCCCTCTCAAAGAAAACGGACCAGATCCCGTCTCGGACAAGGACATCGTAACGGAAGCTTGGTTGATGGAGAAGTTGAAGAGTAAAAAGGTCCCTATCAAGGCTCTTCTGCTTGATCAGGCGAATATCAGTGGTATCGGTAATTGGATGGGGTACGTTGTCCTCTCATCTAAATAGGCCGTCCAATACGTTGACTATTTCCAGTGACGAGATCTTATATCACGCCAAGATTCATCCAGAGCAATACAGCAATACCCTGTCCAATGATCAAATCAAGGAACTCAACACTGCAATTCACTATGTTTGCACTACTTCCATCGATGTCCTGGCGGACTCTGAGAAATTCCCCGAACACTGGCTCTTCAAACACCGATGGGGCAAGGGCAAGAAGAACCAACCTGCAGTGCTTCCTAACGGTAATAAAATCACTTTTCTTACTGTGGGTGGCAGGACGAGCGCTGTTGTCCCAGCGGTTCAGAAGAAGACGGGGGCTGTTGCAAAGGATATCGACGAGGAAAGCAACCGTACACCAGCAAACTCGAAACGGAAACGTGACGTCAAGCAGGAGAATGACTCGGACGCTGAAGAGGACTTGAAGACGAAGAGTCGTGGGTCAAAAAGAAAGAGCACGCCGGCCATCAAGGCAGAAGAAGACGAAGAGAAGAAGACGAGTGTGGGCAGACGCCGATCTACGCGCTCAAGGAATTAGGGTCAGGTCTGGGGCGACACATTGCATTGAAGTACATTGGAAAAAATCTCAGCCTATCATCAATACATTCCTTTACAACCAACTTCATCCAAAGCAAAGCCACCTCGAGCCGAATTCCATTTTGATCTCAGGATTGAATTTTCCATGAAAGGGAGAATCAGAGACGGCTGGCTTGGTGTCAAAGAAGATATGAGAGAGAAAAAGCCACACGCGATCAGAGTTCAAGATTGTGCAGAGTGTCTTTGAATACGCGAAAGGTCTCAGAATTGTTCGAGTGGTCTAGCACGGCAAAAAGTACCATCTCGAACCATCCCTTGAATTCATCTTCCTGAAGCACCCTCTTCCAGCAGTTGGCAACTTCGTGCACAGGGTGCAAAAACACTCCACATCCGATGGCGCCTAGAACAAGCCTCCTGTGAAAGTTATCACCCGCAACACGGAGGATCATGCGCATTTTGTCTTCCATCAGGGTTCGCTGGGAGCTTTGCTTGTACCTGAATGGCTGTACGGACTTGTCAACCCCAGGTTTCTCAGTAGCTGCCATGGAAATGACAGCTACAATGGGAAGGAGCTCGGGCTTATCAGTCCACATAAACGAGTGCCCGCGTTCGAAGTTCTCACGGAAGATGACGACTCCCGGTGAGTATATGCACACGTCATCCGACATTGGATAGAAATCCTTCTTCAAGGTTGCAGCGAGCGTGCTGCGGTAGCAGATGGCTTCTTCTTGAGCCATCGCTCCATTGTCCCAACTACCCCCGGGCTTATTGGCATTCGCAAAGTTCAGCACCAGGATGTGCTCCAAGTCCTTGCTCTCGAGGATGTCGTGCGCATAGTGCAGGGCAAGGGCTGCGTCCAGAGTGTCTGAATTCACGACCTTGACCTGGGTCTCCTTGAAGTTTGGATAATACGAGTTACTGCGTTGGAGAGGTGGTGCGAGCTTTCCCGTCACGAGTAATGAACGTGGAGATCCGCGAATAGTGGTGCCTCGCAGAATGTCCGGCATCTTGTCGAGTGTCTCCTTTGCGACGTTTCTGAGAAGGGGACGCCTCTCCTCCCGGAGTTGACTGGGAGTTTTGATGGGGGCTTTCTCGACCCCGCCCATCATGGCTCTCTCGAGCAGTCCAATGGGTCTTGCATCAACCATTTCGCTTAGTGCCTTCTCGACCCAAGTTTCCGTCGTTGTACCTGAAGTATAGATCGACTTAGGGGTGAGGATTCGAAGTGGCAAAGACTGGGTGTTGGTCACGACGTGTCGATTCTCAGAAAGTGTACTGTCAGGGCTGTCTGGTTGAAATAAAGTGTTGGTCTCAGTCGATTCAGTCTGGGACTGATGAGTAGAGCTTTGTTGTGAGCCTGTCTCAGGTTCTCCTTGGGGATTGTCGAGCTCCTTCGAGTGCGAGGACGAAGGGTGAGACGGGTCTGGAGTCACCATGATGGGAGCAGGGAATCTTCTTTATGTTAGATCGAGTGAGACTGGGCGATCTATTGATAGCCACTGAAAGAAGTCAATGAAATGAACAAAGAGCCCCGAGCCAAGGTTGTCGAATAGTTCGAAAGCAGCCAATGAGAACCCACGATATAAGCCCAAGGCGGTGAGTGCTTATCAGTTCCGATATCGCAGATGTCGCCACTGAAAGATGACAAAGCCCGCGGCGCTCGTTGGCTTTGCGTCTCGCAACTTTCTTTCTTTCCTCACTTTTGCATTTGGAAAGTCTTCTTTTTATTCCCCCCGGTCGAGCAATTTTCTTTGTTGCGAAAGCACGGGTTCCTCTGGCCAAATTTCAAATTTCCTGCTGTGCGGGGTTTCCCTCGCTCAAACGCCAAAAGCGGCACCCCGCCACAATGAGCGCGATTCTATCGGCAGACGATCTCAATGATTTCATTTCGCCGGGCGTCGCGTGTATTAAGCCCGTGGAAACTTTACCTCAAAAAGACCCAAAGGAAGCAGAGGTGAGTCTGAAGGGAGCTGACCACAATCATCCAAAGAGTGTTTAGCTAATACTTCCATTCTAGAACGCTTATGAAGTGACGACCGAAGACAAAGTTCAACCGGAGAATCTTCCCCCAGCTCAGATTTCTTTGACAGACTGCCTCGCCTGTTCTGGGTGCGTGACCTCTGCGGAAGCCGTCTTGATTGGGCTGCAGTCGCATACCGAAGTTCTCAATACACTCGACAATTTCCCGGAGATCCCATTGGCACACAACCAAGATGGAACATCAGTTGGGGACTTGGCAGGGGCTGAAGAGGGTAGGATATTTGTCGCCAGTGTCAGTCCACAGGTCCGGGCTAGCTTAGCAGCGACCTACGGCATCTCCGAGAAGCAAGCGGGTTACTTGATCGACCAGCTACTTAGCGGCCCGCAGGGACTTCGCGCTGGTGGCAGACATGGCAGTGGCTTCACTTGGGTGGTGGACACAAACGTCCTGCGGGAAGCAGTCTTGGTGCTTACCGCCGACGAGGTATCTGAATCGCTGAAGACTGAGTCCAATGGAGATGCCCTAGAAGCGGGTTCAAAGACCTTGCCCAAACGACCGATCTTGTCATCAGCGTGCCCTGGGTGGATTTGCTATGCCGAGAAGACTCACCCATTCGTTCTACCGCATCTGTCACGACTGAAGTCCCCGCAGGCGTTATCTGGAACGTTCCTCAAGACCGTTTTGAGCAAGTCTCTTGGAGTGCCGCCATCTCGCATCTGGCACCTGGCGCTTATGCCATGTTTCGACAAGAAGCTGGAGGCTAGTCGTGAGGAGCTGACAGATGCCTCTTGGCAGTTGGGTGATGTTATGAATGGTTCTGAACCGCACCAGCCCGTCCGCGATGTGGATTGTGTGATCACTACGCGGGAGATTCTCTCCCTGGCCGCTTCAAGAGGACTGTCCCTTCCGAGCATGCCTCTGCAACCACTTCCACCAGCCTATGCCCCAGCTTTCCCCGAGAGAACACTCAGTTCCTTCATGGCTCTCCAGCGTTCTTCTTCACAGCAGTCTCTAGAGACTGGCACTTCGGGGGGCTATTTGCACCATGTGCTCAAGACGTTCCAAAGTCGGCATCCCGGCAGCCAACTCGTGACAAATCGTGGACGCAACGCCGATGTTGTCGAGTATGTGCTCACATCCCCAGACGGGCAGCCCATCATCAAGGCGGCTCGTTACTACGGCTTCCGAAACATTCAGAACCTCGTTCGGAAGCTGAAGCCAGCCCGAGCATCAAGGATGCCCGGCGCAAAGCCGGTGGCGGCTGGCCGCCGCCAACCAGTTTCTCGAAATGCCGCGGCTTCAGGCGGTTCGGGCTCAGATTATGCCTATGTGGAGGTCATGGCTTGCCCCGGTGGCTGCACTAACGGCGGTGGCCAAATCCGGGTGGAAGATGCCAGGGAAGCTACTTCGCCAACTCAAGACGTTGAGATGACGGGTGCACCAGAAACATCAACCAAACCATCTCCCCATGAACAACGCGCATGGCTGGCTCGAGTGGACGAAGCTTACTTTTCGATGGATTCGGATTCTGAGGCAGAATCGGAGCCTCAGCCTCAGCATCTTTCCATAGCGGACAAAGAGGCTCGTATCCACGAGGGTCTCCGCCGCTGGTCTGAGTTCATGGAGATTCCACTTTCAAACCTAGTATACACTACCTACCGCAAAGTCGAGAGCGATGTCGGCAAAGACCAGACATCCGCTAACGACACGACTCGCGTGGTCGAGCTTGCAGGGAAGATCGGGGGTGGATGGTAGTTTTTTTATATCTCGTGATATACCAGCATATCACTATTCATTTTTGCATGGCGCCGGGATGATTCTTATTTTCGATGCATTTCAGTGTGGGAGATACCAGACTTGTTCCTCTTCCTTTGCATGGCGGCCGGCTTTCCCAATCAAAACCTCAGTTTCATATAGATCATGTTCAAATTACGACAAGCCATAATTTCATTGAGCAGACTCCCCAATGAGTAGACCAGAGGATCAGGAGAGACTAGGAAAGAAGCAATCCTTCCTAATCGGGCAACCCATACTCGCTGACTCATCGATCTGGTAGATTAGATAAGCGCATAAAATCCCGCCGCGAAAGAAAAAAGAATCTCGCCGACTCCAACATCATCCCCATCCAGCTTCTCCACGAAATCCTTTCACCCTTGAAAAACCAAGTGACCACTTCAGCACGCTACATCAAAACTCATCAACGCTACATCAAAACTCATCAACCACCAACATCATGTCCCGCGAAGCCTACCAGGTCCCCTCGATGGGCGCCCAAAACGCCTTCGGCACCGAGGGCGGATTCAGCAGCGCCATGGCCGTTGACAGCCCCTCCGTCGTCTACCTCTGCGGCGAGTGCTCTGCGCGCGTTCCTCTGAAGCGCGGCGACCCGATTCGCTGCAAGGACTGTGGTCACCGTGTGCTGTACAAGGAGCGGACTAAGCGGTGAGATCTCTCTTTCTTCTGGCCTACCTCTTGGGCCTCACTTTCCATGAGACAATTTACTGATGACTTCTGCTTTGCTGTGTAGGATGGTCCAGTTCGAGGCTCGGTGAAGTTGAACCCGGTTGATGCGATGGAAATACTTGGCCCGGGTTAGATGGAGTCGAAGGAACTGGGTTGTCGCTTTCGCTTCCTTCTTTGACAACTACGAATTATGTATGCATTTGAAAGGCGCTTTGGAGTTAATATTCAGATCTACGATCTGGTGGAAAAATCTATCAAAGTGGACGAATTTGGTCAATATCACACGGAGGACCGCTGGACATTGTCGGCCCCATTTGTTCATTTTGAATGGCATATCCCAAGGATTCGATACCCAAGTTGTTACCCAGCATTTCTTGTTTTTCAACTGAAGATCATCAGATAAAAGGCTTCGTAGATCATCACTAGGGCTGACAGGCCCTAATCCAAAATCCCGACCCAAAGAAGACCACAAAACGCACCCGAACCCCTAAACCAGACAAAGACATTGCCCTCTATATCCGCACCAGTATACTCATTGAAGCTTGTTCGATACCTCGATGAATTGCTCCAAGCACTTGAGAGCCGCTCCACTCTCGATCGCCCAGCGAGCTCGGCGCAGACCCTCCTTCCAACGACCACCGCCAGGCCCGCGCTCGGTGATAACCTGCCCGTCGTCACCGGGACCCATGTTGCTCGTGTCAGCCTCGCAGACGCCGGCTGTCACAAGCAGTGCCGCCACATTCATTAGGACGAATTCCAAGATCGGGTCGTCCCGAGGCAACTCGTTTCGAAGGATGCTCATCAGCTTGGCAGCGTTTTCCTTGGGCATCTTGCGTCCGTAGACATCACTGAGAGGGTGAGTGGGCACACCAAAGTCGGACGGATGAAGCCTGAAGATGTCGAGTTTGACCAATGTACGAGGATTCTCTTCGTCCTCATCCGAAGAGTCATCTTGGTCCTCGGATGAAGAAGGCTTGTAGGCCGGGTTCGGGTACTCTGAAAGTCTCCAGCAGTTCGTGTAGCCGGCACAGCTGATCTCATCCATGTCTTCTTCGCCACAGACAACGAGGGCTTTCTTAGCTCCAGCTTGTCTGAGCGCTTCAACAAAGACCGGACCCAGACTTTGGTAAGCGACTCCAACGACACGCGCTTCAATCGCCCACTCAATTGGGTTTGCAAGAGGGCCCATCAGGTTGAAAATGGTCCGGATACCAAGGCCACGACGCACAGGGTTGGCGTACATCATTCCGGGGTGGAAGTTAGGCGCAAACAGGAAGGCATAGTTTGTTTCCTCGTACACCTTAGCCACATTGTCGGCATTCACTGCGGAGATCTTTGGAGGCACCGGTTGAATGGCGTTGAGCACATCGGCGGATCCGGAGAAAGAAGTCTGGGCACGGTTACCGTGCTTTGCAGTCATCAAAAGCGGCGACGCGATAATTGACGAAGTCGTAGAGACGTTGAATGTCGAATGCGAATCACCTCCGGTTCCGACGATATCACACTGCAGAAAAGGGCCCGTTAGTATAGTACAAGTGATGCTAAGACGAATACTCACTAATCCGCCATTGTAATTGCCTTCTCGTCTCCCGCGAGCTTTCACCACTTTCCTCAATGGCGCCTTTTCAATCTGGCAGGCAGCTTCTCGCATTCGGTGAGAGCATTTCGCAATGACGGCAGCCTCCTTGTCCTTCCCCGTAGAGTGGAGAAGGGTCAAAAGAGCAGCACATTGGATGTCAGAGAGTCGATCCTCAAAGATCAGGGCAAATGCAGAAGCAATATCCTCTGCGCTGACTTGAATGTCTGCAGTAGAGGGGTAGGCTAGGCGTTTGAGAAGAGGGGAGATAGAGACAACCTCTGGCTTCTCATGTTTGGTCGGAGGAGATGCCATCATCGGAGGAACTGACAATAAACAGTCCTCGACAGATCAAAATAGTCAATTGCTATTGAAAAGAAAGCAATGCAGCTGAAGAACATGAGTCAAAGGCCCCTCATGCCGATGATCCATACCGGCATAATTGCTCACCGCCCTTCGCCGCGCTTTCCCTTATTGAGCATCAAAAAATATCTCCTTCCAAACCTCCGACGCCGTTTGATCCACTCTTTCTCGAGCAATTGCTTTCCTCTCAACCCATCCATCAACGCATACACAATGCCCCCTCGGCTCCGGATATCATCGCTTCGGCGACAAGCACTACGATGCCCATATGAACTCCAAATCGCCAGGGGCGCCAGCAGCGCTGCGGCCCCGGCAGTTACACCAGCTGCGCCCATCGAGCAACTCAGACACTCGCCAGCACCAATTGCGCGAACACCTCCTACCCAACCGCCGTCACACCGTAATCCTGAATACCGCCGGTCACAACTTCTGCGCCAATATACCTCCATCCTCCGTACCTCTCCTCTTATGGTGTTTTTCCAGCACAACAACCTCAAGTCCATGGAATGGGCAGCCATTCGACGAGAACTGGCGAAGGCGCTGCAGAAGGTGGACGAGAAGATTGCTTCTGAGGGCCGGACCTCCCCGGAACTGGCTCCTTACATTAAGCTGCAGACCGTCCAAACCAGTATCTTCGAGGTTGCTCTGCGCATCGTCGAGTACTTCCGACCCAGCGAGGCTTCCTTGGCCTCGGGGAATCCACCAAGCGCTGTCGACCCGGTGACTCAAACCTCCGCCGAATTGCCCATTCACTCCGGCTCCAAGGATGATCCATCTCTGACCCACGACCTGTCTCGAACCGCCCACGCTGCAGTGAAGCACCTGAAGAACAGACACGAGCTTGCTGACATTCTCGTTGGCCCCATCGCCGTTCTTACCATTCCCACCGTCTCACCCGAACACATGAAGGCTGCGCTGTCGGTTCTCACACCGAAGGAGGCCGGCTTCCCTGCACCCACTCGCAAGGGCAACCCTGACTACCACGACCCTATTGTCCAGAATGGTCTGCAAAAGATCAACCTTCTGGCCGCTCGTGTGGACGGCAAGGTGTTCGACATCAATGAGACCAAGTGGGTCGGAAGTATCGAGGGTGGCATGGACGGTCTCCGCTCTCAGCTCGTCATGGCCTTGCAGAGCATGGGATCCAGTGTCACGAGCACTTTGGAGGGCGCTGGCAAGAGCCTGTACTTCACTATGGAGAGCCGGAGAAGCGTGCTGGAGGAAGAGCAGAAGCCCGAGGGCGAGAAGAGCGAATCGTCCTAGTTTGGCTGTGGCCATGCTCGTTCCGAGTACATTCTTGTATAATAGGTCATACTGGTTTTGCATCCTGAGGGATCCAGCTTTGTTTTATATAGGATGTTTTGATACTGCATGAGAAATTCTTCAATTCTGGGAATGGATATCTCATTCAGATATGTACCGGTTGCCTTCAGACGTACATTGAGTATTATCCCGACATGGTAGAAGGCTATCTACTCCTGTCTCGCACGCAGCTTGGCGTTCATTCCCACAACGCAGCGCACGAGATCCCAATCTCCATCCAAACCAACCCAGTCGGTAACCAAGATACCCGTACCACAGTCGCCATTCCCCTCCTGTTCACGGCGACAAATGTAATCAACCGCAGCAGGGTTAACCTTGGCAGCAATCTTCTCCGGCCAGGTATCCGTCTTCCAGAAGTTGCTCGCACTCAGGAAGTTGATATAGAACGGATGCGGGCCGGGACGATCACCGAACGGGTACCGACACTTACTAGCACGGTCGATTTGCTCCTTGACGAACTTGATCTTCTTGTCGATGTTGAGCGACTCCTGGACTTCGTAGAAATCCTGGATGCAGAGCTGGCCGCTGGGGCAGTTTGCGCAGGGCGTGTTATCCGCCCAAGCAGCGGCGTCGATGCCCCACCCGTGGTTGTCGTGCTTCTGCTTCAGATCCGGGGGTAGGTTGAAGCGGCGGAGGAGGACGACCTTGCCGCGGGCTTGGCCCAGGGTCGGGATCTTGGCGCGCGTCCACCAGCGCTCGTTGTCGTCCTTGGCGTAGTGCTTGTTCAGGATGTGAGCGAGCTGCTCGTCCTTGGCGTCGCCGGGCCCTTCCCGCTTGATGGACATGATCAGCGTCTCGGACGGATTGCGGTCCAAGAACTCGTTGACGTCTTTCATCAGGTCGCGGAAGTACTTGTTGCCCGTCAGCGAGATGGGGAAGACACTGTGGACGAGGATGAGCTCCTCTTTCAGTTGCTTGGGGTACTCGGGCTGCACGCGGATGTCGAAGAAGCGCACGCCGTTTTGAAGCTGCTCGCGCGGGCTGACTGCCTGGCAGCGCACTGAGGGCGGCGCCGTATGGCAGGTGGGTGAGTTGTGGGTGCCGGGGATGGAGAGCGCCGAGAGGATGGTGTCATCGCGCAGCTCGCGCATCCAGGCGTGCAGGTTGGCCGAGGAGAAAATAGCCAGGTGGGATTCGGGTCTCACCCACACGCCGGTGAAGCGGTGCTTAGGGTTCTCGACCGTCTTCATGGTTGCTGACTCGCTGGTGGGGACGGGTACCTGGATGTGATGCTCTTCGCCCTCGGCGCCGAAGTGGAGGCGCAAGCGCTCCTTGTCGGATTCCTTGAAAGCATCGATCTCAGTGTGCTTGGTGGTGAAGGGTTCAATGCGGATGCCGAGGTCTTTTTGTTCGGCGAAGGGTTTGGCATTCTGGTCGAGGGCGGCGGCGGGCTGTTCAGAACGAGTTTGGTTGGACAGGACTCGAGTGAAGTTCTTGGCCAGGGAGGTGATATCGTCGACGTCAGGCTTGTTCTCCGGGGCCCTGAAACGCTCGAGACGTTTCAGGTTGATGGGAGTGTCGGTGTTGTTGCGGATTGTGATCTTCTTAGCTACCATGATGGGGGAAGCGCAATTCACAGTCGATTGAGTGGGAGGATTGAAGGGATACAGAATATACGGAGCTCAGATGCAAGTTGCCCCTCCATCGATCTGCGGGCGATCGCCCATCGTGGAGCTCGTTCCCTTGGCGGCCATCGCTGATTCGAGGCTCACGCAGCAACCCTCGTAGTTCGCTGATATCATCTCCATCGTGCCGTGCCAGGCACAGCCACTGGTGATTCGCAGCTTCATGATGCGGTGAATCTGTAATATGATTGAATGCTGCCACTGCCACTGCCTGAGGGGGTGTATTCGGATGTTGGTGTGATGTGGTGAGGTGGAGTTCCCCGCTTCGGCTGTTCAATGCACGTGGAAGTATACGGTAGTGTCTTCACCGTAGTTGACGATACTGCTATGAAGGATCAGAGCTTCTTCTAAAAGGTTTATCAGGAAGACATATGTCTACTAGAAGCTCTATAGCTATAGAAAGAATGCCTAGGTTGTAGTCATAGCCAGTTAAACTGTGGCTAAACGGTTGGATAATACTGTAGTGCTACCACGTCCCCAACCCCCAGTATCGGGAGGCTGATATAGATTCACCATCGGAAGGAAAACGCCATCTGCTACTAGCAGTAATGTAGCATCAGAAGCCTATTTTTCTGATCATGGCCCCTGAACGTGCAGAGAACGGAAATTAGATCCTGTCAACGCAATTCGAATTCCAGACGGATTTATACAACATCAAAGCATCTCCGAGCTCCCTTCATCTCTTTACTTCAAGGAGAGTGTGCTGTGATCTTTTTCATACTCTGCGATGTTCCCCAACAAACTCGCCATCAGCACAATATCCCTAGGCCAACACCCTTCTCATGTCCTCGACCACAAGATCAAAGCTGCTGTTCAGGCCAGGCTCGCTGGCATTGAGGTGATCTTCTCCGATCTAGTAGCATTCTTTCAGTCGCAGAAGCTGTCTCTCACTGACGGAGCAAGGAGAATCAAAGCCATCTGCGATGCTGTCAGACTGAAAATACTCGCACTGGCACCCTTTGAAAACTACGAAGACGACAATTCGCCCTTGCACGACAGACTACAGAAAGCAGCTCGCTGGATCAAAATAGCCAGGGTCCTCCATGCACCATATTTACAAGTCCCCTCTCAATTCAAAACGGATGCCATTGGCAATGAAGACGTGGTTACATCTGAATTGCAGCAGCTGGTCGACCTGGGGAGCTCCAAACAACCACTCGTCTCGATTGCATACGAGCCTCTCTCGCGGAGGACATACCATAATACATGGGAAGATTCCCTGCAGCTCGTTCAAGCGGTCAACAGACCAAACTTCGGACTGTGCCTCGATACTTACCACATCGTCACCAAGCTCTGGGCAGACCCGTTCGCTATCTCGGGCAAATTCCCAGACGCAGACCAAAAGCTCCGCCGTACTCTAGACCTCCTCGTGCAACACTGTCCCGCTGGATAAGATTTTCTACATGCAGCTATCGGACGGCGAGGGGTTTGATCCGCCCTTTTCCAAGGCGCATCCGTGGTATCTGGACGGCGAGGTTCCGCAGTTCACTTGATCTAAACATGCGCGGCCTTTCCTGCTTGAGACGCATCTAGGAGGGTATATGCCTGTGTCGGAATGTGTCAAGGCGTGGATTATTGAGAAGGGATTCACGGCCTGGGTGTCTCTCGAGACTTTTGATCGGCGTATGCGTGAGAGGGATAGTCGGCCGGAAGATGCTGCTGCTCGGGGAATCGGTCATGGAGGAATGTTCAGTCAGAGCTTGGTCCTGCTTCAAAGCTCTAGACTTTGGCAAACGTATCAGGTCGGTCCTATGTTCCACCAAGAACAAGAACGGTAGATCATCATGTCAGCTAGGCATCGTTTTGATTCTTGGTCAGCTTCAGGTATCATGCAAACGTATTCATCGAGAACATAGAAACCTCACGCAAAGGAGAATGAATTAGTGAGTAGTATATTACATGCTAAAGTATCATAGACAGCACAAAAAGAAAGTAATGCCTAGGAAATTAAAAACAGGGTAGGTGTGGGAAGGGTATCATGCTTTATTAGTTAATGCTCAATTCCACCGGTGATCTCGCGCCTGCATGACGCGCCAATTTCGTCCCATCTAACTCTGCAGGCCAATTTTGAGATTCCTGCCACCCGGCTTCCGACATCCCAGCATGTGAAATATTATGTGAGTGCTGAGTAGACGAAACCACCGTGTTCGAGTTGGAGCCTGAATGTTGAGCAGTCGAGATGGTGTTGTTGTATGAAATCTGATCGGTTGGAGCCGGCTGTCCAACCGACGAAGCGGTATATGAATGCTGGCCGGATGAAGATGTTCCGTACGGTGGTTGGCCGACAGCAGAAGGATTGTATGGAGGCTGGCCGGATGGACCTGGGTTGTATGGTGGTTGACCAGGTGCTTGCGGGTCGTTTGGAGGTGATGGACTGTCGACTGATTTCTCCTTGCGTCGGCGAAGGAGGAAGATAGCGACTATGAGCGCGATCACGCCAATTGCACCCACTGCGACACCAACGCCGATGCCCGCTTTGGCTCCTGAGGAAAGACCGCCACTGGAATCCGAGTTTGAAGGAGAAGACGTCGAAGTGGAGGTTTGAGAAGCGATTGACGCCGTGGAGGTTGATGATAGCGTTGTGGTCATGGGAGTGGAGGTAGGGGTCGAGATTGCAAGATTCCATCCCACGATCCCAATCGCACCAACAGTGGAGCTAGTATCCATGGTAGTCGTCGCGATCGACCAAGAGGTCGAGTCACCGTAGCTGGTAGATCCAAATGTAAGAGTCATGCCCGAGCTCACGTCCGACAGGCAGTCTCCGGTAATTTCACCGGGGATTCCATCCTGCAAGTAGTAGCCACTAAGAAGGTGTTGGTTAGTCGCAACTTTTGAATCTGCGCAGGCGGAACCAGGGTATACTCACGGTGGACAGCACATGGCTGCAGTACTGGTTGAATCCTTCGTAGACTCGGCAACTGTAATCCACCCGGATGGACAAACAAGAGGCCCAATGCTCACTGCGGTCTCGTACAAGCCTCCGCCACCAAGAAGTCCCTGTTCCCACCAGGTAGTCATCGCTGGAGGATCACAAATCACGCCGGTTTCCACGTCAAGCCCGTATCCGGGATCGAAGGCCATAAGACTCGGTCCATCGAGACGGTATTTGCTTTCGCAACCTGCCGATGGAGTCCATGTTGTTGTCAGCGGAATGAAGGACGTGACTGTGCCATCCGACGTCTCCGCTGGATAGATAGTGGTCGACATCGCGCGTGAGCGCGGAGTGCGACAACTCGAGGACCCGGTATCGCACTCTTGCCTGCGAGATCGGCAACTGCCAGGATGAGTCGAGTTGACTCAGGGGCTCGTCAGTCACCGTGAACAGCAGAGAAATGCAGTACCGGGTGCAATGGTTCAAGCCCTATGTGTTGGCCGATGCACAATGAAATCCTTGAAGGAGATGTCTCTGCCGGGTCAACCGACCAGGGCTCTTCAGGGCGTGAAGATTGATGAAGATCGTCCTGCCATGATTGTGCCTCGCCAACATTTCCGTCGAATCTGAAGCCTTTGGCCCCCACTACGAGTCATGGCCCAAGCGTGCTAAGATGCCAGCCTCGCACTTGAGGACGGCAAGTAGCGTAGCCCCTATGGCCATTCTCCAATGACGGAGATGTACGCCTTGCGCTAAGAGCCGATCGATGACAGGCTCCACCTCGATGGGCCAAAGAAGAGCCGACAGAGTGGCTCGGGGGTCATGATCAAATATCGCAAGTCTGACGAAGCAGATACCGAGAGAGCAGAATGACCAAGTTAAGAGTGAACACAGTTGTTGACGGGGTGCATGGGTGTTCCTGAATCCCGTGAAGAATTGAGTTTCGGACGCGGCACTCGGCGCTCTGATCAGCTTCGAGCATCTCGCCATTGCTCGATCTGGAAAGTGTTGAAATTTCATCGTTGGAGCGTGGCGTTGCTAAGAAATGGGGTAAGATTACTTTGCTCCACCGCGTCCGAGCTCTCCCCCGACAACTCACCACTCACCAGGTTCGACAGCCTCCCCTTTTAACGAGCAATTGAGTGGACTTTTGACTAGCAAGGCCTCTCGTTGTCGGTAGAGGACACGTTCAATGTCATCTCCAACTCCATCTCACTAGACTTCCATCATGCCGTCAAGGGGCGCCAAACAACCCAAGCGCCCGACACATCTGATGCCCCAGAAATCAAGGGGCCAAGGCTGGCTGGGCCAGAAATGGCTTCTGAAGTCGGTGGTGACCGGCGTGCTGGCACTGTCGGCAGGTGTATACTGGAACAATCCGAGTCTTGAGACGACATTGGACTATTTCCGACCCATTGGACAGGACAGCTACTGGGAGCCTCATCAACAAGAGGTCAAAGACGCGTTTGTCACCAGCTGGGATGCGTACGCCAAGTATGCCTGGGGTAAGTCGTCTTGCATTATGTCCTAGTGGGCGTTATCCAATTCAGCTTTCAGAGCTGTATCTACAAAAGGCCATGTCGCTGAACTCGAACCCTGAACAGGAAAGGATGTGTTCAAACCTATCTCTAAGCAGGGCTCCCAAATGAGCCCCAGCGGTCTTGGGTGGATCATCGTCGACAGTCTGGACACGATGATGATCATGAACCTGACCTCTCAACTGGCCGATGCCCGCAAGTGGCTCAATCGGGGGTTGACATATGACCAGGATCAGGATGTCAATACCTTTGAGACCACCATCCGTATGCTGGGTGGGCTCTTGTCCGCGCACTACCTGTCAACTCAACTACCAGATGTTTCATCTCGACGAGACTATATCTACCTCCAAAAAGCAACCGACTTGGCAGACCGCCTTCTCAGTGCTTACAGGTCTCGCTCTGGAATTCCCTACGCTAGTGTCAACATTGGCAAGCGTGAAGGCATCGTGTCCCACGCAGACGGGGGAGCCTCTTCGACTGCTGAAGCGACCACTGTGCAGCTAGAGATGAAGTACCTTGCTCATCTCACGGGCAAAGAGGAGTACTGGCGCAAGGCTGAACATGTGATGAAGGTGGTTGATGACCATCGCATGCAGGACGGTCTCCTGCCTATTTTCATCCATCCCGACACTGGCCGGTTCCAGTACCAGGAGATCCGCCTTGGAAGTCGTGGAGATTCTTACTACGGTACGCCCAGATCATTCTAACTACAAGACAGTTTTTAATGGATTCGCAGAATACCTGGTGAAGCAATATCTGCAGACCAACGGGGATGAGCCGATCTACAGCGAGATGTGGGAAGAGGCTCTGGCCGGCATTCAAAAGCACATGGTGACCACCACGAAGCACTCCAACCTCCAATTCATTGCCGAGCTCCCCCACGGTATTGGTGGGAAGTTGTCTCCCAAAATGGATCACCTGGTATGCTTCTTGCCTGGCTCGATTGCAATTGGCGCGACGGAGGGAAGGACGGAAGCCGAAGCGCGCAAGCTGCCCACCTGGAACAAGAAGAAGGAACAGCAGATGAAATTGGCAAGGGAGTTGACAAAGACCTGCTGGGGCATGTATGCCGTGACTGCCACTGGTCTCTCACCAGAAATTGCCTGGTTTGAGGCCAGCGATGCTGACCTCAAGCCTGTCCCTGGCTCGAGACCGCTTTCACGAAGCAAGAATGACATGGAGTCTTGGAAAAAGGACTACATTATCAAGCCTCTTGACAGGCACAACCTACAGCGCCCGGAGACTGTTGAAAGCCTGTTCTTGATGTTCCGGGTGACCAATGACCCTATTTACCGCAAATGGGGCTGGGAAATCTTCAAGGCATTCAAGCAGCATACTCTTGTCCCTGATGGAGAGGGTTATACCTCTTTGAACGACGTGACCAAGATTCCGCCTACCACTCGTGACAACATGGAGAGTTTCTGGCTGGTAAGGTTCCAATGCTCTCTGCTGATTATCAGGTCTGGCTAACCCTATCACTGCAGGCCGAAACTTTGAAGTACCTGTATCTTCTCTTCTCTCCTCGTGAATACCTCCCGCTCACAGAAGTGGTGTTCAACACGGAGGCACATCCCCTGCCTCGATTCAGCTCAAGTAAATTCAAGACGGGCTGGACGCGGAAAGAGCGTTCCTAAGGTGCTTTTGCACCACACTGATTGATGTCGAAGCATAAAATCGATCTTGGCATGATATATAGAAACGTTTACAATGGCCGTGAGATTGGCCCTCATGTTCAACATCCTCTGCCCACAGACGTAAAACGACTCGTTTTGGATGGCGTGTAACGTACCTAGGTAGAGAAATAGCAGGTCGTATCTGAACATGCCGCACGGTTAAGTGCTAAGCCCCAGGAATCGCATACCTTAAGTCATCGGTATCGGCGTTTCGTTTGCAACTCCGTTTGCATTTCGCTATATATAGCTTCAAGCTGCTATCCTGTCTTTTTCTTGACCCCCTTAGTGGCGTTGATATATGTATAAGAGCCCACTGCTATTTTGGCTTCTCTTGGGTTAGATGCTCTCCTAAGAGCATTAACTAGTTAGTTATTACTATATATGATGACTAAAGTGTTGCGCTTAATGCGTAAAAGTGACACTGCTTCACTAAGAAATAGCGGTAGGCTCTTGCTTGGTATACTATTTATGGCCTAATCGGGCAAGATCTCTCTAATGTCTCTCTATCCTCGCTTTATCCTCTCGTCTCTCGTCTCACGTCGCTCTCTCTCACGTCGCTCTCTCTCACGTCGCTCTCTCTCACGTCGCTCTCTCTCACGTCGCTCTCTCTCACGTCGCTCTCTCTCACGTCGCTCTCTCTCACGTCGCTCTGTCTCTTATGCTTCGATCATCGCTAATATGACCATCTCTCACTATGGTGTCTGGGTGTGTACCCTTACTCACTTCACCTCTGAAACGGAGGGGCAAGACCCTAGGTCTTCTCGCGTATCTCTACTTCACCGACGCCTCTTCTGACAGAAAGCTCGAAGCTGCCATCAACGTCAGGTCTGCCAATGACAACAACTGTCTCGTTTACTGGCTGAATCGCAATTTCTCCCACCCCATCACAGAGCAGCTTTCACTTCTGGACCTTGGATTTCACCTTGTCCGTTCGACTGCCTCGACAGGCGCAGGCGCAGGCCAAAACCACCCTCACGCTCGCCGGTAAGACTTCACCATACAAGGCCTTGACTACCTTCGCACAAATGATCTGGTTGATTTTGGGGCTACCAAATGCCTTCCACCCGATATCCCCCCTCTTACCAACGACATTCGGTATTTGCTGCACCCCATGCTGAACAATGCGATCCAACCGGGAGAGGCTGCCTTCATATTGGGACCATCTTATGTCAGGCATTCAATACAGAACCAACAACAACATCGGGGCGGAGATGGACCCTATTGTGACGCTTCCAGTCGACCCGAGGACAATTGCACTCATATTTGGCTCATCTTTTGGTGACGGCATTCACAACAACTACAAGAACAACATCCTGAATGAGCTGAGTCCCATCCTGACGGATGCCATCAACCGGAAAGCGACTGCCTACATTTTCGGCTCATCTTATGGTGCGGGTATTCACGACATTCATATGAACCAGGGCAGTCCCCTTGGCTACGACAATGTTGTTTATGAAGACGGGGCCATTCTGCTGAAACTCGATGATGAACATTGGAGAGATCTTCTTGGCTTTCGCTTCACAGAGATTTCCAACTGGGAGCTGTGGAGAGTCTGAACCCGACAGCTCCTCGCTGGAAGACCTACTCGGTCAGTGAACAAAGCTGAACACCTTGCCCAGGCAAAGCTGGCTTCGAGGTCATCAATAGAGAGAAATACTTAGAATTCTTCGAAATAGAGACTTTTCTTACTGAACTCTTGCATCAATTCATTTTGAGACACTAAAAATACCCGAACATTCTAAAGAATTTCCTAAAGAGCTATGATGCTTAGTGAGAACGATACTTCAGTAGCTCCAAGAGATGATTCAACCATTTGACCCAATATACTTCAGCAGAGCAGATCACAGTAGCAGATCTCACGATCAAGCTAGTTCCAAGACGTCGAATAATGAAACGACCACCAATATTCAACGACACTAAACAAAAGAATTATAGTCCCCCGCGATGACCACATCGGAGTGCGGGGGATCACGTGGCTAGCATCGGTTACCGTCGGCGCAGCCAATTCCATTGATAAAGTGCATCGTTCGTTCCATTCTGCCATTATATTTCTCAAAAGCACCTTTGAAACCCTTTTCACACACACAGGGTGATTCATGATGAACATCTTGCGCAGCGGGGCAAGTCTTCCCCATGTCTTGCGGTCCTGTCGACCCCAGACTCTTCTCCGCACTCGATTCCCCATACCACCCGTCACGAGCCGTGCATTCCATGCCGGACCTGCACTTTTCGGGATCAGGTCGCAGATTCTAAAAGATGTTGGTGAAGGTGTGTTTCAGCGCAGGGACGGCAAGGTTCGTTTGCAGGGAGCAATTGATCGCTAATCTGACGTTATGGGCAGGTATCACCGAGGTCCAGATCATCCAGTGGTATGTGGAGGAGGGGGCACATATTGAGGAGTGGAAGCCCTTGTGTCAGTACCAGTCTGACAAGGCGGTTGACGATGTGAGTTCATTGTGAAGGCTCCTCGCTATTTCGGCATGACAAGCTCATAGGTTTAGATCACATCGCGGTATGAAGGCGTGATCAAGAAGCTCCATTTTGAGGCAGATGATACGGTACCTACTGGGAGAGTACGTGAAATGACACAGCTCTACATTCTGTTCTTCTCTGACGCTCTATCAGGCACTCTGCGATATCGAGGTCGATGACGCCAAATATCCAGATGACAATCCTCCTCACGAGCCCAAGGCAGAGTCTGAACCGACAGAGGCTGTCCCTACATCTGAAGTTTCTGCAGGAGCTCAAGAGGCCGAAACATCACAGGCAGCACCACCGGTGGTAGAGACAGCCACAGAAGTACCAAAGTCCAAACATGCGTCACTTGCGACCCCAGCCGTGCGTGGACTCTTGAAGCAACACGGCGTCAATATCCTCGACATCAACGGGACTGGCAAGGACGGACGAGTCCTCAAGGAAGACTTGTTGAGGTTTGTAGAGGCAAGAGAAGCTCCAAGCGCTGTCTCTACACCATCTCAACCATCTATCACACCGGACACGAAGCAAACCGAATCAGTGATGAACCTCACTCCAATCCAATCATCCATGTTCAAGTCCATGACCAAGTCCCTGAACATCCCACACTTCCTCTACGCCGACGAACTGAAAGTAAACGATATCACAGCCATCCGGCGAAAACTCGCCAGCGACACCCGCGATCCAAAGAAAATCACCTTCCTCCCCTTCATCGTCAAAGCGGTCTCACTCGCCTTGAACGAGTTCCCCATCCTCAACGCCAGGGTCGACAGTAGCGTCCCTGAGAAACCGAAACTGATCATGCGGTCCAAGCACAACATCGGCATCGCAATGGACACGCCTAACGGACTTGTCGTCCCGAACATCAAGGACGTAGCAAGCCGGTCCATCTTCGACATTGCGGCTGAGATCTCTCGGCTCAGTGCCCTCGGCAAGGAGGGCAAATTGAGTTCTGTCGATATGAGCGGTGGTACGATCACCGTGTCGAATATTGGTAATATCGGTGGAACATATGTTGCACCTGTCATTGTGCCTACGGAGGTGGCTATTCTTGGCGTTGGGCGCACGAGATCGGTCCCGGTCTTTGATCATGAGGGACAGGTGACGAGGGGGGAGATGGTGAACTTTAGCTGGAGTGCAGACCATCGTGTCATTGATGGTGCTACTATGGCGCGCATGGGCAATCGGGTGCGGGAGCTGATTCAGTCTCCTGAGCTCATGCTGCTGAACTTGCGTTGATAGAGGAAATAGAATGCTATTCAATGTATATCATACATCTCTTGGATATTACACAGGAACACTGACTGACATTAGGAGACCAGCTGTAAGAAGCAGGGACTGACGGATGGCATAGTTGTGTCAAGTCAAGCTCACGTAACATGGCCATGGGAAAAGTTTAGTAGGAAATAAACAGCTATGCTGTCCCCGAAGATCGAGGTGCCGAACGACATGCCTGGATGAGCCGTACAATCACGCCTTGAACAAATGCTAATCACACCAGATGGCAAACACAAGCAAAGACCCGGGTACCAACATCTATCCCGAGTCTACCAGAGCCTCAGAAACAGATAAAAAAACTCCAAGACACCATGTGGAGAAGCGCGGTTCCCCCATATGCAAGATCACGTCATACTCTCAACGGGCCAAACACAGACCGGACTCGTTGGACCTCACAAGTTCTCCGAGAGCTTCGCAGTGACAGCATCCAAAACCTTGCGCTCCACCTCATCCTTTGGACCCTCAACGTTGATAGTGATAGCATCCCACTCGCCCTGCGGTTCCTCCAGCGCCGCAAGCTGCGAGCGCACCATCCCGCTCTTCATGTAGTGGGCCTCGCGCTGGTTCACACGCTGCATGAGAACCTCCTCGCTGAGCTTGAGGTAGATAAAGTGGATCTGGACGGACGGCGAGCCGTAAGCAGCCACGCGCATGACGTCGCGGTACTTTTGTTTGAGGGCGGAGCAGGCGACGACGACGCCGGCTGGTGGTTGGAAGTTGTTTGCTTCTGAGGGGGACAGAGCATCGATGGCGGCTTTGCGGAGGGAAATGAGCCAGTCCCAGCGGTCCTCGTCGGTGAGGGGGATTCCGCTGCTCATTTTCTCTTTGTTGGATTTGGAGTGGTACTGTTGTGCAGAGTGCGGTGTTAGCTATGCTTCCTTTTCTGAAAAGTGATGTTCGTCCGGGTATACCGGTAGATCCGACGTACATCGTCGCCTTCTAGGAACGGTAACCCCAGCTCCTTGCGCAGGCCTTGGCCGACTGTACTCTTGCCGCAACCCGCGGGACCGGTGACAATCCAGATATGCTGAACGTGCAACGGCTTGTCGGGCTTGTCGGGCAGCATTGCAGACAGGGTCGAGGATGACCCCGAGTTGGATTCTGCGGACATGATGTGCGCCTTGTTCACGGGCACGGAGGACGAGGAATTCACTACGGCTGGCGTGACCGGTGGCTGAGGCCGTTCCCCGGCGGAGAGCATGGTTGATGCTGGGAAGGGAAGATGAATGCGCGACTTGAGTGTAGAGAGCGTCAGTCGCGGGCTTTTTGGGTCGGTTGGTCTTGGTTCCGGGGAAATTGGCCGAGACGGAAAGGACGACGGTATGACGCTGTGGTGATACGTGGAAGCTCGGAGTCTATACAAGGGAGTTTTATTTGGAGATTTGTTGGTTTTTGGTTAATGTGAAGGTGCAGAAGAGGGAAGAAGAGGAAAAGGAGGAGCGTAAAAGGGACAAGACAGGAGGTCCGGCCGGATTTAATAGTCAAGACAGTCAAGTATGAGGGTGGAGAATGAAAAGGAAGAAGAAACAGAAAAAGCAGAAGCCGAGTGGGGGATTCGCAAGATCACTGGGACTGATTGGGCCCTCATTACCCGAGTGGAGGAGGGTGGGATGCATTGTATTGACTGTACACCATCGTGATTGATGATATAAGTAGTTTGATAGAAGCCAGGATTGATATAGGCAGTACTAACTCAACTATTCTATAGCATCTATGCCATTCCATTTGCCGCTGGCTCGTCTGATCATGATCTTAGACCGCCAATTGCCCATGATGTCACTTGTACCCAAGTGCGAGAGCGGTAAACGACCCCCACGCTAATGGGCCACCGAGTGGTCACTCTATATTCAACGACAAAGTGCCACATTGCCACAGAAATAATGATAGAGACTCGTGGGTTTGCCGATCAAATTTGCCGTGATGTCTTGCAGAAAAATAACGGTCTAGCCCAGGCCGTCAACTGTGGCTGGAATGCTTTGTTGGGGGCTTCACCACAGATCCCACGTTCTACCCCGTCGTAGGTGGGATATTTAACCGCACGATTCTTTGGAACTCCTGATGCTGCAGGCGCTCAGATAGGCAACTCAAGGGCGAGACGTCTGTGTGTCGTCCTGGTGGTGCCAGTGGCAGCAACCATGACCAGGGATAGCCGCAGGGTCACACCGACTCGAATGCGGACCCGAAAACCAGAGCAATCTGATGCTGAGAATAGCATCTCACCGCATCAATTGTCTGTAAAAAACCAGCCTCTTGAATCCGGGGAAAGCTTGCGGGGTTCCTTTCTGCAAGGGAGTTGTAGCTTGAATTGGCCAGGGTCTCCTTTGGTTTCGGGAAGCGGAATCCGACGAACTGGCTTGACCTATCGGTTGCAGGAAGCTGTTGCTCTGATTGCCCATGGATCAAGGTTAGAAGCAGGACCATCGACAGGCTTGAAGGTTAAGCTCAATTGAACCTCATGGCTCCCGGCAGTGTACTTGGTATGCGTCGTTGGTCGAATGATTACACTGCGCGAAGACGATGGCTGTCAAATATGCGAGAGGCAGAGAATATTCTTGCCTGGCCATCAAGTACTCCATCAAGGAGTCCAGCGAAAGGTTTTAGAGTCAACAGTGCAAAGAAATTGAAGATGAGTTGGGTCGTCAACCAGTTTCCCAGTTGATGCTGCCTGCGGGGTATTACCTAAGCAGATGACACCGCGGCCCCGGGCACGTTCTGGATCGTCAAGCTCAAGCGACGACAGCACCTCCACGCTGCACACAATGGCGGCCCTCTTCTTCTCCACACCTGTCGATATCGACATTGTCCTCGATGATCTCGATGACCGCCAGACAGTCGATGTCAAGCTCGACAAGGGCCGCCGTGAGCGGGTGCCGCTCTACATGGACGGGGAGTCCGTTAAGGGCGCGGTGACGATCAGGCCAAAGGATGGCAAGCGACTGGAGCACACGGGCATCAAGGTGCAATTCATTGGCTCAATTGGTGTGTATAAGTTTGAGCTGTAGCTCAGCGACTCCAAACTAACAGCGCTGTTGCATCCAGAGATGTTCTACGACCGAGGCAACCACTACGAGTTCTTATCGCTAGTCCAGGAGCTTGCGGCTCCAGGCGAGCTGCTACACCCACAGACCTTCCCATTCAACTTCAAGAACGTCGAGAAGCAATACGAATCCTACAATGGTATCAACGTGAAGCTGCGGTATTTCGTGCGCGTGACCGTCTCGCGGCGCATGGCCGACGTCATTCGCGAGAAGGACCTCTGGGTTTATTCCTACCGCATGCCACCAGAAACCAACAGCCCCATCAAGATGGATGTAGGTATCGAAGATTGCTTGCACATTGAGTTCGAATATTCCAAATCCAAATACCATCTCAAGGACGTGATCGTGGGCCGGATCTACTTCTTGCTGGTGCGGCTCAAGATCAAACACATGGAGCTGTCTATCATCCGACGAGAGACGACTGGATCACCACCGAATCAATACAATGAGAGTGAGACTTTGGTTCGCTTTGAGGTATGTCATCTCAGCACGCCACTGCCGTCTCTCGAGGTCAATGGTGGACATTTTTGCGGGATCACTTGCTAACAGGTCTCATAGATTATGGATGGTTCTCCTTCACGAGGTGAGTGAAAATACCCGTGTGCATCCATTGCGGTCGTCCATGTCTTTGGGAGAGTCGTCGCATTGTCTTCACAGAGCTAATATGTGACAGGTGAAACCATCCCCATCCGTCTATTCCTCGGCGGCTTCGACCTGACCCCCACTTTCCGCGACGTGAACAAGAAGTATTCGACAAGATACTATCTCAGCCTGGTGCTGATTGATGAAGGTTGGTACTTCCTCTGGCCTTTTGGCAGTCTTTCAGGCTCTCTGGTGAAGACTGCGTCCATCTGCCCGATCAAGACCAGGTCACTGTGTGGGTGTGTCTGCTGGTATATGCTCCCAATAACCGTCGGCATTTGAAACAAGTCGCTCGGACCGACTGGGAGATCCCACGCTCAACGATTTCCGACTTCGCCACCTCGCGGAAACCCCCACACTAAACCGGTCTTGGCATCTGGCATCGCGTCTCCACCAGAAACCTGGAGATGGCCTTGATTTCTGTATTCTCCGCAAGCTAACACGTTTGTCAATAGATGCTCGCCGTTACTTCAAGCAGTCCGAGATCGCCCTCTACCGACAAGCGCCCGAGATCGCCACCACCCCGCAAATTGCCCAGCAGCAGCAGATCCAGCAGCAGGTCCTCCTCCAGCAACATCAGCAGGCTCTCCCGCCAGGTTCTGCAACGGCTGGACCAGGGAGGGAGGCGACGACGAATCACCAGCAGAATAGTCAGCCTGTTTCGGCGCCGGTGGCATAGTTTGTTTTTTTTTAGCGCTGAGCGTATTTCGACTGTACCTCTGAGGACGGGATACCTTCATCTGATCTTTCTTCTATACCCACACTCAACGTTGTCGATGCGGACACACAACTTCCTTGTCTATCGAGACTGCTTCGTGCTACCTAACAATTGAGTAGCTCGTCACAATCCTGTCACGACATCATCCCCGCATCCCAATGTGACGAGGCCCTTGATGGCAATTGTAAATTAAAAACGTTCATTACCCGTGACGCCTCCTATTGAATTAGTAGAAGGTTGGCTATAAAAACAGACAGAATACATGCATCTTAGTCCAACTACTCGAACCGGCCAGTCTCCTCCAACACCCTACCCAGCGCTTGAAGAACTTGTCCATCATCCCGTTCCTTGCCAGCAACTTGGATCGCCTTGACAACGAGTGGATACAGCCATTCGAGATGCTTGCGATAGAGACGCAGAGATGACGCATCCTCCGCGCTGACAATACCTGCGTCAGTCTTGAGGGACAGCGGGTCCGGAATAGTAGAAGGCTCGGTCTGCAGCTCGACCATATGCGAGAGTAGATGAAGTAAGGCTTTGCGGGCTGGTGTGGGCTGTGGCATGAGACCTCGCAGAGGCTGGTCGGCAATGTAGCCCTTCAATGGGACGGCGCAGCGGAGAAGAAGGTAAGGGGAGATGGACCGGGCTAGCAGAGTTCGCGGACTCGGTGCGGAGGGATCAGGCTTCGGGTTTGTGGCGAGTTCGAAGAGGGTGTCCATGAGGGCGTATGCTATTTTCGGACGCAGTGTTGGCGGTGGGTCGAATGTGCGGCCTCCGCGGATGCGGTAGAAATCCCGCAGAGGGTCCTTTTCGATTGGTACTGTCGGTAGATCCAGACGCTGGGGAGGGTAGATGAATGAGGAGTGGAAGAGGGCGCAGGCAAAGTCGCGGCGGATCGTATCTGGGATGGCAGAAGCTCCTAGTGATGGAAGGATGATTGTCTTGAGGCGTGTGAAGGCTGCGACGTCGAATGTCTCGTCGGCTAGGATTCGTGTGTTGGGTAGCTGCGTCGTCTGATAGCCACGGGCGGAGACAATGCCGTGGGTGATGTCCACAACGCACTGCCAGAACCGTGTTATCTCTGCTTCATTGGAGTTGGCGTAGTGCTGTTCCACGTAAGGGACTGCAACTTGGAGGACATTCAAGGACGCAGTTGTAGCTCTCTGCCAGAGATAAGGCTCACGGTCTTTGCCTTGCCAAGTGTACTTCTGCATGATCAATGCACAGAGATGTTCGAGAGTCGCCGAAAGTGCACCGTTCGTGAATATGTCCTGTTTGATGCCGAAGTCCGCGATATACCAGCTGACAAGATCGATGATGGCTTTGGAGAAGGCGACAAAAGTCGGTTTCCTCGAGTCGCTGCCGGAGCTCGATTTTGACAGTGCGGAATCAGACAATTCTGCAAGACACTGGAGAATGGCAGCTTGAGAGTCCTCCTTTTCTGAGCAGAGAGTCTTGATGGTTTCGATGACTAGCAGCTGGACGGCGGAGGCACGATCCATGTCTGGCGAGTAAGGTGGGTATATCGAGTTCCAGACAAGCAAACGCATATGGTGCAGGATCTTTGCGATTTGCTCCGCGGTCAAATGACGTTTGAAAAGTCGATAGACCTGCTGGAGTGATTGAACGTAGGCCAATGCGGCATCCTGGTTCGGTCGATCCAGGTCAAGCACTGTGTCATCGCCGGCAGGATGGCCATGGGCCCACAGATCCCATGCACACCCTAGTGCCTCCGTGCTGAGAGCAGTTGGAGAATGTACTCTGATCAAGATGGCAGTAAGGCTTGCAAACGTGGCCTCGTTGAGCTCCAAGAGCTGCATATCCACCAAGGCTTGCAAATACTTCATGAGACGTGTCCATGATTGATCGAACTTCTCGTCCGTCGCAATGGTATCGAAAAAGTTTGTAATCAGGTTTGAGACACCCTTGACCATCAAGACTGTGGTTTCCACCCGTGATTTGAGATCGTCTTTGGCAAGATTCTGTGTGTCTTCAGATGACAAGAGCTTGTTTTCGATTTCTGCCACCATAAGAAACAGGACCCTGTTCAGACAGAGTCTCCATGCCTGCGGCGACAGTTGTTGTCCATAAGCATCAAAAATGCGCAAAAGCGTATGAATTGAACTGTTCCTGATCTCAGGTCTCGAATCCGTTGCAATATCGACAATCCGTAGCAACAGCAAGAGCCACAACGAATTGCGCGAAACTAACGGGTTCTCATCGCGGGCAAGCTCTCCTAGTCTCTCTTCGCTGACCGAAGAGTCAACGTGGCTCTCTATTGAGAACTTCTCTATCTGTCCTTGAAGGAAGTCCGACACATTCCAGAAAAAAGAAGTGGTCGTGAGCGAGATGTTGAAGTCCTGTGTCTGCAAGGCAAAGCTGGAGAATGAGTTGACTAGACTCAGAAGACAAGGCGCTGGAAGCAGAGAGAGAAAGTCAGACGCCACAAGATGGAGGGACTTGTATGCTGCGCGGACTAAGCGAGACCCAGCTGGCAAAGCAGAAGTCCGGCGCTCCGTCACGCCCTCATCGCTCTTCTCGGCGCCTTGGAAGACACCCGATATCAAGTCGAAGATTAGAGACCATCCATCGACAAAAGTCTCCGCGTATTGCTCGAGAATGCGTTGGAGGATATCCAAGCTCTGCTCGTGGATCTCAATGACGGTAGTGGAAAGCGACTTTACGCTCGCCACGTCCGAGGGGTAGAGAGATGCCACATGGTCTTTGAGAGTCTGCAGATTTCTCAATTGTACTTGATTCCGAGCCTGTTCGTCATCACCGTCCTGAGATTTCATGGTCGAGAAGACCAACGAATTGAGAACCCCGCTAGCCTGCAAGCGAAGGTTGGGACTGATCGATGTGTTCGCAGAAGTCGAGATAAGGCTCCGCGTCAGGGTCTGCCATGCTTTCATCTCGTCTTCGCCGAGTGACGATAACCTCTCGAGGTTAGCCCTGGCAAGTTCATTGGCCTTTTCAAGTACGAATTTGAGTTCCTCGTCATGCATCTTGGACTTGCCCACCGTGTGTGACACTCGTCGTGCGTTCTGGTGCATGCGCCCAGATTTTCGTGACGATGGCGGCGAGCGAGGCACCTCAGACACTTCTTGGGAGGCTTCTTGCTGCTGGTCCTGCTCAGTAGAAGCGGAAAGGTTTAACAATGCCAGTAGAATATCCTGGAACGAGGCATTTGGGTAATCGCTGGTGCTCTCAAACATCTTTCCAGATGCTGCTTGGACTGCAATGACCTCTGTTCCAAGGTTTGCCGTGGGAACATCATTGCCAGATACGACCATAGTGTCCCCCAAGCCACTGGCTGACTTGACCATCGAAGTAGAGGAAATCCCAATCACCAACCCTGTGTATTGTAATGTCTCTAGCAAAATAGACCAAGCCGGCTGGTCCAATGTTGGTCCCAATGCAATGCCAAGGTTGAGCAAAGCTCGCAGACAAAGCAGATTCCTCGTGCTGAGGGTTACTGAAGGGCCTTCTGCAGCCGATGTGCTTGAGGTATCCGCAGGCATGGAATTGGTCCGCAAAATGTCCGAGCTTTTCCTTGCAGAAGTATCCCCGGATTGTGGGCCAGTCGCAGTTGGCGTGGCAGGGCTTTGCACCTTAGGTGCACCTGTACTTGCTGGCATGGCAGCCTTTCCAAGAGTGGTGAGGAAAGCATCGCGAGGCACAGATAGTCTCAAAAGTCCCGCCACATGTGCCAGTTTTTGAAAAGCTCGTACGAGGTTGTGGTAAAATTCGTCGTCCAGCGACGCGTGCAGAAAGGTGGAGCAAGCTGCTAGTACTGCAGGCCAGCAATTCTCGATGATTCCAGCACAGGTTTGGATAGCGGAGTACTGGACATGAGACTGCAGGTCCAGCGGGTTGATTGGGACTGAAGACTTCTTTGACGATGAGCTAGTTGGGGGTTTCCACACGTCTGATGGCTGTAGCTCCTGGGAAGATCTCGCCGAGTCTGGACCCTGATCCGGGCTCACTAGTCGATTCTTCCGCTTCTGCTTCAGGTCTGGAACTGTAAGCGGCAGGATGAACTTCCCGAGGCCTTCAGCAAAGCTGCTGATGCAATTGAGGACAAGGCTGTAGATGTAGGTCTCTGGTGGGAGCGGTGGCTCTGTCTTATCCAAGAGCTCTATGTAAGGCGTCTTAGGAATGCTCCACTGGCTGCTGATGCCTGGCACTTTGGTTTCGGCCGGGGGTCCTGTGGGTCCGATAACACCTGCAACGCCTCCAGTTTCGAGAGCGATCTGATCTTCAGTTGCAGATCTTGAATGCTCTGCACGTAAAGGTACAGTTGACTGATTGCTCACACCTATCAAAGAGGGTTTCTCTGACGCCAGCCGTACAAGAGAAGCCATATGATCGCGAAGAACATTTTTCCTGCCTTCTTCGCCGTCGTAGAGCGAGTAAATTTGTCTAACGACACCAGGCTCGGCATATATACCACGGAAGACTTCCATGCACAGAACTCGTTTCCAAGGCGCTGTTCCGTCCGGTTCCAGCAGATGAGTTAGCAAGCCGAACGCCATTTCACATTCTGCTGGCAAGAGAGACATGTGACGTTTCAGGAGTACGAGAAGCATCCTGGCAACCCGGACCGTTTGGGAGAATGAATGCCTCTCAGAGAGGTACCGCACGGCCAATGGCATCAGACGAACCCGTAGGACTTGCGATAGTTCTGGGTGTCCCACGAAAAGGCGGCCGCTGTTGAGTATGATGGTTTCAATCAGCTCAAGCACGGACGTAGGCGAGAGGGTTCGCGTGCGCAGGAACTGCAATTGTTCGCCATCAATGAGACGACACAGGTCGTCAAGAACTTGCAGTGCATCATAAGCGAATTGCCCGACCTCAACCGACTGGCCATCGACCTTGACGGATGTGGTGGTTCTGGCATCGGCCGGCAGCTTATCCTCGCTTGAGACTCTTTCGAAAGTCAAGACAACTAGCTGCTGAAGCGTGGCAGCTGCAGTACTACTGACCGCAATGGTCTTGCTCGCTTGTAAGGTTGCACATATTTCCAATGTGTTTGCAAGAAGCTCCCCACTGAGCTCATTCGAATAATACTGCAATAGCGAGGGCAGTGATTGCAGAATTTTCAGTTGAATGTCGAGACCTGGCTCACATTAGCAGCTTTCGCGGTGAGTCCGTATTTGTTTGACGCACTCAGACTCGTTGTCTCTTTAAGACCCGCTAGGACATCTTTCAGACGATGAGATGGCAAGGAGCGAGATGCAATCAGTCTTTGCAAGCAAACAACACCAATTCCAGCAAGCTTAGCATGTCGCGTATTGCAAGCAATGATGAACGGCTCAACGAAAGTTGGCTTGCGGATCAGGTCTATCTCACTATTTAGCCTTCATGGGCCCGAGTACAATGTGTGCGTGACATACCTGCGGCTATCTGAGCCTCAGATGTTGAAGGCAACGCCTTTAACTCATTAAGAGACTGCTCAGCAGCCTAGACTCCCTCGATTAGTGACCGTACGTATTGAAGGGGATATCGGATACGGGGTTGACCGACATTTCGCAGATTAGGATTCTTCCGTCTCGACTCTTGAATGAGATTTGCAAGCTCCGTTTGCAAAAATTGGGATGACATTTCCAGCACAGGCTCTATGCATTAATTATCGCGCATGGCCAACGGTGCTGGTCCAATGGCCGAAGGAACCCGTGTCAACAATGCAAGTTGCACAGCGGAACAAGCTGGAGCTTTGAGGAAACTTGGTCTCAGTGGCACTTGACCTGCAATGCCATTCGGGTGCAGCAAATTCAATGGACTCGGCCTTGAAGCAAGAAATCAACGGAGCAAGTGGTCAACAATCCCCGGCGTGGCATCTCCAAGTGCCAAGAACCCCCGATAAGACCGGTATCGCACGTGACGGGACATTGAATCAGCAGCGGCGGACGGCAGGAAAGTGCCCCTCCTTTCGACAAGTCCCTCTCGCTTCAGCTTGTTCACCTCATTTTCGCAATTTGTGTCGCATCCCGTCTTCCACACCATGACTGCCAAGATCCCGCGGAATTTCCGGCTTCTCGAAGAGTTGGAGAAAGGTGAAAAGGGACTAGGCGCAGGTACGATCAACCGAGCTCCGATAAAATGGGATCAAGCACTAACGCTTTGTTCTTAACGGTTGCAGAAGCCTGTTCTTACGGTCTTGCCGATGGAGAGGACATGATGATGAGCAACTGGAACGGAACAATCCTGGGCCCTCCTCACGTAGAGTTATCCATGTCCTCGACGATCATGCATGCCTAACTGACTGGATCTTGGTATAGAGCGTCCATGAGAACCGGATATACAGTGTGAACATTCACTGTGGACCAGACTATCCTGACAACCCTCCGACTATTCAATTTGTGTCCGCCGTCAACATCCCCTGTGTCGACCAGAGAACTGGGAAGGTAAGAGTCAATGGACATTGATCTATAGAGGAAAGATGGCTGAGTGAACTACCTCTAGGTGGACCCGACAAAGCTTCCTTGCCTTGCCCAATGGAAGCGAGACTACACAATGGAAACCGTTCTGATTGAGCTGCGAAGGTCAGCCTTTTTCCCGCCTCTTGCAGAGCACCATTCCGCTGACCTGTCGTTCAGATACATGGCGCTACCTCAGCACAAGAAGTTGCCCCAGCCTCCGGAAGGCTCGACTTTCTAAGACCTGCATATCGCCTGAAAGGTCCATCACGAATCCGGAGTATTGCGGTTGTCATCATTGAATTTCCTTCGCGTTCCATCTTTACTGTGATGATTATACTAGAGCGTGTACAGTCTTTGCATACCAGCATCGGCGTGGTTTCTTTGCAAGCCCAGTGTGACTCCATTCATACAGTAGGATGTATAGTTTATTACTCTTGATCATCAGGGAAAACACCATTGTAGCTGATAGTCCCATGGTCCCAGCCCTTTTTTTTATCGTTTCTTCACGAATAATTTCGTTTTCCTCTACGTGTTTCCGACTCGAAAGCTTCAGAGTAACTACTCGACCTTCTCAATCCAAGAAGGCCGGTTCTGCCTACGTCCTTCATCAACATCAACGCACGATCTCAACGCAACCCCACGCCAATTGACATGCATGCTGAGCTCACAAGTTCTCAACAGCTCAGCAAGAATCAATTAAAGGCGTTCAAAAATTGTTACAGGTCACAGGTCTTGATGCTTGCTCTATTTCAAATATAGTCACGTGCTGGTGGTCTTTTGTCTCAGGTGATCACATGCGCATGTCTTCGATTCTCCTGAACTCCAGATCTCTCCTCACGTTCACGGAATGCACAGGGTGATTGTACCGAGTCGCTCTGGTGTTCATCGTTTTGCTTGTGAGGAAATGTCTGCTACCTCTGCTTTAACTTCAACTGACGTCGTGTTCTGTAGGCTTGGCTCTCTACCGCGCTCTTCTCCGACAATGCTTTCCTTCCCGCGATAGCCCTCCATGGCTGCTCGAGACCATGTCTCTCGTCAAACAAAGGTTTCGAAGATACAGAGAGTTGCAGAGCCCATCGCAGGTGGCGAATGCTCTGAAAGCGGGTTATAGAGTACGCTCTCAGAATATGAATTTCCGTGTTGATTGATGTCAAGCTGATTTTGTCGTTACTCGCGACATAGACTCTCGATCTACTCGACTCGGCAGCCAATGGAAATCAGCAAGATGCGCAACAGCTCACCAGCATCCTCGAGCAAGCCAAGTCCATGAAAGAACAATATGCTACCCTGCAAAGAGAGAAGGCGGCGGAGCTAGAGGCATCGAAGCCGCCACTTTCAAAGAAAAAAGCTCGGAAGGCAGAGTCTATCCGCTTTCAAGAAGCGACGCGGCAGCGTCACCCAGATACCCCGTCCATCCTGGATTATTCTCAGCGAGGAGCGAATGGAAGACGGAAGGTACCATTCCTGGTGAACGCCCGCGGCGTGCCGTTCTTACGCTTCAAAAAGCCGCAACCGCAAAACCTGAGCGGTGTCATACGAGCCAAACTTGAAACCCGCTGGCATCTGATTGGAAGGCGAGACAGGCTGCGTGCAGAACTCCTGTTTGCCAAGGACGAGGATGTCTGGGACCGCATAACCAACACTACTGAATGGCCTAGATGGTCTCAAGAGGTTGAGCATTCTTTGGGCGAGGTTCATATCAAAATCAAGGAATCTGACAAGAAAAGCAAGGAGATGGCCGAGAAAATGTGGAATATCGTGCTCGTTGAGCGTGAGAAGGCTAAGACTCGGGAAGATCAAAGAGATCTGAATCAGCCAGTGGACTGATGCAGATTCTTGTTCTTCAGCCTGCATTGCGACGAGTGCATGTGTTGTGGTTTTTTTTTACATATTGATACCCCTGTGCTATACGGTTTGACATGTCGAGTAGTTTGGAGCGCAGTAATCGTCTTCGGAGAACATATCATTGCTTCTTGGTCATCATATGTATTCAGATTCCCTAACTTAGGGCTCTCACTCTTTCTGGTTCAGACAACACCCAATTAGAAGGTGGCGGTGAATGTAAACATCTATGCATCAGTTCATGCAGTAACCTTAAGCTTGTCGACAGCCGGCATCCCGTCTTCGTCCCCTTCATCATAATCGCCCTTGCCAGCCAATCCTTGCTCCCACAATTGCCGTCCTGTGAGCTTCTTCTCTTCCTTTCCAGTCTTCTTTTTCTTGTCTTCTGCCTCCTTCTCCTCACGTTGCCGTTGTTCTTCTTCCTGCATCTCCTTTTGAAACCGCGCATTCCATTCCCTAAATGTCTCTCGGTTGACAGGTGTACCCTGGAACTTCTTGTTCTCTTCCTCCTCCGCCTGTGCGGCCGCCATTTCTTTCTCGGCTTGGATGGCGTTCGCGCGCTCGGCCATCAGGAGCTCCGCACTCTCCTTGAGTGTACTCACAAGAGTGAACACCATTGCCATACCCATTGTCTCTTCGATTGTAGGCTGAAGGGCCTCCAAAAGACGGTCCCGGTCTTCTTGCACATCTAGCCGAGGATGCTTTGGAGCGTTTGGAGGCGAGGAAATGTTGAGATCCGGGGCAACGTCAGGATAAGCTTCTGGGTAGGAGACCTCCAGGTATATCACAGGCTGCTCTGTTTCCTCGCCTTCGTTCTCCGGTGGGTCGAGAGTTATGGATACTTTGTATGATGTGTCGGAGATGTCTTTCATTGAGAGTCAGTTTAGGACAAACAGTGAAAAAGACCGCTCAGTGACGCTGAGAGCGTCCACAAATACTCACCTGTGATCTCTTCAGGGAAAATTGAGTCGAGGACCTCACGCTCCTCGATTTGCTCTTCGCGGCCCATGGTGTTTGATCCACTTGCAGATCGGAGCGATGGTTGCGTAGAGATCGAGCTGAGCGAACAACTTCAGGAACTTCGGCAATAGATGAAAGGCCGCCGAGGACAGAGCACTCGAAGAAATGATTTATAGAGAAGATCGCATTGACTCCGCGCTTGCAAGCGTGTGGCAGGCCTATCTTGCGGTCCCACATGCAAACCCGTCAAACAGCTCCAAATTTTGGACCAGAGCTTCACTTTTTATTCGGACTCTCCGCGATACAGCGGTGAACAGTTACACTCGTTCTGAAAACAGACTTGATTTCCAGTCGTTCATTTTGTCTATTTCAAACCTGCCATGGGAAAGCCCCGCGCACAGAAGAAGAAGAAGTCATCCAAGTCCAGCAAAAAATCCGTCCTCGGCCCTGGCGGCTCGATCTCGAAATCCAAAATGTCCCAAAACCCCTCCACATTACTCGATCAAGCCACGATCCTCCTCCAAACAGGTCGCGCGGATGAGGCACTGTCAACAGCACAAGAGGCGCTCGACCTTGCAGCTGGGAACGCGTCCACGCAGCTACAAACGGTGAACTTACTTGGAGAGATCAATGTCGAGCTGGGGGAGATTGAGACTGCGCGAGAATGCTTCCTTCGCGCCATTGAGCTTGATCCCAACGGCTCAATACCGGAATCAGAGGGTGGCGGCGCAGAGAAGTTCCTGTGGCTTGCGCAGTTGAGCGAGCAAGGTGGGGTCGACAGTGTGCAGTGGTTTGAGAAGGGCGTCACGTCCTTGAGACAGACGCTGCAGTCGCTGGAGGGGAAAACAAGTCCAGAAGATCTTGCCACCGCTGCTGAGAAGAAGACCAAAATGGCTAATGCACTCTGTGCTGTGGCTGAAATTTACATGACCGATCTCTCGTGAGTTATGCCCAGTATTCAATACGAAGATACTCTCGCTGACACTAAGTTCGCACCAGCTGGGAAGAGGACGCAGAGGCCCGATGCGAGTCTCTCATCACAGAGGCTCTCCTTGTCACGCCCGATGCACCAGAGGTCTTGCAAACCCTCGCATCTATCCGGATATCACAACTGCGGACAGAGGATGCTCAGGCTGCGCTCAAGCGAAGCATTGATCTATGGAAAGACTTGGCACCGGAAGACCCAAAGGTTCCTGATTTCGCCGTGCGCATCAGTCTTGCGCGGCTTCTAATGGAGGTGGCCATGGAGTTCGAGGCTCTGGAGGTACTCGAGCGATTGATCATGGAAGATGACCAGAGTGTGGAGGCCTGGTATCTCGGTGGCTGGTGCCTCTATCTGCTAGCGGAGAAGCAACAGGCACCGAAAGATGTGCTGGCTGAAGAAGCCGAAGAATCACCGAGGCACGCCTCGCTCGTTGCCAGTCGCGAGTGGCTGAAGCAGAGCTTGAAGCTCTACGGCCTACTTGAATACGAGGATGAACCACTCCGCGATCATGCTATGGAACTGGTGCAAGAGATGAACAAGGAAATCGGGGAGGATATGGAGGATGACAGTGATGCCGAGGGAGAGGGAGAGGAATGGGATGATGAGGAGATTGAAGCGAACTCCGACGACGATGACCACGAGATGGCCGATTCATAGACATCAAAAGTGATGATATCCCGCATGTACATGAATTCTCATGATTTTGTTGATACCAAAGTAGATTATTGTTGTTGATATCAAACGATCTTTGTTCCTCGCCACTTGATCGCCTCGGCGCCGGATTAAGTCACCCTCCGAGCAGAGCAGCCGCCGAATTTTTGTCGACGACCACAGCGCGAACGAGTCGTTGAGGCTGTCAAACCCCTTGCAGGATGGATTTGGTATCAGCGCCGAGCAGGGCGACCCCGGTGAAGTCGCCTGCGGTCGAAGTGGAGGCCGTCGACGTCGTGGACCAGGTCCACGCCGAGACAGTCGCGCTGGAGGAGGCTTCGTCCGAATATGAGACGGATAGCGACGGTTCAGGGGACTGGGAGGCTCTTCCACCTGCCGAGAGCACAATCCAGCTCCTGCGCGATGAGCAGCTTCGAGATGGGCTTGGTATGTCTCTGTTTTGTCTCATTCTCTCACTTTCCCCTTACCCCGGACATCCCCGCTATCGGAATCCACACCAAGATCGGACTAACATGTACTGCTCCGATACAGTTCCGGGTGCCTGTACCCTTGAAGAAGCAATTGCCTATCGCAAGCGTCTTCATGATATCGGCAAAGTTGCCTTTGTGGAAGAGACAATCGGGCGCCAGACCGTCACGGCTAAGAAGCTGTGCACAGCATTTGGGATCCTGCCGCCGGCATTCCTGGAGGGTGCGCCAGATGAAGCTTACCATTCGCTATTGGCGATTGCGATCTCGCGGGAGTTCTCGCGGAGGCCAAAGCTTCCCCAGTATAACTCCGTCGACGATGCTGTCAAGCTATTGCGGGAGGCTAAGAACATCATTGTGCTCACCGGCGCGGGTGTATGTACCTCTGACGTACTGCAGAGCTTAGAGCTGATACTGACGCTTCTTTGGCTATTAGATCTCGACCAGTCTGGGTATCCCTGACTTTCGCTCAAAAGATACCGGTCTCTATTCGAAGCTGGAGCACCTGGGGTTGAGCGACCCGCAAGAAGTATTCGACATACATGTCTTTCGGGAGGACCCAAGCATTTTCTTCTCAATCGCCAAGGACATTCTGCCGACGGAGAAGAAGTACTCTCCGACCCATGGATTCATCAAGCTTCTCCAGGACAAAGGAAAGCTGTTGACCAACTACACGCAGAACATTGACAACATTGAGGCGAACGCGGGGGTCCTCCCAGAGAAGATTGTACAGTGCCACGGGTCCTTTGCAACAGCGACGTGTGTCAAATGCCAGTTCAAAGTTCCTGGCGATCTCATTTTGAGTGAGATCAAGGCCGGCTCGATTCCTGAATGTTCCGCCTGCCGGCAGAGAATCGCTGAAGAAGCTTTGAAATCACAAGGGCTGAAACGCAAGCGTAGCTCCAATGGGCAGCAGAAAGATCGCAAGGAGTTCGAGGATAGCTCAGAAGATGACGATTATGAAATCCCAACCCCTGGCGTGATGAAGGTTAGTACAGCCTCAACCGAGCCGTCGCAAGCGTTCATTGCTAATGACTTTTCACAGCCTGACATTACCTTCTTTGGTGAGGACCTGCCGGATGAGTTTGGTCAACGCCTGGTTCACCACGACCGTGAACTGGCCGATCTGGTCATCGTGATTGGAACCTCACTGAAGGTAGCCCCCGTTGCAGAAGTGCCGGGTATTCTACCGCGTAATGTCCCACAGATTTATATCTCTCGGACGGTAAGCCATCCCAAAACTCTTCCCCACTATGACCCTGCTGACTTCAGCGCAGCCTGTGTCACATACTGGTTTCGACATAGATCTGCTGGGCGACTGTGACGTCGTGGTGTCAGAGCTTTGCCGCCGGGCTGGCTGGGATCTGGAGCACCACATGATACCCGCTGATGAGAAGGTTGAGGTTACTCCCGTCGAGGGATACGAGTCACGACATGTGTTCAAGGTGGTCGGTGCATAGCTAAGGAGTTCGGGACATGGCTTCAGTGCCACGGATGGCGTTACTGTGGGTTTCCATTTCTGGTCGGGTTGGATTGATTTCGAGAAACGTGTTTCTTGATCGAGGCATTTATTGCAAATATTTCACGGCAACGTTTTCAACGGTTATTGGACCATTGTGATCTTTCCTGGTCATCGTTTTGCACATAAGCATGTTGTAGTTGTAGTGCCCACGAATATATATAATGAGCGCGACTTTAGGAAGCATTCTCCTATTTAAACCTCAACATCTAATTTAGAAAAATCGAAAGATCCTCAAAAATGATCCATCAGCAAACGCAACTATATGATTTTGATCGAAGTTCTTGTTGGGCGAGCGCGCAAAGAACGCGGAAACCCGAAAGATAAAAAAAACTCATCTTCCGACAGACCCCACCAACGAATGCTCTTGCACTGATCCTACGGCCGGAACATTCACGAGGGCAAACAACACAGAACAAGACAGATAATCGACTCCCTCGCCATGGAGTATTTGATTCGGTTCGCCCAATGCCATGAGTCCTTCCGAGTGCCGGAACTCCAGGCCGTGGCCACGCTTGTCAACGTCAACCTGGAGATTGTCTCGTACAGCGATTGGGTAGGTGACACTCCAAGAGATTCTATTGCAGAAACATCGACCGTCCAAGATCAAACCCTTCCATTTGAATCCATGCGCGTGATCGCAATTCTTGATAGTTGCTAACAGTGACACCCTAGTCACCATACTGCATCGTCAAATTGCAAGATGAAGCAGCAGCACGAGCATTGATATCCCGCAGCATCTTAGCCAAGGATATCTCCGAGATCTGGGGACAAGGCACCACCTATGATGAACTGCACGCCGACGTCCGCCAGCGAACAGAGTCTCGCTGGGTCAAGTATCGTGACGTCTCGTTTGCATTCGCGGTGGATGGTTTTGCTGGAAAGCGCAGTCAGACTCAGAAAAAGGAGATCATCCACTCATTCGCCTACATGGGCTTTGAGGGCCCTATCCGGTTGAAGGATCCCGATGAACAGTTTATCGTGATGGAGGAGTATGTCGGAGACGTCGAAACAGCCACCATCGGAACTGAGCAGGTCTCTGAACCGCGGAAGATCTACCTATGTCGCTTCATCAGTAGCAGCAACCGGGATGTCGTCAAGAAGTACGACCTCAAGAAGCGCCAGTATATCAGCACAACATCCATGGACGCGGAGCTGAGTCTAGTGACGGCCAACATGGCTCTCGCGGCGCCGGGCAAGGTCTTCTTTGACCCGTTTGTCGGGACTGGGAGTTTCTTGGTGGCAGCTTCGCATTTTGGCGCTCTTACTATGGGTGCTGATATTGACCCTCGGAGTTTTCGTGGTAAAGACGAGGAGCGCAAGAATGGAAAGAGCTTGACAGAGAACTTCAAGCAATACGGTATCACCAGCAAGTTCTTGGATGCTTTCACCTCGGATATCACGAATACACCCTTGCGGAACTACCAGTTTCTTGATGGTATTGTATGCGATCCCCCGTACGGTGTGCGCGAGGGTCTTCGGGTCCTGGGGACCCGAGATGGCAAGTTTAAGGAACCGGTCATCATTGATGGTGTCTATGCTCACTAGTACGTTGCTCACACTCCTTACCATGAAGCCGTCAATGCTTTGAATCTGACCTTCTCATCCAACAGTCGGCCCGGTTACATCCCTCCTAAACGGCCTTATGGCTTTGAGGCTTTGCAGAGAGATGTCCTCGACTTTGCAGTCCGCACTCTGGTCCCCGGTGGCCGCCTAGCTATGTGGATGCCTACAGCTAGCGACGAGGATATTGAGTTCCCCATTCCCATGCATCCAAACTTGGAGGTCGTCAGCGTTTGCGTGCAGCCTTTCAGCAGCTGTGTGTCGTCCCAAGCCCCATACTTTGAAACCTGGTCTGACGGTTGTAGGGTCTCGCCGGCTGATGACTTACCGCCGCCTTCGTGAGGGCGAAGTGTCTGATATCTCCAAGGGACGAAGCAAGGAGGACGACCGGGGTATTTCTGCGGATGAACTCAATGCATTCCGACGGAAGGTATGTATATGTCCATGATCGATGGACTATCGGGAGCTAATACTCGGGTATAGTACTTCGCAAGACATGAACCCAAAGCAGTAAAGGACGAGAAAGCACCTCAATGATAGACAACATTGACCGTCAACCATTTCCCTCACGAAATATCAAAGATGAGTGGAGCCAGCCACTGAATCTATATGTACAGTGGTATGTGCCGAGATCATCCTCACGACAATAGACGAAACCCCAGACTCAACACAAGGGCAGTCAAAAAAGCGGCTTATAGACATCGCTCACAACTTGACTCGCTCCTGCGCTTCCACCGAGCTATGACTGAGGGTCACGCCCTCCTCTCTTTGAATGCGCTCAACCTCCCTAGCCAACTCAGCTCTCATCTTACGAGCCAGTTCCGCACCCTCCTCATCATCGAGCTCCTCCCGCTGACCACGTCCAAACATGGCGAAACCTGGTTGGGCAGCGTATGTAGATGGGCGGGGGATGATATGGAAGTGGACATGGGGGACTACTTGCGCAGCTCGGATACCTGTACTCTCCCGTTAGAAATACCTGTTTCCTTCTACCATTTGACGAATATGAAATTAAATAGCGGAACGGTCCGCTTGCAACGGAAAACGATCGCTTAGAAGAAGATACGCAGTACATACCGTTATTCTGTACAACATTCCAGTGCCTGTCTGGATCATCGCCAAACACGGTCTTTGTCACAACCCTGGAGATGATGGGGAGCCATTTACCCATCTACAAGATCAGCAAGGACAAGTCTCACTTGCAAGGAAAATGAATACGCAGTTCAATCGCGGTCATTAGTTTCTGTTGAAGACCAGACATACCTCTTGCCCAGCAGCGACCCCCAAATCGCCCAACATGCCATAGTGCTTGCGCGGGGCTACAAGCACATGGCCACGGGTCAGCGGCATGATATCCAAGAAAGCCATAACATGGTCCGTTGAAAGGATCATATGGGCTGTTGTTGGGGCTGACTCCGATTCCGGAGGGATGGTCTTGTTCTCGGGATTGTCAAGGGGGATGGGTGGGTTTGTGTTTGCGATATTGCAGAAAGGACATGCGGGGAGGTCCATGGTAGTGAGGATTGAGCAAGGAGAAGGACAGGCTTGGTCTTATAATGGCAATATCGATGGGGTAGTTCTTCAGCAGCTCTTGTCAAGAAATGCCGCTGTGCTGGATTCTGACCGGGATAAAGTAATCCAGGATGAGATGTAAAACAAGCCGCGATGCCAGATCGTTGAGAGTCAATATTGAACCACGTTCTGTCGTGAGTATGAGGTCTTCGAGGGTGTTCGTTGGTGGCGGGCAACGATTGCGGGACAATCCGACCTCGGCTCAAGTAAGCTTTCACTTCGACCACGTTCATCAACAGAACAGCAGCCAAACCATCTTATCTTCATGGTGAACGGTTGTCTTGCACAGCTGATCCAGAAGAGATGGCTATGTACACCCGATTAAAGCAGATTAAGCAGGAACGAAGTAGAAGATCAGAATTGAATCCAATAACCACGCCAAGCACCCAGCGCAGAAACCAACTATCTAAAGAAACCCAAGACTGATGAACCGCCTTATTACCCCTGCCAGACTGTCAGACCTGCCCTCATCCATGGCAATTCAGCCAACAAAGTCACTGCTCTCCAGAAAACACCAATCAATCAACCGGGTCCTGCCAAAACCTCTGTTTTTGTCCACCTGTGCCTCGTGTAAAACGGCCAGAAAGAGCTTGCTCCTGTTCAAGCAGAATCCCAAAGAGTCCCAGAGGGAGGGACGTGGCCGAATTGGAACAAATTCATGGCAACAATAAGATAGAATTCCGATCTGAAGAAAAAGGAAAACGGAAAAGAAAGAAGAATAGAGTCCGACGCCAGTCACCGAACACAAATGAGAATGGAAAGGTATCAGGGCACACTCCATGCACAAGGAGAAATAAAACACAAGCCAAAACAGAAACCACAGGGCTGAAGCGCCAGACACCACCCCCGTCGCACAAGACAAATGCGGAAGCGCACACAAATTGAATCAAGTCATCATAAGAATATGCAAAGAGGTATTCGATACCAGAACAATGAAATGCCAAAATATGGAGGAATTCAATTCTCCCCGGTCGAGGCGTCTCGAGGGCCTTGGGGTCGTCAGGAAGGACAGCAATGTCGACACAGGGCTAGCATAACATCGTAAATGGCATCATTACTGTTCGTCCTTGATGTAAGTGTACGGCTCCGACAAGGAGCTGTCGATGTACAGGTGATGGTACTTCTTGGCCCATTGGCGTGTCAAGATCGAGGCTGTACGAGGAAAGTTAGCAAGGACAAGACCGCCAGGTGATGACGCAGACTTGACTTACCCTTCAAGAATTTTTTGCTGGCGTATTTCTTGAAGAATGCTTCGTGAGACACGGGGCGGTGGAGGTAGTCAATCATTAGGCGGAAGACAGGGTCGATTTCCTTCTCGGTGTATCCGGCGTAATGGGCAAGAGTGGCATCCCAGGGCCCACGTTCCAGGATGAGACGTGCCAAATACATGGCCGCAGCGGCGATTTGGCTTTGCGGGTAGCTCATGAACCGATGGTCGAGCAGACTGATCTCCATGAGGTACTTGCCCAATGTGCGGGTCTGGATGTCGTAGTTGTCGGCCTTGGAGATGCGACGCAGGAAGTTCATCGGGTTGGGGAAGCTCATGTTGTACTCGAGAGTGGCCAGGACGTGGCGTTCAGCGTCGAGGATTTCTTTGTCGGAGAAAGTCTCGTCGGCGACGTGACTGAAGTTGGCAACGTGGGGTGAGAGGACCTCTTCGTACTTGGAAGCGATGAACATGGCAGTGACACCAACGAGCTGGAGACGATCCAGAGCGACGACCTCTGCGGAGAGGAAGCGGTCAATGATGTTGACAGCAAGGAACAGAGTCTCGGGAAGCAGGCGGAATCGAGTGTGGACTTCAATCAGCCAGTCGACGAGAATGCCACGCATCTTCCACTCCAGATCGGGCTGGTGATCGATGTATTGCGGATTGGGCATTGTCACCAACTCGAGGTCCTTCAGGTAGTCGAAGATCTCCACAACGTATTCGGCAGCCATCAAGGGATCGTCCATATCTTCCTCATCAAGGTCTGGAACGCCCGCCTCAATTGCATCCTTGGTCTGCGTCTCGACAACAACCTCTTCTTCCACAACATGTTGAAGCTTCCCCTCCAGAGACTTCTGTTGAGTGTGAGCCTTCTTGCGAGGGGGCTCTTCCGCGTGAGAGTAGTCCTCCTTCACCGACTTCGAGGGACGCTTGATGCTCCCAGATCCATTGCCATTTCGCTTAATCTCGGAACCAGTCTTCTTTGCGTTGGCATCACGAGTGCCCAATGCTGATCGTGTCGAGGCGGCACGTCTCGGCTTCTGAATACCACCGGTGGAGACGGTGGCCTTTGAGGTCAAACCAGCCTTGCCAGCTTTCTTTCCATCCTTAACGTCAGCCGCGTCAGCCTTGTTGACATTGCTGACGTCCCCAAGGGCCGCACGTGTGCGTTGGGATCCATTGGCAGTGGTGCGCTTGGTTTGCAAAGGCTTCTTCGCCGCGTCGGTGGGACCATCAGTGGTGAGGCCGGCGGCCTTGGCCCGCGTCATACGCGTCGAGGGCCCGTTCTCGTCGTTCTCATTCATTGTGCCTCGGGTGCGAGAGCGACTGGCCTATACTAGGGTCAGGTTTGCTTGTCCAGCAACAAAGCTTTAAACACGCGTCGAGGTGATATAGACACAGTGTCTCATCGAGACGCGAGCTGTTGAGGACCCAATTGACTTACCGGAGGCATCGTGGTAGACACTCAGAGAAAGAAGAAGGAAGGGGGACACGATGGGAGAAAATGGGAGAGGGAGGAAGATAATTCTCCTCGTCACTACCCGCTCAAGTCAGCATTCCGTTGGACATTACCTCAGTGGGGACCTCATACCAGAGGACACCTCAAGGAACCAGGGTAGAGTGCTCGTACCACGCGTGAAAATGCAGTCTACACAAAGTACACTTGCCAGTAGGCAGCGGTAGACTCGATGAGGTGACTTTGGATGAGTTGAGACGCGAGTCACAATAGGTGGTGAGTCGATGATGTCGTGAACGACACCTGTGACGACCCTGGGTCCAGATCAAGGGAAACGCGCGAGAATGCGGAATTGAAGGGTACAGAGGTATTCGGAATCACACGTGGAGTCCGAACGGAACGATAGACCCAAGAATAAAAGAGGATGGGGAGGTGGGAAGGGTATCTTGAACTGGAATGATGAAGGGAAAAGGAAGAACTTGAGAGGGTCAAGCGATGTTTGGCCCTACACTAGCGTGCAAAACCGGTCAGACCTGAGGCCCCACTCTGTGAGGTCGCGCCGAGGATCGATACCCTTCGAATAAGAGACACGATATGGGATGCTTTTGCGTATGCAGATGAAATTGGACTGAATACTGCGGGAAATTGGAGTTGGAATTCGCCGGGTTGTCTGGACCAGCAAGAAGGTAGATCGAACTATGAAGGGAGGAGGACGAGGTGGAAGGTGGGACACGGTCGTATAGTAATGGGAGGGTAACAGAACGGACCGAGTGGATACGCGAAACGGGAGAAACGTGAGGCGCGAGACGAAAACAAAGCGTTGCCCGGCAACCGTTGGGCTTGGCGTGTCGAGTCACGGGATTAGGGTCACGTGCGCTTCCATCTCAAGCTGCCACTTTATGCCTCAGGCCACAAGAATCACGTGGCCTTGACCCAGAACTTTTTGCCCTTACCCCGAACAGCAGGTTGTGTCGGAGACGACGGTCTTTGGGTTTTCTGTGACCTTTCTCCCAATTCCTTCCTCTGCATCAATTGACTTCTCTGTCAATGATGCTTCAGCCTCGAATTGTCCTCCGGGGCATTCGGCTGCCCTTCAGATGTTTACCCTCCGTTCCATCCGTCCCATCACGTCTCCCAGCTCGACGATTTGCGACTGTCGTCAATGAACTGGAAACACCGTCCGAGAACTCATCGAACTCGGCATTCGAACCTGCTTCCTCCTTTGCCCCTCCGCCGTCCCGTGATGACTCCGGCGTTCTTCTTCGCACATATACTCCTCGCACTCCCGGTGTTCGGCATCTGCGACGGCCGGTCAACGATCACTTGTGGAAAGGTCGTCCAGTCCAGAAGCTGACCTTTCCCAAGCGCGGCCATGCCAAGGGTGGCCGCAACAATACTGGACGAGTCACCGTCCGCCATCACGGTGGTGGCCACAAGCGTCGGATAAGAACAGTGGACTTCCTGCGCATGGCCCCTGGACCTCATCTGGTGGAGCGCATCGAGTATGATCCCGGCCGGAGCGCACACATTGCTCTGGTCCGGAGTCAGGAGACCAAGAAACTGAGTTATATCTTGGCCGCGGATGGCATGCGTGCGGGTGAAGTGGTGCAGAGCTACATGTCTGGTATTCCCGAAGACCTGTGGAAGAGTATGGGTGGCACAGTCGATCCTGGTGTGCTGGCTGCTAGGACTGCATGGAGAGGCAATTGTCTGCCGCTGCATATGATTCCTGTTGGCACGCTGATCTTCAATGTGGGATTGCGCCCGGGGAAGGGTGGGCAGCTTTGCCGCAGTGCGGGTACCTATGCCACGGTTGTTGCCAAGGGTAGCGATTCCCGCCAGAAAGACTTGGAGACCGACCAACCAGAGGAGGAGAAAAAGCCCTTGAGTTTGCGCGAACGACAGAAGCAGGAACGGCTGGCTCAGCATATTACTGTGCGCCTGTCCAGCGGCGAAACCCGCCTCATTCACAGGGACTGCTGTGCGACCATTGGCATTACCAGCAACCCCAATTATCACTACACCCAGCTCGGTAAGGCTGGTCGGTCCCGCTGGCTCAACATCCGTCCAACTGTCCGTGGTCTGGCCATGAACGCCATGGACCATCCTCACGGTGGTGGTCGTGGCAAGTCCAAGGGTAACGTTGACCCGAAGAGTCCTTGGGGTATTCCGGTATGTATCACCTCCTTCACCTTATCCGATGATCAATGCGCTGACTACGTCTTTGTTCTTTGCAGACCAAATCCGGGTACAAAACTCGTCCGAAATGGAAGATCAACAAGGCCGTTGTGCACCCCAGACCTCGCAACCAAGGCAAACGTCGTCGCGGATATAACTAGAGCAGTCTTTGTTCTTCTGAGTGGGGGCTTATAGACCAAACAGCCAACGTTCCATGTGTGCTCTTAGGAGCCATTGCTCTTGCTCGCTCTCCCGGTTATACCTCATCTCAAGACCTCAGAGATGGCTGTACGATAAAGATCATGTTCTATAGCATTTTGAGTGTCCTCTTCCTTTTGCTGGACACGATACCTGGGGGTTCTCTATTTCCATCACTGTTGGAGCTTGGGCGGGAGACACTGTATAGTATGATGGGCCCAGGTCACGCACAAAATGACAGCAAATAGATCATTTGAGATCTTCCTGAGATGATGACTGGCTTCAACATATAATACTTGGACTCTTGTTATTATCGGAGACCCTGATATGACAAGGTCTATAGGGATCACCCGTCGATCTGCCAAGCCTCCAGGCAGCGTCACGATACGTAGACCACCGCCGATCGCCAGGTGTCACGACCAGATTCACGAGGCATTTTAGGTGCTTTCTCCATAGTCTCGATTGGAAGCTTGTCGAACCATAGAATTAAGAAAAAAGGAGTATATCAAAGAAAGAGAAGTTAGGGCCAAGACCCAGCTCAGTCTTCCAATACCAAAAAGTGTCGCCCGTCATCCACGCGAACTTTGGTTCCTGCTTATCCCCGCCTGCTCTGCCATCTGCCATCTGCCATCAGATAATGCACTGTCTGTACCCGTCTCTTTGATCATCATTCATGCCTGTCCCTCCCTACTTCCCTGTGTAGGAGTCGCCCGCGTCGATAAACGGCGGACTGCTGGCCTCGTTCTCAGCCCAAATTACTCACGTCGCAACTCCCCACCGCCAGTTGGGGACCGGACCGAGCAGCTCGCCATGGAGAACTTTGCACCGTCGGGATTCTCGCACGGGTCTGCGCAGTACTCTGTAGCACCAAACCAGTCCCTACAAGGTCCCTCGATGGGCGACAGCAGTGCCCCCACCGAAAGCGCCGCCACTGGAGACAGCAACCACGTACCTCGCCCCAAGCGCATCGCATGTGTCGTTTGCCGCCGAAGGAAGCTGAGATGTGATGGGAAACGGCCGAGCTGTGGGACATGCTCGCGCTTGGGACACGAATGCGCCTACGATGAGGTGCGCAAGAAGAGTGGCCCGAAGCGGGGATATGTGAAGCAGCTGGAGGCACGCCTCGGTACGAAGCTCCCGTCGATAGCCATCGCTGTGGAGGTGGCCGGCTTCCGGAAACTTGTCGCTAATGATTGCCGTAACTATATCAGCTCAGGTTGAGACCCTCCTCAAGGGCCAGGAGTCCGATTCTGCGCAGCGAACCACCCCACCCCAGCCGCAAGACAGCGCATTCACGGCGCCCTTCAACGATGAATCTATACTCAATTTGCCGGATATCTCTGGGCTTGGGAATGACTTGGGCAACGCAATGCCTTCATCTGCAGATGGAATGGGGGCTTCTCAACCGGGCCAGACGCTTTTTCAAGGAACAACACCATTCCCTAGTGATCCGCAATGGGATCTGATAAGTTTGGGGTTGGAGGAGCCTCTTCCGGCGCCGGAAGTCGTTGAAGAACTGTGAGCGAGCTATAGTGCTTTCTCAGTGTATCAGAAGCTAATACGTGTCATTCTGTAGGGACAATCTGTTCTTCGAGAAGATCTATCCGATGATGCCCATCATTCATCGTGCACGATACTTCGCCAACCTGACCCTCCCACCCCATATGCGGCCGCCAATCTGCCTGAGATATATGATGTGGTGCCATGCGGCATCGGTCAGCGATAAATACTTCTTCGTACACAATCACTTCTACCAGCGTGCTCGCAAGTATGCTGAACTCGACGAAATGAAAGGATTCGGAGAGGCTGTCATCAGTGTAGCCCACTGCCAAACTTGGATTCTCATTGGTACCTACGAGTTCCGGATGATCTACTTTCCACGGGCTTGGTTGAGTGTCGGCAAGGCGACCAGACTGGCGCTGATGATGGGCCTCAATCGATTGGATGGTGTTGGCCTCGATATCAAGCAATCTATACTCCCTCCCAAAGATTGGACTGAGCGTGAGGAGCGCCGAAGGGTATTTTGGATGGCCTTTTGCGCCGATCGATATGCGAGTATCGGGACGGGCTGGCCTCTGTCCATTGATGAAGGCGATGTATGTCACATTGTCAATGTAATCACGGAGATTGAAACAGGATGGCTAACGAGGCACAGGTCATGACAAATCTTCCTGCGTCGGAAGAATCATTTCTCAAGAGCAAACCACAGCGAACGCTTCGTCTGTCCGATATCATCGCCGGGGAGGGTGTGTCTACCCTAGCACCGTTCGCATGTGTAGTCATTTTGGCCAGTCTCTTCGGTCGAAATTTGGTTCATATACATCGGCCTCAGCCTCAAGACAACGACCATGATCTCAATGGCGAGTTCTGGAAGCGACATCGAAGTCATGATAACATCCTTTTGCATATTGCGCTTTCCTTGCCCGATCATCTTCGACTCCCGAGCGGCATGGACGATGTCAATGTGATATTCGCCAATATGAGCATTCACACCTCGACTATTTGTCTTCATCAAGCTGCAATATTCAAGGCTGAGAAGAACAAGATGCCCAATCAAATCATCCTTGAGAGCAAGCGAAGATGTCTCGTGGCGGCCAACCAAATCTCAAGTATCATGAAGATGGTCAGCCACGTCGATCTGACAAATGTACGTCTTGTCATTGCATGCAGGAAGATCTGAGCTAACGAACCACAGCTGAATCCGTTCATGTCATTCTGTCTCTACATCTCAGCGCGGGTGTTTGTGCAGTATCTCAAGTCTCGACCTGACGATTCTAGTGTCCACTCCTCGTTGCAATTCGTCATCGGGGCGTTGAACGCGATGAAGGCCAAGAACCCTCTGACCGAGTCTTTCCTTGTTCAATTAGACGTTGATCTTGAGGGTACTGGCATCAAGGCCATCGATCGATCGAAAAGCGGGCGCTATGCTGCCCAAGCTATGGTGAGTCAACTTAATATCCATACCTGCGTAATCTCCACCATTCTGATCGATAAATAGCAAGCCTATTGCCCAGATAATGTCGAATGCACCCCCATATACTCTGTCCGTCAATCCCAAGCCAGCGAGGTGCCTGTCGGTCCTGCGCAAGAATCAACAAATCCCAAGTCCCAAGCTCGTCCTCCCATGACGGGTATGACCACATCACTTCCCAGTCGACACAGAGATGCAGCGAACATGGAATCCGCCTATGGACCACCCAGTGATGGTTCGACCAACATGTTCCCTCAATCCTTCCAACCATCGAGCGAGGACATGGATTTCTCACCAGACTTCGGCCTTGGCGAAAGGAACGCACCATCCGATCACCCAACTCCTTCGACCCTAAATTCTTCATCAAACACTTCCTACTCCATATCTGGAGTGGACAACCCATCCCCTGGGAAAAAGCAAAAGGCACAAGGCGCCACTTCGTCCTTTGAGAGGGTGCAACCTGTGCACATATCCCCAGCAAAGACCGAAGCCCCGCCGATGTCAGACCTGAGCAACCTGTCTGGGCAGACATACCCGAACACCACCGCCAGTTCAATAGGAGCGACGGGCCCGCCGCCGGCTTTCTCTATGCCTTCCGCATGGGACATGCCAGCGGCAACCCCGGCTATGAGCAACGTGGATTTTGGCAATATCGATGTGGACTCTTTGAGTGAGGCTCAGTGGGCCCAGATCCTGAATGACACTGGGAACGTGGGCAACTGGTCGAACTGGCGCCAGTCCTGAATGAGCCGTGTGATGAGTCTATCGACATCTGCCGAATCACAACTCTGCTCTGCCTTGCAAGCGGCACCGACCCTTGATCTTGCGACATCGCCCTTTGGACTTCGTGCCAACCTTGAGATCACGCGCCTTCACCACTTGAAACTCATTCACGGTCTTGGGTGCATTATCGTCCCCGTAGCCAACGATCTGATCGGATGTTTTCACGTGGAATGGCGAATCGACGAAGCCCGTCGATCGGTTCCAAGCCAGATGAAGCACCATGTCCGAGATGGATGATTGCGTGGTTCACCCAGATTGTTGGAAACGTTCCTGGAACCCGTTTAGTCCACCATTATCATGCTCTCGGCACGGGCATCGACAGGAGACACCACTTGGAAGCCTTTGGGAACCACAGAACAGAGACTCAAGGCCCACGACTAATTGTTCTTGTGGCTCTATGTGCAATGACTTGATGACAACGAACGACAAGCTCTTGTGTAACTATTAGTCCTCTCCACTCAAATATGCCCTCTGTCCATGTCAATATGATAGCCATTAATAATGCAAATTTACCAATCATAAGTGTTCTCATATTGTCCTGGGAATCATTGAACATAGTACACCCATAAACTCAATGCATAGCCGAATAATACTGCCACAGAAAGAAGAAACAGCTGACGCCAGGCCATGCTCACAAACCCCCACCAGCAGCGCCAACAATCTTCAATCCTCCAGAAGAACCACTCCCCGGCCCATCATAGGTCGTAGAATAAGCCAACCAATACCGCGAGGGATGCCAAGCAACAGCAGGAACACCCGTAGTAGCAGCAGTAGGGATAGTGTAAATGTTCTCCCCCGTCTCAGCATGAAAGATCTCCAGCCCATTGCCTCCACACCCAGGCTCATCACAAGCCCCACAGATAAACCGGCCATCAAAGCTCCAGCTCACGCCGCGGATGGCGCCGCCGTTCTCGCTGGATAATGTGCGGCGACAGATCCAGTCTGTCGTATCCCAGAGGGAGATGAGGGCGTCGCTGCCGCCGATGGCGAGGTAGCGGCCTGTTGGGGCTAGGGCGATGGCCATGCAGGCGGAGGTGTGTGCGTGGAGGGTGTGCATGATTTCGAAGGAGGGGTAGGACATTATCTTGACGTTGCCTTCGCCTGTTGTTGCGAAGAGGTGCAGATCGGGGGAGGAGGGTGTGGCGATGTGGTGGGAGAAGGTGGTTGCGTTTGTTTGGACGGGTTGGGGGTGTGGTGTTAGTGCTGTGTAGATTGATGCGCCGGGTTTGGAGGTGGTATTGTTGGATGTGCCGTTGCTTGTGGAATTGCCGTCGGAGAGGACGGTAGGCGTGGAGGGAGATTGGACAGAAATTGGAATTAGGGTATCATCCTGTTCAGAAAGCGATTAGCGATGCTTTGACGAGCTAAAGATGCCGTGAGCAGTGCTGAGGACTCACCTTCCTACCGACGACCATTGTACTGCCATCTGCGGACCATGAGAGCGTAAATGCCTCTCCGCCAACATCCAGACGGCTCACGCATGTTTTCGAGCGCACATCCCAGAACCGCACAGTACCGTCCGTCGAGCAACTGGCCAACTCCGCATCTCGGACAGGATTGAAGAGGACCTTCTCGATACCGGCAGTGTGCCCCCGCAGTTCGGTCGAGTATCGGACAGCAGGGCGCTCAGGATTCCAAATGCGTAGTGTACGATCAATGGAGCCAGTCGCGATCAATTGGCCGGTTGGATTCCAGGCCAGGGTACGGAGACTGCGCGTCCAGAAAAGACAGCTTAGTAGCTTGCTCTGTGCTTAGCGATGACCGAGTACTCACGTATGGGACCCAGGACCCTTCGCCGCAGGATCATTGTAACTCTGGGTCTTCGCTTTGTCGAAGACAAATGCGAAATGCTCTTTCGCGAGGAGGTCTTGACGCGAGGCGGGTGCCATCAGTGGTAGCACCTCTTGCTGTGGCAGCTTTGGCTCTAGCGATTGGTTCCAAGACCCAGGAGACTCTGCATTGGCGACAGATGTAGTGGGTTGAGGTGACTTGATGAGCACTGGAAGCTGGGACTGTTTGGGAAGATCGGCGGGTCCTGCGCCGAGACCCGCGGGCATTGCTGACTCAGGCATTTGATGGATAGTTAGTTAACTAAGGATATTTTGTAGATACTTTTCTTGCACACAAATGAGTGATGGAGTGATTCAATATGTGTGGAGTGATTCAAGAGGTGGATGTCTCCTGGGGTGCTTGTTGATTTCTGGCATGCTAGTTTGCTAATGTGGAAAGCCCTGCAGTTGTTTGGTATAGACATCTTGAAGTACATGTCTCACAACAGTCGCTTATGAATAGCTCAGTACAGCGTTTTATACTGCAGAGATCTTGTACTGAAAGCTGACTAGATTTCATTTATTGAAAATATGTTTCTATTCAGCTCGGTTCTCGCACTTGGGTCAAGTCCTCACGTCCACCTGGTAGGTGACAAGTTGCTCAGAGCATAGATCCTCGTCCAAATCCCGGAATACGCCATGGGCTTACGGCCCTGGTCTAAATAGCATTACATGCTATATGCTCGGGGAGATTTTGCTGGATCTTATGCGCAAAGCTCGTCAACCTGAACTGCGGCTCTCGTCTGGCCTGGATAGTTTCGGCTTATTGCAGCTTGGAGGCCAGACAACCTCAGCAATGAGGAGACGATCTAGCTGCTGGAATAAATGGCTTTTATCTCGCTCATATATTCGAAGAATGCCATATTAGAATAGTGTACTGAAGAATTATCCACACGAATGTGTTGAAGTATACGGATTGCCGATAACGACGAACTGTAGCTTGCTTGATAGGCAACACCCCGACCAATGTCCGTCAAAATTCTCAATCGACCTCTTGGCTGGCATCTGCAGAAATTTTCTTCTCTTCTGATTATCATTTTAATCTCCGTCCATCTCCGAAAAGACCCAGAGGCAAGTCGAAGTGTGATCCTGAGATCATCCACAGCCCTATCGATAAGGGAAGCTTAATCGGACTTCAAAATTTCGGACTTTGACACTCCCCACCTTCACTCAGGCTGTCGCGAAAACAGCACGCGCCAATTCAGTTCAAGCCTTCTGGGAATTCTACATCTTGCTCATTGGAGCTCTGCCAACATGTTTGACTTCGAAGACGACGCGTCGAAGCGCGAAAAGTGCTTCACTACGATCGCCCAGCTGCCTCCGTTCATCGACCCGAAGCAAATTCCTAGCAAAAAACTGCCTTTCTCGGCCATCCTCAATTACCCTTTTGTCCACACGGTAAATGCTCTCGACAACTCTACGAAGGCAGTGACCTCTTGAATCGATGCTGATAATTGTGACAGGTCGAAGCTATTCTTCCAGAGGATGTCTACACAAACATTCAGCCATCGCTAAATGCAAAGCTGGAGAATCCCAAATATGCCCGCGTGTTTATGTCTCCATCTGATATCTTGGAGCATGATTTTTTTAACACCTACATTAAAGCTGGTGCGTTCCGTCTGCGAGAGGCTCCCGAATGCTGTCGTCGTGCCTTCCAATCTAGAAGCACTGCAGAACACTCGCTGTATCGCTGCAAGCACTCGTCTGAAAATAAGCTCATATTATCTGTAGGAAATATTCTTCTAATATCCGAGGGCTGTTCGGGGTCAGAAAATGTCTACACCCTGCGAGATGGTTAGTGGCACTCATGGTGGTCCTAAAGAAGCTCTCCACGAGGTGATTTGGCGTGGGACATCAAGCTAAATGTCTACTTTGCGAACACAGGCATCCTGAGAATAGAACTTGGGAAAGAAATATTTGAACGCACGGGATTAACCGGGCAACCCATCCGCGGTGGAGGGAGAAAGCACGGGAAAGAACGCTTCAGTACGCAACAGCGCCCCTGAAGGAACCATGGACACTGCAGGACTAACAATCACCGCAGTGATCGAGTTGAACTTTCGGCTGCCGTCAATGTTACATGGCAAGAAAGGGTTCGAAAGGATTGTTTGGGCCTTCAAGAATGTCTTGAACCAGTCGTTGGCCTGGCTGTTCTGCGACCTCGACGCTCAGTCTCGCCCGGGTGATGGTAGCATCCCTCTCTAGCTCATCGTACGGTCATCGTCGCTGACGCGCAACACAGCGGCCGCACCCATTGGGAAGCTTCATCCACAGTTCATCGAGTCTGAACCACACAACGCCAGGCTCGGCCGAATCCCAACTCCGTCCCTCGACAGTCTTGTGACAGATGACATGTCTGAGAGAGACATGCAAGAAGCCTGTGGCTCCGTTTCTGAATGGCTCGCCATGGTCCAACTCGCATCGCCCCGTGTCTCTGCAGAAGATGACGTTGATCCCTATCTCAGTCGCTACGCAGTGCCAGATTCTACACCACTGTGTACCACTGAATTGATTAGCTTGAAATGGCATGGTATCATTCCTCCAAGCTGGACGATGCAGTTATTTTTGGTTCTACTGTGAGTTTGAAGATTCCCATGTCTCCCTCAAGTCTGGGCCAGGGCTAATCGTACCCTAATTGGGCGGCGGAGCTAGATCTTCTACTTCGAAGTCCCAATCTCCTCCTTCGTGGTTTGCTCTTTCCGCTTCATCGTTGGACAAGCGAGCTGTTGAAGGAAGGGACGGGTTTACTGTCGCGGTTGCTTCAAACATATGGTCTTCTGTATCAACTGCTGCAGAGAAGAAAGATGCTTCTGAGCCTGGTAGGCGCCATGCTGTATGCTGGGAATTTGTTGGGGCCACTGCTACTGAAAGTTGAAGCCAATCCAAGGTTCTAAGCACCGTCCACGGTATATTATCCTCCGACTCTCTCTTCATCGCCGGTCGACTCTCATTTTGGCACCGACATGAGGACTTCATTGCATCACAGAAAGTGCTCTGCTCGTCCATATAATCTCGCTATTCCCACCGCCACTTTCTTCCTCTTCTCTCTCCCCTAATACTTCTATCTTCTAGCTCTCTTGCTCCTGCCTCGCTCACTTTACCTTCACTTTATTGCTTCTCTCCCCTCACTCCCTCTCCTTGCTTTCTTCTCTCTGTCCTCTCCACTTCCTCCACGCCCTCCTCTTTTCTTTTGGGCTCGTCCCCTTCATATCTCCCTTAGCTATATATTTCTCAATAGCTAGAAGGCGAGATGGACGAGTCTCTTTGCTTTGACGACTTCGTGGAGAGCAATGCCTACGAGCAGCCTTGCTATCCACTTTTCGACGACGAGCAGTCGGCTGCCCTTTTCAGGGCTTTCGAAAATGAGGCCAGGAAAGGCCTGAGTACAGAGTCCGGCTTGAGTTCCGGCTTGGGAGACCAGGGCGCTCCCTCTACATCCTTGGGTGGACAGACGTATGAGGTAACGTCTGATTCTTCATCGCCCTCTTTCACATACGCAATTTTCGACGCCTGTTCCACCACTGAACGGGCCGCAAACCCCGTTTCCGCCAAAATCTTGACTGGAGCGCGGAATATCAGCCCTCCCACACCGCCAACTCCAGTCATCCCAACTCCCAGCGATGCCCGGGCTCATTCTCCAGTCTCGGGTATCGTCTCGATCCCTCCTTCGACGCTCAGCGTCAATTTCGCGGAAGCACCGATCGCTTTCGCCAACATGGCTCCAGGGTCGGCCCAGATGCCGCAAAGTCTAGGCTTCGGCCAGATCCTATGCCCTCCTGGCCCTGCGTACCCAAGCCAGTCACTCTCTGGGCATATCATGCAGGGCCCTACCCACTCACCGAGCGGAGCAGTACAGGCTACAGCTCTTCAGCCATACTGTGCGGTACCCATGCCAGGTCCATTCTATCCTTGGAACGTCATGGCGACGGAACCAGTTGCTGAACCATATCCATCACAAACATGGTCAGCTCCTGTGGATCAGGGCAACAATACCGCAGCACCTTCATCCACAGTGCGGTATGCGATGGAGATGGCGCCTCCAGCCCCGGCCATGAGATCTCCGACCCCAGCGCCAGCCAAGAAACGAACTTGGGAGTTTGCCAGCCCGGTGACGCCTACGGGATTTGTCGTCAACCCAAACAATCACGGCCGCTTCCAGTACGTCGGTGGGCAGAGGATCTATTTGAATGGTCCAAAGGCCAAGAAGATGCGCAGTGGTGGGACGCAGGGCAAGTGAGCCCAGTCAGCATTGAGAGAAGAAGTTTTGGTCTCTTTTCTTTTCTTTACTTTCACATCACTTTCTGAGGAGTTTTTTGCGCTTTTGAGATTGTCTTTGCGGTACAGATTGTCGAGGATGGTTGAGGAGAGGAAAGGGCGTACAGAGTTGCTTGCTTTTTATATGATACTCCCACGGCATTGATTGGTTTTGAAATTCGTGCGTTTGTCTATTTGAGAACCATTCTTATCGAGTTCGTCATGTACAAGGCAACCCCAGTATGTATGGGTGCATTCCAAGGATGATGTTTTCTTGTTCTATTTTTGCGACGATTGACATGGTGTCTCTAAGCATCTGGCTCTCGTACTTTTACCATGATCATGTATACACGAACAAAATGAACGGGGTTGCCTTCTTCATTCAATACGATACAGACATGAACTACCTAGGTAACTCTCTGTAGAGGATTTCCTCTGCCGGGTGGGGCTTTCCTATCTGAGCTGCCGCCGCTTTTATGAGGACGCTCAGAGTCAGGCTCACTGAGTACATTTCAGTCCGGACTCAGGCTCACTGAGCAGCTCAGAGCTATCACGTGAGGAATCACTGATGTCCAATGAGCGCTCACTGGCTGCTCAGTGATTACTCAGAGGCCCATCAGAGGCATCTAACTAACTAGTTAACTAACGTAATTCACAAGCGAGTGGATCACGGTGGAGATGACAAATCAGGCTAGTACTCAACCAAAACGGGCTCCACCAAGATGCAGTGGATGTGGAATGATAGGACATAAGATAAATAGATGTCCGAAGCAGTATTAATTAAATTTAATGGCGTTATGGTGGAGATATATGTAAATCAAAATTGATACTGTAGATGGGTTGATGCTTCAGTTTCAATAGGACTTTGCGTGGCCTGTATCAACATACGAGCCTCTGTAGCACTTAGTGCTGTATTATGAGGTAGCTGGCGTGTCGACCTTGATCGCTTCTGCTTTTGCTTTGCATTTGCAGCACGTAGGGCCCGGTTCTCTTCGGCTAAAAGCACTCCATTATGCATGGCCATATGCCAGCCCTTAATCAATTGATCAAGTGCTGCTTTCGAAGGCGTAGGAGGGCTTTTGAGATCGATATTTAAGTAGTGCCTTAACCGAAGATGCTCGCCGACATAGCTGCTTAGCGTTATGTGGTGTTATAGGGACAAAAAGAGCTGAACTGTTGCTCCCACGGCTAGGAGGGGGAGAGTGTGGGGGGGGGGGGGGGGGGGGGGTGTTGGTGTTTTGATTCGGGTATTGACTTTCGCAAGCACTGAAGTAGGATCAAAGGGTATTAATCCTGTAGCTTTAAAGCTATTCTGTATTGAGGCATCTTTAAATGCCTTAACACGTGCTTCAGGATATGCTGCAAGGAAGTCAAGTTTATCGATATGATCGATTCCAACTAGCATATGCCGTTCCACAAGCCCCCATATGCACGTTTTAAGGGGGCAAAACAGCCAACATCAAGTGGCTGAAGCAAATGCGATGAATGCGCAGGCATACAGATCGGTATGATATCATGCTGCTTGCAGATCTGGTCGAATTGAGCCGTCAAATGACTAGTATGCCCATCAAGGATAAGCAGTCGATATTTGCCCTTCGATCGACCACGAGTATGTGGTATAAAGTGATTCTGTAGCCAATTAAGGCCAATCTCATCTGTAGTCCATCCATTTGCGCTTAGGTCGATTTTCCAGCCATCCGGAAGGTCATCAAACCACGATTGGATAAAGACTTTGCCCTTAAAGATGATATATGGCGGGGGCGCCCACCCTCTGGCACAGATTGACTCGATCACAGTCACCCATTCGCGATCCCCAGGCCGTAGCATCGATCGTTTACCGTAGATTCGGCACGAGTGATAATTTTTGCGGTGGCAGTGAGGCCTATCGCGAAGCCTGTCTCATCAAAGTTGAAGATATCCTCATCGGCGATGCCGTATTGGGCTATAACGCGCTGTACGCTATCGAACCACTCCTGAATCACTGTCGGATCCTCGCATTGTGCCCTTTGGTAGTCGTATCGACGACTAAAGCGACTCGCGATCGTGTCTTTATGACGTTTAATGAAGTTTGCGACCCAGTTAAGGCCGACAGTCGGAGGGGGAGTAGGTCCACGGCTTGCGAGTAGTAAATTGGCCATATCTTTAGCTAGGCTTGGCCGGGGGGGATTTCCGCGTAAATCCATAGACAGTATCCATTCGATAAGCGATTCCTCCTCGAATTGGGTCAATTTATGACCATTTGCGCGTGCTTCATGTCGAAATTGATCCCCATGTAGCCGGCTATATAACGTGGAAAAGGGCACATCAAAACGGCGCGCTGCTTCACGAGTAGAGGAGATGTCCTGGTTTTTGATAGCTTTGATAGCTAATAGGATCCTACCCTCCTGCTCTGTAGACTTTTGGGCTTTTTGAGAGCGAATTGGTGGCATAGTGGGTGGTTGAATAGGGAAGGAAATAACATGGGGGACGCGAGCGTGTCGGCTGATCCACTCGCTTGTGAATTACGTTATTCTAATTCTGTCTTCGTGCGAATCAATTTCAATCACGCCTGAAAGAGACACTGCTTTCAATGTGCCCAGATATGTGTGCTGTTCAAAGCTGATAGGTCTCATAGCGGAGTTGAATGCTGATTTCCGATCTTATTTAGGAGCTACAGAAAACGGAGATATAAGTTTGCTGAGGTTGCCTATTCGAGCGGCCATATCTAAGACCGAGGCAGGTGAGGACACTTTCCGGGCAAAGTGATCCTGGGGGCATTCTTGGCAACATTTATTCCCCAGATGAATTGGTAATACTTGTTGTTTTTTTCTCTAAAGATTTGGTAAGTATCCATGGCATCAGGGGGTCAAAACAGAAGATTGGGAGTGGAGTACGTACGCTCGCTCCTGGAACATCCATGAGAGAGTCCCCTTGGACCGATTTGCCATCGAAGAGAGAACAACATCGATATACTTGGGCCATTCATCTTGCAGTTTGGGGAAGCCACTGTTCTTTTGTGCGTGGTAATCATCGAATTCACCTAGACGATTATAAATGGCCTCGTATGTGTCGCAGAACTTCTCCTATACCTCTGGGGCGTTCATGTATTCAAACACCATGCCCATTGTCTTTGTGGTTTGAAGCTGCTCGTCTGCGCTTTTCCTTGCCCAATCTTTCTGATCGGCGGCCTGGCTTCCTCCAAACATCTTGTGGTTTTGGTCAGCAATATTCCCTTCTCTCTGAAGCAGGGGTGATCTAGAACATACTCCGCCTTTCATTCCATTGGCTCGGGCTTTGAAGATCGTCAGCCTGTCAAGGTGACCTGCGCTGCCAAGTTCTCTCAGAAGGACCATGAAGAACGACGCTTTTTGCCTATTCCCGTTGGCGTTCGTTACCTCCCAGTCCTTGTCTTCAAAGACGTATGTGAGTGCACTCCTGCATGGCCATTTGGGTTGCGGGTTGCTTGGCTTCGGCAACTGATTTTCAATTTTACCTTGATCAAGCCAATAGGAGAAAAAGTCGCCAATAAGTTGGCCTTCGAAGACATGCTCGGCTGTGTCTATTAGCAGATTTTCCGAACCGTCATAATGGCGAATACATACTCTGGTAATCTGCTCGAAAGCGTCCAATAGGTGTCCATTCCTCGTCATAATCCTACAAGGGCCCAACACTCCAGTCGGTGCACAGGGACGATGTATTTCCCCACCATCTCGAGATGGGATCCCACTTTCCATTCTGGATCCCGACCCAAGGATAGGAGGCGTCTTTGGGGAACTGAGGATATGTGCTAGGGCTACGGGCGTAGTCCTTCCGCCCGCACATGGTGACAAACTTTTTACCCATCCCTGCAGTTCCAGGGACACGACTCTCAAGTTGATGAAGGGTTGCCTCGCCCCCAAGTTCCTCCTCTTCATCTTCTTCCGATGAATCAAGGCCTCTCTTATCAAAAGAGCCGAGCTGAACGATATTGCCTCCGTAGGGCCACTGTCTGTTCAAAGGGCTTGACCAACAGGAATCACAATCCTCATAAGCCGGGATATCAGCATAGGACCATTTATAGTCTATGCTCACGTAACCACAACAGGGCCTTTCTGACTTGTCTTTTGTGTCAGTGCAAGACCCGCAGTCCTTACATCCAATGGCACCTTCAGTTGGATCCCCGATCCACTCGTCCACATCATTTTCGAGAAGCTCTTCTGGAGTTGCCGGTCTAGCCTGTACTGCCCCGAATTGCCAGTCCCCCGGAAATGCCACGTATTTAGGGCCGTTAGGGTCGCCGCGGCTCAGGAGACCTTTTTCCTGAATTCCTTCAGTGGCGATGGTCGATTTCTTGACATATTTATTATCAAAATCACGCTTAGAGCTAGACTGGGTGACATAGTTGGGGTAGCAGACGGCTCTAGCGCCGGGTGCTTGCTGTTTTGTCGCGAATAGAAATAAGCCCAGAACACGGAAATAATTCCATTTAGATAAGAGCATACCGTGTCATATCCAAGTTCAGTGCTATCCTCGGACCATTGAGCTGACTGTAGCTTCTTCCTGTCGAAGGGGAGTTTGTGAGAAGATATTTTTCACTTGCTAGAGCAGGCTGATCTCGAACTCACGAATCGGCTTGCTGGAAAACAACAGTTCTATAATGAAACTAGAGTGTTAATAATGATCGTTGAAACAGTGCTATATTCACTTACGAAGTCGTGAAATCGGAACAAGACTCGTCTGAACCATCATCTGCGGGGTAGAAAGAGAATTCCGAGAAGGTATTATACATCAATGCCATCTATGGCGGGTCAGTAACTCCAATCAAGCAAAAGGTCTAGCCATGATAGCAAGTAAAGAGGAACTCACATCTCTAACTGCGGTCGACTGAAGTGTACGGCGAGCTTCCCTATGTAACTTAAAGTCGACATTTATACCAAACTTCACGAAGGTTCCGACGGCCAGCTTGCCGCCATTACCCTCACTATAGAAGATTTTGTTGTCCTTACCAACAGAGATATCATTCGGCACGAACGAACCAGACTCGGGTTTCATGTCTTCCGGGTAGTCGATTGGCCAAAATGCAGTAACATTGGAGAAATCCTGGGTCACTCTGGTGGACAGATGACCGATGAAACTCGTAGCACTGTTGCTGAAGTCGGTACTATTGGATCCGTTGAAAGAAGCTAGCTCGTAGGTGACGTCAAGGTAGGGACTGAACGAGACGAAGCTGTTTTGACCAGCAGTGATGGTAGTTCCTTTCAAGTTGAAGGATCGTTTCGCGCCTTGAACCGGGTTACCCATATCTGCCCTGGAGAAATCGACTTCACTAAAACCGTTAATGCCATATGTCAGATCACTCTTACCGCCGGCCTTGATAAAGCCGTTGGCCTGTTGAACGTAGAGCGAGTCGTAGTATTCAGCAACCATTGAGAAGCCAATATATATTTTGGCATCAATTTCACTAGTGACATAGGCTGCGAAGGCCTCACCCCACTCTTCTCCATCCACCTCACAATCCCTGGCAGTCTGATACCAAACCAGCTCGCTAATGTCTTGCTTGATGGGAATGGCATTAGCGTTTTCGTATTCAAAGAATGCGTTGGACGTCGCGTAATCCTTTCGCCAGTCCCTGTTAGAATGCGAGTAGAACTTTTTGACCAAGGACCGAGCTTCCTTCTCGCCGTCGTTGTCCTTAATACCGGGCGAGTCCACTATTCTGTCCCAATAGCCTTTTACGTTTGAGTAATCCAAGCGGATACTCGTTTTGTTGTTCGTATCACGCCGACTCAAAGCCATGTTGTAGTCAAACTTGAAGTCGTAGACCTGGGAAGTAGGGTTTCGTTTCATGATCTTGGCAGACACGGCCTGGTCTGATGAAAATAATCAGCAACAAACTTGATCAGCTCCCTAGTGATTGCAATCTCACTCTGGGAAGGTTCAAGAGAAACGGCTCGGGCGAACGTGTTGGGGGCGCACTGGAAGTCATTGTGTTAGACATCTCGTGTCAGAGGCTGGGAATGAAAGACTTGCATTGTTAGGCATCTCGACGATTGTGCCCTCGACGCCTCGCTCCATCACTTGGAAGCACCCATTAAGATCATCACTGAGGCAAACGACCCGAGCCGTGTGGATGTGGTCCCGGGGAGCATCGACGACATTCGAAGGGCAGTCAAGAAAGTAGAAAGGCTCCGGCTCGTTATCTCGCCTTCGAAGTCTCGAGACAGCATAGGACTCGCCAGTAAGAAGAAGAAAACTAAAGCCGCCTCCGTCGGGACTCATAGGGTCAGCACCTCCAAAGGTCGAGATACTATAAACAGGCTTCGTCGTATTTAGCGGGCGAATGTCGGATGGGAAGATGTGAGCGAGACTAACAAGGGTAAATTCGGATCCGGAGTTGCCCAAAGCTTCCGAATCGGACACAGCTCGCAGGGCGTTGAGACGATTGTCATCAAGGTCGATAGCCCAGATCATCAGGCCGGAAAGACCCATTTTGTTGGCATAGTCGATCTTCATCTGAAACGTAGTCTCGTCATCAAAAGAGACCCAGCTATCGTCATCGTACACCATGTACCTAACGGCAGCCTCTTTGTCAAGATATACAGTGCCTCCAGCAGCGCTGAATTCACATCCCGGCTTCCAGCATGAAGCATCACTAAGCTTATAGGTTCTACCATAGAACCCTAAGCCAAGGACAATACTAGAAGGATTGACATCCACTCGCCAAAACAGATCAAGTGCTGCATCGATACCGGTCAAGTTGGTGTGAGCGAGGACGTGATTGCCGATTGGATTATCTCCATCCCATACCCCATGAAGGTCGTATGCCATCAGATTAATCCAGTCAACATTATCAGCCATCGTCTTGAGACCATAGTGGCGAAGGTACCAGTAGGATGTTGGAGCTGTGAAGGTGACTAGGTAGTCACGGCCACTAGCAGTGATTGCATCTTTAAGCTCTTTAAGGAGTTGTGCGTAGTTTGCTCCATCAGCATCAGAGCCACCACGGTCATTAGCTCCAGGATATTCCCAGTCGAAATCAACACCATCATAGCCATACTCCGAGAGGAAGCCGAGGAGGTTATCAATGAAGGATTTACGGTTGGCTTGACTAGAGACCATTGCAGGAAACACACTCTGCCAGGTCCCGGGGTCATTGAAAGTCCATCCTCCAAGAGCAATCATGATCTTGAGCTTGGGATTCTGCTGCTTTAGATCGCCGACAACCTTGTAGAGATCAGGCGATACACCGTCCATGTTGGTGACCTTGAACTCGTGACTGATATAACTAAAAGAAATAATCAGGTGACTGAGCAGTTGAACAGGAATTTCACCGGGCTCTATAGTTCCGCAGCTATGGTCCATGTTCCAAGCCTCCTAGTAACCGACGACGCGTTTCCGGACATCGGATTTTTCGACTGATGGCTTCGGCTGGTCACAATGGGATTGATAGCCCTTGTCGCAAAATTCACTGGACGTTCCGCAGAATCCAAACTCGGAGCAGCAAACATTCAGAGGACAGCCTTGACCAGGGACCTCTGCATAGATTCCACAAGCAGCAGTTGCGTTGCAGTTGGACATGCAGCCCGTACCGCAGTATTTGGGACCGTATCCACAGTTGCCACTTTCACCACAGCAAGCGCCGTTGATGCATTCCTTGTCTTTGGAACATGTGTATGGGTCGTCGGCGCTGGATGTGAGATTAAGAGAATTAAGACCTAGCAAGTCGGCATGGGTGGAGGTAATGAAGGAAAATAGGAAAGTTAAAGAAAGTAGTAACAAAATGAGCGAATTGGGTGGCCGTTCCGGGGAGGCCATGGTGTATAGTTTTGCTGTGTACACAGCTATATGGTCCAAACGAATGAATATGAGCTGAAAAACTTACCCATTGTATTGTCGTAGGTGCTGGGGGCTTTAATACAGATTTTCGCCCGGTGCAGGATTGCTCCAATCTCTAGTGGAAACAGCGATAGATGTCCCTTTCGACCTAGTGGTTCTACTTGGATCTTTCTCTGCTTCCGAGAGCGGAGGATCCATACTGCGAAAGTTTCGGGGCATATGTCGAAACGAAGCCACGATGCTTAATCATATCGTGCATAGGTCCGTTCTCCACAGGGGGCTAGAAAGGCACGGCTTCTGAGCCCTCTCCGAGACGTCTGAGGTGTGGGAGTGAGCGGGCCAATGTGCCGAAGTGAGATGATTGCACTAGCTCTGGGATACGTTTTGCACTAGGTATTTGATCGGGTAGCTGGTGAGGCTAATAGCGGCGAGAACGGTACTGTATGTAAGGGCAGTGGAGAAGGTGGGTTGCTTCACCCGAAGGTGGATTCAATGTCTCGCGATGAACGGTTCGCTAAGCATGGGGGCCAATTTTGCCGACATTCTATAACACAATGAATGGAGGCTCTTTTACTCTCTAGTATTTTCTTTCTAACCCATTCGATCGTCAATCTTCGTGTGAATCATAAAGTTTCATTTATTTAAGAGTATACTAGCTTCTGCAAACGACAGTACAAGCAATATGGCAAGCCCCTAACAATAGTGGACCAGATACGAGACTAACTTTCGGGAAAGGATATGCTTATATCCACCAATTCAGCCTCGAAAGTGGGCCCCTCAGGGATCCCGGGCCGAGGAACCAAACTTCCGCTACCCTAGCAGATAGTGAAACTCGGGAGAGATTAATTCCATGCAGATCTCTGAGGGATTTTACCCAACCGAAATGGATCTGAAGGGACTTGGAGGATATAGGTAGATAGACATGCTCAGTTTCCATTTTTGAGGAATTTCTCTTATACTCACTGCAAGACTCATCTCGACACTCGAGGAAACATCGACATCGACATCAACATGAAGGGCCTTGCGTACTTCGTAGTGATTACCTCTGTGTAGGCTTCACACTATGCCCACCAATCCCTCCATCATCGGGCTACCGGTACTCCCGAGTGTAAGACATACACTGTACAGGACGGAGATACTTGTGCAAGTATTGGCAAGTCGAGTGGAGCCACATGGGCGCAGCTGCTCTCATGGAACCCCGACATCAACAGAGAGTGCTCGTATGTGACCTCGAACTCATCTTTCATTAATAATAGAATGCAGCTCATAGCATGATTTTTAGGAACCTCGGTGATCTCTCTGGCAAGGAAATCTGCGTCAGCAATCCCTCGGGAGACTATGCCATCCTTGCCACCAGTTCTTCAGCCTTAAGCAGCGCAACCGGCTCACAGAGCATTGTCACCGCCACAGCGTATGTCACTTTACACGAACCAGGAAAGTGATGGCCCTATCATACTCATAGAAACATCTAGTCCTGTGCCCTCGCCAACAGTCTCCGGGACGAATACCAAGTGCGCACAGTACTATAAAATTGGAAAGGGGGAGACATGCGACACCGTGACAGAGAAGACTGGTATTTCTATGTATGACTTGTAAGTCTCAATATAATCGCTGGAAGATGTTGAAGCTGTTAACTGACGATTTTACAGCCTGTTCCTGAACCCCGAGCTTAACACGAAATGCACCAATCTCCAAAAGAATGTCTATTATTGCGTGCAGGCTGTTGGAGACATTATAACGTACTCCGGCTATGCAGGAAGCACCTCGGATAACTTCATCAAAGTATCCATGACCTCCGTTCCTTCATCCGTTCCTAGACCGGACTATTTCGGTGCCTTGAAGAACAACTCAAGTCCCGTCATTCCCCTTGCCACTGATACTAGAAAAGACTGCTACGAGTAATTGCACCTCCTAGTCTTTCAAAACGTTGCTCATTTTTGGATAGCTACATGTGGCTGAGCAACACCACGGCTGACCCGCTCGCGGATTGCTGGACGATGGCCATGACGAATGGTATCTCCGCAGAGGTAAGTCTTCTTCTTCCTTGATTCAGAATTTATCTCAGAAATTATATTCTCTCTTCAAGAGCAAGCTGACCCTCGAAGGACTTCATTTTGTGGAACCCTTCGCTCAAAAAGAAGTCATCCCGTAGTAGTTCGTCCGTCGCAGTGATCTCGCAGGCAGCTTCAACCGCTAGTGACAGTGCAGGCTCGAGCTCGAGCGTCGCTTCAGACTCGTACAACTATCCTTGCTCACTCTAAGCCAGCTCGTCCTACTGTGTGCAGCTCTCCAAGCCTACCATCACTAAGGCAAGCTGGTCGCGAACTCCCTCATCAGTTGCTGCGTCGCCGACTCAAAGTCCTCCAAAGTCTATAACCAGTGAGTTCATGAATATCGACGTATTTTACGTCTGCTAACTATATTTGCTAGGTGCTTAAGTGGTAAAATGCGCGGTTTGGAGGAGCATGAGTCAATATAACTGTGCAAGTGTAGAGAAAATACGCCTACTCGTCTCGTTTGCCTCTCCTCGTAGGCAGCATTCCCACCTCATGTATTTACGAGCCAGCTTTCTTCCTTCTCCATACACCCACTTACCATGCCTATTCTGTTGCAAGAAGTAATCAAATGTGCCGACGCCATAGTTATTATCTAACAATTGATCCGAATGTTCATTTTAAGATCAGTATTCATCGGGGTCGTAATCCTCCTTGCAAATATTTAGCTCTATCAGAGTGTCCCTGTGCACATGTGGGCGTTCGAAGTTAGGCTCAAATGCATCTTTCAGCATGCCAACCCTAAACGGAATGTCAAGGGGGAAATCTTCCATAAAGGGGTTTTCTCCTCCACCGTAGATGAAATCCTGAACCTCCTTTTCAATCCATCTACCCCGCCCATATCTGGGACTCGAATTCGAGATTGGCAATCCGATCGTGATCTTGGGTCTTGAGGTGGCATCTCGGTCTCCCCACAGCATGTCCTCAGATACCATTCGCCGTATATCTTCCAGCATACCGTACCAGTCTCCACCACCAAGGAACTGCAGCATACTAAATTCAATAGAGCGAACGGATTTTGGTAGGGTATTGAGGAAGGAGATGCAATTAGCCTGTGAGATAACAAAGCCGGAGAGTTCGAAGTGGCGCAGATTCGACCATTGTTCTATAGGCATAATGCTCTGTAATGGAATTAGTGGGTATCCTCCTTCGTTATAGAGCTCGTCTATGAATGTCGTATGTAGCCTGAATAGCTCCATTTCTTTTGCTTCACCAAGTGCGCGGCGCAGACGTCCATTGAGTAAAGATCGCCAGCATGCTTCAAGTTCTTCTTCAGCTTCTCCACCGACGAGCAAGGAAAGATCCAGACGGCGGAAGCCCGGGTTTTTCAGCACGGTAACGAAATGGTCGTACTCTTCGGAGGGCTCGTCAAAGATTGTGCAGTTGATCCCGGTGGGCAGAAAATTAGGAGTCATTACCAGCTCAGAAATAGAGTTGGGTTCGTTGGCGAGCACACGCATTGCAGTGCGGAACCCGCGGTACCGTTCTTTGAGATGGGGATATTGATCCCACGCATACGCAGTAGCAGGCTCCATTGTAAGTCTAGGATACAGCCAGCCACGCGGAATGGGATAATTGAATCCTTTCGGGAAAGCGCGGATCATAGGGGTCCGGTACAGCGGGGCGAAGAGATTGCCGTGGGCCGCGGGTGTGATGGTGACTCTCTTCAAGGCAGGAAACTGCTTAACGCCGTATAAGAATGCTTCTAGATCACTCTTATCCGCAAGGACATCTTTCTGTTGACGCAGCAAATTCCGATAATGTTGCCAGCACTCTCTTAGCGGTGGCTGAGCGAAGACTTGTTCTCTGCGCGCGATATGGTCGGGCCCATCCACATCACGACCTTTCCGCTCCCTTAGAATGTAGAGGTTTTCCTCATAAGCGTCCTTGAACCATTTAGGACACTCGTTTGCCTCATATTCATGTCGCTCGAGGATCTTCTCTCTGTAATCGGGGTGGTAATTTTTGGCCCACTCTCTTCTGTTGTCGGGCTCATCCTCGTCTGAGAGCAATTCATGCCCCTCGTTAGTTTCCGGTGTTCGCGGCGGGCCCCTTGGTAAAAGTGCCTCGTCCCAGACGATCTCAATCACCTGACGGCGGAACTTGTTGTGTGATGCAATGTTGCGAAAGACCTCTATGTTGAGTGGGTTGGCGGATAAGAAAACACGGTCAAGGCGGAGACACACAGCATTGTTGAACTGGCTACATGCCAGACGCAAAGATTTGATCTCGGTGTTGGATAAATGTGATGTGATGTAGCCCCATAGCTCGGAAGGGAGCACGGGGAGGCTGGTATAAGCCATGATGTGATATTGTAAGAGTTGAACTTAGAACTCCATTTTGTTATAGTGGGCGGCCCCGTCTATTTTATACCAAGCGATTGGCAAAAAGCCCTCTCTGTCCTTACCGCCCATGTGATCCAAAGGGAGTTGAATTATGTGGAAGCAAGTGGACAGTGATATGTGGCATCCAATGAACGATAGTTGTCTGATTCAGCTATTCTATCTCTGGTGGCAGAGCTTTACAGTAAACAAAAATCACATGATATCCCAAAAAGGAATAGTGGCATCGTTGAGTAGCCACTGCATTCGACAAATTATGTCGGAATCCAGTGCTCGGATATAGACTATCTAGATTGCCGATTGTTTTGTATTAGTGAGCCTGCCCCCTAAATTGCCAGATAGGGGCTTCATAGCAATTCAGACTCTTGCGACTTTATTGGTTGAAGCATATATCCACTACACCCTGGGTTGCGACAGTTAGTTACTATCATTTTGCCTCGTCTATCCTCCTTGCGCCCCTACGGAGTACGCGTGCATCAACAATGCTAGTAAGACCTTGGCAGGATCTATTCTCTCCCCCTCCTCGCCGCCCTCATTCCTGTCCATGCTTTCCTCGTCGCACAGGTTAGGAATCCTAAAGCTCCGAATCAGAACCCTCCCAATGTCAAGATCATGTTCCGACGGCGCATACGTCAGGGTGCTTGAGAGCAGGTCCTGCTCTGGTGACGTTATCTGGCGGGGTAAGCTTAGGACAAACTGGGAGGGCGATACGAACTCGGGCTGGGCTGTTGCTTAAACGAGCTTCGGGCTGCGCCTTCCACCCTTGCTTCCAGAGCTGGCCCAGGAAAACTCGACGGCAGATTGTACACCTGGGACGATGGAGCAGGTGGTGATGAAGGCAACCGGTCAACTTCTTGACGCGCCAAATGGTCTGTCGTCGGTGGACGAGAGCGTGGTCGACGAGAGCGCGGCAGAGTCGGACTATCACCGCTTTCAGGTCTCCGTTTCTGCCCTTGGCTGCGGTGTATGCAAAGGCTCCCCACCACCTGCATCTCCATCGTCTGGGCGCCATGTATCAGAACTCATGAAGTCCGACGGGATCCCTCGCTGCAGTTGCTAGGGTAGCGTGGATGACCTGAGCCCACGTTGACGAAGGAGGCGAGGTGTTGTCTCTTCTTCGCGCAGAGACTGTGCAAGTAAGAGCTCCTTGTTTGTGAGGATGAATCCGAAACGAGTACAGAGCCCACGTACGACAATAGAGACAGCCTCTGATGATGATGGATGGGCTGAACTCTCTAATGTCGGCCCACTCGTCATAAAAAACGCACCCTGACTTCGACTCTCACACCTACGGCTATCCCAAGCTCAGCGATCTCATATCGGCTTTACCTCTTTTAGATGTTGTTCAACACCCTCCTCGAGAGGGAAAACCGAGAGGAATTTACGTACGGGATAAGCGTCGGGGGCGCAAGAACTCTGCCACTTAATCTAAACGAGGAGTCTAACTCTTTCTGGCCGCGTAGACTTCTGGATATCTCGGGTCTGGAATTACAAATTGACGGCAACAATTGCATGGTCCTCCCGTTGTTACCAAATTGGTGAATAACTGAGCTATTTAACCTTGGAGTGGTCAACATACTTGAAGCAATGGTCCTTCCTTTCTATAATTTATGAAATTTATGGACATTGTCGATTCCCTGGAAGGATCTCTATGATTTGGTATATGCGAGTAATGTGCAACCTGCCGCCCAGATGAGGAACGTGTGAGCACCGCCCTCGGAGGGCAATGATCCATCAAGAACTCCATGTTTCTAACGACCTAATCATTTTTTGAAAGACTCAGCATTTTATTGATGCCAGTTCTCTTACATTTGACTGACCCTCCGTTAGTCAGTCTCCGTTAATCGCTATCTCATCGGGCAGAATATCATTGGCCGCATGTGGACATAATAGGTTTTTGCACAAGACGTGGAAATGGCTTGGCTGAATGCGAGATTATAATCGTTTGATTATAGTAACAAGGCTTCTTCACTGTAACTTGGCCACTCTCAAGTCATCACCCTCCCTCAGTTCATCACCCTCCCTCAGTTCATCTCCCCCTCTGCCCCCCAAAAAAAAAAAAAAAAAAAAAAAAAAAAAAAAAAAAAAAAAAAAAAAATCTTCAGTGAAACGGCCTTGAACATCAGTCTGAACTCTGATATCTGTTTTAGCCAAAAGATCGCTTTTGCAGCGTTTAATCCATTCGACATATCGAGTTTATTCATTCCTCGAGTCAGATCATTGAACAATCCATCTCTTCTGCAGGCCTGTAGAAATAACGAAACGGACGAGAGCAAAGTGTCCAAGGCCCTCATTTATTATTACGAACTTCTTCACCAATTCAACTCGTCAGTGATCGATTCAACCTGACCAAATAGAGAAATTATGGAGAGCTCGTTCATGACAGAAACATTCATACTTGTTCAGCAGGCGGGTAGTGGTACGTACCCATGGACCTTGAAACGCAACACCCTTCTCCATTCACAACTTCCAATTCACCGTTCACTCCCAATTCAGCATTCTCCATATCAATCACCCCCTCTCATGTACATGGCTCAGTCATATTCACTGGTAATTTCAGCATCAATGAAACTATAACTGATCAGCCTCTTGGTCTGATCTCCATGGCCAGTGTAGTCATTTGTTACTCGAATCCATTTTTTGCAGCCCTTTTTCTCCCTAGTTCCAGCCAATACGAAATGAACTGGAGGAAAGTGGTCAAGGATTCCACCTGCTAATACACATGTTTTCGCCAAATTAAACATTAAACTAAGCAAAGAAACATACGGGGAAATGGTCCGTGACAGAAACATACGTCTTTTGCACTTACCATAAACTGGATTTAAATTTTGGGAGCTGTGGCTTGCCTTAGTATACCGTGGCTGTGCAGACGTATACTGTATCTTGGACCAGTAATTACTTACATATCGGAGAACCTGAACCTCGCGAGCAGATGCAAAGCATTATCAAAGCTTGGTCATCAGCCGAATCTCCACTCTGTCTGCCAGTGCATGACTGACTTCGTTCTACGATGACTCATCGTTGACTGAGCTTAAGTGATCATCGCTATAATGCTAAGGGTTGCTGAAAGCTCCAATATGACGATGATTAGCGACTATGAACCTAGCTCTTCGGGAAGATTGATCTCGACAGAAGCCGTTGGCTGCAACAAGTAGTGCACAAAATTCGGACACTTTCAAGCTTAGAGGTTATCCTCGAGAGCCCATTTGGCTGCTTTGGCATAATGAGGTGTCGCATAAAGAACGCTGCCACACTGAATAATTTCCAAGCGTAGTCTGTGTGGAAATCATCGCATTCAGTCAGCTTTCTCTGAAGCAAGACAGGGAAGAATCATAAAGAAATCAAGGATAGAAATCATCACGTCCTCCGAACATCGCTTTCAGAGTTGCATTCATAGAAATGACGCCGTCATGTTAGGAAAATCAAATTTCATCGGGCATAGCACTAGTAGCACGCACAGGAAGCTGGTCTTCATTCCTAGTGTTTGTACTATGCCCATCCCGCAGTCGGCATATCTTAGACAATAGTCTATAAAAAACTTTTCGCGGGTGCTGCATTGCTATATCATAGCCCTCCATTTCGCAAACTATACGATTGAGTGCCATTCGTCTGTCGTGATGCGCATGTTGCCTTTTGTTCGCTTCGATGGCTGCCGATAACACATCATTCTCTTTAGCCAATATCAAGTCCCACTGCACATCACAGATGGTAGTCGAGGTAGAGAAAGCAGTAAGGTGTAGAGACCCAGTGAGCAGGTTGACCCAAGAATAGGGGAGTCGAACTTCACATACAACGCTGAGATCTCCATCACCGTACCTATGGTATTTTCCAACACTTGTAACCGTTCGCTTAATAGCCGCACTCGATGTCCCCGAAAACACCAAATCTATCCCAATCCGATTCGTGCAAGGAGTTGTTGGTGGAATGACTTCTTCGCTCTTCGAAGAAGCTCCAGGATCTTATATAGGTCTTATATAGGCATCTTGGTTGCCCCAAAATGCCATCCGAAGATGATGCTAGACTCGAAGACCGAGCCTATAGGAACCCAGCTAATCAAAGTCTGACGCAAAAGACTCTAATGTCTTTTCGACGGAAGACAATCGATGCAAAAGTCCATTTAAGGCATCACTTGTACGCTCAGTAGCTTTAATGTCTTTCAAAAAGGAGAGAACGGTGTACTGTGTAGCTTTTGCGGCTTGCACAGTGGGAGCGTTGATGCTTGTTGGCTCGGTTATTGTGAGCGAAAGAACTAGAGTAAAATTAGCTGATGCCTCATAAAAGTAAAAATATCTAGGGTTGGACTCATTGCAGTACATAGATGGTTACTGTCCTTGGATATGTTGATGCGCGGAGACTGAAGACATTTGTTTCTAGAGGGAAGGGCTCAAATATATAACTTGTTTGTAGTGCCACCAGTTGTCTCGGGCAAACCTTAAGGCAATCATCTTAGGGGTAGATATGGTTCGAGTTCATGGGAACCTGGGAGAGTGTTGGCCAGTGTGGGCCTGAGTAAGATAGCTTACACACATCTGGAAACATCGAGGGCCTAGTGGCATTTAGGAGTGTATGGCCAGCTCCTAGGAGCATCGCTTAGGACCTTACAGAATCTGGTGATGCAATATCGTTTTCATGATCTTGCTCAGCACAAGAGTCGACGATTGGTCATAGTAGCCGTCTGATGCTGCGCGCATTGGCGAGAGAAGTGATTTTGTCGTCACGTCCTAGGCAATAATTTCACCAATTCCTTTCCTCCTCCAGGCCGGGGCCCAGGCCAAAGATTGTAGATCTCCAAGTAACTAATCCGACTGCCCTAGCACTGGTAGTATTCCGAAGCCTGTTTAGGAGATAGTGGGGCCAGTAAACAAAGTATTCCCAGGAACATGTAGTCTGAAATATAATATTGATTAGTCGATCGCGTAGCAGGCTCCACTATGGCGCAATTAATTGCCGCACGTTTACAAGGGTGAACGATCACATTGATGATGCCAGCGCTTTTTTGACGGGGCCATGGGGACAATTTTGAGAGGGCGGATGGCACGTGACATTGACTAGCGTGTTGCATTTTATTAAGGCAGCTTCAAAAGGTTGCTCACCCCTAGATCAGGTTCTGCTCAGTGAGCGAATCAGGGGGCTCAGATCAGGATCAGTTGAGTGGATCAGACCGCTCAGCTAAGGATCATGTGACGCTCAGTGAGCGGATCAGGGCGCTTATGTAAGGATCACTGATCAGATCAGGGCGCTCAGAGGCGTGCTCATTTCTACTAAGTGAGCAAAAAGCGGCAAGGTCTGAGCACTAAAACGGAAGGGGAAAGCCAAGAAGTGGCAGAGGAAATCCGCTACATAGGTATATGCGTAGCACTAGTGACCTGCGGTCAACAAGGAAGTGTGATGCTCGACTCCTTGGCCACAACTCTAGATGTGTCTATTGGCCTAGACTTTCCTTCGGCATTTCGGCCGAACTCTTCCAGGAGACTCGTAGATCTCTGACAGCGATCCTCAAACATATCATTTGCTTGACACTCAGTGACATTATTATGCGTGGGCCTTCAGCTAAGATAGACTTATCACAGTCCACATAGTTGTTTCGAGTCCATACTTGAAACATAGTCCCTATGGGTCTTGACTTCCACAAGGCTGAAAGGTGAGCCCCTGAAGACATGTCTATCAAGCTAGCTCCGCCTTATCGAATACAGTATGTGAAGCAGCTACAATTTACTCCTTGATCGTATGGTTCAGAGCTAGAGCCTGGAAGATATATCACCTATAAGTAGCAGCCAAACTCAGTCCCAGCTGAAAACTTCGTCCCTGGCTTCACCCGCTTTGTATTATCCTTCTTCACAATGCACCTCACCAGCCTTTTGCCCCTGCTGGCTGTGCCAGCCATTGTGTCAGCTACGCTTGACCCAGCTTCGTCGAACACCAAGGGGTACAAGCCGACCAGCTTCAACTGTGATGGTGAGTGCCCTTCTAAAACTAAGCACTGGATACCCTTAACACCAAATATTGAGCTAACCACCGCTTCATCACAGTTGCCAAAGTCTCAACTGCAATCCAAGCCGCGGAATGCTCCCACAACACCCGCACATCAGAGACCCAGGCCTTCGCCGTCTTCGAGACTGACCACCAGTACGACTCGAACCATGGCGCTCCATACGGCACCTGCAGCGCGTACACCTGCGATCCTCCGAGCAGTAACCAGTTAGAAGAGGATTCCGACTACTGGATCTTCTATTGGAGTGATAATGGAGAGGACAGCGGGTACGGTACGAGCTGTATCAAGGATCCTGAGACTGGAGAGTGTGGATGTGAGAACTCGGATGGGACTTTTGTTGTTGGTAGTGATAGCTGTACCTAGATGATCTTTGGCTGGTTGGTATGCTCCATCGTCCGTCTCGCTAGTTGTGTATATCTCTTGAATGGCGAGTTGACTCATCGTCCTCAAGACATTCATGGTCTTAAAGGTCGAAAACAGTTTGCCAACGTATGGGTAGTTTCAATATAGCAAACGTATACTTAAGCCAATACTATGCTGGCAGTCTTAGTTTTGTGCACCGTGGCTCTCCATCGATTCGTAAACAGTACGTCAAGGTTACTGTAGGGATTTTTCGTCGCCGAATGCCTCATTTCGAGCACTGTTCTCAGGTTGGCAACGTTGACGGCCACTTCAACCTACATGGCAAACAATAATAGGTGATTGCCTTTGCAGCACAAACAAATATAACAAGACTGGTCACAAACTGGCTGTGATGCGGATTTTCCCGGCAGGCCATCGCAGACAACGCTTAGCACACTATCCTATAAAGATATGGAAGTATCGCTCCCCGCAAACATCTCCTTGGAATCTGGCTCACACGTACTTTGTCTCACAGACTACTGTCATTGCATCGGCTCGTCCTGCCGTGCCTTGATTGCACCACGTCCCTCATCCTCAAATTGCCATACATGGAAGTTCCCGTCATCAAGAGACTCATAGCGAAAGTGGAACAGAACCCCGAGTCCGAGCAGTGGCTCGAAGCAATGGTATCAGCAATCCTGAGCCATTACTTTCCCCTTCAGCGAGGATTCGCCATATCGCATGTACGGAATCGAGAAAACAACAGCCTCACCCATTTCTTTGTTTGTCAATGGCGCTCTCGCCAACCAAAAAGTCGGTCGATCGTGGACTACTTGTTTGTTGAAGTTCGAGACATTTCGGACATGACCCCCTCGGCTCAGTTTCAGTCCATCGTGAGGAACTCTACGACTGAGAACGAGGCTTGTTGGGTGATTGAGTTCAGGTGTCTCAAGCTTCTTGTTAGCCAGTCGCATTCTAGCAGTCGCATTCTAGAACGAAGCAAGAGGGTGAGACGGCCTTCGCGGGCCTGAAGTTCCTGAATCTGTCTAAAGATGTATTGGAGATTGACTGGCAGCTCAGGGAGATTGCGAGGACTCCATGTGAGAAATAGAATATTCAAGGCGGAGATGGATGGGAACTTGGTCATGTATCCATTGCGAGTCGAAAATGCGCTACCAAGAATCATGTTGAGTCCATTGTCTTGTCATTGATACTATGCGAGAACTGTATCGCACATCCAACAATCCAAATCATCGCGTGGGTTCATATCCACACTCCAATCATGCAATATTCTATAGGAGTCATAGCAGAACATCAAAGGCTCAAGCTTGTAATCTTGAATAATCACAGCACAGCTAACCAACAATATCATTCACAATGTCTTGTAGAACAGGCCTGTTCCCAACAATAGAGCTCCCATTGAACAATTTCGCACCATGCTTGGCGGGTTTGCGAAGTCCAGAGGAAGGCTGTCGAGTACCCAGAGGACTGAGTGGCTCGCGAGAAGGCGACTGCTTCTTGACTGTGGGACTCTTCGGCTTTTTAGCCGAGACTGGCGATTGAAATGGCAGCTGCGTGGAGTGCAGAAGAGCAGACTGAAAAACGTGACTCTCGGCGGCTCCCTGAGGCAGGTTGTAGACCCAGCCCTTGCCTTCAGCCAGACGAACGTATTTGCAAAGAAGCTCATTTCCATCGCGGAGCGTCGATCTGCTACCGACGACCAGAAGCTTGGTACGAGCGCGAGTGAACGCGACGTTGACACGGCGCCAGTCACGAAGAAGATCTCCGACCATTTTCTCCGAGTTGCTGCGGACACAGCTGAGAATAACGACCTCTTTGTCACGGCCCTGGAACTTGTCGGTGGTATGCATTTCGAGATCAGGTGCATATCGGCGAAGGCTTTGGCGAAGTAGGGAAAGCTGGCTGCGATAGAAGGTAATGACACCGATATCGCGAGCTGGAATGCCGCTTGCGATGAAGGCCTCGACGAGTTGAGAGCAAAGAAGAGCTTCCATGTGGTTGACAACGCGTTGTCCTTGTGCGGTCTCCAGAGCTACAGTTCCCAGGGGGTCGGTGTTGACCAGGAGTGTTTTGGCGGAGGGATGGAGTAGGTCATGTAACCAGCAGCGGCCATGGTTCGCTCCAAGACAGGTTTCATGGGGATGTTGGGCGGCGTTAAACCCATCGGCATGGAATTGCTTGAGAGCCTGTATGTTGGGTATATCCAGTGAACGAGCGGCGACTTCCGGGGTTCCGCACTTCAGTCTGCCGGAATAGATCAGGGTGTTGGAAAGAAGCATGATGTCCTCGCACATGCGGTATTGATGCTCAAGATTGACAACAGAGTCAGGCTGTGCATCCGAGAGTAGTTTGAAGAGACTGACATCAAGTCCACCTTCTTGCGCTGCTTTGTTCTGCACGAGAGGCGGTAATTGAAAGTGATCACCCACGAGGATGAAGGTTCTTGCCATGCGGATCGGGCCCAAGCAGACTGGAAGTGTGATCTGCGAGGCTTCATCGACAATACAGTAGTCGAAGATGCGTTGGTTGAAGATGTTGTGGTTGATGCCCAGACAGGTTGTAGCGACGACCTGCGGTTTTTCATATGAATCCTTCAATTCCTCGATGGTCGTCTTCGGAATTGCTGCAAGGTCTGCAAACTCCTGCACTTCTGGGTGCACCTTGGCAGTGGCACCGATGCGAAGAATACGAATATTGTCATCGCGGATCTTCAGCAGGATGTTGTCCACAGCAGTGTGCGTGTAGGAAGTCAGCAGAACGCTTTTGCCCTGCGCCACCAGTGCTCGAATGATTTGGGCAATGGTTGTTGTCTTGCCAGTTCCAGGCATACCAAGGACGAGAGCATAATCTTTGGCGCTCATAACTTTCTCGATGGCATGCTTCTGGTCCACGTTGAGACTGTCCGGGTCTGCTATGGTGTACGCAGAGGCCGTCGGTTTGAAGACAGGCGGCTGTCCTTCGATGATGAGCCGTCTAAGATGCCTTGCCTGAAACAGGTCTTTGTCCATCATGCAAATCAAATTGTTCCGAACAATGGCCATGCCATTGCTGAACTCGTCCTTGTCGATTCGGTAGACCATTTGTTCCTCCGGGTCTTCGAGAGGAGTATCTTCATCTTTTCCAATTTCCACGATGCCCTTGAATGATTGATTCGTCCGCGAATTGAACCCGACTGTCCGCGCTCGGGCATTGTGCAGCTTCCGGTCCACAGCAGCTGTGATATGCGATGTGCTCACTTGCACCACATAACCGTTGGCGAGAGCAAAGTGACCTTTCTCGTCAGAAACAACAATTGGTTCGCCGACGGAGATCTGCGACTCTGCAAAAGAGAAATTTGGCAAAGCTTCTCGCTTGACAAAGGTATACCGGTAGCGATTAATTTTGGTCCCATTCTTTTCTTCGCATGCAGAGCGCGGGTCGATGACCACACCTCCGAAGCATCGACCAAGGGCCTCCCGCTCGTTGCTCAGCAAAGTCCAAAGCTCTCGACGGAACTTAACCAAATTACCTTCCTCCTTCGTCAAGAGCTCATCCCACTTTCTGAAGAAGTCGCGATCACCGTGATTCAGATGTGCAGTAGCGGCTTCAAAATCATCATCAAGCCCGCTGGTTTCTCCGTCTCCGCCCTCCAGGAGCTTGTGATAGATGAAGCAAGGGGTCTTCGCGTAGCATTTGTTGCACATGGGAGGCTTCTTCTTCATGGGTGGAAGCTTCAATCTGTCTCGAATGTACTCTGCCAAGCGGTTCCGAACTTGAATCATCTGGAGAAGCTCATGCCGAATGCCACGTATACTGAGCGTCCTGGAGACTTCAAGGTAATATAGAAGGCCGAAGGTCACTTCGACATCGTAACGATCGGACATCAGAAGCGTGTAAAGAGCCGTTTGAGCTCTGTGAGCCTGGTTCGTATCCCTCCTCCCTGTCTTCAGCTCGAGAGGAACCACAAGATTCTTTTCTCCATCTTTTTCGCGACAAGCGACTTGTACGGTGGCGTCGATATTGCCTTTCAGACCATACATCGGAGACCAGATGTGCTCTTCAACCTCAAGCAGCTTATTGATACTTAAGTTGAGTTTCAAGCCATTCCGATCCTCTACCATGGACCCGGCCTATATCACTTAGCAACGCATCGAAAGAGTCCCGAATGAAGTCTTACCTGAGGGCTTGTTCCTAAGAAAACATCCGCCCAGGCTTGAACCGTGGGAACCTTGCCCATCACCTCCTCGACAGCTTGTGGCACACTCATGTTAATGGCGTACAGTTCTTCGATATGCCTCTGCATGATAGTCTCAACCAGCACCCTCAGCGAATCTGTATCCCACTGGTTGGCTTTCAAGGCCTCTTGGAACACTTCGTGGAAAAATACACCAAAAGCTTGTGGCTTCTCGAGCTGACCGATGACTTTCACACGGTCCTGAAGAACAGCTCGACGTTGGCAATCAATCGAGTCTGCAACCACAGTGGCAGATATCAGATGGTCAGGGTGAAGAATGACCATGTGGTTGGTATTATCAACTATGCATTGGCCGGACGCATCAAAGTCCCCAACCAAATGAACATAGGAATCTTTGCTGCAAGGCGTGTCAAACCACGATTCGCGCAGTATAATGACCTTGCGATTTCTGGTCTTCTCATCTTCGACTGAGAGAATCTGCGTTTGTGTTAGTGAAACAAGCGTCTCCAATGGGGTATGTGGTTCAACAGACCTGCTCAGGTTGAGTACGACCTTTCGCCGTAACATACGTGCTCTCCGCAAAGTCAACGATCTGATACCGCTTGATGGCTTGTCGATCTTTCAGGTTCTATTGATTGGCTGTCTCAGTAAATATGTAGAAAATAATGACTAAGAGTGACAAACGTAAGCTTCTTCCTCACCAGCTTGCTTCATGGTCTGCTCAAGGGATTCCAGATCAATGTCATCATCAAACTCGTCCTCAGAGAACTCAGTCACAGCCTTCGACGCAGCGATGGTAGAGCCCCCTTTGCTCGTATTCAGTTGCGTCGTCGGGTTCTGTCCCACTGAATTGACATTGTCTGATTTCCCGTCACATTTTGCAAGCATCTCCTGAAAGTCCTCACTAAAATCCCCAAAGTCGTCTTCGAAGTCATCTGAGTCATCGGGCTTGATTTCGTTATTCATAATCTCATGCACAATAGGGGTCTTGTTTTCAGCTGGAGCTGGTTGTTTCGGATGGCTTGACTGCAGCTTATCCACGGCGAGATTCGACCATGCAGATGACCCGAAAGATTCGAATTCGTTGCGCGAAGCCGCTGGCTCGACAAAAGGATCCGCCGATGTACTAGCCAAGTCCATGAAGTCCTGGTCCAGATCGTCATCACCGAACTCCGAGGAAGAGTCTTGCAGAGGCACATTTTCAGTGGCCTTGATGTTGTTTGTGGGAGGTTTCAGGGCTCGTGGTGCGACTCCAGCATCCACGGGGTCCTTCCTGTCAGTGATGGGCGACGAAGAACGGCATCTTCGTGCATCAACACGTTGCCGCAACGGGGAAGAACCGGCAGGTCCCATTTCAGTGATTGGTGGCGGCTGCAGACTTTTCTCGATTTTCTCAAGAAGAAAATTGATCCTCGACGATTTCGTTTTCCCTGAGTCCAAAACGTTGCTGCTCGCACGGGAGAAGATGCCACGACCAGAGCCGGGTTCTTGTCGATTGGTTCGTCTTCGTTTCGCACGAGAAGTGGGCCATTCAGCCGCACAACTGATTGATCGTCTCAGTCCTGAAGAGTCCCGGCTTGTTCTCCCGGAAACTGGCGTTTGAGGTGAAGAGGAGAGGAGGTTCGCAAGGCGGGGCGGCGGGAGGTCCTCGGAGCCGTCGACCATATTCTTGTCCACATAGTTATTCCAGAGCTCAGCAGCTAGGTCATGCTGAGGGGTCTTGAAGAGAGCTTGAATTGATTGAAGGTCGAGTGGTTCTTTCTGGGCTTTCTTCTTGTTGCCTTTGGTGGGGGAGCTCGGGGACGATGAGCTGTGGCGCCGCTTCCTTCGACGACCTGGAGATGTCTGGGACGATGTATCTGGATTGGAGCTGACAGGTATATGCTGCCAAATAACGTGGTCGACTGGCGTTACCTCGGGACCGGGTGCTGGGGCGAAGGCATCTTCGGCGTTGCTGATCAAATCCGCGAGTGGTATACGATTCCCAGGGGTCTGGGGACAATCCTTGACCGGCTTGGGTTCGTCCATGCTTTCTGCTAGAGGCTGATGATCAGGCTTGCCCAGCGATGTCTGCATTGGTTCCACCACGCCGTTCAGCCATGAACTCTGATTCTCCTTATCCCCATGCATGGCTTTCTTCCCATCCTTCGAGGTCATTTTTTCCGGGGCACTGGGATCGTCATTGTAGCGGAAAGCGTTCAATTTGGTGCGCGAATTCGAAGAAATGGGATATTGGTTGTTATTTGTTGCCATGTTCTCGTTGATCCGATCCCGAGAAGTGTTTCTCAAAACCGGTAACTATACATTCTCAAGGCTTAGGACGAGAAATGTCAGCAACAAAACGTGAATTCCTGGTACCATGGAGGATTGGACACACCAGTCAAGTATGTGCTCAGTTAGTTCGGTGCCCAGTATTAGTGGGCAGTTCAAAGTAAGGTATGACCACACTGTGTTGACAAGTCGGGAATTAATGAGGAGATGCGATAAGAACGCGTCGCGCGTCGAGCGCTGTTGCCTGATTTATCGGGAATAAATATTGCCCGAATATTCAGGCATCAGAAGGCGGCAAGGGAAAATCGCCCAAAATAGACTAGCGCATGACCCAACCAGCTCCCGTCGGCCTTTTGCGGCTTCAACGTCCAACCGCCGAACAACCCCTCGCCTTCTCGATTGCTCCAAGCGGTGCCTTTCCAATTGCGATTGTTGTGGCCACATTGGCAAGGCGACTCTCTGTTGGCCTTGATTCCTCTACTCGAAACCTCCTACCTCGCAGGGTTTTGCCGATCTTTAACTAGCCCGCAACCCCCCGTCCTCAGCATGACTGCCCGGCCCTTGTCGCACATCCTCCGTTCGCGCTGCCTGCTGCGCAAGCCTCAAAACGTTCAGAGCTTCTCAACTCGAAGTAGTCTTCGCGCCGCCGACCATGGTGACCACTACGATCCCCCGACTGGCTGGCTGTTCGGCGTCAAGCCTGGCCAGAAGTACGTGAAGGAAGGCTGGGAGGGCGTCTGGTACTACGGATTCATTGGTAGCCTTCTGGTTGCTGGTGTCGCATATGTCTTCAAGCCCGATACCTCGTATGTCTCCCCGTGATCAATCCCTACTCTGCGACCGCGCTAGCCTGCATACCTGAGCTTTTGGCTCTCTGGTACACGAATGACTCCTCATCACTGATGCTGACTTGTGATAGTATACAAACCTGGGCTTTGGAAGAAGCTCGCCGCAGACTGGAAGCTGAGGGTATTCTGGAGGACCCTGACAAGGTCAAGAAATGAAAGGATCGGTTCTGCGCCTTTTCTGTACACTGTACATAGAGAGATCGAAAGGGACCGTCTCGGTTGACGCCCACACCGCCGCGATGGCAGATATGATGTTTCGATCCTTTTGTTAGATGAGGGTTTGCATGTCTTTCCAGTTCCATTGTGGTCCGTCACCTGTTGTACTACTTAACGTTTCATTCCAACCCCGTCTCATCAACTCAGGTGGACTAGGGCCAAATAACATTTCCTATATCTCAGACCATCATATCTATGATTTTACACCAGTGGATTCGTTGTTAGATAGCGTCATGTTTGAATTCAGGGCTGTCATCTGATGGGCATGCTAGACTTCAGGATATAAATCTGTCCTTCTCAACAGGGGCATCTCGCGTCTAATCTTCGACACGAGGTCTAAGTCAACATCAGCTGTCACAATCTGTGCCTCTTCATACTCGCCCCCCAGCTTTGCTACCACTTCGCCCCACGGATTGACGATCATAGAATGTCCGTAACTTCGCCTTTTCTCGTTATGGGGACCTGCTTGTGCAGCGGCTACAACGTAGGATTGAGTTTCGATAGCTCTTGCCCGAAGCAAAGGTTCCCAGTGAGCTTTGCCTGTTGGGACTGTGAAAGCAGATGGGTATGTAATGATTTCAGCATTCTGGCGTCTCAGTGCCAAGCTGATCTCTGGAAAGCGTAACTAGATTTGCGTAGGGCAAACGGTCAGAAGAGGATTAACGGTATCATATGAGAGGCCAGGGCTGGCAAGACTTGTAGTCAGAATACTAGATAGGTGCTTGGTACTCACATCAAAGCAAATGGAAAGGCCGACACGTCCTACAGGTGTATCGAATGGCGGAAGTATCTGGCGCCCTGGTTCGACATTCCTGCGGCCGTCCCCAGCAGATGAGCAATTCTGTCCCAAAGCCATAATGAAGAGTATCTACTTACGTGCTTTCCTTCAGTATCGGGCCGCCCTTTATCTCAACGTCGAATAGATGCACTTTTTGGTAGTTCTGGGTGATGGCGCCCTTATCATCAATCCACACTAAGCAGTTCTTGAGTCGATGCTCAGAAGCTACCCCATGGATGCCAACATTAATGTGTATTCTCTCCAATTTGGCTGACTCCTGGAGGGCTGAAAGGAAGTCTCTGCAATCCGCCGATTGGGCGAGAGCAAAGGATTCTTCGGCCGACGAGGCGATATAGTCCGAGGCCTCGGGCAGGAACAACACCTGTGAAAATTGGTGAGTCGAAAGGCACATAGAGCTCGAGCTAAAAATCGATTTGGAATATACCTTGGCCCCTGTAGCTGCTGCTTTTCGAACTAGAGTCTGACATTGCGATAGGTTGGAAGTAATGCTCGCTGTTGCGCAGAGCTGCCCCACGGCCTATCTCAGAAACACCGTCAACAGAAGTTGGGTTTCTTGCTCCATCAATCAGGCAACTTACTGCGAGAACCATCGTGCCTCAATTTCACTTCCTCAGCACCGACAATTTATCAAAGTATCGACTTGTCGTAGCGAACTTGGTCGCAAGTCGCAGTAGGTCACGGTGGAGGGCTGATAGGATTAGTCAGCTATCGCGATGCTGCGATAACTGGAAACTTTGCCCGCAAAGATCAATCCTCACTCTTGTCTTCTTGCGAAACCCAAGGCTCACAAGTGACCAGCGCCTGCTGTTCAGCCTGAAGCTGCCGTCGCAATGAAGAGCTTGAGAAGAGATTTCTCTTCCAATCCACAAGCTGCCAATGTCACCAGCAAAGTCTTCGTGAGGTCCACCAAGAGTGGGAAGGTGCAAAAGATTGTCCGCGAGCTTTATCTAAGGCAAGACATTCCTTGTTCCTCCAAACTCTGCTCAATATGCCCTTCGATCGCACCAGCAGATGCCAATGGAAACAGTGAGTCAAGTTGCACACCAGTCAGCAAGACCCATAACTAAGACAAGACAGTTGCGCCGTTCGTCCTCTCCGATCGTCCCGCCGGTACGAAGGCATTCCCTCGTGGCCATTACCTCGTGCCCGATACGAATGCTCTCCTGAATGGAATGGACCTTTTTGAGCACACTGGGGCATTTTACGATGTCATCATTCTGCAGACCGTCCTCGAAGAGCTCCGAAACCAGTCGCTTCCTCTCTACAACCGCCTTCTTTCCCTCATCAAAACCGACGAGAAGCGTTTCTATCTTTTCTTCAACGAATTCCGCCTTGAAACTCATGTACGACGAGGTCCGGAGGAGTCAATCAATGACCGCAACGATCGAGCTGTGCGCACTGTGGCGCGCTGGTACGATGAGCACCTGCGAGCTTCGGCAAAGAAGAGCAAGAAGGAGAAATCTATCCCGGCTATGGTGGTTATTACCGACGACAAGGACAGTATTTGGAAAGCAAAGCAAGAAAATGTCACCGCCTTGACACTAGCAGACTATGTCGCTGGTCTCGAAGATTCGGCGAAGCTGCTCGATATGATCAGCGAAGCCAGGGAAGCTCGAGATGCGAAGGGAGCAACTCGTGGAGAGCTTTTCTATCCCGAATACTACTCAATGTCTAAGCTCATGACCGGGTTAAGGGCAGGGACACTACACCAAGGAGTTTTCAACATTTCCCCATACAACTATCTGGAAGGCTCTGTCAATGTCGCAGCATTTGACAAACCGCTCCTCATTTTGGGACGCGACAACAGCAATCGCGCAATCGCAGGTGATGTCGTTGTCATCGAAGTGCTGCCGAAAGATCAGTGGAAGTCCCCTTCGACAAAGATTGTGGATGAGGAGGCTGTGACTAAGAATGACAACCCTGACACCGAGGAGACTGAAGCTGTCATCACAGACAGAGAGCGCAAGGCTCTTCAAGAGGAGGTGAAGAAAGCCCATGGTAATCGTTCTGAAGGCAAGCCGCAACCTACCGCCAAGGTTGTTGGTGTCATCAAGCGCGGCTGGCGTCAATACGTGGGCCATGTGGATTCAAATTCAACTGGCTCTCAGGCGGCCTCGGGTCGTCGTCAGCAGACCGTCTTTGTGCTCCCCATGGACAAGAGAGTACCGAAGATCAGGGTTCGTACAAGGCAGGCAGGTGATTTACTTGGCCAACGAATTCTTGTCACTATTGATTCTTGGGATCGGGATTCTCGGTATCCCACAGGTCACTTCATCCGATCTTTGGGAGAGCTGGAGACAAAGGGCGCCGAAACAGAGGCTCTACTTCTGGAGTATGACGTACAGTACAAGCCCTTCCCGAAATCTGTTCTGGACTGTTTGCCTGCAGAGGGACACAACTGGAAGGTGCCTGCCTCGAAGGAGGACAAGGGTTGGACAGGTCGACGAGATCTCCGCGATCTTCTTATTTGCAGTATTGATCCTCCGGGCTGTCAGGATATTGACGATGCGCTCCACGCACGACCTCTGCCGAACGGGAACTTCGAAGTTGGTGTCCACATCGCCGATGTGTCCCACTTTGTCAAGCCCAACAACGCAATGGATCTCGAGGCTAGCGTACGCGGTACGACGGTGTATCTGGTCGACAAGCGAATCGACATGCTTCCGTCGCTCCTGGGCACAGACCTTTGCTCCCTGAAGCCATATGTGGAGCGCTACGCGTTCTCGGTCTTGTGGGAATTGACACCCAACGGTGAGGTCGTGTCTTCCGACTTCACCAAATCTGTGATCCGCTCGCGAGAGGCTTTCAGTTACGAACAGGCCCAGCTTCGCATCGACGATCCCTCGCAGAAGGACGAGTTGACGGAGAGTATGCGAAACCTGCTGCGGTTCTCGAAGATCTTCAAACAAAAGCGTATGGATGCCGGTGCATTGAACCTCGCCTCGCCGGAAGTGCGCATTGAGACAGGCGACGAGGCCGGTGATCCCCTCACAGACGTGAAAACCAAAGCCATGCTCGCGACGAACAGTTTGGTTGAGGAATTCATGCTTCTCGCCAACATCACAGTTGCCTCAAAGATCTATGACTCCTTTTCACAGACAGCTTTGCTACGACGACACGCCACTCCCCCGCCCCAGAATTTTGAAGATCTCATTGACCAGCTGTCAAAGAAGCGCAACATGGAACTTGATGTCTCCAGCTCTGGGGCTCTCGCCAACTCCCTTGACCGCTGCGTCGATCCCCAAAATCCATTCTTCAACACCCTCGTCCGTATTCTGGCAACGCGTTGCATGACGTCCGCAGAATATTTCTGTGCCGGTGCACATGCCGAGTCTGAGTTCCGTCACTACGGTCTGGCCTCGCCCATCTACACTCACTTCACCTCGCCCATTCGACGGTATGCAGACTTGCTGGTTCACCGACAATTGGCTTCGGCTATCGGGTATGAAGGCGAGGATGGTCATGCTGTGATCGAGGGTGTCAGCACACGCAGTAAGCTCGAGGATATCTGCCGCAACATCAATTACCGCCACCGCAACGCACAATTTGCCGGCCGTGCTAGTATTGAATACTACGTCGGGCAGGCGCTGAAGGCTCGTGGTGAGAAGATGGCTGCGGGTCGCGAGAACACTGGCGTCGACGAAGAAGGCTACGTGATGCGTGTTTTCGAGAACGGTGTTGTTGTCTTTGTGCCACGCTTCGGCATCGAAGGGGTCGTCCGAATCGAGGACTTTGTGCTCCCCGGCGAATCCGGCACCTACTCTGTTGCGGAGAGAAGGGAGCTGGCGGTACACCGCACCACTGAGTTCGATAGTGAGGAATACACTCTCCGTGTGGAGGAAAAGGGTCACCCTGAGAAGGAGCGCGGTGTCACTGTTGAGCTATTCCAGAGAGTGCATGTGAACGTCAGCTCAGTCAAGGAAGAGGGTCGTGGCGCTGGCAAGCGACGAGTGCGGATTCTCATTACTGGCTCCGCGGACAAATGATCATGTAGTCATAGAAAGAAAAAGGCGTTGAGAGAAAGAGGGTCAATTTTTACGATCATTTATGCAAACTTGAATTTGAGACACTGTACAAAATCAAGTACGCTATACGCCTTTTCATACGCGCTTCAGAGCAACCATTCCGCGCACCAAACTGAATGGAGCCCAGAGCTGTGCGTCAGTTGCAGCTGCAGAGGTGGATACAGATGCGATAGTAGCAGGACGATCCTGCTTCTGTCCCTCGTTGCTGGTAAGAGGAGCCTCACGGGCAGCGGATTCACGACGTTGCTCAGCCCGCTCCAACTCTCCAACCTTCCACCCTCGTACGAGCCACAAACACACCGAAGCACCGATATAGACAAACCCCGTAAAGACCTGGACATGGAGATAGGAGGTGCCGCCATGAGCATCATGGGTGCGGAGGTTCAGGGCAATTGCCTCAGACACCGTACACGGGGCGACAAGTGTGAGCCAGGTAATGCTGAGGCCAGAGGGAAGGTCTCTGAGACCGATAATCTCTGCCAACACGGGGGAAACAGTGGCCCAATACGTTCCAGCCACAGTGCCAACCAGGACAGCGAAGAAACAGACAACGCCCATGCTATCGGCGAATATCCAGATGACCAGGCAGAAGAATCCACAGAGGAAGGTCAACAGAGTCGCTATATTGATGCGGCCGAGTCGATCACTGAACATACCCACAGGCGGACGGCCAAGAGCCTGCCCCAGATTCAGCAGCGCTGAGACAATGCTGCCCTGATGCGAGGTGAGACCGACGGAGAGGGCGAAATTGGCAACACTGAATAGCAGCGCCACATATCCGAGCATGCTGAATACACCCCATCCAAGGAAAAGCAGGAACTCCGGTCGACGTAGCAGCGGGAGATGGAAAGCAGTCAGACGGCTGCCGACAAGCTTGTTGCGATCTCGAAGGAGATTGGCGCAAACCAGATTGACGCCGCAAGCAATGATGCCCAGAATACGGAACGCCCATGCAAGACCCAAGCGCGGGATGATGGCGCCCACGGCAAGCGACCAGATCAATCCACCAAGACCCGAGCCAGCGGCAGTGATGCCCTGGGCGACGCTGCGGCGTTTCAGGAACCACTGTGAGGTGATGCCGACGCTACCCACGAACAGGAAGCCCATTCCCCAGCCGAAACAGACACCCTGGCTGAGGAAGATGTGCCATTTCTGGGTGGCGAAGGACGAACCGATGAGCGAGAGGGTCTCGAAGAATACCCCGACGTTCAAAACGAAGCGGGTGCCGAGGACTTGGATCAGGTAGGTGGCTAGCGGGGCTACGAGCAAAGCGCAGGAGATGCTGAGGCCGCCGGTGAAGGCGTAGGAGAGGGCGGTTGTGTTGGGGAATACATTGTGAGAGAGATAGTAGCTGAGGAAGACGCCATAGCTCTGAAGATTGGGTTAACTCTGTGCTTCGAGGAATCTATGGGAGTATCTCACTGACACTATTGATCCCCCAGGTATGAGCGTTAATCCAGAAGACGCATATCACGCATACCCAGCCATAGCCTCCATCTGGAGGCACATCGCGCTTGTATTTCTCGTCAGGCTCAGCTGGAACGGGTATCTCAGACTGAGATTGCGCATTGCCAGGCTCTGGTCCCCTGCTCGCTAGCGAGTCTCGTTCATCTTCGTGAGATCGGATCACATCAACTGCTGTATTATCCGCCATAGCAGGCGGGGTTATACAGGGAAAGGAATATATGCCTTCAAGGGCCAGTGGCAATGCTCTTCTTCCGGACCCCAAAGGAGACTACCGTTTTCGGCGCGACATGGAGGACAACCTTGGAAGTGGTTTTTGGAGAACAGGAAAACTTAGAGAAGAGAAGTGCAGTTGATAAGCAGATCTAAGCTAGTTCGCCTTGTCTCCAACGGGGAGTTAATGTCGGACTTATTGCCGACGACTACTTGACTAACGTTGGGAAGTCCGGTGCCGAGGCCACTCCTAGATGCATGAAATGGGGGTGTTTGGGCCAATGACCACTTCATTCTTATGCCGAATACCAAGGAAGCTGTCAGTATCAATCATTCGTCGGCAAACACTCTTCCTGAGCACTTGAGAAGAGCGCATTTTGTAGAGTTGAAGTGTGGGGTCTCCGCTATGCCGAAGAGCCGATGCGGAGAAGATCTGTGTGTTCTTGTCTTTTGGGGACTGAAACTTGCACTTGACGTTGATAATGAATCCTGGATATGTTGATGTATATGGAAGGTGTTTCCGAATATTCTGATCACTGATAGGTTTGGTTTGAAGTACTGAATTGACATGGAAGTACAATTTGCATCAACCCCGTGACTTGATGCAAGTCATAGCACATGACAGCACGTGGGGAAGCCCTAAGCCCTAACCCGATCGGGAATTGTATGACGGCGTTGCCGCGGCGCTGTTTGTTTGGGCTCCGCAATCGCAATCGACCAGATCGCGGGCCCGCTGCCCTAGCTTTAGTCCCATACCTTGAACGCGGATCCTGACGTCGCGTCTCTCTCTCTCCCTACATTGCTGTCGTCCTTGAATCGGAAATTAGCACCCATCGAGTTCATAATGCACAAGCACAAGACCACCGGCCAGCGGAAGGTCTCTCCTCCCGGCCCAACCTACATGTCCAATGACCAAATAGGTGAGCTAGTCCCCAATTCACAACCTTGAACTGCTAAGGGGTCCTGGGACCGAAAGCGTATCATCTGCTAGAATAGCGCTGATATGATGTCTGCAACAGCAAATTATCTGAAAGACCTGCGTACCAACCGACCAGCTCGTCCAACGGGGTCTCGTCCCTACCCGGGCAAAGCAGCTGCGTCGACGCCTGATCTCCAGGATAGCCTTCCACCACGCGCTGCGTCTGCCTTCGCCATGTATCGACAACCAGACAGTCCTCCGGAAGAACACCCACGTTCAGGCAGCGCTCTATCCCACCGTCGCATTAGCTCTCACGCCCCAGAGAATGGCCCAACGGGCCGCCCTTTAGCTCAAGAGCCGCGCTCCGTCTCGATTCGAAAGAATGTGTTCCCCTCACAAGTGTTCTCGCGCTCTGTGCCCATACCCCCAGCCCCTTCGTATCGAGAGAGCCGCCATCGACACCAAGAGAAAGAAGAAGCACGGTCATTGCGCGACGCGTTGCAGGGGTTGGACATACAGGATGAAGTACGGCTACATCAGGCTGCTCAGGATGAGGCAACAGAGCTGGTCTGGATGCATCAGAATCCGGGTCAACAGTTCAAGAACCCTTATGCTCCGTACCGGAATCCCGATGCCAGCAGGCGGAGTCAGAGTCCTGTAAGGGACCCTTCCATTCGCACACAATCCCACAGAAGCTCCGGATCATCCAACAAATTCCGCCACTCAATGGGTTCGACTGGCTCTTCAAGCGGTCCTTCGAGCCCTGATTTTGCAGACAGTCATGAGACGTCCGCCACAAGACGATCGTCCCTCGCTGGAAATTTGAAGAAGAACCTTAAAGTCAACTTTGCGCTCCCTGGAGAAGAAATCTCATCCTCTGCCGGTAAAGATAACTCCAAGTCCCGCAAAGTTAGCGGTGATTCTTCCAAAGGGGTCTTTAGGAATCCGGATGATCACATTTATGAAGAGCCTGTCGATCCGGCGAAGGAAGCCGCCGAAGCCAACCCGGACTTCTCTAGGTCCGATTCCTCAGCCCTGAGAAACAAGCCTCGCAACTCGCTGCCTTCTTTTCCTCGGGCTACCAAGCCCCTCCCATGGCTGCGAGACCGCAACACAAACGGTTCCGTGCGAGACAAGATCTCTCGTTTCGATATCCACAAGAATCCTCCCACTCAATCGCGGGATCCGGGATATACTCGCAATGAGTCCACTCCACCTCCACCCGCAAAGGATGAGGGAGTCCCACTGAAAGATGGCAAGGAGATTCGCAGCGACGACATCCGGGCAGCGACGAGCAAAAGACTCTCGGATCGAAGCGAGAAGCTGCCTATGCCTTCTGCTGTTAGTGATCGAGCCGGGCGACCTATCGTCAGCTTTGACCCAACGTGGAAGCCGAGCGACCAGCCGAAGCCCGTTCGCCAGAATACAGTGGACCGAAGGTCTGCATCGCCAACACCAGCGCCGGCTCCGGCTCCTCCAGTACCCAGCATCGAAGCGGTGCCTAGCATTGAGGTGTCGCAGCCGGATGCCCCGCCAATTCCAGTGATCAATGTCCCGGACATCAAAGAACCTACGATCTCGGAGATGAGTGAGCCAAATCAACCGGAGAGCAAACCATCGAAGCCAGCGACGCGGCCAGCAGGCGCTCACAACCGACAAGTGCCCCCGAGAGGACAGGCACAAGATGCAAAAGACCGCTGGTACTCCTCGTACTCTCGATCCGGAGTTCCAACTGCCCGTTGCGAGTCTTGCTCCCTTGGGATCTCTGGGAAGATAGTCACCGCTGGAGGGTGTCGATTCCATCCAGAATGTTTCACCTGCTTCCATTGTCAGACGCCGCTCGAGTGTGTTGCATTCTATGAGGAACCAGAGGCCCGCAGAAACGAGAGACTGGCAGATGCACCGAGCGATGAGGACCGGGTGCCCCGGTTCTACTGTCACTTGGACTTCCACGAGCTTTTCAGCCCCCGCTGCAAGAGCTGCAAGACCCCAATTGAAGGTGAAGTCGTGGTCGCGTGCGGGGCAGAGTGGCACGTCGGCCACTTCTTCTGCGCTGAATGTGGTGATGTATGTATGAATCCTCCTATCTTGGAACTGCCTTACTGACAACCTGTTTTACTACAGCCCTTTAATTCGCAGACTCCCTTCGTCGAGAAAGATGGTTTTGCTTGGTGCCTGCAATGCCATTCCCGCCGCACTGCATCCCGCTGTCTAGGCTGTAAGCAGCCTGTCCTGGATGACGTTGTCATCACTGCCATCGGAGGCCAATGGCACGATCGCTGCTTCGTGTGTCACGAGTGCGGCGATGGGTTCGGTCCCGAGGGCCGATTCTTTGTCCGCGAGGGTGAGCCGAAGCGTACAGCGAAGGGCCGTATCATCGGAGGGCCTGTCCAACTTGCTATCTGCGAACGATGCGAGGGGATCCGTCTAAAGGCGCATGGGATGTGTTGATATCTCTGCACATCTTACCTCAAGACTGCATGGTACCTATTTAATGATGTATTGTTTGATGACTTACTGACATATTTTTTTGGGATTTTGGTGTTCTCTACTCGTGTCTATGTTGTTTGTTTCGGGCTTTGATTTTGAGATGTCATTTTCAGCGAGCGCTGGTGTGAGCTTTCATCATGGTATTGGGATGCATGCATGATAGAGACTTCAAAGAACGCCTATACACCATTAATATTTTGCAAAAGCCTACCCTTGCCACAAGGCATCCTTCTCAATTAGGGCCACTCCGGATCAGCCTTGCGTCTGAACACCGCCACATACTTGTTCCCGTTGTTGCGAGTGACCTTCTTCGACTCCTCAGTCTCGAACTTCATCACCCGAACACAAGGATCAGCCTCCAACTCTGCATCGGGGACTCGTTCCCAAAGATCCTTGATACCACCCGTAGCACCTCGCTCACCCTCACCACCCTCTTCAGAGGCATACTGAAAATGCCGGAGAATCCAGTGATGATACTCCTCAACATCGGTAATGGTATACAAAAGCCCACCCGGCCGCAAAACATAAGCATACTCGGCATTTAACGACTCAGAAATAATCCGCGCCTTATGCTTCCGCGCCTTGAAATGCGGATCCGGGAAACAGATGAAGATCTTCGAAAGCTGGTGGTGGCCGAAGAAGTTGGTCAGGAATTTCATCGTGTTGCTTCTGATCCCGCTGATGTTCTCGTAGTTGCCTGGTACGATGGATGTCATGGTGCCGACTTCGTCGGTTTGCTTTGCGTCTGAGGTTGCCTTGTTTAGTTCTGCTGTTGCGGCGGCTGGGTCTTGTGATGAGGCGGCGGCTTTGAGCTTTTGTTGCTGGACGCGTAGGGCTTGGATGCGCGAGTTGACGTATTCGAGGACTGCAGTGCGGATCTCCATTCCTAATATGGGATGTTAGTACAATTCCCTTCCGTCCTTTCAGGGTGATTGGTGATCGATTCTCACTCACCAACCATCAAAGTTTCGGGCAATAAAGGTGCCAATCCAACCAGCAAGCCGCCAAATCCACACCCGATATCCACAACCTCGACGTCCTTTGTCAATTTGCGCGCTCCGTTAAGAGTCGTCTTCGAGGGGTCTGCGTCCACGAAAGCAGGGTAATGCGAGGACCAGTCCATATGCGCTGGGCTTATAGGGCTGTATTCAAGACCAATTAGCTCAGGCTTAATTCCCTTCCTGTGAGACCAATGCTGTCGCAGAACTAGTGACAGCACTCTTCCGCAAGGTAGCATCCACATACTATTCCAGTCGGTGATCAGAGAAAGGATTCGCATGCGCGCGCTGACGGAAGAATTTCTTCTGTGGCAGCTTGACGTCGGCGACGTCTGTATCGGCGGCTTGTTGCTGCGCCGCCAATGTTTGGCGGTATTCCTCGCGCTTTTGGCGCTTGACTGGTGGTTGTGTAGTCATTTTGGTGATTGGATCGAAAGAACCGTCAGTCAAGAAGAAAAGGTGAAGAAGTGAAGTTCAAGACGTCGCGAATAATTTGCGTGGAGCCCCACCCCCCACTCCGATTGGCTCCGCTCAAGCTTGTCAGGTCTCTCCAACTCTTCGTTTCTTCCTCTTTGGGACTTTCCTTCCTTCATACGCCTCTTGAAGAATATTCCTCTCATTTCACTGCTTATTAGAAGCGAAAGACCAACATGACAGCAACACCACAACAAACCCCTTTCCCCTTCCCCCCAACCTACAACTTCCCACCCTTCTTCACCCCCCAACCCAACGCCAACACCCGCCACTCCCAGCTCCAAAAATGGTCCTCCCTAATCCAATCCTGGTGTCGTCATCATCGGCAATACCGCCTCTCCCTAATCGAAGCCATCGACACTCCCCTCTTCCACAACGCCACGCTGCACAAGCGGCTAGACCTGCGCGAAGTCCGCTCCGTGATTGACTGGATGGCCAAGAGCGAGGAAGAGGGTGGCGGCGGGAGACGTGCGGAGTGGATTGATGCGCCCAAGACTGTGGCTTGGATTTGGTGGAGGAGGCCGGAGGAGTGGGCGGATGTTATTGGGGATTGGGTTGAGGGGACTGGGCAGCGTGGGACGGTTCTGACGGTTTATGAGCTTGTGCAGGGGGAGGCGACTGCTTCGCAGGGTATGTATACATTGCTCTTTTCTTTTTACTGGTGTACTGTGCTGATTATCTTGTAGAGTTTCATGGCATGGACAATGATGCCATGCTGAAGACGCTCAATGTCCTCGTGAAGCGAGGTAAAGCCCAAGTCTTTGGCGCTGAAGGCCAGGAAGGTGTCAAGTTCTTCTAAAAAGATCTCATTGCTGGCCAATTCAAATCATAGCTATCGTGAGGAAACGCTCAAAGCTATCATATGCGCGAGCCAACTCGACTGGCTGCTGATATTCCTAACATTTACACAACTCTGTACGACCCAAGCGGTCATTCAATGTGCTGGACGACCTGGCACCCACCTACTCGTCCTCGTCCTGCACCATGTCCTCGTGCAGCTCGTACTCCTCGGCGCCCTTCAGCTCCTGAGACATGGCCATGTCGAGAAGCCAGTCTACCCGCACGATCCTCGGGGTCCTCTTGATGTCGCCTGCTACCTGACGGAACCGAGGCCAGAGCCGGGCGTGCTTGGGATCGGCGCTGCTCAGGAGGAAGACCTCATTACGCCCAGGCTCATCAGTCTCCATCTCGCTGTCCTCGTCGTCACTCTCCTCTCGTCGAGAGTGGTTTGCCAGGGCGAGACGGCCGCGGAATAGCAGGCACTCGCCACCGTTAGCATCCACGATCGACTTGTATGCATCAAATCCACCGCGAACATCCTCGACGCAATAGATGCGGAAGCCACGCAGGAGTTTGTTCTTGTTCTTCTTTGCGTTGTCCACGGCTTTGGCAAGGGTGATCCGGAACTTCGACTCGGCCGCCTTGTCGACCAACGGGAAATCCGCAGGATCAAGCAATTTGTCCTGTTTCAGGCAGCTGGTGATGAAGTCCGTGTTCATGATCACTGGCGCGTAGGCCAGGGCATTGACAAACTTGGTGGTACGCAGGATGGTCGGTGCAGCCAGATGAGTGCATCGCCGAGCATCTTGGACCACCATGATACCAAGATCTCGAAGGTGTCGCTGCCAATGAATTAGCACGTCTACTTTCATACCTGTATAGCATAGCGGTACCGTACCTTATCAGCATCCTCTTTCTTCTCATTCCCCTTGCCAACCCACTTCTGGTATCCAGTAATCAACAAGTGCATCGCGATCGGTGGTCGTGTCTTCTTCTGACGCTTGGTCTCCGCAGTTTGCTCGGACTCGCTCTCTTCCTCTACTTCAACAGAGCGGCGCTTCTTCGGATTCTCAGACACTCGATCTGCATCTGACCTCCGGCGTCCACCGTAGATCACACCACCCACACGCTTTCTCTCCTTCTCGTACAACGCAAGATCTGGAGCATACTCATGGAGCTTGGCAGTTGCCGCTTCTTTGGATTTGCGGCTGCTAGTCGACGAGGGGGTGTCATTTTCCTTGCCGTCGGGAATCAATCGAGATCGCGCGGGAGTTTGTTGATTCTTAAGGTCCGAGGGCTGGCGAGAACCCTTTGCTGATGGAGTGCCATGCGCAGTCTCAGAGACGGCATCTTCACCCTTGCGTCTCTTGCCAGCGGGAGGCCGCATTGACGTCGTGTTCTGGTCTTTATCCTGCATCGCCGGTCGAGGGCTAGACGGCTCTGCATCTTCGGAAGAGTAGAAGATTCGCTCCAGTACTTTGGGATCCAGCATCTTCTGGCCGGCAATGTCTCCCAAGTTGGTGCTCGGAGGGAAGTGCGTGTAGCGCGGCGCGGTCTCGGGTTGCATTTTCCAGCTGGCGTAGCTGTCCTCCAGCCACAAGTGGTTGACAACCTTCAGGCCCCATTCTCGCGCAGCAGTGCACTTCTCACTGTTTCCATGCGCTGTAATGAGATGTGTGTTTTCCTGCTTCAGAGTCTTTGTGCATTCGGCCCCCGATGCCGTGATCAAGTTCTCAAGGTAGATTCTGGCCTCACCCACGTAGTTGGAAAGACTGATCTTCAACCCGTCAAACCCGGGGATCGGTGTTCGTGAGACCGGATAGTGAAGGAGGCGGCTCAATGGCCTTGTGTATGCGTTGAAAGTCATGAGGTGGAACAGCCAGGCCAGGTTCCCGACGACTTTGTCCAACCGTGAGGCTGTCCGATACACGAAGCCATCTCGGTATCGGCACACAAGCCAGTCTGCGTCATTGATATTCCCGGTCACGGTTCCGCCGCCTTGCTTGATCACGCTCTCGATGGATTCCAACAGATGCGAGCCGATACCCAGGTCCGGAGACAGCATGATGCATCTCCCTTCGAAGACGCTTCGCTGGTCTCCATTGAGCGCCGCACCAGCCGCAGTTGGCATCGCAGATGGATCGGGGGTAGATGCACCCTTCAAATTCTTGTTCTCGTTCCATCTGGGTGTGACATCTGGGCCAGCGCGTAAGATCTCGGGGTCGGGGAGTGTATACGGGCGTTCGTCGATACGCTGACCAAGTTTCAGGCAGTCATCGAACCTAGTTGCGTCAGTAAAGGCTACAGCGACAGCTTCCTGGCAAGGCATACCAGTGAGGCAGGACGATCTTCACGCGCATTTTCTTAGCCTGCACCAATCTCGCTTTGTCTGAGTCTGCTGTCAAATCCACCAAGTGTGTGACCATTCCCGTGACCCGGGGACTGTACAGGCCGCCCTTGGCCAGCACTCCGCCAATAATTGCGTCCTTGTCTCCCTCGGGGATATCGCCGCAAGTGACCACCACATCATTCAGAAAGAGACGGGGGTCAGGGCTGTGCTGACGAGGGTTGGCGATCTTTCGTTTGGCCAGGGAAGTATGAACCCATGATGGTTTGACCACGGGGATCAAAGCATTGCAGGCGAGATCGTAGGTGAGGAAGTTGATCGTATTGGACACGAGATGGGTACTTTCAATTGTATCGCTCTTTTCAGGACTATTCTGGTGGATAGATGGCTCGCCACCATATTCTTCGATCACCGCTGCGAGCTGTTTCGGACAATTCATGAGTCTCTGACTGCGCGTTCTGCCTGATCATTAACGTACCTGCTCTGCTGTTTCGAGGGGGAGATCTTTGGAGCACACAATGCAGACGCGGCATTGATCAAATAGTCTGTGATCGTCTTCTGGATGCGCCATGGCGACGATGTAGTCATTGACCCAAAGTCAAGTTGCGAGGTTAAACACTGCAAGACGCGCCGCGCGTGAAGCCCGACGCCAGGTCACGTGCATGTCGCGGGGCTTTATTACGCTACTCAGGGCTAAGCTGTCAATCTTGGAAGAGTCTCATTGATGCAAAGGTTTTTTATTCTTCTCGCTTCTGCTCGCTGCTAAAAAGGTAGGGAAATAGTTATAGCAAGATGCGGCGCGCATGAAAGCAGCGGATCTATATAGTCTCAGGATGAGCCGCAATCATTAAAGTACAAAAGTCAAGAAGTCCACAAAAATCTATAACTAAAATACTCAGATCTACTATTATATCAAGAGGACTGACTATAACTATGGAATTTGACTCCCAAATACACTGCTCAAGACCAGAAGGTAGTAAACAACGTCTTCGGCAGTTGATCCCATGCGATTGTCCGGCGATCCCAAGGGCCTCGGCTCCGCGGAGCAGCGTCTCCATTAAATACTCCACGCGGAGTCCGGGGACACTTCTTCCATGTCTTCCCCCAGGATCACATCAGAATAACGGGCCAACCATGTCGTCCTCGCCATTTCGCATCGTCGAGCATGTAGTGCCGAGCCAGCACATCCGCGAGTATCCCGGCGCCACGGCCAACGAGCAGGAAGAGACCTTGAACTTGGCCGTGAAACAGTATATCCCCCTCGACAACCCCAATCCGCAACCCGGCGATGTGACGATCCTGGCCGCTCATGCCAATGGCTTTCCCAAGGTATGACAGTGTCTCCTGGTCCCGGCACGCATACTGCAGTGTCGATCGCATGCGATTCCGTCCAGCTTAGCAGCTGTTGCCGAGCTATCTCGGTCTAGATGCGCAGAGCTGATACGGTGGTAGGAACTCTATGAGCCTCTTTGGGAGGAGATTCATGCACGCTCCAAAGAGAGTGGATTCCGAATTCGAAGCATTTGGATGGCCGATGTGGCATGGCAGGGCGAGAGCAGCGTACTCAATGAAGACAGACTGGGCAATGACCGTATGCAGCCACCTGCTCAATATAAGGCACATAGGGATACTGACTACACCAAAGCAAGCTGGTTTGACCATCCTAGAGACCTGCTGCACCTCGTCAACGTCAAACGAGCCGAAATGCCCCGACCCATCGTCGGCATCGGACACAGCATGGGCGGCGCACACCTGTCAGTACCCGGCTGTAACCCGTCTCATCGCGGTGAATATACTAACACACTCGGGAATATAGCGTACAATTAAGCTTGATGCACCCAAGACTGTTACATACATTAGTACTCCTCGACCCTGTGATCCAGCGCCAAACCACCCAACTGGACGGACTCAGTCTGCTCGAGAACAAGCGCGTCATTGCCAAAACCACCCAACTCTCCACTCACCGTCGTGATCTCTGGCCCTCGCGCCAAGCCGCCGCAGAAGGCTTCAAGCGCAGTCCCTTCTACCAAGCATGGGACCCCCGCGTGCTAGACCGCTGGGTCCAGTATGGACTGCGCGATCTCCCAACGGCCATCCACCCACTAGATCCCAAGACAGTCATCGATAAGAAGAACCCACCAGTGACACTGCGCACCCCCCTCCACCAAGAAGTCTTCACCTTCTCCCGACCAAATTACAACCATGTTCCGGGCAGCAACAAGCCCGTGAACAGAGTCACACACCCGGACCTCGACGCCAACCACCCAGACTCATACCCCTTCTACAGACCAGAGCCCGCACGCATCTTCGAACAACTCCCCCACCTCCGCCCAAGCGTGCTCTACATCTTCGCCGGCAAATCCGACATGTGCCTCCCGGACATGCGGGCCGACAAGCTCGCCGCTACAGGCGTGGGACTCGGTGGCAGTGGCGGGGTTGCCGCTGGCCGCGTACGTGATGTTTTTCTAGAGGACTTTGGCCACTTACTTGCCCAGGAGGCTGTGAATGAATGTGCCGATGCGGCAGTGTGCTGGTTGGCGCCAGAGCTGCAGCGCTGGCGTGATGAGGAGGAGAGTTTCCGGTCTGTGTGGAGCAAGAAGACCCAGCGCGAGAAGCAGACTGTTGATGCAGAGTGGTTGAAGAATGTTCCTGTGCCGGCGCGTCGGCCCAAGAAGGCGGATCCTGGATCGAAGTTGTGAGTGAGAGCCTTGTATATAGATCAGTGATTCTTGACTTCTTGGTGTCAAGAATTTCCTGGTCGGTCTTTGGGATCTTGACGGTCATTTCTTGACGTTAGACACGGCTAAAGGTGGAACTTCGCATTGATATTGTCATATACAGCTACGAAGCAATAGACTTGCTATCCCATTTCTCGTCCGACAGATATTCTACGCGCGGAGAGAGGTCACAAGCTCAAATATCAACATCTGTATAGCTAAGATTTTGTGCCGAAGTTGCATTTGCACATCGATGAGGAGAATCGGATGCATCAAAGATATGTCTATAATCAGCTAGTATTCCGTCGCCGGGACGAATCATGTCAATCATGTCACAGCACCAGCAGAGGCATGGATCCAGCCCCAGTCTAGCACATAAACCAGAAGGACAAGCAGAGAGAATCGTCTATTCCAGTGTTCGAAGGTCACATTGAGCAATTTTGATTGCTCCGGCTGCCAATCACAAGGGACAGTTTAACAGCCGAGACAGTGAAACCACCCGTATCTTTCCAAATTTAGGTGGACTTTTTAGCCCGGGCGACTCCATTTCCGGCCGCAACGCTGGTGCGAATGACTTCGGGGATGTGCCAGAAGTGCGCCCAGCGCAAGTGATACTCTTCTTGGCGGTTGTTCAAGCAGTGCCGCAGCCAGATGCCCCAGATAATGTACAGGTATGCACCAAGGCCGGTCATGATATGCCTGTAGATATCCCAGTTAGTACAATAGACATGTAGAAAGCCGAATGGAGTACATACCACCAACCATGCCCCTCCAGGAAAATACCCCACGGCAATCCAACCGTACGGCGCCAGTGGCGAATCTGCGAGCAGAACTGGTTGTCCAAATTCCAGATAAAGAAGCCACCAAGGAACATGCTCAGTCCATACGCGACCATAAACCACATAGTCTTCAGAGTCTTCATGTCGCGCACGTTCTCATAGTGCTGGTGCTCCTTGGTCGGCACCTTTTCGCCCCTCTTTTGCCGCTCCAGGCGGTCTTCCTCGCGCGAGTGGCGCCATTTCGGACGTAACGTCACCTCCATGTTGTACATGCTGCGCAGAACAACGACTGTGGTCAGGATCGCGTAGGCATTCTGGTGGAAGACGGGGTCCTGGAGGTAGTGGTAGTAAAGTGTGATGAAGACGGCTAGTCCGAGAAGACCGATGGCGAGGAGGAGTCGCACACCGGTTGGGCGCGCGTAGGAGAAGGAGGCATAGCACATTAGGCAGGTTGTGTAGATCATGGACAGCTCGTCGACTAGCTGCATCGGGTCTGTGCGTGCGTCAAGTTAGTTTTGCGTTCTTCAAGATGGTCGCAGGTGGAAGATATTGGACAGTGCACAGAGATGAGCCAGGTGACTTGCATTTGAGAGTGGAATGGAACAGGAAACTGCCCGTGCCGACGACTAGATAGCCACAGAAAGCGACCAGGAAGATCTGATCATGTCCATTGCGACGACAGCTCAGAATTCCCTTGATGCCCAACCACATGAAGAGCAGGTTGGTCAGGGTGTTGACGATCTCTGCAGAGTACACGGTGGCATAGTAATCCTGGGAGTGTCAGCAACTGCAGCGTTCTCGAGCAGCAGGCGAGAATGGTAAACACACCTCTTCGCACCAGTTGAGCGTGGAAGTCACCGGACTCCAGTATCCAGCCTTAGCCGGCGGATACGGGATAAAGGGTAGAGACCACCGCATTGTGAGAAGGTGGTGTTTAAGAGAGAAAAGGCACCTAGGGTGATGAAGTTAAAGCAGAAGAAGAAGTAACGCCGCCGAAATACCAGCACATGACGTCGATTACACACGCCGCGCAATTGGCGCCCGCTGATTGGCTCGTGCGTGGCTCCGCGAGATGCCGGGCTGCTTGCGGATACATCTAGGTATCTATGGGAGTATTGATAGGATTTACGGGTGATATTTATATCTAGAAACATTCAAGAACACTCATCAATTATATTGAAACTACTCGTTAATACTTCTAAATACTATATAGCAGAATTGCAATTGTCGGCAAAATCTCCCGCCTTATCGCGGCCGAGGCTCAAGCCAAGCGCGCAGATCCGATGACTTCACCTTTTATCGACTTGTCAACGATCAACTTTCAACGCTCGTTACGGCCTCTTGTTTCGCTCATCTTTGGGCTTACTGGCAAGCTAGTTGCCTCATTCCTTCCTCCATTCTGACCGGCCCCGTGCGAATAGTCCTCGTCCTTTCCTGCTGCATGCGGTGACTCGCAAAAACTCAACTCGCCGCTCATCGCGAGTCTGATGCGCTGTCGGTCTGGTACCGGATATCTATACCCATCCTTAGTCTATAGGGAAGCCACTGCCGCCGATTTACTCTGCGGTGTTTGCTGCCAAAGACAGTCATGTCGAATAACGGCGCGTATGCCGTGCCGCAGGTGAAGACAGGCACCTCCAAATGTACGCATTGCCTTGTACCCGGAGAAGCACCACAGAACCCAGCTAACCTCGTGTCTATCCAGCATCCAAAACAATATTCCACTTCACAGCAGGTCTTTGCTCCGGTCTCACCTCCTCCATCCTCCTCCAACCCGCCGACCTCCTCAAAACCCGCGTCCAACAGTCCCACCAATCTCTCCTCCCAACTCTCAAGACGATCCTCTCCTCTCCACATCCAATACGAGGGCTATGGCGCGGAACGCTCCCCTCAGCCCTGCGGACAGGCTTTGGGTCCGCACTATACTTCACCAGCCTTAACGCCCTGCGACAAGCAGTCGCCCAAGCCAACACCCCCATCGTCCTCGCCAGCTCCACCGCCCCAAAATCCTCCTCTGCTCTCCCCAAGCTATCAAACACCGCCAACCTCGCCACAGGCGCTGTGGCCCGCGTCGCCGCGGGGTTCGTCATGATGCCCGTCACAGTACTCAAGGTGCGCTACGAGTCTGATTACTACGCATACCGGAGTCTGCTCGGCGCAGGGCGGGACATCGTGCGCACCGAAGGTATGCGTGGTCTCTTTGCAGGTTTTGGTGCAACAGCGGCCCGAGACGCCCCGTACGCGGGCCTCTACGTGCTCTTCTATGAACAACTGAAGCGCCGGTTAGCCTCGATGACTTCCAAGAACACCAACGATGGGACACCTCTGGCAGGTGTGTCGTCCTCTTCTATCAATTTTGTCTCCGGTGCCTCGGCAGCCGGGCTGGCGACGGCTATTACGAATCCATTCGACGCGGTGAAGACCCGGCTGCAGCTCATGCCCGCCAAGTACGGGAACATGCTCCGCGCCACACGTCTGATGATCCACGAAGACGGGATGCGCAGTCTATTCGGAGGGTTGGGGTTGCGCATGGCGCGTAAAGCATTGAGCTCTGCATTAGCCTGGACGGTCTATGAGGAACTGATCATCCGCGCGGAGAAGCGGTGGGCGGCGAACCACCAGATGAGTCTGTAGAATAGTCCATTGGGACAACGCCCACTTCTTGTATTACTAGCGTGACATCTCAAATTTCCATTGCGGGTCTTCGTGCGTGCAGATGCTATGCATGCCTTGCTTGGCCCAATGGCTGACCCTTACTGCTTAGAGTTGGCTGCAGATCTCTAATCCGACCTCAGATGGTGACTCTGACTGTCACCTCCAGCTAGGCACATCGGAAACAATCATTGAGCAGGAAAGCTGGGTACAGCCAGTGATAGAACAGAACAACGTATGATGCGATGGACATGGCGAAACATGAAAAGGGTCGTCAATCGTGTCTCGTTATTGAACCGCTCCTCGCGTGACAACCAACTTCTAAACGCAACTCGAACAATCTCCAGAAACATATAGCAGAACGCAAAAAAACCAAGAAGAAGGACGAAACAAAACCGCAATGTCCATTAACTCCAACGGCAGTCGTCTATGTGAACCGCCACACCATCCGGGTGCCACCAGCAGGGCTCTTTTTCCGCACCATGTACATCTTGTCCTTCTTTCGGTCGTTGACTCTGAGCTCGGTCGTCGAGCTGGACTTTTGGGTGATCACTTTGTTCTCGCGGAGGCGGCGAGTGTGCGAGAAAAGTTCTTCTTGCAGATCTTCGCTGATCCATCGTTTGATGATGATGTAGTTCGAGTCACTCTGTGATATAGTTAGCACTAGCAATGCTATCAACCAAAGCTGGGGAATACTTACATCGTCCCAGTCCCAGGGTAGATTATATGCGCCCAAGGTCTCGGGCAGAAGGTGTTTGCGATGAACCTGGAGAACAGAACATCAGACCAGAACTCTCCGCGACGATAGAATCACCATACCTTGATCCAAGTGGTACTCGACGTCTCCTCAAGCGCCTTGCCCTTACCCTTCTTCTCATCCTTCTTCTTCAGCTTCTCCTCAATCTCCTCCTCGGTATACCCGAAATCCCGACGCAGTCGTTCCCGATACTCCTTATCCTTCTGCTCCTGCTCCTCCTTCTCCTTCTGCTTGATTCGCTCCTGTTCCAGCTTCCACTCCTCAACCGCCGCCTTCTTCATCTCAATCTCCTTTCGCTTCTTCTCCTCCTCCTCAATCGCCTTCTGCTTCTCCTCCGCAATAATCTGCGCCTTCAACTTGGCAATCTCCGCCGCCTCCTCCTGCGCCTTCGCAATCTCCTTCAACTTCTCCTCCTTCAACTTCGCCTTCAACTCCTCCTTACCAGCAGCTTCCTTCTCCGCCTCCTCAAACTTCTTCAGCCGCCACTGGTGCTCGGCCTTCTTCAGCTCCTCTTCAGTCCGAGCCTTGCGCTCGAACCGCTCCAGGCGACGCAACCGTTCACTAATCTCATCCTCATACCACTCCTCCTCCTCACGCAGCAGCCGCGACTCACGCACATCAAGAGGCATCTCCGCCCGCTCACGGTGTTTGGCCAGCTCCCGCTCCAACCGCTCAATCTCCTGTTGCTGCTTCCAGATCTCCATATCCTGACGGAAATCGCTCTTCTCCAGCAGCCGCTGGCCCATAAGCAGCTCATAGTCCCGGTGGTACGGGGACGCCTCGCGGGAGACACCACTCGTCGCCCGACGCCGCGACGACTTGACAACCTCCTCGTCCGAGTCGGCGTCAAGCGTGGCCCGCTGGTGCACCCGCCGCGGCTTGTTGTCTCGACTGTTACTGTTGCTGGTGCGCTGGGCCTGCTCGTTGACGATCATGACCGCTGGCGTGGGCTCGCGCTCGCGGGGACGTCGGCCGCCCATCGAGGCGGAGCGGTAGACGCGGGAGGACTGCTGCGCTGGCACCAGGAGAGTCTCTTTGACCTCTGGGCGGCGGTGGCGAGAGACGGAGCGGCGGTGGAAGGAGGTGCGGCCTTTGCGGCCGCGGATGGACATGTCGGTTTCGGAGAAGTCCGAGTCGTCCGAGTCGATGTAGTAGTCGACGGGCATTTTGGGAGATGGGGAGGCGTAGTGGGAATCTTTCAGTGCAAGATGAGGGGTGGTGATGCCCTCGTTAGGGGCCTGAGCACTTGGCGAAGTAGTTGGTGTGGGAGTGGGGGAAGAAGAAAAGAGAGAGGAAAGAAAAAGAAGTCAAGAGGCACGAGGGGCTGGATTTTGGCGAATGAGACCAGTCTGAACAGAAGAATACGAGAGGGCAGGTGGTGTTGAAGATCAGCGTTCAGCTGAGGGGTCACTTGGAGGGGCTGGGAAGAGAAGAGACTGGGGGTTGATGCTTTTATATTTGGACTATCAGGAGTACATCCATAGATAGTACTCCTACTAATAGTACTTGGTATTCTTGTACAAATGATAAGGCTGCAGTTCAGCCTCAAGATCATCGTCATCGGGTACACTCACACTTCGAATATTCTCTTCTATACTTCTCTGTCCTTCTATGCTCCATCTTCATCACTACTTCCCTCTATTAACCACTCTCTCACTTCTTGAATGTCCTTCCAAATGTACCTATTCCAAGATTTGGCGCAATAACATCATCGTCCAGCCCCCCTCCATATCCCTTGCCCGCGGCTCCACCTTGGACTCCAACGTTTCCCTGCAACCGACTCCACCATCTTCACCTTCATCTTCACGCCGAAGATTATTCTTAGCATCAATGTACTTCGCGTCTCCTCTATCATGCATACATCGCAAATCACGTTTCCATCGACTCGCTCACAAGAACCCCTCGCATGCGATCGTCGTCCCCAGCGCCAACTCTGGCCAACGCCGGGCGTTTCGCCGAGATCCATGCCAAGCGGGCGTCTCTTGAAACGGATCTGATACTGACCGGCCCCCTGAGCTCTTTCACTTAGTGGAATGTCTGAGATGTTTTCAAAGAGTTGGGCATGGTCTACTCGTGCCCAAACAATGACACAAATCAGTCGGGCAGAACCAAGGATGCGGTCGGGTGTTCCCGCGGGTGACCCAAGGTCACACATGACATAGATGGTCTTGGGCAGAATACACTTCTCTATGAATAACCTCGTACACTCGAGTTCTTCGCTGCCATCACCGAACATTCCACCACATCAGCCCCAACAGCAGACCAGCGCAATCCCCACGGCGACCCATCCGCACTCGTCTCACGCTGCCACTCATTAAATACGGCAGAGACCGCACGAGCTGGGAAACGCCCCGAATAGGGACAATCCTATTTGAGTGATCGGCCACGCTCAGCGCAATATACATCATGCCATGTCTATCCTGATCCCAGCGCACGATCCCATTCGGGATCAAGATCTGGCCATCACCGCAGGGCGACTGGCGCGCTTCCTGGTCCAGCACTGCATTTCCGAAATCCATTGCCTCGCTGGCGTAGATAATGTGGAATTCGGGGCCACTGTTTGCGAGGATGACCAGCTCGGGACGAGAGGTGGAGTTGTTTGAGCCGCGAGCCCCGTTGAGATGGGCGTGTGCGAATCCGACCCAGAGGTTGATCTCTGGATCGGACTGGTGCACGGGGACGAAGTTCGTGCCGCCGTGCATTGTGCCCTGGACGGACGGGTGTGATTGCGAGTGGACGATGCTATCCGGGAGATCTTGCTGATAGGCCCAGTCGCAGTGGCCGTGCAGGAGCTGGCAGCGCAGGATCTGGAGCGGCTGCAGACTGTACACGAAATGGAGATGACTCCCTGGACGGCGATGCGGCGAAGCGTCAGCGTGGAAGAAAGGTACCCAGTCCCTCTCGTCGTGTTTTGGCTCTTCGCCGCGGATTGCGAACGGGGTAGTGAGATTCGAGAATGGCCGGTGAATCCACGTTGTCCGGCCGCCTTGCTGTGTGGAGAGCATGTTGAAGACAATGGCTGGCTCCGCGCCTGCGACTCCATCTTCTATCACCACTCGTGGGTTTTCTGGTCCCAAGAAGGCACCGGTTACCTCCCAGTTGGGGATATCAAAGATCCGAGAGAAGGCGATATCCTCGCCATCCTAGTCCAGCGTATACCCATCGAGATGGTCCCAAAGCTCATCCCCCCCCCCCCCCCCCCCCCCCCCCCCCCCCCCCCCCCCCCCGCAAGAAATTGACCATAGGCGCAGTCAGCTCTCCAGAGGGATAAAAACCACCCTGGAAACAACCAAATAAACCCCATAATCCGAAAGCCAAACTCCCGACCCAGCGAGCTCAGCCCAGAACTCCTCCACTAACTCCTCAAACCCCAGACTCTGACCCTGAAACAAATCCGCAATACGCTGGTAATCCTGCACTAACCCCTCCACAGCGCTGCTCAACTCCCCCTCCAACTCAAGACCCGACAACATACCCAGCGTGACATTATGACGCCGCCCCTCACAGCCATCATCCACACTCACACCCAAGACCCCATCATTCCAGAACCCGGGCACACCCACCCTCTCGAAATCGGGTTCGGCAGGCTCAAGCGCCTTCACGGCGGAGAGATACTTCTCCACCGATTCGGACGTCGAGACAGGGATCTACCCCGTTAGCACAGACCCAAATCAGAAACATACGTCATAGTATCACAGCCAGAACCGATTTGCTGCGGTACTTACCTGTGTATAGGACAGATCTAGCGAAGATTTCAGTAGCCACAGCGCGAAGATGACGCCAATGGCTGCGGGGAGGATCCGTCGTAGAGGTAGAGGCTGGGGATTGTGCCGCATTGTCTAGTACGCAGTAATACTTCCTGACGACTCGAGACAGATGTCGATCATGACATCTTGGTAGTGAAATAGATTAATTCAAGCTGCTAGTGCTGGTCACTCCACTGAATTAATATAAATGAGGGCTGTTCATTTGCGCGAGTGCGCTGAGTAGGGTTTTGGTTGATCTTTCGCCGGTTTGGGTTGTGTCCACTTTGGATGACACTTGCCATGTGCGTAGAGTAGACTGAGTATCTCCTTGCGTGGAACAATGGGATTATGGGAAGAACATTTCCTGGGTTGTTCTTCTGTGGAGAGGGACTTCGCATGCTGTAGGGTGAGGGTGCTCTCTGGCATTCCAACAAGACTCGATAGGTTGAGGGATCCACATCAACAGTCCCCTAGTTTACTTTCGAGTTGTGAAGGACTGTAGAATATAGGAAGCTGACTGAATAGACATGATCTGAAAAGTGATGTGTAGGATGGATTTCTTTTTGAGCTTTTCCAATTGATCTCAAGGTTCCGATATATCATCTCAAGACGCCATGAACTTCAATGGCATTTCCTGTTGCTCGTAACGCAGGCTTACCTGCTAAATGTTCTGGGTATCTTAGTCGTAGACAGAACGGGCTCTAAATGATAGGCAATGTACCTGCCGATAGAAAGCCCATCCAGTATCTCATCTTCCATCTCTCAACATTGTACCCCCACCGGACTGTATATCTCGCCTCCCTCGTCCGTGCATGTACCCCAGACGCGACAAAGATCGAAGGCAGAAGCATCCCGTGGAGATCATTGCAAAGCACCACTCGTTGGCTCAGTGGCCCAACCCGTTCACTATTCCCGCTCTCTCAAAGCATCTCACGCCCTCCCACCCGACTTCAAAATCTGCTCCAGATTCTCTCGGCTATTCTTATGCGTAGTCTCGTGGTAATGCAGCTTCTTCTCCAGATTTGAGATCTCGGATGTCGCCTCGGAACTCTCGCGCGTGAGACGCTTGTTGACGGTGTCGATGGGAACATTGACGAACCTGTCACCATCTAGTCAGCAACGGAACACTCCAAAACACACCAATCAAGAACAGTTACGCCCAGCGATTGCTGAATTAGGAAGCATAGGTATGAAACAGAAACTCACATCTTCCCCACACCCTCGTAAACCCTCGTCTCGGACGGCAACTCAGACACCTCCTTCGATGTCAACTGTAGCATGCGGACCTCACGCTGCTTGGCGGTTAATTGGGCCTTGGTGACTCCGATCTGCTGCTGCGATGCGAGGGCACGGGTCTCGATTTCTTGCAGGAGCTGGGACGGCTGTTAGTGCTTGTTTGAAACCAGATTTGAGTCTACCCTTGATCTGGCGGCTATCCTCTGTCAAGAGTGAATGTCGTTGGGGTTCGCCCACCTTCTGCAGAGCCTCGTTTGGAATCGACATCTTGTTTGTAGCAGGTATTTGGTGGAGCTGGCAGGTCGGTGCGCTGCGGGGAGGAGGGGTAGGACGGTCGGTCAGCCGGATGGGCGTATCTCGTTGGGGGTGATGCTCTCAGTTTAGCTTGGCGCTGGGCTCAATTGTCTGCAAGGAACTCCTCTTGACAGGTTGTCGGACGTTCGCGATGGCCACGAGGAGGTCGAGACAAGTGCTTTGGCGGGTCCATTCCAAGGCGGTGGAGGGGGGCGGGCGGTGAAGATGTTTGGACTGGAATTAGGGCAAGCTTGTGATCTATACGAGAGGAAAAGTCCAAAGACTTGACAAGAAGAGGACATATTTCTTATTCTGGATCAAGATTGAAACTCGGTGAGCAGAGATACTCATTGCATGATCATTGAAGCAGACAGCCACACGCCGCTCTTTGACATACTGAAATCTAAACTAGAGACAAAACCGAACCCATGAACTCCAGCTCAAACAACAAACCACCGCATAATCGGGGAAATAAATCATCAAAACATCAACATGAACGTCAAAATCCAAAAGACCCAGAGAGTAGACAGACTCAGAAGGAAAAACAAAAGAAACAAGAAACCATCGATCCCACGGCGCCGAAGCGCCGAAACTCCATGCTCCCATGCTTTTGGGTCGTGTTCTACAAGACCATCGGCGTGACCAACGCTCCGGAATCACTGCCCGCCGTTCAGCCTGGAACAACACAGCAGCGAGAAATGGGCCAGCTCCGTCAGATCACCGTCCCGATAGACATTACTCGTGACTCGTCCTCGGTCGTGGGCTTCGTTGCACGTGCAGATGACAGAGCAGAACACCTAGTAGCTCTGCGCTGGGGTCTGCGACTCCAGCCAGGGGTCCAGCTCGGCATTGTTGGGGTCGTGCTGGCTCGGGTCCCAGGAGGGGTTGCGCTGCATGCTGGGGAGATAGGTGTTGCCCACCTGTGGGTGGTTGTATGGTGCTGGGCTTGAAGTGCCGGAGGCGTTCAGGTACTCGTCCCAGACTGGGTAGGGGCTGGATGAGGTTGGGTAGGATGCGCCGGTGACGACGGGGAGGCCGTGTGGGACGTGGACGTGGTCGTAGTTCAGGAGCTGGGGGTCCATGTGGCCGCTCTCGATGACTCGGCCGTTGAGAGGGTGTGTGGGCTGGGGCTGGAGCAGCTCATGGTGGCTGGCGCCGGGGAGGCCGGCCAGACCGCTGGAGGTGTATTGAGGCTCGTGTGGGAGAGGACTGGCGCGGCGGAAGTGCACATCCTCGATGATGCTGCCGTTCAGAGCGCTGGGCTGCACGGTGGGCAGACCATGAGAAGGGTAGCTTGTGCTCCAGGAGGTGGCAGAGCTGGACTGTGACATGAAGGAGTCATGGCTGTCGAATGGCGTTGATGCGCGTGTGCTGTTCGCGTAGTCAACATTAAAGCTGCGCGAGCGGTGGTGCAGCGAGAAGGACGGCGCCATGTAGTCAGGGTCGTCCAAGTCGCTTGGGCTGCCCAGGTCTCCGATGGGATCAGAGACGGTAGACGCAGGTGGAGTGAGCTCTCCACGCGCGCGCAAGAGGTCGCCCTTTTGTGGCTTGAACTTGTACTCCGGGTGAGTGGCAGCGTGATTCTCGCGCTCGATCCGGGATAGCTCGTCGTACTTCGCGCGGATGTGCTTTGGTTCCAGGTTCCAGCTTTTGCCGGTGGCTACCGAGACGACCTGGTGGTTTTTCTCGCCAAAGAGTCTCTTGGCGCGGTCTGCATAGGCAGACCGGTAGAGCATGAAAGAGTTCATGGGGCGGGCCACCTTTTTCTTCTTCTCGGCTTCCCTCAGACGTTCTTGCGGTCCTCGACGCACCCAAGCATCCATGTCCTTGATCGGGACATCGGTCAAATGCTTGGTGAGCTCGCTCAATGGACCAGTGAGATGCACATCCTTGCCCTTGGACAAGGTTTCGCGACGAGAGCGCTTGCGCTGTTTGCGGGGAGATCCCTTCTGTGCGGCTCGGGAAGCTGGGCTTCCACTAGGCGATGAAGAGGCCCATGAGGACATAGCTGGCGAAGACATCATCCCAAGGGTGCCATCGTCAGCCATTGCGGGAGGTGTGTTGACGAGAGGACCAGCGATGGGCATCTGTTTGATCTTGGTCAGAAGTGCTTGACAATTTCACAGGAAAGCAGCGCTTACTGGGCAAGAGGTTGGCATGGAGGAGCTGTAGTCGCTTGTGGGTGCGTAGTAAGAGACCTGGAAGGATCAGCCTATCTGGTATACTCCGGACGAGAATGAGGCAATAGATACCATTGACGGTGGAATAGTATCGCCGAGCTCCTCGCTGCGTATCTTAGCAGCCCCCAGACTGCCGCTCGCAACACCGTACACCGGGGGATACACGGTGCCGTCAATTGAGCGCTCTGGACTCACCTCGCCCTCTGAAGACTGAGGGGGCGAAGGAGGCAGACCACCAGGAATAGAAGGCATTGACATAACAATGATCGACAATTTCTCTCAAGATGACCAAGGATGAGATGAAATCACCAATTCTCTGGTACAGTCCGATTTGCAAGGAAGACTAGCCTAGCAAGGACCGGAGAATGCCAGGAGAGATCTTTTTCCCTTCCAGAAAGAGAAAAGAAGGAGAAGAAAAGGGTGGAAGGAAGCTTGCGTTCCTGTTGTGTCACCCTGCAAGAGAGCCGTCTTGGGAGCTCCTGAAAGGAGTCTTAGACAGGCAGTTCGTGCAGACAGTGAGTCGCAATTGACAGGTGAGACAAGCAGGTACATACAATCCACGATTGGATTGCCGGGTAGACGGGGACGGGTAGAACAAACGGAGATGGATGAAGTTCAAATGGTATGGAATGAAGATAGTGATTCCTTGAAGGAGTCCCACTGGGGCAGGTCCTTGAAATAAATAGGAAACTGGGGATTGAGTGAGGAATTCGAAGTAGGCAAAAGAGGAGGAAGATATGGGGGGTGGGATGGATGATGGTTGCAAAAGACGAACCGGAGGCTGAAACTACTGACTCAAGAAGACAGCGAGAGACGACACTATTTTCCCTTAGTTTTTAGGGTGCCCGTTAGTGCACTCTATTTAGTGGAATTATATTTTTTAAAAAAATTCTTTAATTCTTGATTCCTGGTGGATATCGGCTTTTGGAGATTTTTTTTTCTATTTTTTCCGGTTTCCTGGTTTTTTATTCTTTTTATTATTTGAGTCTAATTCGACGCTCGTCACATATTGTGGCTCCTTTGTCTCTACTCTTCCGTGATTTACCATTGGCTCTCTCCATGCTATTTTTCCATTCGCTCCTTTATCAGCATTTCGCATTGGGCTCTGACACTCTGCATGGTATCTGAACCCACCCCTGTAGTCATCGCCATGCGAACCATCTCCCCGATCTTTGTGCCAAAAATATTGGAAACACAGGAGACATGAAGAAGAAAGAAATGAGAATAGAGTTGAGCATCTGAGCAGGAGAGGAGTCCACATGGCCATCCAGATTTAGACATATCCTACGCTGGGATGCATGCGAGGGGAGAGAACAGACCATGGACCTTTAGGAAGTATCCAGAACGTGTTGCACAGCATCCGGGAATGTAATAGGACAGATGGAAATGGGAGTAGGAGAGAGAAAAGCGTCAAATGACAAATGTCCAGCACGGGAGATTTACCAGTTTACCAAAAGATTGACTGGACAGCTTCCCGCGGTTCATGGCGTAGCATGGCATGGCATGGTGGGGGAAGTGACTCCGAAAAAGCAAAAGCCAGAACAACAATGGGAAATCAAAGGGCTGCACGTCTCCAGAATGAGCGGTGGAAAAGCAGCCCAAATGACTATTGCTTCTTTCCATGGCTGCTGGCTGCGTGTTTCCAGCGCCCATCTGTAAGCTGTGTGTTCAGGCCAAAGATCGAGGGATGTGCAGCGAACTGTGCTAATGGTGGACCTTAACTCCGAGCTAAACCTGCAAGACATGTAAACGGGCTGTCAAATAAAATGATACAGTATCGAACTAAACCAACGGACGAGTATAGTTCCTGGGCTAAGAGGAGCGTGGTGGGCCATCCTTCGAAGAGCTGGACGATAAGCAGTGTCTCCACGATTCACGATCTGCCAGAACCATTGCTACCGTTGCTCCTGTCGAGATGGCCATTACTGTGAATAGACAAAGGCCTTCATTCAGTGAGATCTGATGGACATGGGAATCACACTGAGTTCCATGGTAGAATGAGCATGGGGGCTTGCGATAGAACCAAAAGGAAGTTGAATGTCGAGTCTCGCCTCCTGATTCATGAGGCATGGCATGGCGTGGGCGTGGGCATGGGTATGGACATGGGTCTCAGACCGTTGGGATAGATAGAGATGAGGCTAGAATACGGGGGGGGGAGCACGGTATGTCCGACATGGGTAAGGTGGAGTCGGTTCAGCCCGTCGATCGAGTGTTCGTGTCAGTGACAGAGTGACAGTTTGACTATGCGAATGGCCCTACTGTTCACTGATTGGTTGGAATTCCAGGTTAATGTATCCGGTGGGTCTGGACCTGCTGTGCACACTAAACCCAATTGGGCCAAGTGGCTGATAACCCTAACTAGATCCCCCGAGATCACTGTGCATCACGTGTACTGCTCTATCACTCGTAATTCATCATTATATTCTATCATTCTATCCACTGGATACTGGATACTGGACACTATCAACTGGCACCTGCCACTGCTATTCTCATTACCCAGGTTCACTAAGATGTACTCACTACTATCAACAGGCAACCTGCAGTCGTTCGTCTCAGAGTCCTACAGATCAGACACGGACATCCAGCCCTCACTGGACAACCTCAAAGCCTCGTCCGCATCGAGTCTAGTCTCAGCATCCTATCTCTTTGATCCCCTGCCTGGATGCACTGGCTGATGACTCGACAGATGCGGTGAACATCTGCAGCGTGAGACGGACCTATTCATGGATCCAGCCCTTCTCGAATAATCCCAAGAAAAGTGGCTTCACGCAGGAACGCCCGGCCACGTTTTTCTCTCTTCGTCCTCCACTGGACGCCCCCAGGCTGTCACGATGATCATGGACCGTGCCATGTAATGCTGTGCATTTTCTTTGTTACCCGTTCGACAGCTGATTCGACCACTCGGCTTTTGGGCCAAATTCCAGAATTCTAGTTCATCCTGCGCCGTCAGAAAGAAGGCTGGGGCGGCCATGTGGTCGACAAACTTTGAACTGCTGGATGCAAGCCATGTGTCACCGTGTACGCTTGTTGGTCCCAGCAATGCCATCCCTCCCCGGAGCTTATCTCTGCCTCCCCCAGGATACGTGATTCGCGCAACCAGTAGATTTCACTTTTCAGCACTCCCTTCCTTCCAGAAGAATTTTCGAAGATTCCAAATACTCGGACCTCGTGAAGCAATACGAATACTCTCCTGGAGAGACAGCCACAATATCAAACTCTCCCCAACTCTCCACGATCGACTGGAGTCCGGCCCCAGGTTCCAAATCCCGAGCCAACCAGTAAAAACCCATCGGGGAGACTCCACGAGGCGTGTTCAGGCCCCTCTGAACCACAGTTCGCACCTGCCAAACCCTGCGGGGCTTCTCCAAAGAGAATCCAGATTCGCAGCAGGGATAGACCGCCAGGGCCTCCTCCCATGTCCTGTACGCAGGACTAAGTAGACAGGGGTGTGGTCGACATGGGTAGGGCAATGTATAGATCAATAGAAACGTCCCAACTTAGCTAAACTTCAGCCACTACGGTCTGCTGACCAGCAGGGGACATGCCTGGAGTCTCCGCGGTCTCACTATCAAACAGACCCGTTTCTAGAATGCCTCCTGATCGTCCTATTCCGGCGACTGCTTCTAAAGATATGCCTCAGGAGTGTTTCAAGTGCGGTCCTGCGGTTGGTTTATCTTTGATCTTCTTTGCGAATGGGTGGGCCTGCGATGCACTGCGGCTTTGACAGTTCGTGGGAGATCGACAGCGAGAAACGTGGGAATACCCGAAACTATGCAAGAGCCAGCCTTCGTGACTCGAAGCGGCGAGAAGGACGAGTTCCACCTGGTGATCGACGGGCTCCAGTCTCTAGTCGCCTGCCCGTCTCCAGTCAACAATCTCCAATCTCCCCCCGCTCTGGCGCCATGGCACCACTGACAGAGGCGGGCAAAGCGTGGCCGCCTCTCGGCCGTCGCTTCCATGTTGCAACGGCTCGAAAAATGACAGTCCGTCTATGGACTGCTCGAGCGTAGATCACTGGAAAGCGGCTCATCACCTACGATCTACGCCATCCTCCTCATTTTTGGACTGGTGGCTCTGCTAGATCAAGCCCAGAGGCGAGAGTAAAAGCCCAACAACCCCGTCTGCCACGTTCCATCGCGGCCGTGGTGCCATCGGCTTTAGGAGATTTGGACGAGAGATTTCCAAATACCTCAAAATCAGGCTCGTCATTCGACGGATCCCGGGGATCAGATCTGACGAGCCAAGATCCCGATGACTACCGCCTTGGGTGGTGATAGAATGGGGAATGATGAGAAAGAACTAGACAAGGGTAAGGGTAAGGATGGTGAAGGCAAAGAGGACAACGCCCCCGTTGACCGCTCCTCCGAAGAGTTCGCGGACACATCGGCACCCAGCGAGCAGGGCAGCGTGCCGAAGTATACCAGGGTTTGACGAAGGCGTTTTCAACATGACTCGACGATGGCGGCCATGTGCCGTGTTGGCGTGGTAGTGTGCACAATCAACCCCCGCGACTCGCGGACTGTTGGTGCTTACCGAGTACAGATGCAGCTTGATGTGCTTCGCGGAGTCCAGAACATGGCGTATCATCCATGTCTGGTCCCGATTGCAATTGTCCCTGCAGACACGAGAACGGAATTCTTGTAGCGTGGCTCTGGGTGCAGATAAGAGAAGGGAAAATGGTTAAAGAGAGTATGACTTTTGATTCAGGCGAGGGTGGCTGAGATATCAGTCGGCAGATTCCATTGAGTGCTGTGATCTGGGTCTTGCTCCGCATCTCCACGGGTTTTCATCGGGAAAATCCGTTCTCGTTTATGACATCAAACGGTCTACTGAGGCGAAGCCTGTTGGACTGCCGAGCCGCCGATCTCTATATCAACCCACCTCGGGTCAATAAATCACATCTGTTGACATAATAATTTTTATGATCGAACTTTTCTCATCTACGCTGCAGGTTGAGATCTTCCAGCACTGAGATCTCGTGACCAACACCAAGCAGGGTTGGCCATTGGCTACAGAGACGACGGCCACTGCCAGATGGCACAGCAGCTGCATACAAAAGCGATTAGCGCGTGTCTTCCTCGCCCAGAGTCGGCTCTGATTGACTGGGACTGGCCTCCTGTCTCGCTCCACTTCGCCCACTCTAGGCTGGCGCACCGTTGTGTGCTGGGTCTGCCCAATCGTGGACTATGTTCTCGCCGCGGAGGGTCATATCGCCCCAACGCTCGTCGATCATGATACTCAGATCGCAGCTGATAGACCTGGGGGGCGAGAATGGGTGTTGGTGGTGGTGATAGTTGCAGTGCTGGTGGCAGCCACCGCCAGGGCGCGACCATGCCGTTGCCCGGTTTCCCACGATTGCCCGTTCCCAAATTCAGGCTGCTGCAGTTGGCTCCCACGTGGTGAGCTCTCTACAAGGTTTACGGAAGCCAGTGCTGCAATGGTAATCGGGTCTCAATCTGGATGCTCTAGCAGGCCGTATACTTCGGCGTCACATCATGACTGCCCAGAACGGTGCATGTCTGTGAAGAGGAGAGTTCTGTCCCGTGTGTATGTGTAGTTCTGAACCACTGGGCCTGGGGGTAGAAGACAGGACCAGGACCGTCTTCACTCTAGAGACGGAGCGGACAGGGATGTACGGCCGAGATGGGGAAGGCGAGAGGAAGAAGAGGAAGGAAGAGGGGCTAAAGTGTTTGCCCTAGCGGCAAGTCGCACCGCTACCTCCTCCTAGACATCCTCTATCCAGACCCATCAACATGGCCCTCAAAAAATCCCACCTCCACACAACTAGCAATCCACTCCCCAACCTCCGACGCGCTAACACCGGGCCTCCTCGCCAAAATGATTCGTGAAGAAGTGGGCGAGATGTACGGTGACTGGTGCATGGGCAACTTCAGAGTATCAATGGCTCGAAATGCGACTTGCGCCTCGGCAGCATCTAGGGTGACCGGTTGCGCAGCTGATCTATGTCACTGGCGTCGTTCTCCAGCGCATGCTGCATGGTTTCCGGCTTTCCCTGCACAAACTCCACATCGTTGGGAATGGTCGAGCCCTGCTTCTCAATGGTGGGAAGCATGTCTGCCACCTCGTGACACACCTTCATTTGGTTGAGGATGTATGTATCGATGTCCTCGATGGTCTTCCGAATCTCATCGGCACAGCTCTCGAACTTGATTGTCGGGAGCAGGTTGCTGACATCGAATACAATTCGGTCACTTGGTCACCGCCGGACTCACCGAGAGCTCCAAAGTCCATGGCAGCCAGTCACCATTGTCGCATGGAAAATAAGCTTGGAGCTCCGAACCATCTACAATTCAGGACGGTGTGTTCCCCGGGTCAACCAGAGAGACCTGATCGGAGTATCTACTAACGAGGTAAATAGATTGGGACGGATGTGACGAGTTCACTCTGGTCTCTGTCACATCTGACATCGTGGGATCGCCCGACTGATACGGCACCGCTGATCCACCGCGAAACTGAGATATTGGGTCGAGACAAATATTCGACTGCTATTCAACACTTCTGTGGCCGGCTCCTCGTGCGATCCATGATGAGATAGAGCTAAGGCGTCAGGGTCCGGCTCAACCGGATTCCCCTGGCCTGATCTACCCAGTGATACTCGTGGGGGTATACAGTTGCGAGATATAGACCATGGCAGAGACGATCATAACAATACGATTAAGATGGAGAAGGGGCTCTGCATGGGTATCTGGTCAACAGGGAGTACTATCCTCGAGATATCTGCAGCAATACTTCACCATAGGGAATAAAGAAGGAGAATGCAATTGTCCGGACAGTGGACATTCAAGCTATCACATCACAATATCACAAGTCAATTCTAGATTCATTCTAGCATTTAGTCTGATTCCCGATCTTCGTAGCGTATTTTGTTCACGATGGCATCCCCGTTGACAAATACTTTACCGCCCATCGATTGGTCCCCCATTCTTCCTCTTCCTCCCTTCCTTTCCCATCTCATTCCACCTCAACAACTTAACCACCCGCCAAATACGAGCTGACTCTATCCCTCCCTCCCTACAACTCTACACAAATCCAACCCAGCAATATACCCAATCCCACCAAGACCATGGCATCATCACACCAAGACTCCTACCCAAACCGTCCTCGATCTCGTGGAAATACACCACGACCCACGGATCACGGGCCGCCCTGAACCCCCCACGCCCACGAGTGGACGGGCCAGCTCCGGCAGATCCACCACAGAAATGAGGTGCAGCAGTGGAGTCGTGACAGGAGAAGCACCGCAGAGCTCGGACTTGATCGCCACTGTTTAACGGTCAAACTCTATGATAGAGTTGGGGGACACTGGACGGGATAACAGATGACTGATGCACTGTATGCCTATTTGAGAAGGGATCTGAGTCCTGGTCATGACATGTGCACTGGTCTACTCCGTACAGTATACTGACAGGGAGAGCTGGAGGGAGGTCATGGATGGGCCAACAGTTAACAGAGGTGATAGCCGCCAGTCGATCCCCGCCAATTGGGCATCCTATATTGGGCTAGAATCCACCTCGGTGTTTTGGATCGATTCTCCGGCCGATGAGAATTAACAAGAGTGGAGATGACGCAGAGCAGGCCTACGACTCTACGTGGACTCCTAATGACTCTACCGTCTATCCCCCAGGTTAAAGTACCATCAATCTCGCAGGATCAAATGAATTCAATAATCTAAACATGCAATAGACCTGTCACCTCCCTATATCAAACACGCAGAAAAGGGGCCCCTGTCATCGCAGCTCGGACCAACTGCATCGTAGATCCGTCCGCGCGCTTCAATCTCCACAGCCCAATCCAATGCCGTCGCTTATGATATCGTGCTCCATACTCTCCGTATACAATGTACTAGTCCGGAGGGTCCAAATACCTCACTAGGGAAACTAGCGTACGACGACGCGATCTACTACTAGTATCGACCACATTATGATTCCAGGGTTTGATTTCGCCGTTATCTTTACTAGTGTCGATTTGGGCCGTTAGTACCTAGGTAGTCACTAAGTTGGAGTAGTTATTTTGCCCAGGGTCTACGTACTAAGTACTTCTGAGTTAAGTTTGATGATTTGTCAAGGAGTTGCTGTTAGTGGCATGGGGCCTGTGCTTTTATGCGCTGCAGTGCGGTTAGAGCTCCCGGGTTGGTTTGGGAATTGGACTGTTTATGCGTGGGATTAGTCTTGACGATTTTATGCAGGGAGCAGACAATTCTTTTTGTGTTTGTGCTTATTTGTAGAGGGAGACGCCAGCATTGCTTCTACGGCAGGTAGTATATCACCAATTCGAGAACAATGAATAGACTTGGAGAAGATATCCATTATTAAACATAGCAAGGGTCTACAGTCTGTGTAGCTGTAGAAAGGCTTCTGGTTATGCAGACGATGTATGGCACACCCTCTTAGTTCTGTCTTTCCTTTATAGCACTCCAAGAGAGCAACCGGTTGCCAACGAAGCATAGACAAAGTATTTCATAGACAAGTAATTTGACCGACGAATCTATTCTTTAGATAGATAATAACGACACTCCAAATGAACTTTTATTAGAGTACAATCCCAGCCTGTCCGCCGAGGAGATGAAACCACCCTGGCCATCTGAAAACGCCCAAACCCGACCGTCAGAATGCTGTTGCGATCAACAAAAAAGAAAGAGATCACAGAAACGCCATTCATACCCTGATTTACCAGCAAAAACATCCCCTTTTCAAGAGTTTGGGCTAGAAAGGGAAATGATCCCATGTCTGGCCACGCCGACAGTGAGCCGGTTTGATATCCCGGCATCAACCAGATACCGACACCTTCAAGTAAAGAAGGTGTTTGAAGTAGGAAAAAAGATCAAGAAATGATCACCATCACCTCGGACCACGTCCCCGATCGACCACATTTTCAGGAGTACCCGGGCGATCTGGGGATAATAACTCCGGACGACCATCATTTGTCCTCATCGCAAGGACCCGTCGCACCCTATCTCAGCCCCCAAAGCCAAATCGAACGACATGTCAAGAGTACAGGCTCCGCAATGTTGCAGGATTCTCTCCAATGCTGCATTTGGCCTGCATTTTTCTCAATGGGTCCATCTCCTGATGGGATATCGAGCGGTTCTGGCTGAGATTTCCTCGATTGCGCGCCCAAAAACGTTTCATTCAGGTGCAGATTCACTGATTCATTGGCGAGGCACGTTGTGTTGCGGTGATGGGACTGGATCCTGTTGTTGAGAGGTCGCTGCCGGTCCTAGAGTGGGGATGCGGTGCATAGAAGGCGACGACATCAACGCGGGTTGGCCATTGGTCGGGTAGGCGTGACTCTGTTGCAAGATCGAAGCGTTCTCTCTCTGCCGGCGCTCTTCTTGCTCTGGGGTCATGCACTTCACCGGAGGGGGGATGGGTGCATCGGGTGAACTGCGGCCCATCAGCTTGGGGCTGGGCTCCAACTTGCGAATGGGAGGAAGCACGGGGGCTCCCGCCATGCCACCTGAAGTCATAGGACGAGGAGATTGCTTTGTTGGGCTGATCCCAGACATTCCCATGCCGTGTGAGCTGTGAGGGGGAGAAGAATGGTTGCCATTCGGAGTCCCGGCGTTTGAAAATGATGGGTACTGGCTGGACATGGAGGGTGTGCCACCATGTCCAGAATGTGGACGCGGTGTTGCGTAGCTTTCAAACGAAGACCAAGGAGACACGGCTGATCCATTGTGCGCAGCAGGGCGCTGGAACCCCGCAAGAGGGCCAACGTCATGGTTCCCTTGAGTGGGCGACATGGATGGATGATGTTGAGTCGGGCCATACCCAGAGTGAGATGATGAAGGACGGCCAGAAGGGAAAGACCCAAGAGGGGGGAGCTGAGGTCCTGGCTGCATTGGAGGTAGAGCATGCTGACTGGGGCTAGGTCCCAGTCGGGGCTGGTTCATAGGCTGCAACGGCCCTGGAGCACCCATGACACCCATACCTTTTGACGGAGAGAAAGGTACCCGAGGGGGGCTTGACGATGGGAGGGGAGACTGTGTTGTAGGATTGGGACGCCGTTCAGGTGATGGAGGTACGTAGAATTGGCCCTGGGCCGTGACCGGTGGGAGGGTAGGTTGGACGGGTTGGACGTGCTGAGAGGGCTGAGCGAGCTGTGGACGATGCTCACTTGAGCCATTTTGGACACCAGCCAGAGCCATATGGGACTTCTTCAGAGGAGATGGCGGAGCGACATCGTCCTCTTCCACCTTCCGCTTCTTGCCAGCGGGAGGAACAGATGAAGGAGATGCAGAGGCATTCACCCGGAACTTCAAGGGAGGAATCTTGGGCATATTGGCCTCTTCCTCCTTCCTCTTGCAGTCACGGCAGACAAAGTGGAAGTCATCCTTCTCAGCCTCTTCTTGTGAGATACCAAGACATTTGCTATGCTGCCAGACATTGCACTTTTCGCAAGCAACACTGTGACTTCCATCGTCCAGGTTCTGGCCATACACTCCGCATCCAGAACAGTCGAAAATCCACTCGTCTTCCTGCGTCAGCTCTGCAAGGTTTTTCTGCGACTTCTCCAATTCGGCCTTGAGATGCCGAGCAGAGACCCGGCTTTCACCACGTTCGAGTCTTTCCTGCTCGGCCGCAATGCGTTCAAGCTCGGCTTCATGCAAGATGCGCTTGTGCTCGCGATCCTTAATGCGCTGCTCGCGAGTCATCATGCGCGACTGTCGGTCATTCTCCAACTGCTGCTGTCTGGCCTGCTCCTTGCGAGCCTCGGCCAAGTCGGCCTCCTTCTTTCGGGCCGCCTCGGCCGCCTCTCGCTCGGCCTTCTCTCTTTCTTCCTTGGCTGCGATTCGGCTTGAGCGCTTGGCACCAGCAAGCAGCTGCATATTCAAGAGTTCCTTCTCACGCTTCTGCCTCTTGCGCTGCTGTGCCTCCTCGGCCTTCTCCAGCAGAGGCAAGACATGATCCTCAATCTGCTTGCGCAGGTATTTCTCGTCTGCGTCTTTGCTCTTGCGGATGGTTTCCAAAAACTCCTGGTAGTCAGCCAGTGTCACGCACAAGCACTCCCACTTCCAGTCGGGCGAAGCCTCGTCTCCATTGGCCTTGTTCTCATCGTCGGATGCCTCTTCGGCGGCGGCAGAGACTCGCTTCGATGTCCGGGATCCACGAGATGCGCGGCTCTTCGGCTTCTTCTTGGGACGCTGGGGTGGGGGGATGGGAGGTTCGGTGCGGCGGTAGAGACGGTTGTCGTCAAGCAGGTAGTAAGAACGACCTTCGCGGTCATAGCCGAATTCTTCGATACGCTGGTAGAGTCAGTAACGGGCTCTGATTTGCAGCATAGTCGAGACAACCAACTCACCCACTGTGTCTGTTCCCATTCCTTAGTCTCCGGCATCTTGTCTCGAATGCGGTCGGGATTCCAGAATGTCCACACAGTCAATTGGTGAAGGACACGTAGTTTGGTGAAAACATCGAAATCGAGAAATCTGAGCGGTTGCTCATCGTATCCGAACGGATTCGTGATGTGAGGGGCTTTCGCATTGTACTGGCGCTTGGTGTATTCATCGAAGTTCTCGGTCCTGCATTGCGATGTGAGTCCACGAACCATCTCATCAGGAGGAGCACCGCTCGGCATACGTAAGACCACGATGTGATGAGATCCACTTCAGAAGACACAATCCAATCTCCAGCAACTTGTGTGAGGGCTCAGGCTTCAGGCATTCGTCTTCGAGGTCCTGTGTTTCGAGATCACGATTGTCAGCCCAGAACCAGCAAGAACAGAGCAGAACATGGTAAATCCATCAAAACCATGGTGCACTATCATGCGCGGCCTTTGGGAGGCCACAGCAAGCAACCAGCAGACATACCTCGATCTCGAACTCCTCATCGATCTTCATAACTTTCCCAAAAATGTGAATGTACTGCATGAGACTGGCAAATTCCCAGCTGTTTCGAATGCGCTGAAGCAGGCCAGGTTCTTCCGGCTGCTGCTCGGGGGCAGCGACCGCATCGGAGCGGCTGCGTTTTCGCGATACCATCGCGGCGGCGGGATGATGCCGTTAAGACCGGGGCTTTGTCAATCCAGGTCCAGCGGCAAGAGGGGCAATTCGTTGAAGGGCTCACTGTCACTATGTGACCTTGAGAGAGAGTAATAATAAATGGAGAGTGTTTTCGGGAGGAAGCACTGAGAGCAGTCTTCGTTGGAATTTCTTGTGTTCGAGAGGCGACGGAGATGAGCTCACGAGAAAGGCGCGTCAAGACAGGCGGGTCACGTGCAGACCGCGTTTGCGATTAATGGCTTTCCCTTTTAAGGACTGCTGAATGGGAGTGAATGGGGTGTATCATGGTGAATATTCAATGCAAAATACTCTAGTCAGTAGTGAATGACCAAGGGCTATCCTGCTTATGAGTTGTGCAGCTAAATCCAAATAGTTCATGCCCATATTCACCACAGTAAAAGTCAATCACGTCAGGTACATTCTTTTGCAGGCATATACACGAGAAGTCAAAAGAAAAAATCAAGAATCAGAATCGACGACTGGACCGTGGTATCTCTGGCTCAAAAGGTCTATCTCATAGAGCAATAAAGGGTCGTCAACGACGAGGATAGAAAATGCAAACACTGCGCCCACCAGAAACCCACACCATCGACTGCAAGCGCCACGAACAGAGACACCAAGGGGGGCAGAGCTGAAAGTCTCCGAAGCAAGATGCAAGTAGGCAAAAAGACCAAAGCACATAGGAATACATGAGTCCCCTCCCATCGACACAGAAATTCATCGAAGCCCAGATACTGTCCCAGATATCGCAAACAGAGAAAAAAACAGAGAACAACAAAGAGAAAACAGATGATGGATCCGAGACCGTCGAGGATATCGATGAAGAACGGCGGGATTCGTGCTAGCTCATCAAATGCTTCCCAGAAACTTTTGCGCCTTGTGACCGATAATCGCCAGAAACCTGTCCCATGCATATCGTGAGGTGATGAAAGAGAAACCTGCGATGAATCAAGATGCGTTTTCGTATGTTACATGGCCGCCGGGGCTCCGTCGGAGACATTGTCCGAGAGGTTGATCAGGAGTTGAGCCAGGCAGCGTTTTGTGGCGGCGTCGTCGCGAAGGACGGAGGAGAAGGTAGCGTCTCGAAGCGGTTCGGGCAAGCATTGCCGGAGTGCCTCTCGGGCTCGGCTGTTGTCGCTCAGACTGTGCATAGTGTTAGATACGCTCGGAAGTTGATCATGGAGAAAGCAAGGCTCACCGAAGGAAACAGCGTACGACGTGCTTGAGCAGGCGGACTGTCTGTTGCTCAACCAGCTGAGTGACCATATTGCTCAAGACGGTGCCAACCGCGTAGAATCGTTCGTATGTTGCGCAAATGTAGGCCAAACCAATGTCATCGAGAAGGATCTTCTGAACGATGAAAATCGCCACTGTCTTGCTCAGCTCGGAGCCAGTTTCCATGATGCGAAGACAGAGGGGAATGATCTCGGTGGTGAGGAGGAAGTTGATGACATCGGACGAGTCATTCTTCACCAAGGCTCCAATGACGCCCAGCGACGTGAGACGCAGGTATTCGAACGGACGGGATTTTGAGGTGGTGTTGAGGAAGGGGTAGAGGAAGAGAGGGATGTGAGCTGTGGGAAACAAAATATTAGTCTCGCAATTATAGAGGTATGCCGCAGTGAATAACACTCACCATTCAGAAACAAAGTGCGAGTCTCGTTGTGGGATGCGACGCACTGCAAGAGCGCCAGCGCATTGCAGACTCGGTTTGACGCGGCAGCAGTCAACTGGGAGGGGTTCAGAAGAGGATAGACGGAGATGATCTCCTGGAGAAGGGCAGTCATGACACCTGCAAGTTGCCGATGAGTTTAACTAGTCTCGGTCGGAAGAGCCACCCCCACGCTTGCGACAGGGAACATACCGAAAGAATGCCAGATGACAAGCGCCAGCTCGGGCACCTGTTCGCGCTTCTTGCTCAGCTCCATGAGCGCAGCTTCTCGACGGGCTGGATCCAGGAGTTCCGCCACCCAGATGAAGACCTTGCGATTCTCCTCGCTGATTCCACCATCCATCACGGAGACCGCATTCGCGAGACCCTCGCCGCCCATCCCGCCGACGGCTCCGGCACCCTGCGCAGGGTTCGCGGCGCCATTGCCGCTCATGGTAAGGCGGCCATAGTGTTGTTGCTGTGCAGCGGCCGCGGCGGCCTGGACTTGAGCGTGCTGTTGGGCGACCAGGGAGGCGTGTTGCTGCTGGTGCTGAGGGTGCGGCTGGCCTTGGTGGTGCTGTTGCTGTTGTTGTTGCTGCTGCTGCTGGTGCAGCCACGAGGGATCAGCCTGGGGGTACTGATGTTGGTGGGAGAAGACGTGTTGGCTCTGCGCTTGGAGCATGGCGAGGGAGCGATGAGTTGTTTCGGGACCTCGTAATACTCCGAAGGATCGGACTTCCTGGCGGGGAGACAGTCGAGTAAGGATTTTTGAATAGAAAATGAATCGAAGCAAAGGTCAGAAAACTCGGCTCGGGACCACAGTCATGGATGAGATTGGTGATTGGAGACCCGGTAGGTGGTTAGTGAAGAGAGGGAGAGAAGAGAGAGAAGTTCGGGTCGGAAGGCGGGGAGAAAAGGTCGGGGGCTCGACTCAGCCTTTTGTGCGTGCCCGTGTCACACTCCGCTTCTTCCTCCAATATTCCAACACTCGAGATTTCTATTAGTGACTTGACTGAAGGGTTTAGTTATCTTTCTGGACTCGACTCAATTGCTGCTGCTCTTTGCATCTCCCATGCAGATTGCTGGGGCTCCATCCTTGCGAACGCAGCACATTGTACCTGCACGCCTGGCCCCAATCACGGCTCTCTGCTTCGTGCAACCTGGCAATGCACTGCGCTAATAGTTCGAACTGTCTAAGAGTTAGACAAAGGCATCTCAAGTCTAGTTCATGAAGTTCCATTGCTCATATTCTCAAGCATCTGTTCACATCTCTCATATTTACATCGCAAGGTCGAGATATGCTCATTTCGAACCCAGAAAAATCCAAAACATATCGACATCAAAAGTCAAGCCATATAATCGGGTCCAGTTAACATCAAAAATCATCAGGAAGGTCATAATGGTACATCAATCATATCAATAGGCGCCGTGCAATGCATGTGTCGACCGATTTTGGAAAGGTAGCCATGATGGAGCTATCTTGTGCAGCAGACAAAGCTGGACAATCATCAGCGTCTGGATCGAGTCCGCGATCTTCTCGATCGTCGTGTGTCTCGAGTTCGTCTGTCGGAGCTTTCGGTGCCTATGAGGAAGTTAGCACTGCCTTCGAAAATCACTGTTGCTGGGGGTTGATCTTGAACTTACTTCGCGTGTAGTCCGAATAGTAGTACGAACTCGGATACGTGTAGCTCGTGCTGCCATCATCCTCATGCTCTCGGTCTTTGCGTCTCTTCAGTCCCAAGCAGAGCGCAAGGGCTCCCAGGATGATTGCGACTGTGCCCCAGCCACTCCACTTGGACTTCTTCTCACTGACTTCGCTGGCTGTTCCAGCGGGCTTCGTTCCGAACCAAGTTCGACCACCCGAGGGCCGAGGGCGACTGCCGTGCGAATGGTGCGAGTAGCGTTCTTCGACATAGGTGGTATCACGTCTGCGGCGCTTCCGCAGACCTAGAGCCGCTAGAAGGGCATCCAAAGCGCCCTTGAAGCACAAGCAGCCACAAAGGAGCAGGAGGAAGATGACACCGGCAATGGTACCAATCACAATGCCAGCGATGGCTCCGCCACTCAGTCCTCCGCTTGAAGCCGCTTTGGCTCCGATCAGTTGAGCACCATCTGTCCCAACGGGAGCAATGAATCCTTCAGTGGTGGTGGGTGCTGCGGTCTGCGTCACGGTCATCATGCCACTGCTCGTTCCCCGTACACCAGGTGTCGCTTCACCAGTCACCGCGGCGGAGGAACTCTCGCCCACACATTCGCCATCTTGACATTCTTGCGACGCATCACAGCAGACGTTGCCGCACTTGACCTCGCCGAGGTCCACTCGGCAGGTTCCCGGAGCAGCCGTTGCAGTTGCGATGTGGCTGCTCCAGACGGAAGTGATGGTAGACTTGTCGGTCTCGGTGACGACGTAGGTAGTTGTGAAGTATTGCCAGTCACCGCCACTAGGGGCATCTAGACAAACCGCTTCGTTGGCACTGTTGGTGGAGCAAGCCTGGTTGGCGCTGCAGCAGAGCCAGTGGTTGTAGCCGCACGGATTCGCGCATCGCTTCTCGAGGGCATTCTGCTCTATTTCGAGGGTGTTCTCGTCCGGCGTTGTGGGGGAGGCGACTGCGACAGGGAGGAGGTGGAGTAGGGCCAGTGTTGACAGCACTGGAATGGCTGAGAGGGGTCGCATTGCGAATGAGGAGCGGTGGAACGCTCGCGATGTACTGATTGACGTTCAGCTGGAATGTTCAAGATCTCTGTGTCCCGGCCGTCTCAGGTTGTCGTAGGGGATCGTTGTGATCGGAATGCTCGTCCTCCGATCCTGGCCAAGGTGGATTGGATCTATACACTGAGAAAGCAATCCACGATAGCAGATCGCCGCTCCGGAAGGACAGAGCAAGCAAAGCTGGAATGACAGAGATACCAGAAGGGACAATAGAATGTACAAGAGAAGAGAACAGGGGAAGAATGAAAGAGAGGAAGAGAAACCAAGGTGTTGATTGTTGTGGTGAGGGTTTCCCAGCCTCCGGTTGTATACCCAACCACCCGATTTCCTGCCAATCGATTCTCACAACAAAACCTGCCCACGCATCATTTTTATTTTTACGAAGGCTGGGTTTCATCTTGAAGAGCTTTCTTCTCGATGTCATACTAGACTCTAACAGGCCCATGGCTGCATATGCCATATGCGCTTCTGCGTGCTGTCAGATCCCCGCCTCGTGGCGATCAACATGCGGTCGGATCGCAGATCAGCTGTCACTCTGATTCAGGTAAACATGAAGAATCCATGGATGGTGATTGTCACTAGTATACACACTGCTATAGAGCAGAAATTAGAGATATATAGACTGGTCTTGTCTCATGTCAATTATGATGATCAGGGAATATTCGTAGAGAGACTTCCCAAGGCTCGGTTGTCAGCCGTGTTTACAATCAATTCAAGCACCCAACTCCATGAGCCATCAGATAAATTGCAGAAGCATATACAGGAAGCGTTATCAAAGATACATCCAAATCATATCACATCAAATAAACACACCAGCAACCCCAACAACCAGCCCAAGAACCAAATCATGCAGACTCGTCGTCTGCCTGGGCACGGCCGCATTCCCACTAGCATCTTGCGCAGAGCCAGTCGGCATCGTTGCGCAATAATTGAGTCCCAAGCCATGACAAGCCTTTGCGCTTAGACTGGAGCATATAGACGTGGCCTGCGATGCAGCGGTGACAGCTTCCACCGTCACTCCAGCCCCGCCTGCTCCCCCCACAGTCACTCCGTAGCGGCCCATGAGCGCCTGTGTGCATTGTGTATACTCTGACTGACAGAGTGAGTAGTATGAAGAGCAGGTCTCGGGATTGGCGAACGAGGTCGGCACGAGAACGAACGGGTATGCGCCGGCAACTGTTGAGCCGGTGATTGCAGGCGCTGAGTCTGGAGCCGTTGTAGTCGCGGTCGCACCCTGTGGAAACATGAAGCTGCTCCCGGTATCAGCAGCGCCTGTGGCTGTCCCGGTCAGACTACCAGTGCAGCTTGCACCGGTCGGACAGCAGGCGATGTTGTTGGCTGCATCGACGGAGCAGTTGGTTCCCTCCCTGCAACAGGCGCCTGCATTCCCCAACTTTGTGCATGGGTTGTAGCCGCTTGGGCAGTTGTTGTCTGACCGTCGAAGGAGTTGGAGAATTTCAAAGGCTCGCTTGTTGGACTCGACACTCTCTGGCGCGGAGAAGGGTGTTGTCTCTATCGATAGTACGCTTGAGGGGAGAAAAACGGCCCAGATCCCCATCCACCATGAAGCCCGCATTCTTGAGGGGTGGACGCAGTGGTAGCCCAAGTGGAACGAGGTTGGTGGTTCCTTTCCAAAAGCTTCACGTATGTTTGAATTGTCTCAGAGTCCTCCAAGTCTCATTGTTCACAGCGATCGGAGGCGGTTATCGAGGGTTCGGCGGATGTCAACAAACTACTCAATGTAGTAATATTAGCATTAAGCAGAGGGGCGCAACAAGAGGACAGATAGAGACATTGTCCAATTTTGAGGGCAAAATACTTACCACGCTCGATTCCCAGGGTCTTCAAGGAAATTTGAAGAGGACCGAGTGTGAGATGCGGGATGGAGATGATGTAGTTAGTCTGGCCATCTCCACCGGGATCCCTGCCACAGCAACCAGTCCGCACGGTGCCCAACCACCTCACCCAGTCCATTGTCTTGTCGATTAGGCTGTCAGGTCCAATCTTTCCTCAATGACCGGCAAACAGTCGACAATCAGATTGTTCCCTAAATCATCCCCGGTGTCTAAGGGTCTAACTCTGCGTGGTTACTCTCTCAGGATTCCGGTAACAACCTCGCTATTGCAAATCGTCGGTCACCATGTAACCGACTTGTGACCAGCTCAACAAGCCCATTGCCCTATAACAGTCTCACCTGGCAAGCAAATATCCCTGTCCTCGATCTCAGATCTCGCCAGGTGGAACATCGGCGGGCCCGGTCACAGGTGGCACAGAACATCGTCGAACGTCGTCATTGCTTGCAAGAAGGTCGCGTTCGAGGGAATCATTGGCCATTCACATCCAGAGCTTGTTGAGGTCTTGATTTGGCCTCGATGATTTCAAGACTCGTGGCATATGGGTTGAGTCAATGCTTCTCTTCCTAACCCTGATCAATCCACGAAGGCCCTCTTTGCCATGGCTGACCATTCGGTTCCATTGAATGGACTCGTCAGCTGGAAGATGTTCTTGATGAGTGGAGGATGAAGCTATTTGCCACGGCGTAGAAAGATCCATCCTGAGCCTCGAAAGTCTTTGAACCAGTCTTAAGAACGATAGTAGACCGATCACTCGTCACAATGTCTGGGTCGGATTCCTGGACTCCCTTGAATGAGTCGATCGGATGAAGATTCTCTAGGTATAGTGTTCTTCTGATCGTAAATCGCGTGCATGGTGTTGGTCAAGTTGAGGTTGTTTATGAGACTCTACCACGAATCTACTCCGTTCTCTAGCAGCCGACCAATTTCTCAACATCGACCCAAGCTCAACCCGTCTCGCAATTTCAATCTTCTACACGATTATCATTCCAAAATTACCTACTAATGCTGGCTTTGTTCTGTTGATACATTGTGCTGATCCGCTCCACCTGACTAAAGACCGATCTTGGCGCGCGGGCCATGGATCGCCGGCAAGAGCGCGTCCTCCAGGCGCTTCCTGACCCAGATCGCGTGGCCACCATGTACGGTGAACTGGGCAACAAATTGGTACGTTTGGATGTCATTTGCACCTCTTTACCACTTAAGAGTGCCATTTCTCACCTTCTCCTGACCAGGTCCAACATGGAAAACGTACCCAATCCCTCGCCCATCTCCCACCTTACCAGACCGAGATCGTTCGCGCCGTGACTCGAGAGGTCCGCGATCTGGACCGAGATGTGACCCGTCTTCTGGCACCCTTTGAGGGTGCCTTCAATCCCTCTGCCGACCCAGCAGTTGCGTGTGCCCTCCTCGTCGACCACCTGTGCATGCGTCGGAACAAACGTTGCCTACTCGCCTACCACCGGGTACGGACGGAAAAGCTAGAGGAACTATGCTGGACCGGGGTGGATGTCCTGGAGCAGCAGCAGCCGAGCGAGGCCTCTGAAGATAGAGGGCCAATGCAAGGCACGGGCGGACACAGTTCGCTCAGTCCCGAGGAAGAGGAGTACTTCCGGCAATACGGTGACATGCTGGCTGCGTATAAGGGCCAGTGGACGGATATCGATCTGACAGGGTCATTGGAGCCACCGAAGGATCTGTTTATTGATGTGCGCGTGCTGAAGGACGCGGGGGAGATTCAGACGGAATATGGGTAGGTGGCTCTGCCGATGTTGGACTGGGCCACTTGGGTGAAGCTAATATACTGGGATAGGGTGATCAATTTGACCAAGAACAGTCAGCTTTATGTTCGACAGGGTGATGTCGAGCGATTGATCGCACAGGGATTCCTTGAACGATTGAGTTGATTGCGGGTTGTGGAGTCAGGCCATGTCCGTCTGACCAGGAGTTCAATTGTTCTTTTGAGATACCCCGCCATGATGCATAGCTATGAACTTGGAATAATGAGATGATGCATTGTCTTTTGTGAGTTGATGTAGTATCCTCGCCGATTTCGCTGTCGAACTACTGGGGAACCATGGAGTAGAAGCGCACGAGTCAGTCCAAAGCACTAGCGGGAGAGAAAAGGACGTCTTTTGTCACGGCATGATTATTATTGCGTAAGAAATGAAGCAATACGCTAAGGATTTCTCGCATACGCCTCGCTAGGTGCATCTTAGAAGCATGTCGAGGGACAGAAATTGACTAGCGTGGAGTGAAGCTGCATATCGAAGACTAAAAGGCCGTGTATTGTCCATTAGGGCCTGTATATGTTTCACTGCTCTTCTTTAGTTGCACTATTTACATCTCGTCGGTTACTAAAAGACTGCTATCAGGATCCGCCGCATGCGGTTTAGTCCCGATAGCCCGATAAGGCCGTGGGTTTGACTCGCCGATGATTCAATTCTCGTGCTAATTAGACCTCTTCCCCTGATAAGACTGATTGGTATCGTCTTTATATCCATCGACCCCCCTCGTTGCTTTTTTGCGTGGTGGCCGCCCTGATGCTTATCCTTCGCCCCGTTGCGTCATTCGCCGTTTGTCTCCAACGCCGCTGCATGAGTGGCCGGTAATCCTCCGAATCTCTTCGGGCCTCACCACTTCCTCACGGCCGTTGCGCGACTCGGCTCATGGGTGTACTACAGCCTCGAGGCCGTCGCGATTCTCGCGCTTCGGCCTTGTCCCGCCGCGATTGGGGTTTCGATCGGGAACCAGGCCTCTCGATGCCGGAGGAGTCGTTGGTCGAACACGCTACTCTGGGCAGCTCGCCTGCTGCGGGCCTGGAGGCTTCGAGCTACAATGGGACCAGCTTGCGGACCCCCAGTCGCTCATTCTACCATCGCTCCTTTAATGCTCCTGCAGGTGGGTACTATTGTACACTGACTATAGTTTGTGCCACAATGTGGGGAGAGTGAATTTACTGACCACTCGGCTTCCTCCAGACCCAGCACAATATGCAAGCGATGGTCTCCGGGAACAGACCGCCGAGCTTGCGACATATGGCCTGTCGTTGAACAAAACACCCTCGCGGGGTAGAACAAGTCTTCCGCCCAGTTTAGATATCTTTCAAGAACAGCACCCTTCCGCCGTCCCGCATGATGATACCGCCAGCTCCCATCCAACGGCGGCGGAGGATCCGCTAGCTTCAGGTTCTATTCCGGTCGATCCGACTTTCGCCTCCTCGGCCCTGACTGAGATGATCCGTCAGCCTTCTCCAGAACCGGCTGAGGATTGGCCCAAGCCTGCTGTCGCGGACGAGATCCCGGCTGCGCATCTGCCGACAATACCGGACGAACCAGAGCCGCGCGATACGGAACGGACCTTGTTATTGTCAAAGACACGATCCAAGTCTCCGCATCGCTATGGAGCAGTTGAAGATATTGAGAGCCAAGGTGGGGCACTCACTCGGTCTTCCAATGTCTTGACTCAAGGCATTTCCAATCTGGCCAAGGGCTCTCGAATAGTTCTCAATCCCAAGGCCTGGGATAAGCGCGCTATCTGGCAAGAAGGTGTCGTTTATCCTGTCAGTCTGATTCCGGCGGTCCTACTGGGACTTCTTCTCAACATTCTCGATGCACTATCTTATGGAATGATCCTGTTCCCCTTGGGAGAACCTTTATTTGCCCACCTTGGTGCTGATGGCATATCGATGTTCTATGTCAGCACCATCATCTCCCAGGTGGTCTTCTCATGCGGAGGCTCGATATTCAAGGGAGGAATTGGGAGCGAGATGATTGAGATCGTTCCATTCTTCCACCAGATGGCATTCACGATCATGAACAGAGTGGGCAAGGACAACCCACAGTCCGTCCTCGCAACCACGATTCTCGCCTTCTCCGTCAGCTCTGTCTTGACAGGTCTGGTCTTTTTCCTGATGGGTGTCTGCGGACTAGGCTCGCTCATCGGATTCTTCCCTCGTCACATTCTCATCGGCTGCATCGGTGGTGTTGGATACTTTCTCCTCCAAACTGGAGTAGAAGTCTCTGCTCGGCTGTCTGGCTCTCTCGAATATAATGTTGATACACTCCAGAAACTCTTCCATGTCGACACTTTGCCTCTTTGGATGATACCCCTGTTTCTTGCAATTGGCCTTCTTGTTTTGAAGCGCTTTGTCCGATCAAATTTCCTCGTTGGTGCTTACTTCATTGGGGTGGCTGCCATATTTTACATTGTTATCCTGAGCGCCAGAATCTCTATGGATACTCTCCACCAGAAGGGATGGGTCTTTGATGCGCCGTCATCCAACAATCCCTGGTACCATTTCTACACCCTCTATAGTAAGTGTCCGACATGCTCCGTGGTTATCATCGCTAACAATACCCAGACTTTTCTGCGGTCAACTGGACTGCCTTTGCTGATACCATCCCTGCCATGTTTGCCTTGACGTTCTTCGGCGTGCTTCATGTGCCCATCAATGTTCCTGCTTTGGGCATCTCGACTGGGGAGGACAACCTCAATGTGGACAGAGAGCTTATGGCACACGGTGTAACCAACGCTCTTTCAGGTTTTGTTGGTAGCATTCAGGTAAGACCCCTTCAGGTCAAATGAGATCATAATAAGTCGCTAATATCAGCAGAACTACCTTGTATATACGAACAGTCTCCTGTTCATAGCGAGCGGCGGCAATTCGCGGTTGGCAGGTCTCATGCTAGCCGCAGCAACAGCAGGGATTATGGTCATCGGCCCAGTCATCATTGGGTACATTCCAGTCATGGTCGTCGGTGCTCTGATCTTCTTGCTTGGTATCGAGTTGTTGCAGGAGGCCTTGGGGGATACTTGGGGGAAGCTCTCCCGACTCGAGTATCTGACAGTATGTCGTGCCCTTGGTTTCTTGATCTGACTTATGCTGACTATTGTAGGTGCTCATTATTGTCATCACCATGGGCGCTTGGGACTTTGTGATGGGCATTCTGGTCGGGATCATTCTGGCCTGTGTCAATTTCGTGGTTCAGACATCGCGCAAATCCGCCATTCGTGCAACCTTCTCTGGTGAAATTGCCGGTTCGACTGTCCGTCGGCCTCCAATTCAGCAGCAGTTCCTACGTGAAGCTGGACAGCAGACTCTCATCATGAAACTCGGTGGATATCTCTTCTTCGGTACCATCGTCAGTGTCGAGAACACCATGCGGGGACTCATCGAAGAAGAAGCCTTCGATAAACAGCCCATCCGCTTCCTCATTCTTGACTTCTCCCGAGTCTACGGACTGGACTTCTCCGCCGCAGAAGCATTCACCCGAATAAACCGCATCCTGCGCAAGCGCAACGTGCAAACGACCATCTCCGGCCTCAACATGGAAGGAGACGTCGGCAAGAGCCTACAAAACGTTGGCCTCTTCGAGCCTGAATCCGGCGTCCCAATCTTCGAAGACCTCAACTCAGCCCTCGAGTTCTGCGAAAACGCCTACCTCAAAGTCTTCTATAGCCGCCAGGAAGCCCTCCTCCGCAGATCCATCGACTCCGCAAACAACAACAATCAACTTCAAGTCCCCGTCCCCGTCCCCTCAGTCCACCGACCAAGCCTCTCCGAAACAATCGTCAGCTCCCCACGAGGCCAATACCTCCAAAACGTCGCAACAACCACAATCCGCGAACACGAGCAAGAAACCGCCAAAATGGCCGCCCCAGCCTGGTCCGCAATGCGCCAGCCCCTCCCCCTCCTCCTCCAAACCTTCCAAGGCCTCTCCACCAAAAACGAAGACTTCTGGTTCCCCGCCTGCGCCTACTTTTCCCGCGAGTCCTATCCTGCCGGCTCAATCCTCTACCACGAAGGCGACATGCCGCGCGCCTTCTACCTCCTCGAATCAGGGATGCTGCGCTGCGAGTACGACCTCCCGCAGGGCCGGTACTTTGAGCTTGTCGTGGCGGGACGGCCGTGCGGCGAGTTACCGTTCTTCAGTAACACGCGCCGCACGGCGACGGTTAAGGCGGAGCATGATTGTGTGGCTTGGTGTTTGACTGATGAGCGGTGGGTGGAGTTGCAGGAGCAGGAGCCTGGTATTGCGCGTGAGCTGTTGACGGTTAGTTTGAAGTTGACGACGGAGCGGATGGATAGTATTACCTCGTGAGTTTTGTCTTATTCCATGGACGGAGTGAACTATGGAGTCGAGTTACTAACTTCTTTATGATAGATACGTGCTCACGATGGCTGCTTGAATGTGGCTCCTTTTGCTTTATGTTGGCTGTGGCTTGTTCTTTTGCATCGAAATGGATGGCACTCTGAGCGATTATTTGCTTTGCTTACTTGCTTCCTTGCTTGTGTATATCTACATAGCGCTTCTTACGAGAAGTTACATAGTACATCACAAGACTTGAGCGCCGCGCATACGCGCGGCGCACTCGAACCCTATAGGTAGGAAGATATAATACTACTATTATAGTTTTCTATTATTAGTCGAGTAAACTATAGAGAATGTGAAGGCGACTATAAAGCGTTAAGCGAATCAGAGGGCACAATTTTACACAGGTTCCTAAGTAGTAGCAGTTGGGGTATTGGGGTATTGGCTCAGATGATTTCAATTCAGAGCTACGGAGGAAAACTCATTGCCATTTCAAGCGAATGACCATATAGGACATCTAGACACTCTCTGTCTTGAGTGCCAGGCCTGCAAATACAATGTACGAGGAGCTGCGGCCTCGCGATTTCAAGCCACAACGCTAATCAATCATCAAATGGAAAGGAAAAGAAAATGAGCAAGAAGTTTCAAGATTGCATTCCATGTCGTAATCAATCCACGCCCGTCCGAGCAAGCGAGGATCATTCTCTATATACTACTCCGCGCTGAGAGCAAGACACGCGTCTACAGCAAGACCGACTCTGCAACAAGGTCAGTAAAGAAACAGCCGGGATAGAATGACAAGAATCTCACCTTCCCTCCTTCATCTTGACCACATCATCAATGACATCGCGGTCCAGATTGGGGAACATGTTCGACAACGTCTCGACTACATTATTATGCTCAGCACGCTGGATCCGTCGTGCCTCCGCGTCTTCCGCGCTAGCTTGTCGCGCTGCGGCATCTTGTGCATCCAAGACGCGGGTTAGGTTCTTCTTAGCGCCGCTGCCTTCGCGGGATGGTCGTGCGGCGCGCTCGTCGCCGGAGTGTCGGCCTTCGCTGCTGGAGCGTGGGGGCTGGTAGACGTTTGGCGTGAGACGCGGTGGGGCTATGCCTGGTTGTGGTGTTGTGGCGGGGTGGGAGGGGCGGTTTTGCGAGGACGGGCCGGTGTCTCCCTCGTCGGAGAAGATGCGGCCGATGGTTGAGAGGGGTTTTTGGATTGTGCGTAGGAGTCCGGCCACGGGTGCGGAGGTGTCGTCGTCGCTGGATTGCGCGGCTTCTTTGCGGCTTGGTCCTCCAGATTGGGAGCGGGCGGGGCTGCGGTGTGTAGAGGGCTGGGTAGGGCGTTTGTCTTCTAGTGATTCGGATTCGCGGTTTTGTTCAGCGATGGCGGAGACGGCTGCCTCGACGTTGCGCTCGAATTCTTCGTCGCTGACGGTGAGGCTGGTACGGTCTAGGGTTTCAATGAATTGAATTGCTCCGGACTATATTTGGGTTAGCTCGAGCTTTGACGAGGCAAATAGGCATATGAACATACCAGCGACGACAAATAGTAGCCTGCCTCGCCGCCAAGCTTCTCTTGGTTGCGGAACCGCAGGATGTACTGAATGTTGGACACAAGATGATCCGGGTTGGCATGTAGCACCACATAGATCAGGAGTGGAACGAAGGCGTCAGCGGAGGTATCAGCCTTCTTGGAATTCTTCAAGAGGCCGAAGATGACTTTGCAGCAATTCAGAATGCAAATAACTTTATCTCGAGGTGCTCTGTAGCCATTGATCTTCAAGAGTTCTGCACCCAGTTAGAGGTTGTCATAAAAGGACGCCTACGATGACATACCTTGTTGCGCCAGATTCAAGAAACGGCGTCCACCGCTGCTGACCGGAGGAATATCTAGATGTTCCTCACTGACCCAACTGTAGATCCGAATCTTCTGTGCCAGAATATCGTCACGTTCGATGTCCTCCTGGTGCTGGCCTCGTCGCCACGGCCCATGTAGTCTCTCTATTTCTCTCCGTCGGCTTCGGCTTGCGCTCCGGGGGATGGTCGGTGGTGCTGGAATAGCTGGAGAAAAGGTCTGAGAGTACAGACGATTCATCACCAGCTTCTCCATGCCCTCCTTCGCATTATCGAATTCGCTGTCCGAAACGTCGCGCCAGACCTCACACATAGCCATTTTATTCGTTATGAACGCCAAAAAATCACTGATGATCTTGACCTGCTCGTGGACCATCCACTGCCTCTTGCCAAACTCCATCAAGAATGACCGCAGGAACTTCGCTACAGGATCTGCTGTCCGATGGCGCAGTTGTTCCAAGAATCGGTGGAAATCAAAAGGCTGATCTGGCTCGGGTTCTGGCGGAGGCGGCACTGTCGAAGTAGAGGATCGTCGGGTCAGGGCCGGTTCCTCGTGACCAGCAGCTTTGTGATGGTATTGGGGATTTGGGGAGCTTTGGGCAGCAGTTGAGGAGCCCGGATGAGAAGGCTGCGAATGATCGAGACTGGGCTTTCGAGGTGGGAAATAGTTCTGAGCACCACGGAACTGCTCTGCTAGCTCCATGCGAGGAGACATGATCGCCTCCTGGCCTGTGGTCCGCGCCGGGTCCTGGAACTGGCCCATGATGTTCTGGATTTCTGGCTGCGAATCATTGTCATCGCGCATCTCATCGCCCTGGCCACCCTGTTTCGACTCTAGATCACTGTCTCCCGGAACGTCTGGTAGCTCCTTCTCTGAGCTTGGGGCGGAGTTCGCCTCACTGGAGGCTTGCAATTCATGGCTGGGGTTCTTTGAGGTGTAGAGCTCGTCCTTTTCGGGCGGCGGAGGCGGTGGTGTGTTCTCTGAAGATGATGGCCGAGACTCTGCTGCATTCTTGTCTGACACTGACAGCCCCTCCATCTGTCCCGCAAGCGGGTCCGATTGGGACGGAGCTGATGCGAGCGGTTGTGCGGGCGTTGTCGAGTTGGGCGCCATTCGGGTCGAGTCACCTTGCATCTGCGACCTTGTTCCTTCTTCCTCGCTCATATTGATTTGGGAACTGCCTTCCTTCGAGGTACCATTCTGTGTCTCGGAGAGGTCGGTCGGGGGACTTGGGTTGCTGGGCTCCTCACAGGTGGGTTGGTCGTCCCTCTTCCCGGGAGCCGAAGAGGGCGAGGCTTCGGTGGCGGACATAAGCTAGGCTCAGCATGCAGGCAGCGTCAGAAGGATCAGAGTGTTGTCGTGGAGCGAGTAGGGAGTCATGAGGCTCTGATGTTGATGGGCGGATCATTGTTGGACCGAGGCCGCCTTGATATACTATTACTGCCACTGCTATTGTTTTGTTTTTCTATCCTTCTGACACGCCTTCTGCTCTATTCTTCTCATAAAAAGCGCGAAATTAGAATTCGAGACTTGTCGCTGAGTCGTCTCTACAGCCTTCTCATTCAGTCAGCTATATTTTGAACCTATTCATTATCACTTCAGACATCTCCGTCCAAGCTAACAGATGACTAATATTCTGCCTCAGGCGGTCCACTGGCATCAGGAGAGCCCGCGGCATCGAAATTGAGTCTTCAATGCCAGCGCCTCCCATACCATGTGTGGGATCTTCTTCTCGCTGTCATCCAAGCCCACACCACCGACAGAGGAAGCGCGAGCCCTCTTAGAGAGACGAGGCCCGGACAGCATTCAGACCCACACAGTGTGCACACGGGTCCAACCAGATGGAGTCCACGAACCTCAGACGCACCATCTCACGTTCATCTCGACAGTCTTAGCACTGCGAGGTGACCACGTCTACTCCCAACCTCTCGTAGACCAAGCCACCCAGTCCGTGCTCTGCTGGAACGGCGAGGCATGGAAGATTGCTGGCGAGCGAGTCAGTGGCAATGATACTGAGCTTGTCTTTGACTTGTTCTTGCGCGCCGTCAGTGGTGATCGCGAGACGGCTGCTCACAGGTTGGCCGAGGTTGTTGCAAGTATCTCGGGGCCATTCGCCTTCGTCTTCTACGACGCGGTACATGCAAGGCTTTTCTTTAGCAGAGACTGCCTTGGCAGGAGATCTCTTCTGCAGGGATTTGACAAAGATGGAAGCTTGAAGATTTGCAGTCTTTGCGATGGGACATCTTCGACTTATTTTGAGGAAATTGGATTCTCTGGGATCTATATGATTGATCTTGAGACATCTCTGAATGCATCCACGCAGCAATACAATATTGAGACATTACCATGGAGTTCTGATCCTGTTCCTCCAGCTGGTCATATTGTAAGTCCGCTGTTCTCGGTCCAAGAAGTCACTTACTGACAGATCACAGAAGAACCCAATTCCACCGATGAACATGTCTGTACCTGCAGAGCAGCCTCCTCCACTTACACTAAGTACACCCTCCGTTCAGGAATTGGAGGTTAGACTCCGCCAATCACTCGCACTGCGAATTGAAAATGTGCCTGAACCTCCAGGGTACATTCAAGGCCACAGCGCCAAAGTCGCAGTTCTCTTCTCAGGCGGCCTGGACTGCACCCTTCTAGCCCGCCTTTCGCACGAGATTCTACCCCTCGAAGAACCCATTGACCTGCTCAACGTCGCATTCGAGAATCCCCGAGTAGCAGCTGCCGCAGCAAACCCCAGCAACCAGAAACACCCACCATCTCCCCCCTCCCCAACCTCAATCTACGAAAACTGCCCAGACCGAATTACCGGCCGCTCGGCCTTCACCGAGCTCCAACAAACCTGCCCAACCCGCACCTGGCGCTTCATCGCCATCAACATCCCCTACACGGAAACCCTCTCCCACCGCGATCTCATCAAACGCCTCATGAGACCCCACAACACAGAAATGGACCTCTCCATCGCCTGCGCTCTCTACTTTGCCTCCAGAGGCCAAGGCACTCTCCACACATCCCCATCCAGCAGCCCAGAACCCTACACAACCAGCGCCCGCGTGCTCCTCTCCGGCCTCGGCGCCGACGAGCTCTTCGCCGGCTACGGCCGCCACGGTATATCCTTCCACCGCGCCGGATTCCACGGTCTAATCGCCGAGATAAATCTAGACGTCAGCCGGCTCGGCCAGCGCAATCTCGGCCGCGACGACCGCGTCCTCTCCCACTGGGGCCGGGAGACGCGCTTCCCGTATCTGGACGAGGACTTCGTCGCCTGGACGCTCCGCTTGCCGGTGTGGGCGAAGTGCGGGTTTGGGCTCGCGCGGGTGTCTAAGGCTGAGCCTGACGCGCGGCTGTTGGATGGCGTTGATGATGAGAAGATGGCTCTTAGGCTCGTCGCGCTCCGGTTGGGTCTGGCGCGTGTTGCGAGGGAGAAGAAGCGGGCTATTCAGTTTGGGGCGCGGACGGCGAAGATGGAGAAAGGTCGGACGAGGGGGACTGATATGCTCAGCTGATACATGCAGCAGATTTCTTCTTTTCTCTCCCTTTTTCCCTGCTCATACCCTGATACCCTGATACCGTTACCCTCCCCTCCCCAGCATCCAGATACCACAACCAAACCACAGTCCACCCCAGCAATGATGACAAAACATGGAATCAGATACTTCCGAAACCACATCTCTCCCACTTCACGCGAAGAACCATCCGTCGTCCGTCAGGCACACACACCTCCACCCAACGGACTCCAGTCCACCCCTCCACTGAGAAGTACGATCCAGACACGCTATCCCAGAGCAACAGCAGTCTCACCCATGGCGGCGTGTAGCTCGGGACTGAACAGCTGGACACCGTTTCTTCTCGTGGATGCTGGGACGGGTCTGGATTGCGTGTGTTGACGAGATGATTGGATCGGGGGAGTGATGTGGTTTATGAGGGGTACAAAAGGCAAGTCTGAGCTGGGTATTCATTACTGTGATCCTTGAATTCAAAGCTACAAGCTACAAGATCGTAGAAGTAGATCTAGATGAGACGAGTGTATATTCTGCCAATCTAGCAATCTGATCCGCATCATCTCCGCCCGATAGCGATAACCTTATTCAAACGTTTACATCTAGGGTGAAATCGGACGGAAGCACTTGTTACTACGCTGTTAAAGAAAGGCACAGGTGATGAGACGGGAGAACGCAATCTCAAATTAAAACTGAAACAAAAACAACGCAAGCCACGAGTCAATCCCAGCACAATGCGTGCCGGGAGACAATCAGAACCGGCCTCAAAGGGACAAAACACAGAAAGCAAAGCAAAAACAAAGACGGCACGGGCGTCTTGTCCAGAACTTTTTGGGCGCCCCAGAGCCAGGTGGCTCTGGTCCCCACGAAGACCACACGATGAAAATATCATTGAAATCGAAAGAGAAATCATCGGGCTCGAGCCCGGGCAGAAAGAGAACGGCCGCATTCCTCACAGGATGCCATACTGGGCCTTGAGGCGGGCGATTTCGGCATCCCGCTCAGCCAGCTGGGCCTGAACCTCGGCCAGCTTCGCCTCCAGCTCCTCGGCCTTCTGTTCGGCCTTGGCGAGCGTCGCCGCCTTCTTGGCGCGAGACTTTCGGGCAGCCTCGGTGTTGCGGGCGCGGCGGGCGGCCTCGGCGTCGTCCGGGTTGAACTGGATTGGCGGCAGGGGTTTGGGAGCGCCGCGCTTGCTGACGCCGGCGACGGAGGAGATCTTGCCGGTTCCAGTGGCCGAGATGGGGGAAGCCGTGGGAGCCGCAGGCTTGGAAGGCGGCGACATGGCGGACCGGCCTCTCGAAGCCTGGGCCATCGGGACTTCGCCCGGAGCAGGGGACTCCAGTGACCCCGCCGAGTCTCCGAAGAGAAGTGGGTCGTCCCAGGAGTAGGTGGTGTCCACATCCTGGAACATCGGCGACGGGCCCTGGGAGTAGGACCCCGGAGACGCGAAGGACGACGCGAAAGAAGGGGTGCTTAGGTCCGTGTAGGTGGCTGACGGAGGAAACATGAGGTCCTTCGGCGAGACAGTGCCGGGCGCCTCAGGAGAGTAGGCACCGGGACCGCTGCCGAGGCCGGGGGCGGCGAAGGCGAGAGGAGAGTTCAAGTCGGCTTTGAAGTCGCCAGCTTCAAAGTCGGCAAGCAGGAAGTCATCCTGCAGGTTGCCAGCCATGTCTGAGGATAGAGGGTGAGCGATTGGATGAGACAGGCTCCTCAGGGACAGGTGATTACCTTCGAAATTGTGGGTGGACATGTTGCTGCGGCTCTGCACGTTGTGGGTTCGCGCAGGAGAGAGGGTGGAGAGGCGACGAGGAGAAGATTCGTGGGAGTTGGGAGAGGACCAAAAAGCAGAAGACCGGGCGGCAAGCTTAGCCACTCTGGGATCTGGAACAGGAGACCCAGTGAATTGCTGCTGGAGGTGTCGCTGCAGCTGCAAGCTAAGAGAAAATCGTCGGGGACAAAAACGTCGAGTATCGGGGTTGGTTTGCGCCGAAACGGGCTTAGGGTGGGACCGTCTAAGGTGAGTGGTCGGGGGAGCTGGCACGCGCGAGGCTCTCAAACGAGGCTGCGGGCGGGGAGCAGGTGTGGAGGGGAAGAGCACAAAGTCCTCTAGCACACTGTTGTTGTCGCTGTTGTTGTTCAAATTGGGAGCCAAGGGCTGCTGGGGCGGGGGCGTGGGAAGCCATGATTGCTGGGGGGAATCCGTGGTGAACGACGTGACGCCGAACGGAGGAATGGTAGTATAGGGAGAACTTGAGCTACGCGAAGCGCTGCTGAAGTTCAGAGGTCCTGAAATAGGAGACTCTGAAGGGTTGTTTGGAGAGGAGATGGTTATCGTAGTTCCCGTGGGATCAATGATGTCTGTCTCGGTAGAGAAAGACGAACTCTTTCGCGGAGAGCTTAGAAAGCACCCATTGTGGATCTGATTCAGTTCACAATGCTGTTCAAAAGGAGGCAGAATGGTGACAGTGAAGTGTATATGTGATGTGGATGGTTGTTGGTGGAAGTCGCGGGAGATAAAGAGAAAAAGAAAAAGAAGGCATCTACGGGGGACTCAGGCACGTTATAAGCGAAACGAGGGCCAGCCGGCTGTGTGTGCGGGTGGACCTTTCGGGGGGTCTCTGGGGCCAATCAGCGGGAAGCAGCCGCAGTGGGCTTAGCGATCTCGGGTCACGGGGTGTGACTCATAGTGGAATAGGGGCCGCTCATTGGATGAAGGTTTCCAGGCGGACATACTTCCCGGTACATCGAGAGACCTGGAACTCAATTGCATTTCATTCACAGGGAAAGTACTCCCAGGTACCACATCTAGACCCCTTTCTAACAAGTCCCAAACAAGACAAGCACCAGGCAGTCGACGGCATAATCAACACGTATATCACCATCACTCCTTACTTTCTCACCCTTCAATTATGAACTTCCTCTTTGGCATGGAATACGAGCCATGGCTACCACCAGAAAATGTCGGAAAAGATGCCCCACCGGTCTTTTCCCAATTGTCTCCCCGCGACGGGCTGTGTCCGTGGCCCGTGTCCTTCACTGCCTGGTTGGATCTTAGCCTTGCCGAAGGGCGTGAAAATTGACTTTGGTGCATCCACTTGAATCGTTCATCGTTTCACTCCTCCGAACAGTCTTGCATTGGCATTTGATGGTGGATAGTTCTCATGCAGGGTCAACTGATCTAGCCATTCAGACTGGACATGAATATCTTGTTTTGTAGGATGTGTTGTTGGTGGTCATTCAAACCTCGGACAAAGAGGCTGACAAATGGAGCGGAAATTCACCCTTGGAAACAGGCACATGTGTGGCCTGGGTTCCGTGGCCGACTCTCATTCGTACTCGGACAAGGCCTGTTTGGCATCTTACTTCATGTGCAGGTGATGGGCATTATTAATCGAGAGAGAGTAGCTAGATGTTCTAGGCTGCCATCGATGAGATAAACAGACGGATGATGATGATGCAATCAGTGTAGGCTGACGGTTGCACTGGACTATCAAGGCAGATACTGAGATGATCCCATATAATGAGATAGATCGAGGCTCGAGCGAGACTTCCAATGCGTATCAATGACACCAGAGCCAAACTGGAGTCGGAGAACCCACTTCAATGCATCTCGATGGAGCTCGATGACTTGCATGGTGAGCAGCTACCCACTGACGCACAGAGACCCATCTACGCAGGACATCACATCAAGGTACAGACAGAATGAAGCATGATACTTAATCTACAAGAACTAGTGAAAGCAAATGAGAAAATTCTATTAAGTATTACCTATCGCAGTATGTGCCACATCCACGAAGCAGTATAAACCACGCGAGACGGGAACAACGGTAGACAACTAAAGGGGCCGTGGCCGCACGACACGCAAGTGCCTCACAAGCACACAGAGCACCCTTCATCCCTATAGGGTATCGAACACGAAAAGCAAAGCGCAATCCAGAAACGGCAGAGTGGTATCAATCTAGTTGGGGTGACACACCACGTAACGCATGAGCACGTCGCGAATCGAGGATCGGTGCATGTCGTAAAGAACGGAACTGGCGGGCGCCGACGATATTATGAAGGGGTTTTTTTGGGTAAAAGAGATCAAGGAAAAACAAAAACAGCGACAGCGGGTATCTCATTGACATCCCTCTAGACCCCAAATCCCGGGCAAGGAGACCTGGGATTGGAGGGAATGCCAGTGGCGAGGCAAAGCAAACAAGCAACTGCAGCAAAATGGTATCAATTCCGTATTTGCATCCAGCGGGACTCAGGCTTCAAGAGCCATAGAGCCCGTCTGGAGTTTCGTGGGTCGCCGATGGACGAGACAGGTCCCACCATCGCTCAAACTCCACGCGTCCTGGTGAAGCAATTCAAGCAGCAGCCTGGACGGGGGTCGAGGTAGCGACGTTGACGTTCTTGGTCTCCTCGGCAGCGGGAGCAGCAGCCTCGTCGGTCTTGGGGGCCTCCTCCACAGCGGTAGCAGGGGTCTCCTGAGCAGCGGTCTCCTCGGGCTTGGCTTCCTCGGCCTTGTCTGCCTTGGCCTCGGTCTCAGCGGCAGGAGCCTCCTCCTTGTCGAGCTTCACCGCCTTGCTGGGCTTGCGGAAGAGACCACCAAGCTTGTTGGACTTGGCCTTGGTCTCCTTGGTCTCGCCGTCGGTGGCCTCGTTGTCAGAGGTCTCAGTCTTCTTCTCTTTCTTGGCACCGAAGGCACCGAAGAACGAGGTGCGGCGCTTCTCCTTAGGGGTGGTCGTGGCCTCGGCGGCAGGAGTCTCGGCAGCGGTGTCCTTGGCGGCCTCACCCTCGGCGGGGGCGGTCACGCTCTCGGGCTCAATGGGCTTGACGGCAGCCTCCTCGACGGGGTTGTCGAGCTGAGGAGCGGAGGTGGATACAGTCTTGTCCTCGGCAGGGGCGGCGGCCTCCTTCTCAGTCTTCTCCTGGGAGGGGCTGGCGACCTTCTGGAAGAAGTTGCCGAAGATGGAGGCGCGCTTGGCCTTCTTTTCCTCCTTCTTCTCTTCCTTCTTGTCCTCCTTGTCGGCGGTCTCAGCAGCCTCAGGAGCAGCAGCTGTAGCCGTATTAGCAAATGTGGGTTTAAGTTACGATGTTATGGGAACATACCCTCGGTGGTCTCGGCAGCAGCAGCCTCGGTGGAGGTCTCGGCGGCGGGCTCAGCAGAATTGTTCTCCTCGGTGGCTTCCTTCTTGTCCTCGGCCTTCTGCTCCTCCTTCTTCTCCTCAGCAGTCTCCTCCTTCTTGCCCAAGAGGGAGCCGAAGATGCTGGCGCGCTTGCGGGACTGGGAGCGGGACTTGGCGGTGGCCTTCTCCTCCTTCTTCTCCTCCTTGGCCTCCTCCTTCTTGTCCTCCTTGGCGGCAGGTTCCTCCTTGTTCTCGGTCTTCTTGACAGTGGCAGCGGCAGCAGCGGGCTTGGTCAGCTTCTCCAGCTCAGCCTTGTAGCCCTCGCTGGTGGTGATGTTCTCCTTCTCAGCCTTGGCCTCGGCGGCCTTGGCCTCGATAGCGACAACCCAGCTGTCACGCTCGGCGGCGTTGGCGGCCTGGAAGGTGTGCTTGTGGCCACCGACCTTGAAGAGGAACTCGTTGGAGCCCTCCTTGGTCACGTCAGAGACATCGGCCTGTCACAAGTCAGTCGCAGTTCCATCTGGTCACGTTGTGTCCGACATACAAGGTTGAAGATGCCAGCGGGGGTGGCCTTGTCCTCGGCGCGCTTGGTGAAGAACAGCAGACCCTTGCCGGTCTGGCTCGCCCAGGCAGCGATAGGGTTGGCAACAGCGGGCTTCTCGTTCTGGTGGAAGACAGAGAGCTGCTTAGCCTCGACAGCCTCGTCGTGGAAGTAGAAGAAACGCTTGGCGAAGCGGAAACCCCTGTGCGACAGCGCTTGTTAGCTTCCAAGTTGCTCCAGTGTCTGTCGCAAAGCTGTAAAAACTCACTTGACAAGACCAGGAGCCTTGTAGCCGAGGTGGCCCTCGCTGGCGGGCTTCACCTCCTCCTTGGTCTCCTCCTTGGGGGCCTCCGTCTCAGCGGGCTTCTCGGGAATAGCGGTGGTCTCCTCAGTGGTGGCAGCAGCCTCCTGAGTGGTCTCCTTGGGAGCTTCAGCAGCAGGAGCCTCAGTAGAAGCAGCGGGAGCCTCAGCGGGAGTCTCAGTAGCAGGAGCAACCGCGGGGGTCTCCTCAACAGGCTTCTGAACGTCAGACATGATTAAGGGTAGGTATTAGTTGTTGGGGGGTATCGATTAGAGAAGCAGAGCTTCGAAGAAAAAGGCGAGCTTGGGTATCTTGGGGGGGTATCTCGAAGAGCAAAAGAAATAAGAGCTGCAAGAAGAGCTCGGGTATCACAACGAAGTTTAGGAAAGGGGGGTAATTTTTTTGCTTTGAGGGAGGGGGGGAAGGAAGAAAGGAAAGGGAAGAAAGAAAGGGAGGGAAAGGGAGGAAAAAAAAAGAAGCGGCATGGGGGGAAGAGAGGGCCAGGGCTGTTGATGACCAAAGAGGAAAGGAGCTGCAGGGAGATGGGCCGGTGGGGCTGGCTTATGTAATGGAGCTTCAGGGGGTTTCTAGACTTTTGGGATTTTACGATTTTGCGATTTTTGAGATTTTTGGCTTTTTCCGAATCGACACGATGTCATGAGGTAGGTGAAACTGTCAAGCGAATGACAGTATTTGTGTTAGATCATGTATGACATCTTTGTCCAGCGGGAATCGACTGTAGATTGGAGGACCAGTATCGGAGGAAAGCCACTGTCATAGTTGAAACCAAACATCACACCACGGTGAGCTCTCCAAGATCGTCAATACAGCTGGGACTCAACGGGTTGCCCCTAAAGCCCCTAATTTGCCCGTGCAGCTCGGGTCCTCCTCCCGTCCTAATTCTTCTTCTCTCTGTTGCCCACACGCGACCAACTGCGACCTGCGGTTGGCCACTGTATAGTCGATTTCTTTGTGGACCGCCGTTGCTTCTTGGTGGTTACACCTAAGGGGTACTAATGTCAACAGTCCGGATTACTGACGAATACCTACCTAGGTACTCCAGGTATACAGTTCCAGCCTGTCATGTACTCCGTACATAGTTGCCTCTATCAAGACTGCCCTCGCAAGGACCATCTCCTGCATCATTGATGATCGACCAGGGTCAAGCAAGCCTGTCGGATTTGGTCGCATGGCGCTGATCCAGCGCCAGTCGGATCCCGGTAACCGGCTCGTCCAGTGTTCCTAGTGGCCATGAGGGTTTTCCATTATTCCAATAAGCGGTCGATATCACGGTGCTTCTTTCTCAGATGACCACCACCAACAAGTGGCGTGCGAATCCTCGCGAATCCTCGTGGCCAACCAACCAGCGGTGTCGCACAACCCCCTCTTCTGTCGTTGTTGAGGCGCGTCATATCTCCTCTGTGGTGGCCTATCACCACCGTATCATCTTGTTCGACCCCGTTGCGACTACGATCGCCTCGCAGGGACCTCATGATCAAAGAGGCAAAGCCAAAATACAACCATCGGGGCCATCACCACTGCTGCTGTACTCCGTCCAGCGGTACACGGTACAAGTGTGGTACTCGCCAGACAACAGCAGATGGACATGGACATTTTCGTGGGATCCACCGCCAGTTTTGCCATCGGAAAATATACTGAGAATGGCCCTGAGTGACGCCCCTTTTCCTTCTCAATAATCATGCTGCGCGTCTATGACTCTATGGCAGTCTCTTCTCACTGAAAAGCACTAACGGAGTACGGGTATGCCCCACTCAAGCCCGTGTCTCGAACCATCGCGGTGGCTGACCAGCCCTACTCCTATACGATGCCGCTGCTCGTGTGTCTCTCTAGCTTTTGTTCTGGTTTGGTTCTGTCTCTGTTCAAATTATCCATATTCCACACAACTGTCGTTCTGCCTGGACCATCATAGTAAGCTCCCAAGAATGCCCATACCGTGACTCATGGCCAACATAACATCGGCCGACTATCAGGCTGATCAGCCGGTCCCGACCCTGCCAGAATGCGACCATCGGAGCAATTCCAGTAATGATAGCCCCATGCGATCCACACGGCCAGAAGATCCACCTCCCTACGCAGGCAACCAATGGCACTTCCACTGGTTCCCGCCCCTTTTCCCTTGTCTCCCGTACCCGTCGGAAAAGGGCCAAGATGTCCAAGACAAACCACCATTTGCCAATCCTGCCAAATTTTCCTCTTGGAGCTTGTCCAGCCAGTCACGTCCTCGCTCGCCGAGACCGGTGTGCACACTGTACGGAGAATGGCCGGTGAGTCTCGTCGATCGCTCGGCTGGAGGTTCTTGCAGTCGTGTCAGAGTTGACACCCTGCAGGTGCCATGCACCCTGGGCCAAGGGAGGAACTGCTGCGGAGATCAGAAACGGAGGATCAAATCCTGTTCTCTGCGCATACCCCGTCCTCCTTCCGTTGAAGATCCGTCCTGAACACGTTTCGGGCTTTGCCACACACAGACCTGGGGGCATCTCTGTCGATGCGGTGTACCGGAGCTGCTTTGGAGCGAAACTTTCGCCGCCGTTCAAGCTCTGCTCCGAAAGAACGCCGTCGCTTCTAGCGTCTACTAGACTGGCCCTCGCGCCTTGGAAACCATGGCACCCTTTGATGAGGATGCGCAGGCGCTCTTTACTTGATACAACAAACGGGTGGATTCATCTGGCCCTAACATATCGGAAACATGGTCAAATCTTGATATGATGCCGAGCAGGCATCCCGAGAAGTAGAAGAACTAAACATCGTCGGGACAGAGTTGCAGTGCATCCATGGAAAATAGGGGGAAAGGGTCCACACAAGCTCGTCATGGAGAAAGTCCACTTTTTTATCCCAGGTAGACCAGGGAGGCCCAATAATTGACTGCCGTCTCCTGCCCAATCCTTCATACCACATGGAGACTCCAGTTGAGGTCCCGGGAGATGCAGTCTATAGATGCCACAATGCAAGGCACACCATCGCTGGCGATGGCCTGGATTTCCTGCATGAGCAAAATGCCCTTTGAGACGAAAGGAGAAAGCGGTTTACGTGAGCAAAATAATGAGCACGTGCTCATTCCCTTTCCAAATCAGGATATGAATGCTCGCTTGAGCGCCAATGAGCGATCACTAGTAACTTCTCTCGCTTCTGCGCCAATCAAGTAAACACCCCCTTGCTCTCGCTTACGCTAGCATCCGTTAGCGTGGTTAGATCGTCTATAAAAGAGCAGTTCTCCCCCCGATGTTCCTCTTCTTCTTTCTTTTCCTCTTCATACTTACCTTGTCTGGGTGGCTGCGATCAAGAAGGCGGCTTACCACGGATCGGTCCCTGCATTGCACAGCGCGGCGGACTTGTCCGTTCAACGGCCTTCGGGTCATTGACAGGCGTATTTTTTGGCACCTTCCACTCAGTGGATCCTTTTCATCATGTCTTGGGTCAATGACTCGAGCTTGGAGAAGAGAATCTCCCACGCACCCTTTGCTTATGATTGTTCTTGCATCTTTGAGCAGGAGTTGGTGTCGCCTCGAGCGTAAGCTGTCATCGCCAGTGGCGCGTCGCGTCGCCACCGGCCTCCCTTGACCGAAGCCCTCGCGTGCAGCAATGTTGCCTTAATGACTGTTCACTGCCTGACTGCCTGTTTCTACTGTGTTCGCTTGGCAGCTCTGCCTTTACTCTTAACTTCACTTCAAAGCTTGTTCGTGCTCATCCTCTTGGCTTCCCTACTGTGTATGGCCCTGTACATATGCTATTCTGTTGCGGCCTGGGACGTCTGAACCTCTGGATCCCAAGCCTCTCCTCTGGCTTCTCATCTGCTCTCATGTCAGCATCACTGCCCGACATGGACAACATGGACCTTCGAAAATCGCCAACTGAAGTGATCCTCTCCGTAACTACTAGGCGTTGGTAACTCGATGTAGGCCGAGCTCCTCGAGCTGTAGGCACTGATCTCCTCGATCTCCTCAATCAAGTCAGTGCAGACAAGACTACAGCCCTACTCATTGGCTTCACGAACACGAGCTCGCTCCTACCTGCCATCCAAGACCCCTCACAATCAGGCAAAGTCGTGCGGGGAAGCTTCCCATCTCCACGATGCTTAATAAAGCAGTCCTCGACACTCCCATCTACCAACTTCACTGCAGTAACTGCATCCACTCACTATCAGCTGAAACAGAGACAACCTATCATGCCCACCATCCCAGCACGCTCCTTCGCCACTCAACGGCTCCACGCCGGCCAGTCCATCAAGGTCATCAACACCAGCGGCGGCCAAGTCATCGACACATGGGCCTTCTCCGTGCCCGACACCCCAAACACCACTTTCCCACGGTACATGTCCATGATCCACACACGCTCAACACTCCGCCAACTCCTCCCAGTCACCGGCGAAGCCTTCGTCGACAACAAGCGCGACCCGATCCTGTCACTGGTGGAAGACACCTCGCCAGGCGTGCACGATACCCTCTTCGCAGCGTGCTCGCCAGAGCGATATATCCAACTCGGCGGGTCGCCAGAGCACGATAGCTGCGCGGCGAATCTCTACAAGGCAGTGAAGACTCGGGACGAGCCTTGTTTTGACGCTGTGAGGGACTTTTTGGAGAGTGGGTGGATGCCTGATCCGTTGAATCTGTTTATGAATGTTTCTGTTGGGGGTGGACGGGTGCAGACGGTTGAGCCTGTTTCTGCGCCGGGTGATTATGTTGTGTTGAGGGCGGAGAAGGAATGTGTTGTTTTTATGAGTGCTTGTCCTATGGATATTGCGACTTGTAACGGGGGTGGACCGACTAGTGCGGAGTTTGAGGTGGTGTAGCACGGGCGTGTCATGGGTTTTGTCTACGTTGATGAGTGGAAGTGCGCTGTACATGGGAGCTAATGTATGATGAAACCAGTCATCACTGAATGGGTAGCGCTATATACAATAAGTCATGCAGCTCCCCTCAGGCCTCATGTCTTCTGACGAAGGTCCTGTGTGCATTCAACCCCGTCAACGGTAGAGACATCCGACGGTCCTGTGAAATGCTTCGCGGCGCTCGTAAACCAGGTAATTATGCTCAGCACCGCCACCAGTCCGACAGCAGCGCTGGTATAATTCATGGACTGCGATGTGGCAGGGGCTTCCGAAGGAAAGTTCAAGGTGATGCTTGCGAACAGCAGGAACAGAAGCCCGATGGTATTTGAGGCCAGTGACAAAGGAAGAGGTAGAGTGTATGCGCCGTCTAGAACCTTGCGATGGCCGGAAAAGTAGCCGAGAAGTCGGGCGAAGAGTACCAGGCCATATGAGATGTCTGGTCGATGATGCGTCAGTCAAAAAGCATCTTGGAGACACGGTCAATCCTCCAGCTCAACTCACAGAATCCCGTGCTCGCTATTGAGACGACTGTGTCGAAGCCAGTCACTGTCCCAAAGTATATTGCGTTGAGACCTAGCTGCACAGCCAACGTCAAGGCAAGTGCATACAGAGGGATCTTCTGTTTTGATTCGACTTTGGATAACGCCTGAGAAAAGGGTAGACCATGATCCCGGGCGAAGGCAAACACAGATCTTGATCCCTCAGCTAACAAGCTGACTGAAGTCACGATAGTAATCACGGTGATCATGCTTGCTAGTATACATGTCGCAGCTCTATTCTGAGTCGAGTCATAGAAGATCTGGATAATCGGCACACCCGTGCTGGACTCTGCTGTGCCCTTGATATCACCGATACAGAAACATAGTGTGAGCAGGAAACAGAGGCCTGTCACAGCTCCTAGTACAACAGATAAAATGATTGACTTTGGAGCATCTCGACTGGGATGTGTCATTTCTTCGGTCATGTGGCATGGCGCGTCGTAACAGCACATCCCGAATATGCTTTGCACGATACCAATCATGACTGCCATACCGGAAGTAAAACCAGTGAGGTTCTCAAACTTGTAGAAGACGAAACTGGCATCTTGCTTGTGGTCGTTTGTGGCCAGAAGGGTGATGATGACGACGATGAAGGTTCCGATGTTCCATAGGAGGACTAGTCGGGATAGACGGTGCAGGGCGTGAGGCATGAATACATTTACGGCCAGGGCGAAGAGGGCGATGGCCCATGCGACAAGCACAGCATGCCATCTTTGAATTGTGTACTTGGGAAACACGAGGTTCGCTTGGCCCAAGACATAATTGGATGCAATTGAGTTGTTCACTGCTCCCATGGCCAGGATGCCTGTGAGCTTATCAGTATGAACAATGTGGGTACTGGCAGCCCCATGCAATGACCTACCGGTCAACATGAACCATCCAGTCACATAGGACAGTTGACGGGATACTCGTGGAGGCGCCAACACCGCCACCCATGAGTACTGTCCTCCAGCAACGGGCCAGCGTGAACACAGCTCTGCCATAGCAAAGGCGACAAACATGGTGAACACGCAGACGCCAATCCAGCCGAAGATGATAACTGGAGGACCGCCTGCCCCTACGCCGATGATGAAGACTCCGCCCAATGCAGTCCAGCTGTTCAAGTGTTAGTTGCATCGCTCGGGGTCTTACATACAGAGTGCTCTTACCATGTTACAATGCTGAAGCTGAACCCAAGCATATCAAGCAAGCCAAATGACCGTTTGAATTCTTTCCACGTCAGTCTGGACAACCGGTTCATTACTGTCCCGTTCGGGCCCTACCTTGCTGATATCCGAGGTGCTCAAGGACCAAGTCCTCCTCCACGGACGTATCGAATACTTCTTTGGACTGCGCCATGCTGCTCCTGCGGAAAAGGAGACCTTAAAGATAGATTCCGACTGCGATTCATCTTGCCAGCATCTGCTGCGGTACACTCAGCTTAAAGTACGATTCCTGGCTTGTGCAACCCCTCGCTGATAAGCCAAGGGATAGTGAGATAAGCCGCAGAGCGATAAAATGCACCAAATGACCGTTCAGCGGACACTCCGCTAGGATAAGCGCAGGATCAGGTCAATTTCGGCCAGTCCGATGACACGCTATAAGGTTCGTTCGAGGAGATAAATATCTTCAAATCCTAAGGGTGGCCAGCGGTGCAGTGTGAGCCTGATTGTAGGCCAACCCGACCCTGGACTTTTTCACCTGGCTAGCTTTTTCAATGAAAAGTGAATAGTAGCAGTCGCCGGTGTGCATTATTATCGAAAGAAGAGATATGGTGTTGGGATGGAATGACTGGTATGAGGCACGATCGAGGACTGATATATTTCTCGGAGCATGGTGTGATAGTCTCTTTGCGCAATTGATCGACTTCACAACAGACGGATAAATGGCAAAGTCCTCCAAAAATGCAATCTAAATTGACTGGGGACAACATGTTCAAAAGACATATTCTGACCATGTTCTGACAAAAGGCTGGTTTATCCAAGTTCGGCTCGGAAGGCATGATCAGAATGATGATAACGACCGCGATCAGCGATCATCCACGATAAGCACGATAAGGCTATCGCCTCAAAATAGACCTTCTCCACGGTCAACCTTAAAGCATGGCACCCGCACACGTGAGCGGCTCACAACCGGACCGTGTTCTACAGCCAATCAGCCCTGTCACTGCCCTCGCCGAACTGGGAAATGCCATCCATCGTGTCCGGTTTAGCTCGGCTTCCAAGCTCGGGTGAGAGTGTCATTGTCTGGTGTACTCTGAGGTACTCCCTCGCCTTCGAGATTGACGAGTGATCCCAATTGTTCGCAGATTCACCTTTTGCGCTGGGTGTTACAAAGCTTGCACTGATGCCAACTTTATAGAAGCATATCTCCTTGTCTCCGCCATACTCGTTTCGGGCAAAACTCCCCCGGCTTGTTCTAGAAGGCCTACTGTTCCAGACGGTCCGGTTCACGGTGCAAGAACCGATGCGGGGCGTCAATACCTCCCAATCAGCAAGATTCCACCCTTTATCATCATGGCACAATGCCTGCGGGGAGAAGCTTGCCTCCCCCGCAGAGAGGAGACGTCGAACAGCTCATCGCCTACATAAACCAAGCAAATCCGCAGCCTCGTGCAGCGAACCCATTGCCCATCATAATGGCACCTACCCAACGGGTTGTGATTATCGGCGCCGGGATCGTGGGCGCCAACGTCGCAGATGAGTTGGTCTCACGGGGATGGAGCGACATCACAGTCATCGAACAGGGCCCGTTGCACATGCCGGGTGGTTCGACTTCGCATGCTCCCGGTCTTGTGTTCCAGACAACGCCGTCCAAGACAATGACCCATCTCGCACGCTATACCATCGAAAAGCTGCAATCGATCGAGAAGGATGGTCAGAACTGCTTCAATCAGGTTGGAGGGTTGGAAGTGGCAACAACGCCGGAACGGCTTGAAGAGCTTAAGCGCAAGCTTGGCTATACCAAGTCGTGGGGTATTGATGCTCGCCTCGTCAGTACGGAGGAATGCTTGAAGCTGTACCCTCATCTCAACAAAGATATGGTGCTGGGAGGTCTACACATTCCCAGTGACGGTCTCGCACTCGCTGCTCGCGCAACACAGCTGCTCATTGAACGAACCAGCAAGGCCGGCGTGCGCTATCTTGGCTCGACTCCTGTCATCGGCATCGAAAGAACGGAGCGTCGAGTGACTGGTGTGAAAACCCCCAATGCCACCATCCCCGCCGACATCATTGTGTCCTGCGCTGGGTTCTGGGGTGTCGAGATTGGTGCTATGGTTGATGTGCCAATTCCCTTGCTTCCACTGGCACATCAGTATGCGAAGACGACTGCCGTGCCGGCTCTCGCAGGCCGTGAACTCAACAACCGGCCGAATGGACTGAATGCAACCTTGCCTATCCTGCGTCACCAAGACCAGGATCTTTACTACCGTGAACATGGTGGCCAGTATGGCATTGGCTACTATGGGCACCGTCCGATGCCCATCGTTGCCGCATCGCTGGGTCTGACTGGGAAGCATGTTGATGAGAAGAACATGCCATCCCGGCTCGAGTTCACTCGCGAGGACTTTGAACCAGCTTGGAAGGAGACCAAGAACCTTCTCCCCATTCTGCGAGACACGGAAATAGACGATGGTTTCAATGGTGTCTTCTCATTTACTCCGGACGGTGGACCTATCTTCGGACAAGCACCCAACCTGGACAACTTTTGGGTTGCTGAAGCCGTCTGGGTCACACATTCTGCCGGTGTTGCGCGAGCTGTTGCAGAGACCCTCACTAATGGACGCTCCACGATTGACATGACTGAGTGTGAATTGTCACGCTTCGAGGAGGTTCAGCTCAGCCGCGCCTATGTCAACGAGACCTCTTCACAGAACTTTGTCGAGATCTACGACATTATCCACCCCCTTCAGCCGAAAGAGTCGCCGCGCAACCTTCGAACCAGCCCATTCTACTCTCGACAGCAGGAGCTGGGTGCTTACTACCTCGAGGTTGGTGGCTGGGAGCGGCCTTGGTGGTATGAGGCCAACGCAGATCTACTGAAGTGTCTTCCGGCGGAATGGAAGCCAGTGGAGCGAGACGCCTGGTCAGCCCGGTTCCACTCGCCCATCGTGGCAGCTGAGGCGTGGAAGACGCGCAATGCAGTGGCCATGTTTGACATGACCTCTTTCCATCGGTTCGAGGTGACAGGCCCTGGAGCAGTCCATCTGCTCCAGCGACTCACCACGGGCGACATCAACACGAAGCCCGGCACCATCACTTATGCTCTGATGCTGAACGACCACGGCGGCATTCGCGGCGACATTTTCGTGGCAAGACTTGAAGACGACAAGTTCCAAATCGGTGCCAATTCTGCAATTGAGCTGGCCTACCTCTCTCGCGAAGCACGCCGCCAAGGTCAATGGGTGCAGGTGCGGGACATCACCGGCAGCACCTGTTGCATCGGCCTCTGGGGCCCTCGTGCTCGGGACGTGATCAGCGGAATTACCACAGACGACTTCTCCAACCGTGGCCTTCCTTACTTCGGTGTGAAGAACGCGACCATCAACGGCATCCCGGTCACTGCCCTGCGGAAGTCATATGTTGGCGAGCTCGGATGGGAGATCCAAACCACCGCCGAGTATGGCCAGCAGCTGTGGGATACGATCTGGCGAGCCGGCAAGAACCATGGACTCATCGCAGCCGGCCGGGGTGCGTTCAATGCCTTGCGGCTGGAAAAGGGCTACCGCATCTACGGCGCCGACATGACAACCGAGCACAATCCCTACGAAGCCGGAGTCGGCTACGCCATCCGAGCCAGCAAGTGGGAGGACTACGTTGGCAAATCCGCACTCGAGCGTCTCTCCAAGCAGAAGCCCACTCGACGACTCCGCTGCCTCACGGTCAACGATGGCCGCTCTATGGTCCTCGGCAAGGAGCCAGTACTCATCAATGGCAAGCCTGCTGGGTACGTGACCAGCGCCGGCTTTGGGTTCACGGTCCGCAAGCCGGTGGCCTACGCCTGGTTGCCGGGGAATGTAGCCGAGGGCGCAGGTGTGGAAATTGAGTATTTCGGGCGGCGGATCAAGGCCACTGTCACTGCAGAGCCGCTGTACGATCCCGATATGAAGCGCTTGCATGATGCGGGGTCGGCCGAGGTTCTGGAGCCTGTGAGGTCTCGTCTGTAGATAAGCATTGCCTTTGCTGTTTTCATGTTTGTGTTTAGCGACGCCCTTGGCGGTGATGTTTTATGTGTCTTTGGTTTTGCGAGGACTAGACCTCGATATTTTGATCAATGGATAGTGGCGAGTCAAAGAATAGATAATCACATTTCGTTGTGGAATCCTCATCCACCCGTGTTGACATGACGTCTGACTCAACGCTCAATTCTCGCCACAACTGTGGCGGGAAGAGCTCCAGGCACACCAGCAGCTCAACCTTCTTAAACGCTGCTCACCCTAAGCTCTTAATCTCCATTCCACACAGACTACCTACCAGCTGAACCTCCCTCAACCAACCCAACCCCATCCACACATCCACACATCCAAAATGCCCGTCCCAACCGCCGACTCCTACGACCGTGAAAACCAACCCACCAACCCAGCCGGCCAGATCTCCGTCGACTCGTCGGACACAAACACCAGCGGTCGCAGGGTGGGCACTGGCACCGGCGGCACTGTTAGTGCGCCGGGGTATGACGCGTCGCAGAATGCGGAGAGCAGCGGCTCGATGAGTAGGGAGGAGGCGGATCGGCGGTATGCTGAGCAGATGGAGGAGGAGTATGCTAAGCGGGAGGGTGGTGCTTGATTGCCTTTTTGCTTTGGCAGGGGCTGGATACTGGTCTTTGTGTTTCTTTGCGATGATATGGCGTGGTGGGAGTGATGGTGTGGTTGATGTGATGCTCTGCGATATGCGATATGATCAGCGACTGTCTAGGGCGGATTGTATAATATGCTCCTCGTTTTTGAAGCTTCCAGATGTCGATGAAACTTAGATATTGATATCGAAGACACCTACACATCTGTTCATTACTAGCTTCCTCAGTCCCGAAGCGGGGCATGAGTCAGGTGGCAGGCAACTTGATGATGCGACGCTAGATGAAGCTTGACTATTTGCAGAGTAGTGATATGTTCGTATCCAATAAGATGGACTATGTCGGATGTGTTTCATGGTTTTGAGGGGTCAGCTAAGTCTCGCTAGGACTGGTTTGATTGTACATATATCGAGGGCAGAGAGCAGGAGTCAGGATCACCATCGTCGAGATGAAACCCGATCCAGAGGCCGTCAAGGCGAGTGTCTATCCTTCCCAAGAAACCAGAGTCATTATCCCGGCATCAGTGGAGTCCATACGCACCAAGAACCTTCTTCTACGTCCCCTGGTACTGGCAGATGCCGCAGACATCTATGAGTTCCGGTCTCGACAGGACGTGGCGGATTGGCTGTAAGCTCTCCAGACAGATACGGTCTACATGAGGAGATGAAGCTGACAGACGCCCTGCCAAACGACCCAGCTGGCCCAAGGTCCCTCACAAAAGTATCCAAGAAACAGAAGAAATGATCACCAAGAAAACCTTCAAGACACCAGATGCATCGGGCGCACTGGGGCGACAGTTCAACTTCGCCATCATCCGCGCTGACGACCCAAACCAAAAGGTCATCGGGGCTGTGGGAGTGAATGCTCTTGTGCCCGCGCCGTCTCTTGGGTATGGTCTTCATCCGGACTTCTGGGGTAAAGGGTACGTGAGTGAGGCAGTGGCCGGGGTTGTTGGCGTATGGTGGAAGCTGGAGAGGAAGGAACCAGAGGGATCCGGCTCGGGTTCTGAGGCTGAGAGATTGTTCGCCGCTTGCAATATGGCGAATATTGCTAGTGTCAAGGTACTGCAGAGGAATGGGTTCAAGAAACTGAGGGAGATTCCCTTGGAAGGGGATATTGTGGCGTTGTTTGGGTTGGAGAAGCCATAGTTCTGGTGTCTGCGATGCTCGATACAGTGATCAAGTGAGATATATCGAGTTTGCTATGCAGATTGTTTGTTGACAGATGGCGAATCCCTTTTCCAGAAATCCAAAAAGAGCGTCGCCGCCCTATCTCGAACACGCGTCACTACATTTCATTATGGTCCCCTACCTCAACGAGGCTTCTCTAAGAAAAAAAAAAACTGGTAGCTTCTCTTTGATTGAGCGTGTCATCCTTAGTGCAGGGGCCATGCTAATCTTCTCTGTATATTTTCATTTGACCAAATGTCCCGAAGGACAACTTCTGTACCCATTAAGTTCCTGATATACCCATCCCGCGGCAGTATCCTACCGCCAAGAAAATTCAACACGCTGGTTGGCGGATACCAAGCCGTAGGAGATGGAATGAAGAGAAGAGAATTCAACGCGATAACACTGCGCCGAGAGGGCCGGTCGAGATTTCATTGCATTTTCTGCATGCAAGCGCGTTCTGTGCAAGAGTTTGAGGTTGATTGATCGTGGCAAAGTGTGTGAAAGTGGAAGAAGAACGCGGGGTGGGAGAGGGGTATGTACTCTGTACTGCGTAGTGCCGGGAGGGTTCCCCGTTCCTTGCCCTAACAGCCTGCCTAATTTGGGAGAGCCATACAACGGACTATCGTGGTGATTTCAGTAGAAAGATGGCCAGTCTACATTCCCCTTGAATTTTGGGTTCCTCGAATACTAGAATTTCGACATCGAGGTCTACGTCGTCCTGCGTGTCTCAATTGCGACAACCTCGACTCAGAAGGACGGACATACTTGACCAACGGCTCTATCTTGTAGTCTCCAATCTGAAATCACAAACAAACATTGAAGACATCCGAGTGAACTCAATTAGAAGTACATTCATTTCCAAACATATTGAGGTCTTTCCCCCATAGAGGCTCACGACTTCAATGTTGGCCTGAGACATGAGGCATATATAATGCACGTGCGGTCACGTGCGCTGCGGCCAGCTTGCCCCGATCCAGGAGGAGAGCTTCGGTTCAACCACGCTCCATCGAACGTGTCCCTCCTTTTCCCAACAGGTCCCTCTGTTGGATTGTCCTCTTTATTGCCTCATTTCTCGGTGGAAAGGTTCGGCTCCAAGCAGCCTCCTAGCCACCATGGCTCCGCAGGACACCTTCTTCCGTTCGTCGGACATGAGCCTGACCCAGCTCTACATTGCCAATGAGATCGGAAGAGAGGTCGTGAGTGCCCTGGGTGAGGTTGGCCAGGTGCAGTTCAGGGATGTAAGTTTTGACAGAATGCATTCAAGCATGCTGGACGAAACCCGCTAATGTTTTCTCTAGCTGAACCCGGACACCAATGCTTTCCAACGAACATTCACCAAGGAGATTCGGCGTCTGGATAACCTGGAGAGACAGCTCCGTACGTACTGTCGACAATCGTGGTGCATACAGCGAAGTGCTAAACATGGCTCACTCTAGGCTACTTCCACAACCAGATGGAAAAGGCGTCCATCCCTATGCGACCATCGTCTGAATTCGCGGATACCTTGGCTGCACCTCTTGCTTCTGAGATCGATGAACTTGCGGAACGCAGTGAGAGTCTCGAACAACGGATCGCTTCGCTCAACGACAGCTACGAGACCCTGAAGAAACGCGAAGTCGAGCTCACCGAATGGCGCTGGGTTCTGCGGGAGGCTGGTGGATTCTTTGATCGGGCTCATACTCACACCGAAGACATTCGCCAGTCTTTCGACAACGACGAAGCGCCTCTCCTCCGTGATGTTGAGCAACATGCCCCCCGTGGCGCCAATGGAGACACCCAGGGCCAGCAGAGCTTCTCGGACATGAACATCGGTTTTGTTTCGGGTGTTATTCCTCGCGACCGCATTGGAGCTTTCGAGCGTATCCTATGGCGGACCCTGCGTGGTAACCTCTACATGAACCAGTCGGAGATTGCAGAGCCGATCGTTGACCCCACGACCAACGAGGGGATCCACAAGAACGTGTTTGTGATCTTCGCTCACGGCAAGAACATCCTTGCCAAGATTCGCAAGATCTCGGAGTCTCTGGGGGCTTCTCTGTATAGCGTCGATGAGAACAGCGAGCTGCGCAGAGATCAGATCCACGAGGTCAACACGCGATTGGGCGACGTGGGCAATGTGCTGCGGAACACCAAGAATACGTTGGATGCGGAGCTCTCGCAGATCGCTCGGTCGCTCGCAGCTTGGATGATCATCGTCAAGAAGGAGAAGGCCGTTTATGATACATTGAACAAGTTCTCCTACGACCAGGCACGAAAGACCCTTATTGCCGAGGCATGGTGTCCGACCAACTCCCTCGGTCTCATCAAATCGACTCTTCAAGATGTCAATGACCGCGCCGGCCTCTCTGTCCCCACCATTGTCAACCAGATCCGAACAAACAAGACGCCGCCAACGTATGTGCGCACCAACAAGTTTACTGAGGCGTTCCAGACAATCGTCAACGCCTACGGTATCCCGAAGTACACCGAGGCCAACCCTGGTCTGTACACGGTCGTCACTTTCCCCTTCCTCTTTGCCGTCATGTTCGGTGATTTTGGCCACGGTGCCCTGATGACCCTTACCGCTTGTGCATTGATCTTCTGGGAAAAGAAGTTGCAGCGCACCAAGCTCGACGAGCTGTCTTACATGGCATTCTACGGTCGATACATCATGTTGTTGATGGGTATCTTCTCCATGTACACCGGTTTCATCTACAACGATATTTTCTCCAAATCTTTCACTTTCCTGCCCAGTCAATGGCAGTGGCCCCAGGACATCAAGCCTGGGCAGAGTGTCGAGGCTTCCTTGAAGGATGGTTATCGCTACCCAATTGGTCTTGACTGGAACTGGCACGAGGCTGAGAACTCGTTGCTCTTCTCGAACAGTATGAAGATGAAGATGAGTATCTTGCTTGGTTGGGCCCATGTGAGTGCTGAGATCGCCCTGCCTATCGACAAACAGAACTAACAGTTCTCTAGATGACTTTCGCTCTCTGCTTCCAGTACATTAACGGACGACACTTCAAATCCAAGGTTGACATCTGGGGCAACTTCATCCCTGGCATGCTGTTCTTCCAATCTATCTTTGGCTACCTTGTCATCACTGTCCTCTACAAGTGGTCCGTGGACTGGCCGGCACGAGGAGAGAACCCCCCGAGTCTGCTCAACATGTTGATCTTCATGTTCTTGAGACCCGGTAGTGTGACTGAGCAGCTGTACCCGCACCAGGGTGGAGTGCAGGTGCTGCTGGTCCTCATTGCTCTGATCCAGGTACCCATCATGCTCTTCCTCAAGCCATTCTATCTCCGCTGGGAGCACAACCGTGCCCGTGCCCTCGGCTACCGCGGACTCGGTGAACAGACTCGTGTCAGCGCCTTGGAAGACGAGGGTGACATAGATGGCGGGTATGGCGGAGCTCGTGACAGCATGGCCAGCGAAGGTGAAGGCGTTGCTATGATTGCCCAGGATATCAACGAGGCCGAGGAGCACGAAGAGTTCGACTTCTCCGACATCATGATTCACCAGGTCATCCACACCATCGAATTCTGCCTGAACAGTATCTCGCACACTGCTTCTTACCTCCGTCTTTGGGCTCTTTCTCTGGCTCACCAGCAACTTTCCATCGTGCTTTGGAATATGACCCTTGGTGGTGCTTTCGAGACGGAGAACCCTACGATGCGGGTCATCATGATCGTCGTCACCTTCTACATGTTCTTCTGTCTGAGTGTCAGCATCCTTTGCGTCATGGAAGGAACATCTGCTCTGTAAGTTTGCATCACGAGAACCCTTATGGCCGAGCCACGCTAACATCACTAGGCTGCACTCGCTTCGTTTGCACTGGGTTGAGGCGATGAGCAAGCACTTCATGGGTGAGGGTATCCCATTCATGCCGTTTAGCTTCAAGACCCTGTTGGAAGAGGATCCGGTCGACTAGACGTGCCGTTGATCTGTATTTATTTCTGGCTTGTTTTGCTTTCTCTTGCATCCCTGCGGGATCTTGTCTCTCATTCTCCAGGATTTCTTGTCTCATGTATTGTAAGAGGGTCTAGAATATATACTTCTCAAGAGACTGTACATGCCTATCGTAGATTGGGTGGTTAGGCAAGTTCTTAATCTTTTAGGGTGGACTTCACGTGGCGCACTGGTGAGGTCTACGGACTTAGAAGACAGTTAGATATTTTGGTGATTTTTTTTCTTCATTGCTTTTAACTATGTACGACTTGCCGCCATGGCACATGTCATCGCTCATGGAGACCAGGACACAAAACTCCAGCGAACTCAACACTCCAGGAGGAAAAGGCGTGGCATCATGAAAGAATAAGATGGGACCAATGGTCAGAAGAAATGAGATTTGAGCTGCATGAAGCGGCACCCAAGATAAGGGGGGTATCAAGTCATGTCCATGGGAAATCAAACAGTGGGTGGTACAGTCAGTCATTCATCGCACGCCACTTATTTCTTCTGGTACTTGTTGTACATGTCGATGACCTTCTGAACCTCATCGCGCGAGCCAAGGAAGACACCGCTCTTGTCGTGGATGTGCTCAGGCACCACCTCCATCAACCGCTCCATGCGCGAGTTGACCGCCAACCCGCCCGCGTTCTCGAAGAGCATCGCCATGGGCGCACACTCGTACAGAATCCGCAGCTTACCCTTGGGACTCTTCGAGTCGGCCGGGTACGCGAAGATACCGCCGTAGAGCAGGGTTCGGTAGGCGTCGGCAACCATGGAACCGATGTACCGGGCGCTGTAGGGCTTCTTGCCCTCGCCGGGGAACTTGAGGCTGTGGAAGTACTGGTTGCACCACTCGTCCCAGTACATGCTGTTGCCCTCGTTGACGGAGTAGATGGCGCGCTTGGGGGGCAGTTTCATGTTGGGGTGGGTGAGGATGAACTCGCCCAGCGAGTTCTCGAGGGTGAAGCCGTTGACGCCACCGCCACGCATGGTGATGACCAGCTGGGCGGAGGCGCCGTACATGGTGAAGCCGGAGGCGACGAGGCTGGTCCCCGGGTTGAGGAGGTGCTCGGGGCCGACGGTCTTGTTGGGGCCCAGGACTTCGTCGGGCAGCTGGAAAATACCGAAGATGGTGCCGACGGAGACACCGGCGTCCAGGTTGGAGGAGCCGTCGATGGGGTCGCAGACGACGGCGTAGCGGGCGTTGGGGTGCTCGTCGAACTTGATCACTTCCTCCTCTTCTTCGGAGACGAGGATGCGGCACTTGCCGGAGCCGCGCATCGCCGAGACGAAGATGTCATTGCCGATCACGTCCAGTTTCTTCTGGTCGTCGCCGGTGGTGTTGGAGGAGCCGGCCAGACCGGTCAGGTTGATCAGCGAGGCGCGACGGATGTAGTAGGCGATGGACTTGAAGGAGAATTGGAGGGCGTGGCACAGGAGGGTGAAGTCACCCGAGGCTTCGGGGTACTTGGTCTGCTCCTCCGTGAAGAAGCGGGAGAGAGTGACAATGTCGGTGTTGATGTTCTCCTGGCCGACAGGAGGGGCACCGCCGTTTCCGTTTGCCGCCATGATGTATATATGGGTTGTTTTGGGAGAGCTGGAGGGGTAATTGGTGACGAGGAGTGTGAAGAAAGGTAGGGAGATGCAGCAACGAGAGCCTCGGCTTTTATCAATCGAGATATCGGCAGCGGCAGCTGTAGCGGGGAGGAGGGGCAAGTGCTTTAAGTATAGATTGAGGAGGGTTCACCGAAGAACTACTAGGATGATGATGATGGATGATGGATATATATGAAGTGTGGCAAGCAGCAACAAGGCAGTCGAGTGGAGAGGATCAACGTCAGAGAAGGAGAGGGCGTAAACCGGTCTAAGTACTTCGTTCTTGGAGAAGTGACTTCACTTTCCCGATGCCCGCGTGTTTTCGTCATCTTTCCCCGCGTGACCTGCTGGCTCCGGTTTATCCCTTGTTCCCTGAGACCGGGAGTCTCCGTATATCGAGACTAGACTTTGTATAGTTTTTGAACTATACAAGAACTATATATTTCAGTACTTTCAACCTCTGGAAACATATATGGCAGAAGGATTCTCAATGTTCGTCAATCCATCGCATACTGGCAATGTCGTCATGCCCCGAGCCAGAACCTCCGATCCTTTCCTGAGCCGAGTCTCGGCCTTCGGGAGAGCAAGGCACGCCGGAAGAAACTAATCCCTCCACTCGTCATGTGGGCGACTGAGATTGATCTCTATCTCGTAACTGATATCTTCTAGTTATTACAGTACAGTCAATTCACATCCATAGATCAAAGACCCGGAATTCGGGGTATCAGTATTGACCATCCATGAATTGTCATTTGAACCCAAGAAAAGGCACTCGATCATGTGTATCAGGACCTAACCGACCCTCGCAAGCGAGGGTCCGCCACCTCAACGGCACTTTTTCAACCCTCTACTTTTAAACTTATATTTTACAACTGCAATATAGAGATATTATAGATATTAAGCTTCAAATAGGTGAAACAGATGCTGTAGATTTATATATGACAGCCAAAATCACTTAATTCGCCGACCTGTGACCTTGCAGTATCTCTTAAGCTCCGTCATGACCTTTTTCCACTTTGGCCTCAACTTATTTCAGGCCTCAATCTCAGTGCCCTTTTGCTCAATTCGCTTCATGCGATGGACCTGGCTAGACGTCACAAGGCCAGTGATCCTCATATATGCACGAGAATTGCTGTATCGCGCGTGGCGAATCGATGATGCCCTTGACATCTGTTCCATCTCTCTGGCCATCTCACTAGCTTGGTAAGCAAAGGTTCTTGCAGCTTTAGCTAGCTTCTGAATATAGAGATTGTAGCGTTCTGACTGCAATTCAGCCTGCTGTATGCGATCCTTAAGCTTTTTGACCCGCTCGGCAGTCTTAGGGGTGCTGATTTGGGTTGATTGCGATCGTGCCGAACTCCAGGACTAGCTATCGTCACTATGGTGAGGATCACCATAATTAGGCAAATCTTGCAAAATAACCTTAGGTCTAATAGGCCAGAGGCCTATTAATCGCTAGTCAAGCTTCACAGTGGAATCCTTAAAGGTTTTCTCTCGGATTGCCTCAATTGCGGCGAGGAGGTGGTCCTTGGTAAGCCTCTCGTAGCCGGCCATAGTAGCATCCTCTATAGTCTCAGAATGATAGTGTTTATACACGTTAAAAACACTAACATCAAGCGGCTGCATAAGATGGCTACTATACGAAGGCAGGAACCATAGAATGATGCAGTTTTTCTCACAGAAGCTGATGAATTCGTATGTCATATAGGAGCCATACCGATCACAAATCAGTACACGATAGACACCCTTCACTTTGTCTTTTATGTGCTTGTGGAAGTGCTAAATCCACTGATACGCGGCGGTATCAGTAGTATAGCCATTATCTGTGATGCCAAGTGTTGTGGTTTTTTTGATGTTCTTAGTCCACCGATATAATAGCTGCTTTACACTCAAGATGATGACGGGCGGAACCTTCTAATTGTCGGTTGAGATCGTCTCGATAACCGTGACTCATTCACGATTTGTGTTGCATCCACTAAAGATCTTCTTCCGAGGCTCACGAATGATAATCCATTGATCGCGACCGACGCCAATTTAGAAGCCAGTCTCGTCGAAGTTGTAGATATCTTTAGCACACACGCCCTTTTCCGCAATCATCTTATAGTTCTCGAACCAGCGCGCAGCAACGGATCGGTCGAGCGCAGTTTGTCTCTTAAGGTCTGTTGCCCTTCTACGTCTTCGATAATACTCCGGATGGCGTTTCAGGAAGCGTTTAAGCTAGTGGGTGCCGACTTTAGGCCGTGGTCCGTCAGCCTCATCGTGATACTCACATAAGATCGAATTCGCGGTAGCAGAGATTTGTTTGAACTTCGGGCATTCCGATCTCATCTAGGAAGTCGATATGACGACAGAGAGCAGCTTCCTGTGCTTCATTAAGCCTCCGACCGGCTGGTGGGCGAGTAGATCGAGAATGCCTCCCCTTGAGCCGTTCGAGAAGTCGACGGTAAGGTACATTAAATTCACGCGCAGCTTGCTTGACATTTGGTTTTTCACGGTTGGATATCGCGTCGATAGCATCAGAGATGCGTTTATAGCTGTCGGGCATGGTGTGGTTGAGTAAAGACGCGTAGTAGTAGAATAGTAGGGGGCTGGAGAAAAGTGCCGTTGAGGGTGTCAGTGCCGTTGAGGTGGCGGACCCTCGCTTTGCGAGGGTCCGTAATATATGTAATATACTGGAGAGGCCGGTTATATCCAGTAGATAGAAATGGACATAAGGAAACTATCAGATACTGAGTATTGATCTAGGGGTTTTTAGGTATGGAAAGTAGAAGTCATGCGCGAGATATTAAAACATTCAAGATTATCATTCTAGTTTTGATATACGCAGCAGAGTAAAGAAACAATCTATAAACACCATCTGAGACTTCCCGGGGCCAAGTACAATCACGACTTCTCCGCATTCAACTTCCGATCCATCATCACCCGCCACTGTGGTCCCCAAGTCCTGAGCGCAAAAATCGCCGCATTCCCCGTAACAAGCGCAATCAGAGCCACCATCGTACACATCCACCCCGTCCCCATAGCATCAATCAAAGGCTGCGTAATGACCGCACCCGTACAAGAGAGCACATTCCGCAGGAAGTTTGCAAGCGCTACACCGCTGGAAGACTTCTTGGGCGTAAACTCTGTCAAAACGGTGTTCACCGTGCCCATGACGAGCATCACGCCCAGTCCGAAGACGACACAGGCTACGCAGCCGATTGCCCAGTGTAGACCCTTGTCGACGGACCAGCCGTACCAGATTAGTGCGGCGGGGTAGAGGGTTAGTGCCAGCCAGATGTTCTCTTTCATGCGGTCTTCTGGGAGGAACTTGAGTTTGCCGTTCTCGTAGCGGTTTGCTTTGCGTGCTTCTCGCGCCATGATGTAGTCGATCCAGCGGCCGCCTAGGAGAGAGGAGAAGGCATAGCCGATTGTTGGGGCTAGGTAAACCAGGCCGACGAGGATGATGCTGAAGTTGTAGGGGGCTTTCTCGAAGGTTGCCTGGATGGAGACGTTCAGGATGAACATGGTGAAGAAGGCGATGGCGCCGGACCAGACTGCCACGATGATGGGTGGGTAGCGGAGGAGAGCTAGGACCTCGAACGGGCTGAAGATCGCTTTGAGGACGACGACGCCTTTGCTTGGTTTCTTTGCGTTCTGATCGTCTGTTTTGGGGGCGCGCCGTGGGACTGTCTCCGGGAGGCAGAGGAAGATGAGGGTTAACATGACGCCGCCGAAGATGGTGAGGAACCAGAGTGTACTCCGCCAGCGAAGCCCTTGGGTTAGAGCACCGCCAATCACTGGGGCGAGACCTGGTCCGCAGAGTGGTCCTAGGTAGAAGACACCCATTGCGCGACCTCGCACTTTCGGTTCCCAGATGTCAGAGACGGTTCCTGCGCCAACGGACTGAACTGAGGCGGCTGCACCACCACTCAGAATGCGAAAGACGACCAGCATTGCTATGTTGACGCTGACGGCGCTGATGCAGGAGAAGACCAGGAAGAGGGAGAAGGAGAGGAGGTAGATTGTTCGTCGGCCGTGTCTTTCGGAGAGGGCGGACCTGCTCATGTTAGCTATGCATTGCTTTGAAGAGGGGGAATACCTACCACCACATTGGGGTAAAGGCCATGGCCAACATGTAAAATGCGAGCGACAAGTTTGCGACGGTGGGAGTGGTGTGTAGATCTCGAGCCACCTGAGACAGAGCAGCTGCAATCAGTCAGTATAGCAGCCTCTCTCAATTGACTGGGAGACTCACGGTAGAAAATAGAAGAGCCCGTGGACGAAGTGATTGCAGCAAAACTGACAATCACCGTCATCCACCACTTGGTGCCATTGCTGTAGGCGTACGGATTGGTGACTTCGGGGATGATCGAGAACCTGCCCAGCAATCCTCGACGCTCTGATCGAGGGACTGTTTCCAAAGCTGGCGCGACTGAGGCTGCTTGAGATGTTGTCTTGTTCAGAGGCTCGCTTGGCTGTGTTTTGGGGTCCTCTACCGCGATTTTTTCCACATCCCGCTCAGAGCTGCTGGTGCTGGCGTCTTGGGTTGGTGAATTTTCCGCTGCCATTTTGATTGCTCAGAAGACCTGAGGATGTGGTTTTGCAAGTGTATACACGTCTGGCACAATATTTAATATGTGCGTGCAGTGTCTCCCTCGGGGGACGCGCTCGGGGTGTTCCTTTCTGAGAAAGAGTCCGAGCGGGAAAAGCTTCGATTCGGAATGCGCCATGAAACGGAGTTTAAAGGATTTAAAGAGCCAAAGCCCGGGAAGAAATGGAAAAAGAGAAACATGGCGCATTTTGCTAACAAAGAAATGTTGGTGAAGCCAATTGGGAGAGATTTTAGATCCCCGACGTGCCTGGATGGCAGTGGAGCCGCTTTCGGCCTTACCCGGTCGATCATGACCTTAGCATTTCTCAAGATCATGTTAGATGATGGTCAATTTTGTAGAAAAAGAGCTGGGAGATTCTATCTTCATGATATACTTATTGTATTTGATTTTCTGATGCTTTCACTAGAAAATAGATTGCTGTATATCTTCCTAAGAACTAGTCTACTTCACTTCAGGCACATGTCTCCACGCATTGGGCAGTCCCCCATAAAATACCCACCGCGTCATGTTTCCAACAACCATCTCACCACCACGCCCAACTCGCTCCAACACCCCCGCAGCAACCTCCTCGGACACCAGATTACCATCCTCCTTGCCCAGCGCCCGCTCAATCGAGTCCATTCCCATATGAGCAATCTGGAAAAAGTCCTTTTTAGCAATAGGGAAATCGGGGCCCAATTCTAACTCCTCCAATGCATACAGCGCACGCATCAGCTTGACAGCATGGCCTTCGTCCCGGTAGACTATCGCGCGCTGGAACAATTCTGCCCAGCCGTCCGTCGGGTTGCGGGGGACGTAGTGCACGATTCGCTCGGGATACAGGGGTGGACATGCAGTGCCGGCGTACATCACCGCGTCGACGCGGACAGTCGCTTCAAGCAGTCGTGCCTTGTCTTTATTGGATAGCCAGTCCTGGGCGAGGATGGCTGGGAAGAAGACTGCTAGCGTGACGGCGTGTAGAGTGACAAAGTCCATTGCTTCCCGCTTGCCCGGGCGCTGTGCCGCACCCAGCATGTAGGCTGAGGTATGCATCATGTCGGACATCTTGCGTTGCAGGTCCTCTGGCTCGGGCTTGACTTGGAATTGGGCGAGGTAGGGCACCAATTGCTCCGGGGAAACGCGTTTCAGGAAGCCGTCGGGGATCTTGTTGAAGGGGTCTGTTTCCCGTGTGCCGGTGGCGATGATAGAGTCTTCGCGGAGGCTGTCGAGGACTTGCAGCATTGATCGGGATGGCACGTCAGGGTTTGTGCGTAGGTATTCCTCTGCTGGGAGGAGGAAACTCTTGGGCCAGTTTTCGTGGACACAAGCTCCAGCCAGTGCTTCGGCGACGAGGCTGGGCTGCTCGAATTCGATGCCACATCCGAGATGGATGATTGGGTGGACAAGGTCTGAGTGAAAGGCGTGGTTAGAAAAGACGTGTATCAAGATGCTAGAGTTACTGACCTGTGAACATCCGCCCCAGGATATCGTTCGCCCGTTCATCTCCCTTGAGAAGGTACTCCTTGATAACTTCGTGCATGCCCTTGGCCTCAATCTCCTCTTCGAAGAACTTGAGGAAATCAGGGTAGCAGTCATCAATCCCGAGGCATTTCTCGAAAACAGCAGGATCCTTCAAACCGCGGTTGGTGGAGGCTACCTCAGGATAGCCACTGTTCATGGGATCCTGATAGCACGCATTGTAATCCCACATCTCCTGGATCTCGGCTGGCGTTGCACCAAGTGCCCACATCGTGAGAAGATGATGAACAAGGTGATCTAAGTCCATGTTAGCGGTAGCTTCAATCTCGATGTGGGGGCTCCAACATACTGTGAAGAGTGTCCTTCCATCGTGTCTTGTAGAGAGTATGGTTTTGGGTGAGTAGCTCGGAAACCAGCTTTGCACTCTCTTTCCTCAAATTTTGAACATGAATATAGCCCGGTGTGGACTCTGGAGACAAGACCACAGTTGTCGCCAATGGTTTGGCCGGTGTAGTCTGTGTCGCACCCATTGTGTGCAGTGTGTATAGATTCTGACTGCGGGCAAAAAGTCTTCACACAGATTCCGGGGAGTTACTGCACAAATATGGCATGGTAGAACACACAGAGACACTTTCGTAACGTTGAAGCACCTCAAACCGCCCGAATTGATCAGGCAAGCATTCGGGCCCCGAATACCAACTCGAACACTGCGGCTCGGGAACCGATCGGGCTGATCGACATACAGCGGGGCCTTTCAGCCCTAACCTCCCGACTTTGACAATGATGGCCACTATCTTTTCCTCGAATGACCACTAGGACTGTGTGGTGAGGTTGCAATCTACTTCTTCTCAGTCCGTGTGTAATCCTAAATTTACCTTCTCAATTACAGCTTCGATATACCCTGCCACTTTTTCTACCAGTGTCCTCAGCCACTTTTGGGACAAACTACATGCAGTAACAGGCTACTTCCGAATTCTGAAGCCTCAACATCTCAAAATGCCCCGAATCCTCTGCCTCCACGGCCACGGCACCAGCGCCTCAATCTTGAAATCCCAAACAGCCGCCTTCCGCTCCAAACTCGACGACAGCTACATCTTCGACTTCGTCGACGCCCCCTTCACTAGCCCCGGCGCACCAGGCATCACCGCAATCTACAAGACACAAACATACACCTGGTGGCCGCAACCAACGCCCGAAGCAATCCGCGCCGCGCACAGATGGGTAGCTGATTACGCAAGCAGGCACGGACCGTACGATGCGGTTTGCTGTTTCTCGCAGGGGTGTTCGCTGGCTGCGACTATGGCTTTGTATCATGCTATTCAAGAAGCGAATGAACCTGGAAGCATTGATGAGCCGTTGCCGTTTCGCGCGGCTATTTTCATCTGTGGCGGTGTGCCTTTTCCAGCGTTGGAGGATATGGGACTTGAAGTGTCGGAGCGTGCGCACCAGATCAATCAATGTACCGGCGCACTGTTAAACGGAACAGCTGGGCGATTAGCGGAGCTCGCTGCAAATCTACATCTCATCAAGCGGGGCGTTGGTCTTTGGGATAGGAATAAGGGAAGTCTCGTGCACGATCCGAAACAGAGACCAGATCGGTCTGATGTCTTTGGGTTGGATTTTACAAAGTTCCCTGCTGCTGCGCGGATCACCATTCCCACCGTGCATGTATATGGATCGAAGGATCCGCGGTGGCCGGCTGGGATTCAGTTGGCGGAGTTTTGTGTTGATCGGGAGGAATTTGATCATGGGGGTGGGCATGATATTCCCCGGTCGACGGAGGTGTCGGAGAGGATTGCCGGTATGGTGAAACGGTTGGTGGAGAGGATTGAAGGTTCCTCGGATGGTATTCAAGTGCAGGTGACGGATAGGGAGCAGTGTTCGGACTTGAAGGGTGGGTTTACTGATGTCAAGGTGAGGGAGTGCTTTTAGAGGGTTTGTCTCTTGTGTTCTCTGATTTCATGACCGTCTGAATTTTTTTGTGTATAGATTGCTGTGTCGATAAGCCTTATGACATAGATTTCGTGCTTTTCCCTTTTCTCGCAAAAGGCATCTTACTAGAGCTCGACTGTGCGTGACGTGCCAGATGGACATACCCTCTGTCTGAGCGGCCACGCCTGTTCCCAATACATAGTGATAGCCGGACTAGACCCTCATCAGGCATGACGGCCTGGGACTGAATTAGTGTAGGCTCCCAATAATCGCAACACACAGCACTCACGCCGAACAACACCACTTATCGGAATTCCTGGGAACCATGCACAAGCCCGAATAGGTCTCAGCCGGTAACGATACTACTCCCCACGAGGTGATATTGCAACCATCGTTGAAGAGGAACTGGACAGACTCAAGCCTGCCATGTTCAGCCGCGACACTCAGAATGGTCCTCATGTTGAATTGGTCCAACATGTCAAGCGAGACACCCATCCACAACAACAGGTCGAGGAATGATCGCCGGAGCGTCGATTGCTTTCACACAGATCCCTTCCTCTGGAAATGCCCCCGATCACGATAGCCCGCACGGTACTTAATACCAAGGGGTTCGTGAACCCAGGTGAACACCTTCTTACTGCAATGGCCATAGTTAACCCACACTTGGTTGTAGACCCTTGGTTCCACAATAATATGATCTTTCACCATACACGCCTTCTCATGACAGAGATGAGAGGCGTCCTCGTCGACGTTAAGGTATTCCTCCTTCGCCCATATCACGACATGTTGCAGGCAGGCAAAATTGTTGACGCCCGCGCGAGAGATCGGGATATAGCCATTCGCCTTGGTAGGTACATTCGGCAATACCCGGCACCATCCCTGTGGGCTAGCCTTCCAGTAGTAGCTGTTAAGTACACCTTGGGCATAGCGCGGTTATAGCTGGCAGAAGTCTTTTAACATCTCTCGTTGGGTAATAGGTCGTTCATAGTCAAAAATGTCCGCAGCGAACAGTTGAATGGGATGGTGGGACTTGGGACAGGTGGAAGGATCGATCAGATTCAGAGCCCGGGGAGTCTGCTTCTGATGTACGCAGTTCTTCTACCCGGGCATGGGAGACAGGCGGCAAAAGCGGTTGCGCTGTGTTTTCGAGCTCGGTCAATCGAACGGCTTCTTCAAATGTGTAAATACGGGGCGGGGAGGGAGTCCTCGCTAACTCCCAGAGGTCCTCGTCCTTGATGGACATGTAGGACCCCTGGGAGTCTTCCTTCTGAGCCATGTCCCAGGGGACAGTCGAAACGGATTTGTTGAAATCGGTTTTGGTTGCAGCAGTTGTTGTTGTTGTTGATGTCGATTCAAGTCGAGCCACAACAGTAAGTAAGGCGCCGGCGGGCGAGCAGCTATGAGAAACTGTCAACCCTCTGTATCCCACGAAAGCCCACAAGTATCGAAGCATGATACTGACCTCTGTGTACCGGTGGAGTAACCTCATCCCGACATGTCTAATCCGGTATGCATGAGCCTTTGCAATGCCGTATGCATTATAGGCCCTATAGAGCCCTGTATAGTACATGCTACGCAGCCTTACAATTGTGTAAGCTCTCGAGGCAAAAGATGGGTAAGGCATGTGTTTCTACCGGTCTCCCAACTACAAGCACGATGCCTTTTTAAAAGCAAGTACATCAATTTCTAAGCTTGTAAGTACAAACATATACAAGCAGTGTCTGGCAATCTATAGACTAGAAACAAAAGAGATGACGTCTTTATCGAACCAGTCAGTTCAAGAACCCAATCTCCTTCCAAATGTGAATATACTTCCTCACCACCTCCTCACTCACAGGTCCCACAGCAGACAAAGTCTTCGAATGCTCAAGCGTGTGCTTCACATCCAAAACAAGTCCACCGCAGGACATGCGGAGGTAGTTGCTGTCCAAGAACTCCAACAATGTTGCGGCGGGATTGTTCCGCTGCGGCGCGGCCTTCACCTTCGCCACCCATTCTTCGAACGGGATCAGGTTTGTAATGCCCAATGCATCAGCCAAGATTGCATTCGTCTCTTTCCACGACTGGCCGACTGGGTTCTCGATATGGTAGATCGGGTAGGGAGTGTTATCCGCGAGAACGAGGTCGGATAATGTGCCGGCAATGTCGTTGACGGGTGTCCAGAAGACTGTCCCCGGAACATCGGGCAGGGCATTCAGTGTCTGCGAGGACTTGATCAAGAAACCAAAGTGCTCCATCGGATTCCAGTACCCGCTTGTCTTGGAGCCGGCAATTTGGCCGAGACGGACGACCATCGTGCGGAAGCGGTCTGGATGCTGCTGGATGGTTTGAGACAGCATTCGCTCGCAGCCCCATTTGGCCTCGCCGTAGCCGTTTGTGAGGACACTGTCGATGTCGACGGACTCTTCGGGGACCATTGTTCTCTCTTTGCCGTTGCCGAGTCCGTAGTGACCTACGACGCCGACGGAGGAGACCATCTGGAAGCTGAACTTGAAGGACTGCGGACGCGCGGAGCTCACGGCACAGGCAAAATCAATCAAATTGCGCACGACCTGGAACTGTGACTCGAAGCCTGGCAGTGGACGCTTGGCGCTCATGGGCCACGCTTGGTGAATGAGGTGGGTGACTGAGCCGACGAGATTGTCATACTCGCTTTGAGAGAGGCCGAACATGGGCTTCGAGCTGTCAGTCTGCAACACGCGGAGCTTGGGCTTGAGGGCCTCGGGGAATCGGATGCCCTTCTCCCGCATGGCCTTCTGTTGGCGGACGTCTGGATCAGCTCGGTTCTCGCGGTTGAGACAGACCACTGTTTTCACGTCGGAAAGTTGAGCGAGGTGGTAGACGAGATGTCCTCCAAGACTACCCGACGCTCCAGTCACGAGCACAACTTTCTCGTTGTCAGCAGGTGCAGTGGCTGAAGGGGAAGGCTTGGGCGCAGCAAAGCCAGCAGTATATTTCTCCACGTAGTCAGTCACTGCTTGTCTTCGGACTGCAAGAGCAGCCGGATCAAGAAAAGGGTATTGCACTTCCGACTTGCCAGGGGCAGGTTCAGGAGCGACAGGCTCGGAGATCTCAGGCATTGCCTGGGCAGACTCCGTCGTGGCCACATCGCCCACAAGCAGCTGCCTCAGATCGGCCACGGTAGGACACTCAAGGAAGAGTGACTCATGCTGAATGTCCAGTTCCAGCTCATCGCGGAAGCGGCTCACGATCACGAGAGACAGGAGTGAGTCCACGCCGGAGTCGCCGAAGTTCGTGTCCTCTGTGAGATCACTGACGGTCACTCCACTCTCCTCGGAAATAATCTCCAAGGCCCGTTGAAAATCGACCTTGGACGTCTGTGCATCCTCCCGGAGTTCAGGAGTGGTAGCACCGGTGCCGCGGCTGGCAGGTGTTTCGACACCGGCATCGCTGGACGACGAGGAAGAGGATGTGGTGGTTGCATTCGACCCGCCCATCAAAGCCTTCAGATCACCGACGGTGGGGTACTCGAAGAAGAAGGCATTGAAGTCAAGGTCCAAATCAAGCTGCTCCTTGAAGCGAGCGGAGATGGTCAGGCCGAGCAGAGAGTCAATGCCAACATCGCCAAAGACAGTGCTGTCGGTCAAGTCAGCGATGGCAAGACCACTCTCCTCTGCGATGATCGATAGTGCCTCTGCAATTCTGGATGCCTGAGATGGGCCGGTTGGAGCTGCGGAAGGAGCGGACACTGGAGTATTGTCGGGTGCCTGCTTCGGCTTTGCCGTTTGCTGCGGTTTCTGTGACTTAGCTCCACTCTCGATAGAGAGAATCACTTTGAGCACGCGCCTCGGGACACCTTGGATCTATAAGTTGTCAGTAAACGCGGTCAGTTGATCAAGGCTGGAACACATACAGCAATCTGGCCGAAGAAAGCCACAACTTTCTCGCCATCAAAAATGACAACATCACCGTGCCACAGCTTGTCTTCTCCCTCTTCCATGCGAGTGTACGTGGTATACACCTTGTCAAAGTCGATCGGCTCAAAGATCTGGAACGATCCCCAGCCATGGTTCATGAAGACCTCATTGTCCAAGTCTGTTCCATCGTTACAGTTCATGGTGAACCCACAAGACTGAGTGAGGGAGTCAATGATGGCGGGATGAGTGTGGAAGTTGCCATCCCTCTTCACGCTGCCGTAGCTGAGTCGACTCGAAGCTTCGAGTGTGTTGCTGTTGAGTACGATCTCGTCGATAGCCCTGTAGTCGTCATGGAACCGGGCGAGTGGCCGGATCGCACGATACACCATTGAGCGGTTGAACCTGGCGGTGGTCTCGCTGGCAATGCCATCACGCAGAGCTTGCATCTTCGCTTTCACCTCTCCCGCGGCTTTCTGGAGTGTCTGCTGCAGGCTGCGGTCTTTGAAGCGGACAACACAGCGAGAGTGCTCTTGAAGCTTCTGCTTGCTCTGCAGTTCAGTTAGTCTGTGAGTCGCAACTTGTATTCAAAATCAAGAAATTAATCAACTTACGTCGAAGGACAGGAACTTGACGGATGCAGATTGAGAAGACCAGTCAACTTCAGCATGTGCCTGAAGGAGCTGCTGGGTGGCGCCGGCTCGCAGAATCAGAGCCTTGGAGATCGTCATATCAGACACGTCCACCAGATTCTCCTCCTGGCTTGGCCGGTAGCGCTGGAGCAGATACGTTCCCAAACTCAAGGCAATGTCTGCATAAACCGACGGGGTACACAACGGGATGCCGTCGACTTCATGTCCCTGGACAAGCGGACTGAGATCCTTCCGTGCAATGTCAGCCTCAACGATAATGTGAGCTTTGTTGGAGTCTCCTGATTCTTCAACAACACGGTGGATGGTTGTTCTCTCAAGCTTGGGCCCAGCACTGATTGTGAGAGGGGGGTCGCCCTTGCGCAACGACCAGTCATTGACGTACTGCATCCAGTACTCCTTCAGATCCCAGCTGTAGGCTGGCAAGGGAACAACAGTATGGGAGCCCTCAAAGTCACGCTGGTATTCCGTCCAGTTGATGTCGGCGCCTGCATTGTACAACGTTTTCAATGCAGTAGTCAGAACCTGCCAGACCGATCGGGCACGCTGAGCAGAGGCAAGAGTGACCATCTGCGATCCGAGAACGGCCTTGACCATACCAGAGACTGCTGGGTGGGGACCAATCTCGATTGTGGTGGTCTGCTCAGTGAGAATCCGGTTGTCATAACCGGCCTGGAGTGCCTTGAACATGTTGACAGGCTCGCGGGCGTGGAGGGCGAGATACGCAGGGCTGAAGTCAGCTTCGGTGACGACAGTGCCATCTAGAGGACGCAGGATGGGAATCTTCGGCTTTGCGAAGGAGACTCCGTTTGCGACTCTTGCAAAGTCCGACACTATGGGATCGACTTGCGAGGAGTGGAAAGCATATGGAACCTTGAGGAGCGTGCCTTTGAGACCTGCATTGGTCAATTGCTCATTGAAAAGAAAGATATCCTCATTCGACCCAGCGAGAACGGTCTCCACGGGGGAGTTGATACAAGCTGTCTCGTACTTGTCTTTCAGAACCTTTGCAATATCGTCTTCCGAACCTCTCACCACAAGCATCGCATGGGTATCGCGGGTGCACTTCTCCTGCAGCAATTCAGCCCGCTTACCCACGAGGTAGATAGTGTCTGCGTCCAAGAGCACCCCGGCGACGTTCAGTGCAGCATACTCGCCGAGACTGTGACCGACGACTGCTGTGGGAACGATGTTCCAGGATGCCCAGAGCTTGCTCAGTGCAATCTGCATGCAGACACTCGCCAGTTGAACGGCAGTCGGGGCAAAGATGCCGATGTCTGCCTCATCGGACTGGATAACTGGCAGGAAGGATGGGAAGCCCAGACTCTGTGCGATGCGATTGAGTCGGCTGATCTCAGTCCGGAAGAGGGAGAAGTGCTCAAACAGCTCTTTGCCCATTCCAGGGTACTGAGCACCTTGGCCGGTGAAAGTGAAAATAACCTTCGGAGCGCTCTTGGGCCGGGTCATTCCGGCATTGTCACGCAAAGAGGCCTCAATCTGGTTGCAAATGTCCGCGACACTTGATCCTGCGATCATGACACGGTGCTGATGATGGATACGGCGGGCAGTGGTCGTGTATGAGAGTTGACCCAGGGAGGTCTCAGGGTTTTGCCTCAAGAAGCCAAGCAGTGACCGAAGGTTCCCTTGAAGAGATACGCCGACCTTGCCAGAGGCAGCGATAAGATGAATGCCGCGAGGGTCTGCACTGGCTGCGTTATCCCGAACCGGGGCATCTTCGATCAAGAGGGCCGAATTTCCACCAGCTGCACTGAAGTTGTTGACAAAGGCACGGCGGAGCTGATCTTTACGTCTCTCCCATGCAGTTGGCTGAAGAGCAATGTTGACGTTGCGCTCATGCAGATCAGTGGGAAATTTCCGGTTGATCTTGGTCTTGATGCCGCAGTGGGGAACAATCATGTTCTTCTGCATCATCAACAGCACCTTGATGAGGGCCGAGACGCCGGAAGCTGCCTCACCGTGGCCGATGTTGGCTTTGGCGGAGCCAAGGTAAAGAGCCTGCTCGTCCGTGCGGCCTTTCTTGACCTGAGAGAGTGCCGGCGCAAAGGTGTCCAGCACGCTTGTCATCTCACCAGCATCGCCTGCTTGAGTGCCACTGCATTCAAGTTAGCTGGTGTTTGTCAAAAGAGGTACATATTTTGACTTACGTTCCATGCATCTCGACATAGCTGACACTGTATGGATCGACAGCGGCTTGGTTCAGGATCTTGTTGAAGATGGCACGCTGGGCGCCAGAGTGTGGGCGAGTGATGGACTCCGACTCCGCTGAGTGATTGGTGTATGCACCTAGGATAACACCCAGGATGGGGTCCTTGTCGGCAATAGCATCATCAAGCCGCTTGATGATGATCGTTCCGATACCCTCACCACGGCAGTACCCATCGGCTCCATCATCGAACGTCTTGCAGTTTCCAGTCCGCGACAGGAAATGACCACGATCGAGACCAGCAGTGAAATCCGGGTTGGTCAGAACGTTCGTTCCACCAGCGATCGCTGTGTCAATGTCGCCTCGCCAAAGGGAGTTGCAAGCAAGGTGAATGCCAGCCAGACTGGACGAACAGGCAGTGTCAACTGCGTAGCTGGGACCACTGAACTTGAAACAGTAGTTGATACGTCCAGGGATGAAGGCTCGGTTGCCACCAGGGATGAAGTATGTGTCGATGTTTTGGGCGCTGTTGGTTTCCATCCAGTCATTACTGGTGACACCGTAGAAAACACCAACTCGATCACGTCTGGTGGACGGGGTAGCATCGGGAACAAGACCAGCTTGCTCGATCGCTTCGTATGCTGTCATCAAAGCGAGACGCTGAGCAGGATCAATCTGCGGCGCTTCACGAGGTGAGATGTTGAAAAAGCGGGCATCAAACACTTCAGGGTTGTCGAGCCAACAGCCGAACGGAGTAGCGCTTGTATTCTTGCGGCTTCCAGTCGGGTCGACGTGCGTGTTGACATCCCAGTGAAGAGCTGGAGCAGGCTTGTGGACATCTAGACCTTGATGGAGAAGGTCCCAGAATGCCTCGTTGTTTTTGGCGCCTGGGAACCGCCCGGACATGCCGATGATCGCCAGCTTGGGCTTCCGGGGTGCATCACCAAGATCTGGAGGTGCAAGTGCGGCCTTGATATCGGCTTGTGTGGAGGGCAGTAACGATTTCAATGGTGTCTGCTTGAGCGCAGTGTAGATCAGTTGGTGAGCTGTAGTTCCCACGGGAATGACATTGAACGACTTCGGTGCCGCACTCTGAAGGCAGGCTTGGAGTTCATCGAGTACGTCGCTCCATCGAATTGGCTGCAACAAGATTTGGCTGACAGCAGCCTTCAAGAGTGATCCAAAGCTGCGCTCCTCCACCTTGGCTCCAGTGCTCGAATGAACGGGGAATACCTCTGAGCGCTGTGACTTGTCTGAGTTCAGGTCGCCGATGATATCGCTGACATCAAACTCAGTGAAGAGGTGCGGAGCATGGTAGGGCCCATAAATTGGAATCGCCTTTGATCGGAGGTCCTTGCAAACCTCGGATCCGAGAAGGTGAGCAAGTGACTTGGGCGGTCCGCTAACAGTCACCCCGTTCGGTGCATAGGCGCTGATATAGGGCCTGCTTGTCAAAGGCAATTCCTGGAGATATATGTTAGGTATGAATGTCCAGTCTCAATGGGAGGTTGGCTCACGCTTTGTGCACAGTATTCATGAATGGTGTCTGCGCTTGACGAGCCAGGTACCACAACTGACCAGCTTTGCTCAGACTCTTCAGATGAAGAGACCCGGTGGGCAGCATCAGTGACGTGCAGTCCTGTCCGAAAGGCAACAGTGACAGCATCGATGGCTAATGGAACAAGATCGAGGGTACTCCTGCTGCAAGCCACAGCCGCTGCTGCCAGTGCTCCAGTGCAGAGTCCAAGGGCTCGACACTTGTCTGCAGTAAAATCACCAGGCTCTGCTTGGGTAATGAACATGCCGAGCTGGTATATGCTGGTGATAGCCATGTCGAGCGGGACGAATCTCTTCCCATTTTGGTTCCACAGAATCAGGTCGTCGACGCAGGTGAAGCGAGGCAAGTCTTCCCTGACCTGTGGGGGTAGCTTGTAGATCTCGGCGCGGAGGGCATTGTATGCCTTCGTGAGGAAGTCCTCAAGAACAGGGTTCCTTCTGTTCTGGAGTAGGTCCTTCCGATGGGGTTGAAGGTCGAAGGTCTGATCTCCGAAGAGATACAGCTTCATGTCTTGGGCCATTGTATAGGGATATCGAGTATACAATCAAAACATGAAGGATATACTTTGGACAAACAAAGGGAAAGTCAAGCCACAACGAGGAGAAAGATTGATCTCGCTGTGCCTCTCACTCTCGAGCTTCAACCCTCAGACTCTAATATACTCTAGAATTTCTGATCATCACGTTAGACCCCGAGCACCACGGCCTCGTGGTTAATCGTAAACACCCGTGATCGAATGACTCTAAACATAGACACGAGCATTACAAACGTATCGGGAGTAAGCCGGGAATGTTAGCTATGGTCTCAGGGTCTGGAATGCCAAGTGCCGTTCATCAAACTCGAGCTGTCATGACACGAGTTGATATGCCGAGAATGTGTGGAGACCATGATTAGCACAGATGAAGCGGTATAGAGGCTGAGCCAGGGTGCTATGATTCGCTGGGCTTGAATCAACGGGCTAGGCGTCAGGCCTTCAACTAAAGTCCAAGCCCGAGAGGATCCCCGAGGCGAAAGCCGATGCCATCCCGACATCATGATGCGGCGAGACAATCTCCTTTTTTCCGTGCATCTAGCAGGTAAGTTGCCTATCTTCAGAATTATGTGTTTTTGTGCCGTTGGTAGATATATCATTCATTCTGCGTATGATTAGGTCCTTGCGGAAGAGGGTTCTGTACTAAGCTTTAGCCTTGGTAGTTTCCCTAAGAGCCCTCAATCTAGGCATTCTAAGTCTTTTTCTACACCTCTTTATATGCCTCTTCCAGTTTTTCAGTATTTAAGAGGAGGCTTACGCGTTCCCAATGACTGAAGCTTCTGTGGACTCTTGCTAGATATCTAGAGAAATGGCTCTGCATCATCATTTCGGGGTCTCTTTTACCTATGTTCGATATTTATGGTCTTGTAGCCATCTTGATTGAGGTAAATGCAATATTTCTTGTCAGATCATAAAAAACAGATACATCAACGCTGCAACTCAACCCCCTACTTTGCAGTGGAGGCGACACCCCGTACACGATTCAGAAGTGCCTCCACATCCTCCGGAACCTCATCTCCACGCCATGCAACCATTCCATCAGGACGGACAAGTACCAGCCGGCGCTCGTATAGCTTAGCAACCTTAGGATCAGTCAGGATCACAGTCTCAAGCGGCAGAGCCAACTTCAGCGCGACCTGCTCCATCTTCTGGTCTCCCTCAACTGCCTGGCCAAAGCAAAGGAGAACAAAACCGCCACCAAAGAGATCAATGGTTGACTTCCCCTCACTCAACCAGTAATGCGGAGCACGATGACCCGGGCGAGCCGTCTGAATGTAGATATCCGGGTCATCCACCGGGGCAGGAGAACCATCCGCAACAACGAGCGGCGAGTCGGAATAGTTATATCCCAACGACAGGCCCAGTGACTGGAACTCCTGCCGCATGTTTGCGGCCATGTTTTCGCCCAAAGTTCGCCTCTGCTCGTCTGCCTCCGCTCCATCCTCGAGAACCTTGTCACGTCCTTTGTCGTCGGTCCAAATGGCGAAGTTTCGAGTTGAACCTGCGCCGTTGCGGAGGGCGATAGGCCGCCGTTCGGTGGTGTATGCATCCAGCAAACCAGGTCCTCCCCACCCTTCGAGAAGAGCTTGCAAGACCCAGCTCAGGCCCATCGCATCTCCGATACCAGTGTTCAGACCGTGGCCACCAGTGGGAGACATGGTATGCGCCGCATCGCCAGCAAGGAAGATCCGTCCCTGGTGATATTTCTCTGCGGTGTACTGGCTGCGCCGCCACTGGACAGTCTTGATGATTTCGTAGTCAACGTCTTCTTGTCCAATGGCCTTTCGCAGAAGTCCGTCCATATCGAGGGTGGACAGGTCGATTTTCTCCTTGCCGCCAACGACGGAGAATCGCCAAAGGGTGCGGCCGTCGATGGTCGTGAAGTTTCCCCAGGTGCCATCCGGACCGATGAACATGAACCGCTCCGCTGCGATCCAGGGATTGTATTTCAAAAGGTCGATTCGAACAATCGAGCTGATTGCATATCCCAGGTCCTTCCCATCAAACGAGATCCCGAGTTGCTTCCGCACAACACTGCCCGCGCCATCACACGCGACGACATGCCGCGCTCGCAGCTGGTCCGGGGTGCCGTCACTCATACTCCGAATGTGACAGACCACGCCCTCATCGTCCTGATCACAACTGACCAGCTCCGTCCCATAACGCACATCCGCCATCCCCTGACGCTGCACCGCGCGCGCAAACACAGGATCGAACCATATCTGCGGACAGCGTCGCAGCATCTCAGCCGACTGCTCGGGCACCTCGCGCGTCGCTGCAGACGGCATCTCCAGGCGGCCGATGAAGTGGCCATCCAACGCCGTGCAGAAGACAGTGTCGCCGGGTAGGTCGTCGGGGTAACCTGCGTTGGCGACATCGTCTCTGACGCCAAGGAGACGGCAGAACTCCATTGTTCGCTCATCGATCACGCTCGCTTTGGCTTGGAGCTCAAAGCCGGTGCTGGCGTTGCGCTCGATGACTGTTGATTTGATGCCGCGGCGGCCCAGGTCTAGGGCTAGAGCGAGACCGACGGGGCCGGCGCCCACGATGAGGATGTCCAGTGTTTCGATGCTTCCCATGGTGAGCCTGGGCCGCACAATTGATTGTGATCTGGGTGTTCGATTGACGGGGATCTTTGTTTTTTGAGGATATGATCAATTCGAAGGGACGATGGCGGACAAGCCCACTCACAAAATACCAACCAGAAACTCCATCTAACCACTCCGGGGTGAACGGATGCCTGCAAGGAGAATGATCATACGTTACTGTCTGTTATCTCGTTCGTTCTCCGAACATGGCATGCGCCGCTCCAAGACTCGGATATCGGTATCGTGGTTGAAACCCGACTGAAACCCGGGGTATGCCCGGCCTCAATAGGAACATTCTACGCCGAACAGAGAGCGTGGGTTGTAATTATACTGTGAAGAGAAATTAAGTTCTGATTGAGTCTTCAAGGATAATAGATATATTCGCGTTCTAGGAGGGTATTGCAGCGCAACCCCGATTGCTGTCCCAAACAAACACCATGGATGCTCTACAATCCCTGTACCAGAGCCACCGACTGCTCTTCCTCTCCATCACCGTCCTCCTCGCCCTGGTGATAACATGGATCCGGCGCGATCGCAGACTAGACACCATCCCAGGACCAAAAACCAGCCCCTTCATAGGCGTGGGCTACAAACTACCCCCCAAAGCACCCACCCTCTTCCGACAATGGGCCCAAGAATACGGCGACATCTTCAAGATCCGCGTCGGCTGGTACAACTGGGTTGTCATCAACAGCCCGGAAGCAATCCGCGAGATCCTCGAGAAACAAGCCGTCAAAACGTCCTCCAAGGCGCCTTCACCCATGGGCCATGACATCGTCACCGGCGGGAAACGCATGCCGACCATGCCGTATGGACCGCAATGGCGAGCGCAGAGATCAGTCGTGCGCCAGGTGACTACTGTGCCGATTACGGCGACGTTCGTGCCGAGCCAGGAATTTGAAGCGAAGCAGTTGCTTTTCGATCTGGCTACGGATAACGAGAACCAGCGGAACTTCTATCAGCATATGCGGCGGTATGCGTTTAGTATCATAATGACGAACACGTTTGGTACGCGTGTGAAGAACTGGGATCATCCTGATGCGCAGAATGCGGTGCGCAGTCAGGCTATCCTGAGACGGACTTCGAAGCCGGGTGCGTTCTTGGTTGATGAGCTGCCGCCGTTGGCGATGTTGCCGAAATGGCTTCAGCCTGGGAGGAAAGAGGCGCTGGATGCTGCGAAGGAAGTGCTAGATATCAAGATGGGACTTTGGCGAAGATTGGAGAAACAATTTGAGGCTGGGCAGGCGCCTCACTGTTTTGCGAAGAGTATTGTCGAGAATAAGGAGTCGTGGTACGCTCAGGGTTTGAACGAAGAGGATCTGGCGTGGGTTGCTGGCGGACTTGTTGAAGCTGGATTCGAGACGTCGGCGGCTACACTGAACAGTCTCGTCCTTCATCTTGCTGCCAATCAACGCGTTCAACAGAAGGCTCATGACGAGCTGATGAACGTCGTCGGACCAAACCGCCTACCAACCTTTGAGGATCTCACAAATCTTCCCTACATCCGCGCCTGCGTCAAAGAAATGCTCCGCATGAACCCCATTCTCGCGCCCGGCATCCGCCACTACGCAGACCAAGACGTCGTGTACAAGAACCACGTCATCCCGAAAGGAACAGTCTTGCTGGCCAACACAGCCTTCCTGCACTATGACCCCTCGCGCTTCGAGAAACCATTCGAGTTCATACCTGAGAGGTACCTGGAGCATAATCTGTACAGCTCCGAGTATGCGGCCATGAGTGATCCGTACAAGCGGGACCACTTCACCTTCAGCACGGGCAGACGCACGTGTCCTGGTGCCCGGCTTGCGGAGAACTCGCTCAATATTGCCCTCTGTAGTATGCTTTGGGCGTTTGAGATCCGGCCGCCGTTGGTGGATGGGGTGGAGGTGGAGATGGATTTGAGTGATGAGGCGTATCCGGATGGTGGGTTTACGATTCCGAAGCCGTTTGCTGCGAGGTTTGTGCCGAGGAGTGAGGAGAGGCTTGCTATTGTTAAGAGGCAGTGGGAGGTTGCGAAGCAGGAGGGGTACGAGTTGCGTGGTGTAGCTGTTGATATTGATGGGATGATTCAGATTTGAGGGGTGGATGGTTATAGATGAAGACAGTTTGGTTTGTATAGATCATAGAAAGACTGTTTTGGTGGTATGAAATCTATCTTAAATATTCAAATCCCCCAACTCCGAACGCATCATGTTCAATATCCGTGTATGATCCCTCTTCAGCCACGAAATGAGACTCTGGTGCAAATTCCCAGAATCACCAATCACAAATTCCTCATGAGAAGACGGGTTGCCTTTCTCAGAGCCCAGCTGATCAATCAGAGACTTGACCCTCCTCATCTCCCCGAGAAGTAGGTGTATCTTCATCGCCGTCTGCAAGCGGAGATCATCGACCTTGAACGCGCCAATAGCCATCCGTGATGGTGCAACCGTAATCCCCGGCGACTGGACCGACGACCCCAGCGTACTTTTGCTGCTGTCGCTGGGACTGACGGTGCTTGCTGCTGTCATGCTGGGGCTAGTCTCCGGGACTGCCGGCTTCGTGCAATCGGCAGCTTGCTGATACCATGCCAGGATCCGCGAGATGATTGACGCGTACAGTAGCGCGACGTGTGGTAGCCTTGCACATGGACAGGCTAGCAAGGGTACCAGACGCTCTGTCGCCTCGCGGTTCAGCTGGAGGACTAGGTCCAGGGGGACTCGATGCGCAGGGCTACTTGTGCCCACAGTAGGTCCTGTTGCGGGTGATTGGCCGTACTCGGTCTGGCTGCTGTTGAGGACGGACAGGCTCTCGAGGATTTCGTAGGACTTTCGTGGACAGTCGTGGCCGTTGTCGGTGTCTGGCGGTATTGAGCTCCGTCCAAAATGCGAGGCTTCGTCCCATTGCATTTGATAATGCCCGGTTGGTGAGTGGCTGCCTGTTTTTGTGGATGATGATGGTGAAGACAGAAGTTGTGAGGAGAGTAGATCGAGGCTGTGTTGGTCCCCTGTCGCCCATTCATTGAAGTCGAGGAAGAGATTTGGCAGGCACGGCATGGTAAGGTCATGGAGGAAGGACTCCCCTCCGTCAATGGAGCTCATGATATGGTTGCTGCTGTTATAGTCCATTGGGTCCCAGGCCGGAGCATCGGAAGCGTAGGAAGCGTTTGAAGCCGGTTCGAATTCCAACATCATCCCATCAATACTGGTATTGCTGCTGCTCGTGCTTCCGCTGCTTTGTACTGCAGCAATAGGTATGTTCATCGTCCGGGATAGACTGGCACGTCGCGGGGGTTTTCCCATCTTTCGGGACACGCCATAGACACATGGCAGACCATGTGAAACGCACCGTCCACATTCCGGCTGGCTTCTATCACACTTGACCTTGGCCATGCCACAACGATCACAGCTTGAACGCAGCTTCGGCGGTGCAGGCATGCTGTCTCCGATGTTGTAACGGGGATCGAAAGAATATGGAAAAGCGCAGAGCCTCATGAACCTTGTCGGGGAATAACCAGCTTTAAGTGCAAGAAAAGTAAGCAGTGCCTGGGCGGTGATATAGTACCGAGGACGAAGAACTGAATCCGTCAGAGCATTCGTTGCATTAGAGTGTTTTCTCAATAGAGTTGTGGCACCTTCCCTTTCTGCCGATACAAGCTTAAAAAGGAAGAGGATCCTTTTTTCAGCTGATTCTGATGAGACATAGACCGTAGTGGAGCATCATTGTAGGTGCATTCTCACCTCGTATCTTACTCATACCTCGCACCCTAGTTTCGGCCTCCCTCCGATCAGACCAAGTTCGCTTTTGGTTAAAGCCCTGTCGACCGTTGTCCTCAGGTATGGATCCGCGGCGAGGGCCAAACGATGATCGGTGCTAGTTTGATCGCGGGGTCTGAGCATATTGGCCAATTGCACATTCTCACTAAGACAACGGCGCCAGCGCGCCGCGCCACCAAGTGGGAAGAACCTATGCTTAGCCTTCTTGACACCTTGTCGAGACTTGGAAGAGCCGAAACACTGATAAGGGTCCTCGGCTAGCAGTTAGCCCGATTTCTGTAGGCGGGCCATGCCGACTCCTTGCAGGGGTTCATTTGTTTGTCAGATGAGGTTCTTCTCATTGGTGTTGAGGACACGAAGTTGCTGCGCCGAGAAACGGTTTGGAGACCATGATCTGCGACGATAAGGAGATGTCAAGGCAGAAATCAGAATACGAACTGATGCTGCCTTTCTAGAATGTCGAGAGGGAGAGGCGAAAAAAAGGAAGAAGGGTAATGCATGAGCGGGCTGAGGGTGTGGCTCGGAGATATCCATCTGGCGTCCTGCATACCAATGCAAACTACTGCATTCCGCCAGTCTGCCATTTGCCTATCCAAGCAATTGCTTAAGCTACAGGGACCCCCAAAATTGCTAGCTAAATTACGGTGTATTTTTTTGGTAATATGCTTGATTAACAAGTCATCAATCTTAATCTCTTATATGTGGTTCTTGATGACTAGACCAAACGCTATGCAAATTTTAAAGTCATAACTAGAAGCTGTTGTGATGTTACGAGGTTGTAAAATATGGCTTTTAATATGGTGTTTTGGGGGTGGCCGCTCGCTTGTGATGGCCACTCGCTTGTGGATTACGTTACCCTGGCTGCCAAGCAGGTATTACAGTTTCAGAGCCTTTCCTATTCTGGTTAGGGGGGTCCCTGTAGCAATTTTGGGGGTCCCTGTAGTAGCCCAGGCCAACCTCATCTTCAGATGGCGCCATGGGTGAATTTGCTGACCATTCGAACTTCTTCAGCTATGTGATCATCGTTTCAGAAAGAGCTACCTAGGTATGACCAAAATCGTACAAACTCCCTTGAGCTCTGCCCATTCTCTCCACAAAGTCAATCTCAGTGTCCAACATAGAGATAAAACTCGTATACAGGCATTCCTCAAGCTGGTGGGGTACTACCCAGAGGTACATCCCGACCTCTCTCTCTAGTCTGACATGCGACTAATGTGCTCAACAATCGGCAAGGCCACCACGTTGGGACGGCAATGCAGGCTGCAAGATGGACGACTATCTCTCGTTCCCGGCAAGGGTTCCTGCAAAGATGGCGACATCATAAACCTCAATCTAGCCATGTATGGCTACTCGCCATTGCTTTCTCAGACTTTCCACGGGCCAGAACGATGCAGACCGGGTTGCCATGTGAGAAGAGCACATTAGCATCGAAGCTAACCCAGCACGAACGACCTCAAGCTCAAACAGTAGTCTGGTAGTCTTCCTTCGCCCCACTTCGATCATCTCGATGTTCAATGAGCTCTCCCAATCGGTTCCCGTCGCGATGTTCAGACCACAAGGGAAAAAGAACGATCAACGCACGTGGGAGCCAGCATCGCCTTATCGGGGGTTGGTTGGCTCCGGTGGCGCATCCATGTTGCAGTCATCGAGGATTCGGGGAGGATGTATCTGCAGGGGCTGGATACGATGTGCGTGAAGAAACGCCATCGGGTAGCCCGAACTGAGTCTGCCCGTAGCCTTCTTGGCGGGGTCCTCTGTTTATCAGGGCTCGTATAAGCCACGTAACATTGCTGAACAATGGCGATTTTTTTAGGGGCGCATTCGGAGGGACTCGTGTTTGCTTAAGTTCAACTATTGACTATCGCATGAAGTCATCCGAAACTAGAATTTTTAAGATCGATCTTGAGGTCTATTTTTGTAGCGGAATAGTAGTGCGAGACTTTATTGTCGTGCATTCTCGTTCTATGTATGTCTTGGTTTGGTCACGGAGTAGGTAGGTTGAATACGACGCGACATAGTGATCGCCAGTCAAGATCGACAGAGTCAGAGCTTAATATCGCGGCTCGAAGCGAAGCCACTGAAACGGATAGTCTCAATGCCAGTTGATTGGGTTTGCCTATCACGAAGACATAGGAAAATCAGGTACTGCTAGGAACTATCTGGGCACTCCAGCAGCAGTAACCATCAGCAAAAAGGAGTAGTGTTGGTCTTCTACAAAACGAACATGGACAGGCCGATCTCTACAACTATTCTACCCAAGTCATCTCCTTTGAAGCACCAGTGTTACCAGTTTGTTAGAGCCTGAATGTACTGAAGTTGAGAATCGGCCGGAAATCGTCGGCCTAAAGGATTCTGCCGCGGAGTCCCCAGTCACCGCCCGGAACTCCGCAGGAATGAGTATATAGTCCTGGATATCTGATTCTCGTAGGGAATCAGAGATCAGTTCTGTAATACTACAGGACCGGCCCTTTACCAGTTGACCTTCCCCTTGCGGACTTCACAGTATACTGCTCTATCTTCTAAGGTAGTAAACCTGGAGCTGCGGTTCTTACACAGTTCCTACCTAGGTATATGATGACCTTTTAATGGCTGATTGTCAGATATTCGGGCAACTATGGCCTAGAGAAATGTGGTGCTTATGAATATCAGCTTTAAATCGCTAAAATCAAGTCAACAAGCATGTTCGCCTCAACTCAGGATCTACTTTCATCAATACTGCCTCAATATGTAGAAGTCGACCGAAGATAACCGTGGACAGGGGTTCCCCTCCTATCAAGACAAAATCCTAGTTTCCCTTTGTCACCCCACGATCTCTCCCGCATAGAAGACAGGGGCGGACGTTTGATAGCCGAACGAATCGGAATGCCTCTTGAAATGCTTGACATCGATTATTACAAGAGCACCTAGTCTGTACTTGACTTGGCTGTGAAGATGGCTCTACAAAATTTTGTAGGTAGGACATTTTCATTGTCGCCGTCATATATACGTTTTCAGCTACATGGTCTTCAAGATAGTGTCTCGTCAGTCGATGAGACCTGGCGATATTGCCGTACTCAATGCTGTTAGAAACCACACAAACATAGATGTTCTCTTATGAGATGATTGAGATCTGTCACAACAAGTGCTTGGCTATGCCCGTTGTCCAATGAAGGAATAGTTGTCTGATTCTCCTATTTTACCCTGAATGCAGAGTTTCAAATACACAAAAATCACATGATTGACAAAAGCAGTTTAGCTTGGATAGTTGATATCCACAGTATTCGACAAGATCAAATAATGGGGTGAAGCCTCGGATAGCCGATGTCACGGCCAGATATGTCAGGCATCAAGGCTAGTCTCGATGCATGCTAGGCTCGGCGAAACTTGGCCCCGGAGCCGCGGAGCTTGAAAAGTTCGATTTGTGTTTTCACTTTCTCTTTCCTCCCACAGCTGCAGCCATCAGTTCCATGGCATCAAATGTCGTTGCCAAAGACGGACTCAATCTCGAGCCTTTCAATTTGATCAATATACATCATTGCTTCTGTCACTAACCAACCTCGCTCGACAGAGTTGGAAAAATGGTAAGCGATACTCGGTTGAGACCTTTGCACGCGCCTCCGTTGAGCACCCTCAACATGATGAAACACAATAACCACATTCAAACTAGAGTCTTTGACCCACAAGGGGAATGAAAACTCTGTTATTTGCACGTCAGGCTGATACCACAGCACTTGCTTTGAATAATCACACATGCTCGTCGAGGAACACAGTGCTAACTGACCTCGCTTAGGACTGACGTGACCCGACCTTGTAGCTTGAAAGCTTTCAAATGTAACTTGTGAGTACATCCTTTTCCATCCTCAACTCATCCCTTTTCCCCTCTCATGATGATCATTTTGCAAATATACGCTGGAAATTACCGTCCAAGGTCTTCGGATCTCTGACGACAACCAATGGCTTAACTGATTCCTTCCCAACTTCGCATTTTCTTCTTGGATCTTGTCATCAGATCAATCGCTGACTGTCATCAAGATTGGGGTTTTACCGGTTTCAGCTTCCGAATGGTAAGCCTTTGGCTCCTCGTTGCCTTTACCAAGATCCCCTCGTCCGAAGATGAAACGGCACTGGGCTCCGACGGTCGTTTGACAACGTCCGGTCTTGATGGATATGCCCTTTTGTGGCAGGCCTAGAAAACCTCGCCCACTGAGACATGCCTGATGATCCTCGTCCACTCACACATGACTTTGTGACACAACGCTAATCATCTCGATCAGCAACATGCTACTCTTCAATTGACAGCAGCATAAAGACATCAGGTATGCGCATCATTTCTTTGTTCTCTTTTCCCCCGCGTTCTATGATGAACTCCTAGATGACGAGTCTTATTCGAGTTATCGATGCAGACAACATCTTTAAATTACCATTCATGCTTTCCTGACTTGCTTTACTGTTGAACATTCACAACGTCAACCTCTGGCAACAGCTGCTAACATATCGTGGCAGTGATTTGTTTCGCTCTCATGATGTGGCTACGGCCCTCCCTGACCGTAGGTGTATGTCATGCCTCGTCCCTTTCTGTCAGCACTTCTATGATGAAACGACACAACATAAAAGACAAGCATATGTCCAAGCCAGCATTCGTTGGCCGAGACGAGATGTCAGGACTGATCAGTCACATGTTCCTTACCGGTTCCTGCAACATCTTCCAGTCAGTCCTCGATGCTGATGGGTCTTGAATAGGATGATCTCAAATCGAACTAATTACAGAGATGCCACTGGCAGCCAAATGAGTCTCATGTGAGTTACACCATGATATCCTTGTTGCTTGTTTTGCCCCTTCTACTATGATGATTTACTTCATATTATCACGACGGTCAACATAAGGATTTAAAATTGATGACCACCGCCTGTGACAGGGCAAGATATCTGATCCCCATCTGTTTCAAGCATTGTCTTTTGTTGGTCGCATTGTTCAGGACCTTGACTGACATCGGCCAGTGGAATAGGGCTCAACAACAAGATCTCCATGTGTCGCCGCCTGGTACTCCGTACTTGACCTCGGTCTACCCCCGGCCGAGACGGCACAGAAGCTTTCGTGTTATTAGAATTAGCGTGCAGTAATCTAGCATATCAATCAAAATCCATCAGACTATGCCCGAAAGATCCTCTTTGTACCATTTTTTTTTTTTTGGCTCATAACACGAGCCAAGCACGAATCCCTGCTTTGCAAATCGCAGCTAGTGGGCTCTCCTGATTATCAGACATCCCTGCAGGGGCCCATTATTCCATTCTTTTCAGATGAAAACTCCCGGCAATTCCTTGAACTCGACGATGGTTGGGTGTTGGCATAGTCCGTTGATGCGGGGGCAACCGTGATGGGCCTCTCAGCGACGATGATAAGCGCCCAGTTCGGGTCCGCGTGTGATGAGAACCTCCAAGCTGCATATTCGCAGATTCCATTCCCCGCTCGCCTGGGGCTTTTGCCTCGTCGAGAATGGTCTTCTTTCTTTTTCTCAATCCTGTTCCAAATTTAGCTCCCTGTGTCCGCAAAGATGCATAGCGTGCAGTCCGTCTGGGTCTGCACTACTTGGCCCTATGGCCATGGGGTTCCTTTTACCCTGCTCTCCGCGCAGCAGCTGCAGCGGAGAAAGAGATCTTTCATTCACCCTTTTGCGGTGAAGGGCTCTTTGTCGTTCTCTTCGCCTTGAGCCTGCGATCAAAGCCACGATTTTCTGCGTGGGAAACCATGGCCGCGACTCGAGCTGCCTCTTAATGGATGTCAGAGCCAGGATGAATAGGTACGCAGACCCGTATGAACCCCTTGCCTTCAATTCTTCACTAGGCGCATCCGGAGACAATGACAGGACTGACCAGCTTCTTCTCTAGCTGGTTGCCTTCGAACCATGCAGGCGACGAGCAGCAGTATCCAGGCTGGTCGTCGGCTCCTGCCAATCATCAGATCTCACCAAGTCGTCGCGAGCATGCTGTACAGCCGGCTCTGTTGACGACAGGGTTGGGTGGCTCTCAATTTCACCACACCTCGACGCCTCTGTCTTCAACATCGCTTTCCAGTCCCTTCACGCAAGGTCATTCTCCATATGTGGCTTCTCCTGTCAATCCAAGATCCGCTCCATCGTCCTCTATGGCCTCCAGACAGGTAGCGGCCTACAATGTTCCCTATAATCCGCAGGACTGGGGTCCCATGGGCGGGCCTTCTGCCCAAGCTCAGTATGCTCAGTCGGGCAATGTACATCGAGTTTCGCCGCAGCAAAGGCCTCACACTGGTTTGTTTCGCATTCTACATAATGGTGTATAGTATTAATGAGATGGCGATAGATGACCCTGTATCTCCGCCGCCGCCTCCATATTCGCCTCCGAGTAATCGGAATCAACTACCACAAGAATATGCGACAGCGAATCCCAACATAGGGGTAACACCTTCTGGGACGCCGTCTCAGCAGCCTCCCAGGAGCAGTGGTTTTGATTCAAATGGGGAATATCAACGGCGCTCTGTGCATCGGCCTCGCCCACTATCCATGGTCTATTCAACGGATGCAAGCTCACATCGACAATCGCTTCCTCCCCCACCTCCCCCACAAGGGGCTTCAGGAGCCAGATCCGTTTCGCAAAGCCGGGTTGATAACTCTAATGACGTGTCCTTCAATGCGCCTTCAACTCACAGATCACGGACCTCGATATCCGGCTATGACCAGCCTCTCCCATCACCATCGCTAAGAGGACATGCGCCAGAACCGTCAACGAGTCAATTAGAGGCACCCGCGAGGCCACCTACATCACGAAGAGCTGCATCAGCGGGACCTGTGGTAAGCAGCAATGACTCCTCAAGGTCATCGAGTCAACAGAGGAACCGGTCCCCTTCAAACACTGGCTGGGAACCAGGTATGCCGCTTCCGCCGCCGCCTCCAGGACCACCTCCCGCCGCAAGATCTGTTAGTGTGAGCGGCTCATCAGAATCATCATCCGCGCGAACCGTCCAAGGCGCGAATAGAGCGAGGGCTCGACCACCACCCTTGATGGGGACAGGCCTGGGTAGTATTCCTCCTACCCCAGCCGACTGGGTTGACGAAGAGTACATGAATCACCGACCTAGCGCTGAGGAACCATTGCAAATTGACACCACCAGAGCGAGAGCAATGCCAGGCCCCACAGAAAACCCTGATGAGCATCAGCCACAAAGAACGCCTGGCAGTGGAGGACTCTTTCGAAGTCCAGCGGTTCGAGAACCAAGTGCGAAGGGAATCCGTGAAAGGCGAATTGAACGCCGAAATCGTCAAACTCAAACATTTGATGACATGAGTGCAGTGTCTTCTAGTGGCAACCCTTGGGCCGATGCTCTGGAACAGATTAAACCGACGAATCTCATTCTTCCAGAGCCTAGGAATAGCCCGGATCAGACACGGCAACCATCTTCATCAAGGTTCACGCCTCGAACATCTCGCAGCCTCGGATCAGACGGGCAGCATGCTGCCTCACGCTCGCGAGCATCTTCCACAAGTCTCTTTTCTGATAAGTCGTCTTACTCGACTCCCAAGCCAGAAGCGAGTCCTGCCGGTCCGTCCGCTGCATTTGCACACACGCCGCCCTTTTCACCAGGAGGAGATTCGTCCACTAGATTTGGAAAAGAAGCATCTTGCGTGGTGCCACCAAAGGCACTTCCAACTCCGCCTCTGAACTCTGCTAAGGACATTCGACCTCGCTCTCGAGCAGCTTCTCGAGGACCAGAAGACCGCCCGATTTCCCATATATTGCATTTGCCGAATGACGCCTTGTCCACGATCAAGCCGCTCTCACCACGTCGGCTTCCGGTGCCACAGACGAACCAGCCAGCGTCATTGGAGTCAGTCATCAAGCAGGACACCCAATTCATAGAAGAGGCGTCAGAAAGGCACAAGAGGTTCATTGAGCAAGAAGCCGCCGCTTTGAATGAGACCGAGGCGATGAAGATATTCACCGACTTCATCGTTGCTGAATCTCAGATCCGGCGTGAACGCTATGCGGCTGTGTGGGATCCAATTTCTTTCGGCATCGACGATGTGCGCAGCAAGCTTTTTGAATTGCCGGCGGGTCAAGCCTCTCTGCCTTCCAGCAAACCGATTCGACCAGCACCTACGCTGGAAATACCTGCTAATCGACTCAGTCGACCCGAGTCTGCGTGGTGGAACAGTTATCAACCATGTCTGTCTCCGATTGCTAGTCTCAGTATGAGCAATGACGAGATGAGTTCGAGAGGCCGTGCACCAAGCCGGTGGTGGGAGTCAAAGACTGGATCCAGCAGTGAGGGAGCTGAGAGGAAAGTCCTCCAACGATCCAAGCGAGAATCCAAGTACATGGGGCTACCCCGTGATTCTATGCACTGGGACCAAGAGCGAACGCCGTCAAGGCTTGATGATACGGGTGCGAACTACACAGGCCAAATCGATGCATACGGACATGATGAATATCCGCCGGAAAAGGTGGGCTGGCACGAAGATGCTTCTGGTCATCCGGCGTCTGGGAATAAAGACCCCGGCGGCTATCTCGCGACAGCTCAGAAACTGGATATATCGCGACTAATCACGCTGCCACCACCGTATCCGCGGCACTACCCAGCCGTTAACAACAGTCATCCAGACCTCGTCTCATATCGAACAACTGTGCGCTCCATAACCGATCTTACCGAGATAAAGTCTACGAGAGAGCGGTACAAGGTTGACATTGAAAGAATGTCTCAAGAGCATCAGGATCAAGTCAAGGAAGGGCGTCGCCAGTTCAAATCCAACATTCAGAGCCAGATCCTGGAAGGTGGCCTCACATTCGCGGAGGCTGCAGAGGCCGAAGCGGCAATGATTGTTGAAGAGAATAAGCGTGAGCGGGAGTTGGCGAAGCGCCAGCTTGACACATACCAAGAAATAGTGTTGAAGCCGATGAGCGCTATTCTCAATGATCGCATCGAAAGGGCAACCGCCTGCATTGATGAGTTGAGTAGCAAGTTATTCGATGACGCACAACATGAAACGCCGGACCAAACACAGGAGGAAGGCGACGAGAAACCTGAGCTCCTGGAAAAGCTTACGCAGTTGAAGTGGCTATTTGAAGCACGCGAGCAGCTACACCGGGAATCATTTGAGCTGGTCAGCGATCGTGACGAGAAGTACAAGGCCGTCGCGCTCTTGCCGTATCAGCAAAGCAAAAACGAGGACAAGCTTCGGGAGACCCAAGCGTTTTTTGTGAAAGACGCAATGGACAGACGTCTGCAATATGAGACCGATGCATTCTCGCGTCTCGAGGCCTTCCTGGACGTCATTGAGCAGAACGTCGTTCGTGGTGTCGAGGTGCAGCTGTCTGCATTCTGGGACATTGCCCCATCACTTCTCGCCCTGGTCCAACAGGTCCCTGAGAACCTGCATGGTTTTCAAGTACAGATCCCAGCCGACGAGTACACGGAGAATCCAAGTTACCACGCGCATCCTCTTCAGTACCTCTATACCCTTTTGTCTCACGCGGAAAAGTCGAGCTACCAGTACATCGAGTCCCAGACGAACCTGCTCTGTCTACTGCATGAGGTTCGATCCGCTGTGATGCGGGCCAATCGCAACCTCGCAGAAGCGGAGAGAATCTGGCAAGGCGAATCCGAGGAAGCAGTGCGTCAAGAGATGCAAGAGGCACGGGCGGATGAAGAGGTTGCCCTCACTACCGACCTCAAGGACAAAGTTGCCACTGTCGAGGGCCAATGGGCCGAGGCTCTTGGAAGCCAGATCCAGGGTCTTCGCGAACGGGTGAAAGACCAGCTTATTGCTGAGGACGGATGGGAGGACTTGGAGCAGTTGGAGCAGGAATAGAGAGTGAAGATGTTGGGCATTCTGTTTTTCTGATTTGTGATATCCCCATTCGCTCACTGTATATCGGGTTTAAGCAGTATATATCCATTCAATTCCAAATGGCGCATAGAATCAATTGGAGTAGTCCGACATCTCTTGCTTTCCTGCCATTTCCATTTAGGGTATCCACTCTATCACGTGATCCTCCTTCTAGAGTCTTCCGTCCCAGTCGTTCAAATATCGGACATCTTCCTCATCTTCTCCCCTCATCCTCTTTCCCCATCATTACTACCTCAAGTCTTGTCTAGTGATTTCGCTGGGCTTTCTGCTGAACTGTGAGTTAACACCGTGCTTTGATATCAATCTTCCATTGCCCTCAATCTTCCGCTTTGAGAAGCTTCCTTCGCCTCCCGACTGGCTCTGTTGCGAGGCATGCCAATTGGCCCAAATGATGAGATACCATAGCTGGCACCAGTCAGAGTAACGGGATTACCCGTTTTCACTGCTGAATAGCTTGCGTCCGGCAATACGCTAGCCGAGACCTGATATTTGTGGCTTTGCTCCGTGCAAATTTTCCTTCCATTACTTCACACTCCAAGTCACTTCTGAGCCATTCGCTAACACGAAGGAATTGAACAGAACTACAGAAACCTCGGTTGGAAACATTTGCCCGTGACGCAGCCTCCGGACTGAAGAGAATTGAAGAAGAAGCACACATACCATCTCGGCCTCTCGCAAAATCCTCTCAATCAGAATTGTTTCACATAGTCAACCTCATCCATCATGGTTCTCCACAACCCCAACAACTGGCACTGGGTCAACAAGGATGCCGGCCCGTGGGCTCGGGAGTACTTGGAGAAGAACTTAACCGTCATCAGTGCCGAGGAAGGGGGCGTGTCCGCCAAAGTAGACAAGGTGTTGTCAATGGATGGCGACGTAGACGTCAGCCAACGCAAGGGCAAGGTCATCACCCTGTTCGATGTCAAGCTGTCGCTAGAGTACTCAGGTTTGTAGACTATCTCCGAGACCCGTGAGGTTCAGGCAGCTGAGACTGTTCATAGGTAAGACCAAGGACGGTGAGGATGTCACCGGCACCATCAACATCCCTGAGGTCGCCCATGACACCGAGGAAGATGAGTACGTCGTACGTTCCCTAGTGCCTGTTCCCATGTTTCTTGTGCGAGATTGCGCGTTGTTACAATGGATGTGTCCGAACTAACGGGGAACTGTGCTATCCAGTACGAGATCACAAACCACGCCGATGAGTCCTCCAAGCAGCCCGTAAAGGACCTTGTTCGATCGAAGATCACTCCACAACTGTCCGTCGCTCTCGGCAAACTCAGGGACGCCTTGATCACCGAACACGCCAAGGACCTCCAGCACGCCCCTGGTGAAAACCCGTCACGCGGCTTCACTCCCTCCCCTGTCTACCCTCAAACCGTCAAGAAAGAGAACCAGGTCACAACTACAACGGCCAAGCCGACTGCCAACCAAGGCCCCGTCAGCACTACCACTGTGACAGCCTCTGACGAGATGCGCACCACCGCGGCGGAGCTCTACAAGACTTTCACCGACCCCGAGCGCATCACCCTGTTCACACGCGGTGCTCCCCGCCAGTTTGAGGGTGCCCACGTTGGCGGCAAGTTCGCGATCTTCGACGGCAATGTCACCGGCGAATACGTCAAGCTCAACGAGCCCACACAGATTGTCCAGAAATGGCGTCTGGCTGACTGGGCTCCTGGCCACTACAGCACCCTGACGATCAACTTCAACCAGATTGACGAGTACGGTGTTACCAAGATTGAAGTCGAGTGGGCTGGCGTCCCATCAGACCTGGTTGAACAGACCAAGAGCCAATGGGATGAGAAATATATCCGTGGCTTGAAGCAGACTTTCGGGTATGTCTTTCCTCCGTCTTCCCTTCCACCTTCTGCCATTGGCATTCCCCCTTATTCTGGCTCTTTGACCAATACCGGTCTCTCCCCAGATCCAAACCCTCCCCTCCGTCTGCTGGGAAGCAATTACTGACTTTTCTGCTTGTTCTTCTCGGTATAGCTTTGGCACTATTCTCTGATCGACTTCGTGAAGTCTTTACGCATGCATGATACACAAATAAACATGTTTCCGTCGATCTGCCTCGCAGCATAAAACAAGAAAGAGTACACAAGAAGACCTGGCCTCATTGCCGACGATCCTCATCATTGGTTCCTTGAACTACGTGGCCTCTAGGGTGTGTAGTGACCACCTCTTTTCCTTGCGGTTGGAGGACATCTCTCTCTTATGCTTGCTAGCTTGATGGATGGAATGGATTTGCAACGATGCTACGATAGAGAACAGTGATGCAATGCTATGATAATGAAATTCAGAATGTATTGACCGTCCAGTCTGCTCCATTGCCCAGAGACAGTCAAGTGCAAGTTCTAAAAATGTAGAACTTGTGGGACGCCGCGTGGGGAGTTTATTAGATATGGAGTCTGCTATCGGTGACTGGCTAGCCATGAGCTTCTCCAGACACAGGGTAATAACACCATAACATCATCTTTCCCCCATCTAAACTTCCTCCGTAACTGAAGTTTCATGCCTGAGGTTTCATACCTGAGGCTCCTCGGCCCGTTCCGAGCTTTGGAGTTCGCCAACTTCCAAGTACATAATGATGCTTACATACCTAGTGCCCTCCTTCTCCCACGATCATCACTCCTCTTACCCGGTCGTCGAATCAAGACGCTTCCATCCACTTTTGTTTCCTTGTCTGCTACAGTTCCTACTGCATTTCTCCTGCTGTTCTACTAAAACAACACCAACGCCACCCTAAGCCCGCTCCCTGCCTGCTCACTACCTCTATCCACTGCCCCTCAACCCCGATTTCAAATGTCGCGCTGGTTCCGTCAGGGAACCCCACTTGACATCGCTAAGCGGGGGGCAATTATCACCACTTAGAAGCCTACGCTGACTGAGTGGACAGTCCTATCCGAAATCGAGGATTAGCGCGACAAAGATGACGTGAGAGTTGGCAGTCCGTCATATATAGCTATAAGGCTATTATATAAGGATACAAAAGGTACCCGAGCCCATATGCGTGTCTATCTATGACTCCACACACGAACACAGAAATCCTAGATCAAATTATCCGCGCTAGATAAGCCACGAGATTTAAGCCGACCGAGCTCGACGCTTACTAGGCTCTTACCAAAGATGAAAAGGCCTCAACATACACACCTACTCTCCTAGGTTACGATGAGTCGCAGCAGGACAGATCTGGGCTAGTTCCTAGCGGTTTTCTAATGTGTGTGGCCTAGGAATTCGTTCTAGGGCTACGACTTAGTGGTTTATGTATGCGTGCGGATCTGGGTATGCGTGTAACCGCTTCTGGCAACTTCCAAGGCGCGAGCGGGACTTGATATGTGCGGCCTTTCGAGAGGGCGTCTAGTTAGTATCCCTCCATTCTGAATGAAGGTTTTTTTGCTAACTAGGAGCATGATTAGGGACGTATAGAATGTCTGGTTCTGGCCTAGCTTTGCTAGTCCGTCAAATTTCATCTAGCAACGGGACACTAAGAAGCTATGAGTAGTTCTTGCTGCTCAGCAGTCCTTGTTCATGATGAGGAGTATTTGACTGGCATATCTGATGACTAGGCTCTGCGTCGGATTCCGAGACTATAGGAGGATTCAGAGAAGACCGTGGAATGGAAGCTGGTGGCCTCGGTTCGACCTCGTGAAAGTCCCCAAGCACGATAGATCGATGGAGCCAGACTGAGATGGTGATACTTCTGGCTGGGAATACTAATGGGAGTGTAGACTATGCCGGCTGTTACCCATAGGAGGTCTGCGGAGTTTACTTACAAGAAGGAGGATGCTCGGATCGCTCTTGAATGGGTGGTTGGGGTATGTTTTGCAATGACTAGAGAGTCGCTCGCTCTAACAGATGTCTTGTGTGGCAGATATCCCTCTCGTTTGATACCAGCACAGAGATTGTTGGTGTGGCTTACTATCCCCCAGGGCTTCAGATATGCACGTCACCGTCCTTTTCGTCACATTCAAGGACAGCGAAGCCGAGGCGCAAGCCGCTTTGCAGCCAGCACAAGACTCCGCGCCAGCGGGCTATGTCCACGCTTGGTTCTGCAAAGAGACCTCTCTTGCCGATGAATATGATAACCATAGCGCAGTGAATCCGAAAGGGCATTGGTATGGCGTTAGGGGCCTCGACAATTTGCATGAGTGGGCTACATGATATGTCAAGAATTCTGTCATCTCTAGACTATCTATTAGACCTGGCTTGAGCCAAATTAAAGTGTACTCAATTAGTTTGACCCTAAGAACCCTCATAAAAACGGAGAAAGAAGAGCCTCACTCAGCATGGAGATACAGTACGTATGATGACCTAGGTAGGCACTTAGTGATAACGATCAATACAGCTACAATCACAACACGTCTAGGTCCACACATCCTAGCCACAGAAACGACCAAACCACAACAAAAGGGATTGTCCTCAGAGGATTTCCATGGAGTTCACAGGCTCAATCCAACGAGTTCCAGCCCTGAAAAGGGCCGGAAGTGGAAAGGAAGGATAGCCTCATACGGAAGCTAAATCTCATCACAGGACATAAGATGATTCCGGCTGCCACAAGCCAACTGCCCACAGAGCCAACTGCCCACAAGAGAAGCAACGTAGTCAAAGGTACCGTCGGGGCGCGTGGCTGGATGGGTCTCCCTTGGGGTTTACGCCGATGGCCGCAGAAGCTATGGGGAGGGGAGAAGGAGGAGAGAGGGAGAAAGAAGGGGAAGAAAACAGAGAATTTATACCTGGGCAGGTGGGTGGCAGAAGCACGATGAGCGGTGCTGATGAGCGGTGATATCGTGGGTTTATCGATTGTCACTTATCTTGGGCATATGCAAGCATTTTAGGTTCCTTGCTAAGAGGGCTTGAAGAATCTCAAAGAGGAGACTGCGTGATTGACAAGTGTCAACAAAGCTGTTACAGCGTCCAATCGTGATCTATATCATTCTGTACTTTTGACTACTGTTTTCCTTTACGAAGAAACCACCCATTTACAGAGTGCGCTCAATCATCTCGATACCATACTCCTCCTTCAGAGTCTTGAGCAGAGGGGCACAGATGTCCATGGTCATAGGAGCAAGAACACCCTTCTTCTCAATGGTACCCTCAAGGACCTGCTTCACCGCAACACCGCAGGGCACACCGACCAGCTTAGCCATGGCGGAGTAGCCGGTTGGGTCACCGTACTCGCACAGGGTAGAGGTGCGGGTCTCCTTGGAGCCGTCCTTGTGCTCGATGTCGAACTTGTGCTGGAGCATGACCATGTCACGCTCGCCAGGCTCGTACTGCATCTTCTTCTCGAGGGTAGCGCATAGGGTGTCGAGGGCGTTGCCGCGGGGAGTGGTCTGCTCGTCGGAGAAGAGACCGATCCAGCGCAGACCGGCGAGGAGGCGGTCCCGCTCCTCGTTGTTGGGGAAGGAGGTCTTGGATTGCACGGCGGCAATGAGGTCTGCCTCGGAGGAGGAGGCGGCGCCCAGAACCTGGCGGGTAGCTTCCTTCCAGGAGGTGGCGCTGTCGAAGACGGTGTTGGGCTCGTCCTTCAGGAAGCCGATGTCGACGAGGACCTTGATCATCTCGGGGAACCCCTGGTAACGGAGGGTTCCGCGGATAACGGTCTGGGCCTCAGGGATCCCATACCGCTCGCGGAATGGGGTCGAGTCACGGTTGGGGTAGCCGACGAAGGCAAAACCGGGGTAGATGAAGTATGGCTTGGCGGTGGCCATCAGATCGGGGCCGTCAATGCTGACGATCTTGCCATCCTGGTAGATCTTGGCGGCGTTGCGCAGAGCAAGAAGGACACCGCGGCTGGACCAGGAGAACTTGTAGCCAAGAGGGTTATTGGAGCACTCCGGGGCGGGGAGACCACCGCAGAAGGAGATGAAGCCAGTGATCTTGCCGCCGGCAGCGTGGACCTCGGAGATGGTCTTGACGGCGTACAGGTGGTCGATACCCTATGTGATCCACCGTTGTTAGTATAATCAATCCATTTGAGAAAGTTGTATGCAGCCACTACATACCGGATCAAGACCAATCTCGTTCATGACGGTGATACCAGCCTTCTTGCACTCCTCGTCGAGCTCCATCATGGCGGGGGACACGTAGGAGGTGGTGACAACATGCTTCTTGGTGCGGATAGCAGACTTGATGACCAGAGCGTGGAAGGTGTAGGGGATCAGGGAGATGGCCAGGTCGACCTGCTCCATGGCCTTGTCCAGAGCAGCGTCATCGTTGACATCGAGGGCGATGGCGTTGGTGTTCTTGAAGCCTTCGCACAGTTTCTTGGCGCTCTCGAGAGTACGACAGGCTGATTGAGGAAGCGAAGAGTCAGCAAACGTTTTTTCCGCGGACAATGGCACAATTGCTGTCTTTGCTCATCCTTCTTCTCGTAGATTGGCGGGGTAACCGGCTAAGAAACGGGGTGGAAGTTGGGGCATTAGGCCAATTCATGAATGATTGCACATACCGACGGTAACCTGAACGTCGGCCTTGCTGAGAACCTCGACAGTGGGCTTGGTGACTGTTAAAACCCAAATGTTAGCAAGTGTATACTTTTTTTCGGAGCACTGCGGGGCAGCCATCATTGGGAATTGCTCTTAAGTTCGTGGAACACGTACCGAAGCCCGAGCCCAAAAGGAGGACCTTGGAACCAGCGACTTGCTTGACCATTTTGATATGTAGTATGAACAGTTGAGTATGGAAATGGAAGAAGAGCTCGGGCTGCTCCCCGTGTGCGATAACTCAATCTCATCACGTGGCCGGTATCGGCGCGGGGGTTTATCTAAGCAGATCGGGGTCTTGATTGGGAAATGGACAAGCAGAGTAGAAGATAGAGTGAAAAAGATACAGATGGTGTATATTGACAGTATGGCCATGCTGGTATGCCGATGGTATATGATAATGATGTGATTAGTGGGGTTTGTGCAAACTCCATCAACGCCGCTGAATGCTGGAATGAACAGAATAGTAAAAAGAAAGCTCTATATGCCCTTGACTTTGTTCTGTCGCAGGACCATGTTTTCCATATCCTCCTCACTGTTGTCAGGACTGGTGTCCCCAGCGAAGTTCCCCTCGGCATCGGGGTTCTGTCGCGACTTGGCGATGCGGCGCTGCCAGCCAAGTAAGACAGGCAGGAAGTGCCACAGGTCAAACTCGGGCCAGAGGACGTCCAAGAATACAATCTCGGTGTTTTCGTGGCACTGCCAGAGCATAAAGTCACTCAGCCGTTCGACGCCAGATGTTCGAACCAGAAGGTCCAAGGGCGGCGTGCCCTTGGTCAACATATGATCGGTCAAGGTTTGGCGTGAGATAGTCTCAGGAGAAATGAAGACATCGGATGTGTTCCCATTTGTCGCACTCTTGTGGTGCTGTCCTTCCTGTTGAAGGTGAAGAGTCGTCGAGGAGGAGAACGACGAGCCGGACTCGTAGACCCGGTTGGTATGATCATTTCGCAAGATGGGATCTTCCTCTGGAGCAGATGATTCTGCCGACGAGGACTCCGCGTCGCTGTGCGTATCTTGTCTCTTAGCCCCAAGCGTCTGGGCACGTATGTTGTATGCAATATGAGATTCAGAGAAAGGGGTTCGTGCAGGCCCATTCGCAGAGCGGGCCGGCTTGCTATAGTCTTCCACGGTATCACGAATGGCGGTGGTGATCTCGTCGCGCGAGGTGTATGGGAAGCAGATGTTCAGCACACGGTCACCATTGCGGCTGGTCAGATCAACCGCCTTGTTGACTGCGGCCAGAACGTCGGGCTTAAGCAGGTCCAATCGGCCCAGAACGCGAACCTTGGCCCCATATCGATCCAGCAAGTCTCCGTGCTGTGCCATCTGTGACAGCTTCACCTTGGCCATATCCATGAGCGCATCAACCTCGAACTTGGACCGCTTGAAATTCTCGATGCTGAACGCGTAGATTGTAACGACCTTCACACCACTCTTGTAGCAGACTTCGAGGATCTAATCCAATGGTTAGCATCGCAGGCTCAAAGCCCAAACGGCGAGCCAGCACGGAGGATCAAGCTCGCCCGCCGATCATCAAGACCTACCCTTGCCAACGCCTCAAATCCCAGATTATGGCCCTCCACAGTCTCAATTCCATGCGACCTGGCGAACCGCCTATTCCCATCCATCACAAAGGCCACATGTTGCGGGATAGGCCCTTGACGTAGCGCGCCGATCAGCAGCTCCTTGAGGTTGTTGATCGCGAACTCGATCGGCGGAGAGGCGAGGAACCATTTCCGGAGTCGCGACAGGTGCATTGAGCTCGCCATGGTGTCAGATCCCGGAGACGAAGCTCACGCAGCTGGAAGGAGCTTGGAAAGGTCGCGAGGGTCGAAGGGAGGAGCGGAAAAGGTATGCGGACGAGGAAGGAGGCGAGCGGAAGAGAAAGGCGATTTTCTTCGTTCGCAGTACGCGGGTCAACGGGCGACGTGGTCAGTCTGCAGTTGTTTCGGGCTGAGCCACTTTCTCACGATGCAAGCTGGTGCGGAACCAGACAGCTGAAAATAGTCAGAAGAGGATTGAGGCGATGCGATCAGGCTGCATGATTTATTTCGTGTCCTTTCTATGCCGATCCCATCATTTGCTCGTCAGCAGAGCAGAGCCCCGGAAGTGGCGAGGCGCGGTAATACAAAATACATGAGAATCAGAATAGTATGGCGATCATAGTGGTTTATGATTGCTAGCTAGCCATATTATTGGTAAATATACGATGCATAAATGCTGCCACTATATTCGGTGTCACGTTCGACACTGAGGCCGCGGCCCGGCGAGTTGGTCACTCTAGTGGATGATCTCGTTAGAAGGTTGGAGCGCTGCTGGACAGAGAATACTTGAATTTCCCTTCAGTGGCATCTACAGATCACCAAATGCTCACGCAAGTCTCAAACAAAAACATGGGATATCTCGCGTTGGGGTTATATAAATGCAGCAAATAAGTACAAGTCGTTGAGCTTGAAACGCCACGGACAAGACGAAAGGGACTTAATAGCGGCCGATATAGCACATCATAGGTCTTTCCGGGACTCATCACCACTGGATGGCGTCCCAGGCCCCGAGCTGGCCATGTCCCAGCTTCCGTCCTCGCTCCGTCGACGTCGCCGTTCTCCGCGCTCGCGCATCGCATCCCGGATCTTGGAGCTGACATCGTCCAGCGAGTCCTTCTGGGTCATGGGGCTGAGTGGCTTGAGTCCATGTCGCGAGCCCGGTCGAGGACCAGCAGAGCTGCTGCGACTGCGATTGCGACTCGGAGGTCTGGTAGAAAAGAAGCCAATGTTGGCCAGGTTGTGGAAAGATTCGTTGCGCGGCAAAGGCTCTGACGAAGGAGACCCAAGATCCAAATTAGCGGTGCCAGTTCGCTTAATCGACGGAATCTCATCTTCTGCTGCGTTCTCTTCGTAGCTGACCTCCCGGAATGGGTCTGACACAATACGAGCCGCATCAAAGTCTGGGAAGAGCTCTGGTCCAAGCGTGTTGATGGCCTCGTCCACTTGCTGAGCAAGGGTTGCACGCTCGTTACGAAGCTTCACCAATGTGTTGGCCGATGACGGGTTCAAAGAGAGAATGAGAGGCCGGAGTGACTTGATGATATCCATTCCGACCTCACCAATGCGAAGCGCAGCAAAGGTAACTGTAGGAAAGAGGACCATGCCAATTAGTACGATCAGCCACAGCGGTACCCATTCCGGGACAAACCCTTGGATTCGGTTGTGGTAGGTCCAGTAGGTAAAGGCGGCTGTGTAAAAGGCATAGAGGGCGGGAGCAAACGCGAGCGCAATGAGCAGCTTCCAGGTGGCCATGACATCTCGGCCTTGTAATTTGACAGTGGAGGCGGCCAATGCTTCTTTGGACTTCTTCATGGACAGGTGCTTCGTGGCGATGAATACAGGGGTGAAGAGGAGCAGCCCCGGCAGAGTGCCGATGGCGAGAAGGGCCAGTTTGCCCAAGCGATAGATCAAGGTAGCAATCACCTGTAGGATCGAGAATTTGGCATATTGTACCTGATGATCTCGGATTCCGAGGATACGAAGTTGCTTGTTGTAGTTGACAATAGAGTTCCGGAGGTGTACAATGCGGGGGTCGTCCTTAAAGTGCTCATAGCCTTTCACGAGTCGACGGTTGAGCTCCACTACCATCGGAAGAGGAAGCTTCTTTCCCTTGTTGTTGTACAGACGGCGGGCAGCTTGGATGACCTATGATTTGTTAGATGTTGCAATAATCAGAGAATATGCGAGTCTTACCATAAGTGTCTCATAATCAGGGCTGGTGACGGTCACGGCGACAAGACTCTGGTAGATGATATCTAGTAAAGCACCAACAGACTCACGTCGCTCGCCTTGCTTGAACTGCTCCACAAGCTCCCTTGGTACCTCAATGGGGTTGCCAAATTCAATGACCGCCCTAGAGCGGAACTTGTGGGCATGGAAATAGTTCATGCCACAGGGAACAATCTTCAGGCCACAGTCTGGGTTGTCCGCCAAAGTCCCCAGAGCCATGAGGGCCACACCAGCTTTGAGTGGCAGAAGGGACGGTCGATCGTGACTACCGCCCTCAGGAAAGATACCAACGCAGCCACCGGCGTTTAATCTCGCGAACACTGCCTTGTAGACAGCAGTTTGGTCCACATGGGGAGCCACCTTGAACTTGGTACCCTTGAAATCAGAGTCCTGATCGGCCGCGTCTCCCGTGAATTTCCCATCGTCACCAATGTCTTTCCGGCCAGTCAATTGGAATAGCGCATCTTTGTGCGTAAATGGCTTCTTGAGAATCAGTTCTTCCGGACCACGAATCTCCGCAATGGTCGTGCTGTGCGAGGTGCCATTGATAGTCGGTAGCGCAATAGTTCCTTCTGCTTCAAATCCTGGGCCTTCAAAATTGGTACCAACACCGCGCAAGAGGGTGGGTTCATTGACCGGATCGGGCAAGTAGACAGTGCCTGTGCCCGGTTTCAAGTTGTCCATCGCCCTCGCCACCGGCAATGTGCCAATCCCCCTGGCCAACAACCCGATAAATTTGCGACGGAAGGACTTCTCAGCAATAAGCCATGAGATACGACGATGGGCCTCGCTGCGGATAACGCGCATCAAGACTAAGGAATCGACGAACTATTCAGAATCATCAGTTTGGTCACAAGGGGGCCTCGCAAGTTCTAGACCACGTACCTGGTTGGCATGAGGAGCTGCAACAAGAATAATCGGGCCTCGTCGAGGGATTTTCCAAGATCCTCGCGGGTGCACCTCGCGGAAGAAAAGGTCGATGAGCACCGAGAACGTCCACAGGACCAAATCGTACAACCAGCCGATGAGGGGCGGGATGTACGGCTCTTTCTTCCCCATGATACCGGTCGGTCCCCAGTTGAGGGTCAAGAAGACTCCGTAGGCACGATCAGTGGAGAGGGGGTCAGGGTCGCAGGGTTGACATGAAGCGTTGCGCGGGCCGTCAACAAATGATGCTCTTGGCCCAAGTCTTGGCCACACGAGCTTTGAGCTTGGACCCGCCGGGGATCTGACGTAAAGTCGCAGCTTGTTGGGTCCACCACGGAAGTGACGTGTTTAGGGATAGCTTTGAAGGGGACAGTGGAAAAGCAAGAAAATGGTTGAAAAAGTAAGAGAAAAGAGGAAAGCAGACGAGAGAAAGAGAGGGAGGGGAAATCAAAATGTACGAATCCGGAAAGTTTGGGGCACCGGTCTGGGACAAGCTACCCCTCTGTGGACTAACCCGATAGGGTATGGGCTGGTATTGGTAATACCAGATATAGTACTGATGCTTGTAGTTCTACCCAAAGCTCATCTTCTACAATATTCTATGGGGCAAAAGATTATACGAATGGTTAGGCAAACGTTTATCAACTACTGATACGTCTAGGTCATCAACCACTTTTCCAGAAATCCGTCAACAAACTGAGTGTTCTTCTCCCAGTATTTCTCCCTGGCAGCCAAATCTGCATTTCGATCTGGCAGAGCGTCTGCCTTCAGGTAAAACCCGAAAGAGTAGAGGTCCAGGAAGGTCTGGGAGCTCTTTAGTGCCGCGGCCTGCTTCCAATGTGGGATTTCGTCCCAGAAGGCCTGCCGGAGCTCATCGCTCTCTGACGGACATAATTGGAAAGTAGGCTCAATAAGAGTCGGAATGGCGATGAGTGGTGGAGCATAGTCACGAATTCCCAATCGATCACCCCCTTCAACATTGGTATTGGCGAGTCGGAGAAGATCATGTTATGCAAGCCAAAGTCCGTATGCACCAGTGCGAGCTTGACATCCTCGACCTCCGCAGGTACATGGTTGAGCGACGATTCAACGAATTGGAGGATCCGGCTGAGATACTTGTCCTTATACTCGTCGATAGCTTGTTGCTTTTGGAGCCTATCGACCCGATGCTTGATCCATGCCTGGAGGTACGATGTCACCGAGGGAAATGGACCGCCCAGGCCGTGTCGTCTCTCCGGGCCAGGCGAAACGGTGTATTCGGAAGATACGATTGCCTCTCCGATGAGCTTTCCAGGTCCGGGAACAGGCAAATCCCACAGAGTAGCGAACGATCGGGCCATCTGTTTGACAACATTCAGCTTTCCCTCGAGGGAAAGGCCGGCAAATTATGGCGGATCCCATGCTGCCAGGTACAAATTGAGAGACCTGTACCTTAAGAACCGAATCAGGCAAGGTTGGAGTTGGGAACATACGAGGGACTGGTAGTCCTTCGGGATTTTTCTCGCGAATGTATCGAATAAGATGGTACATGTTGTCGATGTTGGCATGATATCTCAGCTGAATGACATATTCATTCGGCTCATCCTCACTCTTTGCAGATTCTTTTGCTTTGTACGTGGTTCCAAATGAACCATCGCTGAGTCTCTTGTAGTGAACGAGTTCACCACAACCGGCCTCTTGCAGAATCTTGGTGATTCCGTCTTTGTTCAAGGAGACGCGTGTTGTGGATAATAAGGCTCCATCCTGCTTAAGCAAGGGAGATCAAGTATCGATCCAAGCAGGCATCGACCTCAGTGAGTGAGAGGAGTGCGGCTATGAAGATGATCGACTCGGCATCCTCACGAACTATGTCGAACATGATAGCCTTCCCCTGTCCGGGGCCGATATGACCACCCCAGACAAGATCTCGCATGCGCTGGGAGAGCTCTTCCTTACTGAGACCAGGAGTCATGATGGTGAACTGTGTTAGGAAGTGGTTCTATGAATTGTTCAAAGAGGCGCGGGAGTGATCTTTGAAAACTCCAGCTTCTGTGAATGAGCCCAAGCTCAGGGGGGCGCGATACTGACTCGTTCCAGAGCCGCCAACGCAGCATGCTCGTTCCCATCCTACAACACGATTGGTTCGTTCTCGTGATGCTAGTACAATATCTCACAAGGATCTGGTCAAAGGACAAAGGTCCTCCATCGCGCCACTATTTGCACCCCCCGTAACCAACATGTAGAATCGAGCAGTGAATTGATCGGACAGTGCCCAACACCTCGATACGATGAAGAGGTTCATGGCTGTAGTCGGAGGTTTCCACCACGCATCCACGATTTTAATAGTCTTCTCACGGAAAAGCGGCCAATCTTCTCTTACATCCTTAGGAAAAGAGACGTCTGCCAGCATGAACACAGTTGGCCAATCAAGCACTAAGCAGGCATAATTGCGAGCGGGTGTTTGGATAAAACCATTCTCGCCGAGCTGCTGTAAAGTGCGGAGTTGAACTCTTCGCGAACGCGATCGTCTGATGCGCCAGGCAATGCTTCTTCGTCTTCGATTACGTCCAGTTTCAATCGGCGAAACGCTTCTTCGGTGTACGCGGACGTGGACTGGACTCTGACGTTGCGACGAGTCACTTCAATCAGATTCTCCATCGCCGGTGGGATTTTCTCGAGCGTGTCTGGTGAATAGTCCGTGACGAATGTGTAGAAGCCCCAACTTGGATCACGATCCAGGATCTCTTCGGCTGCATTGAAGACGATTTCTCTCTGATCGACCTCGAGAAATTGGTAGATCTCATCCAATAGTGTCGAGAAGAGTTGCGCGTCCATGGGGTTCATGTAAGTTGCCGGGTCGGCCTCTGCTCGTACATCCTGAGGACGTCGAACAAGGCCTCTGATATTTGGGGCAGCGCCAGGGCCCAAAGATGACTGTCTACCGAAAGCTCTGTTGGCTGTAGAAATGGTCTTGAGGTACAGCTACAAGCTCATAAATTGAACGTAGTATTACGAATACTAGGCCATACACATCTAGAACCCACTGTGGCCACTCTTGCTCAGTCTTCCCATTCTTCTCTTCTTTTCCTTCCGGGGCTTCTCTAAACATGAGTCGAGAAAGCTCAGCATCGAGTCCATATATTCATTCTCAGCATATCGTTGATGAATTAGGATCTCCGCCCATCTTGAGACACCGTCTACTGACACAAGACGTATCACATTTGTTGGGAGATCGACCTGTTAAACCCAACGCGGAAGCATCGGACACACGTTTGGTTTAGTTCTTTAGCGGGGACTTTGGAGTTGTCGGCTTGAGAGTCTATAGACTCTTCAACTTTTTATCCTTCAATCTGCTGCAGAATCAAATTCTTCAACGTGTTCAAGTAGTCTCAGAGGTACACAGATTCACGACGATAGCTTCAAGGGTGACCATCTGATCATCACAATAAGCAAATCCCCTGCAGGAGTTCCCCGCCTGCCCCGCAGCCTCAACTTTTCTCTTTTCTTCCTTTCCTTCGGTCTTTACTTCGCCAAACGGACAAGGCCCAGACTTTCTGAACGGTAGAGGCCCTGGCTCCGAGTCTCTTGTTCATCGATAGCCTCGAGTTCTGCTTCTTCAGCCGCATCCCACCTCATTGTTTGCATCCGCGTTGCATGGTCATCAGACACCAGGATGTCTGTCAAGTATGTTTTTTTCCACACAACCTCTCCGTTTATCCTGACGGGTCTTGACTGACTGGCCTCACTGGACAGCTGGGTGATGCTCCACGACCGGGAAGGTTTTGTCCGCCTTCCTAATGAGCGCTTGATATACTCCTCCCCTCCCCGCACCAGTCTCGCCTTGACACCACCACCCTCCTATAAAGGTACAGAGTCTTTGTCCATCCAGAGCAGCGCAGGCTGCATTTACCTCACCAACCAAAGAGTCAGTTCTCCGTTGGTACCCTTTTCGTCTCGTCCGAGACACTAACAACAATCGACCAGGTCGTCTACCTCCCATCCCAAAAATCCGATACCTTCCAATCATTCTCTTCTCCCTTACTCAACGTCCGCGACTCCCACGTCTCCGCGCCCTTCTTCGGTCCCAATGTCTGGATAGCCCTGGTACAACCAGTCTCCGGAGGAGGCATTTCACCGAACCTGCCCGCGGTGCAGATCAAAGTGACATTCAAGGAGGGCGGTGCATTCGATTTCCACACAAATTTCGAGCGCATCAGGGAGAGATTGGAGCAAGCGGTAGAAAACATGGGCGAGGGCGCTCGAGGGTTACGGGCTGTTGATCTCTCAGCAGTCCATTTGGAGGAGCTACCGGCATACGAAGGTCCAGGCAATACCAGCACCAACACTATTTCCACCGATGCACCACCGCCACAGCATAATCGCAGATGGACTATGGGCCCGGAGCCCGTGGAACCGCCGCCTTGCTATGAAGAGGTTCAGTCACAGAGTGTGGCTGAGGAACTGGAGGAGAGATTGCGACGGGCTAGCTGACCGGTGTCATGACCTGGTATTTGCTTCTTCGACGATTATCCATGGTTTTACCTTTGCTCCTCATGATGCAGCGACAGAACACCTTCATGTACATTATGATCATTACGATCTCCCAATTTAGCTAACGATTCGAGAACGGTCAGAACAGTTAGAAAGCAACAAAGCGGATGTGCGCCTGGTGCGCTCAACCCCCTCATAAATCCCATGATGGGTATGAAATAAGAGAACGCTCCTCAGATAATCAGTATTGCTTTCGTTGTATACTTCAAAACAGTCTGATGAGCGTCCGTGGACGCTCAAACCGACTAGCCAATCACGTGCCGTACAATTGCGCTCTCAGCGGCCGGGGCGTCCCGATTTTCCAGTCCGAGCTTGGAAAACCGCAACCCTCGACTCTCATCTCCAAAACCCCTACCTTCAATTCACCAAAACCACCCCCCTCCACATCTCCACGACCCTCCGGTCATACCTCCCCAATTGAAAGCCGCAATGGGTCTCGCCGACTTTTTCACTGACGTCGTCTCTTCCCTGGGCTTCACGGAGGCCCAGGCTGAGGCTCCCGCCGCCGACGTCGAGACCTCTTCCCCCCAGGACGCCGAGCCCGCCGAGAAGACCGAGGAGGCTGCTGACGACAAGAGCTCCGAGCAGACTGAGTCCGCTGAGGACACCCCTGAGGAGTCTTCTGAGGAGTCCGCTGAGGAGGCTCCCGAGGAAGAGGAGGGTGAGGAGGAGGAAGAGGAAGAAGAAGAGGAGGAGCCTGAGGACATCAAGCCCAAGCTTGAGGAGGGTGAGTCTTGATTGCCTTGCTTTTGCGATGCATCTTGCCTTGTCAATGTCCTAGAGGCGAGTCCGGCAAGCGTACTTCGCATCCGGTGGTTGGGTCTCAGACCCAGTCTCCGCATACCGAGGGCGCCAATGGCATAGATATTGCTTTCATGACTGACAGGATTTTCTTGTTCGGCTATTGACTGACCCATTTCATCCAGAGTGCGCCCACTCCGCGCAGTGTGCCCCCTTCAAGCACCACTTCGACGAGTGCGTCGAGCGCGTCACCCGCCAGGAGGAGGATGAGAACTACAAGGGTCCCAAGGAGGACTGCGTTGAAGAGTGTAAGTTTACCCGCTACGTGGTAGCCATCCGGACCGACAACAACCATCATACACGTTCCGGAGCTCCGAATGGTTTTGTACTAACATAATCTCTCAGTCTTCCACCTCACCCACTGTGCCACCGCCTGTGCCGCCCCCAAGCTCTGGAGGGAGCTCAAATAAACGGATCGCGAATCCCCGACGTGCCGCATTCCTCGTCTCAGATCGACTAAGCCCATCCACAGTCATCCGGACATATCAATCCGAGCAATCCCCGGAATGCTCCGTCAAAACGAATCGCAATTCTATTTCTATGACGACTGTCCCCTCACAACTCGACAGTCTGCCGTCTGTATCTTTGGTTTCAGGGCATGGTTGGCAAGGGAAGGAGACTCGTGCTGGGTTTCTGTTCCTGTTCAATTGTGTGCATATGGTGTTTCAGGGCAGGGAGGAAACAAAGGGAAGAATAATAGACCGCTTCTCTCTGCCTTGCATGTACAGATAGCTGGGTTTCCACCTGTTTGAACTGTGCTAGTGTTTCATTTACTGTCTTAAGACGAATCTCATCTGCTGAAAATGAAGATTCCTTGTGTAACGGCTGATCGAGCGTCCCAAATACGTGGTCTTAAACTTCCTCGGTGGTCTTTGAAAGTATGTCCAATTGCTATCATCGACTCCATAGTCCATGTCGTGCGTATTGGGGAAAACATGCGCTATCATCTACTAAACTGGAAGAAAGGAAGAACAGCTGGAAGGGTATATACGAGCAACGAATCGCAAAGTGTCCATCAAAGAGATCACCCAGTTGATCAAGCACGGGATGCAGAATCAGCTTGTGCCTGAAAATTAAGAGTAGACCTGTAAATCGATAAGTGCAGCAGATGAACGGACGTATCAGATTACTCAATCAATCGATCGCAAAGTACTAAGCAGCCTTGCTCGCTGCATCGTCCAATGCAGAAGCCGATTTGATCTGAGACATATCCCCATCCATCTCGCAGGGGTTGTCTCGAGCACCGCTCTCCACAGCAGGCACCTGAACCCCACGATCAATATCCAGACGGCGGCGCTGGACTGTTCTGCCAAACAGCCCAATGGCCAGCGGGAATGGCGCAGCCACGAAAGACACCACCGCGGAGAAAATGAGCGCATTGCGCATATTCAACGGCGGACTCGCATCCGCACCGGCCTTGAGTGCATCCTGAATGAGAATGAAACAAGCACCAAGTAACTGCCCACCCGTCCAGCAGATAGTGCTCCCGATTTCCGGCGAAAACGGGTACGTGATCTCGACCAGGTACTCCAGTACGATGGGGAGCAGCGCGAACGAGGAAGCGCCCATTAGTGCCATCACGACGTACGACGGGGCGATGCCCACTGGGCTGGATGGCGCAAAGATGAGCCCGATGTACGAGGCTACCACGATGGGGACCAGGATACGGATCGAGCCGAGGTAGTGTTTCCAGCGGTCTGTGATGGGGGACATAATTGCTGCTGTCACTAGGCCGACTACGATCAGGATTGCGCCGGCGATGCCTGAGTCGGTCTCGGTGAACCCGTATGGGGTCAGGATCTGGGTTATCAGCGATGAGACGCTGTTGAAGAATCCCACGTATATTGCGAATGGGATCAGGATGAGCCAGAACTCTAGTGTTCCGAGCAGTTGTCGCGTTGCGGGGATCAGTGGTGTGCGGGGCATTGCGGACGAGGCGCTTGGGGGTGTCGGTGGTTCGGCGGGGAGGAAGAAGGATGGGATAGATGCGACGCTTGACTATTAGATCGTCGTTAGCATGGACGTCCATGTGTGAGATGCGCGGCGCCACAGAGAGCAACTCACAATGATGGATATGTACAGGACCATGTTGGGGATGTCTGATGGCTTTGTCGCCCATATCGAATCAACCAACTGTCCTATCGCTGCGCCCAGCGGGTTGGCCAGACTGGCGAGTGCTGTAGCGCTCGTGCGACCTTTGTCCGAGAACCAGAGATCGCTATACCGGGTAGGCGCGCACAGGCAGAACGGCTGCGCCAGCCCGATGAGGATCTGTCCGAACATGGCAAGTCCGAAGATGCCTCCATTCGCCTTGGTACCGGCATAGCGCACCCAATTTCCGACGAGCAGGAGAGCGGCAGTGGTGACGATGGCTGGTTTGGGGCCGCCTTTGTTCAAGACCCAGATGACGAAGCTGCGCGCGTAGATCTCGATCAGCGGAATTGTGCAACCATGTTCTCTGCGATCGTGTCACTCACGGGCTTGCGATGCAGAAAGCAAAGAGGTATCCGGTGCTCAGCCAATTGATGGCACTCTCGGAGACCTGGAAATACTCCGCGGTGGTGGTTGAGATCGACGAGAATGTGAGCCACTATGTCATGGTGAGCACATAGTCATGCGAAATCCGGGAAGATGCCCTACATCCCAGCTGACGACGATGTTCAGCAGCACCAACTGCGCCAGCCCCCAAAATCGACGCTTATAGACCTTGTAGGTTTGTGGTGAAGGTGCGGGTGAGGAGTCGCACTCCGCCGGAGAGGAAGTCATGGTCGACATGCCCGGGGAATGCGAAGCAGAGAGATCGCATGCTCGAGGGAATGCGGGGAAGAGTACAAAGAAGATAAAGAAGACGGGAAGTCAAAGCGATCTCTTGGGCTTCTCCGACGGTTGCACCGGACTTCCAGTCCGTCGAAGAATGAGAATCGTTTAAAGAAGTCGAAGATCCGAGGCTGGTGACTTCGCCGGTACTTGCAACCCCGCGGGCCCACGTAGTATTCTGCGAGTATCCTGCAGGTACACTTTTACCAGGAGCACATGAACATCTAGAAGATGACCAGTTGGCTAACTCGTTTGGGACTTCGCTTACAGCGTCGGCTGCAAGTTCACTCCGAATTCATGATGTACTCTATCCCAATTCTCCATTCTCGATTCATATGCACCATATCGTGTTGTGCATAGAATGAAGTAGTTCGACTCGACAGATTGAAAGTGGAGCGAACTGGAGTATACACCTCGCACCAAAGGAAGGCTATGTGGAAAAGACGTCATATCTGAACTCGATCAAATCAAGCCTATGCTTGCGTACACATTCAAGAAGGCTCATCGCTGAGTCTCTAGCTATCATACTCCCAAATTGTGCAGTCAATATGCCTATCCGCCCTGAGAGCGCAATAATAGAGATACCTTGAAAGGCGATCTTGCAGTTGAAGGTCCACATTGAGGTGTAAATAATAACAGACTCGATCTATCTATACAACTAAGATCTAAATCAGAGGTGTAGACAAAGAGTAGATCGGATGAGACAACTCACAAAGCACTCGCTGCAGGGCCGAAATGGTGTGGCTGAGGCCTGTGCAGATCACCCTTCTCCTTCTTTTCTCTCCCCGCCATCTTCAATTCTCTTCAGCCCCGTCCTTTCTCTCCAGGAACACCAACTCACCCTGGAATCCCTAACGGACTGCGATTGCCAAACACTAGGGCTCTCATCATGCCCGACGGCCGTTCCTGAATCCTCTCGTTCTGTACATATCCCGGCCGCTTTGTTAGCGCCCTGAACGCCCGTCATGAACATCAGCCTTCGATCCAGTCGGTCTTCGTACGGAGACCCACGCTACCTCTCCAATGCCACCGTCTCCGATGTACACGCCCCGTTGGCAAAGACCCTTGTGGATGGGTACCGAGATTCAGTCGATCCTCAGCATGAAGACCGGTCACGCTACAATCCGGTAAGGAGGTTCTCGAGACACGCCTTTGAGGTTGGAACCTGGCTAACATGGCGTGTGCTTGCAGCTCAACCCGGCTCACCCGCGCAGCTCCGCCCTTCTCAACACAAGTGACCCGGTCACTATGTACCTACTGACCGAGACCGCTATGGGAGATAGCCACAACTTTGAGATCTTGTCTTTCGAGGAGGTGGAAAGTCTCAAAAAGGAGCGCACATTGCTTTCGAACCGCATCGAGGGCACTAAGCGAAAACTCGCCCTCGAGACCAAACTCCGCGATGCCGCCCAGTCGATCGGCAGACTCTACAGTCCTCCGTCCCCACGCAGCAGCGGTGAATACGGTGCAAATGGGACCAAGTCGCATCGGAGGAGCCGAAGCATATTCGGGCGCAATGGCGCCGCTGAGGTACTTGACAAAAGTGATTCGGAATTGGCAATGAGCCAGCGCAAGTGTGAGGAGTTGGCTCAGGAGTTGTGGAAGCTGGAACGCAAGTCTCAACAGATCAACCAGCGCTTGCTCGAGCATACTGCAGGAGTCTTGCAGTTGACCCATAAGGGTCTTAAGAAGGCCCCCAAGAATGCCGAGGCGCGAGGCTCGGGCAGCTTTTACGATGGCCATGAATTTGACGACCGCAGCCTGTACCGCACGCCGGAACACCTGGATAATTATGGATTCAATGGGAGAGTGGAAATGAATGGCCCAGTCGTGTCTACAGAGGCCATGCAGGCTACGCAGAGACGGTTGGAAGACCTCAGCCAGCGCATGTGCAACATGATGATCCAGGCAACCCCGGATGAGTTCGTTGATCCTCCGCCGCAGGCAGCATACGGCAGTGGCTCGGCCGGATCCACGGCCGCGATGGAGATGCATCTGGCGTACCTCGAGAATGGCCTAAGTTCACTCGGCTCGCGCTCGGCTCCGGCTGTGACTGCAGACGCTCCCGCGCCCCATATTGAAGGGGCATGGAAAGAGCAGCTCACAGAAGTCAACAACAGGGTCCAGGCCATTGTCGATCGCTTTGGCCTGACACGATCGCCAACACTCCCTCCACCTCCCGGTGCGTCTGACGGCGAAGGATTGGAAGAGCAACTGTCATATCTCCGCACTGGAGTCGAGGGCCTGGCAAGTCGGGTCGATGGATTGCTCGAACAGAAGAGCATCCTCACTACCCAGATCCAGCAACAGCGCGAGCTCAATTCCAAATCGGATGCAGAGCGAGATGCTCATATCGCAGACCTGACTGAACAGCTGGCCCACGCACGCAGAGACCTTGAGCAACGGTCTGACCGTGGCGTCGACTCGTCGGATGCAGAGCGAGACGCCTACATCGCGGACCTCACTGAGCAATTAGCTGAAGCGCGCAAGGAAATTGCGCACCTGTCGGAGCGCGAAGCAGAGCGTGAACTTGACTCTCATACTATGGCAGAGAAAGAAGCTCTCATTGCGGATCTCACTGAACAGCTGAACCATGCGCGCGGCGAGCTTGAGCATTCTGAGCGCGAGGGCAAGGCTGCTCGGGATGAATTGGCTGTGGTGATGGAGCAGCTCGAGGAAATGCGCCACAATGGCACCTCTCAAGAAGAGGCCAAGGCTGCCCTTTTACAGGCGGAGGGAGAGATTGCCCGCTTGCAGAGTGTTATCGAGTCTCTACAGGGTGAGGCTGACTCGCGCGCTGAGGAAATGAGAGAGGCCCGCGATCGCGCTGAACAGGAAGTTGCACAACTCGAGGCCAGCATCCAGCAGATCCGCAGCGAGTCTGATGAGCGCGTGAAGGAGGCGATGGACCAGCGTGCGCAGGCAGAGGAGACCACCAACCGCTTGCAAAATGAGATGACCGAGCTCGAGGGCGAAGTTGTGCGGATTACAACCGAATTGACGATGGTCAAGGCCGAGCTTGACGGCGCCTACGGAACACGTGCCGAACGCGCAGCCGAGGTGGCAGCCAACCCTGAGATTCAGAAGGAACTCGATGCTCTGAACACTCGTAACATCGAATTGGCCGAAGAGCTGGCTGCACTCAAGAGCCAGAAGAGCCAACAAGGAGGCGGAGACCTTCAGCAGCGAGCTGACACCCTCGAGAAGGAGCTCCGTGAGACCCTGGAGGACTATGAGGTCATGACCAAGGCCAGCATCGAATTCGAGAAGGAGCGCGAGCGTTTCGAAGGCATGATTGATAACCTGCGGGATCGCTGTGAACAGCTGGAGCAGCAACTCAGTGAGGAGCGCATCAACTGGATGAACCTGAACAGCCCGACATCGATGGGTCGTGATCCCACCTCCGAGACTACGTCTACGATGGTGCTCAAGAACGAGTTCAAGAAGATGATGCGTGATACTCGCAATGAGAACATGAAGATCTTAAAGGTCAGCCTCCAAGGACCATGCCTAGATACATTGCAGAACATACTGACGAAGCCAACAGGCCGAACAGGAGGAGCGCAGGAGAATCGAAGGACTTCTTCGGGCTCTGAGAAAGGAGCACGCGCAAGTCACTGGCAAGCCTATGCCCAGTCCAGTCGGCACTCCATTATGATGATGACGATGTTTCATGTTGGATTTGATTGCATTTTTTTCTTTGGTCTGGTTGTACATATAGATCATCCTTGGGTGTATACTAATAGCATGAGCGCACGGCAAGCGCGACGATGTCACTTTCCAACTTCCTACTTTGCCATCATGCTAGCTTCATCCCAACCCCTCCAGGTAAATATCTACATTCGTTTGACGTGCTTTGCTACTACTCCCATCATGACTCTCGATCACGATTGTGAAGGAGACGACGACCCTCGTCCCAAACGCTTCGTCAACCCGGACAACCTCAGACGCCGCAGCTACACTTGCGACTCCTCTCTGCCACATTCTCAGCACGATCAAGGATCATCAGAGTCCATCTACAACGCCATCAGAGTCCCGACTCCAAGCCATAGTGCCCGACGCTCCGGCACCGCATACGAGATGGGCCCCCTCATGGAGGAAGGTCTCGCGGCCAACGTCGCCATGTTCATTTCATCAGGTTCTTCAGATGGACCGCCATCTACAGAACATAAACTGTCTAGAAGAGGAAGAGGGGCAGTCGAGACAGTCTGGTGGCGAAGCCACATGGGCTCCGATCAAGTCTCGCACCATGCGCCAGACTCGTCATCCCCTCTGCCAAATACTCAACTCGGCCGCCGCAGAGCGATATCCCTCGATGCCGCTACCAACAAAGGGCCTGGCTCCAGCTGGGCTGGGAATCTTGGCTCGGCAGTGAAGACCGTTCGACCGCTGTACCCTCCTCCAAAGAGATCGCCTACCCCTCCAGGCCTTCCGTCCTTCAACACGCCAGAAGCTGTGTACTGCTCTTCACAATTCCTCGTCGGTCAGAGTGGACAGACTGGCCATTATCGTGGTATACCGGGTAACAGGCAGCGTGCGACTTCATACGGCGATACCTTCAGACGGTTCTTCGGTCTATCGCCTTCCACTGGAACGGGACCAGGCAGTCTCTCTCCTGTTGGTATCGGTCGAGCCGAAGATGGAACCATTGTCCAAGGGCGATTTCCATTCCGACAGAGTGGCCATGGCATATACATGGCTCGACAGATTCAGGACCATCCATTCCATCAGAACGCTCTTCCAGTCGCTGAATGCGAGTCTGGACTCGACACAGATGCGCCAAACCTTGAAGCCGCAAATACCAAGGATACCAGAACACCCTCGCGATCTAGACGACGCGTTCGGATCCTGACGCCTCCTTCCATTCGGCGCTTTTGGCCGTCTCCAGATGGACAGTCAACTTCTACTCCCGCGGATGCTGCATCAGTGCGTTCACGAAAGCCAATCAGACCTGTTTCATTACTCGGATTACCACAGACATCACCTCGCCTAGACATTCCATCGAGAGCTCCTCCATCAACGGGGGAAGTGGAATCCTCCGTCCAGGGCGTGGGCCTGATGGGCGAGCGAACCTCTTCTACCCCGGCTCAACTACAATCCGTCCTAGACCAAAACAGAGGCGAGGAAAGAGTCAATGCGAGCTCTACCGGACCACACACTGTCTCTGACGCCGTATTCTGGCTTCCGGGTCAACTCTATGCCCACTGCTGCCTTGGTAATCACTGCGTCCATGACAGCCGCGAAGACCTTGAAGCGCTGGATGTCGTTGCAAGTCGTGATACGTTTGCAACAGCCCGTGAACATCAGTCTGGGTACCTGGCGTGGATCTCGTCTGTGTATCATCGGATTTGGCCACGTTCCTTGACTAGTGAGCAGTTCTCTCCTGTATGAAATACTCCCTTGTGTTTTATGTCTTTCATTGTGTAGTACCATTGTGTCATTCCGTGGGTTTCCTTTTGAGGTTGGATGTTGTGCCGCTGCTGGTGCTTATTCTGTTGCTTCTCTATTGTTAAGATGGCGAGTCTCTTATACCTCCCTTTGCGCTTACTGGTTCACTTTTGTCCGTTCCTGGATAGTAGCAGTTGAATGCATGCCTGACCTTACGACTCATTACATCGGTGGGACCTGATCTACAATCCAATTCTCTATGAAGATCGCATTGAATAACGTAGTCAGGACCATAGGTTAGACGCTATGCTATGTGATGCTCATGATGCAGGGAAAACGATCACCACCCAGATTCGCCATGCAAAGTGTATGAGGATAGCCGGGAGAACTCAGGTAAGAAATCATAGACCGTGAATCAGGTAAGCAGATGTCGCCCATTGTGAAGAGCAGATGAGGTAAGAATAGAGGAGTACATCGCGGAGGAAGGCGAGGGAATGGGGGTAAAGGAAGAAAGCACTGGATGCACCGGGTGGGGGGGTTGCCGGAGGAAGAGATATGGGGGTAACAGATGCAAATGGTAACAATTAGTATGCGACATGGGGTCGTAGTGCAGTCGGCACTTGGTCATGAAATGGTGCGGAAGATCAACAACACAGATGGTTGAAGATTGACATCCAGTCGTGTGTGTAGAGAATTGGAAGATGACAGAGACGAGGGTTTCCAGGTCCAGTGGAATCACAGGCCCTGGAAGAACTGGCTTGCCTCTATGATCTCCTCGTCATCGCAGGCAAAGTCCCATCCCACAATACGTGGGTCCACGCTGGCAGCGATCAGTGTGCGGGAGTCGAATTGCAGTTTGAAGAAGCGAGAGGTCGGGGTCCTAATCCGTCGGTTGGGCTGCGGCTGAGGGAGGGCTTGATGATGGTGCAGCGGTAGTGGGGAAGTTTGGTTGTTAGGGGCTGCGACAGGTGCAGCGGGTAGAGCTGGCGCGGCTGCACCGGCCTGAGCTGGCATAGCAGGTTGGTTTGGCGCGCCGGCTGGCTGCACAGGGTCGGCGGCAGTATCGGAATTGGCTGAAGAAGAAGCCGAGTCGTTGCCCGTTTCTGGGTCTGTTGCTTGCTCACCAATGGGTGCTTGAGTAGTAGTTGGTGCTGTGGACTCTGGCGCGGCTTGTGCTGCTTGGAATTGGTGTGCCTGAGTGTCAAAGCCAGAAGCAGCACGTCTCGCAGCATTATACGTTGCATCAGTATGACGCAGTTCGTGCTTGATTGACCAGACACCATCGCTATCTTTGTGCCATATCAAGATTGTCTGATCGTAAGAGCCCGAAACAATCCGGCTCCATCGACCCCCTCCACCTCCAGGAGGAATCTTTGCTCCGAGGGCTGTAATGTCGCGAGGATCTCGAGACCCGGCAGTGTTTGACTGGTGGCCGGTGCGCCGCATAGCTCTGGGCCCCAGATCAACGGGGGCGTTAGCTTCTTGAGCTTTGAAGAACTCATTCTCGACCTCTTGCGCCTCTAGCCTGAGTGCCTCGGTAGCACCCGGTGGATCTGCGAAGCCGGCTTGGATAGTGCGAACGAGACTGCGGTGTCCGCGCAAACATGCCACTTCCGCACCGGATGTATGATCCCAGATTCGTATCGTGTCGTCATTACTGCCGCTGATAATCCGGTGAGTGTCAAATTGAACACAGGCGATGCCCTTCTCGTGACCCATCATAGTTTTCAGGCAGGTACCGTTGCGAATGCTCCAGAGCTTGACCATACGATCTCCAGACGCAGTCACAATCTCGTCCCCGTGCAGTTGCATTGAGTTGACCGCAGCCGTGTGCCCTTCCATGGTCATAAGAAGTGAATAAGGCTCCAGAGCTTTGATATGCGCATTCAAGAGGCGAGCTTCAAGCACACTGGGTGCCATACCCTTGAGATCGATAATGTATGAAGGGTATGTGGCGCCGCCATTGCAGACGCGGGGATACTCATCATCAGTTGGGGAAAGCTCCCGCCGATTCCATACTTTGACTGTACGGTCCTTGGAGCAAGTCACCAAATACCGACGGTCGAACTTGAGGTTGAGGACCGAGTCGCCGTGGGCGTTGTGAATCTGGTGGATCTTCTTTCCCGTTGAGAATTGCCACATGATCACAGACCTATCGCTGCTGCCAGAGATGATCAAGTCTTCTTCGGGACTCGGATCAAACTGCAGGCACAGCACTGATTTTGAATGCGCAAGCAGAGGTGGATGCCACAATCGCTTTGAGTCTAGATCCCAAACACGTACGGTTCTATCCCGGCTGCAACTGACCATCCACTTCCCTTGAAATTGAATCTGGTACACGCATTCTGCGTGCGCTTCCCCTGGGTATGACGGATGGGGCAGTTGGAAGTTCTTGAAACGAGCATGATGCCAGTTTGCTTCGAGGCGCCGGCGTTGTTTGTAAAGATGGACCCAATTGACCTTGATTGTCCCGTTCGGCGAGCGGGTCAATAACGAGGGCTTGAGAGGTGGCTGAAGCATTGGACGTGGAAGCACCGCTGGAGGGGCCACAGATCCCGCACCATCCGTTGACAAGGACACAGCCCGGTCAGTGGCGTCAGTCATGGGATGGTCGCCCTCATTGTCAGCTTCAGTAGGCGCTTGGCCGTTAAGCCCTGCCGTGTTCACTTCGTTGATGCCTCGCACCCGCAGCCACGTTGGAGGCACACGCCTCTTGTGCTTCGGCTCGTCCAAGTCTGGCTCCACATGCTGTGGGCGTGACCTTCGGGTCTGAGGAGAGAGCGCCTCTGCCAGGTCCTGTTCAAACCTTCGGATGGCGCTGAAATCCACTTTCCAGCCTTCTCTGAGATAAAGTATTTTCCACAGACCAGGGTCCAGGATCCGGATGCGCCATGTGCGTGAGGCGAGCGAGGCAGTCAGGAGGGTCTTCGGGTCGAGAAAAGAGAAGATGTGGAAGGTCAGTTCGGGAGGTAGCTTTAGGACGAAGTCGATGCGAAGCAGCGGGTCGATTCTTTCAACCATGTTGCTGAGCATCCGCACGGATAGAGATTGGAGCAAATTGTACGCGAGTTCTAAAGACGAGGTAGTTGCCTTGGTAAGCAGGTGGATAAACCAGAGGTGATTGGGGTTCGAGATTTTGGCGAGAGGAAGACGCGGGGAGAAGTACTTACCAGCTCGATCGGTCTCACTCTGGGCGAGGACCCAGTCTGGAAGCACCAGGGCATTATCAGGCGCAAGATCCTTGTCCGACTGACTCCGCGTTTCGTCCGAGTAGCCCTCGTCCAACTTGAACGACGGCGAGAGCGAGGGAGCAGCAGAGGCTGGTATTGTGGTCGCTTGTAGTCGCAAAGCCGGGCGGGTCGGGGATCCAGGAACATGTTCTCGCTCCATCGGCACGGATCGTTGTGTGTGGCGGGAACTTGGAAGGACGATGTATCAGGGACGGAGAAGGAAGGGAGAAGGAAGATGGAAATGGAGATAGAGGCGGTTGCGCCGACTTTGCAGAGGTACGCGCCAGGTTCGCCCAGCGGTACTTGCTGCGCTGACTGACGAGACCCCTCAGAGGTCGGAAGAGAGACAATCCCTCTTGCGCAGATGGGAAGAGGCTGGTCGGAGACTGGGAAGTCGGGGTTGGAGCTGCATGTCACGTCACGTTTGGCGGCGGGATCCACCTTGAAAAGATGTGTAGATCGGATCGAGAGGGAGAGAGGCTCGACGCATCAGTGAAAAGGGACTCAGGCTTTTATATTTGTATAGAAAGCGCCGAAAACCTGCGGCGGGGGTGTAGCGGTGGTCGTGGGCGGTGGTTGTAGAACAAGAACGGTCAAACAAGCAAAACATCACAACATGCCGTTCGCTGGAATGGCTCGTCGAAGCCGCGGTCACGTGGCAGCGAGCATGAGGAAGTATGCAAAGTCAACAACAACGAACTTCGATCAACGCTATCGACGAGTTTTCTTTTACTAGGTCGAGCTAGAATTGAAGATTCTTTATGAATCTATCTCTTTGACTGGAGCTATGGCATTTTGATTTCTTTGATGCGGCTGCATAGCTCTTTGGGGCGTGATACGCCCTGATATCCCAGGGAGACGGACCTATATCTTTACCAGTAAATAGAAATTTCTAGTTCTCTCTTCAATCGATACATCTATAGATCAGTTCTATAGAAGAACCACTATGGAATAGTCCTCGTCTCAGGTAGAGTGGACTCAGTGGACTCAGTGGACTCGTGCCCCTCTCCACATCCCACCGCCCGATGGAACACGCGCTAAACTCTTTCGGGCAACTGAATTGCCCTCCTTCGGCTCACCCTCTCCTTTCTTCCCCCATCCCGCTTTCTCATCTTCTCTCTCTTTCCACCTTACACCCCCCAAACGCTTGGTGCGCTTGTTCTGATACTCGGGTGTTTAACCCACCTTCATTCTGGAAGTCGACCTTTCCTACTTCCCCCCTCCGTCTGTCGAGTAGTCCTAGTGACCGGACCCCAATCCGAATCGACACCTAGGGGGTTCCTGTCTTTTGAGAGCCGCTTCTCAAACACCGTGGTTATTTCCGCACGCCTGCCCGGCTGCAGCGTCGCTCCGACTGAATCTTTACGGTCCATCGACTGGATCACATTTGTTGTCGGAGTAAGGAATATATATATATATCTTCTGCTAGCCAGTGGATTACTTCGGTGGCAAGTGGCGGCGCATCTTTGATACCCTTGCTGTTCGATATACAAAGCTCGTCTTTTTCGTCTTTCCCGGGAGTTTCCCTCTCAGTGTATACTTCACGCTACTTCATCTGGCGACAAGACCAAAGCTGGCGCAGCTGTCCTCAGATTTCGGATTCCGACCGAATTCGCTCCGCGCCGTCCAGCCCACCCCCACGAGATCGAACGAGTCGCAGAACTCCATGATCGACATCCAACCCACTCGAAGCTCGACGCTCCTTTTGAATTATATATACTCCCGGTCTGCTGTGCGGATTTGAACTGAGCCTGGCTGGTCTGACTCACATACTTCTGGTCGAGGCAATTGAAGATGATCGACTCCGCGACGATGAGCGGCGTGCCGGTCGCTGAGGATAATATCATCAACCGGCGTGGTGGAGAATCGATTTATCAAAGCTGTGTCAATCTGAAGAGGCGTCTCTCAGAAGTTCCCGCGTTTGAACCTTTCCTCCAGGAAATGGAAGAGGAGGATCGAGCGCGCGGAAACACAGACCCGGTGTCATCGCTATGGAATTGTCTTCGCAATGGTTACCCCTTGCTCAGCATCTATAATGCGTCAGGCCCGGATGAGGAGCTTGTGGTTGACCCCGCGAAAGTGCCCGAAGCAAAGCGTCCTAAAGCGGCCACCTTCAAGTTCCTGCAGGCATGCCTGCAGGACCTGGCATTTCCTCAACAGGATTGCTTCTTGATCACGGACCTCTATGGCGAGAGCACGACGGGTTTCATCAAGGTGATCAAGATGGTAAATCGCGTGGTGGATATTCTGGAAATGCAAGGCCAGTTGAAGCGTCCGTCGGAGGTCGCCGCCCCCGCCGGGGCGCAAGGAGCTGTGAAGCTCACCAAGCGGGAGCACATCCTCAAGGAACTTCTGGAAACGGAGCGCGACTACGTCCACCATCTGCAGAACCTTCAGGCCCTGAAGAAAGAATTGGAGGAGACCGGTGCTCTAACTGGCGACGCAAGCCACCAAATTTTCTTGAATCTCAACAATCTTCTGGACTTTGCGCAGAGATTCTTGATTCGCATGGAGCAACATTATGCTTTGCCAGAAGACATGCAGAATTGGGGCAACCTCTTCTCCTCACACGAAGAAGCCTTCCGACAGTACGTGCCATTCATCGCAAATCAAATGCGCTGTGATGAGGCGTGTTTGAAGGAGTGGGATAAGATCAGGTCCGCTCCGCGTCACTTGGACCTGCAGCAGATGGTCGCTCAGCCAAAGACCCTCAATGGTTTCTTCGTCAAGCCTTTCCAACGTTTGACCAGGTACCCTCTCATGTTGTCGGTAAGTTGTTCTCCACGAAACTGGGTCTATCCATAGTCTTAACACAAACTATAGGAGCTTCGCAAGCAATTGGAGAGTGAAGAACTCCAGGCTGATATCACTCACGCAATCGACACCATCCAGAATGTGTTGGATGCGGCGAACGAGGCGATCCACAAAGAGCATTTGATTGCGGCTGTACAGGATCTCTCGGAACGAGTTGATGATTGGAAGTCACTCAAGATGGAATCTTTCGGAGACCTGCTCCGCTTCGGCACCTTCGCTGTGGTCAAGGGAGACAGCGGCAAGGACAATGAGAGAGAGGTGAGTCTCATTGTGTTAACCCCGGACAGCCTAAACATGAGCCCGCTGACGTCGCTTTAGTACCACATCTACTTGTTTGAGCGTATTCTTCTGTGCTGCAAAGACATCAATCCGAACAAGCAGAAGACCAAACTCATGATGAACAAAGACAAGCCAGGTTTCGGAGCGAAGGGGAAGCCTCGTCTTCAGCTGAAGGGCCGAATTTACATGGCTAATGTCACAGATATCGTGTGCCTTCAGAAGCCTGGTAAGTGCCTTGTTGGCCATGCTCATCTACCGAACAACATTCTGACCTTACGAGCAGGCCTCTATCGCATTCAAATCTTCTGGAAGGGTGACCCCGGGGTTGTCGACAACTTTATCATCCGTTACCAGAATGAAGATACCATGAAGACCTGGTACAAGGACATCGACACTCAGCGCGCAATTCAATCCGAGCGCCGCACTCTTCGTCACACTGGCACTTCTGATAGCGAGTTCACCTACCTGGAGAACATGACCAACATCCCGAACCCCTACCAGCAGGAGTACGACCAGGAGGACGTTCGGCCGGACGGGACATATCACTCGGAATTCCCCATGAGCCGAAATGCATCCAGTACGAGCTTGAGAACTCGATCTGCCACCGGAGGCAGCACTAGCTCTGTTCCTCACTCGAATGGTCGCACACGATACGGTGGTGCTGACCCGACGCTCTCCGTGCATACTCAATTCTCGGGGGCTAGCAACATGTCACCCAGTGAGCGGAACGTCAACTCGTACTTTTCGCCTACGGAGACTCCATCCACTCGATCCAGCTCCCAGTCCGGCTTTTCATTTGGCCGCCAAAACACCAACTCTACGGCCGCATCGTCTACTGTATGGAACGAGGAGTCTAATCGTTATACGGCGCCGGCCCTGTCTCGCGGTACCTCCAGAGATGGCTCGACTCCCACAGGAGGATATTATGCTCCTCAGCCCAATGGCAGAGGCGCTCAGCGCCCCTCTCTGCCTCCGCTTTCGGGTACTCCAGGCCAGCCCCCCTCCAACGGGACTGCCCAGCGGATGCGTTCGGCCAGCAGTCCAGATATCCATAACAATAACAATATTCCCGAGTCGCGACGGTACATGGGAGTGCATACCATGCAGACCGTAGACAATGTACCGGTGCCGCCCATTCCTGCACATATGGCCAACATGAAGGCGCCAGTCAACCGAAGCCAGAACAACTCTCCCACCAACAGCCAACTCCCGATCCGCACTCATTCTCACGCCCACCCTACGCATTTCACCGAGCCAGAATATAACGACACTCGCACCTCGGGACAGGTCTCCGACCAGGCTACCTCACCCTTGTCCCAGGAGGATGGCATTGACCCGTACATGCCGACACAGCTCAAAGCCAAGGTCAACTTTGATGACAACTACGTGACGCTGGTGATTGCCACCAACATTCTGTTCCGCTCCTTGACGGATCGGGTGGATGCCAAGCTGGCTCGATTCACGAATCGGTCCATTGGTAACAAGACTGTCCGTCTCCGTTACCGTGACGAGGACGGCGACTTTGTTACCATTGACAGCGACGAAGCCGTTCAGCTCGCATTCATGGAATGGCGTGAGCAGCACCGCGACATGCTTGCCAAGGGCATGGTGGGTGAGATCCAGCTGTACTGTCAAGTGGTTGACTAGATGAGGCGCATGCATCTGCTGTTATCGCGCTTGTCTTTTTGGCAGCCTGTACCTTTCTCGCACATGGTGCTCTTGACCATCCAACATTGCATCGCCCTGGCGCTTGTTCCCCGCTTCTCTCTTCTCTCGTCGTCCCTTGTCATCCCCACTGCATTGACTAGGGCTCGGTTGTCCAGTCCCGTTCGGCGAGGTCTTGTCTATTCTGTCTCTTCATTGTATTTGCACATTCGTTGAGCCACGCTTGGACGTCTTTCTGCATACTCGAGTCGGTTGTGGGAGGATACCGAGAGGCACGAGGTCTTCAATTGGAAGACAGGCGCCTTTCATGTCCCGTATCCTCGGAAGATGATTCCAAGGTCTTTCCGTGGCGGGAACAAATGATGACTGCTATTGATCACCATGTTCTTTGAATGGTCCACGAACGTATGAAGCACACCATCTGTGATGTATGCATATTTGTTGTTTTGATTCTGTATTGTCTGGCAGCTGTCAGCGATTTGGAATATATTGACATCTCTGTATATGTCCTTTTTCCAAGTGTAGATGTCGATGCCGATCGGGTTGCCGTGTGTCTCGGGAGCCTCAATCTTGGCAGGGCGATCTATAGATCATCAATGATCAGGCAAGCTACAATCACCTAGACGTAGAGAACAAAAAGGTGATGACGAGTGAGGCATTAAAATGAAATTCTGGTGCCCGACAGCCCCAGTGTCTCCCAAGCGGGAAATTCGGCGAGCAGTCGGTGGTTTCGTCGAATGGTCGCGCAGCATTGGAGCGTCAGGAACAAGAGCCACCTCATCATCGTTTGGGGTTTCTCCCCTTTTTTCCCTCCTGGTGGCTTCAAAATTCAGGGCCAGGTCAAGCTGAGGCTGCAATCGTCATCTGGAGAACAATTCCTTGCCCCCTCTTTTCTCCCGTGAATTTCCCAGCTTTCCTCGTCTTGAACCATTTGTACATTCATCGGTATAGAAGTGCAGCCACGACACCAGCCACCGCAAAGCCATGTCTTTCTCCGGTCGTCGCCTGAGCATCTTGCGCCCGTCTACTCGTCGTTTCTCAACGAGCAAGGGATTATCCGACAACGGTATATACTTCGTCCTCTGAGTCTCCCCGCCTCCATTGTTGACAGTAAACCTTTCCAGAACAACGTTCCGAAACTCATCGCCAATTCCGCACCGCCCACGAGGGCCACCGTCCCCACGCCGGCCTCGACGCCTCCCGAGCTTCCACCGGCGTCGTCTGGTGCACAGAACGAGCCACCGAGCATGGCTATGCGGAGGACCCCTCCAGCTGGGCCAACCTAGGCCAGGGTGCCCCCGAGGCCGACGATGAGATCGAGGGAAGCTTCCCACGTCCAACATCCATCCCCATCACCTCCGCGGCTCGCGAATACGGTCCGACCGCCGGTATCAAGCCATTGCGGGCGGCAGTTGCGCGTCTGTATAATGAGCACTATCGTCAAGGCAAGGAGAGCCAGTATACCTGGGAGAATGTCTGCATTGTGCCCGGTGGCCGTGCGGGACTGATCCGGATCGCGGCGATTCTGGGCAATTCCTACCTCTCGTTCCCTATTCCTGATTACTCGGCGTATTCGGAGATGCTGACTCTGTTCAAGAACGTGCGTGCTGAGCTGCTGTCATTTGAGAACGATCGTTGCTAACAGTATCATGGTTCAGATTGCTCCCATCCCCATTCCGCTGGCCCAAGACGACCACTACCACATTCACCCGAACAAAATCGCCGAGGAGATTGCCCGTGGTACTCAGGTGCTACTGACCTCGAACCCTCGGAACCCGACTGGTCACTTTGTGTCCCACGATGAATTGAAAGAGATTCAGGACATCTGCCGTGACCGTGCCACTCTCATTCTGGACGAGTTCTACGGTGGCTACAACTATACCACTGACTGCGACGGCAGCACAATCAGCGGTGCTGCTAACGTTGTCGACGTCAATAAGGATGGTCCGTATCTACCAGCGGCACCCGGCATCAAATCACATTTGCTAACTTGAGCATCAGACGTCCTACTGATCGACGGCCTCACCAAGCGTTTCCGTCTTCCAGGCTGGCGCATCGCCTGGGTCGTGGGACCCAAGGAGTTTATCGACGCCCTCGGCTCAGCCGGATCATACCTCGACGGCGGCGCCAACGTCCCCTTCCAAGAAGCCGCGATCCCCATGCTGGAGCCGTCCCTGGTGCGGGCGGAAATGAAAGCCCTGCAAGTGCACTTCCGCGAGAAGCGCGACTACGTCCTCAAGCGACTGTACGAGATCGGCTTCCGCGTGCAAGACGTCCCCCAGGCGACCTTCTACATCTGGCTCGACCTGACCTCGCTCGACCCGCCGCTGCCGCCGGAGGCGAACATCTCCGACGGGCTGAACTTCTTCAATGCCCTTTTGACCGAGAAGGTGATTGTCGTGCCGGGGATCTTCTTTGATTTGAACCCGGCCAAGCGTCGTGATCTGTTCGATAGTCCTTGCCACCACTTTGTGCGGTTGAGTTATGGGCCCAAGATGGATGTGCTGAAGATGGGTCTGGATGGGATTGAGCGGGTGGTCAACCGGGCGAGGGAGATGGGACAGAAGAAGTGGGAGGATGAGGTTGCTATCCAGGATGATTAGATAGGGTTCTGTATCATCAGAGGGGGCTGACTTTGTCTTGCGAGTATACCTAGACGGTCTTGCGGATTATATTGCATCATACATGTTCAGTTATACTTCGTGTTTAAGGCTTATAGCGATGTCTACTGAAGAAGACTTTCAAGCAGTGTTTTTCTTCTCATGAAGCTGTCAGTCAACACTCTTGCCTAGTTCGAAGTACATCTACAGTTTGAGCAACATAGTTCAGGCCCCTGTATTTGGATTACTAGATATTCTAGCGCATCACCAAGATTGAAATACACTAAGGATACTGAGATGGTAATACCACGAGACCACGAGCTGATATAGTACTGATGGAAGACTCCGCAACGATACACCACTAAGTCGCAAGAGGATAAGCTGATGAGAGATATGCCCAATCACCCGCTTGTAAAACGACAACTCGTTTAGATTTACTGGGAACAGTTAGATTTCCCCCGGATTCATGACGGCGAAGATACGGTCATCCCAAAAGGACGACTTTGCCGACGTGATCGATCTGACAGCGCCTCATCTCCCCACTGTTTCTTGACCTCCAGAAACCTTCAACTTGCAATTCGGAGGATCACCGCCTCTGCGGGAATGCGGGAATGATGATCGAAGGCCCATTATCATTTCCTAGGATGATCCTGCGGGTTGTGGCTCTAGCCCAGTCGATGTGGACTCCAGAGGATGCCACTAGGACAGCAACAGCAACATCTCCAGGTTCTCCGGTGATACTGACACACGACTTGCTCTTTATTGGCGCAACTTTTCTCCTTGTCTCTTCGATGAGACCTGGGAGCTGCCATGTGGTTTGACGCAGAGGATGATCCTTGGAGAGTCCTACAACTTACAAGACACATCCTCTCCGGCACAATACCAATCCCAGGGAATACAACATCCTCTCTCCGCGGGTATATACATCCACTCGACAGTCTGCCTCTTCCAATAGACTTGCCGAGAGAGTTTGGGTTCGGCCTGAGCCGTGATACTATATGCACCAGTCTCGCTGGGAGGGTCCTCCAATCGCTGTCGATCCCTCGTATTTCATTTCACCACCGGGCCATGCTGAGCATCGAACGGGCCTGCCTGATCTGGCAACGATTTGTTCGTCTCGCTGAAGGTTTCTTCCAGACACATCCTCATTTCCTCTGCCTCTTCGTGCTGGCACCGCCCCAATGGCCCCATCGCGCGAAGCTTGTTTCTCCTTTCCAGCCTCACAGCTGGTGTGTGCACCACGAGCAGATCGGCCTACCTCGAAGCAGGAAATCGCCCATGCGTGCATGCGAGTCAAGTTATCACGAAATCGACCAAGTGACAGGTCGTACCGGAGTCGTGATACCATTTCACCTCGTCCCGGACAGCTCCACTTCAATTTCCCTCTCCTTTCAGAAGCGTGTTCACCTGCTCCCAATCTGGAGAGTACATGCCTTGTTACAGTGCCCGTTTAAGCCAAAAGCGCCGAGAGTGATCCATCATTGATCGCTCTGCGACTCCAAGTGCGATCGGCTTTCATGGCGAGACCTGGCTGCGATCCATTCAGGACCCATCGCTACAGCACCACGACCTATCACCGTCCAGCAGTGACATTCACTCTGGGGCTTTCCGTGGACCCCTCGCACTTTGGTTCAGGGACAATGACATTCGAACCCACCCCGGCACTGCCAGAATTCATTACAAGTTCATACACGTCCCCATCGTTCCAGGTACCAGGATCCCAGTCGGTGGCCCCGTCATACTAGCGTACCCGCCCCGGGAACGGTCGAGTAGCGTACTCCGCAACTGTACGGAGTATCTGTACTCGTTAATTACACAGTCGTGTCATTTCCCCAAAGACGACGGCGGATAGAGACGCACCCACCACTCTGCGGCGTGCGCGGAGAGCTCTCAACGTCCCCGAGGCCCAAGCTCCTTCAGTAGGAATTGTAGCTTGGGATTGAAGGTTGACATGGCCGAGCTTCACGAGCTCTCTTCATGCCTTAGCGTCTTTGCAATAGTGGCGATCATTTGATTGATCGTGATGGTCTCCTCGTTACGTCCCCTCACTCACTGCATGAGTGTCAGAGTATGCCTGGTCGAAACTCAGAGTTCTCACGGTTAGCGCCATGCGTGCTGCATATCGGTACCATTCGTTTCTGTCGAGGCTGTCGTGTGACAATGGTACTTGGTACTTGACGGAGCAGCACTCCAACGCGGACACATTACCTTCACTGTCACCTTCATCCACTCAAGGGAAAAACAGAGACAGATTGAGATGGTCATTGTCTGAATTTCAACCCACAATAGCAGCCTCGTCCCCACCGCCCCGCATCGCGCCAACAAGCGACTGAACTCGGCGCCTAGGCCATGTACATGCACGACAAGAACCTGCACTCTCGTCATCGTCGTGGTTGTCTCGCTCGGGTCCATGTTTCATCGTTATTCATAGACAAACGAGCAGGGGAAATCCCTGCTCTTGACCCAACCCCTCTTCAGATATTGCACCACTCGCACTGAGACGGAATCATTCTGCGAGACTAGAACAACCACCGTTGAACCATCCCCGGAGATTTCACTGAAGCGTGACGATGCCGGTTCAAGTCATCATTCACCTACACTTCACAATCTAGAGTCATAGCAGTAAGCATAACACCAGATGATAGCACATACAAATTCACCCCAGGAACCTCGGACCGAGACGAAGAACAGTACATTCATCTAGGACGCACGAACAAACCGACCCGACAATCCGGGCCCATGCAGCTAGCGAACACGAAACACATCAAACAACGATTCGATCGCACTCCTTTCTCTCTTTCGCTTGGACGTTTACAGAGAAGCGGGTTTGGCCGTGGGGGCGGCAAATCAGCCTCGGTCCTTGCGATGTGCTCGATCGCCCGAGATCTGGACGACGAGATTCTGGACTCTACAGGTATAGTCACTAGTGACGACTCACTAGACGCTCTAGCCACAGCGGTCATCTGTAGATCATGCATAGTGTCTGGCTGTGGAGGACAGCACGCGTTGACCCCCACGTCGTATGTCGTAGTGCTAATGTTCTGCGTGGGATGTACTATTAGTATTCGGTCGCGACATCGAGGTTGCTAGTGCAGAACTGGGCTGACTATTCTGAACATGGAACCATGTCATTATGCGTTATTTAGCACTCATTACTGTAGACGGGATATTGTACGGCCAATAAAGGAAAGTAGTATACGAAGCGACGCGACGGAGGTGGCCGATGACAAGGCTCTAGGAGATAGTTCCACCGGCCGGAGATGAAACATCCCCACAGATGACTGTGATGATCTACTGAACACACGACCTCAGGCTACTACTCGAGTAACCTCAGTCTACTCGAGCACTAACGGCTCTGTTAAGTCTCCTTGCCTCGCTTATCGGCTCGTCAGCATGTCATCTTGCAGGATCATGGCATGCGTCGATAATCGTAGCCGATGGTATAGTATAGTATTCTCACCGACCCTTTTCAAGGACGGCTTTTTTGGGATTGGTTCTAGTGATGGGTCATACTGTACTATGATTCTAGATGGAGAGTGTAGTATAAGTGATGGTTGTAGGGATGTAGATCGCCGATGGCAGTACTTCGCTTATTCCTGAAGGGGCTATTGATCACTCAAGCCATGAGGGTTTATATGAAGAAGTGGTTAGTCTTATTGGATCGATAAACTGGTTACTCTATTTGAGTCTACAGGGATTATAGCACTATGTATGCCGTCAGTCATGGTATGGACATGATATCGGACATTATATCCGTGGAGAATAGGTTTCAACTGAATGCCTTGCACTGTTCTCACTGTTGTCTCTAACTAGACAACACAATCATAGACATCATCATCTACAGACTAATCACCAACCCATCAGCTCAGGCCTCTCCTAAACGCGAGTGTGGGGAACCCATTCAGCCTCATCCATGCCCGACCAGTTCCAACACGAACAACAGTGACAACACCACGCCCGAGACAAGGCGTCCACCTACATGAACCCCAAACCTTGTTGCCATCCAACCCAACCAGCCAGAGCATCAACAGCGAGCACCACCGCGTGATGGGTACCAGGATTGCCTAATAGATGACTCTGATCGCGAATCAAGGAACCAACAACCACCTACTCCGTACCTTGCCCAAGCATCCCACGGGAAGACGAAGGATGAGAGCCTCCTCGCTCGCTCTGGACTACCCCTGTCCGATCGTTGTACCTTCACCGCAGGATGACACAAAACGACTGGTTGATCCGGACACTCCGCATATGTATACACTGCCTAGTCCATTCCCATTCCCATCTCGCCTATCGCTGTCATCTCTACCCAGAAGCAGGTATTTCCATTGGGGCGGGAACGAACTCAAATATCGCCAATCAGTCAATACGAGCTTGGTAGATTGGCGTCAGCTGGAGGTGAACATCTAGCTGATGGTAGCATCCCCCACGGAAAGTAAGCAAGGACATTGATCGAACAATAACGAGAAGATAAACAAGAACGAACAACTATCAATGAGACGGCTCAGACATTTGGCAGGCATTGAGCGGAAATTATATCCCACTCGCCAGAGTGACCTGATAGGCGCGCTGCGTGCATATCACTCTTGACCTAAAACCGGTTCTCAGTGCTTCCTGACTGTTCAGATGATTCTGATAGAGTCGCGGTGACGACTGTGTCTCATGATTCTATATCGATATTACTACCTATCATGGTGACAACATACTCTAAAGGACCTTCTTATTGGGGAATCATTCTCACCTCATACTCCACTAAGTATAGTCACCGCTCTTTTCAACATACTTTCTCCTAACTCCCCGACTGAGTGGTCAATATCTAGATTGCAGTCAACGTCCACGAGGCATACGCCACGAACTCGCCCTGTGCCGTCGATCTAGAGAACCACGCGTACATGGCAGTGGCGATCCGTCCAAGCGTTGAGCTGCTCTACCACCACCATCACGCCTCAAGCCTAGATTGCAGTATAGGAGGCAAAGTATACAAGTCGGCAGAGACAGACGAACAATTTGCCTCAGCGGCAATACATGCACTTAACCTAGGTAAAGGATCGGAATCGGATCAAAGGAATCGGAGAAGAAGTAGGAGTACTCGCGATACTAAGAACAGATGCCGATACGGAGTACAGCATACAGAGCCATAGCACGAATGAGAATAATCCCACCTTCCACAGGGCTAATCATGTAGCTAACAACTGCTTGCCTAACTAACAATACTCCTTCTCATTCTCATCTCATCCTTCATTCTCCGACTCCACCACGGAAACAAACTCCTACCTTATTCACCCAGTCATATCGGCACAAACCTCCAACCAAAAAGCAGAAATCACTTTTCACGACAAGCTAGGGAGACTCCTTGGCAACTTGGCACTGGCAGGTTATAATATTCCAGGCCGCAATGCTGAAGTGCTCAGTGCTGATGGGGGTCGCACGCGAGTCATGCACGCCATGCAATGAAGCTCGGATGAAAGGCCCCTTTTGGGCTTCTAGCTCGTTTTTCTACGTGGGTGGAGCACTGGAGCAGCATGATCATGCCAGGAAATGACGAAGGCCGTCTGTTTTGTCAATTATTAATACAACCCATGACGAGGCTTGTGGGAGCGGCGGCCGATCGTGTATTCCGTGTATTTGCGGGCCGATGTGGGTATGAGTGGGACGGGTAGGGATGTGCACCTCTGCACCTACAATAATCGGGATGTAGTCCAGTTTCCCTATGTGAACATGAGAAGAGTTGAGAGGAGTGGTACGGGTGTATTCAGTGCATTCTTGCAACACTAGGATTCAAGATCTTCGTTCCTCATATCCAAAACAAACGGAAGCCCAAATCAACCGAGTGACACATCTCATGCCAGGTATCGGGAATCAAACAGTGCAGAAAGGAAGAAAATGATAGTTAGAATCAAAGAAAACGCCATCCCGCCTTTTACATGAGACATGGGGTAACCAGAAGGGAAATCAGGGAATCAATGATAGGAGAAGCCAGAAAGCGCCCATTACCCATGTAAACCAATGAGACAAAAGAAATACAACAGGATATGCGAGGTACGGGGGTGTCTCGAAGGGAAGGAAGGGGAATATCGGGAATTATAGGGAAGAAACAAAAGCAGTCGTGACGGGCATCAATCCGCTCCAGAGTCTCGGCTCATGCGGGGGTCTCCTCTTAGCCTACACCCAGAAAGCCCCAGTCAGTCCCCTCCGGCTGATTCAAGATCCGGGTTGGGGGCTTGTACTGGAAATTGGGATGGTATCCAACCATCATGGGCTGTCCCTCCGGCAATTGATGGCCCGGAAAAGGCGGTTGGTGGTACTCGGCCGGGAGGTAGTTGGTCGTGCGTGGAGTGGGATCGTACCGGTGCTGCATCATTTGCATATATTGTTGCTGGTGTTGTTGCTGCTGCTGCGGGTGCGCTTGCGGGTGGTGATGGGGGTGGTGTTGCTGCGGTGCATGCTGCGGTGCGTGGGGCATGTTCATCGGGGACGGGATACTTTGCGTGACTATCGGCGGTGCACCTTCGTGGACTGGCACTTGGCTCATCTGGACACCCTGCGGCGAGTAGAACTCGTGGTTCGGCGTCGCGGAGTTCGGATAGTAGGGCTGCTGAGACAGGAGGTACTGTTCTTGGGCGCTCGGGACCGAGACCGTCACCGGGGTGTGATGCTGGTACGAGTGTTCCGAAGTTGCGTCCTCCGAGGATGGCCGGGTCAAAGAGCCCGGAGGGTGGGAGCGGTGTTGGTGTTTGGTGAGGGTGGTCTTGCGGCAGAAACTGCGAGTCGCAAATAGTCAGCTTATTGACTTTGCACTTTATATGTCCATACATGCTTACCTTCGTTCGCAGGTCGGTTCCTGGCAGATATATGGCCGCTTGCCCGTATGGATTCTGCGGTGGCGAGCCAGACTCGACGACTAGTAGTTTTGTTAGTCGATGTGTCCAAAATCAATCCTCTAAGGTCGATAGCTTACGTCGGAGAAAGCTTTCTGGCAGCCCTCATGGTCACAGACATGCGGCTTCTCGCCGGTATGAGTCCGTGAATGCACAGTCAAGGCGCTGCGCTGAATAAAGCTCTTGTTGCAATCCTTCACCGTGCAATGATAGGGTCGCTCATTGGTGTGTATGCGATAATGGCGACAAAGATCTGACTTGCGGTTGAAAGACTGGAGATCGGGTCAGAGTTGACCAGCAGGCCACCGCCAGAGAAACCAACCTTGCCACAATGCTCCCACGAGCAGTTGAAATCGCGCCCACTACCAGGAGCCATGACGGCGAGTTGTTGACCGAAGGATCACGGTTGCGGGGGAAGCGGGTCGCGGACAGGCGACGGCGTGGAGATAAGTCGGAAGGAAGCCAGAGGGGGGAAGTGGAGGCAGTAAAAGGCCCAAGGTCAGCGCATGCGACGCGCAAATAAGTAAGGATCCGGGGTGGTCCTGGTCAGGCCGGATGAATAGCAGCCGGGATGCTCAGGCGAGCATGGGGCATAATAGGAAATTAATATAAGAGAGAGAGATGAGAGAGGGGGAGGAAGAGGAAGAAGAGGGAAGAGGATGGAGAAGAAGAAAAGAGAGGGGGGGGACGATAGACGATAGAAAAAGAGGGGGGCTCAAATCATCAAAGTGAGCCTTGGACAGGAACAGCATGAGGACAGAAAGGCAGCGCGTCTGGGAAATAACGGCGGATGGGACCAAACTGGACAGGGCCGTCATCAGTCATTTTTCTTTTCTTTTATTTTGTGTTTTATTTCAGTGATAATTTGGCAATAATTTTAATTTCGGTCGTGGACCAGGGTTTCTATGGTTTCTATGGTTGGTTGATATCGGGGTACCTCTAGGTCTACGGAGTATACGGAGTAGAGACCATCAGCATAGTAATAATGTACCTGTTTCCACGCATAGTTTGATTTCTTTTTCATACCTAGATACACACACACTTGACACAGCAACAAGTTAAACAAAGCAGCTGGAGAATAATAATCCACCGTACGGGATGATTACCCCCGCCTGTCAAAGATAGCAGGGTAGTGGTATGGAAAAGGGGGACCACATCGGAACTGTGTAATACACCGTACCCATCTCGAGGTATTTATAGAAGCGGGCTCTGATAGGATGGCTGTCTCCTTTGCGAAGGTTAGGTTGGCAACCGAACCTAAGTGTGGTGAGATTGCGACTTGACGGGTACCTAGATTTCCACTTAGTCTCTCCTTTGGGAAATAGACAGTCACCACACTAGGTACCTAGATACCTTTACGAGGTAGTGATAGGAGTATGTGAGTAGAGAATATGATCAGTAATCTAATTTACCAGAAGCCCTCCACGCTAGGGACCCACTGGTGCGTGGGGATACGAGGTAATCTTACCGACGAGTATCTCGAGAGTCAAGTATCTCGAGTATCTTGATGTACCTCGCACTAGGCAAGCAGGCAAGCAGAATAAAGTTAGACAGCCTTGGGTTGGGATCTGAAACTGCGCCGCCACTAATCACGATGTTGATGTTTGATAGCATTTCAGGGTATTCGATTCCATACTATCCACAATGAATGGGGGTTATATGAGGAGAGTCTGTATCTACTTCTCATAGATGGCTCACAAAGGACTATAGTTAGACTAACTACGGAGTACGGAGAGAGTATAGAAGCTGTCTGTATACCTAGTCTCTGGACATGATATCATAGCCGTCGAAAAGTGACCCCGTCGCCTCTCAGGTCATCAAATAACAATCAACAGACTGAGCCAAGCCACCATAGCCGCGACCGAGCTTCTCCGGACTCGCCTTTTAGTCGGTTTAGTGTTGCCCCCAGGAAACCCAGGAAAGGCTAATGATGATCTTCCTACGGGAGCAGCAAGAACAAGACGATAGGAAAGAAACTAAATGCTAGCGTGCAGATGCTCATATCACTAGTTATTTCTTACCGGCGCCAACAGAATCAGGGTCCAGAGTCCAGAACCACTCTATCCTCCCGCTAATACTTCGTCCCCGCAGAAGAAGATCAAGACGAAGACATATATGAGTTGACGTACAGAGAGATCGCAGTGCAGTGCGGAAAATCCCTCCAGCAAGGGATGAGTGTACATGACGCGGCTTGCTGTGCGATGCTGTGCAGGGTAGATCAAACCCTCGATCACTATATTGTGTGATCCCCGAATTCCCGCCTAGAGCTACCCGAGTCATTTCCTTAAGGTTGGGCCTGTTCCCATGGAGGGCCACGGTGGATTCAGGAGTCCACTGAGGGTAGAACCTTAAACAAATGCCGAGGAGAGAATGGAAAAAGGGAAAGACACTTCACCGTGGCCAGAACAAGGAGAAGGGACTTGAAGATACCTACTTAGCCGGAGTGGATTCAACCATGAATGAGGTAGTCATCAGCATTGTCCATCCAATTCAGATTGAGTCCTTTAGTCTCCGGCACTAGCAAGTCTCAAGGAGGAGACGTGATTTAGTGTCTGATAGACTTTGTCCGACGATGGAGTCCCGCTGAATGAGTCGCGCTCATTCGCAGAATCAGTCTTGGAGGGACCATCCCCCTGGGCCCCCTCGTCATCCGCTCAACTCGCGACTGGCGACAGGGTCTTTTTTCCCCCTTCACCGTTGGAAACCGCGTGTTCTTCTGCGACCTTGTTTTCTCTGGTTTTTGCCTTTCTGAGAAGGGTGAGGCGGGTCGATCCTAAAGTCTGCAGGCGTGTTTCTTTTTCGTCGTTGCCGCCACATCCAAACTTTGCCAGAAGTCAGGCCAAAACAGACGATGGGTTGGTTGGCGATGGTTGGCATGATTTTAGTGGGTGGCGATGATGAATAGGGAAGGTCGAAAAAGTTGCCCTGTCTTCTGGTCCTCGGTCGAGGACATCGCCATGCCAATCACCGTTTCTCCGTCCATCTATACAAGATGCTCGGAGAATAAGCGGATCGCTGAAACCGGATGCCCGCGAGCAGAAGCTGAGACACCTCGGTGGCATCTGCTTCCTGCTTCCTGCTTCGTGCTCAACGTGGGGATCCACTCGGGGTAATCTTAAATTCAACGATCCTCTGATCCTCCAACCTTATTGACTCATGAGAAGGGAAGTCAACGCCACGGGGAATGCCGTATTTTCGTGCGTCCTTTTCTTCGAATCGAAAACGCCATCAAACGTTGGTGTTGGGGATCGGCAACTCTCTGCTCTTTTCGCCTCCACAGAGCTGCGCTTCTCATGCGTGGTGCATATCGATACACTCGCGGTGGGCCTGGAGGAGGGAAGCTCAATCTGGTCAACCGCCAATGAACGTGGTCTCAACGGCTCGAGAGACATCGCCACTGGCTGAGGCAGAAGGCGGGAGAGTCCATCTCTGCATTTCATCTTGGATCAACCCTGCAACTGACCCTCCTCAACTGGCAACAATCATCACCATCCACCTCAGCCATTGGCGTAATCCGGCATTTCTTGGGTCGTTTCTGTCTTTTTCCTGGGACCAAGGGGGGTCTGCAGGAAAAGGAAGGAAACAGATAAACAGACGAGTCCAAGGACACGCGACAAGTGGGCCTAGCACCGCCATCGCCCTTGAAGTTAGTCTAGTAGATGGTAGACCCCTACTCCTTGGCAGTGGCAGACTTCCGGCACTTTCTTTTTTAACGCTACGGGAAGAACAGCCGTCAAACGGAGAGTGGGAGTGGCTGGTCTAGTGGTCCTCAGGCTCAAGTTGGCTACATGCCACGACGTAGAATACTGACTAGATGACCAGGAGTATGTTATACGGCCTCAGACGTACACCAAGTACTCCGTACAGAGCACCTAGTAGCATAGAAACAAAGAAGAAAAGAACAAATGCCGGCATGACTCAATCTACCCAAGAACCAGGTCATCGGATCGAGGAAACTGTTGACCGCAGGTTCTCATTGCTGAGGGACAAGTCTCCGCGAACTGGGATGTACCCGTCAACACAGACATCTTCACTCACATATCACGCGTCGAGATTGTGATGCAAGGTGCATGAATCTCCCTCCGGAGCTACCGAGTTGGTCGTCTCCGCGGGCTTCAATCTGTAAGTTCTTAAGTTCTTACCCCGCATTCTGGGAATGCTGAGCGAGAGAATGATGCAATCCTCAGCATTCTTGCTTGGCGTCGCTGGAGATAGGCTATACGAACTGTCTCGGTAATGCCACATGTGTATCCATCGTGTTATAGGGGTGTGATACTTCCAAGTCGATACTGGGACCGTTGGCGTTCCATGGCCGGCCCTGGTATACCCGCGGATGCTTAATCTTACCCCTGCGAGCCATGTGAAGTTGGACATGGATTGGACGTTGACAAGGGCGAGTCTATGAGAGCATCTCAATCAAGTATGCTCTTCCACTCAGACCTCACCAGAAAGCTAAAAAATCTCCGATCTGAACACAATCCAAGTCACATTCTGTCGATAGTTTCTTAGTAGCAAAGTACACTCTTCGTGACTAACTAGAACTCCTCAATTCACTAACTAACTACTCCCTTCGTGATAGTTAGCTAGTCAACTTAGTATCAAACTCAGCTGCTCGACAATGATGCTCGCCGTCGCGAATCCCATCAGCCCCCCCTGACTGGCTGATCACACTGTACAGTGACAGCCGATCGTCGACCTGTTCCTCCAGCTCCCATTCCACTCCACTCGGCATCCCAACCCACCCACTCGAACACTCACTCTGCTCATCTCAAAGAGTCGGTCAGAAGAGCGACAACCTTGTGGAGGGCAGCCTAGCGTCTTCGGAAACTCTCCGGGGGCGTTCTTTTTGGGGCTGAAAGTAAGCCCCGGAGTCAGGACTATTTCGCACCCCTTGCGATTAGTTACTACCGTGCTATCCTATCCAGCTTATCGGGACTGAGCAAGAGCCAAGCGGACAAAGAAGTCGCATCACAGAGTCGCAGGCTGACGATAGACAACTTGACGGACTCGGTCATGTCGAATCCAGTCTACGCTTCTATCGGCGTGGACGCCACCTGCGACCCTGATACGTCCACCTCCTTACCGACGTTTCGATGTTTCCGAGTGTGTCACCGCAAGAAGGACGGACTCCGTCGTCTTACTCGGATACAAGGGAGCCAGAAAGGGTGGATGACCCGAGGAAGGAGAACTAAGCAGTGAACTGATAAGCAGATGCCTCACGCCTAGAAACCTGGAACCCGGGGGAAGAAGCACCGAGGGGAGACATCTTTCTGCGCACCTTATCGCTCACCTCACACTCACTCCCAGTCCAACGATCCCAAGACGGTGGGTTCTGTTCTGTCTTAGGTTTGATATGCTTGGCGCGTCCCTGGTCGGTCACTTGATTCATGCAACAGGGCTGCGATGGGAACGCAGTGACGTGCGTAGATGTCAGCTTGAGGGAGTTACTAGTTTGGTGGCTGGATGCAATGCCGGCTCGGCAGTCGGGTACGCATCATGCAGGCCGCGGTTTCAAGTGAGGTGTGGTGAGGGGAGAGATGGGAAGATGAGGGGGTGTTGTTGTTGCTAGATTGAGTTGCAACTCCTTGTAATGAAGAGGTCTCTTAGAGTTGGTGTTGAAGGGGTGTGAGATGTCACCTTTGCTACTTGCTGCAGATATCACGACACCCTGTCGATATCACCGGCTATTTGATGGGTGGCCTTATCTATCATTGGCAGGTCAGTTATGTTGCCTGGCTGAGCTATTGACCCTGGCAACGGCTTCTTCTTGTCTGGGCTGATTGCCGGTCCTTTGTTTCGATGCGAGGTCTAGACCTGATGGTATCCTCGAAAGTCCTTGTCAATGTATCGAAGCCATTCACAGTCAATTGGGTAAAATGCCCTCCTGAGTCAACTGTCACTCGATCCTGGTCGTTCTGGAGCTCGGCCAGAGTCATTCAATGTGATTCAGAGCCATTGAATGCATCGAGCCTGCTCTAAAGATACATCAGTACCAAGCCACCACCAGGTCCATTCTACTGCCCAGCACCGTGAGAAGAGCCAATCTCTCATGCAAATGAAGCTTCCATTCATTGCAATGACATGATCTATATTCACGACGAGCAAATCTACCAACTCGTCAACCCCCGCTCCCGATCAAACCCACCCCTCAATTGAGACGCAGGCTTGACCACCTTCCCCTGCAGCACGGTATACCTGATAATATTCTCACACTCCTCCGGCCGCACACGCGCCAACCAGATCCCCTGCGCAGCGCCCTCCTCGTCCGCTTGCGCATCCGCATCCCCCCGCTTATACCACTCAAAGTCCCGGCGCCGGTACACAATCACATTGGCCGAGTACTTGTGTCCGCCCACGTGGCTGATGAAGTAGATGCCCACGCCACCGGGCCGTGTGTCGTCCATGTCGCGGTATAAGCCGAGTGGGCGCAGATGCCGCTCGAATTCGCGGCGGAGGAGAGGCGCAGACTGGCCGCAGCGGGCGTCGCGGGTGCGTTGGGAGCAGAGGAGGATGACGGCGGCGTGGGGGCAAGGGTGTGAACGGAGTGCGCTGCTGGCGGTGATGGTTGTGTTTGTAGGATTGGGAGGTTGATCCTCATCTTTTGATTGTGGTTGAGCTTCGGGTTTTGCTCCTAGTGGTGTTGTCGTTGTCAAGGACTTGTTGACATGATTTTCGATGAGATCTGGCACCAGCTGTGGCGTGACGTTCTCGACCACTGTGAAGCTGGGGAGGAGTAGGACATTTGTCGGTTGCTTTCCTGCTTCGTGCATGTGGTATTCATCCGGGACGGGCATATTCGAGGCGGACAGCTTGAGTCTCTATGTAGGAGATAAGAGTTAGCTTCATCTTCATGCATCAACTCAGCGAAACGTTCGACTTACCCCATTGCTCGGTTCTACTCCTCCCTTCTCAATTGCCTCCATAAGACTCCCTTCCTCGTCTGCCACATCGCGCACCCAATCTGACTTACCCGTAGCGACAAGTAAATGCGTCGCCCACCCTTTCACATGTCCGTATAGCTCATCCTCGCGGTCGATGTCGAATTTGGCGGGGTACTTCACAGTGCAAGTAGCACAGTCGTGCAAGCATTCTTCACCGTCGAGGGCCGGGTCAACTTTCGTGAACAGTTTATCGTTTGCTGAGACTGTCTTGAAACCTTCCGCAGCGAGGGCATTGTCCCCGACGGCATCAGTGTCGGTGTCGGTCTTGGAGGAAGCGAGAGAAACATTGGAGGAGCTGAAGAGCGATGACGCTCCGCGGCGGAAGAGGTGCATGATGGCGGCGGCGGAGAGTGAGCTGTAGCGTTGTCGGCAGTGAAGTTCAAGTCAATCTCAAAGATTGTCTGCCTGTTACTCTCCTATGACGCGTAATCGAGCTGACCTTTGAAGTAATCTTATCAATCATTTTGATTCTGTGCCAAGCACTCGGAGTTAACTCCGCGCCTGACTAATCCCCCGCCGGTTGCCCACTGGGCCCGATTGGAGGTCGATTCATTATCATTCCGTTCTATCATCATTAATGTACAGATTGAACAGGGTGGAGGGTATGGCTAGCTTCTACGGCCTGCGTAGTCGATGCTGTATGGCAGATCCCCCGGGTTTTGCGGCTGTGTGAGCCGGATCACACTGCCTCCAGAGCTACCAGACTGGCCGGAGTAGACACGACGAAGAGACCGCGTCGAAGGTGTGCGAAGAGGGCCTGGCATGTACGGGCCGCTCGAGGGTGATAAGCCGGAAACTGGGCTCTGTGTCGCGGGCGCAGTATCATATCGTGACTGGGTTTCCCAAGTTGAAGTATTCGACGGCTGAAGACTGTTGCTCCGCATCGAAGTGAACGGGCCATCGTAGCCGCGCTCGACAATATCCGTCTCTCCTTCTTCGTCGGAAGGTCCGATCACCGACTCGCTACCTGCACGGCGGTAGCTAGCACTGTCTCGGATCTCCTCCAACACTGGAGCCGCGAGGGACGTCATTGCTCTGAGGATTTCCGCGAAAAGGTGCATAAGCTCACGGAACTCTGACTCATGAAGCTCGTGGGAAGAGAATCGCGCTCGTTCATAGAACGCGAGAAACTCGGTACCCAGTTCTGGAGGATCGATCGCCCCGAGAGACGTCAGATGCTGTATGTATTGGCGCAGGCCCATGGAAGCAGGTCGTTGCAGCACTTCCACAATTCGAGTGTCAGGAAAGGGATCTGGAGCTGCAGATGACAGAACATCGGCGGGTGCGAGGGATACCGCTTTCGCCTCGATCAGGTTGGGCAGTTCCTGAATCACTGTGCGGTATGGGAGATCCGGGAGGTCTGGCGACGCGGGTGACGACCAGCCCGGGTGCTCAATAGCTCCCCATGGCGGGCGTTCAGGGTCGATAAGAAGGGATTTGTAGTTCTGGAAGCTATCTTTTTCGCTGGATAGATCACGAGGGCGGGCTTGGTAGGAGATGACTGCGCTGCGGGCGAGACCTTCCATCACCAGCCGCCTCACGCTCTTGTTCACATCTTCCTTCTCCACGGGAATCCATGCTTTCGGGATCCCAGCCAAGGTGCTTCGGTTGGTATAGATTCGGGTCGCATAGATGAGGACTGCAAGGATGAATGTAATGACATAGGCGCCGGTGATGAAGAAGATGTTGGTAAGGCGGTTGGTCTCGTAGCATTGGTAGATGGCGTCAGCTGGGGTGAGGAGAATGAGGCAGAAGAGGATCAAGGCGAAGAAGAAGAAGACGGTCGAATTGAAGAAGCGCTCGAGTCGCTCCGCCATAACTGCCAGTGCATGTTGTACGCACCGCACAGCACTTGTTGGCGGATTGGTCTGATCCTTGACGAAGGAGCGATGGGGCGATCGCCTTGATATGGCAGTCATGTGATGCACACATGTCTACAACCTCAAACTTTGTGTTACGCGTGCAACAGCGTGACATTGAGACTTAATGGATTAATTGTCCTTTTCTCATCGCTTGATCATGCTAGCACTGCTGAAGTGAAGTAACTCAACAAGTGCTGGTGTTGATTTGCAAACCATCGACTTCGAGTTGTACCTATCACATGACTCCCGCTGTTGATAAAATAGCGACGATCTCGAACATCCAAATTCACAAAAGGGGCAAGTCATGAGTGGAAGCAAAGCTCCTCAGGAGCAGGAGGGCATTTATGTCCTTGTAACTGGCGCAAACAGGTATGTTTACCTCCTATAATCCAACTACCCTTGGACGTCTCCAGAGGACACAGCAACTGACAATCTCCCGCAGCGGACTAGGCTTCTCAATATGCTGCCGCCTGGCCGATGAATTCCTCTCCTCGCACCCTGAGACACAAACCTTGACCGTCATCTTCACGACGCGGAGCTCGCGCAAAGCCCAGGATACACAGCGACGACTGGAGCAACACCTCCGCTCCTCCGTACCCTCCACCGCCGCCGCCGCACGAGTACAATTCGTCTCCGAAAATGTCGACCTCGGGGACCTTCTCTCCGTGCGCAAACTCTCCCGCCGCCTTCTACGCAACTTCCCCAAGCTCGACGCTATCGTCCTGAACGCCGGGCTGGGCGGCTGGTCTGGAATTGACTGGCCCGCCGCTGTCTGGGGCGTATGCACAGATCTCGTCCAGCAGGTGTCATGGCCCACGTACAAGCTAGCACCCGTGGGCGTGTTGACGGACAGGCAGACGGACGTGGCAGATGAGCCGCCGCTGGGATCGGTCTTCTGCGCCAATGTCTTCGGTCACTACATGTTGGCGCATAATGTGGTGCCGCTGTTGAAGCGTGCTCAAACGCCCAATGGACCTGGCCGGGTCATCTGGGTGTCGAGCATTGAGGCTACGATCAAATTGTTCGATATCAATGACATCCAGGGTTTGCGCACAAAGACGCCTTATGAGTCATCGAAAGCTCTCACTGATATCTTGGCTTTGACGTCGGATCTTCCTAGCGCGGCTCCCTGGGCAAGGGACAGCTTTATGCGCTCAGAAAACGACGATACAGAAGATAGGACCATTGCATCCAACACTCCGGCTATGTATCTCTCTCATCCTGGTATCTGTGCCACAGCCATTATCCCGCTTGCCCTCCCCCTCATCTGGGCGATGGTGGCTGCATTCTGGGGGGCTCGGATGCTAGGCTCGCCCTGGCATACACTGTCAACTTACCTCGGCGCCTGTGCCCCGGTATTCCTCGCACTATCGCCAAAGGACGCACTCGATGCTGCAGAGGCGCCTTATCGTGAAGCCGGTGGAGGAAGAGCTAAATGGGGTTCGTCTGCCTCTCGTTTCGGCGTTGGAAGTGTGGTATGCACTGAGATTGAAGGCTGGGGGTACGGTGGTGTCGTGGGTGCTCCTGTCATTGAGGCTGACCGGTGCCGGCGCCGCAAGCGTGGCGCCAAAGATTTGACTGTCGATGAAAAGGAGAAGTTTGAGGAGCTTGGTCGACAGTGTTGGATGCAGATGGAGGAGTTGAGAGTCAAGTGGGATGCCATCCTGGATCAGGCTGAGAAGAACAGTCAATAATGGCCAGTGAGCATACACTGGTCTATCTTGTGCATATCATCTCTCAGTGGTCTACTCTCGAATGCCCCCATTTGGCGTTTGAAACAATGTGTATACCCATCCAGGCCTGTACAAACATCATAATAACACTTTGCATGTCTGCGAGTCAATCAAATTTGTATCTTTTGGATTCCGCCTCCCAATTATTTACATCAACAGAACCCGCCCCGCACCCATGATATCATTAAAAAGATATGACATGATTCTTTGCCCGCCCATTGTCAATAAGCAGAAACAAGAGGCGAAATAGAGGGAGCGGGGATTGTCAAGCAAGGCCTGGCACATAATACCAGGTGTGGGAGTGATAGATAGAGGCGATCAGATCAAAAGGGGACTAAAAGGAAGTAATTATTGCAAACGGCCAAAATCGAGCATAACCACCATCTAGGTTTGTAAATGCATTGACCACCAAATCACGAAACGAAGAAACAGTGGAGCACAGCGGGGCAATAGAACTGTCGCGGGCAACACGCAAGAGATCAGGACCGAAGAGGCTCGAGAATAGAGAAGAGAAGATCACGCAGAAAACGACTCCGGTTCCATGCATCAAGACGGGAGGAGAAAGGTATCGGTTGGTGAGAAGGGGATGTAAGGGGCGTATCGACGTGAAGAGAGAAGGGGATTACATGATAATGGCGGGAACTGATCACTTGTTAGCTTGAGTAGACCAGCAGGCGCGGAGTCAGTAACTTACCATCAATGTTCTGCTTGATGCTCTTGTGCGGCAGGATGGAGCCGCCGTTGACGTATACCTCGTCGGCGATGGTTACATCGTCACCAAGAACAGTTACGTTCTCCAAACGAGCCCAGCGGCCAACAGAGCTGTTCCAGCCGACAATGGTGGACTTGATCCAGGCGTGGTCCTTGACCTTGCTGTTCTCCATAACGACACAGCGCTGCAGGCGAACACCGTCGCCAATGACAACGTTGGGACCAATGACCACATTGGGGCCGATACGGCAATTGTTGCCAATCTTGGCTGAGGGGTCAACCATCACATTGCCGCCGTGCACGTAAGGCTCGGAGTTGGAGGCGAGCTTCTTAGGGTTGCGCTTGGCAAGAGAAGAGAGGTACAAGCAGGTACCAGTGAGGAAATCCTTGGGCTGACCAACGTCCATCCAGAAGCCCTCGAGGTCAAAGGAGTGAAGCTGGCCGTCCTTGCAAATGGCGGGGAAAGTCTCCTGCTCGATGGAGGTGGGGCGCAGCTCAATGCGCTTGAGGACACTGGGGTTCAGAATGTAGATACCGGCGTTGATGCGGTTGCCAACGAACTCGACGGGTTTCTCGACAAAGCGATCAATGCGGGAGGGGTGACTGGGCTTGTGAACAACGACACCGTACTTGGACGGCTCGTCGACCTTGGTGACCACGATAGTGCCTTCGTCGCCGTGGCTCTTGTGGAACTCGGCAAGCTCCTTGAAGGGGTAGTCACAGATGATATCCGAGTTCAGCACGAAGAAAGGCGAATCGTCCTTGCCGAGAATCTTCTCCGCCAGCTTCAGCGGGCCAGCCGTGCCCAACGGTTCGGTCTCAACTGAGAATTCAATGCGCACACCATATTGCTCCTCGTACTTCTTGAGAGCTGCGACCATAACATCCGGACGGTAGTTGACAGCAAGCACAATATCGGTGACACCAGCGGCAGCCAAGCTCTCGACCTGGTGCAGGATCATAGGGCGGTTGCCGAACTCGACCAGCGGTTTAGGGAGGGTAAGAGTCTAGACCATGCACGGGTCAGCAGTAGTTCAGGAGCAATTCCCTGAGGGCCGGCATGAAAGAGGTCAATTGGAGGTAGGGGATTTATGACGACTCACCAGAGGACGCAGACGGGTGCCGAACCCTCCGACAAGAATCAAAGCTGTAGTGGTCAAGTCAGTAGGGACTCGAATGGGGAGGGGGCTAGCACGAGGGGTACACACCTTTCATGATGTGGGGATTGGAGAAGAATCACAATTGATTAGAAAGCAATGGACAATAAAAGGCAGATATAGATGCACCGAAGTACCAGGAATCGAAAATCGAGAATCGAGAAGCAGGAGAACGTAGCGAGGTGTAGGGAACAGCTGGCCGTTGATCGATTTATTTTTATCAGGAAGGTCAAGTGGAGCACGTGAGTGGCGGTGATTGGCGGCCGGAGGGGCACGTTTGCAGCGAAAAAGGGGCTCTCCTGATACTTTCACCCTTTGTTTTGCTTTTACTTGTAGAGTGCAGGTTTGATGATATTGATGCTGTTGAGCATTGTTCATTGCTGAGTCTCGATCGTGTGCTATGTGATGCCTGGACTGGCCACACCGGCCGATGCCTCGCAAGATGCCCGTCTTTGACTGGCCCGGGACCGCCGAGTTGGCTTCCCCGCGAACCTAACCATCTTAGGTCGTCCTCTTCCAGACATTGGAGACATTGCTGGTCAGACGATGTCGCCCCTGGAGGTGTCACTTGTACTGCATGGTAATGTGCAGCATTCTGCTCTTCAGTGGTTGCTTGCGGGTGGTCTGGTCTGGTCTGGTCTGCATGGGAAGACTGCCATGGCACATCCACAGGCAATCTGGCTGAGACAAATCCAACTGCGGTAGCCCTGGAAGGCCAAAACCCCCTTTACTGCGTGTCCGGGGGCAGCCGAGTGCCACGTTGTGCCTGAGACATTCCTGACAGACCACCGCCTGCTTCTTCCGTGGTGCCCACGAAGCGGAGGATCCAATCGCGAACTCTGCGAACTTTCTGCAACAGATCGCCGTGGGAGCTCCTTGCTGGTATGTCGCCCTGGAAGAACCCACCCGCATCCGTCGCGTCTACCAGTCGCCTATGCAGCAGGTCGACTTTGGTCATTCCACCCCGCAAACTCTGTCCGTAGACCCGATCCCGGAATGAACTCAGCCCTACCGTCCGGAGAAGGATGATGTCTTGTGGCCGAAGCGTGGCGAGCGATCGTCCTAGGTCCACGATCTCCTGATTCTGATTCTTGGCACCCGACGACTTGTCCGGGGCAACCCAGAAATTGATTCCGAATCCAGTCCTGGTCTCGTCCCCAACAATCATTTCAATGATATCGTATTCAGTCTTCCATTGCCGCGTGACCACCCGACGCGGTGGGTGTATTGCAATGATTCCGACGATCAGATTAACGGTCATTGTCTGTGGGACAATGGATTGTAGATGTCGGGCTGTAGGAATATTTTGTAAATCGCTGATCTTGCCGGTGACTCGAAGAGCTGGAGGGACTTCTGAAGCGTGGCCCTCATCTGGCGTGGCAGACGCTGGCGCCAATACACTCTCAAGTCCCGTTTCACTTTGCTGCGTTGAGTCGTCCTCCGGTAGCCCAGAGACAGATATCTCTGATGTCTCATGAACAGCAAATGAATGATCGTAGAATTGCGAGAGGGCAGATTCATCTTCATGGCCGCATGTTGACTGACTCTCAGCCGCCACAAGCTGGTGAGTTGTCAAAAAGTCCGGGTCTTCTGGGCCATAGTAGAACTCATGGGGATCGCCTTTCCATACTTCAGACTTGATGGGCTGTAGGATCCTCCACTTGGCAGAGTCGTGCTGCGATGAGGACCGGTCCTCCTCGTTGGAGGCCGTGCCTTGGAATGGAGGCAAGGGAGAACGGAGCAACTCGTCGTTCGCCCAGTCCAGATGGCTGGGCAGTGGTGCACCCATCAAGAAGATGGTCTTTCTCTGCATTTTAAGCCACCAGCTGTGGCTACGAGCCTGATGGCTCTTAGCCCAAGCTTGAAGGTTCGTCCTTTGGAGGCTGTACAAGCTCTGAAACCATGCTTTGAACTATTGGCAACGACGTGTTGAGATGCACAGAAAATAGTTGATGGTTGATTGCAGTTTCAGACCTTCGCTGGCCTTTGTCTTCACTTGATGTGTTGTTGAAGTTCTCGACGAGTATCAATGGCCGGCAATTGGATGCTAGGACCCGAACCATGGGAAGCACCAGGGCCGATATATATCGCCGCCTCCAACCAGTTAGTCACGATACAACACACTTCTCTTTCTCTTCTTCTCTTCTCACTCCTTCTACTTCAAAATCCCAGAACTACAATACTTCGACGAGCTCGAGAGATAATCACTACAAAAAGACCAGTTCGAAACTAGACCTGCGAGCCCGTGAATGCCTTAGGGCCTTATACGCACGTGACCGTACGGGGAACCGCTTGAGCCCAAGTGGCAACCGACATTCGCCGCATCTCAGCGGAGTAAAGGCCATCACCACCGTCTTCACCTCGCCCTTGATCTTCCCTTGTCGGCGATGGTTGTTGCTCTAATCCAGCGCTGAACCTTTTTCTATCTCCCATTGCCTGCAAATTTCACCACTCGAGCAGAGCAGATCCTCCCTCGCCTGCGGCCAAGCGCCGCTGTATATCGGACAAGCATGGCCTTCCAAGTCCCGATCCCTCGGCCTGTGAGAAACATTCGTCTCTTGCATCAACATCGTCTATCGCTAACCGCTGTGCCCTGTATACAGAACGTGGCTGCCGTGACATCGGACCTTTGGCCTTCCATGTCCAGCCTGTTGGCCGCGCCCTGGAAGCTAGCCGGGCGAGCTCCGACGGCCGGGGTTCGCGATACTCGCCAAAGAAATTCGAGTCAGAAGAGGAACGTGGTGGTAAGTATTGGTTTTATGCGTGTGTGAGTGATCTTCATGCTGATTTTGTACAGTCACCTCAGCGTGTGTCGCTGCCAGAATGCCTAGGCACTGTCCCTCTGGATGCGCTGAAGGAAGGCATCTTGACTTTGCCGATGCAGCGCAGCTCGCCACTCCTGGCTCCAAGTAAGCCCACCTCTCGCGACGACCTCTGCGAGATATCGTCTGACCGCATATGTTGCACAACAGGCACTCTCTGGACTGCATCAACCTTGGCATCCACCCGGAGCTATGCCATCCCTACAGCTCGATCCTATTCGACCATGACACCATTCCGTATTACTTCTCTACGCGCGACCCCGCAAGTCAAAGGAATCAGCAGGATTCAACAGCAAAGATTTTTGTTTGGAGGACCGTCCCAGAACATGTTGGCTCAGAAGGAGAAGACCGCGAACAACAACCCGAATAGCGCAAATGCCCAGAACGCTTTCTACCAGGCTCTTCTGCGTGCAAACATGCCCGCTATTGTCGTGGAACGGTATCGAAGTGGCCACTTTGCGAGCAATGCGACCACGGACGCGATCTATAACCAGGCTTTGGAGCGTGTTGATGCTGCTGGCGCGGGTGGCGCTGCCATGGGTTCGAATCAACACCTCAGCAATGAAAGGCTTCAGGCGGTTGCTCAGGCTGTCGCTGCACGGAATAATGGCGGACAGATCGGAATGGCGACTCAGCAGAATGGCACTGGTGCTAAAGAAGCTCCTCTCTACGTCGTGGTAGAGGAATCTCTTAGCAGCACCATCTTCCGCTGGGTCAAGTTCCTGCTCTACTTTGGCTTTTTCACGTACATGTCCCTCGTTCTGGTTACTATCCTGGTTGAAACTACCGGTGTGTTGAAAAACATCCGGAGCTCGCAGACCAACGAAGCGCAGCCCCAGCAGCAGACCGTCCGTTTCAGCGATGTGCATGGGTGCGACGAGGCCAAGGATGAGCTGCAGGAACTTGTTGAATTTCTTCTGAATCCTGAGCGATTCTCCTCTTTGGGTGGCAAGCTTCCCAAGGGTGTGTTGCTGGTTGGTCCTCCCGGTACGGGTAAGACCCTGCTTGCTCGTGCTGTCGCTGGAGAAGCTGGCGTGCCATTCTTCTACATGTCTGGATCCGAGTTCGATGAGGTCTACGTTGGTGTCGGTGCCAAGCGAGTCCGTGATCTGTTCAGCCAAGCCCGTGGCAAAGCTCCCGCGATTATCTTCATTGACGAGCTGGACGCCATTGGTGCCAAGAGAAACGAGCGTGACGCCGCCTATGTCAAGCAGACGCTGAACCAACTGCTGACCGAGTTGGATGGGTTCTCCCAGACTAGTGGTGTGATCATCATTGGTGCTACGAACTACCCGCAGCTGCTGGACAAAGCGTTGACTCGCCCGGGCCGATTCGACCGCAAGGTTGTTGTTGGCCTCCCGGATGTCCGTGGTCGTATGGATATCTTGAAGCATCACATGAAGGATGTCCAGATCAGCACTGATGTGGACATTGCTGTTATTGCTCGCGGCACTCCAGGCTTCTCCGGTGCCGATCTTGAGAACTTGGTTAACCAAGCCGCTATCCATGCCAGCCGTGACCGCAAGAACAAGGTCGGCCCTCAGGACTTTGACTGGGCCAAGGACAAGATCATGATGGGCGCCGAGGCCCGGAGCCGCATCATCCAGGACAAGGACAAGCTCTTGACTGCCTACCACGAGGCAGGACACGCACTTGTCGCTTACTTCTCACCCTCCGCCACCCCTTTGTATAAAATTACTATCGTCCCTCGCGGCATGGCTTTGGGTATCACTCACTTCCTGCCCGAGATGGACACTGTATCGAAGAACTACACCGAGTACCTGTCCGACATTGATGTTTCCATGGGTGGCAAGGCCGCCGAGGAGATGATCTTTGGCCCGGATAATGTTACCAGCGGTATTTCAGCGGTAAGTTGTCTTTCCCTTTCTTTGATTGAAACTTGTGCTAACGTACCTTAAGGACATCCAACAAGCGACTGAAACAGCATTCACCCTGGTCACTCAATTTGGCTACTCCAAGAAACTGGGCAACGTCGACTTGTCCACCAACTACAACCGCCTGTCCTCCGAGACAAAGCAGGAGATTGAGGCCGAAGTACGACGACTTGTCGAGGAAGCCCGAGCCCGGGCTACCAAGATCCTAACGGAGAGGCGCAAGGAGCTGGAATTGCTATCCAAGGCGCTGATCGAGTATGAGACCCTGACCAAGGAGGAAATGGAGAAGGTACTCCGGGGCGAGAAACTAGATAAGCTCTCCTCGACGCCTAGCGCACCACTCAAGTTACCCGATGCCCTCCAGACGGCTAACCTGAAGCCGTCTCCTGTGACTGAGCGACCGCCAACGGCAGCCGAGTGAGGGTATCACGTCTGTCATTTATGTTTTCTTGATTTGAGTCTGGCTTTAGGATCCTCTCCATTGTGCATTCCCGGATCGTTCGGGCGTCTTTATTGAAAATAGCATATCCTTTCATTTTTTCCGTTCAGTCATTTTCAGTCTCGTCGATTTGTTCTGTCGACATGTACATACAATTTGTATGCCTACCAATCCCGACAGCGAATAGTGACATCCGTGCAAGCAATGCATATCTCTTCCTTTCCATTCATGCTCCTTTCCTAGAGCGAGGTATCACGAGGAAATCTAGACTCGATTTCAAATCTTCAAAAGTACCCTGGCACTAACACAGCCAGAAGAGCCCATACCCGCGGAGCCGGAACTCGGCTTTTGCACTGACATTCATCCTCTCTTCTATTCACCCCTACTATCCTCCAACTATCCTCAATCGAGACGCCAGTCTGCACATTGACCCCCTGTCAAACATGTGGCTGGAACACCTTGAAACAACGGCATTGTCCCGCGGATCGTTGAGCGTTGAGCGTTGAGACGGGTTCCTATCGCGGTGATGACTCGGCTATTCCCAGTGGGCCATCTCCATCTCGGCATTGACACGACGACTAAACAAGACGACAGCGGAGCCAGCCACGGCGATCGTCACTCCCACTTTCCTCGCCACGGAATAAATGAACGATAAATTAAAAGTTCTTCGCGCATAGATTGGTTCGACGAACGTGTACTCCCTCCACATGCGCGAGCTGTCATCTCGTGCTGATCTCAATCTCCGTTATTGATTGTGCGATATGCTCTATTCGCTTCATGGTCTTTTATCCAGCCTGCTAGTCCCGGAGGGGACAACGCCTGGACGCTGGGATCGCGGGCGAGACTCGCCTCCCTGCTGTTCCCTGAATAACGGGAAAACTTTTCCTGGCCAGGCCCCGGGTTCTCAGGAAGAGGACACGCCTGAGCGCGGCTTGTGCTTGACCTCTTTTTGAGCGCTGTTTGAGATCTGTCACTTCGCTGATCGATATTGTAGCTGGCATTGACCACGATCGTTCAGCAGATCGCACGCCTTCATGACCAAAGTACTGCACGGCCCGCGTTCCACGAGCCCGGACATTGTTCGGACGAGTTGCTTCGTCACGCAAAGGGTCAACGGCCCACTGAGCTTGTGTGCCTTTGGCGTCTCGTGGCTTCATCTAGCGCGTGTCAGAAAAACCCTAACAGTCGACGTTGTGGAAGGGGCATAGATCTTGGATCTACTCTCTCTCGGTGCAAAATTATAAATCCATCCAAGCATGCTGCTGCAAAATGTCCGTGGCTAGTGCGGTCCTTCCCTGCTTCTCTGTGTATAGAGGGCTTGGGATTTCTGGGATTCACGATTCACATCATGAATCCTCCACCACATTCGTTTCCTCCGGGCTATATGTCCGCTGACATTGGCGAGCGGGTTATCGCCGTGTCGATTGCTTTCATCCCGATATGTCTGGTCTTCATCGGGTTGCGCTTTTACTCGCAGTGGCTGCGGCAGGCGCCGAAGGGGCTGGATGATTTGTTTGTTGTTCTTTCTGGTGTGATGTTGATCGGGTGGTCTATCATTGGCATCTGTAAGTTTTGCTGCGTGGTGCATTTCCGGTCAGTCTGTTTCTAATACTTCGCAACAGGCACGGTCAAATTCGCTGGCATTGGACGCCATCTACCCGCTCTGATGATGCAAGAACCCCAGGTGGTGACGGTCTACTTCAAATATCTGCTCGTGATGGCATGCTACTACTACACCATGGTGGCGGTGCCCAAACTCGCCGTGCTGGCGCTGTACAACCGGCTCTTGACAATAGAGCCCTACCGCACCATCATCCGCATCCTGGCTGCGATCCTCATCACTTCGGCGATTGTCATCGTCGTCATGGCCCTGAACCTGTGCCATCCCTTCGAGGCGAACTGGAATCCGTTCATGCCAGGCGCGACGTGCATGAATCAGCAGGCCTTCTACACTTATGCGTCCCTGCCGAACATCATCACGGATGTGGCAATGCTTATCCTGCCTATGCCTGTTGTCTGGAAACTCCAAGCCTCCGCGAAGGTCAAGCTGGGCCTGGTAGCAACATTCTTGACAGGGAGTCTGTAAGTCAACACATCTCCTTCCCCCATCTACCCAACATCCCTTCCATACCGACCAGCAACTGACACCTACCCCCACAGCGGCCTCGTAACATCAATCATGCGCTTCGTCATCTTCACCCGCGGCAGCGCCATCAAAGACGGCACCTGGTCCGCCACCGAGCTAATGATCTGGTCCATCATCGAACCAAACGTCTACCTAATCAGCGCCTGCCTCCCCGCCATGCGCCCCCTGCTAAACCTCTTCTTCGGCGACGAGAACTCGCGCCTCGGCTCGCGACGGAAATACGGCTCCTCGCGGTACGGCTCGAATCCCAAGCCGTCGACCGGCTCGTTGGGCGGGCTCCCGAGCGGTGCTAAACCGGTCAGGCAGGAGCCGGGTAGTTCGTCGTTTAACAACCCGTTTGATTCGGCGTTGTATGGGGATGAGATTCAGCTTGTTTCGGTGGTTGAGGGGGATATCGACGGGGTGCATGAGAGGGGGAGTCCGGGGAGTGATCGGATTAGGGTGCAGAAGGGAGTGGATGTTGTTGTGAAGAGTGTGGGAGTATGAATGGGAGGAGGGGCTAGGCCCTGAAAATAGATTCCTTCGTGTATAGCAATCTGATGAGCAAGATAAGATACTTTGCATGTCCTCGGGACCCAGGTTGTTACGACTCTTGCTTGTCTTCTGACTCTTGCCTATATCGTGTAGTTACTCGCAGAATTCAGGATAGTGGTCTTCACTACTCACCATGACCAGACAGTATCAAATCAGCGGATACAGTATCCCCCACGCAGGGCATCCATCTACGTTCACGGTAAGACAAAAGATAAGCACAAAATCCAACGAGAACCTCGAAAAGATGCAGAAATTCCACTACCAGATCAAATTCCAGACAATCCATGTCATCTAAGACCATCACCACAAGACCGAACTACCCAATCTATGTACTTGGTTCCCTTGCTCCCCAGCCCTAACGTTCGTTTCAACGGAACCGAACTCGCCCGAACGCTCCACAACAAACCTGGCATGACATCACAAACCAAGTTCGCGGCTAACGGCGATCATCGCTCGTGCCTGGTTCGACAGGCAGATTGACGTTATGGTGAGTGTCTAGGTCGAGGGGATACCTGTTCGGTTAGGCAAATTTCGCATATCATTGTGGGATTGTGTTGATCTTGTGGTGATTCGTGGTGATCTAGTATGGGAGTAAGGAGTATGATGGCACTGCGGGACTTCGCAAGTATCTACAGTACTAGATCCGAGATGATTTGGTTGAATAGACGGGTAGTAGACTGTAGGAGGTTAGTGGAATCGAGGGGTAGATGGTTTGGAATTTTTTTTATTGTTTCGAAATTCCTAGGTGGTATATACAAAAAAAATGCACCGTTGACATCAGACCAATCCGCCAACAAAGCGTCTGAATGAAATGAGAAATTGCAAGAAATGATGGAAATAGCTCTCCTCCAAAGCTGAAACACACCATCATCACGGTCATGAAGGCAAGGCAAGTAGGAGTCCCAATTGGGACGGGGAACAAAGGGTTGCCAGCGCACCTATTAGCATAGGGGCTTGGGGCTGGGGCTTCTAATCTAGTTCTTGTAAATATGTATATGGAATGTGAGTATGTGATCTGTCCCGTTGCGCCCTCAATGTAGTTTCACACCGGGATCCAGAGGGGTGGTGCAGTGGTGGTGTCGTTGGTGTCGTGGTAAGATATGTATTCTGTGTTTCAGTGTTCCTTGAAACTCGGTTGTGATGCGACGTGCGAGGCAGGAAGAAAAGAAGAAGGAAAGGCACGTCGCTGGATCCCGGACTGAAAGACCGTCTCGCGGTCATGGTTGAAGAGAAATTCGAGATGAAAAAGTAATGCAGGTGTGGCGGCTTATTCGTCGTCCGAGTCTTCCTGCTTGGCGTCCATCCAGCCGCGCGACATCTCCACTGCCTTGGACCACCGCTTGTACATACGCGCACTGGCCTTGTGTGAGATCTGAGGGTGGAAGGTGGCGCGGTTGGCGCGGTTCATGTGCTTGAGGTCGGAGAAATCCTGCCACACGTCGATCGCGAAGGCGGCGGCAATGGCGGCTCCAAGGGCGGTGGTTTCGTGCATGGCGGGGCGTTCGACGGGGATTTGTATGATATCGGCTTGTGTCTGGTACGGAATCGAGGGTCAGCGATTGAGGCTTGGGTAGAACTCCGACGAATGACGTACCTGCATGCAAATGTCTGAATTGCTCATACCGCCATCCACGGCCAGTTCTGTCAGCTTCTTGCCGCTGTCCATCTCCATGGCGTCGAGGATGGCCTTGGTCTGGAAACATGCGGCCTCCATAGTCGCACGCGCAATGTGTCCTCGTTGTGTGTGGTGGGTAATACCCCCTGTCGCATTGTCAGAGTGATTCTGTCTAGATCCCGCAAATCAACTTACAGATGGTTCCCTTGGCGTCATCAATCCAGTACGGTGCGAACAGACCACTGAACGCAGTGACGAAAACGCAACCTCCGCTGTCCGGGACAGTGGCGGCCAAATCACTGACCTTGCGCGAATCACGGAAGAAGCCCATGTTGTTCATCAGGAATGATACGCCACTACCTGCCACCGCTACACTGCCCTCAAGAGCATACACGGGTTTGCGATCCCGGCCTAGCTGGAATCCCACGGTGCCGAGCAAACCGTGTTTGGAGATGACGGGCTTCTCGCCCACATTGTAGAGGAGGAAACAGCCCGTGCCGTATGTGTTCTTTGCGGTTCCGGGTGTGAAGGCGCAGTGGCCGACCAGTGCTGAGGCCTGGTCACCCAGACAGCTGGTAATGCGGGTACCTTCTAAGGGACCCTCGGCGATCTCACCGAACCCCTCTTTATCCGCGGAAGGAAGGATCTCCGGGAGACGGATCTTGTTGCGGTCGATACCGAAGAAATTCAAGAGACGGTCATCGTATTGCAGGGTTTCGAGGTTCATGAACATGGTCCTCGAAGCATTGGTCACATCGGTAACCAGGCGCTTGTTCTGCGGGCCACCGTTCAAATTGTAGATGAGCCAGGTGTCGACGGTGCCGAAGGCGGCGCGACCCTCCTCATACGCCGATTGCACGTCGGGCAGATTGTCCAGCATCCAGCGCAACGTGACCGAGGACGGGTATGTGGAGAGGGGCAGACCGCAGATGTTGACCAGGTCTTCGGCGCCTGGCTTGGCCTTGAGTTCACGGACCAGGTTCATGGTTCGCGTATCGGTCCAGGTGATGGCGTTGTGGAGGGGTTCACCGGTCTCCCAGTCCCAGACCAGGGTGGTTTCTCGTTGACTGGTGATACCGATGGCCTCGATATCGGATCGGGAGTGGCCCAGGGCGAGGAATGACTTCATCGCCTCTTCGATACAAATGTAGACCGACTCTACCAATTCGTAGGGGTCTTGTTCGTGCCATCTATACAATCACAAATTGTCATGTTAATTATGTTCGGGGAGAGTTTAGATCTCCTCGCAATGAGGGGCAATCTTACCCTGGGTGCTCGTGAATCTGGCGGAACTCGGTCTGGTACTTGGCGATGGGTACACCGGTGCAATCGAAGATAATAAAGCGAGTGCTGGTCGTACCCTGATCAATGGTGCCAATGAACCGTTCCTTTAGGTCATCACTGCGCCGTTCCTCGTCGGGCTGGATTATGGAGCGGTCTCCATCATCGGTCTGTTCCGGTCGCACCTCGACCTGAAAGTGCTGGGCGTTCTCGACGTCCAGATCTTGGGCGGGCTCGGAGTCCCCGTCGACACTGCCATCCAATTCGAAAGGGTTTCGCATCTTCTGTCGGGGGTGTGGTGTGCGTATGTATGTATGGGGATGGGTATATGTAGGGGGATGGGGATGGTACAGGAAAGGTATGAGGTAGAAGGAAGAAGAAGAGGAGGGGTGGCGTAAGATGAAGATTCCGAAGTGTGGGGGAATTACGTCCGCTTAGGGACCTAGAGACCAAGTAACAGACTCGAGGGGGGGTTTGGAGGGAGGAGGAGGAGGGGGTGGAGGGGGAGGGAAGTATGACGACGGGGGGATTCTACGTGGCGGTGCGGATGATACTTGGGGACAACAGAGAGAGGGAGAGCTCCAAGGAAAAAAAAGTGGAGCGTGACGTACGAGGGGGGCGCCAGGTCCAAGTTGAAGGCGAAAATGAGGAAAATGAGGAAGACTCGAAGAAGACCTTGACTCTTTAACCAGCGCAGTGGAGTAAACTTCTCTGGTGGGGGACAGGCCCAAATCCGGTTCGGGGTTTTTTTCTGATCAGAAGACCTCGTCACTCCCCACTCTGTACAGAACTACTAGAATAGTATAGATAGTACGGAGTATAGAATATATAGATAGCCTAGCATTAGACTCTTAGACTCCAACTAGCTGCAAAACCCCTGACTAGAGGATACAGAGATACCTCTCCCAAACCATATAGATCATAGGATCACCTCGAGTATAGAGACGATGAGCGGGTATAGAAGGTATAAGAGCCCCGTCGATCGTGCACATGACACCCTCCATTTTTCCCTCGCGGTCCCTGGATGGTTCTAGGCCCCCCCTTTTTGCTAGTTTGGAGAGAACAACGAACTAGTTCCCTCGACGGATGGCCTAGGCATTGGCTCTCACTCACGGAGAAATGCACGGAAGAATTGGGAGAAGATGCAAACATTCCACGAACCGCCTGAGGTTCATACTTCTAAACGACTCCACTACTGATAGTATAGTAGTAGTAGTAGTGGTAGAGAGAGATATATGTAGTACCAGGATGGAGAACACATAATGCTTTATCCTAGAATCTATATCCTAGTTTAATCTGTAGTTACTACTCATACTCTTAGTATGACAATCTGTTCCCAAGACCCGAGTCGGTACTCCAATCAGCTCCCCTGCCAACGGGTGATGACGTCTTGAATCCTGGAGAACCGGTCTACTTGCTACCTAGGTACTATTACATAGTCCCGACTACTGTAGGCGAGATTCTAGATGATATCGCGCGGGAACAAGTCAATCATCCCCTGCCAGGGACGGGCGTGCGCGTCAAACAGATCACGCGAGACGCAGAAAAAAGAAAGAATTGCTGATCCGCCGGGAATCTGGCATCTTACCCTCGCGACTATCGCATTCGGCCATGCCCTCGCTTTACCTTCCCTCCGGACGAAATCTACGTTGTACTGCGTACATGCACGTTGTGTTAGTCTAGTCTGGTTCGGGTTCGTACTTAACAATAGTATATGTAGACAAATTAATTTTTGACTACTTATACTGCGTAAGTTCCGGCCAATGCTTCTACTAACAAAAGACTCGAAATAGATCAAAGATCGACAGTCTGCCCTGATGCCCAAGGATTCGGTCTCTGCTAGGCCCGCTCGTCGTCATCGGGGCCGATCGGGCGGCAACCCGGCTTTGAAGGAGGGCCTGGTCGCCGAAGATGATCTCCGATGGAGACTCACTTACATAGATTTCTCTGAGACTACTCTACATACCTAGTATCTAGTGTTGGCCTGCACGTGTCGGTCGATTATCCTGAGCCGATCTTAACTGCTCTCTGATTAGCGTCTTTTATACATTTCTTCTCTCTGGCCCTCTCCAATGAGCAAAAGAAATCAGAATTCAGCCCTAGTGCGGTCTGCGTATATTCTACAGAAATTCACGGGGAATGCAAACATCAACGGTGATCGCGGGGTCCCAATTCCCCACCATTATGAACCTAGTTCTTGAAGAACTGAATTTACTCCTCCTCCTGGCCCAGCTCGGCCCGGCGGCGGGCATCAGCCTCCTCCTTCTCCTTCTTCTGCAGGAACAACAGAGCGTTGATCTTGTCGCCAATGGTGTGCTCCGAGCTGATGGTCTGCTGGATCTGCTCGCGGCCGATCAGGGTGGCGACAATGCTGGCACCGACGACAAAGGTCAGCACGAAGCGGTACATGCCGTACCAGTGAGGAGCACGGCCGGTGGCGGCGGCACGAGCGTCGGTGTAGTACAGGAAGGTGAAGGCGAGGAACTGGCTGATCAGCGCGTACTCGACGGGGAAGAGCAGAGTCGGCCAGGCCACGGCGGGGGCAACAACACCGGGGATGTAACGGCGGTAGCCGTACTTGCCTCCGTAGCCAGCCCACTCGAGACCCCAGTGGATGGCACCGAGGAAGGAAAGAATCTATTCCGAGCAAAGATCAGTAAGACGGCCCGGCGAGACGTTCCACGACTATATCGTGATTGATGGGTTGCACTTACGACGGCACCGTAGCCGACCTGGATGGGCTCCAGCATGTGCAGCATCAACTCAGCGCTCTGGCCGGAGAAGATCAGACCGTCGCCGGCGGTGGCAGCACGGTTGATCTCGTAGGAGAGGTAGACAGTCTCGAGAGAGGTGGCCAGGTAGGGGACGACACCGGCCATACCGATGTAGAGAGCCTCCTTGGGGACCTCCTGAAGGCTGAAAGTGTCCTTGATGACTTTCTATACTTGCATTGCGCAATCAGATCTTCTGCCCCAATCCGAACAACCATATAATGTTGGGTATTAACTTGAACATACCGCCTCAGACTTCATACCGGCCATCATGTCGACGTCTTCGTCACCCTATCGCCCAGCGGGAATTAGCCATTGATTACCCCGCATATGCCATGCCAGCCAGAACCACTCTTACCTTGGCAGAGGACGAAGCGTAGCGCACAAGGGCGGTGGTCACGGGCTTGTGAGCGGCCAGCGCGAAGCTGGGCTTAACGGCCGGACGGATCGCATGGCGGGCAGACGAGGTCAGCTGGGCCTTGAAGATGGGGTTGCCCATAGACAAGCGAGCCACAGAGGCATTGGAGCTCGAGATAGTCCGCAGCACAGAGCGGGCGGCGGCGTTACGGTACAACATGGCGGGGAGAGAGCTTTTCGTGTGTAGTCGGGTTAGCATCGTCACCGGAACGAAAAGCCTCGGATACAGCAAATTCGAGGGTCAACCCACCCAATTGGCCTGAAAAAAAGCTGGAGGGGAGATTGGGGAGCGGAGATGAGGGTATTCACCCGGGAAGTGACTCGAGATCGAAGTCGGAGAGGCCGTGGAGTTCCGAGATAGAGCAAATAAGAACGTCTCCAAATGAAGTGACCGTGTAGTGAGGTGTGGTCATCGGGCGGACCGTAGCGACCCGAGCTGCATATTGCGCCTGAGGCAGGCAAGTCCGGGGATCCCGTGATATGCACGTGACCTGGGGGCTGCGCCCTAGCTGACTAACCGTTTTGGGGCTGAGCAGCACTGGGACCGACGTCACTCTGCGTCAAGGTAAACAGCGTACACTCCAGTACGCATTACAATACAAGAGGTATATGGTCACAATCTGGGAATATCAATGTTTGTAGATTTTATCTTAGATTTATGAATTTGCCTGGCAGTAGATATCGCTTTCAGTAGTAGCCCGTCACGCCTATCTCAAGTCTCGATGATATGGCCGGTCGGGGAATGCCAATCTTTACTGGGAGCGGGACGACTCCCCCCGTATGTACCGCGCCGTCAGGTTGTCCGCGCTGCGTAACAGATAGCGATCCTTCTCGATCCACGCAATCAGGGCCATTGGCTTGGCTTGAGTACCCAACTTCGTCTGATCGCGATCTTGGTCACTTCCTCAGTTTCCCCTTCTGTCATCTCCCTCCTATTCTCCCTATTCTCTTCCTCACAGCCTGAAGCTTCCTCTCACTTCGGAAGCTGGTTGTTCCGCCTCGGTACTGCGTGCAGCCAACCCGCTTTACTTGGATGGCCGGGATCTACCCCAGTTGTGAGGGTCCCCGGAGTTCAATTTGATGCTGTGTAAGGCCCTGCATCACCTGGAAATGCTTGAACCTCGATCGCCGCTGACTTCCCACTCTCTTAGAGCTAAGTCGACCACCATTGACGACCCACCCTGCTCGGCGACATCATCATCGGCCATAGAGCCCATATACCGGGCCTGGTCTACGGCCACCCCCCGCAACCATGTTAGAAGGACTGGTTGCAAACCTGCTCAACCGCTTTCTGGGCATCTATGTCAAGAACTTCGATGCGAAGCAGCTCAATATTGGCATCTGGTCCGGTGATGTCAAACTACGGAACCTCGAGCTGCGTCGGGAAGCGCTTGACCAGCTGCGTCTACCGCTCAACGTAGTCGAAGGTCATCTAGGCCAACTCACATTATCCATCCCATGGTCAAATTTGCGAGGGAAGCCGGTCAAGGTCGATATCGAGGATGTCTTCTTACTCGCCGCGCCGAAGGAGGATGCGGATTACGATCCCGATGAGGAAGACAAACGGGCGCATACGTTGAAGATGGAACGGATCGAAAGCGCTGAGATACTTCGAGAGCGCAATGCTGAGGGCATGAGCCAGGAGGAACAGCGCCGGAATCAGAGCTTCACTCAGAGCTTGGTGACTGCAGTGGTGGACAACCTGCAGATCTCGATCAAGAACGTGCACTTCCGCTACGAGGACTCCGTCGCTTCTCCTGGCCACCCATTCGCTGTGGGTTTGACACTGAAGGAGCTCAGTGCAGTCAGCACCGACGCCGAATGGAACCCTACTTTTATCCAGTCCACTTCTGATACCACCCATAAGTTGGCAGTCCTCGGGGCTCTCTCGGTGTATTGGAATACCGATGCGACACTTCTGGGAACTGGAAGAGGATCTGATATTGGTGCTGAAGCTCAGGGAATCAGCCACGATGAATTGATGGACAAGTTGCGTGCGGCAATTGACAGTGGCGAAGGGAATCAATTCATGCTTCGCCCTGTCAGCGGTCGTGCTGGTCTTGAAATGGACAAATCGGGCAAATATGATCGTCCTGCTATGAAAGCCCGCTTGCTATTCGACGAGCTGGGCTTCGTCCTCGATGACAACCAGTATCGTGATGCTCTGATGCTGGTCGATCTCTTCCACTATTTCATCCGCCATCAAGAATACAAGCGATTCCAGCCCAAGCTCTCCGTGAAGGAAGACCCTCGAGCATGGATGAAGTTTGCCGGACAAGCTGTTCTGAGCAAGATCCATGACCGCAATCGACGCTGGACGTGGGACTACATCAAAGAGCGTAGGGATGATCGTATTTCATATATCAATCTGTTCAAGAAACGAAAGAGAGAAGAAGCATTCACGCCAGAAGAAACTAAAGAGATGGAGAGGCTGGAATGGAAGCTCAGTTACGACGATATCCGCTTCTGGCGGTCTCTTGCCCGGAATCAGCTGCGCAAGGAGAATGTTGGCGTCAAGAAGCCTGCCCAGCAACAGTCTTGGTCTGAGTGGCTCTGGGGTGGCAAGAAGCAGGAAACCGAGGAGCCCGCTATGACCGAAGAACAACGACAGGAGCTGTACAGTGCCATTGATTGGGATGAAAAGAAAGCGCTTGCAGAGAGCGTCGATGTTCCACGGGAATGGGTCAAGCTTCAAGTCAACTGGAGCCTGCGGGCCGGTAGCTTCACCTTGATGCAGGATCCTCATGGTGCAGCGAACGAGGTCATGAAACTGGTGTTTGACAATTTCCGGGCCAAGGCTCTCCAGCGTCCTGACTCATACCTGCTCGATCTGGATCTCGGAGGGTTGAAGATGTACGATGGCACCACTGCGGGTACTCTCTACCCCCAGATCGTCAGGGTGAAAGACTCCCTTCCCGAGCCTATAAAAGACCAGGAGCTCAGTACAGATGATGATGAGCTCGCCTCCCAGGCTAGCGCTGACGACATTGTGGACGAGGACAGCCTGTTTCATTTGCAGCTTGAGAAGAACCCATTGGAAAGCGACGCGGACTCAGCAGTCAAGGTCAAGTTGAAGAGTATTGAAGTCATCTATAATCCTCGATTCCTCGTGGGGATCGTCAAGTTTTTCGAACCTCCAGAACGGCACATGGAGTCCATTGGAGCTCTTCTCGATACCGCTGGTGCTACTGTTGAGGGCCTGCGGCAGCAAACCCGAGCGGGCTTGGAGTTTGCTTTGCAGGAACACAAGAAGGTCGATGCGCAGTTCGATGTCCACGCCCCTTTGATCATTGTCCCAGAAAGCATCACCCAAGAAAGCACCCTGTGTTTGATTCTCGATGCGGGTCATGCCAGCGTCAACAGCGAGCTGGTCGACCGACAGGCCATGCGAGATCTGCAATCGAAGCAGAAACGGCAGTATGAAGAGGAAGACTACAAACAGCTCGAGCACTTGCTGTACGATCGATTCCTGATCAAGTTGGACTCCACACAGGTTCTCATTGGACCAGGAGTGGAAGCTACGAAAGCGCAGCTCACATCAGGCGTCGAATCCAAGAACTTCCACATCATCGACCGTATCAATGTTGACTTTGTTCTCGAGATGTGCATTGTCCCGAAAGTGACCCAGCTTACTCGGACTCGTATATCTGGTCATTTGCCCGAGCTGCATGCATCCATGTCAGACACCAAATACAAGGCTCTGATGAAGCTGATCGATATCGCGATACCACGCTTCGATGAAGGCAAAGACTCTGCTGGTCCTGCATCAAAATCCGAGGAGGCTGGGACAGCAGTCGCCACAAGAGCCAGATCGGCTTCATTCCAGCCCGCGCGCCGAGACCTTCCTGTCGTTGACGAAGATGAAGATGCTGAATCGGAAAGCGGTCAACCCAGAAAGAGCATTGAGACTTCTAACAACATCCACCGTCGAGACTTTGAGTTCAAGTTCAATGTTGGTCGCCTGCGTGGTTCACTCTTCCGCTCTGACTCTCAGGACCCGCTCAAGGATCAATTGCTGGTTGAATTGGTTGCTGAGGGCTTCGAGCTGGATTACTACATGCGCCCTTATGACATGGTTGCTGAGGTCATTCTGAAGTCGCTGAGCATGGACGACTACATCGAGGAGAACCCGGTGCCAGAGTTCAAGAGAATCATTTCGTCAAAGGGCTTCAACGCGGATGAAGACAAGGATCTTTTCCACTTGAAGATGGTGCGAGTCAAGCCAGAATCACCCGAGTTCGAGTCGACATACGAGGGAGTTGCCATGAATCTCGACATTTCCGTCTCCACCATCAACCTCGTCGTGACCAGAAAGACTCTGCTTACTCTACTGGACTTCATTCTCCTCACTTTCACCAATCCCCAGCAGCCAAGTGAGCAAGCCGCACAACCAGACAAGGCTATACAGGAACCCGCCAATTTGGAGCAAAAGCCACAGCAAGCTGGGAAACTTCGCATCAAGTCCAACCTGAAGAGTATCGCTCTCGTTCTAAATAACGATGGCGTACGACTCGCGACTCTGAGTCTCAACACAGCCGATGTCGGTATCTTCCTCGTGGGACGTGCGATGACTATCCAATCCCGGATAGGTAGTCTGACTCTAGTTGATGATGTCAATTTGGGTGCTTCGGAAGAGTCTGATGTCCGGCGTCTCTTGACTATCGAAGGTGACAACTTTGCCGACTTCAAATATGAGACCTTTGACCCCGAAAGCGACACCTACCCCGGCTACGACTCGGAGGTTTACCTTCGGTCTGGCTCGATCAAGATCAATTTCCTGGAGGAGCCATACCGAAAGATCATCAACTTCTTAGTCAAATTTGGCAAGATGCAGGCAATCTTCAACGCAGCTCGACAGGCTGCTGCCAACCAGGCCAATCAGCTCCAGGAGAATGCCTCGCGGATGCGACTGGATATCGTGGTCAAAACACCCATCTTGGTGTTTCCTCGAGTGGTGACCGATGATCGACCTCGAGATACTATCACTGCTCACCTTGGAGAAATCTACGCAAAGAACGAATTCGTCCCGATGGATGATACGAAGGATAGCCCTGCTGTCAATGTGATTTCGACTGGAGTCCGCAACATTCGTCTGACGTCGAAATTCCATTTCGATGACGATGTCGTTGAAGAGCTCGACATGATTCAGAAGGTGAACTTGGATTTCAGCATCTGCTACCTGGAACACCAAACCAACAACCCCCGTCCGGATATGGAAATTGAAGGTTCCTTGTCTCCGATTAATCTTCGCGTTTCACAGAGCCAGCTTAAGTTCTTGCTGGCGTTGTCCAAGTCAATTCCGGGTGCTTTTGCAACTGATGCCGAACAGCAAGAACTCGAAGCTCTGGAGTCCCTACCATCATCTGTGACAGAGCCCACGAGGGAAGCTACTTCTAAGGCAGTCCAGGCTCAGAAGGACTCAGAAGCCGCAACTGCCGATGAAAGCGCAAGCAAGGAAACATGGGTGCGCCTCGATATGATCTTCAAAGTTGATAGTGTCGGTTTGGAGCTTATCCTAGCAAACGACAACCAGCCCGTTGGTCGCCTGGAAGACTCGAGCTTGTCCAAATTCTCTCTCAACGACACGAGAGTCAAGCTCCGCATGTTGACAGACGGGTCTCTCGAGTCCGACCTTTTGATCCACTCATTCTCCATTCGCGACAGCCGCAGAGGGGAATCCAACAAATTCAGGAACATCATGTCGTTGATCAACAACGACGTTCAGCAGCAATTCATGGCGAGCGTCTCCATGTCACCAGGACCGGAAAAGCATCTCATTGCGATGTTGACCATCGACAGCCCTCGAATCATGTTCGCTTTGGATTACCTTTCTGCTTTGCAGTCATTCAGCAATTCTGCATTCGCTAGTGACGGGCCTGCAGAGGTGGTGGAAGAGGAAGAAGAGTCTCCAGAAGACTCGGAGTTCGGCTCTGAGGCAGCCACATCGACCGACAAAGCCACGACCGAAGTATCCGCTGGAGATGCTGCGGCCGGAAAGACCACTGTCTCCTTCCGGGTCAACTTGGTGGATGCGCAGGTCATCATGGTTGCCAATCCAGCCATTCCGCACTCCGAAGCTATCGTCCTTGGTACCAAAGAAATCCTCATCTCTCACCAGAATGTCTCAACTCTGCAAATCCAAAAGGTCGGCATGTTCTTGTGTCGCATGGACAAGTTTGAGACGAGTCGACTGCGCATTCTGGATAATTTCACCGTTGAGATGTCGGTCGACAGCCGCCCGCAAGAAAAGGGATCTGCCCTCACCTCGATCGAGGTCCACGTCGAACCACTGGTCCTTCGTCTATCTCTTCGCGATATCCTGATGGCAATTCAAATTGTCAACAAGGCTTCCGAGATGAGAGCTCGCAACGCCCAGCAACTTGAGGGCGGAGAGGCCAGGAAGATTACTGATGGTAAGATGCGAGGCCGATCGGGCAGTAAGGCGTCTTCCACTCTGGCCCATCGAACCCGCCATCGCGTGAGCCAGACGGTCGATACGATAGATGCGAGGATTCCACAAACTTCAGCGGTCCTCAAGCGGGAGGAATTGTCCGCGAAGGTTGATGGCGTGCGAGTCATTCTCATTGGAGACTTGCACGATCTGCCGCTGCTCGATTGGAGTGTCAAGGCATTCAACGTGGACGTGCGTGACTGGTCTTCCACACTGAGCGTGGATACAAAGTTTGATACCTTCATCAATGTCTACAACTTTTCTAAGTCGGCCTGGGAGCCATTGATTGAGCCCTGGCAGTTGGGATTCCACATGGCCAAGGAAGTGAATCCGGACGTTTTCTCGATCGACGCCTACTCTCACAAGAACATGGAGCTCACAGTGACATCGGCTACGATTGCTCTTGCTTCCAAGTCTTTCCAGTTCCTCTCGACCGATGAAGATGTGCTTTCCAAGCCAAGAGGCGCCGATGCCCCCTACAGAATCCGCAACTACACTGGGTTTGACCTTCGCGTTTGGGCTGACGTCAGCGCCGAAGAAGAGGGACCGGCAGCTAAGCTGTCTGATGGAGAGGAGTACCCATGGCGGTTTGAAGACTCAACAGCTGTCCGAGAGACCCTTACCCCAGAAGGCCACGGTGGAATTGTTGGAGTTAAGCTGGAAGGCAGCGGCTTTGACAGCGTCGGCCGCATTCCAGTTGTCCGAGAAGGCGAGGTTGTATACAGTCTGAAGCCAAAGCGTGACAATGTGCTTCACCGTCTCCTTGTGGAGGTCAAGCTGGGAGCCGACAACGTCAAGTACATCACGTTCCGATCCCCGCTTCTCGTGGAGAACAACACCCAGATACCTGTGGAACTTGGGGTGTTCAGTCCTGATGATGGACATCTTCTGAAGATCGAGAAGATCCTGCCGGGCGATGCTAGACCAGCACCAGTTGGCTCGGCGTACCTTCACTCTGTGGTCATTCGTCCCGACCAAGGCTTTGGCTACGATTGGTCCAACGAGCAGCTGTTCTGGAAGGAGCTTATGCGGCGACCTACACGCACCATCAAGTGTGTCAGTGACGGTGGACAGCAGTCGCCTCCTTTCTACTTCCAGGTCAATGCAACTTTCGATAAGAAGGACTCGCTCACCAGCATGTATCCTTATATGCGGGTGCGCATCTTTGCTCCAGTTGAGATTCAGAATCTTCTTCCCTACGACTTCAAGTACCGGATCTACGACAAGAACACCAGGAAGGACTGGACCAATTTCCTCAGGAAGGGAGGTGTCAGTCCCGTGCACGTTGTGGAGTTGTCTCATCTTCTTTTGCTCAGCATCGACCTTGAGGATACTGTCTTCCGCCAGAGCGAGTTCGCTATCATCAACGGTAACGCCCAAGACTACCGCAGAGAGCATACGTTGTCTCTGAAGGATGAACGCGGTCTGCAGCTGAAGCTTAAGCTTCACTACTTCAATATCCCTGACAGCGGTGGTGCTTTCAAGGTCTCTGTCTTCAGTCCTTACCTTATCCTGAACAAGACTGGTCTCCCAATGGACATCCAGAGCAAGGCTTTTCTCCAATCCGCACGCAATGTCGCTGGTCAAGGACTGAGAGTTGACCCAAGAGGCGGAGGCCGCGCCCTGCCCTACATGTACTCCTACAATGCTGAGGATCAGAAGAACCGATCGATCTTGAAGGTTGGCGAATCCGCATGGAGCAAGCCTCAAAGTTTCGAGGCCATTGGTAGCACTTTTGAGGTCGTTTTTCCCGACAGGCAGGGTCGGTCTGAATTCCACTCTGGAGTGTCCGTTGCCGAAGGCGAGGGCAAGTACAAACTGACCAAGGTGGTCACAATCGCGCCGAGGTTCATCCTGAAGAGCAAGCTGAACGAAGATCTTCTGGTGCGGGAACCCGGCTCGTCCAACGTCCTCCAGATCAACAGTGGCGAACTGGTCCCGCTTCATTTCCTCCGACAAGTCGCAGAGAAGCAGTTGTGTCTTTGCTTCCCCGGCGTGAACAACCAATGGTCTTCCCCCTTCAACATCGCTGATGTTGGAACAGTCCACGTCAAGCTCGCCAAGGCGAACCAGCGTCAAAAACTCATTAAGGTCGATATCATTCTTGAGGGCGCTACGCTTTTCCTCCACTTCAGTATCGAGACCCGCAATTGGCCATTCTCCATGCGTAATGAAAGCGACATGGAGTTCATTTTCTTCCAAGCAAATCCTAATGTGGAAGACGATGAAGTTGACAGATCGAGCGGATGGCGGCCGATTCGCTATCGCTTACCACCTCGAAGCATCATGCCTTACGCATGGGACTACCCTGCCACTAAGAACAAGAGTCTTGTCTTGACCTGTCAAGGCAAAGAACGTCACATCAAGCTTGCCGAAATTGGCAACTTGATTCCCATGCGCATCCCGCCCACGCGGCCTGGCGAATACCAAAAGATCATCGATATCAACATCGCTGCTGATGGACCCACCCAGACTCTCGTCTTGTCCAACTTCAAGCCATCAAAGAGTATCTACAAGCAGCAGAAGGGCCAGTCTTCTCAGACCAGCATGAATACTGGGTTCGAGGTCAAGGAGATGAGCTCGGACGTGAACTTCAAGGCCCAGCTTCGCCTCGGTGGTATTGGAATTTCCCTGATCAACCAAAACTTGAAGGAACTGCTCTATCTCACATTCCGCGAGATCGAGATCAAGTATCGAGAGTCGAGAATCTACCAAACTCTCAACACCACCATCAAGTGGATCCAGATCGACAACCAGCTGTACGGTGGCATTTTCCCTATCCTCCTGTACCCGAGTGTTGTTCCCAAGACCGGAAAGGAGATGGAAGCCCACCCGATTTTCCACGCAATGGTCACTCGGGTCAAGGACGACTCGTACGGTGTTCTCTACATCAAGTATGCCACCCTGCTTCTACAACAGATGACTCTGGAGCTGGATGAGGATTTCGTTTTCGCCATGCTGGACTTTGCCAAGATCCCTGGGGCATCATGGTCGGAAGAACATGAGGGCAAGCTGTGTGATGAGGACCTCAAAATCCCTGAACCACAACAGGCCGACAACGGCCAGGATGTGTACTTCGAGCTTCTGCACCTACAGCCGATGCAGTTGGATATCTCCTTCATGCGGACAGAGCGTGTCAACGTTGAGGATACCATGCAGCCATCCAACCCTTTGATGTTCGTCGTCAATGTCATGACTATGTCAATGGGTAATGTCAATGACGCACCGGTGCGACTGAACGCCCTGATGCTTGAGAATGCCCGTGTCTCTTTCGGCAGATTGGTCGGCAACATTCGCGCCCACTACACCCAGGAGTTCCTGCGACAAGTTCACATCATCCTAGGTTCGGCTGACTTCCTTGGCAACCCTGTTGGTTTGTTCAACAATGTCAGCTCTGGCGTGGCTGCTATATTCTACGAGCCATACCAGGGTCTCGTCATGACCGACCGGCCTCAAGAGCTCGGCTATGGCATTGCCAAGGGTGCTACAAGCTTTGTCAAGAAGTCTGTTTTTGGATTCTCGGACAGTATGGCCAAGCTCACTGGCAGTATGTCCAAGGGACTCGCCGCCGCTACCCTTGACAAAGAATTCCAAGACCAGCGCCGGATGTCCAAGTCTCGCAATCGCCCGAAGCACGCACTGTACGGTATCACCGCTGGAGGAAACGCTTTTGCTACTAGTTTGGCCAGTGGCATTGGCGGCTTAGCACGCCACCCCTTGCAAGGCGCCGAGAAAGAGGGCATGGCCGGTTTCTTCAAGGGCGTTGGAAAGGGTGTATTGGGCTTAGCTACCAAGCCCGCCATCGGCGCTTTCGATCTGGCTTCCAACCTTGCCGAAGGCGTTCGGAACACCACCACTGTCTTCGACGCCGAAGGCCTCGACCGCGTGCGGCTGACTCGTTTCATCGGCATCGACGGTATTGTCCGGCCTTACTCACAACGCGAGGCACTGGGCCAATTCTGGCTCAAGACCACTGAAGACGGGAAGTACTTCAACGAGGACTACATTGCTCATCTGGAGCTTCCTGGCCGCGACATGCTAGTCTTGTTGACATATGCACGGATCATGCTCGTGCGCACGAAGAAACTCTCCGTCGAATGGGATATCCGCCTGAAGGATATCCAGACAATTTCGAAAGAGCGCACCGGTATGAGTATCACGCTCAAGGGTGGTGCAAATGGACCTTTCATTCCCGTTCAGGACGAGAGCTCTCGAAACTGGCTGTACAGACAGATTGCTATCGGTAAGCTGAGATAACCCTATCTCAACCACGACTTCGACTAACACCTTTTGCAGCGGTCAATGCCTTCAACGAGAAGTATAATCGGGGATAGAGGTGCCTTCAAGGTTACTGTTTTGTAATGATGTCATGAAAATTGGGCTGCATTCACGTTGAGGGAGAGCAAGGAAAAGTCTTGCACCTTTGATTCTCATTCATTGGGACCACTGCGCCCCCCATCAGTTCGAGTACATACGTTATTTGCACATTTGTTCTGCTTTGGCTTTAATGACTTCAACTCTTATACACAGCGAGTTCTCATACATGGTCTTTCTTATCCTTCATGACTACTGCACGTTCACCTCAAGAAATAAAGTAGTACACATTGATATTCAGGGGAGTTAAGAAGAAGAAAGTCCATAACAAAGATTTTCACCACGGAGGAACTTTCAGAACAGAACAAAGTAAAGCTTTTGGGCCCTTGAGAATTCGTATATAAACCAGCTCCGCCCAGCAAGACAAAGAGACAATCACCAAGACCTCGGCGACTCCTGCGAAGCATTCACCCTAACGTCCTGCCTAGTCTCATACTCAACAGAAACATTATCCGTCCGTCGAATGGCCAAAGGCGTCGCATTCTGTCGAAACTGATCCGCAGGAAGAATACTCTCCTGGCTCTCCTTGCTCTCGAAGTTGGTGATTTCGATGTCATCCTTCCGGGCAGCAGACCGTTTGCTGCGGTCAAACGAGGCCGTGGGGAAGTTGCTGCCGCTTTTCTTGTAGCGTCCGCTTTGGCCATTGCTGTATGAGCCGAGGGTTCTTTTGCCCATGATGAGTTCGAGGAGGGGTTGGAGAGTTGGGATGCAGGAGGCGATTACGACGACGTCGGCTTCGATGCTGGGCGAGTTGGTTAGTTGGTGGTTTGGTGGGGGAATTGGGAGGGATAGTAGTACTTGGTCCACATTACAAGGTCTGCTGTTCCGTCTGGGGAAGTTAGTACTGAATGCAGGTCAGGGGTCGGGGGGTCTTACAGGTGTAGTCGGATTTGTCTGCTAGGCCGTGGAGTTGGGTGCATTTGATGATTGCCATCACGCAGGCACTGGAGAGTCAGTGACTGATTTGACAAGGCTGTAGAACAGACTCACATAGATCCGAGTCCGAGAGCTGCACAGAGAGCAATTCTCTTTCGCAGTGACATATGTAGTTTCAGGAGAACCGTCAACGGATAAAGGGCGAGGTAGAGATCGACGAAGGCAGACAGTGCTGTGATCTCGTTAGTATCTGAGGCACATCGAAGAAAAGAAGGAGGAAAACGCACATCCAGTGAAAATAGCGTAGTTAATCAGTATCCACACATTCCTACATTTCGCCTCCCCCTCCAGAACGAGATGGATTTTCCACAATGCCTCTGGAGGATCACACATGGTGAACAACATGATGATACAGATGACAGAGACAACAGCAGCAGTACCAGTCAAAACCCAGAGGAAGGTCTTCTGCAGTGTCCCCGGGTTCAAAATGCGGTTCAACATAGCCGTCACCGCCAGCTTGGGGATCGTGAAGGAGAGAATACCAAACAGGAAGCTGACAGTGTTGAGCATGATGGCCAATTCCACATTGGGCATCGACAAAGCTGCTGCATGCTGTCCATAGCCCACCATGACGGCCGCTGTCGTCACGCCGCAGTAGGCGAGTCCCATGACCATTGAGGCGACGATGAGGTAGTCATCCACGCCGAAGTTCTTGAGCATTCGCAGGCGGATGAAGATTCTGGCTATCACCATGACGGTGGTGAGCGCTGTCAAGACCCATAGCACTGAGAGGATCTTGGGACCCTTGTTGTCGTTCATGTTCTCTTTCGTCACGGCCATGGTTGGAATTGGTGCTGATGGAGGCTATGAGAAGCCTCCGGTTCACACATGGAAAAACACAAGGAGAAGGAAAAGAGGGTCTTGATCGGAGTTTAGCCAGGGGATGCTGTTCTCCAGCCCTATATAGGGAGTTGATATGGATCTACTCCTGTGAGCGAACCTGGTCAGCTGTCGAAGAAGACTTGATAGTCAGGTCAATCCAATTCACCTTTTTCTCTGCTCTCTTTTGCAAATTCGACAGGTCAAAACGCTGATCATTGAAGGAACTAGATGACTAGCAAACTACGGAGTACTGGCGCGGTGATGGCCGTTAGTCACCAGAGCCACTCGCAACAGCCCGAATGCCATATGGGGAAACCCGGTCTGTTCATCACCATTAGCCTTCTATAAACGAGGCCGAAGGATCAAACCTGAAACCGCACGGCAAAACACCGAGAATAGGTCTGGCTAGACTCGAAGCTTTGCCCCGGCGGCAGAGCAACGCTGTCAGAAAAGGATTCTCGTGCCAGTGCAGCTCGAAAGGGAGCAGATCCACAGTCCTGACAGGCGGGAAGTGGAACTGGTGCGTGTTGTCTCCACGACAAAAGACACGAAGGCGCACCAATTGCCGTTTTGGGAAGTGCTGAATAGGGTGGCTGCGCTAACGTCCTCCTGGTGGCGTGCCTAGCGGCCGTTGACCTGGGAAATGGAGACGCCGGTGGATATCGTGGGGGTCTGAGCTTGATCCTGGCGTTGGGCTTGCAAAACCCTTTTCGGAAAAACGTCTGGTTGGTGATGGTGTCGTAGTGGATCTATCAAATCCACTCGTCGAGGATCTCATCAAGTTCCGAGCCCTGACTGTTGCTCAATATGGTTAGTCCTTGATGGTCTGTGTCTCGACCCCAGGATATCCCAGTCATGATCTTTCTTTACTTTACATACTTGATCGATGCGAGATAGCTACAGTCAGACTTGGTTAAAGCGAACTTCCTTAACGCGAATCTCTGGATAATGCGAAAGAATTTTTATACCAAAATTATCTAATGATGTAATCCTATATAGTTATAACTAACTAGTTACTATTAATTAGTACTACTATTGCTGCTAGAGACTATTATTGTTTCTGTCTTTCCTAATGTCTTTCCCAATGTTTTCCTGTTACTTCTACTACTGCCTCTATTCTATCCTCCTTATAACGCTTTATAGTCGCCTTCATACTATAATAGTAGTATTATATCTTCCTAACTACGGTACTCGAGTGCGCCGCGCAAAGCGAAACTTGGTTAATGCGAAAGAAATCCTCTGACCAGAATTAATTCGCTTTAACCAAGTTTGACTGTATAGTGAGAAGTCAATTCTATCTCAGTTGATGTTCTTCATTGTCACCTATCCAATTGACCTTCACTCCGCATACCTTGAACTTGAAGCTCCGAGAGTCCAGCGGAAAAGGCTTCCACTCTAATCAATCAACACGACAGATCGCTCCATTAAACCTCGGAGAGCACGTATCTCGTGCTTGATTCAGGTTCATGTGTCAGAATGATTGTTCTCCCGAAGAAAGGCCCTTCGTTTACAGAGCTCCACTCGATGCCTTTTATACACGTCTAAACTTAATCCCTGACTCGTACTTGTGTCCTCGCAGTCGGAGACCTTCCGGGACAATACGAACAATGTCGGCCACTCCCGCTCAGAAGCAAAGCCATTGTATTTCTGAACCAAGGGGGTGGAACCTGAAGCAATAACTCGAATCCCTGCAAGCCACCGACACGAGGAGACGAATCCGACGCTCATTGCCGTTCTGGAACGCCTGGGGTGCACCCGGTACTTTTGTGCCCCGTCTTCCCAGATATGAGCATTCTCTAACCTAACACGCTCAGACCTACAGACGCATCTAGCCAAGCGAAGATCCTCCTTCTGTCCAACCTCAGATCCTGGCAGGAAGCACCGGCGTGTGTTTAGCCTATCTCAACAGCCACTCCACCTCGTTTCCGCCCCTGAAACTCTTTCCTCTCGTGAAATGAAAATGGTCTTTAGCTACGATGATTGGTCTGGACACACCTTGGAAAAGGGGGGGGACGGAGGGAGTAATTGACGCAAGAGAGGGTTTTGCTCGGGGCTTTGAGAACAGTCATCTCAACAGGAGTTCCTACTTCTTGATATATCAAGAACTCTTTGATTAATCTCCCTCTTCAGTACTTTGAACTTGCAAGCAAAAGCAATCATGAACGGAGACTCTCAAACGAACGGCCACACCAACGGTCTTGCAACGGCCAGTAGTGGGCACGCCAACGGGAATTCCACTGAAGCCTTTGTCGACGATTCGGTGGCCATCTCTCCCAATGCCCCGGAGTTAGTCCCTGGTCTGCTTGACCAAGTGGTATCCCATGGCAAGTCCTTCACTTCAGACTCAAAATCCCGTACGGACCTCTTGGATACTGCTCGACAGCTTGTCTACGCGCTTGAGACTCCTCGAGAGGCTATGATTCGATTCTGCTGGTCACAGGCAGGTCTCCTCACTTTGAAATGAGTAGTTGCAAACGATTAACCCTTCAACGCAGTCGACACTCTATGCCTGCCTGGAAACTGCCGTGGACCTTGGTCTCTTCAAGCTTCTCTCCAAAGATGACAAGCCCAAGACTGCGTCTGCACTGGCCGAAGCTGCCGGCGCCAGCACAAAACTTGTTTGTACGTCCTTTGAAATCTTCCTACTGATCTCTTAGCACCGAGCTGATATCAAGCAGCTCGCATCTTGAAGCACCTATGTGCCATGGGCGTCATCAGAGAGACTGGACCTGACGAGTATCAACGTACTGGTCTCTCGATCTCCTTGAGCTCGGAGCGCTACAGCGATGCCTACCCGTGCATGTAAGTGATAACATCCAATATCTTGAAAAGTCTTGCTAACAAGAACCTCGATCGACAGGACCGCCTGCGTCACAGCCGGTATCCTCGCCCTCCCCGCTCAACTGAAGAGAACAAACTACCAGAACCCCTCCAACGGCACCGACTGTGCCTTCCAGCTGGGTTTCAACACACCTCTCCACTTCTTCGAGTTTCTCAAGCAGCACCCCAAAGCGGCCGCACAGTTCAACAACCACATGTCTGCCTACCATCAAGGCCGCCCGAGCTGGATGGACGTGGGCTTCTACGACGTGCCGGGCTTGATCAACGTGGATATGGGTGACCAGGACGCTCTGTTGGTTGATATCGGCGGTAGCGTGGGCCACGATCTCTCCGAGTTCCGGCGCAAGTGGCCCCAAGCTGCTGGTCGTTTGGTGCTGCAGGATCTCCCAGAGGTTGTGGCTCAGGCCAAGACGATGTCGCTGCACCCATCTGTTGAGCTGATGGAGCACGACTTTTTCACCGAGCAACCGGTAAAGGGTAAGTTAGGTTGATCTAGGCGAGCATACTGCCTCAGGCTGACATGGTACACTGATAGGAGCTCGTGCTTACTATATGCACTCCGTCCTCCACGACTGGACGGACGAGGACTGCAAGAAAATCTTGAAGAATATCATTCCGGCAATGAAGCGTGGACACAGCAAGATCTTGATCAATGAGAATGTCATCCCGGAAACAAATGCCTATTGGGAGACTACCAGTCTGGACATTATTATGATGGCTGACTTTGCATCCACTGAGCGAACGGAGGGAGATTGGCATGCCCTTGTCGAGTCTGCTGGGTTGAAGATCACCAAGATCTGGACGGCTCAGCGTGGTGTTGAGAGTTTGATTGAGTGTGAATTGGCTTGATTTGGCTAGTCTTGGTTCCTAACAGAAGATAGTGAAATACAGTTTGGTGCTTGACTACGTGAACCCTGATATGACTGTTCTACAACCAGCGTCTAACGCACGGAAGTCTCAATTGCGCTAATAGCATGAACAAGACTGGAGCGCCGAGTTAGGAAGATATAATACTACTATTATAAGGCGACTATAAAGCGTTATAAGGAGGATAGACAAGAAGTAGTAGCAGGAGCAATGGAAAGACATTAGGAAAGACAGGAACAATAACAGTATCTAGCAGCAATAGTAGTATTAATAGTAAGAGTGAGAGGACGTAATACCAAGGCTAAACAGAAAGTAAGTAGTATAAAGAAGGAATCATCTAGATGAGCGAATCAGAGGGCCTATCTTTACACAGGTTCCTAAGTAGTAGCATGAACGAAATTACAACCCAAGAACTATACACAGAAAGGATCTCGTACAAATCCCAAATCCATTCGTTCACTGTCTCTACGCAAAGTAGCTCTTCCAAAGAACACCCGACAGATCCTCCAGCTGATCCGGTGTGAATGCCTGTAGCATAATCAGCATCTGCAGCGCACCGAAGAACATCCATAAGATAACATACCTTCGCATCAATGTGCCAGGTATCTTGCCTGGTCTTCTTAAACTCACTGATAATCGACTTCACACTCGAACCAACAACACCCGGATCACTGGCCGCTCGGATGCTGAGCGTCGTCAATGCCTCGGGCATCCAGTGCGGTGGAGGACTATTGTACGGGAAAGCCTGGATCAGCGCTCCAAGACCCAGGACAGCACCGTGTCTGACGATGATCAGTCGGTTGTGCTCCGGAGTTGGGGTTCCCGCGCCGGAAGACACGGCAGGAGAAATCCCACCCCGGATGTTTCTCGGTTTCTTTGGAAGAGGGTTCTCCACAAGGGTCTTGGTGAAGCGTTCCTGGAACCGCTGGACCATCTTGTCACGCAGGAAAACAGGCGAGCAGCGGATCATTCCTGAGAGTGTCGCTGATGCTCCTGCACGGACCTCGTGTTGCGTATCTTCGAGCATGGACGCAATGCATTCGAAGAGCTTGTCGCGGTCTGCGGGTTCCAGGAGGAAGAGTCGGCGGAAGTAGATGATTTGGATGTTGATCATAACGCGCAGACGCTGGTGCCAGGACGGAGATGTCTGTCCAATGCGGATGAGAGACTGGATGAACCCGGAATTTTTCTCGGCCGGATAAGGGATGTTGGGAAGGTGGCGGAACACGTGGTAGGCAAGGGACTGCAACTCCGGGTCCTCCTTCACGTCCATCATGTGCAGAAGCTGTGCGGTAAAGACGTCAGGGAAGAAGGAAACAAGCTGAGTGCATTCATGAGAGGACAGAGTAGAGTCGAGCCAGAGGAGCACAGTCTTGCTACCAGAAGTGTAGGATGATGGCGTTTGCTGGCCTGGAGTTCTAGCCTGTCGCCATTGCTCGATCTGACTGAAGACACCCCGAATCATGTCCGAGAACTCTTGTGATGGCAGGTAAGGATAGGTTCCGACAGAGGAAGAAGCTTTCTGATCATCCAGTAGATGCTGCAGATCTGGATACGACTCATGGTATCTTGTGCGGTAGATTGTCGCAAGAGTCTGACCCATTGCTTCTCGCACACCCTTGTATGGATGATCCAGGTGCGCGAGGAAGTCTTCCACAATTGGCTTGTCGAGCTGGAAGTGCCACCCTGCATCCATGATGCACTGGTGCAGGAGGTTGATCTTTGAACTCTCCTTGAAAGCTGCGTTAGTGGACATATCCAAGCGGAAGCTGGCCAGCCAGTCGACCAACGGCCAGGCTCGTCGAGGATCCCGACACTGCAGAATCATATGGAGGAAGGTTGTCCAATAGCCCGAGTTCTCGGGAGTCAGGCCATCGGTGAAAATCTTTCTCACGATCGGAAATGCATATTCCCAAACCATAGACCGCTTCTCAACGCTGGTGTCCGTCACAGAGCCGATCAAAGCGCCAAGAATCTCAGCTGTGGCACGATGTTGATGCTTGTCGCTGCCATCTTCGAAGACATCTTGGATCTCCTCCTGAATGTCCTTGAACGTAGCAGCCGTCAGTCCGTCCCGAAGCATGAGCTCAAACGCGTAAAGAAGCAACATCGCACAGGACATGCGGAACTTGTCCGCAGAGGGATCCCGCGGCTCTTGCTTCAGATACATGAAGAACTTGGAGAACCACTGACGAGTAAACAGTTTTCCCATTTGAGTACGGATACTCCACTCAATCTCGTCATACTCAATGTCCCGTTCCACGTTGGACTTGTAAGCTGGCATTGTCTTTCCCCATACCAGCCAACCAGGGAAATCATGGTCCACGTAGTATTCGGCCTCAGGTTTAGCAAAGCCGGCCAGATACTCATCAGTCCAATCTTTCTCATAAGGACGCGTTGTCACTTTGATCTTGGACGGGAAACGTTGGTGCCCCAGGATGTAGTTCTTGTACTCATGACTGCAAATTGCTCGGACATCGATCATGGTGAAGAGCGCAATCAGCGCCTGCGAGTACATCCCTCGCAAGCCAGGATGATCATCGATCGAGCCTGAAGTCACCAGCTCGATCACATTTTGGCTTGCGATGTAGTCAAAGCGAAGACCCATCGGGATAACGATGGTGACGGCACGACTGGCAATCTTCCAGTGTGAAACACGGGCAAGATTGACCAGCTCCTCCGCCAAAGCCGCTTTCTTCTTTTCGATCAGGGCACGCTTGTTGTTGATGGTCTTTCGCTTCTGCTCGATTTGTCCACTCACATCTTCGCTGGGGGCGATCGCCTCGACGATCTCGCGATCCAGGATGGCCATTCGTTCCATGGCGCGACCATATTCCATGATTTGGAACACGGCACTGGAGCAGATCTTTTGCACAGAAGGCCTATCAACAGCGCTGGCATCGATGAAGGTCCGAATCAAAGCGGGAGTGAACTTCCAATTCCGCCCGACAGTTTTTGCGACGCTGCTCAGAAGCAAAGAGAACAAAGCTCCCTTGATACGTGCATGGTCGTTCTCCTTGACACCCTTCTGCAGTGCTTTGAGAAGAGGGGGGATGACGAGGTTTCGTGCGCCCCAAACTGCCTTGAGTGCAGACTCGCCTGCGTTCTGAGCATTGCGGCGGGTCTCGGTATAAAGAGACACACAAGACTCGGCAAGATCATACAGCAGAACTTCATCAAGTTTAGAGCGGGGGCGAGGGGCCGCATTATGCCGTAGACGTTGCAAATGATAGACGTTGGCCCTTCGCACAAGCAGCGCCCTGGGATAGTCTTTCCGGATGCCACTCATCTTGTATGGATGGATATCCGCAACCAGCAGGCGCGTCACACGATCCAGCACATGGGCAGATCGTTCAATGCCGACATCGACAAAGTAGGATCGGAAAGCAGAGTACAAAGCACTGAAGCAGGGCACGTCGTCCTCTTGCTTGTCACTCAAGAATCTGTGGACCTCATGCAACACCCACCCCGCTCGCTCGCGGATCTCATGGATCGTGTTGTACAGGGGATCACCCTCTTGGAGAGGATACCCAGTGGGGTAGGGGAAGCTCTCTTTGATAGCTGACTCGTCGGAGCTATCCAGCGACGCATCGTCTTCACTGACGCCATTCGAGATTGACGGGTCATCTACCATTTCGAACTCGCTCGACGCCACCGATGCACCATTCGAGATTTCTGGAGACGTCTTTGAGGCAGCCTTGGGATCGAAGAGGACAGAAATACCGGAAAGAAGTAGTCGCAGGAGAACAAGGTTGCGAGTGACTTCATCAGACCAGTCTTTACCGCTCCCATCCCGTTTGACGCTCGAGGTCTCATGTGTCAACCCAGATAGGTGCTTCAAGGCCGACTCGGCCTGGCTCTTGAAAACTTCCACGGCAAACTCTAACTCCTCCCGCTTGGGAACGTGCCAGTTAATATGGAGGTTGCTCACATCAGGCGTGTAGCTCCAGTGCTTGGGTTCGATACCTCCTTCAATATCGGCCTTCTCATAGAGGGAGTAGTCACTGGTGTATGTCCCAGTAAGGTTGAGAAGGAGATGGTGGATAAAGTTAGAGATATGGACAGTAGGGATGCCTCGGCACTTGTTTTGCATGTAGACCGCAATGTCAAACAATTCCTGGCGGTGGGCAAGCACAGCATCACCAACGTGCACAACGCACATACTCAGCATGCTGACATTCCACACGAGGCCGCGGTCGCGGGGAAGGACATCTGTGCCCGTGGTTCGGGTTGAGCCAGCGCCGACATCCTCGATCTCTGTGCGGATAGCTTGCGTGAGAACGGGGATGAATCGCTTGAGAGCCTTCTGAGGATTGACTTTGCACAAGGCATTGCAAATGAACGCCATTGCATCTCGCGCTTGATGGATGACGTGGTTGGAGACGAAATCCACGATCTTGGATAACGCGATGTCATAGTATTCCGGTGACAGCGAAGCGAGAAGCGGCATAAAGGTAGCCGGGAGAGTGTTGACAATGTTCTCTTCTGGCGAGCCATTGCGAACACGGGTCACGTCTGGCAGGTTCTCTAGAAGCGTGAAGACGCGGCCCAGGAATGAAATAGTGAAGTCACCGAACCCGCAGGTCGAGGAACGCAGAATCATTTCCTCGGTCTCATCATCTAGTTCCGTGTCGTAGTTCAATTGCACTGAAGCACCTTGCTCCTCCATCCTTTCCATTTCACCTGTGATCCATTGTAGCGCGAGCATGTTACAGTTGATGTCCTCTCTTCCTTTGGTCATGTCGACCATCGGAATGTTATAGCACGCAGACTGTATGAAGGATAGAGCGTGGAGAGACTTTTCGAGATCATTTGCATCGATACCAGGCAGTGCAAGGCCAAGAAGTGTCGTCATATGGCAACGATAACCCTTTGTGCGAGTAATGACGCGAGACAGGACTTGCATGGCGCGGAGGGAAGACGTTGTCCGGTGCACTTCAACAAGACCCTGAAGAGAAGGGTAGATTCTCTGCAAGGCGCCAGGGAGAATGAGATGCGGTTCCAGGTACGCAAGGCCCTGGAGTGTGGACAAGGAAAAGGTCATGGCGGTGCTGCTCTTGGCATAGATACCCATGAAGATTACATCTCTAAGACACAACACGAAGCGACGCTTGAGAGGCTCATTGAGCATGCGTTCAGGTGGAACTTCCATTTCTCCACTCTGCTCGCGATTCCAGCGCATCACGAAGAAATCAGTCAGATAGTAGACTAACTGCGACAGAGTCTTTGTCCAGCTACCCGTGTTCGAGGGGTGGAAGAACGTTTCAACCGCCTGGATGAGACCCTCAAGTTGACTGAGGACAGAATCTTCTGACTCCAAACAAGCAGGCGAGAGCGACATCACAATCCATCGCGCAATGTGGTGGGCAACTGGATGCTTGCGCGTATCTCGATCAAGCATGATACCCAGTCCTGAGGTTATGTCCACCAAGGCGCTGTATGGCGATGTAGATTGTCCAACAGGAATTTCCAGCAGCCTCAGTATTGCGGTGAATATAAGAGACGACTGTTCCTTTGTGAAGATGCCATGCTCGGAGAATGGGATGTGCCCCGCCGGCAACGAATCCCGGGCGAGTCGGGAGAGATAGTCGAGGTAAGTCGTGTCAAATGTTTTGGAGCGCCCGACTAGCGACCACAGGTGGAAGTGTGTCGGCAAATGGTTTTGTGGGAGTAGATCTTGTCGCTCTGCTGGAGCGGGTGACGTAGGGAGCATGAGGTTGATCAGCCCTGCGACGACGAACGCGCCCTCCGAAAACGAGGTGGTATAGTGAGGGAGGAACTCCTCTAGCATCGCCGGCAACTCGCATGGATCGATGAA